>OZ020553.1:51002194-52350408 GCA_963971465.1 Lepidochitona cinerea
TTATTGAATGATGACACCTTCAATTTCTGTATCAACGATTTGTTTGCAAGGAATAAAAGTCACCAGGGTTTCACATATTGTCAATTCTTTGTCTCATTGTGACCAATGCCTTGTTCTTCAATTTAAGAGTACTTACAATATTTTACACTTTACATTTCTCAAAATATTTAACATTCTTTGGATCGTGCGTTTTTAAAGGCGCTAAGTATATATGTTATCTCCAGCCAATGCAACTATAACAACAGTGTAGTTAATGGCTAATAACGATGTAACAACTGCATCGAAGCGCCGTCACCCAATAAACCAAGAAGTTGTTATCCATAAGCAATTCTTCACCTTATTGTAATAGTATAGTTATTTACTAATAAGGAATTCTGTCACACTACGAAAAGGGACACTTTGACAATTTAAAAAGCCTATCTTAGGTAAGAAGAATAACTTTCTAAAATACATTTAAGATTAGATGTATTATCTACAAAGGTTTATCATCCGAAAATATAGTAGTTTCCTGTTATAGCTCCAAGAAGAACTTAACATAGTTTTTAATTAAACAATTTAAGATTCTTCGTGTTTGAAATGTCGTGACATTAAAACTCATTGTGCCAAACAGCTGGATATTTCGTGAAGTGGTTTCGCAAAATATTGTTTAGCTTTATGTGTCTGGCCTACATGTTTTATTTTAATTAAACATGCTTTCTCGAGGATGGAACCGTCGATATTTAAATCCACACGCCAGCTTGATATCTGGAAGTCCTATTAAAGTAGTATTAAATTGTCTCGGTGTTAAGTCCTCGTACAAGGCAGACAACGTCGGATTCGGTTACAGAGTGCATCGTCTCTTGGTAGACCATGTACTTTGTTCAAACAGAAGCAAGTGTATCTACGAAGTGATCTAATTGACCAACTCATTTCTTCCTGAAGTCTGGATCTTTGTAATCAATGGTTAATCAAGGTTGAATGAGCAGGCTTCAAATGTAATTGTTAATTCTGAGAGAAGGCCTATTTCCCATGCAATACAATCCTGTTCAATTGGTCATTTTAGGTACGAGTAATGTATTATTCACAATAGGAAAATGTGTTTTATGTGGTATCAGTGACAATATTCTCCCAAGGTTTACGAAGCAGATACCAAAGACAAGTTACGTTGTAAACGTCGACATGACTTTCCTAAAATACGGTTTCTGTTTTCCAATACCATTTCAGTATATTGACGCAAAACGAAAACAAAAGTATATCGGCTAACGGCTGTTAAAATTGAAAAAGCTAGAAATTCTTAGTCAATCTATTCTTTTACTTGTTGGATTGCTATTCAAGTTTGCAATTTGCATGCAACTTCTGGCCATCATAACAATGAAGTTAAAATATTCAGTCTCAGGCAATGAGAAACAGTAGCTAGATCCCGTAGCACATGGTTACCGAGACCGTCAATGAGAACAGTAGCTAGATCCCGTAGCACATGGTTACCGAGACCGTTTAAACAATACAACTATAAAGCCCCAATTCTAAAGAAAAATGTATAAAGCCAAAGTTTTCTAGTTCTTCTTTAAATTAGTAAATAACCGATACCGATTAAAACGAAACAAAAATGGGGTCAGTTTCTTTGCAATTATTTATTTATATTTCTATAAAACAAAGAAGCATTTAATCTAAAAAAATATTTTAATTGCTGGCATGGCAAGAATCAATGATGTATAAAACAGCGTTTGACAAATGAACTATTAAGAAAATGCTTTGATTTTGGTGAATTAGACATAGCTGCATCATCCTTAAGACAGAGATGTAAACGGAAGGCCCAAAATATAGCCGAAATTGCATGAATGGTTTCCTGTCAACTGCAGTTCAATCTTGATGACGATTTTCCTAAAACCATTTCTATATTGCGACAAATCATGATGCCGACAATAAACGATTTTTGCAAGATTTTTCCTCTGGATTTCATGGCAGCTTGAAGGTATATTTCCAAGTGGTTTAAGCAATATACCGAGCATTGTCTTGACAACTGATGAAAAAGCACGATTATGTACAGCCGTTGATCCTTGAAATGATCTTTAGCCTCGAGAATAATTTAGGCAATAATCTTTTAACTTTTGAATGTCCACTTAGTGGAATGCGTCTATTACCCATTAATGTCCCATTTGGCTGAGGAGACAAAAAGTGCCTTCTAGCGACTGACTTGACTGGTCGTTCTTTGTTGAATAACCCCTAATTGAAACGCACATTGTAATTCGTCATGGCAGTATTAAGTTAAAAGAAGAAACCACATCCAACCGCTAAAGGCACAGTTTCCGTACGATGCAAATCCGTTATCGCAACACAAGTTGAATGTCGATCACAAGCTCTCACGGTAAAAAGTCGTATACGAGCTTTTGTTATCAGCTGTCAATTTACTTGGAGTCTTCGGAAGAAAGAAGATTTTGTGCTATCTCGTGCATATTTCCATACAACACAAACTAGATTCATTAGATACACTACTTTCGCCGTCAGGTCAATGAACACAGCACACCTTGTACGAGAACCTTGCAGATTCGCCTTCTGATAATTCCTTTAAATCAATGTTCTCGATGGAACATGTTTTCTAAACACTGATTTACATATTGAATGTATAAAAAGGTAAGGGTTTCCGGTGCTCATTTTAAAACAAAGAAATGTACTGAAAGAACAAGATTCAGGCATTTGCTATTTGATCCACTGAAGAAATTAACATATCGAAATAGTATGGAAACTCGATAAATATTAAAGGTGCAATCATAACAGGAGAAATCAACCTTATGAAGACTTAATTTAAGTCGAAATATTGAGATTACATCATGAATATTTGCTTACTTTCCTTACTATTTTCCTAGACATTTGCTCGTTTTGATTCTACTATTTAACGTGATTCAACTGTAATGCTTTACGGAATCAACCTTTCAACAGACCAATATGGTTGCATAAATCACGCATATTGTACTGACAGATGTCTAGACAAAATCACTCACATTTATACCCACATTTGCTCGTTTTGATTCTACTATTCAACTGTAATATTTTACGGAATCAACCTTTCAACAGACCAATATGGTTGCATAAATCACGCATATTGTATCGAGGGAATATGAATCATCCCATCTATAAGGTTCCACCGACGGATGTCTAGACAAAGTCACTCCCATCAATACCCATGAACTGCAGAGAAATGAGTATGCGGAATCTTGAAGAGGTCAAGTGCTGAATACTAAAGGCAATACGTTAGAATGCACATCGATGCCCGCTAGATTCGCAGCAAGGGCTGTGACATCTATTGGTGCTTCAGATTGAACAAAACCCTAGTTCCAAAGCGATTTGAACATATGGCGTAGCAACAATTCGCTTTTAGCTGATGGCTATACAACACGAAAAAGCGTTCAACCTTGGTGTAATTGCTTGTAAATTTAGCAACTATGAAAAGCTCTATTGTTATCCCATTTTGTGTTTAAGCGTCATAGCGTATACAAATCAATACGGACTAGATTCGCATCAAAGGGCTGCTTCATATTGAACCGCGTTCCAACGCGATTTGAACTTAGCTCGTAGCAATAGGTCGCCAAAGAGTGATGTATTTTTTGTAGTGTAAGTATTAAATTGATATCCTAATACAAGTGAATGAATTATCGAATACTCTAAATGGTTATTAATCTATATGCTTGTTAAACGGCAAATGTTTGGTCAAAGGAAGTGCAAACGGTAAATGTTTGTTAAATGGTAAATTACCATTAGCTTAAGGTTAGGATCTCTTTGTGGTTATACTTTACAGGACGTTGAGTGATGGTGTTGCTGGCCTGAGCCTACATGGTTGTCCTGCTTCCTATCAATGGAGTCGCATTCGGGAGTAACCGGTCTTTTGGCAGACAACTGGGTCGCCGAGCCGGTAGCCTTTCAATGAGGAAATGTTGTTGTCCTAATGGTATATAGTAAACCTGTGTGTGCTATTCGATAATATCCCTTTGATGTGCGTTGTTTTGACTTTAGATACTTGATGTGTGTTTAGAAAACCTGAGATTTTTCTTCATGAAATGTTCATTTTATGTATCTACGTCTTCGTGTTCCTTCATAACCATTTAAGCGTGCGTTCGTGACAAGCATCATTTTGTGTTTAAACATTGTTTTAATTTTTATTAACAGATATACAAATCGTCTCTTGTTCGTTTTTGCAATCTGTGGTTTTGTGAAATAAACTTGAGCACAGCCACTAATAAAAAAAAAATAGATGTGGGAGCTGACCTGATTGGTCAAGCGTTTTCAATTTCTAATCACGTTCACCTAATGACTTATGGAGTGAGTGGCAAATTCCCATTACACAGAAATCCGATTGACTCACTAAAACTGGGTATGTTTTAAGAAAATGTGTTGACATTATGAATAGGGAATATAAAGAGTTTTGTATATGTAAAATTACAACAGTAAAACCACTCTTCTTTAACTTATTTCGCTGCAAAACACCTTAAAATGAGGTGTGTGTGGGGGGGGGGGGGAGGGGCTAACAGAAGAAAAAATCAATTAGCAAGCATTTTGTTTCTGAAGACATCGTGCAAGGATCTGCAGTTGACCCCAAACAACGACAAAATCAATATCGCTTAAGGTCTTTCTGAATGTTCGGTGTGAAACTAATGAATATTATTTAATAACATTACAATGAATTGATTTTCAAATTAAATACAAATGACAACAAATACTACTGTGGATGATCATGATTTGAAGGTGGCATTTTTTCATTATTTTTATCCAATTACTGTTGAATACAAATTTAAGTGTGTTATATAGTAGTCATGTGATGCAATTTAGCCAATGGCTTGGCTAAGAAATGACGTGCGGTTGCATACTGACCTATATATTCCGAGACAATCTTCCCACATCAAAAAATAAAATACGTCATTATTGATCTAAAAATAGCTACTACAATATCACGTCATCCTAAAACGGAAAAAATGCCTACACAGATAAGCCACTGAAAGAACATAATTCTCTCTGTTTTTATTAGCTTGAGGGTCACTGGCGGTAATTGACGTGAAATGTTTTAAGTACTTTGAAGGTTGTTATCGACGATACATGTAATCCCTATGTATTTCTCGAGATTTCCCAGCCTTTAACAGCAAAAATATATGTGGTCATACTTCTGCTAATGCTAATGCGCCTGGTTTATGGACTGAATTTTCAACCGGCTGGACATTGGTCAGTTTTATTGGCAAAGGTATTCTACCTGACATTACTTTGATAAATGGACGGCACATATCCTATATGTTATATTTTGGTAAGTAAGGTCTATTTTGGCGCGTACACGTATCAATTCACTGATTACAGTTGTCATTTGATGCAGTCATTTGATCTTGAAAATTATACTCCCTAGTTAAACGGATGCTTCAAACTACATAAATCACTCGCTCGAATGGCTTCATAATGAGTCTATTTTAGATGAGAATAAAAATTTTGTTTTCCAGTTTAGATTAATTATCCAAAACGGTTTATCAGTATAAAAAATAATTTGATAGGTTTGCCAGTTTCCTATTATCCTAAGTATTTTTAATTTAAAAGTTTAAGACCCCCTGGTGCTTCAAATGTAGTGACATAAAAATAAATTCTGCCACACGGCTGGATATTCCATGAAGTGGTTTGACAATAAATTGTTTGGCTTTGTTTGTCTGGCCTACAATGTTTTATTTTAGTTTAACTCATATTCTCGAAGATAGAACTGTTGGTAATAGATTAACGACCCAGCATGGTATCTAGAAGTCTTAATAACGTAGTATTAAATTGTCGGCGTTAAAAGGAGACATCGCTTAAGTTTGATGTGGTTCTTCGTTGACCTTCAGATTATCAGAGTGATCAATCTCTGACAAAAGGCTGCAAGTCAACTTTCCGACAAAAATGTTCATTTTACGAGTTATTTATGGAATCCCGTGTTTTATTGTTTTGTGTCTGACAGTCAGTAAATAAACAGCCAAAAGGACATCAAACGCGCAGAGAGAAAAGGGCTTTTTACCACAACAAAGCAGACATTGGAATCCTCAAATAAAACTCCCTATCCAGTGGTCCGTGGAAGCTGGATAAGTTACCAATGGCCATCTGGAAACATCATCTTTATATAAACAACGGTATAATAGCTCAGATTTTAACGATATTTGTTCCGGGCACGTTCCTTTAGGTCTTCGCACAAGGCAGAAAAGCTTGTCGCCTCATGGGAGATCATGTACTGAGTTCATACAGAAGCAACTGCATCTGGACAGAGAACCAATCCACTGCCTCATTTGTCCCAAGTTTAGATCTTTATATAAACGGCTATCCAAGGCTGAACGAGCATGCGTCTTATGTAATCTTAATGAACATGTCCAGACAAAAAGTTTCACTTTCCATGCATTGCAATCTTTTTCTTTTTGAGATTTTAGATACGGCTAATATATTATTTACTATACGAAAAAATGTTTTAAGCGGTATCAGTTACAATATTCTTTCATCTTTTATGAGGCTTTTTTTTTACCAATCATTAGTTGCCCTGTAAACGTCGATATGACCTTCGTCACACATACTGGCGTCCCTTTTTCCCATAGATTCACATATTGACTGTAAACCAAAGAACTACAACTTCGCACATACATCGACTAAAAAGCTGTTTCAGAGGACTAAAAAGTTTAAAATCCATAGCCAATCTATTCTTCTACTGTTTGGATTGCTGTTCTAAATTGCAATTTAAATTCATTTTCTGGTTACATCCGGAATGTACTACTATTTTATCATAGGCGGTGATGAGCAAAAGCTAGATCTAGTTGCACATAGTCTGCAAGATCGCTTAAATGAGAACAACAATAAAACCCCAATTCTAATAATAAACATACGCAAAAGTTTCCTGGAAGAAAACAATCCTTGTTGATTTTTGTCAATACGAGAAGCTTTGACCAGTAAGACAGTGTTTTTGCTTTGCTATGGGGCAACATAAATTGATGCATCATTCGTTTATGAAATTTGAGACGGGAGTGAAAACGAGAGGGTCAACAAATAGCCTGTTTCACATGACTGGTTTTCTGCAAACTACTGTTCATCGTTTTGATGGTTTCCTTAAGCCCCATCTCTCTATTGTGACATTTCACGGGGCATACAATAAACGATTTGTCTCCTGAATAAATTGCTTACTGTATTTAAACGCAGCTTAAAGGCATATTTCTAAGTAGTTTGAGTATTATAACGGGCATTATCATGACAACTGATGAAGAAATGCGATTTTATATTCAGTGGAGCATATTGAACGCTTGGATAGAAAACTAAAGGGTCTTACTTGGTTTTTCGTAATGTCAACTTAGCTGATCCTAAAATCAACACCGATAACTTTTCAATCAATCTAAAGTTGATCTTTAGTCTCTCTGGACGAGAAAAGCAGCTCGTTGCAATCCAAGTAAACTCAAGTCATAAGTTCTTAGTTTGAGTTCTGATCTAAATGTATTCATTGCTTCTTGAATTAAGGGGTTATTTATAATGTATGGAGAACTTTTTGATGTTAACGCAATTTCTCTTCTGCAGTTGCTGTTTGTTTTATTTTGGAATAAGAAGGCATAAAAGTTATATCCAACATCAACTAAGGTATCATACTATGCCAAAATCTAATTGGGAGAATTTTCTAACCCAGCAATGCATCGATTCAGAATAAAGGACAACTATTCCCTGTTAACGTCACAATGCGTGCCTGGTTTAGACCCCTATTTGTGCCAATGTCTTAAAAGCTTAAATCATTGAATGATGATTTAGCTATAATTGAGAAAATGAAAGGGTATAAAAACGATAATGGATAAAATTGACGTAAAGTGTTCGACCTGAAGTCAGAAGAGGCAAAACGCTTTCCGTTGATCCTTGAAATGATATTTAGCCCGGATCATGATTTAAGCAATAATCTTTTAACTTTTAAATGTTCTCTTAATGTAATGTGCTTTTTTACTTTCATTCCGCCATTAATATAACATTTTTCGCAGGAGGTAAACTGCCTACTATGGACTGACTTAGCTGGTTGTTCTTTGTTGAATTACCCCCATGTTGAAACACTCTCCGTATTTCGTCATGGCCTAAAGAAGAAATCACATTTAACCGCTAACGGCAACAGGTTCTGTAGGACGCAAATCCGTTATCACAAAAAGTTAAATTGCACTCTCAAGCTTGCAGAAAAACATGTCGTAAACGGACTTTTGTTATCAGCAGTCAATTTACTTTGAGTCTTCTGGAGAATTGGGATTTTGGTCTCTCTCATGCAACGCAAGGCACAACTTAAACTAGACCCATTAGACTGCTTCCTCCGATTTAAAGATTGCATTCGCTATCGGATAACTGCTTGAAATGAATGTTATCTAAATACACTGTTTTCTTATTAAATTCGTATAAAGTTATTCAAAGATCATTTTAAAACAAAGAAATGTCCGAAAAGAACAAGACATAAATTTGCTCATTTTGATTTTACTCATCCACGCTATTGAACTATATACTTCTTTACCATCAACCTTTCATCAAACCGACATGGGTGCAGAAAGCACGCGTATACATGTAGTACATGAATCCTCGGATGGATGTCTAGACAAAATCACTCACATCAACACTATGTACTGGAAAGAAATAAGTGAACTGACAATGTAGAAGAAGTTCGAATCAACAGGGTGTCTCATCAGTTGGTGTATTCAAATTGAGAAAAGTCTTGAAGAAAAGACAGTTAACCTTGGTAGAATGGCGTTGTTAGCTTAGCATCGACAACAAGCTCTAGTTTTGTTTTAAATTCCAACAATTTACTCTAATAAAACACCCAGCCTTACTATGTTATTCGGTATGTTTACGAGACGTCATACACATTGTATGGTTTTCAGGACCACAGCCTTTTTGACAAAAGATTGTTGACTTTTGACACTATCCTCAAAGGAAATGTAAACAATATTCATCTAAGCGTCGAATCCAAACAGTTTATGGGAGGTTTGAGGAAAATCGACCAATATTTTTGGGGTAAACATCTGGCCGAATCTGGTGGCTGCTGAAATCGAACTTCATTTCGAAAAGAAATAATAAAGTTGGGAAAACTAACACGATTCATGATGGTTACTTCCTCTGAAATGTGCGGTTTTGGTAAAAATGTAAATTTGGAAAAGCTATTTATTGAAACTAAAATTATATTCACTACTTGTTTTTTAATTCCAATGTTATTTAAAAGAGTTTGAATGTCGGGTATTCGCTCCTGACCTTCGAAGTAGTGTATTCTTATAAATAAACCATCTTAACGATCATCCAATCCAATAATTGGCGTACCATTTTGGACGACCCAGCTATGTCCATTAACGCTATATCAATTCAAACCGTGGGTTGAATTCCACAAAACGATCAACCAATCCCCTGGTTGGCGTCCCTTTGAATTCAACCCATCTTCCCTAACGTGCTTATCAGTGAATTTAAATCAGTAATTTTTTTATACAATTCATTTCATAGAATGTGACCTGGAAACAGAGATTAAGAAACGTATATTCAAAGGTATTTGCAAAAGTAATTGAATTTAGTAAGTGAACTAATTGACCACCTTATTTGGCTCAAGTCTATATGTTTGTAATGAACGGTTAATCAAGGTTCAAGCAGTCGGCTAACGTAAAGTTAATAAGCATGTCGAGAAAAGGCCCATTTCTAGTGCATTGCAATACATTTTACACACAAGTAATGGATTATTCATTATAGGAAAATGTGTTCCATGTGCTTTTAGCTACATTAGCTTTTGATATTTTATGATATTGAAATCAATCAACATATTATCGCAGTAAACTTCAGTATGACCTTCCTAAAAACCGTTCCACCAATGGGTCGCGGGTTCGAATCCCACTCAGTCAAAAATTGGAAAATTTTCTGACTGGGTTTTCACTCGAACGACCTATGTGGGATGGTTGCCAGTTACCAGCGGAAGGTCGTGGGTTTCCTCCGGGCACAGAGTCCGGTTAAAACTGGCAACGCCGCTCTATATAAGTGAAATAATCTTGAGCGCGGCGTAAACCACCAAACAATCAATCAATCCTAAAAACCCGTTTCTGTTTTCCTCACATTCACCTTTTCGGAATATTGACATTGAATGAAATAACAAAACTTCGTTTATATAGATAAAAAAACTGAGATTTTTAACTTCAAGTATTGTCAATCAATTCTTTCATTCTTGGATTGTCATTTCAAACTGTAATTTAAAAAAAATTCTGGTCACCTGCATCTAAAAAGTTTTTGATTTTTGGCATAGAAGTTTTCATCAGTAAAACAGCTTTTTACAAACGTAATGGTTTAGAAAGCGCTTTGATTTGAGGAATTAAACATAGCTACAGCATCCATTTATGAAAGTTAAGACCACGATGGAAACGGGAGGGCCAACCAATAGCCTCTTTCGCATGACTGCTTTTTTCTGTCAACTGCAGTTCAATATTCAGAACCGTCACCTACAGCTTCATCTCTCTATTTTAACAAAATACGATGCATACAATAAACGATTTGCTGCAGGAATTGTTTTTACCTTCTGGTTTTGAAGGTAGCTTTAAGACATAGTTCTACTTGGTTTGGGTATTATTTGGCGCATTTTCATGACAACTGATGAAAAACGCGATTATGTATTCAGTGGAACATATTGAATGGTTGGCTAGAAAACGAAAGGGTTTAAGTTGATCTTATTGACAAATTGCAATGTCGATTTTACTGATCCTAAAATCAGCACCAATTACTTTTCAATCAATCAAATATTGATTTTTTGACTCCCTGGACGATAAAAAACCAGCACGTAGCAATCCAAGTAAACTCTCGAGTCATACGTTCTCTGTTTGAACTCTAGACTGTGTATTCATTGCTTCTTGGATTATGTGGTTATTTCCTAAAGCTAGAAAAATTCCTTTTGATGCTAACGTAATGTCTGCAGTTGATTTTCGTTTTATTTTGGAATAAGAGGGTATTCAAGATTATTCTATAGAACTATGAATGATACATAATAATACATGATACATCGATATAGAATTAAGGACAACTATTCACTATAAAATTAGTAACGCCTACCTGGTTTAAATCACATTTTTTACCAATGTCTTAAGAGCACAAATCATTGAATTATGATTTAGCTATATGCCATTGAAAAATGAAAGAGTATAACAACGATAATGGATACAATTGACGTTAAGACTTGAAGACAGAAGAAGCAAAAGGCTTTCAGCTGATCCTTGAAATGATCTTTAGCCCTGATCATGATTTACGCAATAATCTTTTAACTTTTAAATGCTCTCTTATTGTAATGTGCCTTTTAGAGTTCATTTTGTCATTAATTTAACATTTGTCGCAGGAGTAGTCACTATTAGTAACTGGCTTAGCTTGTCGTTCTTTGTTGAATAATCACTAATGGAAACGCTCATCTTAATTCGGCATGGCATAGTGAAGCTTTAAGAAGAAATCACCATTAACCGTTAAAGGAAACGGTTTCCGTACGGTTCAAATCCGTTATCCCAACACAAGTTGAATGCCGCTTACAAGCTTTCACAAAAAAGTCGTAAACGGTCTTACGTTATCAGCAGTCAAATTACTTGGAATCTTCGAAAGAAAGAAGATTTTGTGCTATTTCCACACAACACAAACTACGTTCATTGGATTTACCGCTTTCACCTGTCGAGTCACTAACCCCGACCTGCCTAGTGTTATAACTTTATAAATTGCGCTTAACATCAGATAACCACCCGATCCTCGCGTTGTTAGCAGCTATTAGCTCAGTTCTGTTATCGCTGTTACCCCGTTACAAGCAGGTAAAACGGACAGGCCGTAGGCCGTGCGGCCTGCCAAAGTATAACAAATCCAGCTTTTACCTTAAAGTTAACAACTGACCTATGAATGCATTGTGATAGACCTCTAATGGAACTCTTTTGTACTTGAGGTAAATAAGCTGTGATTCGTTTTTGCTTGACGAGGCATGCGATGCAAGGTGAGTTACTTTTTTAAGTTTTTATACGATTTGCAAGGGAAAGTCGAAAGCATTTCTGTAAATAATTAATTGAGGGAACATTCTTCGTTTATTTGGCTATCAAAACCACACTTATTATTCTAATACTAGTAATAGTAATAAACAGATAAAACGAATTAAATGGCCGTAGCCTGGGAGTAGGCCTACCAGTTATCGAGGGTTAGGCCTAGGTACGTGTAAAACCAAATTCACACTTTCCTAATTTCCTTCATTGTCAAAGTGCCGATTTTGTAATTTGGTCCGAGCAGACGATGTTATCAGCTGGTTATAGCCGCACTCATGTGTCTCTTTCCTGTGTTACTAACTTGCCGGTCAGGAAAATAACGATGTAATTAAAAATCGATCGGCAAAAAGGTGCAAATATAGAATAGGTCCGTCGTTTTTAACTTCTCTTCAAATTCGTCTTTTAGATGTTAGTTCTTTTAGCTTTTAGTAGGGATAGTTTAGTTTTAAGCTTGTAATACTAAATTAGTCATGTTCTAGAAGAAATGATGAAACGAGGGGTTTAAACTGACGATTATAGCGGTTTGAGACTGACAAACCAATTCTATAGTCTGTCCGGCAAAAATTAGACATAGTAACAGAAGTTTAAAAAATCCTTAAACTTAAAGTATCAAGAAATTGAACAAATATTAGCTCCCAGAACCACATATTACATTATGGATTATATCGCATGAAAAATAAACATAAAATTTTTACGAGAATAAGTTCGAAGGGCGACTTCAGAATCTAGGTCAGTCCTTCAAGTGGGGACCCGTCATTGGTTTGGTTATCCTAGTATCTCCATAGTATAGGTTAACATAGGCAAACACATAAAGGACCGCTCCCTAAAAGTGTTAGCTCAGTTCATGGTTTTCCTTTACCGCTTTGAGGATTTGGCTTTTGAAAGTGGCCCTTACCTTACTGTCAATTGTCTATTATTTTCGATAAACGTGCTTATTTGTAGAAATTTTTGAAAAAAATGATCAAATAAAGGAAAAAAATTCCCAACCCTCGATAACTGGTTCCCTCACTGTTGAATTTTCCGTTCGGACACCAGGCTGACTTCCCTTCTGATAAAGAAAAGGCCAGCAATGCTTAACTATTTTTAATACATTAACGTAGCAAACAGGTTCATATTGGCACTCCCAAAGTTACATTACTTTGACCCAATCCAATTTATTAGACGATCAATGAATATTACATTTACCCTCTGTAACCGGTCCCCTCCCCTGTAAAGTGGTTGTTGAACAAGTTTACTTTCAGCTGCAGGTTCGAAAGGTTTACCATTTATATTTCTGTGAATGATGAATAGTAAGGGAAAAAATAGCAGGAAAGGCAGTTATGCATGTTATTGCATAAAGACCCTTCTGGCTGGGGACATTGTGGTTTTACCTTAGCCATGTTTGCTGACCTAGCAAGGAGGACCAGACAGTAACTATGCCAAATACATTAGCCTTCCTGATTTTCTATCGTCTGTGGAGCCTTGTGTCAAAATTTAGATATGGAACAAAGGGGGAGGGTGGGGGGCACAGGGAGGGTAATCTTTTGGTCAGTTGGTTTCTTTGTCGCCATATAACCTTAATTGTTGAGTTTGATGTTAAGCCCCAATCAATCATAAAAATTTACATTACAGTATATTACATATGCAGATAGGCGATTGATCATTTATACCTGTAAAGTTAAAATTGTTTATACACTTTTTTTTACTTTAAGTAACTAGCAAACGGCAATGTGGGTCATTACCAACGCCTTACTGGCTGGCTACACAAATCCACCTACAATAAATGGTGGCTGAGGTCTTCATTCCACGAAAAAAAACTATTTCTTTCGCAGAGATGCTTATAGGATAGAAAGAAAGATTCTCTGTGGAGCAGAGTAGTGTGGTATAATCTTTTCTAACAAAATGATAATGACAGCTAAAATCATAGAAATGTTCCTGATCAGGGTGTAAGGCAGCAATATGGTGAATTTGCACAGGCTCCACTTATAATGCAATAGCAAGGTAACTCCGAATAAATTTAACAAACGCATATTGACGATTTCAATATTTCGACAAAGATATATTTGTCATCTTCAGGAAAATGAAGATGACAAATATACCTTTGTCGAAATATTGAAATCGTCAATATGCGTTTGTTAAATTTATTCGGAGTTACCTTGCTATTGCATTATGCGAAGCTATTCAGTGGATCAACAAGTTATCCACTTATAATCTCCATCAACTGTGTAATCACTAAGCTTTATATCTACGATATTGTAAACACCCTTGTACAGGTTATTTATGCATCATACTTGGACTCCGAACTAATTATTATCATAAATCTGTATATATGAGAATAATTAGTTCAGAGTAACATCCTAAATAAGACATCTAACATTTTACACAGACTTAAGTTGCAGTTCTTAATAATAATAAGTATCCTTATTTATTGCCTTAAGTTGAACTGTGACATCCATAATTTGTGAGTTTAACTTAATGAGCAATAATGTACTAAGGCAACGGACTTGGATAAGTTAGTCAGTTATTTCCCTAATGATAATTGCAGCTTGGGTAAGTTATATGTGAGATTTTTGAGTGATAGTGATTGTTTTATGCAGACGAGAGGGCAAATTAGTGTAACTACACTCTGTGTTTAAAAACAAGATCTCTTATTGAGAAAAACATTGCTAAGGATGGACATTCAGCTCTGAATATGACTAACTAACCAATGGTATCTTTATAACAGATGTTAGACTGCTGATATTATGTCTGACACAACTGTTTATTTCACTGAATCATCCTTCTCTAATACTTTATCGGTCACTCAATTGAATGTTTCAAACAAGAGTGACTGAACTACATAAAGCCCCAGAAGCTAGACAACGACCAGTCCACACTGTCCAAGTGAACTTGTGGACATGTAGTTAAAAAACTAAACTAGATAGTTGATACACCATATTTCTGGGCTTAATCTCTACTCGGGCCCATGTCTTTCAATCCCTTAATACATACACGTAAGTCCACTGATGCTCGATTTGAATTTGGAGGTTTAATAATGCATTCATCATGTTTCTGTAGTAAATCAGTGTATGTGAGAAATTGTAATAATTATGTAACCTTTCTCTTTAATCAGGATTTTGGTTGTTGCTGAAAGGTAGAACTGACAGAAAAGCAAAGTTGGTTAGTTTGATAAAAGGTTTGATCATTACGGGACGTGTCTCTTTTACATACCCAAGTTATACGAAATAACGACTACAATAGTGATAGCATATGTAACATCACCTTTATCACAAACAGGTTCATTTAATATGGTATGTTGCCTTGGTTACAATTAGTTTTTAGGGGTGGACATGTAGCATATTGAGTAAAATAAATTTGTTGTTATACATGTAGGCCTTCCATGAAGTGTTTGCATTGTATTTACCTTTGTGCCAACAACAGTATCCAAAGACATTATTACACTACTACAATTTCCAGCTATACTGTTGTTGTCCATCTCATTTAATTAGTCACAAGTTTGAAAGCTGATATAAAATGTGCTTTTAACTGAAATTTATTTTTTCTTTCACCCATGCACATGTAGTACTATTTTGGTATAGGGTTCAAATTTCAAGTTGGTATCATTAGCATGAATAATTTGAAGGAGTTTTTATAGTGTTTTTCCATGAATTGGATTAATTGTTTGATTTGTACCTGGCTGTACCTGGCTCCCACATACAACGATTGTGTTAAAAACCCACTCAAAGTATTTTCAAATTTTCTTGAATTGAATGGGATTCAAATTTGCGGACCTTCAATGGGAGGCTTGTAGCTGACAGAGACTATTGCTCTGCCCACTGAGTCATCACGGCCCCTAAAAGAAACTTGCAGACAACACCTATGATCATCAATGATAATTTGAATATATTAAAGGATTTTCATGAAAAAGGTTGTGAAGCTTTTTATCTCTACTGTTATCTTCTTGTGAGCCAATTGATTTTGTTTAATGTTGATTGATAAAGATTTCAATGTAAGTTTACTTTATACACAAAACTTGATACCCAGGCATGGCTTCATGTTTGAAGTAATGTGAATTTGCTAGAATTTTGGGTAGAAATGAACACACATGTACAATTTTTCATCTGGAGTTCTTTTACCATCGTTTTTCATCTTTACAAAATAGTTTTTAGTGGCAGTGTAGAGTTCAATCTGTTTGAAGTGTTCTTCCTGGCCTTGAATCATATCAAATAGTCAAATGTAGCTGACACATTCAGTTCTATTCTGTATTGAAATGTCTGATTAAATTTATATCTTTAATAGTTTTATGCGATCTTCTTTTCTAGCTCTATAAGAGGGAGCTTTGGACAGCAAATCTGCAATTACCACTCAAAAGGGAAGGAATATGGAGACTGGTATATATCTAAGCAATACAATCCATCTAAATATACTGTAACACTCTGGCACAGGGGAACAGGTTTTGACAAAAGTAATTAATGAAAGAAAATCTAGCACATGCTATAAATGAGCATGTAGCTTGAACTTTAAATGAATTATGCACTTGCTTTCTGAGACTCATGCTTAAAAATTGTAAAGTTGACCCAGCTTTATAAATGATCTGATTTCATTTCATATTCAGATGCCCAAGAAGCCTTCATTTTACACACCAGCAAGGTATATGTGTCAACTTTATTTTAGTTTGGACCTCTATTGTTTGTCTCAGACACCTGGCAAGGGCCTTCTGATCCACCCCAAGAATAGCAGAAACCCTAACTGGAACAGACTTCAGCTGTCTTCGCTCGCTACTATTTTCTGACTGGGTTTTCACTCCAACGACCTATATGGGATGGTTGCCAGTTACAAACAAAAGGTTGTGAGTTTCCTCCGGGCATAGAACCCGGTTTCCTCCCACAATAAAACTGGCAACGCCGCCATAGAAGTGAAATAATTTTGAGCGCAGCGTAAAACACCAAACAATCAATCGCTCGCTACTGGTTTCAGAGTGTCAGAGCCGACCGATAGCAAGCAAAGACAACCGAAGTCTGTTTTCGGAATGAGGTTTCAGCTGTTCTTGGGGTGGATCGGAATGCCCTCACCATTTGTCTGAGACAAACAATAGCGAGTGTGATAAAGGCGTGTTCTTTCTATATTAATCCCAGCTTTTACACATCAACAAGATGCATCTATGTTCAAGACAGCATCTTTATTTTACACACCAACAAGTTGCATATATGTCTTACATAGCAACCTCTATTTTTCATACACAAGATGAACGCGGCAGTAACTTTATGTTACCTTAGTTTATGCCCACAACGATAGTCATTACACAACTACAGTTTCAAGCTTTACTGTTATGGTCTGTATCATTTAAGAAATCTCAAGTTTGGAAGTTGATAAAAAAATCTGATTTTAAGTGAAATCTCCTTTTCTTCAACCCATGACCATGTAGTGTAACAAAGTAAGTTCTATGATCACATCGTTTAAAGGCCGTCTATCTTAACAGGTTATTCATTTTTCCACTCCCACTGACCTCACTTGATTTGAATGCATGTTTATGTCACTTGATGCAGCGGTATGTTTAAGACAGCAACCTATTTACCCACCACAAGATGTTTACTTAACACCTGATTTTTCACATGAAAAAGGTACATCAGTGTAAAAGGAAGTAACTTAATTTAAGACAAAGGACCATTTGTGTGTGTTTAGGACAACATTATTTTACACATCAAAAATATACATGTACATATACATGCATGTATAACACAGGATATTACTTATTCACCCACCATAAAGGTACATGTATTTTACACACTAACAAATAACATACATGTAAAATACAGTAACTTCATATTTCAGATGTATTTTGGAAAATAAAATTACATTGACTCAGTGACATTAACAAGAATGCTTTTTTTTTTACTAGAAAAGCTACATAGGCAATTTACATGCCAGCAAGGTACACATACATGTACTTATAAGACAAACATTTACTTTTACACATTAACAAGGTGCATCGGTTTGTTAATCTTTATATGATCTATCAACAAGGTGATTGTTTTATATCATTTTATGTACCGGTACATTTATGTTTGATATACCAACAAATATCAATCAATATATTCATTTAACATACATGTAGCAACTAGGTTCATTTGTATTCAGGACAGCAACTTCATTTATAGTTCTTTGAGATGTATATTTTGTTCCACGACTAATTAGAAAATCCTGTTTCTAAAATCTGCTGTCAAAACTAAGTGTAAGTGCTTTTCGATACGAACACTACAAACCCTTATCATTTAGGTGAAAATATAGACCCTGGTAGATGTAGAAAAGAAAGTACTATGCTGTATGTTTTTCAGTATATTAATTCAAGGATGGATTTGGCACTTTTTGAAGGATCTTGTTTGAAATGCCTTTTATGTTGCATGGTCATGCTACCGTTGCTACGTCTATCAAACAAACTGAATCGTGGGATGTGCAGGGGCTATCGTTAGAATTAGGTTTTGTCTCAGTGTCTGGTCAAAACAAACTACATGTACATGTATAAACGATTTATCCTTTAGATTAAGCTGAATAATGACTTGTATATCTCTTTTTTTAACTCGTCCCCATAGTTATTTTAGTCCATAGGGCATTTCCTGTGCCAGTGTGTTTTAATTAGAAAACATTTAGTGTTCAGTATCTGAATTAAAGGTTTTCATATCAATCTGTAAGTTTACTTAATAGTGTAAGAGATGCTTGATTTTGTCATCATACTGTCCTTTACATTTATTACACTTATTCTTTTTGAATTGCAGATCTTGATTATTGAATACTAAACTTAATATTTGAAATGGGATGTCTCATCTAAAAAAAAGAGGAATTGTAAAAGGGTTTGTACTCTGCAGTCAGAATGCATTATAATGATATTAATAACGACTTTATTTTAAATACTGTAGATAACAGCAGTGATTCCTTGTAAGCTCAAGTTAGGGTGATTTGTAAAGAACATGGAATAATAGTTGTCTCTTCCTTTACCATAAAAATGGAAAACAAAAAGAGAAGTAACAACACAAAGTCTTTAAATACGCATATAAAATGGCAAAACGTGAGAATGTAATTGCGGAAACAGACAGTAATGAAAATTTGAAATATATTCTACAGGCTTTAAATAATCAGGGTGGTATTTGGAATTACAATCATCATAACAGACAATTTTACTTCTGTTTGTGATCATAAAATTGCAAACATTTCTAAATATTTATACTAAAATGTTCTCAAATCCGAGCATCTTTTGCATCATATATGTAATGTTACATGTACAATATCTTTATTTATTAATAAGATGAAAGATTAGAAGAATCACAGAATGATGTATATGTAATTTCTAGATTCACTGTACATAATTAAATTTCTAATTCAGATTGTACACAAGGGATTTATCCTGGAGATGTTACTTGTCCGGCGGTATGATGAAAGGTTGACTCCCACTTAAAAAGTTCACTGTATATATATCTCAGATGATCCTCATATTTGGAGAAAGCTTTCAAGACTGATGGCTAAAAGTACATTGTATGTAAGAGTAACCATAATTTAATGTACCTAATAAAAGGGTACCAAATGTTTTTACAGAAACCAATGTTGTGTAAAATTCCTATTTATTAAACCTACATGTAGATCATATTTTTCTAATACTACTGAACTAGCCTGCCCCTATCTAAACCCTCCCACGGCTCTAGGCCACCTGGAATTGAGATATATATTTCAAATACTATACTTTATTGTTGTATTTGATCTTTACTTTAGACCTGGCCATCGTTCTAGTTAATGTGACTTGAATAAAATATGTTTGCCACAATCCTACCTGATCCAATCCATTTGATTCCTCTACAGTAATAGGGTCAAATAGGAAAGGGGGAGGGGCTTTGTATTACATGAGCAAGCATATTATTTGCTGCGACAAAAGTCTGTGTTAGGTTTTTATGCTGGACTTGAAACCGCACATTGTTTACTTTATTTATATACAACTTAGATTTGTCTCAATGGTTATTTTGGTCAAGAAGATTTTCTCTGGGCCTGTGTGTTTTAGTGTTCATAATATAATATACATGTATACAACTTAAGACTATGTTTTGCTTTATATAGAATGGCTGGATAAAAAGAAACAGTGGAGTTTATGGTTATGTGGATAGAAGGGACATAAAGATGGAAGCCAGTGGAGGATATAAACTAAATGTTAACATTCTCACATTTTTTACACTGATGTAGTGTAAATTCAGTTTTTATCAGTTCATTAACCTATAGCTTGTTTGTCTTAGTATCACTACAGTGTAATTATCACAATATACATTTCATGTTTCAAGACTAAATGTTTCATCATCAGTGTCACAACAATGTTAGAGATTAACTGTTTTATAAGTTCCAATGAACAATGGTGTACAGTGTTGACCTCTCAACTTCCAGATACTATTAAATTTGGTACTCTTAACAGACATTTCTCTAAATCTCTATTATAAGTCAGTTTTGGTTTGTATCCCCTCGCATATTATGAGGAATTTTTGCCTGGCATTATTTGTAACAACTTTGCTTGTATATTCATGTAGAGACTCTGTATTACATTAATATCCCAAACTATTGTATGGAGAAACCCCTTAAATGTTGTATTTTATGTTATTGAAATTTAAAATCAAACTTTATAAAAAGTGAAGTGATTAGATTTAATATCTGCATGTACACTGTAGTAAGATGATATTTATGTACAACTGATTTGATGATGTTAAAGTATTTGTAATAAAAGTATGTGTACAATGTGAAGAATGCCTGTGGTTTTGTTTATAACACATTCTGGATCGACTCTCGAAATAGTTTAAGTGAAAACTTCAGGTAAAATATATAAAACTTTTAATTTAAATACAATTTTCAACTGTTTTCAAAACAGATTTCCCACATATCTTTGACCTATGACCACTGGGAAACTGTCATCCTATCATGACCCCTGGTCGAAAGGTGAACATATATCTTTGAAATCGTCTTACTTGACCTCTGTGAATTATCAATCAAAGCTCCCTCCTTTCAGAGATTTCTCAAAAAAATAATATGAACAAAGCATGTTCATGTAAAAGGTGAATATTGTCTTTAAAATGAAAAATAAGGTATTTCATCGCTATTTGTCACTTTAAGAGATCCAAAGAATTGAGGTAAACTTTGGACTATTAACAAGTGGTAGAGATTCGTGACAAATTGCTGAGTCAAAATCAGACTAACAATTTCTCTGAACTCCAGTCGTTTGATCTTTTTTTGATTGATTAACAATAACTGTAGGATGCCCGACACAAGATTAATTAATTGACGTTTTTTGTCACACTCAAAAATTATTTCACTGGGTGGCGTTAGCAGGTTAAGGGGGAAACCCTGAACCTTCGAATATCTGACAGCTCTCCCAAATACAACCAATAAGTAAAACCCCTGATCAGGTGGTAGACAAGACTATTTTACTTTTATGGTGGGGTTGTAAGGTTTATTGGTAGAATAATCTTTGCTATGTGTCCAAAGCTGCTGATGGTTTCTGCTAACTGTTCCACAGACCGTTTTATGAGAAATTAAGTTTGATTCGATCTCATGCTCAATATTGGCAGAAGCTTTTGAAAGGATTTCGTGTCCATGATAGTTAGTCTACTTTGGATGAAGGGAATCCACCCTAAATCTGAAAAAAATGCAAAGAATGATTGTCTAAGTTTTTAGCTTTCACCGGGCCATGGAATACTCACGGGTGCAGTGATAAGTCGTTATTTGACAAGTTCTCAAACCCCGAATTCTACAGAAATTAGGTGCCCTTTAATGGTTCCCATAGCCATTTGGATACCAGCAGACATTGGAACTCGTCTGCTTAGAACTATCATTTTGTTTTTGGTATATGATACCATTGACCATTCCAAAGATATCAGCAGTGAGAATGTTTATTAAACAACCTCTACCAATTGGTTGGGCCATGACTACAAACAAATAAATTGAGTGTTTTTGTTGCTCTTTTCTTAATGTCTCCATACGAAAACACACCGCTTGATTTCTCATTGAGATTTCCGTAACATTTGACCCATAAAACTCCGAGATGGATGCCCCCTCTCCTTGTTTAAGTAAGTCAAATTGGATCAAATGTAAAGAATATAATTTCATCGTTCGTTTTTAGGCCCATAGTTACATGTCAATGATGTTCACGTTGGTTTAATTATTGGGGTTTGAAATGACTCCACGAGCCGTCAAAGAACAGCTGCTTTGGCAAATCTTGCATGAGAAACCTCAACTAAGTTCACAAAAGAAAACAGGCTTGAACAGCATGGACATCTACATGTACGATGAACGGCTGGTGTTTCTTACGCAAGATTTGCCAAAGCAGCCGTTCGTCGTAGTTGTTCATGCTATTCAAGATAATGTTTCTTATAAATATGCAAGATTTGCCAAAGCAGCCGTTCGTCGTAGATGTCCATGCTATTCAAGCATGTTTCTATAGGTAACTTAGATGATGTTTCTTATATGCAAGATTTTCCAAAGCAGCCGTTCGTCGTAGATGTCTATGCTGTTCAAACATGTTTTCTATAGGTAACTTAGATGATGTTTCTTATATGCAAGATTTGCCAAAGCAGCCTTTCGTCGTAGATGTCCATGCTATCCAAGCATGTTTCTATAGGTAACGTAGATGATGTTTCTTATATGCAAGATTTGCCAAAGCATCTGTTCGTCGTCGATGTCCATGCTATTCAAGCATGTTTTCTATAGGTAACTTAGATGATGTTTCTTATATGCAAGATTTGCCAAAGCATCTGTTTGTCGTAGATGTCCATGCTATTCAAGCATGTTTTCTATAGGTAACTTAGATGATGTTTCTTATATACAAGATTTGCCAAAGCAGCCTTTCGTCGTAGATGTCCATGCTATTCAAGCATGTTTTCTTTAGGTAACTTAGATGATGTTTCTTATATGCAAGATTTGCCAAAGCAGCCGTTCGTCGTCGATGTCCATGCTATTCAAGCATGTTTTCTTTAGGTAACTTAGATGATGTTTCTTATATGCAAGATTTGCCAAAGCATCTGTTCGTCGTCGATGTCCATGCTATTCAAGCATGTTTTCTATAGGTAACTTAGATGATGTTTCTTATATGCAAGATTTGCCAAAGCAGCCTTTCGTCGTAGATGTCCATGCTATTCAAGCATGTTTTCTTTAGGTAACTTAGATGATGTTTCTTATATGCAAGATTTGCCAAAGCAGCCGTTCGTCGTCGATGTCCATGCTATTCAAGCATGTTTTCTTTAGGTAACTTAGATGATGTTTCTTATATGCAAGATTTGCCAAAGCATCTGTTCGTCGTCGATGTCCATGCTATTCAAGCATGTTTTCTATAGGTAACTTAGATGATGTTTCTTATATGCAAGATTTGCCAAAGCATCTGTTTGTCGTAGATGTCCATGCTATTCAAGCATGTTTTCTATAGGTAACTTAGATGATGTTTCTTATATGCAAGATTTGCCAAAGCAGCCTTTCGTCGTAGATGTCCATGCTATTCAAGCATGTTTTCTTTAGGTAACTTAGATGATGTTTCTTATATGCAAGATTTGCCAAAGCAGCCGTTCGTCGTAGATGTCCATGCTATTCAAGCATGTTTTCTATAGGTAACTTAGATGATGTTTCTTATATGCAAGATTTGCCAAAGCAGCCTTTCGTCGTAGATGTCCATGCTATTCAAGCATGTTTTCTTTAGGTAACTTAGATGATGTTTCTTATATGCAAGATTTGCCAAAGCAGCCGTTCGTCGTAGATGTCCATGCTATTCAAGCATATTTTCTATGTGGAGCTCAGATGTTTCTTATAATTTGCCAAAGCAGCCATATCCGTTTGGCTACCTATACAATCCAGAAGCAAGAGATGAATTTATATCTATGGAAAGGGGTTTTTGGCAGAGGTTACTTATGGAACCATCCAATATACTAAACCTGGCAAAAACGCCATATCTGTGAAATAATTTTAAGTATGGAGTTTAGCAACAACCAATCTGTCATATGCAGACTGCATAATGGTGGGGAGAAAGGCGGGGGGGGGGGGGGGGGGGAGTAGGGAGTCAGGCCTCACGTCAAATGTGTGGGGGTCGTGCCTAAAAAAATAGATGCGACAATAATTCCTCTGATCTGTTGGCGGCATGGCCTGATACCAAGAGAAAGTCAATGTGTCGTTCAAATAACCAGGCAAGTGAAGTAATAAAGAGTACAAAAGCAAACATTCTAGCCATTTGTTTTATTAAACACGAGTCTTTGATCTAAAGGTACGAAGATGCAAATATATAATTTTGAGAGATTGATTAAATTTGGGCCTAGCATATACCACAGCTGTGTTCTTTTTTCCGAAGGATAGCTTGGGTGGATAAAATTAGAACTATCTCATTTTTGATTACTGGAGATATTGGTGAGACAAATGATGGTGGCTCATCCCTTCATCCCCAAAGTCCCCCTCTCCCCACCACCCCAAACATGCAAACCAGCAGGGCCTCATCTAGGGCACCCATAGTACAACTGGATAATACCATCCCAAGGCCCATAAAGGATGCATGGAGAGAACTCCAACTTTAAACCACCACTTCTGTGTAATATGTCCATAACATTTATGTTTTAAATACTTTGCAGAGATATATAAAGCAACAATCACAAAAAAAATTTTCGTCATACCCTGGTTTGGGGGCCCAAACTGCAGAAGCCCAAACCCCATATATGGGGTTCAAAATCAACCTAGATTAAGCCCCGACCAGTCTCCCGCTGGAAGTTCTTCAAGACTAAATACTTATTCCTTACCATGCATTCCCACCGAAATCATCAAAGATTCAGTTTTAATGGGTTTTAAGAAAAAATTTATTGTAAAATACGAAAAACAAAACAAGAATATATGATACTTTTGCAGCATAGCCAGTTTTATTGTGGGAGAAAACCGGGCTTTATGCCAGGAGGAAACCCACGACCTTTCGGTGGTAACTGGCAATCATCCCACACAGGCCGTTCGGAGTGAAAACCCAGTCAGAAAATTGTCCATTTCCAGGGAGGCTGTTCGGTTTGAGCGTCCAACGCTCTACCTACTGAGACATGGAGGCCCCCCGAAAATTTTTGGAACATTATGGCAAAATACATAATAAACGACAAACAACTGTTAGCTTCATTTTTAATAAAGATTATAGTTTTGGGTATATCATTGACTGAGAGGGTTTGAACCAGTGAATTATTATTGAATAGGCTACTCAGTTTGTCAATCCAAGTCTCTACACACAGAGCGATGTTGCTTAAGTGTGTTTATACACTTGGACTGAACCTGACTACCAAGTTTGGCTAATCTGAGCTATGATCTAATATATAAGCCGTATGGCTCCTTTATAAAACAGGGGTTTTGAGTTAAGTAAACACAAAAACCTAATGTAATTTCTTGCAAAGAAATCCCATCCACTTTTCCAGGAAGGATAAAACATGAGAGGACCTTCATATACATACAACTAAATTACAATTTTTAATAAATGTTGATGACGCATCTGTTTTTTGCCATTCTTGATTAACTACAGTGTGTATAGCTACCTGTATAGTATACTATTTAAGTTCTGACAATAAAGGTAAATAATCAGGCACATATATTTCTTCAAGGGTATGGGAAGTTAATTGCATGGAGAAGCCATAGAATCTCTGGAGTAAACAGTAACTACAATTATATAACCCCTAAGGATATGAAACCATGAACAATATCAGCACATCACTAATGGGTCCTTGGATATACATGTACACTGGATACAAAAAATGGAGTTTGATTTAAAGTGCATTGCATGTAGATTTGGTTATGATGGTTGAGGTTTAAGACAGATTCAAATGAATCACCTCTTAGTTACTGTTGGTACAATCACAGAGTTAAAGCACTCTTTTAAAAAAGTCCAGAATAAAGAAAGTCTATTGGAGGTCAATAATGGGGTAAACGGATCACATCAACACATTATACGAATGGAGTTTTCTAAATTTGAGTTGGACAGCACTGTCTTTGATAATAACAAACGTTGTTTTAATTATCAAAGTAAGACTGGCAGTCATATTAGTCTTCAACATCCTCTCTGAATATTGGATGAACAGACTCCTTCAGTTGCCTTCCTAAGTAATCATGGCTTGTACATCTGAAGAAAAATAAAGATAGCATTAGTTTAAAAAAAACAGAGTTGTAAAGAAGTATTTTGAAATCTTGATTAAAGTGTACATTACTTTCCTTGTAACAAGTATATATTATGTAATATATAAGGATAATATCAGTTACCAGTGTCCAACTTATTGATAAGAAAACTAGGACAATGAATTTCTTAAAATGTACATGAAGTGATCAAATACATGTATGATTAATATTTGTACTGAACTTAATTTGATTGCATAAATTTCTCTACCTTTCTATCTTGATATTAAAAGAAGATAAACACAGCAACTTCTAAATCTTTAAAGAAATCCAGACAGAGAGGTCTTCAGATACCACTCAAATCATTACAAAGAAGATTTGTTCTCTGCTGTTTTCCAGGTACTGTTGGTATGACAGGGGAGTTTCTCTTATAGACCCCTTCTTACACAGATGATGTTAGAACCCTGAAATAAAGAAATGCATTAGTCAACATATGGTAACCATTTCATATATGGCGGTCAAGTTACAATTCACATTTTTTCTCTTGATTCGCTACTCACAAACAGAACAAATGTGAAACTATGTTGCTTATTGATGAGGACAGAAGATAAAATATATATACGTCAACAAAAAGCTACCAAATGAAAAGCTAGGGACCCCTTTAACACCAAGCACATACAATGTTTGCACTTTATACTGTCCTTATATGCTGCTACTGCCCAGTGACTCCTGTGCTAAGCTGACTTGTGTTATTCTGCATAACAATGGAACAATGATAAAAACAATGGAACAGTGAAATAATCCCAACTATGTAGAATGAATCAATCTAAAGGTAAAGTTCAATGTTAATTATACAGCATTCCAGATATCTCTTTTAAATTAAACTAAACAGTACAATGCAAATTGGGTTGTATGTTTTTTTTTCCATAATTTTATACCAATTTCTCTTCTATTCGCATGAAACACTGTTTCTTCACATTGTAAGTGACCCAAACCTAATATAACTTACCTCTTCTGTGTTTTGTTTTATTTGTCTAATGTGAGCATATATCTTCTTCTCTAGTACTGTACAGGTAGCTGAAATAGTAAGAGTTCAATTTATATAGGCAAATATTCAATTAATGAATCAGATAGACAACAGCAGCTTTGTAAGATAGTTGTAAGTAACCAAAAGGAAGAGAGTTTTTTTCCTTCCTTTGTCATAAATTTTCTTCCTGGTTGAAAACATTCAAAATAAAGATGCAGTGGAATTTAAGCCTCTATATATCGAAGTGATTGTTTATTTCTTTTACAAAATGTTAAGTTTACAAATTCATTTTTATAATAACTGAACAATTTTATTGACAAAATAGCGCTAGTTATTTTATATCAGGAAACCAAGGTTTAAAAAGTTTACCAGAATCTGTAGTTCTCTTAGCTGACATGTGGATTTCAATTCAAACAAATTTGGCTGTTCCGTCTGATCTGAAGAATTCTATGAAAGAAGGAAAAAAACAGTTTGAACAAAAACATTCATCCAAAATATATCTCACTATAGCCACATCATACCATGAAAATGTTAGGGTTAGCTGACCAGTTTACAGTAGGGTGACCAGTACGGCTTGTCATTCTAGTTAATGGATGGAAATGAGAGGAAAACCATCTGGGAGTATATGTTGAACCTGGTACTAATATAAAAGAGACAGGAAACACCTTTGTATTACTGTCAGTGGGATCCTAGTTGTTTGGCTCGCTATTGTTTATTTCCTATACCCTGTGACTGTAAAGGCATTTCTACCGCCTCGAGAATAGCCAAAACCTGAGCTGTGTATTCCTAACCTTACCGATAGCTAAAAGATATGTCAGACCAGTCAATAAGGCAGTTGTTTTCTGTTATTAACTTACGAGTAGGCATGCACAGTCCATATATATTTATGAACACTAAAACACACGGGCACAGGGAAAATCTTCTTGTCTAAAATAAGTTTCTAATTGTGTTAAAAAGAGGTATATCATTTAGACCTTTATACCCCATCATAAATTGTTGTAATAAAGTAAATCTATGATATTTCATTAGGTTGACGACTGACAGAAGCTTGGCCTTAGTCAGTAGAATTTTCTGGAACACTTTGTTACATTGACAATTACATTGACAATGCTTACGCATCTTAAGCTATAGTAAGAATATCGTCAGACTATATATTATGGGGTCATGGGAAAAGACAGTGAAAATTTGCGCCCCCCCCCCCCCATCCATACCCCTTTCCCAGAAAACCTAGGTAAAAGGCAGACAGGGGAGTTTAGCCCTGACCAGTATGTCTTTCAAACTCTTGTTCTTTTTATAAGCAATGACTGGCCTTTGGGTCAGAGGTCGAGCAAGTTTACTTTGAAGTAGTTTGTATTCTTCTACTATAATCTTGGCCATAGCGATGCTAGCTTTGTTATACTGAAACACAAATGGTATTATAGTTTTTGCAAAATGGGAAAGTTTCGGAAAAAATTGATACACAACAGGACTTTGGCTATTTTGGGAGTGGATCCGAATGCCATTGGTGGAAGACAGCAGTTGCTTTAAACTTTCTACATTCCAAATAAAAGTGAAAACTCAATTCATCAGTAATACTCTAATCAGGTATTATGGATGAAATTGAGAAATGACACCCAAACAAATATACAAAGAAAACAAAACACAGTAACACTACAAGCTGAAAGAAAATGAGAATAAAACATGGTCATATACTCTGTACTTACATGTATCTATGCAAAACTACTAAGAGTTCTTTTTTTTAAAACACAGCAGCCATCATAAATCAGTTTTACCTAAATGTGTATAAGCTGGAACCCTAATGACATCAACAATTGAAACTAGTGAGCTACATTGTTGGAAAATTAGAGGGATCTGAGTCTGCCATTGTCTTGGTCCATGTTGTAAACAAACATGCTCATCAGTTCACAGATATCCTACATGGGTCAAACATACACAAAAACTGTTTTGTCTAGGTTACATGTAGCAATAGAAACAATCCATAAAAACAATCCTGTCTCATTATTCTTTTCAACTCACTTTTCTAGTTTTCTTATATAATTTCTTATATAGTTTTCTTGCACTTCTCAGTCGCATAAAACACAATACTATTGGCCATCTTGTAAACATTTTAACCCCCTTCTGATATCCCATCATAATTCACAGGGCTAACAGTTGATGACATCATTAGGCAATTGGTCTATTACCTATTTAAATTAATCTCTAGTTCTGGTCATATTGATGTGGTTTCTGTCTTTTAAAGACTGTTTTTTGGATTTTTGTCATTCCTCAAAATATATCCCCTGAGAAAAGCAAAACAAATATACTTCTAAGATAAAGAAATTATTTATATAACACCCCCTGGCTGAGGCAAATTACATATCCAAAATATGTCCAGATTTTACTGTTGTATACATATTGGGAAGGGGTTTGGATGATCACTGGTAAAGTTCTTTCCCCTGATAGACCATTTAATGACGAGCTTAATATGATTTTTGAGTTTCTTTGCAGATGGTTTGTTTACTTCTAGTTTTAGCCAGACAGGCTTTTCTAACACAGGCTCCAGAGCGGGCCATTAAATGCTTACAGCCTGGCTGATTATTTTGTCATCATCTATGCTCGTAAGTTTTACATTTTCCCTGAAAAAAGACCTACCACCTTTCAACCAAAGTCAAATCACTCTAAGTTTTCAAATTAGTTGAAATAAAAAGTAAACAATAATACACAATCAGTCCCTTTAAGATCAGATTGCACTACATGCAACACAATGACCTTACTACCTTAACACCATGGAAAACATTGGTATTGGCATAATACGCGCTTACCTTCTATGATTTTACAGTTCTAAGATGAAACCCTACAGGTACTGTCAAAGATATTTTCGTCCACAGAAAATTGTCCTTCATGTTTTGTGGATTGCTGACTTTTCTAGAAGTTTTCTTTCTGACAAGTCTGCACCAAACAAGAAAATTGTTGTCTTGGACTAAGAGAAATAAAACGTTTTTTTCACCTAAAGGATTAAAAACAAGATACAAGTATGGGAGAACAATTATTGATTATTTATACCACTGATCTTTCATTACTCACACACAGGGTGGCAAGATTATAATTAAATTGAAGAAAGAAACTGCAAACAGCTTCAAGACAATAACATATATAACTTTAAAATTGGCAAACCACCAAACTCTAAAGCCACTTCCATGTACTTATATACTAATCTATGTTACCTCATTAAAAACATCAAAGGCATGGAATCTTGTCTGAGGTCATCAAGGCTATGATCTGGATTGTGATGGCATGGAATCTCAATGAAGTCCCTGGGGTGTTTGACACTAAATGCCAACACATTGCAGGTCTGTTTGCCTTTATGAAACGGTACAAAGAATTATTATCAGTAATATCATGAAATGTCAAAATGATAACTCAAAACTCTTCAAATTCATATATTACCAAAATATGATTTATTGACGTTCTACGCTGCAAACCAAAATATGAGACATGGACAAAAGAAAGATATTGACGAAAGTCTCAAACACTAATTGTAAATTTTTATGATTTTTTTAAGTGGCAGGAGCTGCCAAAATGATATTTTTGAGCGAAAAATAATTTTTATTTTTTGGGGAGCCATTTCTTTCAAAAAGTTTTTTAGCGCTTCAAGTCTTGAAAATGTACATTATTATAGCGTTTTGAACAGACTTTGGCCCAGAATGAATGAACATTTGTTCAGGTTATTTATATTTTGTTTACTTTTGGACACTGTTTTCCTTATTCCAAACTATGAATTTTGGCAGCTCATGTCACTTTAAATAAGTCAAGTGTTTTGTTTTTAAAGCTCTGTAAGCAACCTTAAGAATGACATATAACTCATATTGACCGGATAAATTGATTTTTTTCTTCAAACCATCTCAAGGAGTTGAAATTAATCTCATTCTTTGCCCACCCCTTCCCCAATGAGTTCTATTTCCATTAGTAGAACTCTTCAAAGTGGAGGTGCATTTGGTGGTATGAGTGGGGAAGCTTCGTTCTCATTGTAATTCACAGGAATACAAACAAGGAAAGAAGGGAAAAGATCTATTTACAGATAATTTCGGTAGGTTTTTTATTATTTATTTAATTAAACCGTTGTATTTATTAGGGATGTGTGGTCTACCTCACCTTGTCACCATAGTGTGCACCTAAATGTAAGCCCTTCGAACATGCCTTTGTCTAGTCTTTATCTGATTGGCTGAGAGGTTATCACTGGTTTAGCATTGTTTTATTGGTCCTAAGAGCTCTCAACAATGAAGGCAGGTTATCTTTTGGCATACCGGTACAGCTACTGAAATGGCAACATTTGAAGGCTGATTTTTCACAATCTCAATGTCTGATGCAGGTTTGAAACTTGTATGCGAACAACTGAGGCTATATCTATTGCCTACACTTCAAAGAGCCTTCAATCTTGAAAATTTAAAATTTGACACTTCATCCCTAGTATATTGGTATTTTTACTAGCTGAGGTGAAAGCCAAACAAAATTTTGTTTTTATGGCCTGACTACACTTTTTTTTTTATTGTAAAGATTGTTTGATGTTCGATGTACTTTTCTTTTGTCTGTATATATGTTATTTTAATTTTTCAAAAGACGTCACCATGTCCACAAGAATTATACCAAAAAACATTTTTTATGGGATAGAACAAGCTCCATGGAGTTTTATTTACGCCTGTAAGTAATTTTTGTCATCCAAATTTCTGTTGATATTTTAACTTTAAGGTGAATAAAGAGGGGGAGCACACACTGTTTTCTATATGTCATATAGACAAACTACTGAAACAGGAAACGACCGCCAGGGCTGTACTAGTAGCCTGCACAAAGGCCGGCAGTTATATGTGAGGAGAAATACCTTTGTTATGATCATGCACCTTAAGCAGGATCACCATCTTATCTGTCGCCGCTTCTGGGTACTGTACCCATGATGCAACAGGAGAGCTGACTGGGGACCAGCCAATCGTTGACTACCGAGGAAAGTTAAAGCTTGAAGCTGGATTTGTTATACTTTGGCAGGCCGCACGGCCTACGGCCTGTCCGTTTTACCTGCTTGTAACGGGGTAACAGCGATAACAGAACTGAGCTAATAGCTGCTAACAACGAGAGGATCGGGTGAGATAACTGCTTTATATAACGCGAGATAGCATGTTTTCTAAATATACTGGTCATTTGTTAATTGTAATCAAAGCTGATGATGGTCATTTTAAAACGAAGGATTGAGCAAAGAGAACCAGCTACGGACTTCTGTTTTTCAGTTAAGTCTGTGGCGGAATTTTTGGCGAACTTGAAAGAACATCTAGGCGTCAAAAACAAAAGCGTATGGAAAGCTTGATGAAAAAAAATTGGGAAAAAAGCCTTGCCGCTTCCGAAATCGAGCTGTATTCTGAAGTAAAAAACAAGAAAGCCAGTTTCCGATCGAGAGTAAATCGAAATCGGCATATATCTGCACAAATCAATACGCGACAAATAAACACAATTTGATCTTTGACTAGAAAGGTGAAGATCAAACAAAACAACACGACTTAGAATAGAATCGTCTTTTAAAACATTTCAGTGGTTGTTTTGCGATGTGTTTTTTCAAAGCGGTTTCATTAAAAATTGATAATATTTTCAATCTATTTATTGAAATAATAAAATAGAACTGGGGTGTTTATTGGTAAATTCTGCCAATTTGAATTCATCGAAACTGATTATGTTGACTATTTCTTCATCTTGTCTTATACAAAATAGCTTCAAAGTAACTCAACTGTTGAATTTCTTAATCCACAAATACAGAACCTGGTATACGCGTCATCTGAACCTGCTCGAGGTTTTGGAAACGTTAATCGGCCAATGGTTCAGATGCCTTTAATTCTTTCCGATTACGTTCCTTGACATAAAATTGATAAATCTAAATCAGAAATTTAAGAAAAATAATCTAAATGTTATAAAATTGATTGATTGATTGTTTGGTGTTTTACGCCGCGCTCAAGATTATTTCACTTATATGGCGGCGTTGCCAGTTTTATTGTGGCAGAAACCCCACGACCCTTCCGGAAACCATCCCACATCGGTCGTTTGAGTGAAAACCCAATTTTCCATTTTTTTTTGCACTGAGTGGGATTCGAACCCGCGACTCATTGGTGGAAAGCTGTTCGGATTCATCGTCCAATGCTCTACCTACTGAGCCACGGACGACCCAAATGTTATAATATCCCCCCATGTGGAAGAGTTAGCATGCAGATAGTCGTCGAAAGTCGAAGTTTTCATACGAAGAAAAAGTTAACATCCTCTCCTCTAAAGCTATTAACGCCACGATATAAGTAAAATTAAATTGTATGACGTAAATGATCAATTAATCGATCAATCATAGTTTTGTAATAGATGGGACATCACTTGTAAAAACTTATAATCCATTTACCATTGCTACACACTGGCTTGGTTGGGCAAGTGGACAATTGTCTTGAATACATGTAGCACGGGTTAACTTTGTAGGCAAATTGAATTTACGATCTTTAAGACAACCGGTCTGAGCTAATTGATTCCATTTATAGCCATGAACAAAAAGATATTTACGCGAAGGGATGAGTTATGGTGTCGTCAATCTGTACCCATGTTCAACGAATGCCTTTCGCTGCTATCTTGAGTCTCAAATTATGAACTGGAAAGAGTGCAAACCCCCATTCCATTGAAATCAGAATTGCTCGCGAGAACTAGGCCTCTTTTATCACGTCTGCAAATCCCTGGGTACACATTAATATGATAAATAGGGGATTTAAATTCCATTCTCATGCCGACTTTTTATCCGCTAATATGCACATAGCGAGTTCGGTAAGGCCGCTGTTCTTTTGACTTTGATGCTGTAATATCCCCAGAACGGAAACTGGAGATAAAACGTCCATCCAAGAAACGTTCATTTCTTGAATGTCCTGTGTGGATCGGGCAGATGACCGGAAGATAAATTGTAAATTGGGGGCCAGAAATTGGTTGACCAAAAGTAGTCCGCTTTGAACCACTGTTTTTTTTTTGGCAAACTACAATTGTTTCAGCCGAACATCAGACTATTTCACTTATTTGTCAGCGTTGTCAAGTATAGTTGTTAGGAAATCGGTCTTAGTGCCCGAAGGCAATCCCGTCCTTTCACAGGCACCTGACAACCATTCTACATAGGGAAAACCTACTTAGGAATGTATTTTTAGACCACCATGATCTCATGGTGGTGGTCTTATCAAATCGCTTTTTGTCCGTGGTCCGTCGTCCGTCGTCTGTCGTCCGTCTTCCGTCGTCCGGTGTCTGTAAACTTTTCTTGTGATCGCGATTCCAAGAGAACTACTGGTCGGATTTTCATCAAATTTTACAGACATGTTCCCCTTATGGTCTAGTTGTGCAACATCTATTTTGTTTGCTCATTTGCATATTAAAATGGCCGCTGGCGGCCATTTTGTGATTTTTACCTACATAGTTTGTGATCGCGGAATCTAGAAAACCACCAGGCCAATCTTGATGAAATGTTTTTGTATTGGTTCCCCATATGGTCTAGTTGTGCAACATCTATTTTTCTGAGCTCATTTGCATATTAAATTTTGTTTTTCTATTTTTTATCACTTTTCTCTCTTGTGACCGCGATTCCAAGAGAAGTCCTAGTCGGATCTTCTTTAAATTTCACACGCACGTTCCTCCTATGGTCTAGTTGTGCAACATATATTTCTTTTGCTCATTTGCATATCAAAATGGCCGCTAGGCGACTATTTTGTTTTTCTACTTTTTAACACTTTTCTCCTAAAGTAATGAGAGGATCTTCGTAAAACTTTGTACGCAGGTTAACCCTATGGCCTCGTTGCGCACTATGTACTTTTTTGCTCATTTGCATATTAAAATGGCCGCTGGGCGACCATTTTATTTTTCTTCTTTTTGTCACTTTTCTCCTAAAGTAAAGAAAGGCTAGGATTTTCGTAAACTAATTTACGCGTGTTAGCCCTATGGTCTCGTTGCGCATTCTGCACTTTTTTGCTCATTTGCATATTCAAAATGGCGGCCACTGGCCATTACTTTTTTATCACTGTTCTAAAGTAATGAAAGGATGTTCGTAAAATGTTATACGCAGGTTAACCCCTATGGCCGTGTTATGCAGTCGCTGCTCATTTGCATATTCAAAATGGCGGCCGGTAGCTTTTTCTGTGATTTCCATCTACATAGTTTGTGATCGCGAACAAAACTACCAGGCGGATCTTGATGAATTATTTTTTTATGTTGCTTCCTCATATGGTCAAGTTATGCAACATGTATTTTTTTCGTCGTTGATGTTTTCATTTAACACATTCGGTACCGCTGTCGCCATTTGGCGTTAGAGTGCTTCATTACCGAAGACATCGTATGGCGACAGCAGAAGCCGGCTAAAACCCCACTGACGCCGTATGGTTATTTTTTCTTACAACTTCAACTGATTTTGAAAATGCACAAATAAAATCACATGTTGCATCTGTTGGTTGCCTTGTGTTTTGTTTTGTCAATCTTCGAATACGGTTAAAGAGGTTTAATTTACTTTAACGGGCGCGCAATTCACTGATAACTTCCAACTTTGTCCAAGTTAGAACAGACACTTCAAGCATACGTATATAACAAGAAAATGTTAAATTTGACAATAAAAGCTTGTGGAATTCCTTATATTTACAGCTTCAGATCTTAATATATATTTTCCTTGTTTTCAATATACTGACAGAGAGTGAGATATTTAAATATATAGGATTTAAAAGTGCTAAAATCGGGTGGTAAAATTAGTTCGCTAGTGCGAGTTACCGCTGTCAATCACAGGGCCCCTACCAGGCATTTTAAAATCATGACCCATTTAAAGACAAATAAGCTATTTTTGGCACTGAGGACGTTATTTTGGAATTTCCTAGTCCATAGTAGTAGAAAAAAGGCATTTATCGGAGCTTTATTAAACCTCAGAGTGAAATTGCAATCCTCGGGTCATTTTAAAACGTATCAAAATCGACTCCTTTCAGATTTCCAAGGGCGACAATAAGAAAAAGTTTACATGTATCTATGCATGTTGCCGGCCGCCACGGCTTGTTCGAAGTCGGTAAAATGGCCTTCTCGAATTTGGATTTTAAACGCCTAAATTCTTTCCAAAAATGTAACAATAATAAATATTTTTAAAGGAGAGTGTTCCCTAAGACACGTAAGAAGATCCATATTGTATTTTTCGGAGTTTGAAAGGAAGAAATATTTCAAAATGAAATGAAATACACGACAACGTACAGTCACTATTTTGCCGATCGAATTTGCATTCAGGCAGCTATGTACAGCAACTGACTTCGCAATTGTAAATGCTATTTACCGATAAAGTAACTGAAATGTTTTTATTCAATCATGTATTTATATTAAATCGTGCATGAAGATTTTTTATAACAGTTCACTAATTTCAGAACGAATCGGGACATTTTTTGCCATTAATTTTTAAACTGACTTTAGTCATGTTTAAATTTGTACTCATCAGACGAGTGATACGTCGCCCATTCTTCACTTTTCACGGGCTATTTTTGACAGATATACATTATCTTTTGATTTGTAAACAAACACTAAATGCATCTTGTTAACATATGTACAATCGTTTTGGATTTTGTAAATTTTAATTGTGTACAGGACTCAAACAAGCGATATCACTGACTGGCCTGTGTGCAAGTAGGCCTACATATAGCTCCGTTAAGTAGCGTTAATGTGTGGCCTACTTGAAGAAAGTTGGTTTTGAGTTTTCAGATAACAGCCACTATATCTACCGAAGAAACTTTGTTCTTGTCCAGCCAGCCACCAACTGAAGAAATAAATTTCACATATCAAATTTGCGATCCGTTTATAAGCAGCCTCACTTTCTGATAGTGTTCTATGGTGGGCTAAGATCAGTTCACTGATCTCTTGTTTTAATTTGACGTCACTGGGTTTCAAACCCGCTACCGATCGATGGAAGGGCTAGGTCGGACTGAGAGACTATCGCTCTACCTGCTGGGTCAACGAGATCCCGGATAAATACCCTTGTATAGAAAATTAAATCTTTACGTGAAATCAAATGTTAACTCTACTGAATACAGATCTACTAATAACATTTCCAATGGATCTTTTTCTTTACGGGACAGTAAGTTACATCTCAGTCTATTGTAAAACCCTGTAAATGTTTGAACTCAAGTGCATTCATTCTGCTATATTATAGGTTATATTTGCATGAAAGAATGAAAATGCTTCAGATGTTATCTCGCTTTTTATTATATCTTCTAAGCAGGGACATGGTGTGGTATTTTCATTTTGAATAAGTGAAAACCGTTGCTTACTTGCTGAATTGATATATACTTGTTGGAATTCGTCTAAATGTGGAACATTATCTGGCAGAAAGTTTGATAAAATAGACCCCGGTTTTATCTCCTACAATTGATTTAATAATAAGTTTATTAAATGTATCTCTTTCTTTGACTGTCGTAATCTATTGACATAAAACGCTTACAGTTCTGATTTGTATTCATCTCGTTTTATTAGTTGATAGAAATTACGTGAATCTATGTCACATAGGGGCCGAGATATGCCAAGAAAGTTATTTCCATCTAACGGGTGAAATATGCACCTCCCAAAAGCTAGGAAATATTTAATCTCATTCAGTTTGAAACCATCTTTCTTTGCATCGATAATATATTGCTTGTACGTGAAACGCTTCAGTGAAAGGTTTGCAATGTTGGAGAAAAGAACTTACCACACAGCATGTTCACATTCCCTCGGAACGAATAATTCAGGAAAGCGAGGATCGCCACAATTAACACAGAACAGCCTTGATTAACAGTTGATTCCAGCACGCCATGCTAGTATCTAATGAAGTGCTCAATTAGAGAAAGAATGGCTAGGCTTCATTGTGGAATCTTTAAAACGAATGGATAGATTAGTTAGCAGTTTCGTCTCAATAAGTTCAAATCACATGCTTTTCATTAATACTATCGTCAGATATGTAAGCAAAGGCAATGCGGGTTCAAAACCAGACAATTAACTATTTCTCCGATTCGTATAAAGTTTGTTTTCCTTTCATGAAACCGTTTCAGATTAGTTTGTATCCATTTGCCTTGCTGTAAATTGAAATTAAAGCTCATTTTATATAAAAATGACGTATAAGTGATTATCAAAATCAAAATCAAAGTTATCATTATTATCTTATGAAGAGTTTGATTAGAGAAAATAATACCTAGACTTCTTTGTGAAGTCTTTTAAAGAAAATGATGAAATCGTAGGCGATTTGTCTTTTTCCACTTGAAATTAAAATAACTTGCTTTTACTTCATACCATCACGAGAAATGCACTGTACAGATTTATAATGGTAAACAAAAATATTAATTAAATAAACTATTTTATGTAATCCTTAATGACTGATACGGAGACATTCATTTCATCAATTGTCTTGTAAATAATCTACAAAAAGTTATTAATCCTAGCTTATTTACCTATAAATTTGTACAGAAATCGCGAGTGAGTATTTTTAACAATCATTATAAACTATGCGTCTTGATAAAAAATACTATGACCGGTCATCTTCACATCGTTAGTGTATTGGCAAAGTAAACAGCACGCTTTTAATCATTCCGGAAAAAATACTGATCATTAAAAATCTCCTTAAGGGTAGACCTAATCTTTCTTCAAATATTCAAGGCCATGTTCTCCTGACAATTTCAATTCCCCCCAAAACACCATTGAATTTTTAGCTGGATCTAACGCATATTCATTGGGGTTGTTCTCAGTGGTAGATTAGAAATGGGTTTTAACGCATAACAGCATCATGTTGATAGATTTCTGTTAAAACTAAATTTTGAAATTATCATATATTTTCCCCGAGTGTACAAATTAGAGGTATTTTAGTTTTTCGATGATCATCAAAGCTTCTCATCGTAGTGACAATCAGACTTTATGAAACCTTTACGAATTTTGACAGCTCATGCAACTTTAAATAATTCAGACAAAGCGCAATACTGTAAGATTAGACTGCTAACTTTTGTAATTTACTGTTGCATATAACTTCCATACTCTGGTGGTCGAGGTGACACTGCCTCAAACTTTTGCACTCAGGCAGTCGATAGCTCCGTTATTATGACTTCATATTCATATCGTCCATCTCAAATATCGACTTACATACTTTGTACATTCAGTCGTCACGTTTTAGTCCGAGTCAGCAAAGGGGTAATCCATTTAATATTATGCAATTGGATCTGATTAGTTGACCAACGAAACCGTCTTCACACGAGTTAATATGTCGATATCGGTTAGATAGATTTAATGGATGATTGCTACAATTGTACATATCCACATACTGCTGTCCATCAGGGGTGTCATGTTTGTGAGAGTATGAAAGATGCGAACATGAAGTTGAATAGCTCGAAATACACGGCCGAATCGCAGAACTCTTCTAAGTGATCGTACCAACTCAATAGTTCAGTATTTTTTATTTAATCTATTATTACAAGAGAACATAGATCGCCTTTGCTGTGTCATTTCAGTAAGTTGAATAAATGATACATTTATGACAAACCAGACGACAACCTAGCTTGCGCTCTATTGTTTTTATGGTAAGGGAAATTCTGAATCAATATGTATTACCTTTTATTATCCTTACGATGAATTCCGCTGTTCCAATTTGGACATTATGTTGGTTAATTAGCATGTCGAAGTCGCATGTTTGTTGGTTTCAAGAAGTCATGGAATTTGAATTCACTTCTCTCATATTTAACGTTTGTATTAATAGAATGTTTTCTATATGTAATACAATTTTTCGCCTTACTGTTTCAATTTTTGTGGAAGTGAGTTAGATTTGAAGCAGTGACTTAGGGTACATCGCACATGCTGTCTAACTAACAGAATACGTGTAAAATTTTTTAAACATACATTTTAATGTCTTATATTTTCGATATTTAAAAGATTTCACACTAGAATAAGATTTTTTAACGAGCTCTTCAACTTGCGACTAATTCATTGAAACTATCAATCAAACAATTTTCCCTATGATTTTTGAGTTTAGACTGATTAGGCATTTAAACAGCCAAAACTACAATTTTATCAGAATCGTCTCATTACTCTTTTCGTTTACTAACGTAAAAAGGTTAAAACACACAGCATCAAATGGAGATGTGGTTCAACGTGCTAACTAAAAAAAATCGCCCTTCTTCAAATAATGGAATTTATTACAGGAAAACCATTTACGTTTTTCAAAAAATTCGATTTATGGCTTGGGAATAAAAAAAACGTAAGGAAGATGAGTTACGGGATATTACCTTTCCATATGCATTGATTAAGTCCCTAATCCATAGTTGGTGATTGATGATAGACGGAAGTATGTGGCATACATCGGATAATTTACATGTCTCAAGGACATGAACCTACAGGATTGGTTGTCATTTGACCTTTGTTTTGAGACTTGAAAATGATAAGGTTAACCCCAAGCATATTTGCAGTTAGCATGTCCAAAGTGAGAAAAAGAAATATGAATTGACGAAACATTTTTGGAAACTGCTTGAAGCTAGAGCTGGATCATAAGAGCTAGATAAGAAATGCAGCTAAAAGACATTATTAATAAATATGAAATATTTCATTTTAAAACAATGTTATTTATGTTAATACGTTTTGACAGATTTGGAATTTGACTCTTCTTGACTCATCAGGCTCCTCTTTTTAGGAAAAACATTGTGCGCTAATTTAAGAAAACTCTTGAGGTGTTTGTGTGAAAAATGGGATAACATAGCGACAAAGTAACTCACCGAGCGGAAGTCAAACAGACCATACTACTTCAAAGGATTGAATTCATCACAAGAAAACCTTTTGTAGTTCTGAAAAGCACTTCGATCTATGACTTCAACTTCTCACAAACGTCAGAAAGATGGTTTGAAAAAATATGACAGAGTATCTAATGGAAATAGGCTAAAAATATTGGAAAACGCTACATACGCTTAGAAACTGGCAACCCCTTGTCTGATGAAAGTGTATGTTCAGTCTTTAGGTAGATACAATTCGAGGTCTAAGAATTAAAACGGCCCTTCCAAACTAATCTTTGCTGACTTTTAAAGTTGGCAAAAATCTGGACGTTTGTTTGAGCAGTGCGTTGTTCAAAAGGACATGTTTGGTGGGAGTTCCCTTGTGGAGAAAACAAATATGCTATTGAAATATCTGTAGCTTATATTTGTGATTTTCGTTATTCTATTCTATTTTTTACACTATTTTTAATCATTTAAGACACTCATTTAGTGGGGGAAGAAACCGGACCCTGTCCAAAGTAAACCACCTACCTTAGGCGATTAACTGTTAACTCTTCCACATAAGGCGATCGATAGAAAAATCCATTCAGAAATTTTGCAATTTTTTTTTGGTCCCAGTGGGATTCGATCCAAAGCCGCATCGATGAAAGACATGTGTCAGACTCAGGTACTGTCAATGTAACCGACTTAGCCACCGAGGCCCCAAAACAAATGATAAGCCACCCACAAGTTTTCACAAAATCAGGTCATAATATTTTATTATCAGTAAATTTCGTTCGCACAGTCATGAATTGGCTGCTTTCTCCGACAAAGCCAGCAAGGTGCTGTGTGTAAATTTATTTCACCATCAGCTGACTACTTTTAATCAAGTGTTCATCAGACACGAATCCAAGGGAAAGAAGACGCGGGAGAAATGGCCCCCTCTCTCCCATTATGCCACACCCAACACTGAATGACAAGCTGTGTTCGCATGAGTCTGGGATTAGAGTTGCGCAGAAAATTGTATTCTTTGGGTCTTCGCCCTATAATCTTTTGACGTACCTTACAAATGCAATGTTTGGGCTTATATTACAAATGTGGGACATTTTTGTTCAATTTAGGCTATGGGGGCCGTTTCACGAAGCCGTCGCACAGTGCGATCAATCGCAGTTGCCATGACGCCGTATCTCTTCACTAGGTATGTACTTCATGTACTTCACCTTGGCAACTACGTTTCGTTTGCGATGCGACTGCTTTGTGAAACGAGCCCCTGGACTGAAGGTGACCAAGTGTTTAATCCAATGGACATTCCCCTGTCCAATTCCAACGGTCTGCTTTTGTGTCCTCAACGTTCTCCGAGTAACGTCATTTATATATTTACATATGTTTATGATGACAGTAAGATACGTACTATTCTTTTTTTTTTTTTTTTTCTTTGTAGAAAATCCCACCTTAGGGCTTGACGAAAACCAAGTTTTTCATGCCCCTTGTCTTGAAGGTTCAATCAAACCAATATGGTTTCATAAATCATGTCGGTAGTAGAGAGGGGATACAAGATACGACATACAAATCTTCCCATTGATATGTGTCTACAGACCGATGTCTAGACCATTCAAACAAACGGTCATACAATCCGCTTAAGGGGAATTGGACTTGGCTATTTTTGAATGGGTCAAGTCGTGAATACTGAAGCAGGAGAACATAAAGCAGACAGTGTTGACCTAAACCCCTAAACCAAAAGACCATAAGCTGTCCCACCTACCTGCACATTCAGCTTGAATAAAGGAGATGTGCCAACGGAGGTATAAATGTAAACCTTACCAATAGGCAGTAATTTTCTTTCGGGGAGACTTGCACAACACAACCCTAGCTCATTGCCTTCTTACTTGTCATTGCCATGATAAGTTAAGAATGACAAGAATATGCCAAAATACTCACGTGTTCATATATCTAGATTACCGAGACAACAAAAGGGTTAAAAGTTCATAGGAAAAACAAATGATTGTAATAAAGGAATATTTTCAGTTTATGGTCTTACAAACCGAAATATTTTGTTAACGCTAATTCATCGAATGTTAATTCATTGGAGGCTTTAGTTAGTACAAACTCTACGGTAAATATACATGCCCTGGATTATTGGCATTAAAAAAACTTTGTTTTTGTACTTCTTGTGGGAAATAGCTGATAAGAAACATAACGGGGAAACATCAACATTTTGGCAGATCAAGTCACTTAAGGCGAAACTACTTTTTCTTAGTGTTCAACTTACTCAGTAAAAAGCATAAACCGGCCATGTGCTGTAATTACAGACAACTTAAAATAAAAACGAGATTAATATTGGGTAGGTGTTACTGGAAACATCAAAGTACATAGTCATACATCAAAGTACATAGTCAACAGTGAAATAGGCGACTTCGCTTCCTTATATACACTTCTTTAAAAAAAACGCCTCAAAATCCCTACTTGTTATTGAATTAAAATACTTAACTTTTAACTGCTTTAGCACACAAAAATACACTTTGCCTTATCCCCCCCCCCAAAAAAAAGAAAAGGGTAAAATATTTGTGTGCTACTAGTCGCTTTAAGATAGGTGCTTCACATGCATGGCCCGCCGCAGTAATGCAATTATAACGTCCCCTTATAAGACGTCTGATTAACTTTATCGAGTTCCTTATCGATCTAGTAACCTGACATGAAGACGGGTTCTTCCTCAAAGAATATGATCCAATTGCGGAATACGTAATAAAATATTCGTAGGCTAATCCAGGGTGAGGATTTTACACTATAAAAGTCAACCCACAGCATATAAGTCGATATCTGAGATGAACTGTATGAATATCAGGCTATTATAATGGACAGTTGGCTGGCAGTCTTTCCATAATTCTATTCTCAATTTAATAAGATCACATTTAAATAGTTTTGCTGATTGCATCAGTATTTGTCACAACCCGTCAATTCGTTAACGCTTTATATTTAGATCAAGAATCAATCGACAAAAAGGGGAAATATACATTTGACTATTGGAAGACTAGTTCTGGATTGATGCAGATAAAACGGGTTAACTCAAAGTAACCCGGAGTTGATAAGTTTCCTAACGGAACTGTATGTTTTTAGGTTATAAAAGGAAATGTTCAAGAGCGACAAAAGCGTTAGCCATTGTTTTACAACGGACAATATGGTTGGAGTAAGGTTGGTATGTATTAATTTGCTGTCAGTAGTAAAGGAAATTTTATATCACATAAAAACGATAAGAAAAAATAGTTGCACCAAGTGAAGGTAATTCGGGATCAAATATAACGGTCGATGATAATGTCTGAATATATCCAAGAAAATAAAATCAGGCGATTGCTCGCATTGCGTTTTCAGACAGACAAAAACGAAATTTAAAATATATTTACATGTCATCTTTGATAGTGCATAAAGAAGGGTGACACATACCTTTCAATTAAATACATTGTTTCCAGAGTTATAACATAAGAGTCTATCGGTAATAAAGGAGCCAAGGGAACAAACAATACCAATTTATTCATAAATTACCTTAAAATGTCAACGCACATCGCGAAAATTTCATTTTTACAGCAATGCCATTAAAGCGCATAGGTAAATACTATGTCTTTTCCAAGACGTGATAGTGTGTGCTGATATTGATATCTAAAATATCCGTGAAATTTTATCTGCCATTTAGCAAAAGAAATATCTAGTAGTGTTAACATTTATTGCCACTTGTGGCTTTTCAGCAAAATAAAAAATGATGAATAGATCGTATAGAATTGTTCCAAGGCATGTATTTTACCATAAATGTAACATTTGACACAGAAAAAAACAACAAATATATTGTCCCTCAGTAATTCAGCATGTCACTGTAACCCTTTCGATAAACCCCATTCACCCACCAAAGGCAACCATTGCAGTCCGACGTAAATCTGTTATCGCAAAACAAGTTGAATGCCGCTCACAACCTTTCAAAAAATAAAACTAGCTGTCAAGGGCATTTGGTTATCAGCAGTCAATTTAGTTAGACACTTCACAGGAATGCGGATTTTATCTATCTCCTGTTAAGTTCAAAAGAACAAAGAATAGATATGATAGTTTGGCTGCTTTTTCTGACCAAGCCAGAAAGCCTCACAGATTCTCTATTTGATATCTCTCTAAATTTCGTTCGTCATTCGCCATGGGGATTTGACAAGGACGTCTGTTATTTTCCTTTGTGCACAACTCTAAGGTTTGACGAAACTTAAGTCACTTGTATAAAGTTGTGGTGTAATTACAGACAAATTCAAATAATTGAAATGAATATTGAGTTGTTGTTACTCAACATCACAACCTCAAAATACATTATCAACAGTGGCATGGACGACCCCACCCCTTATATGTACTTCTTGAGAAAAATGGCCTATTTGTTATTTAGCCAAAATACTTTAACTTAAACTACTTTAGCGAACATTTCTACACCTTGACTTTTCCCAACCTCCCGGAAAAATGACATTTTCTGTTTCTGGTCGTTTTTAGGATAAGTGCTTCACAGCCATGGTCCGCCGCAGTATGTGTATAATGCAATTATAACATCCCCGTATAAGACGTCTGATTAACTTTATCGAGTTCCTTATCGATCCAGTAACCTCGCATGCAGACGGGTTTTTCCTCAAATAATATGATTCAATTGCGTAATACGCAATAAACTATTCTTAGAGGGAGGATTTTACACTATAAAAGTCAACCCACAGAATATATGTCGATATTTGAGATGAACTGTATGAATATCAGGCAATCATAATGGACAAACGTGTGAGGTAATGTCACTTCAACCATCAGAACAGAGAGTGGATTGAGCCTTGTAGTAACCAATGCTAACATACTTATCTCTCTCCATAATTCTATTCTGAATTTAGTAAGATCGAATTCAAATAGTTTTGCCGATTGCATCAGTATTTGTCACAACCCGTCAATTCGTTAACGCGTTAGATTTAGATTAAAAATCAATCGACAAAACGGGGAAATATACATTTGACTATTGGAAGACTAGTTGTAGATTGATGCATATAAATCAATAATTGTCTATTTGATGTAGATAAAACAGGTTAACTCAGAGTCACCAGGAGTTGATAAGTTTTCTATTGAAAATGTATTTTTTTAGGTTATAAAAGGAAATGTTCAAGATCACAGAGCGACAAAAGCGTTAATGATTGCATTACCACGGTGGATATGGTTGGAGTAAGGCTGACATGTATTGATTTACTGTCAGTGTTAAAGAAAATGTATATAGCAAAAAGCGATGAAGAAAAATAGTTATCATGTCAAGTGCAGGTAATTTGGAGACAAAATAAATGAAGATGTCACCTTACCAAGCCTGACCTTGATGAAGTATTAAGGAATTTTTTCAAGAAAGCAAAACCATATGGATATTAACTTGCGTATTCAGCCTGCTGTATGTTAAATTAGCGATAACTTCCATGTCAAAATCTTAAAAAAAACACCACTTGATAGTTTTTCTAAGAGTCACTTAATTAAATTGCTCTCACTGCGAATCGTTAACCAAATAATGCTTCATTATAAGTCGCGATTTTCGTAATATGCGGTTCACAAATTTTGTCGACAGTCATCATATGCTTGGATAGAAAATGCCATTGTAGCCATTCTCAGTCCATTATTATATCGATTTTAGCTCTAGTTAGTCTATATCTAAGTTTTATTAACAGCATTTTGTGAAGGTTGATCTTTATGCCAAGTCACAATCTACCGAGAAAACACATTTGTTAAGCTATAGTCACATAAACAATGCGTTTTGCACCACACAGATCTGTCTTTAAGATCAGATTTCTCAGACCAAATGAAAATTTATTATTTGAGTGAATATTTCGTCCGATCGCCGCATGTTGAAGAGTTGCCAGACACTCACTGAAGGTAAGGGGTTTCGTCAAGACAAAAAGCTCGTCCCCCCGCACTAAACCTGGCAACACCGCCTTATAAGTAAGATAATCTTGTGTGGCGTCAATCAATCAGTTAGATCAGGTTTCACGAATATTGCTATGCATGTATGTGCACAAGTAAAACATATTTTCCAGCTCAGTTTATAAAGCATTAGCAAAAAAACATTACCGAAGCCATGCACTATAAAGTTCGCTTAAAAATTAAAAGTACAGCCCTTGAACGTACGAAGAAAATAAATAAATGTTTAAATAGATATTAAAACTGAATGCATTAACAGAGACCAATCCAACCCTTGTGGGAGTCAATAATGACTATTACTTTTTGTTAGGTTTTTGATTGAAAGCGTACCAGTGATAGCAAGAAGATAGAGTTGTAAAGAGGACGATATCGGACTCTTTTGAACTGAGAATATAACTGCTGTCGAATTTGAATGGCATGTAAACTATGGACTGTTATCTCTACGTTATGCACTGTAAACGTATCAATGAAATTAAGAGCATTGCAATAAATTTCAACTTTTTCTCTGATATTGGATATTGATATGAGGCATTACTTTTGACAGGATTAAATTGGGTTCGTCGATTAGAGACAGAACACACACATTTGCAAAGTCGTTTCGTTAATAAATTGACCAACGGCGATTGATAATGCATCGTAACCCAGCAATGAAAATAGAAATACTTAAGACTGTAACAAATACGCTAAAATTCATGATAGCATTTTTGAAACTCCAATGACAACAGCTTGTACATTTAAGCGTTCTAATATATCCGTATATATTGACAAATGCATTAAAGGTAGAAATTAGCGATTAGAGTTGTCTCCCATCTTTCGTCCCCATTAACAAAAGAACACAGCCAAAGGCTCTAAATTATTCACCAGCGCTTCTAAATATTTCCAGTGTAATTTTATTCCATACAACCAAAGCCGGAAGTAATCTTTCAGAGGCTTATGATGGTGTTTGCCCATTGGGTTGAAGAAAAACAGCCTTTCTGGAATGCCATTAGAAAATTGCCAACTCAAAGAAACATGTATTAAATAAAAAATGCGCCTACGGACAACCTTTGGCAAATAATATTGTAGGTTGATTGGTTAATAGAAAAAAAAGATAAATCTCTAATGCAATCATGTGGGACATCTTCTTAATTTGAAATAAGAGCAATGAATTTTATCTGTAGGTAACTGAGGATAATGTAGGAGAGATTGTTTTATACTGATGAGGGACTGGTTGGCTTTTTGGCAGACTGATTTTCATTCAGTCCGACACAAGACCTCTATACTTCTATCAATGGTTCACTGGTTCGAATCCTTCTCAGTTGAAAGAAAAATTGTACCTTTTATGAATGAGTTGTTACAATCGATCGCTTGTGGACGGGCTGCTAGCACCATTATACTAGATCTGTGATCTAGGGGTTTCTCCGGACAAAGAACCCGACTTTCCCTCCCACTAAACATGGCAACGCCGCCAGGTATGTGAAATAATCTTGAAACATCAACCAATCAATTCTGTAGGGGAAAACTTTTCTACTGAATATTTATTATTTTCTAATGTGGCGGTTTGAAAGGCTTAGTGGTGAGTTGTAAAACTCCATCTGTTCAAATAGATTTCCTTGTTGAGAGACATGTTTCTTGATAGTTCATTATATTTATTGCATTGGTGAAGAATGCGTAGAAGTAAGGCAGGTTTAATATACGGGAAGGTTGTAAAAAATACCCAAACTGTTGTGTGAAAACATCGAAAACATCGATTTTACCGACACTAACTTATCGTACATTCAAATTTGAGTGGGTGAAATTGTTCTTTTGCAGTCAAAGCGATGAGAATATAAGCTTAAGCGATGTTTTGGGGCAATATATACTGATCATGCGAAAGTGACAGCTGCCAAAATTCACATTTTTTAAAAACAAATCTGGTTGTCAGTGAAATATTAACAAGGTCTGACGTTCGTCGAAAAACTATTAAGATTAACTTTGAGAGCATCAACATAATAGGCTGTAAGCAGACGCATAGCTCGCCAGTCACTGTACGCGCGCAAGAGAAATTGGTTAACTCTGAATGTTTGAAAGTTAAACCCAGGTTAATTTGAATCATTCGGAGGTCCTGATAGCTAAAGACAAACAGTCTTACTTCTCTGCAATAAAGACTGGCATATAAATTTACAATGGGTGTCTACACGATTTCTGTAGGTCATTGTACAAATTGCAAAAGATAATTTTGCATTTAATATTGCAGATAATAGTCATATAAGATAAGATTAGCTGGCAAGGGAAGTAATTCACTAATACTTCTTTCTGTCAATTTCTACATGTAAATGGCGTGCTTTACTGACGATCGAACAAGAGTTTGTCTGATAGATTCAGTTTCTGTTTTCTTTCACACCGTAAACCACGCGTACAAATTCACTCAAATATGATACAATTGCATGTTGATCTTTGTTTACCTCCCCTTCAAAAACTTATTTGATCTTTTGAGAAAAAATAGCTTAAGAATTCAAAATCTTGCTTTACGGAAAAAGCTCAACGTTTTGGCAGCACAGTAATTTCGTTGTGAGAATGGCCCCGTTATGTAGGTCGATGAAACAGCAAAAAAGAACAATAACAAAAACAATTGAGCCAATAACCGATTTAAAATTTAATGTGCATTATTGTTCACTAATCTGATGTTAGAAAACTGCTCACTCCGAAAAGAAGCAATGAAACGTAATAAAAACCACATACGTATTAAGTGCCGAGTTAACTTTATGTGTATTTAATTAGAGGCTACAAAGAGATTTATAGCATGGTATAACTCTCCTGTTATCCGTCTATCGTCGTTCCTTTTCTACAACTCTATAATCAAGTAGAATCAATAGCCAAAGGCTGTTAGTTATAAGAACTTTATACCTGCTTTGTTGGTACAAAAGCACATGGACAAAAAGTCATGAGTTGCCAAATATCGGGGAACTTGTTTTGTGAAATTTGTGTGAATCAACTGTTTTTTTCTGTTACAGCAGATTGGTTGTGAGATAATATGTTTTCGAACTAAGTAGAATAATACCAACAATAATAAAGCAAGCTGTAATAGTGAAACCAAAAACTTTAACAAAATAAAATGAATAAATACATATATTAAAGACAGTCGAATTAGACCAACATCATTAAACTTATATGACACAAAAGCATGATCTAAAAACTGTAACAGCGAACTTCCAAGAGGCAGATTTAAGGATCAGATCGAAACATCAAAGGTGATAAATAAAAAAAAAATAACAGCACAATATAGTTAACTTCTAGATCGCCAAAAGCCGTCAACTCTGCTGTCAAACGAAAGCAATGAACTCCGCAAATGTCATGTGGAATGATGTCTGATTTCAAGGAATTAAATCTAAGTTGCCCACTCAGGTTAACAGAAAACCTCGAGGCTAGTTACATCTTTGCTATAAATACTTCGGCAGCCTAAGAATAAAGACTAATCTTTACAAGAATAATAACATGTTTTAGACAATCGGAGAGCTTAGACAAGCGATGATGATTTTAAATCATATTTTCAATCTAAGAGCTCGTTTGAGCGCAAGCGTTGTGATCTTTACGGTAAACTGACTAAACCTGGTTGGGTGGTTGTTTTAGCGTATTGCCGCGTCCATTCGATTAGACATGTCTGAAGACAATATCTAAGTGACACGGAGGCCTCCGTGGCTCAGTAGGTAGAGCGTTGGACGCTCAATCCGAACAGCTTTCCACCAATGGGTCGGGGGTTCGAATCCCACTCAGTCCAAAAAAAAAAAGGAACATTCTCTGACTTGGTTTTCAGTCGAACGACCTATGTGGATGTTTGCCAGTTACCAACGGAAGGTCGTGGGTTTCCTCCGGGCACAGAGCCCGGTTTCCTCTCACAATAAAACTGGCAACGCCGCCATATAAGTGAAATAATATTGAGCGCGGCGTAAAACACCAAACAATCAATCAACCTAAGTGACACGAGACTCCTTTGTCGATACTTCTTTTGGCTGCATTACGATATCACAATATATTCCCCATGAGAATAAAAAGTCGAAGAGCTGCCAGTCACCCACTAAATATCATAGGTTTCCTCTGGGCAAAGAACCCGGCCCCACATCCTTTAATTTAACCTTTATCCTTTACCTTAACCTGAAACACCGACATATACACGATAATCTTAAGAGGTGTTACGCCGGGTTCCGGATTATTTCACTTATATGGCGACGTTGCCAGCTTTTAAATAGTGGGGGGGGGGGGGGGGAGGAAACTGGGCTTCTTGTATGTAGGAAAACCCAAGCTTCGCCGAGTACCTGCATACGGTGATAAAGTGAAAAGTTCAGAATTTTTAAAAATTTCATTTGGTTTCATCTACAGGAGAGCTGGAAGAAAGCAGTGATATTTATAAATGTGTGTTTATTTTTATGAACCCATAAACAAACGGGCACAGGGAAAATCTTATTGTCCAAAAGAATCATGGAGACAAGTATCTAATTGTGTTAAAAAGGGGTATATCATTTAGACCTTTATACCCCATCATATTGTTGTAATAAACTAAACATGATATTTCATTAGGTTGACGACAGACAAGGGCTTGGCCTTTAATCGTGTATATGCACGTGAAGTCTTATACTTGTCCGTAAAGTGATCGACAAAACAGCTTTTTCTTGACGCAAATTTTTTTTTGACAACCGTTGGTCAATTAAGTCAGTTATTTCATGTTACCGCAAATAGTTTCATTAATTGTAAAGCCAGTTATTTCCAATCAATGTCTCTTATTCCTTGCTAATGAACCTTACGGCCCGCTCTTAATGAAAAACTCTAGATTTCCCTAACAAAACTGTCTATCAGCTTGTTAAGGCACTTAGACTGCAATTATAGAGTTTATGTTTCCAAAACTTCCGTGTTTCTCTCGTGGATGTCAGAGATACACTTAGACTGCAATTAAAGAGTTTATGTTTCCATTAGTTCCGTTTTTCTCGGTGATGCCAGAGATCCACATGTCAACACAAGTCTTCCATAGATCAGTTGCAAGTTCGAATTCCACTCAATCGAAATATTAGGGAAATTAATTTTTTGACATAAGGCGGTCGAGCAAAAAATGTACTTAGACATTTTCCCATTTTTATCTAGCCTGAGTAGAACCTGTACCCCATCGATGGAGCGTCTGTGTCGGACCGAGGGAATATCACTCTAACCCACTGAGCCATCTAGGTCACCTCAAAGTAAGAAAAAATGATTTTGTTTTTTTGTGGTTATTCCTTGAACAGAGCGGCTTACGCGATCCGTATATATTCACTTCCTGTTTCCGCAGAAAATGTTAAACCTTTTGTTGACAGCGAAGAAAAAAAGCTATTCACCGACTGAGGGAATATTGGATTTATGTCAACTCCACATGACACATTAAAAAAGTACAAGATTTGGAAACAGGCGCTTGATATTTCCAATGATATTTTGGATCTTTGACTATATGCTTGGTAAGCCGTTCAGTTGAGCTTGGTAGTATTGGATTAGCACATCAAAAGGAATTTCATTTACATCAAAACATATCTTAATTATGGAGAAGGGGATTCGTTGAATTGGTCATACCAGATTCGTTAATCTGTAGAATGAGCCAGTCTGTTAAAAGGCATCAGGGAAAGGTGTTTGGAATATGTTGAACGCGATAGCATGCAAGGTATATGTCATGAATCCGAAGTCACTTTATCATCCAGTGCCTGGACGGAGTGTGAAGACATCCATAGCCGTCCATCTCCCAGTCGGTATAATTTAAATAATTTCAAGGAACGACACAACTTGATATGATTGAGGAGACGAACCTCAGACAATTTGATTATCTCCAACAGATTTGTCTTTTTTCAAGAGGAAATCTGTCTGAAAACAGGCTCAAAATATATCTTGGCGATATCTATCGGAACAATTCTAAAAACAACACAAAATAGTCGAACACGTAATAAATAAAATAACAAACGGTTCCCAGCTCTGCTGATTGGTTTTGATTGATTGGTTAAGTTTTTCTATTCCAGTATTTTTTCCAATCCAAAATGAAAAATAAGATATAATTTCCGATTTCGTATCCCGTTATTTTCATGACGGAGAATGCAAGAATTTACTTGTTTACTTTTCTGGCGACCTAAAAGATTAACTGACTTTTTTTTCTTCCTTTGCCGAACTACGACTTAGTTACTCATATATTGTTTACGAATTGTTGAAATATCATGTGACTTATCTCCCCTTGATCTTTGAACATCTACTCTGATCGCAATAAACGTATAGTGTTGTACTTCTTAGGCGTGCAAATGAACTAAATGCTCTGTTACAGCAGCACAAAGCTATCAAAAAGTAAGATTATGCCCCACTTTGGTGGTATTTGGAGAAATATTAAAGTGAAATGTGGTGTCAGACGTAGGATTTTTGTCATAAAGTAGGATTGTCTAGAGAAGTTGAGCTTTTGGAGCAACTTGAAAAACTAAAGGATTAAAGTTTAAATTAAAAAGAATCGGAAAAGAATCGGTAAATAACAAGATTTACCATATAATGCAACGGTTTATTATAAAATACCAAGATTTACCATACAATGCCACGGTTTATTATAAAATACCAAGATTTACCAAGCTTTACCATACATTGCAACACGTTAATTACCATTGTGTTTTAAATAACATGGGAACCATAGTATTCAACCATAGTAAACCATTGTAGAATATATGGCAAACCATGCAATTATATCTTAATTCATGGTATTTATTTTTCAAAACAAAATGCTTTTTACCATGACACTTTTATTAGAGAATTATTGACCCCGTTTACTTACCTCAGACATATATATATAATGTAAGTAAGTTTGGAATATGATTAGCAGAATATTCCAAGCCAATCCCAATTTGATTTATTTAATAGTCTCATCCTCATAGAGAAGCAATCTTAAACTCTTCCATCTCCCAGTGGTAATAATTTAATAATTTTAAGCTTAGGCAAACTCAATATGAGCAAGGAGACGACCTTGAGACTCTCCAATTCTATCAAAACCACTTCAACGTATTGTGGTAGGTGACTGTCTAGGGACATTTGAGACAGCCAGGAAGGCTTGCGAACCCGAGGTCAGAATTAAGCTAATTGTCTAAACGCTGCATATACTGTACAAAGTCACACAATTAGTTGTAGATTTTTATAGCAGCTTTGTGGGTCAAATTCAGGTAAAGGTGGTAGGGTAATTTTTCCGATTGTCGTAAAACCATATTTGCATTTCAATCAGTAATTTCAGTAGAGATAAAAAATAACAAATATTGTTTGTAAATTGTCAAAAGAATTTGATGGTGTTTTAACAAATTCCTAACCTATAACACTGTGAATGTTCATAAAGTTGTGTTGGCCTAATTCTGGTAATTTCGACCTGATTAGCCACGATTTGTGAATAATTATCCCCTCGCGACGAAAGTCGGGGAGGGATACAGCGTTGCGTTTGTACGTACGTACAAATGTTCACCTTTTGTCAGCACTCTAGCGACTTTATGTCTAAACGAATTCTGACCAAACTTCATATATGAGTCCAGCATAGGAATAGCTTGAACGAGTTTGTGTTTCAGGGTGTCAAGGTCAAGGTCACCGTTACTATTTATAGAAAATCTTTGTCAGCGCTCTAGCGACTTCATTTTTGAACGGATTCTGACCTAACTTCATATATGAGTCCAGCATAGGAATACCTCGAACAAGTTTATGTTTCAGGGTGCCAAGGTCAAGGTCACCGTTACTATTTATAGAAAATCTTTGTCAGCGCTCTAGCGACTTCATTTTTGAACGGATTCTGACCTAACTTCATATATGAGTCCAGCATAGGAATACCTCGAACAAGTTTATGTTTCAGGGTGCCAAGGTCAAGGTCACCGTTACTATTAATAGAAAATCGTACGTACGTACGTATGTTCACCTTTTGTCAGCGCTCTAGCGACTTCATTTTTTAACGGATTCTAACCAAACTTCCTATATCGAACAAGTTTGTGTTTCAGGGTGCCATGGTCAAGGTCAAGGTCACCGTTACTATGTATAGAAAATCTTTGTCATCTCTCTTGGGACTTCATTTCTGAATGGATCCTGACCAAACTTCATATATGGGTCCAGCATGGGAATACCTCGAACAAGTTCGTGTTTCAGCATGCCATGGTCAAGGTCATTGTACGTACGTACATATGTTCACCTTTTGTCAGCGGCGACCTCATTTTTGAACGGATTCTGACCAAACTTCCTATATCGGTCCAGCATGGGAATACCTCGAACCATATCGTGTTTCAGCGTGCAAGGTCAGCGTTACTATTTATAGAAAATCTGTGTCGGCGCTCCTGTAACTTCATTTTTGAACGGATCCTGAACAAACCTCATACAGTGTATATGGGTCCAGCATGGTAATACCTGGATTAAGTTAGTGTTTCAGGGTCAAGGTCACCATTACTTTTTATAGAAATCTTTGTCAGCACTCTTGCAACTTCATTTCTGAACGGATCCTGACCAAACATCATATATTGGTCCAGCATGGAAATACCTTGAACGCGTCACCGCTCTTGGGACTTCATTTTTAAATTGGTTCTGACCAACTTCATCCCCACCCCCCATTTTGCGTCAGAGTTCTTGTGTTAGTACGCGAGGGGATTTGTATCGTTTGCGATGCATTGTTAAAATTATAACGCTCGCACATGACTCGACTTATTAACTCTATCGGGTTCCTTCTTGGTCATGAGACAAATCATTATGTCGATATTTTCTGGAATAATCTGTTCCAATCTCATAATATTCACTGTAACCTTCCTTTAGATCTTTCAATGGTATTAAGGTGTAAATGACTTTGATAAGAACAACTACACGCCCAATAACACCAAAAAGTTTATGAAAAATGATGAAGACATCACCACAAATAGAGTTGTTTGTGAACAACACGAGCTTGCGGCACCTATGCCGATGTCTATCAAGTTCGTGGTGATGCCTTTATCATTTCTCATTAGTATGGAGCTCTCGCTTTAAGAGAGTTTCAAAGTACATTTCTTAAATCAAGAAGTTGTTATCACTAAGTAATTCTTCACCTTATTGAAACATTTCTTGGTTAATTAAAGAAAAGAATCTCACGAGGTGCAACATAGCTATTTAAACGAAACAACAGTTATTTTATTTGGAAATATCTATATTTCATTCTTTACATTTCAGAGCAATATAGTTATGCCGCTATTTCTAACTATAGTGGGGTATGTATTGCGCTGGTCCACTTGAGATAGGACGATGGCGAGTTTGATAAATGTTCACACTAATTCACAAATAACGAATTGGCACATGTCCATCGGTACCGAGTATGCACTTAAAGAGAAATACACTTTCTTCAGAAAAGATATATAGTTGTTCAAGCCTATTATCAACGTAATCTGTCTGCTACATAAGAGGTAACATCTAAGTGATTTATCGGTCTATTTTTCCCAACGATTTGAATAGTATCGATATGCAATTCAAGCAAGGAAGGTAAAAAGGGTCTGCTTTTTATCCAACGTTTTGGCAGTCTTGAATATACAATCTCAGCAAAGTAGGAAACCAAGGTCTACTTTTTATCAAACGTTTTGACAGTCTTGAATATACAATCTCACTAAAGTAGGAAACCAAGTTCTACTTTTTATCCAACGTTTTGACCGTCTTGAATATACAATCTTAGTAAAGTACGGAGCCAAGATCTTCTTTTTGTCCAACGTTTTGACCGCCTTGAATATACACTCTCAGCAAAGTAGGTAAACAAGGTCTACTTTTTGTCCAACGTTTTGACCGCCTTGAATATACAATCTCAGCAAAGTAGGTAAACAAGGTCTGCTTTTTATCCAACGTTTTGACTGCCTTGAATATACAATCTTAGTAAAGTAGGTAAACAAGGTCTACTTTTTGTCCAACGTTTTGACCGCCTTGAATATACAATCTTAGTAAAGTAGGTAAACAAGGTCTACTTTTTGTCCAACGTTTTGACCGTCTTGAATATACAATCTCACTAAAGTAGGAAACCAAGGTCTACTTTTTGTCCAACGTTTTGACCGCCTTGAATATACAATCTTAGTAAAGTAGGTAAACAAGGTCTACTTTTTGTCCAACGTTTTGACCGCCTTGAATATACAATCTTAGTAAAGTAGGTAAACAAGGTCTACTTTTTGTCCAACGTTTTGACCGCCTTGAATATACAATCTTAGTAAAGTAGGTAAACAAGGTCTACTTTTTGTCCAACGTTTTGACCGCCTTGAATATACAATCTCAGCAAAGTAGGTAAACAAGGTCTACTTTTTGTCCAACGTTTTGACTGCCTTGAATATACAATCTCACTAAAGTAGGAAACCAAGGTCTTCTTTTTGTCCAACGTTTTGACCGTCTTGAATATACAATCTCACTAAAGTAGGAAACCAAGGTCTACTTTTTGTCCAACGTTTTGACCGTCTTGAATATACAATCTCACTAAAGTAGGAAACCAAGGTCTACTTTTTGTCCAACGTTTTGACTGCCTTGAATATACAATCTTAGTAAAGTAGGTAAACAAGGTCTACTTTTTGTCCAACGTTTTGACCGTCTTGAATATACAATCTCAGCAAAGTAGGTAACAAAGGTCTACTTTTTATCCAACGTTTTGACTGCCTTGAATATACAATCTCACTAAAGTAGGAAACCAAGGTCTACTTTTTGTCCAACGTTTTGACCGTCTTGAATATACAATCTCACTAAAGTAGGAAACCAAGGTCTACTTTTTGTCCAACGTTTTGACCGTCTTGAATATACAATCTCAGCAAAGTAGGTAACAAAGGTCTACTTTTTGTCCAACGTTTTGACCGCCTTGAATATACAATCTCAGTAAAGTAGGTAAACAAGGTCTACTTTTTGTCCAACGTTTTGACCGTCTTGAATATACAATCTCAGCAAAGTAGGTAACAAAGGTCTACTTTTTATCCAACGTTTTGACTGCCTTGAATATACAATCTCACTAAAGTAGGAAACCAAGGTCTACTTTTTGTCCAACGTTTTGACCGTCTTGAATATACAATCTCACTAAAGTAGGAAACCAAGGTCTACTTTTTGTCCAACGTTTTGACCGTCTTGAATATACAATCTCAGCAAAGTAGGTAACAAAGGTCTACTTTTTGTCCAACGTTTTGACCGCCTTGAATATACAATCTCAGTAAAGTAGGTAAACAAGGTCTACTTTTTGTCCAACGTTTTGACCGTCTTGAATATACAATCTCAGCAAAGTAGGTAACAAAGGTCTACTTTTTATCCAACGTTTTGACTGCCTTGAATATACAATCTCACTAAAGTAGGAAACCAAGGTCTACTTTTTGTCCAACGTTTTGACAGTCTTGAATATACAATCTCACTAAAGTAGGAAACCAAGGTCTTCTTTTTATCCAACGTTTTGACAGTCTTGAATATACAATCTCAGCAAAGTAGGTAACCAAGGTCTGCTTTTTATCCAACGTTTTGACTGCCTTGAATATACAATCTCACTAAAGTAGGTAACCAAGGTCTACTTTTTGTCCAACGTTTTGACCGCCTTGAATATACAATCTCACTAAAGTAGGTAACCAAGGTCTGCTTTTTATCCAACGTTTTGACTGCCTTGAATATACAATCTCACTAAAGTAGGTAAACAAGGTCTACTTTTTATCCAACGTTTTGACCGTCTTGAATATACAATCTTAGTAAAGTACGGAGCCAAGATCTTCTTTTTGTCCAACGTTTTGACCGCCTTGAATATACACTCTCAGCAAAGTAGGTAAACAAGGTCTACTTTTTGTCCAACGTTTTGACCGCCTTGAATATACAATCTTAGCAAAGTAGGTAAACAAGGTCTGCTTTTTGTCCAACGTTTTGACCGCCTTGAATATACAATCTTAGTAAAGTAGGTAAACAAGGTCTACTTTTTGTCCAACGTTTTGACCGCCTTGAATATACAATCTCAGCAAAGTAGGTAAACAAGGTCTTCTTTTTGTCCAACGTTTTGACCGCCTTGAATATACAATCTTAGCAAAGTAGGTAAACAAGGTCTACTTTTTGTCCAACGTTTTGACCGCCTTGAATATACAATCTCAGCAAAGTAGGTAAACAAGGTCTACTTTTTGTCCAACGTTTTGACCGCCTTGAATATACAATCTTAGTAAAGTAGGTAAACAAGGTCTACTTTTTGTCCAACGTTTTGACCGTCTTGAATATACAATCTCAGCAAAGTAGGTAACAAAGGTCTACTTTTTATCCAACGTTTTGACTGCCTTGAATATACAATCTCACTAAAGTAGGTAAACAAGGTCTACTTTTTGTCCAACGTTTTGACCGCCTTGAATATACAATCTCAGCAAAGTAGGTAAACAAGGTCTACTTTTTGTCCAACGTTTTGACCGCCTTGAATATACAATCTTAGTAAAGTAGGTAAACAAGGTCTACTTTTTGTCCAACGTTTTGACTGCCTTGAATATACAATCTCAGTAAAGTAGGTAAACAAGGTCTTCTTTTTGTCCAACGTTTTGACCGCCTTGAATATACAATCTCAGCAAAGTAGGTAAACAAGGTCTACTTTTTGTCCAACGTTTTGACCGCCTTGAATATACAATCTCAGCAAAGTAGGTAAACAAGGTCTACTTTTTGTCCAACGTTTTGACCGCCCTGAATATACAATCTCAGCAAAGTAGGTAAACAAGGTCTTCTTTTTGTCCAACGTTTTGACCGCCTTGAATATACAATCTCAGCAAAGTAGGTAAACAAGGTCTACTTTTTGTCCAACGTTTTGACCGCCTTGAATATACAATCTCAGCAAAGTAGGTAAACAAGGTCTACTTTTTGTCCAACGTTTTGACCGCCTTGAATATACAATCTCAGCAAAGTAGGTAAACAAGGTCTACTTTTTGTCCAACGTTTTGACCGCCTTGAATATACAATCTCAGCAAAGTAGGTAAACAAGGTCTACTTTTTGTCCAACGTTTTGACCGCCTTGAATATACAATCTTAGTAAAGTAGGTAAACAAGGTCTACTTTTTGTCCAACATTTTGGTAGTATTGAATATGCAATACAGGCAAAGCTAACCAGATTTGACTTTTATCCAACGTTTTAGGAAGTTAACAACCGAAGTGCAAACTCGGTGATTTTGATTGAAGTTTGTTGATTGAGCGAATGCAATATTATACAACGAGGACTATGTAGAGGGAATAACAATTTAACATCAAATAATTGGTTAATTGATTTATGTTTAACATCGAGCACAAGAAGTAAAAGACAGGAATAATACAAAAGCAAAAAAAAATGCCATTGGTCGATGGAAAGTTTTGACCGGACAATTTTTTTTATTAAAGTGACATGAGCTGCCGGCAAAAGTTCACACTTTTTTCATAATTTGTGATCGTCACGACACTAAGAGGCTTCGAAGGGCATCGACAAACTAAATGATTAGCGTTGGAATGAGGGAAATCCATACAGCATGTGGCCTATACGAACCGGAATAGTGTTCGAAAAGTAAACAAAATTTAAAAAACCGGGACGACCATTCATTCATTCTATGCCAAAGTTAGTTCAAAACAATACTTTATCGTACATTCTCGAGACTAGAAGCACCAAAAAGCTTCTGAATTATACGTCTTGAGAAAAAAAACAGATAATTTCGTTCTGTTTTTACGTCAAAATATCAACGTTTTGGCAGCTTATGCCACTTTAAAGCACCATCTCAAGACAAGGTTTCTGATACCTGCCGACATTGAACACCTCACGACCAAAAATTTAGCGGATTTAGGACTTGATAGTTTATATATAATTTCTTATGACTACATAATCGTTACGTATTAATGACATTTCATCGTAAACTACGTGAAGATTCATACACATGACTACGATGCCCTACGGGAGCCCGTTGGCGTTCGATACAATTGCAAGCTGTTTTAAACGGAAGCTGGTATTTTACTTCTATTTAAAATATCATCCAATCTGTTCTTATATTTGACAGCTCATACCACTTTAAGCGAACATTCTATGTTGTTTATTAACTAGCGAAATTAAAATGAAACGGCTTTATTAGGCTTGAAACAAGAAGTGTTTTTTTTTATTTATCAAAGGGACACAACTCTTTGTCAAATGGTGACATTGTTTAGTTCAGGTACTCTCAGTGGAAATCTTCTTTGGGTGAACTTGATCTGGTAGACTATTATGCCATGTGCCATATGATATATCATGTTGAGGAAATAAATCAGAAAGCAATTAGATATGTTTATGACATGTAGCTGTCGGGAAGTCACATTATTCCGGATTGTCAACGTCTCTCCATCAACAATGAATATTTAAGATATAACAGACGACAATAAATGGTGTTCGATGGGGGCGGGAAAAACTAAAAATGAGGCTAGTAACTATGAAAGATTATCCACTGCTCTGTCTTTACACATTTATTTTCTAAGTTTTCGAACATTTGTCTTGTAATTGACTTTTTCCCAAGACAATTCTCGCAGACGTCAGACGATTGGTGTCTAATAACAACGACCATTGACCTTCGATGAGCAATGATCACTCTGAAACTTCGGGGATTTACGTGCGTGAAATACGTGCCAAAGTCGACCGGCAGCGAGCGAAGATAGTCGAAGGGAGTCCGACTGGAGCAATGATGCTACTCATCACCGACCCAGAGTGGTTTGGTGTGGACAGGCAACACCAGGTTATAAACTATCAATATAATTATGCATACAAAACACTTTTGCTATTTTATTTAAGCTATGGTATAAGAGTATTTTAAGAATTACCATGCGCGATCTAGGAATGCTACTTCAAGCTTTTGCTTCCCAACATGTTGGTTTTATAACGTTTTTAGATGATAGTATATATCTTTGTGTCCGTTGATTGGTGCTTACTTCATTGGTCACGCCAATGTTTACTTATGGTAACAAATTCAACCTTTAATAAGCATACTATTGCCCATCCCATTCAATTAGTCACAAGTTTAAAAGTGTGTGAAATCTCTTTTTTAATTTATGGAGTGTAACGATACAATTGCAAGCTGTTTTAAAGGGAAGCTGGTATTTTACTTCTATTCAAAATATCATTCAATCTGTTCTTATATTTGACAGCTCATACCACTTTAAGCGAACATTCTATGTTGGTTATTAACTAGCGAAATTAAAATGAAACAGCTTTGCTTAGGCTTGAAACAAGAAGTGCTGTTTTTTACTTATCAAAGGGACACAACTCTTTGTCAAATGGTGAAATTGTTTAGTTCAGGTACTCTCTGTGGAAATCTTCTTTGGGTGAACTTGATCTTGTAGACTATTATGCCATGTGCCATATGATATATCATGTTGAGGAAATAAATCAGAAAGGCAATTAGATATTTTTATGACATGTAGCTGTCGGGAAGACACATTATTCCGGATTGTCAACGTCTCTCCATCAACAATGAATATTTAAGATAAAACAGACGACAATAAATGGTGTTCGATGGGGGCGGGAAAAACTAAAAATGAGGCTAGTAACTATGAAAGATTATCCACTGCGCTATCTTTACACATTTATTTTCTAAGTTTTCGAACATCTGTCCTGTAATTGACTTTTCAAGTTCCCAAGACAATTCTCGCAGACGTCAGACGATTGATGTCTAATAACAACGACCATTGACCTTCGATGATGCTACTCATCACCGACCCAGAGTGGTTTGGTGTGGACAGGCAACACCAGGTTATAAACTATAAATATAATTATGCAAACAAAACACTTTTGCTATTTTATTTAAGCTATGGTATTTTTTAAGAATTACCATGCGCGACCGAGGAATGCTACTCCAAGCTTTTGCTTCCCAACATGTTGGTTTTATAACTTGTTTAGATGATAATATATATCTATATCCGTTGATTGGTGTTTACTTCAATGGTCACGCCAATGTTTACTTATGGTAACAAATTCAACCTTTAATAAGCATACTATTCTCCTTCCCATTCAATTAGTCACAAGTTTAAAAGTGTGTGAAATCTCTTTTTTAATTTATGCAGTGTAACGAGTTCGAGATCGGGTTCAAAGTCTGAGCTTTTAGTGTATCCTCATTTTAATGCCAAAAGGAACCATCAACCAAACCATTATATACGTTCACAATTTATTAAATCCCATAGGTCAATTGTCAAAAAATACGGGATGGGCGACATCTCTTTGTATTGCTCCTGGCGACCAAAACCACATCCCACGATCACTGTCGTCTATCATTGCAGATTGATAATTTTCCACGCCCACAGATATTTGGCCATCCGGATTTGAATAAAGTTTTGACTTTACTCGGGATATTGGACATGCTGAGGGAAAACGTCTGTTATGGCATTCGCATGGAAAAAAGTAACACCTACGTCAAACTATTGATGATAATTGTATAAGGTCCAAATTATAACCCTATAACAAACTTGGTTTGTTACGCTGCACGGATAAAGAAAAATTTAAAAACAGCTTCCAAACTTGCGACTGACTAAAAGAAACGGACAACAGTGGATATTTGTTTAGTTATGTACTAATGTGACAGAATTGTTTAAAATAGCTAGAAATCCATATGTGCATGTATTGAATCTACATGCACTCCAAACTCTCTTACTAATCTACGGGATTTCCAAGGTTTGGAGGTTGGGGGTTTCCAACGGACAAAGTGTCCCGTTTCCTCTCTGATAAGTGAAATAATCTTCAATGCCAGGTAAAATACGAATTAATTAATTAATCCAATGGCAGAAAAAAAAACGCACTGGTCCTCGTACTTATTTACTTTGTAGAATCGGATGGAAATTTCCATAAAAATTGAACAAAGATCTCTTTGGATATACTTTTAGAGGTCATTCCCTTTAGAAACATCCGGAAGAACTGACACCGTTCAGTACAGACAGATTATCACCTCTACTTGCATAGGAAATAATACAGAAGTATTATCCGTAGTATTAAAACCGTTCTGTTTGATGATATATCTGTCTAATACAAAGTAAAGTTCCATGCCGACAGAGCAAGGTCCTGTTAAATGTGTTTTTATATGAGAACAAATTCAACCATGCTTTAATAAATGCCTTAGTAAAATAAGACCGTACTTTTCTGTCTAATCTTTTTCGTCTCCCATATGTTATGCATCAGCACTTAATATGGTCTAAGCTTTGTGTTTATCTGAATACCGAAGGAATGAAGTATTGAAGATTCCGCTGTGTCGTAGGTAAGCTAATTCAAAGTCTGTCACTCAGGGCTTTTCTGTGTTCTTTTATTTTTTTCTTGAAAATAAAACCTGCAAAAATGTTGCTATATTACTACAGAAAAGATTCCTTTTCCAATCTAAAAACATACATCACCACATCGCCCGTTGATAAATTTCCAACTAACTGTTCCAAGCTTTAAGGTTAATTCGATCTCTAGCATAGCTTAAGATGTCGTCTTGGTGATATCAGCCTAACTGTTTCAGATTTGTCAGTCAGTCTGTCTGAGGTATCTAATTCGAATATTAGATAAAAAGAGAATGTCTCGAATGGTTGCCTTCGGCATTTATTACTTTATGGCAAGATTAGGGGGTATTCAATCAATGATATTTTAGCATGTACAACGGGGTGTCAAAGAGAAATCCATTGACAATACGTATATCTTCGGTCTCCAATCGGAAATATCTTCATATTTGACATCAAACTTGACCTTTGAAAGCTCTCGACGCCATTTCAATCAATCAAAAAGACGTTTTAACTCAAAGTCGGTTTTGCAAGACGTCACAAGAATGTACATATCAGATGTACATATCAGATTTCAACTATGACATCACGGCGCTAAGCTAATTAATTTCCGTAAAGCTGACAAAGAGAGAAAAAAGAATGTGTTGAATTTTGTAGGTTTTGCTCAAGATATCTCATTCCCTTGTTGGTCGAGTTCATATAGTACGCCGAAAAAGTCTTTCTTACGTCCTGGGCTCCCAGTTTCAATGGCCGTTAGCAGAAAATAAAACAATGTTTAAAGAGGAATATTGTTGTCGGCAGCATACAACATTTTTTCTCAATTTGATATTTTTAAATGACTTCATTTTTCAACATATGTTAATGATTAGTTTCAAGAAGTTGTCTCATTTGAGGATGAATAATGATCACGAATTAACAAATATAATTGGGTTATAAAAAACGTATTTAACAGGATTCAAGAGAGTTGAAGAAACCATTTAGTGGAAAGTTCCAGTTGGAAATATAACGAATCCAACAGACGGATATTCAAGATTCGGCTATATGTATTTTGGGTGTCTGTCGAGCAACAGGGAAACTTTTTCTAACTTCAAAAAACAAACTGGATTTCATGCGGTATTGACAACTATGTTTGCCTTCCCAGATGAGATAGATTATGATCTGTCAGTTCCGTGCTTTTTCGTAGACTTTGAACTAAGTTGATGACCCTAAGTAAATTTTCGGAGCACATTGCCTGAAAAAAAAAATGAACGGTTGTCAAAGTTTGAAAGTAGCCAACAAAGGAAGTTCGTTTTCAGTCGGTGATATCGATTTCTGCCATCACTTGACACTATCTACAGGACTGCAGTCAACAATGAAGAATGTGAACCCTCTTATATACATTTTGTAGCCTCCGTTACAAATATGAAAAAAACGTATTTGTCAGTGCCATCCTATTTTAGAATATATATTTGATTATATAAGGCTCCGTCGTCTTTATTCAATCACCAGACCGGTCAAAGACGGGACGGAGGATCAATCAATAGTGTGATACTGTCATAGTTCGCTGTTTTCTATATTGATGTATGACTAAGTTACTTATGAAGTCCCAGTTTTTTTTTTTGACAGAGTGTACATATAACAAAAAGCCGAAACCTAACGCTTAAAATGAAAACACTTTGATTGGAAGAGGAAAACCCACCGTATGGCTATATGTATTTTTATTTATCAAGACCACATTTACAAAAGTAAAAACGTCGAAGCCTCGATTATTGCTATATAAACACTGAGACTTTTCTGGACTATTTAAAGGACCTCAGTAACTAAGTCAACAGCGCCACCAAATAAGTGAAATGCTCTTGATTGTGTCGTAAAACGTTAATCACTCAATCCATAAATCATGACTTGTTCAAAAGAAAAGCATTTTAAAAACGACAATTCGCTTGAGTAATAAGTAGTTAATCAATCAATCAAACGACCAATCAATAAGGGGCTGGTTTCCCCGAACCTTCTATGATTACCTGGTAACCCATTAACATAAGACGATCGGGTGAAATACTCACACATATATCACTCGGTATTTCTTTAATAGAACTCAGCGGGATTCAAACCCGCGACTCTTCGATACAATGCGTACGCCGGACTGAGAGACTATCGCTTTGCCAAGTGAGCCCTAACCCCCTGACTTCTCAGAACAAATCGAATCTTCGATCAATTGCAAAACAGCAAACATCTAGACAAGATTTGATCTCAACATGTCTGCCATTGATTATACAACCATATGTCGCCGATGAAACATAGCAAAACCTCTCTGTATGTAGAAAAAATAATGTGCGGTAATATCCCTTAATTGCTTTTTTCACACTGGAACGAAGGAATCTAACCGCCCCAAACACAGAAAAGATGTTACAGTTTGTGCCTGGAATAGTGAAGTGTTCTGTCGATATTTTCGTTATTGAATGAATTTGGACGCTTCCATAGATTTGTGTCATGTAAGCTAGTTAAAGGATAATAGCATATTACTAAAGTGGCATGAGCTGCCAAAATGTTGACATTTTGCCGTGAGAAAATAATATTGAAATTATCGGCTATTTTTCTCAAGACGTACAATTCAGAAGCTTTTAATGCTTTTAGTCTCGAGAATGTACGATAGAGTAGTGTTTTGAACTACCCTATGCTTACAATAAAGGAACGTTCGTCCCGGTTATTTGAATTTTGTTTACTTTTCAAACACTATTTCAGGTTTTCGGAAGAAATGTTTCAAATAAGAAACACCAGTAGTTAATATACTAAAAAATCTCATATCAACACATAAACGGGACATTAAATACAGGTCACGATGAGACGATTTTGGTGGACATGGAAACATCATGCTAAGTTTTTAGAGCCCTGCGGCAAAGGAGTAAGATTATAGCTAGGACGCCATCACCTAGAATAATATCTTTGAGAAAATTATTCTACTCGACTGATCTTTTCACTTGCTGGAAACTGAAAGAAACATTTACCTTCACAGTTCACCACAGGAAGTAACCAGACTTTCACAAGGTACTTTAACAAAACATATACCTAAACAAGCAACTGTGTTGAGTAAAGCTGATTGATTGATGCTTTACGCCGCACTCAAGATTATTTCACTTATATGACGGCGTTGCCAGGCTAAGTTGGGCAGGAAACCGGGTTCATTGCCCGGAGGAAACCCTCGACATTCGGCGAGTACCGGGCAACTCTCTCACATTCGGCGATCGAGTAAAAAATCCACTCAGAAATTGTTCAGTTATTATTTGGTCTAAGTGAGAATCGAACCCGAGGATGGGAGCCATGTGTCGGACTGAGGGACTATCACAGTTAAGTTATACATTCCTGAGTAGACTGTGGCTTAGTTGTTTAGAGTTATTGTCCCTCAGTCAGACACAGGCCTTCCGTCGACGCGGCGCGGGATCGAATCAAACTAAGACCAAATACAGTGGAATTTTTCTCTTGATCGCCGTATGTGGAAGAGTTTGCCAGCTACTCGTCGGAAGTCTGGGTTTACTACGGGCAAAAAGCGTGGCTTCCTCCCCCACTAAACCTGGCAACGCCGCCAGTGATATAATCATCAGCTATTTGCATACAGACACTTTAATATTTCGACAGATATCTTATTTGCGATTAATGAATAAAAAGGATGCATTAAAACACTGATAAATATGTTACTTATTAGTCATATGTTTTATTCCCTGGGATAAAATTTAAGTAGGGGTGTAGCATAAGGTTAGCGTACACTACACTAAAATTGCGGGATTTCAATGCACTGCAGTCATACTGGCGTAAATGACATCTATTTGAGGTTGGTACACGCCAATATAATGATAATCACTGCAGTCATACTGATTCGAGGCATCCTGAAGACATAACACCAATCGTCAACATGGACGTTGAAGTTATTGTTCAGGATTACACCCACTTGATACCCCAAGTAATAGTGAGTTTTAGGTATTTATTTGTTGACACACCTTCGCAATAATAGTCAGAGTAAAGATTAGCTAGGGTCAGTATGGGCTAACGCTGCGACCACTACCACACCCCATCTTGACCGGTCGAACTTAGGCTTCACCTGACTGACCGGTTTGAGTTACCTGGTATTCTCCCCTCTGTTGATCCACTGAATAGCTTCGCATAATGCAGTAGCAAGGTAACTAATAAATTAAACAAACGTATATTGACAATTTCAATATTTCGACAAAGAAATATTTGTCATCTTCAGGAAAATGTGATGAGGTAGATACAGATATATATACAAGAATAAGATGTGATTTCTAGAGAACAAAGAGAGAATGGCAGTAGACTAATATATATATATATAAGCAATTAACATATATATAAGCAATTAATCAATAGGTGGTTAAGACAGATTAGGCTTAGGAATAAACAAAATTGCAAACATGGGTTTTCACTCAAACGACCTAATTGGGAAGGTTGCTAGTTACCACCGGACTGTCGTGGGTTTCCTCCGGGCATTGAGCTCGGTTTCCTCCCACAATAAAACTGGCAACGCCACGTAAAACACCAAACAATCAATCAATCGATCTGAGAGACTATAAAGAGCCGACAGCCTTTAGGTTATTTCTGCAATATGTAAACTCTAGATACAAACTCCAGCCAGGCTGAAACTATAATTAAACATATCAACTGCAAATGAATTCATGCAAAAGCCGTGTAAGATCGTCATTTAATGGTCTATCAGGAGAAAGAAGTTTACCAGTGATCACCCCAACACCTTCCCAATATGAACGCGACATTAAAGTCGTTTTCATTGTATATAACTAGGTGAATGTGTGACAGTTGGGTTGGCTTTCATTTGCTTTAAACAGCCAAGCTATCAAGTCGTTGGCTGCAACAACCCTTATTTAATATCTCTCTTTTACAAAGAACATACAGAATTTGGCTAACAGCATACAGACAAGAACATACAGACTTTTGCAAACAGCATACAGACAAGAACATACAGACTTTTGCAATCAGCATACAGACAAGAACATACAGACTTTTGCAAACAGCATACAGACAAGAACATACAGACTTTTGCAAACCGCATACAGTCAAGAACATACAGACTTTTGCAATCAGCATACAGTCAAGAACATAGACTTTTGCAATCAGCATACACTCAAGAACATACAGACTTTTGCAATCAGCATTCAGCCAAGAACATACAGACTTTTGCAATTAGCATACAGTCAAGAATATACAGACTTTTGCAATCAGCATACAGTCAAGAACATACAGACTTTTGCAATCAGCATATAGACAAGAACATACATACTTTTGCAAACAGCATACAGTCAAGAACATACAGACTTTTGCAATCAGCATACAGCCAAGAACATACAGACTTTTGCAAACAGCATACAGTCAAGAACATACAGACTTTTGCAATCAGCATATAGACAAGAACATACAGACTTTTGCAAACCTGATGGTCTATCAGGAGAAAGAAGTTTACCAGTGATCACCCCAACACCTTCCCAATATGAACGCGACATTAAAGTCGTTTTCATTGTATATAACTAGGTGAATGTGTGACAGTTGGGTTGACTTTCATTTGCTTTAAACAGCCGGGCTATCAAGTCGTTGGCTGCAACAACCCTTAGTTAATATCTCTCTTTTACAAAGAACATACAGATTTTGCAAACAGAATACAGACAAGAACATACAGATTTTGCAAACAGCATGCAGTCAAGAACATACAGACTTTTGCAAACAGTATACAGTCAAGAACATACAGACTTTTGCAAACAGCAATACATACACAGTGGCGGCGGCACGCTTTTCATATGGGGGGGGGGGGGGGGGGGAACTACCCCAGCACAACAGGCGAGGGTCCAGTGGCCGTCCAGGCCCAGGAAGCTCTGAAACCGGAGAGTGCCATACATGCGTTCTTGGTCGTTTCCAATGCCCCACAGGTGCAATTTGATGTAAAGATTTGTGTCTTACCTACTCACTTTGGAAGAAAAAAACATACAGACTTTTGCAAACAGCATACAGACAAGGAGATTGCAGTGCATTTTCCGTTTTAATGAGTTTTCATTCTGAGAACTAGTCTGCACCAAGTCGCGTTGTGGCGATAATCATGAGTACATGTATATTGTCCAAATATAGACTCACCTAAATACGTCAACTGCCACAAATTTCACTGTTCAGCATATCGAAGTTTTTCTAACTTAAAGGAAGTCAATAGAGCTCAATAAATGCTGGTGCCGTGGAGAATAAACAAGAGTCATCAGAAGATGCCGTATCCCCCCGGCCCCACATACGATTTATTATTTATTTTAAGTTATTATAAGGTATCTATGCTATACTGTCGGAAAAGGACAGTAACTCTGAAAATAATTGGACCAGCGTCATCAAAATAGGAGGTGCACATCCTTCCATGATATCCAGTATATCCACCAATTTTCCACCAAAAATCTTATAAAAACTGTGGGAGGAGATACGATGACAACCACTAATTGTCTATGTCGTCATATACTGTCGGAAAACGCAGTAGCTCTAAAAATAATGAAACCAGCGCAACCAAAATAGAAGGTGCACATCCTCGATTGATATCCAGCTAGTCGACCAAATTTTGAAAAAATCTGATAAAAATCGTGGGAGGAGATGCGATGACAACCACTAATTGTCGTCTTATACTGTCAGAAAAGGGCAGTAACTCTAAAAATAATGAAACAAGCGGAACCAAAATAGGAGGTGCACATCCTCGAATGCTATCCAGCATGTCCATCAAGTTTCGGAAAAAATTATAAAAACTGTGGGAGATGCGATGACAGGCACCAATTGTCTATGTCGTCTTATACTGTCGGAAAAGGGCAGTAACTCTAAAAATAAGAAAACCAGCACAAACAAAATATAAGGTGCATATCCTCTAACGATATCCAGCAAGTCGACCAAATTTGGAAAAAATCTGATAAAAATCGTGGGAGGAGATGCGATGACAACCACTACTTGTCGTCTTATACTGTCAGAAAAGGGCAGTAACTCTAACAATAATGACACCAGCCGAACCAAAATAAGAGATGTACATCCTCGAATGATATCCAGCATGTCCACCAAGTTTCGGAAAAAAATTATAAAAACTGTGGGAGGAGATGCGATGACAAGCACCAATTGTCTATGTCGTCTTATACTGTAGGAAAAGGGCAATAACTATAAAAATTAATAAACCAGCGCAACTAAAATAGGAGGTGCACATCCTCGAATGATATCCAGCAAGTCCACCAAATTTCGAAAAAATCTGATAAAAACCGTGGGAGGAAATGCGATGACAAGCACTAATTGTCTATATTGTCTTATACTGTCGGAAAAGGTCAGTAACTCTAAAAACAATGAAACCAGCGGAACCAAAATAAGAGGTGCATATCCTCAAATTATATCCAGTATGTCTACCAAGTTTAAAAAAAATCCGATAAAAACTGTGGGAGGAGATGCGATGACAAGAAATGATTACGGACAGACAGACGGACAGACAAGCTGATCGCTATACCCCCCCGCATTATATGCCGGGGGAATAAAAATAAAAAATCGACCAAAAATGTGAAAAAAACAAGCACTGCGCCAAAACTTTTAGTATTACCATTATTTCTGGGATAGATCAAGCCCCATGGGGTTTTGTATCGTAAACTTTTATGTACCCATTTATTTCTGGTTAATAAATCAAATCAAATCAATAAATCTCCTGACTTTGACGAATCTATTTCGGACCTGATCCCACAAATTAAGACAGCCCCCCAACCATCAGTTGTGAAGATCCCATCTCAAAATCTACTAAAGTATCCAGGAGTGCACAGACAGAAAATTATCCATGTCTCAAAAAAGAAGTTATTTCCCCTATTACATTATCAAGGCTACATTATCAACGCTGGTGTTGCACACAGTCTTGTGCCTCTGAATACGGAGTAACAGGCTGTGGCTGTCCGTTTGTCTTTGGATAAAAATATAACCTAATGTTCAATAATTATTCCAGCTGAGAGCACCTGTTTAGCAGCTTGCAGTTCCATACATGTTACTTGGGGATTTTAACGCCCACAGCCCATTATAGGTCTATGATTCTAATGATCAAAAGGCTAAGACTATTGAAAAAGGTTCTCGCCGATTTACATTCTTTTTAACATGTTTCATAAATTTATGTCTGTCCTTTTTGTTACCCCCCCCCCCCCCCCTCCGGCATATAATGCGGGGGGATGTAGCGATCGGCGTGTGTGTGTCAGTCCGTCTGTCTGTCCGTAATCATTTCTTGTCATCGCATCTCCTCCCAGGGTATTCATCAATCTTTTTTTCGAAACTTGGTGGACATGTTGGATATCATGCGAGAATGGGCACCTCGTTGTCTGGTTGCGCTGGTTTCATTGTTTTCAGAGTTGTTGCCCTTTCCCGACAGTATACGAAGACATAGACAGTTAGTGCTTACCAAAGCATCTCCTCCCACGGTTTTCGTCAATTTCTTTTCGAAACTTGGTGGAAATGCTAGATATCATGCGAGAATGTGCTCCTTCTATTCTGGTTACGCTGGTTTCATTATTTTCAGAGTACTGCCCTTTTACGACAGTATACGAAGACATAGACAATCAGTGCTTGTCGTCGCAACTCCTCCCACAGTTTTCATCAAATTTTATCGAAACTTGGTGGACATTTTGCATATCATGCGAGGATGTACACCTTTTATTTTGGTTACGCTGGTTTCATTATTTTCAGAGTTACTGCCCTTTTCACACAGTGTATGAAGACATAGACAATCAGTGCTTGTCGTCGCATCTCCTCCCACAGATTTCAGCATTGTTTTTCGAAACTTGGTGGACATGTTGAATGTCATACGAGAATCTGCCTTTCCTATTCTGGTTACGCTGGTTTCATTATTTTCTGAGTTACTGCCCCTTTCCGACAATATGCAAGTCATAGACAAAGGGTGCTTGTCATCGCATCTTCGCCCACGTTTTTTATCGATTTTTTTCATCTTGGTGGACATGCTGGATATCATGCGATTTACGCTGGTTTTGCTATTTTCAGAGTTACTTCCCTTTTCCGACTGTACAGGAAGACATAAACAATAGGTGCTTAATCTGATGATATACAGTGTTTCAGGGCACTGCATGCTCTTCATCATAGCCCTGCTCAATTGATACCTTCCAAAACGCTGTGTCTATTATTTTTTCTCGATTCCACCTGATATGGGTTTCTAAATGCATTTCCTCCTACATATTGTATTGAATATTGTTAAAACTTGGTGAGGATGGTTGTTATCAAGTGAGGGTGTGGATATCCTGTATGGAGTGAACTTTTGTCAATCGTATGTGGGGCCGGGGGGATACGTCATTCTCTGAAGACTCCTGTTAAATTATATTTTTGATGTAAACAGGTCTGTTCGAGCAAACTTCTTATCAGTAGAGGGCAAAATGGGCATTGAGACGCACCTCAAGTGAGCCAATGCCGCGAGGCATTGACCTAATTATATATGCACCCAGTCTAGTGCAGGTCTATTAAGGGACGTGCGCATCAGTCAATATTAAAGTACATGTGCCCACGTATAAATAGTAATAGACTCCGGCTTTAGGTATCAACCAATCAAGTGATTGCGCCTTCCCGAAAAAAATATGCTGAGTAAAAAGTGTCAGCCTTAGGGCTCAGCCAATCTGTATAAATACGGGTGTAAATCAGATCCAGTCATCATCGGCGTACAGGACTGGCCAGCAACACTCTCAACACTATCCAACATCGTTTAACATTGGACAACCACTAAAGTTTGAGAAGCTCCTCGAAATGTATAACATCAGCTCCAGTCTATGTGTGGGAGTCATTAGTCTCGATGGACAGGCCAGAGTATCCTTCCAAAGGATTCAGAGCAAAACAGATGAAAGCAGACCAAACAGTATACCCATAACGTTATCATCTACTGCATGGAGTGGACTAACCACGCTTGCATATAGGATTGACGAGATGTTAAAGATGGGAGAGCCGCTAGAAAGACCATACAACCTAGAGGATGACATATATCTAAGTTGCAGTCAATACAATGGGAAACAATTTATTCATCTGCGGAAATGGATAGAAGACAAAACACTTTCGACTAGCCTGAAGCCTACCAAGATGGGGTATGCCATGAACGAATTTGGATGGCGTAAATTAAGAAAGCATTTTTCGGACATAGACCGAGATATAGGAGAAATGGAATCCGTATTTAAAATGGCCGATGAATTTTCCAAAACGATGAAAGATCCGGGATCGGACGACAATGCGGAGGGAGAAACTCAAGAAGAGGACGATGAAGATTGTAGTGCCAGAGACGACCACGCTAATCAACTCGGAGCAATGATGTGTAGACGTTGCAATCCAGGGGACTACGTCAACTGGTGACGTCATCAACATTATATCTACTATTAAAATACTATACTGAACCCTAATAAACGGAATGAATCTTACCACTTATCTGTTTGTTCTTTGTATATATATATAGTCGAGTAGTTCTTCTATGTTCTCATACATATGTCAAACCGTTAACGCACCAGTGTCAATCATTCCATCCCTAATATAATGGGTAATGTAGGTAGTCGGTCTAGAAGATCTGACAGCGATATAGCGGGCCTATGCAAAATTTGCCTCATCGAAGTCTGTCAAGCGGTATTTCATCCCTGTAATCACGTATGCATATGCCTTGACTGTCTATATAAGCTGGAGGAATACAACGACTCTCTAAAATGTCCAGTATGCAGAAAACGGGTGAAGGGCGCATTCGAAGTGTATTTATAGAATATTCGTGGGTAATAACAGTGCAACCAGACCCACGAAGCGTGACTCAACACGGGTTAGAAGAAGAACTAGTAATAGCGGAAGCTGATGAATGGTTTTCTACGGAAGAACGCTGTCTAACCAATCTGTCGATGTCGGTACAGCCGGATTACCCAGCCTGTTGGGGTAATTTGAAAACCTACATTCTTACACGTCAGATACTTTTGTCTATATAACTACGTTTAAACGTGGACCGTCTTCATTTCCACACAGGCTTTGGCAGAGGATGGATAACTATCACAAAACGAAAATAGTAACCATCGTCTTGATCATTCTGTTCGTCATATCACTCATCGTCATCGTAACGTTAGCTGCGAGTTGTAATCGAGAAGTCGAATCTATCATCACCACTATCCCCAATCGGACTCTTTGTACTCCTATGCAACAAATCCGTATAGATAGACGTTTACGAGCTACAGCGTGTAAATACGGGAACAAGCTCAGAGTGGATTTACGCTATTTCATCGACGACACGGCTACTAGGAAAGGCGTGGTCCTTAACTATAATCAGTGGTCCCTTCTGAAAACGAAGTCACACCTCATCGATAAGGCGATTAGCCATGTGCTCGACGGATAGAACGAGATGGAAGGAGATGGTCGACTCGGCCGTGAACCTGGATGCTTACGAAGCCATAGTAGATTCCATGTTCGACGATGGAATCATCAATTTTGGACGGTTAATCACGCTCTACGCATTCACGTCAGCGGTTTGCGACAAACTATCTCCCTCGGCGAGACGTGAGATCTGGGAATACTATAAAAGCCTGTCCTACGCTATATAACCGACCATTACGTACAAACAGTGTTATGGTAAACTTCATTATCGCCAGCAGTACAGATTCGGTAGAACACTATCCGGATAACAAACCATACCACTTTAGAGTACGTTTGAATAGAAGCATAACCTTCGAAGATTCCAGTACAGTCGCGCTAACGGAAATCATCTTAAAGAAACAGCCGAAGTTCCAGCCCAGGGCGGTTTTGAGTATCTGCTCCAATATTTGCGCTCACTCACTGGTAGGAGAAACGACTTTACCGCTTTTACGAAAAGTAGACGTTTCTGGTAGGAAAAGGGTTGCCGAAGTCTTTATACGGCCATACTATCATCCCGTCATCCTAGGCGAAGTCGAAGTGTTAGAAATCCGTATTTTAGACGAGCGAGGATCGTTAGCTACCTTCATCACAGAGCCGGTAACCGTAACCCTCCACCTTAAATCATGATACAGAGGAGACGATATGTACCGGACGTAAATAAATGGATCGCCTTTTATCAGAATATGGCCGCAAATCCGACGTGCAAAAGACCTAAAAAGAGGAAGACGAAGTGGGGTGGAGCGAAAAGGCCTATCGCCCGAGTAAAGACCCCCGTTATACAACTCGTGACCCCCGCCCAAGCGGCTGTGGAACGGGCGAAGTCGGAGATAAAAGCTAACCCCGAAAAATATATAAATAGAAGACGTTCTCCCAATTCCGACATTCCGAGTCTAAGCAAACGAAGGAAACGGACGGCTCCTCAGATATTCCGATTAAAACATGGCGCACCTTCTGCAAGATAGAGACGCTGACGAGGGACAACCGGATGAACTTAGCCTCTTCGAATTACCTCCCGTTCAAACTGCTATTCAGGGTAGATACTACGTCGACATAAGACCATTTTCCCAAATAACGGACGAAGCACCGGTGGAATTTCTTATCCCCGGACAGGGATCGGACTATTTGGACTTGAAATCGTCTCGTTTATACGTTAAAGCGAAAATCGTGCACAAAGATAATAGCCCACTAGTACAGGATGAAAAATGCGCGCCCACCAATTTACTATTGTCGAGCATGTGGTCACAAATCGATGTATCGATGCTGGGATCGCTCATGACTGTAATGGACAACAAATACCCGTATAAAGCTTATATTCAAACAGTTCTAAATACGGGTTATGAGGCTACGACGACTCAATTGGAAGCCCAGCTATACGACAAAGACGTAGGCAACGACATCGGCGAATCCGACCCCGTAGGAGGTAATAACCCGGGGCTAGCCACACGTTATGATCGTACGAAAGAGAGCAACTCGTTTGAAATGGAGGGTCGCATGCTGCAAGACATCTTCCAGCAAGATCGCTATGTACTAAACAACGTCGATGTCCACGTCAAATTATATCGATCACCTCCGGAGTTCATCTTCATGTCGGCGGAGGAAAATAAAAACTATAAGTTAGTTATCGAGGATATAGTTTTAAAGGCGTGTAAAGTACGTCTAAATGCTGGAGTAGAGTTAGGTCACGCCAAAGCTCTCGAACAGGCTACAGCGAAATACCCCTACGTGAGAACCGAGATAAAAACGAGTTCGTTGTCAAAGGGTGAAGTCTTGTTTCGATGGGAAAACATCTGGCCGTCGATATACCCGAGTAGACTAATCATAGGATTCGTGTCGTCTAAGGCTATGGCGGGTGATTATTCCAAAAACCCGTTCAACTTCAAACACTGGGACTTGGTTAACCTAGCCGTACACGTAGATGGATCCACGATTCCGGGGTCGACGGTGAGAACGCTATATAAAGAAGACGGATTTGATCTATGCAGCACTGCCTATTTAAACTTGTTCAGAGGCACTGGCAAGTTGGGAGAAAACTTTGGCAACGATATATCTCTATTCGATTTCGCTCACGGATACGCTCTATACGTCTTCGAGTTAGATCCAGCATTCTCGACTGGCGAGTACATCCATCTTCTTAAGCAAGGAAGTATTAGAATAGAAGCTACTTTCAACAAGCCGCTCCCGGAAACGGTGAACTGCGTGATTCTGGGAGAATTTCCTGCGATGTTCGAGATTGACAAAAGCCGAAGAATTCTACTAAATACACCATGAATTCGGACGAACTACGATGCATTATCCGGGCCGATAAAGAGTTAGAAGCTCAAGTACGGGGGATTTACTCCGCCGACACCCTACCGAGACGGATATCCAGAAAACCGGCGGCCTATATCGTAAACACAGACCTTTCCTTTCTTTCGGGCCTCCATTGGACTGCGTTTTATTTTAATGGAGAAGAAGGATATTTTATCGACTCTTTGGGTAATCCTCCAGCTTTTTACGGTGCACAGTTCGAGGCGTTTCTCCTTACAAATTGTCGGCATGCATCGTTTACTACTACGAGACTACAGGGAGAGTTAAGCTTAACGTGTGGACATTACTGTGTATTCTTCCTTCTTCAACTCGTCAGAGGGTTTTCGTTAATAGACGTTATATCTGACTTTAGCCAGAATTATTGTCATAATGATTGTTTCGTATATCGCTTCGTTTTAAACTATTTTAATCATTGTATATCGTCTACTCTATCTCACTTAGTCTGTCAATAAAAAGGTATTCATACCACCAATCGAGTGTTTTTGTGTGTATTTATATATAAGTAGCGCAGTATGTAGATCACCAATGTTGATATGAACCATGGCGAGCAACGGTTGGCAGGACCGACTAACGGAGGTATATTTCGATCCGAAGCATCCCATCGCATTTACCGGTCCTACAAAAGTCCGAATGTGGTTAAAGTCGAACGGATATAAAGTAAGCCCCAGTGAATTGAGGCAGTGGTTGAGCGATCAAGACGCCTACAGTTTACAGAAGTCGGTGAAATACAAATTCAAACGTAATAGAGTAATCACCACGGGCCTAGACGATTTATGGGATGTGGATTTGGCAGATGTTTCCAATATAGCCGAGCATAATGACGGTATACGCTTTCTCTTAGTCGCCATCGATGTCTTCTCCAGATATCTCTGGGTCGAACCACTCCCTAATAAACGACATCAAACCGTCATATCGGCGCTCGATAAGGTTTTGAACGAAGGAAGACGACCGGCTCTAATTCGGTGGGATAAAGGATCTGAATTTAATAACAGATGGATGAAAGCCTATTTGAAAAAGAAAGACATTAAATTTTACGTGACGCACAACGAGACGAAGGCTAATTACGTGGAACGAGTTATCCGTACCATCAAGACCCATCTTTACCGGTATTTCACTCATAACCAGACCTACCGATACGTAGAAGTACTGGTCGATTTGATTAAAAGTTACAACCGTCGACCGCATAGGTCGTTAAAACAAAGAGCCCCGATCGACATCGTCCCGCGCAACGAAGCCGGTGTGTGGAAAGAATTATACGTAGACACGGCCAAGCCGATCAAAAAACGACCGTTCAAATTCAAAGTAGGTGACACGGTCAGAATCTCCCATTTGAGATATATATATCAACGAGCGTATATGTCCACTTATACGGAAGAGCTATTTAAAGTCGACAAGCGCTGGCGTAGACGTTCGATACCCGTATATAAACTGATAGATTTCACTGAAGATCCTATTCAAGGAACGTTTTACGAACCCGAACTCCAAAAGGTGGAAAAAGACGTCGATGCTTTGTGGCGTATTGAGAAAGTGTTAAAAACTAGACGACGAGGAGGTCGCGTCGAAAAACTAGTCCAATACGTCGGGTGGCCTACCAAATTTAACAGCTGGGTTAGAGCCGACGACATCCACACCCTATAAAAAGGATGCCGTAGTGTCATCGTCATCAGTTGACTACGGACACTCAACATGGCACTCCAACACCCTCTAACGATGAGGGTTATAGGTTCTACGGGCGTCGGGAAAACCATGTGGGTAAAACGCCTGCTCCAGGAACGAAAAATTCAGCCGACCCCCCACAGAATTATTTTCTGCTATAGTAAGTGGCAGCCGCTCTACCAGGAAATGAAAGAATCGATAGCCGACATAGAATTCGTCAGAGGTTTGCCGTCCAATTTGGGAGATGATGATTTCTTCGATCCGACTATTCGCTCGATTATCGTGTTTGACGATCTGATGACCGACATTAAAAAAGATACCAGGATAGCTGACCTATTCAGCAAAGGGTCTCATCACGACAACGTATCGGTCATATACATCGTGCAAAACATGTTCCACGGAGGCAAGGCAAGTCGAGACATTGAACTGAACTCGCAATACATCGTGCTCTTCAACAACCCGGTGGATCGACAGCAAGTAGCTCTACTCGGACGGCGTATATTCCCCGGTAAGGGAGATTACTTCATGAAACAATATAACGATGCTATGACCAGCACGCCTTACGGCTCGCTCCTAATCGATTTGAAACCCACAACACCGGAAAATCAGCGTCTCAGGAAAAACTTTCTTACCCAAAATGGTGAAGGTCTTTACACGACTGTCAGACCACCTTGGTTCAAACAACATGGCGGAGGGTATACAATTGAGTATGATAAGTGGAAGACGATGTTCGCCAATTCGGCTCGCGAGCAGATGAGGAATGCTATTGACCGTACAGCTAAGGCATACGAATTGGAAGGATATAATACGTCAGAAGCCGTTGAACTCGCAGAAGACGAGCACTCGGACGAGATGAGAGACTTGTTACGCCAGAAATATATGAATTGGTTCATAAACAGAACCGCTCTCGAGAACGACTCTATTCATCGCAACATTGAAAGGACATGTCGGACGCTTGAAACTCTCTATAATATGAACTCTGTCGAAGCTTTGAAGGAAAGCATTTCTCTAGTAAACCATTTATTCGATAAATTGTTCGCGGAAGACAAAGAATAAAAAATGTAGAAAGTTTATTCACAGTATATATACAGTAGCCCAAAGGCCATACAGAGAGATTGATCATTATATAACATATATATTTTGAAATAACAATTTTCCGTTTACACGGGCATATAATAAGCAAGTGTCACATTTATTTCGGAGTTAGATGGATGTCATGTTAAACAGTTCGTTGTATTATGTCTTGTAATGTCCATGCGCTAACGTGTCATAACCGTTGTCTAACACATAGCGCTTGTCATCGAAAGGTGACAAGCCTATCTTACTTTGTCTAATTGTGTACAGCCGATGGTCAAAACTTCTTATACAATTCATCGTACTTGTAAATGAACGTTTTTTAAATAAAGACTCTTTATACATCCTATGTTTTAGCTTTTTCTTAATTACATACTTTGATATACCTTTAGCGGTTTTCTTTTCGTGGCCGTCGTAAGTGAGGGAGTACATTTTTGGCCGTAATCCTACGAACTCGTCGATTATTGCACCCCCCACCTCGTCTTTAAACTTGCCGAGAACTTTGGCATTACCAGAGCTATATAGGGGATGGTCTTTGGGATAGTTACTAGTATCGAACAGATGGAAGTTCGCCGCCATATCGCGATAAAAATCGGGACACTGTATCTGGTAGCAGAAAGAGTCTGTATCGGTAAACAAAAGTTTAACGTTTTGGTCGTATTTGGCTTTAATGAAATTGTAGTGGAAGTCGTACATTAATACTTTCGAAACGTCTAATATGGCGAGACCCACGTAAATGGGTCGATTCAGTGTCAACTTCGTTTTCTTTAAATGTACCCCGCAAAGGTCTGGGCTGAATATTTTAAAACTCTGAAATGAGGGCTTTGCGACAATTTTTTCCAGTTTCGCCTCATCTCGCACTAATTCGATGCGGGTTCTATTCCGGAGGTTTTCCATTGTTTTCCCGAACACGCTGTTGTTCATGAGTTTAAAAAAATCTTTTTCGAAATCGTTCCTGGCCGCTTTACGTTTCTCGGTGTTGAAATCGATATACGACTTCAACCAGGCGGATTGTGTGAATTCGACTCCCCGATGTATTTTCGTCAATACCATGCCCTGGGCCAAGTAGAATTTCAAGTTCCTATAGTGAACGACGTAATTGGTTTTGTGGTGGAGATTAGGCACCAGTTTTTCCGCTGGCTTACCTTTTAAGTCCAGTAGTTGTTTCAAAGTAGTCGAATAACTGGACAGCATGTCATCAGTTACTACCAGACGTTCCGGGCAGAGTGGATAGTCGGTATGTAGATCGTGCAACTGTTCCGGGTATTCAATATCCACTTCGAGGATGTATCCCGTGTCAGCGGTGTCCGAGACGGATGCGATGTCAAGGGTTTGTATTTGTTGTTCCGTCAGCCACGCGAAATCCTGAAGAGGTAAATATTGCGACATGGCCCAACCGTATAAGTTGTTCGCGTCTAAATACACTATGTAATTCGTAGGCATAGAGGGGTCAAACTCCTCAGAGTACGGGTTGTTGGCTTTGGCGTATTTAGTACTTATCATAGATACGCCACCTCTTATACCTCTCTCCACGAATAAGTGGATGTCGATATCTTGCAACAACTCCAGTCGTACGTCAGTCATTTTTAACATGGCGTCCCAGGACAACCCCGGGCTGGTGTAATAATGAGCGGGGTCTAGCTTATAGTACGAAAGACAAATGTTCCGAAAATTTTCGAATACATCGGCCAATAACAAGACGTCAGACTTGAGGTATAGATCGTGGTAATCTCCGAGATTGGAGATGTTAAAGCGTGACCACACCGACCTGGCATAAGCGTAATCATCCGGTGTTAGAGCTTCTTCTTTCAAAGAGTTATAAAAGGCTTGAATAGGAGGGAGTTGTGTTTCGGCAAATTTAGAGTCATCGGTCATATAGCTATACGGGTACACGCCCTTTCTCAATAGCAGTGTTTGGTGCGTTGGGTCGGGGAAATGGGTTTTCAACATATGGAATTTGTCGGAGCCTTCTTTGGCCATATTCGTCACTAGGGTGTCTAACGAAGCGTTCAAAAATTGAAGGGAATCGATGAAGCGCAGATTCCCGAGAGAAAAACTGATATACTTCTGCATGTTATTAGCGATGCAATTAACTTTCAAATGTTTGAACTTGCCCAATTCGCTGCATATTAAATGACTGTCATACCCTCGGCAATTGTGTAAGACGACGGGAATAAAAAATCGATTGGCTTCCTGTCTAGTGGTGGTTCTAAAGTGAAACTGCAAATTACACTGCTCATGGGCAGGCCCTCTAAAACGTCCGGTCAAGTGACAATGGTCTCGATGTCGATCGGCTCCCAGCTCTTTCTCGCAAATATGGCAATGGGTAGCCGCTTGAAATTCACGCTCCTGTTCGAGCGTTAGTTTTTCCATATCCCGTTTTTTGTTGAGAATCTTACAAATGTAGTCATTCTCCTTTTTCAATTCTTGCAGGAACTTTTCCGCTGCGTTAGGCCCGCGATACACGGTGGCCGGTTTACTATAAGCGTCTACACTGCTGACGACTACGTAGCAAAAGCCGGAAGGTTGATGCTTCTCATACCGTTCGGTTTTAGCGGTAGTCTCATGGGTTTTCTCAGTAAAACATTCGAAGTCGGCGTACACGATGAAAGGAACTCTGTAAAGATTTTTTATATTCTTGAATTCAAGAAACTCGTCTTTCGGCATTATCGTTTTCTGTATTCCTAGTGGTGTACACTGTGGAAGGTGCTCTTCCAAAAGATGTTCGGCGCTAAAACCGTGTAGGCAATAGTCGCAGTAATAGGTTGTACCGTGGTGAGCGGTGCGATCACCCAACAGACGACTCATAGATTTGACGAGACAGTAATGTCGGACGTCGCCTTTCGATATAAGAATGAGTGTGACGTGCGAGTCACAACGCTTTTTGGTCACATAAAGCGGGAAAACATCGTTATCGTATCCCAAGACGTTCACGGATATATTATTCTGGGTTTCGAATAGAGGTATTTGGTCTAACGTCATAGGGAATTTAAGACCCTCGAGGTTTAACGTGTCGAAATAGGGAGTGTATTTACTTACGCGATTGGGATCCTTATCCGCGGGATGTAAAGCGGCCAAGACGCTCCATACGAAACAATAATCGTCAGAGTTTTTAACGTTTACTATAGCCTTTTTCTTGACCAATGCTGGTGGGGTAGGAACAAATGTAGACCCGTGTAGCGGATTATATTTAGCGACGTTCACTTCCATCTTAACGATTTCATCCAGTGACCACCCAGACCCTTCCCCTTGATAGCTCTGAAAAGCTTCGTAAATTTTGTGGAAGGCGTTGGCTAAAGTTAGTTCAAACTGACTGTTGTTAGTTATAATAGCGTTTATACTACGAAAAGATGGTTCCGAAGTCACTTCATCGCCGTCGGATGTGTATCGAACGAGACGAAGTGTAACCACTAAATACAATTTGAAGCCCCCGTGCTGAAGAAGCTGTCCATTTAGAATATTCGACACGGAGGCCTCGCTATCTCTAAAAAATAATAAAAGGTCGCCATTGTTCGTGTTATCGGGCTTTAATTCGAATGTCTCTGCACGCCCCTCCAGGGTGGTGTGATTCGGAGGTCCTCTTCCGGCCTGCTTCCGTTGTTTGCGGAGACAGGTGTCACACTTTGATTCATTCTGTGTGTAAAACCGTTGGGGAAGAGGTCGTCTGCAGGCGGAGCATTCCACTCCTCGTTGTGCGCACACACCGCAAAAAGGCTTGCCTGTTAGAAGAATTGTTTGTTTTCCGCACCAGTTACATTGTTCACCTTCCGTCGAGGTGGATGGGCGCGGCTCGTCTGGAAGAAATAATAATAAGTTTGGTTAGTTGTCCTTCTTTCTATATTATGGGCTTATATCAGCTTTATATTTAGTCAGGCTGAACAATAACTGAGAAGCAACTTACCAGGTTTGTGTACGGTTTTTATATGACGGTTGAGGTTGAATGATTTGGTGAATATTCTGTCGCAGTGGGGACATCTGTGTTTGTGTTCACGTCTTTTGTGGCTCTCGAGAAGCTCTTTGGTCTCCCATGTCCGTTGACAGAATTCACAGGTCAAACCACACAGTTGATTGGCAAGCGCCATGATTCTGTCGAGATTGTCTTCTACCGTTAAACCGTTTTCTTCAAATGACTTATCCATCTAAATGAGAAACCAAGACAAGGTTAAATTCCGTTTAACACAATTATTTATCGACAGACTGTCACTTAAAAATGCGATTATTAAATGGAAAGTGATAAAACCTTACCCAAAACGTAAAAACAATGAATTTTAGCGGATCTTGAGCCATTTAAAACAACTTTATTCCATTCATATTTGATTAAGCGGAAGTTATATTGCATCGAACCATCTCTTCCTGCGACCATTCACATGTAGATACTAGCCAAACCAGAGTGCCGGGATTTGGTACAGATTTGAACGTTTCAATCGATTTGTGTAAAACCAGAATTGAGAAAACCACGAGTTATAGTAAGTCTTGCAGATATCTTTACACCCTTTACTTTGATATGTAACACGACCGAATTCGGTTAGAATTTGGCTACTTCCGGACTTGGGACTTATTTTTGGCTCAATTACTTCACTTCCGGTCATTTCCGGTTCAATTCCGGTCACTTCCTGTCTATTTCCGGTCACTTCCGGTTACTTCCGGTCTATTTCCGGTCACTTCCGGTTACTTCCGGTCCACTTCCGGGTCACTTCCGGTTCACTTCCGGTTACTTCGGGTCTATTTCCGGTCACTTCCGGTTACTTCCGGTCCACTTCCGGTTCACTTCCGGTTACTTCCGGTCACTTCCGGTCTATTTCCGGTCACTTCCGGTTACTTCCGGTCCACTTCCGGGTCACTTCCGGTTCACTTCCGGGTTGATGACCAGTGGTCAAGACTTAAGTATTATACATAGTATATTTTTGATATGCATAAAAAAGTTTTCAACTTACCTTCTCAAAGTTTAGTGGTTGTCCAATGTTAAACGATGTTGGATAGTGTTGAGAGTGTTGCCGGCCAGTCCTGTTTTCCAATGATGACTGGATCTGATTTACACCCGTATTTATACAGATTGGCTGAGCCCTAAGGCTGACACTTTTTACTCAGCATATTTTTTTTTTCGGGAAGGCGCAATCATTTGACTGCATTACTCGACATATTCTATTCCGTTAATTTGTTACGGTTGGACGCACACGTCTCTTTGGCAGTCGACTTAATTGGATACGGTCCGATGCATCTGCCCCCCGAGGCCGTTCGGCTGTGATATACACATACTTACCGATGTGATCTATACATTAAGGTAATACTGTCCAAGGTTATTTATACATTCGTGTATTATCTATTGTCTATCACCAGTGTCAGTCGGTTTAATTGGTTCTTTAGACCAGTATTGCATTACTAAGCATATTTTTTCCGTGGGAGTGTATTATTCAGCATATTTTTTTAAGAATAGGTGCACATGTACTTTAATATTGACTGATGCGCACGTCCCTTAATAGACCTGCACTAGACTGGGTGTATATATAATTAGGTCAATGCCTCGCGGCATTGGCTCACTTGAGGTGCGTCTCAATGCCCATTTTGCCCTCTACTCTTATCGCCGTGAAATGCAGCATAAAACTCTAAAAAAATCAACCAGTCAATCAACCAACGGGATAGGACTACATTTAGTTTATCAATGATATAAAATCTCTGTCATCTTTCTGACAATGAGAAATTTGAAAATAAAGTGCGGATTTCTGCAGAGCATGCCATAAAATAGAAAAACGTTTTTGGCAATTGATTTCAACATCTATATGTCTTTCGTGGAGCAGATTCGTCTTTAAGTGGCCCCTCTGTACAAATGGTTGTTTGCCAAACGGCTTTCATTCAATAGATGGGCTAGGAAACCAAGTTGAGCAATTTCAGATTAACGGAAACACGTTTATTTCATCGTTCAGATTTATCAACCATCTTACTATTCATCAATCCATTTGGGAAACTCTACCGGATAACTTTTTTACATTCTATTTTTTAATCATTCGACGCGACTAGTTTAGTCCCTATCTTCGTCATTTGTTTCCAATTGTATAAACTACGAATACATGACACAAGAAAAAAAAATATGCATTGGTTGAAAGTGTTAAATTTTTTATCTATAAACATGTCTTATATAGCCTGTGAATAGGGCGGGCACCGGAAACCAGAGGGCTCGAGAGTTTCCTCCTCCTTCATGCAGCTTTCCCTGACGGCACCATATATAAGTGAGAAAAAAAAACTATTTAAATAAAAACAATCCACCAATACATTTTTCTACGGAACCGTGGAAGGGACATGAAAAATATTTTTCGACCTGTCTTTTAGACGCGCACGGGACGTAAAAAAAAAAATTTTCCTAACGAAATGTAAGTCGAAAATTTGTTTTATTACAACTAAAAAAAAAGAAGAACATTTTCACTTTTTAATGTTACTATATTTAGACTGGTGAATCATTGAATTGATCAATGTAAGGAGCGGATAGAATCTAATGGTGCCAAAAAGCTAAGCTTTGATTGGCTGGTTATCGCGGGGTCCGAGATAACAACGCGGACCCTGACTTAACAAAACGACTTCTTTGCGAATGGCCATGGTCTTTTGACACCGCATGAATTAACAAACTATGATAAAACTCATTTGCTTCAGTATGTAGGCTACGCATTTTCATGAATTATTAGGAAGTATTTCCATACTGACAAGAAGTAATTGTAAAATATACAAAGTTAACTTCCATATTTTGGCGGGCGCAACGAGTGAACCAGGCATATATATCGACAGACGTAGTCCGACTCTCTTACTCTCTCTATTTTCGATCATTATGAAACTTGGCAATCCAGTTAGGCCCCGGCCGCGATAACCAGCCAATCAAAGCATAGTAACAGTAACATAGTAACATTTAACAAGTTGAAATTTTCTTTTTTTTTAGTCACAAAAAGTCCAAAAGACAGGTCGAAAAATATTTTTTTAGTCTTCCAGTGATGTTAAATTTATTTTTCTCCATGTCCCTTCCACGGTTCCGTATTTTTCTAATGCATTCTTCCAAATCGTTTTTCAAATTTGCAAGTTTTTTTTTAAGAGCTCGCTGTTAGAATTTGTTACAAAGGCATCAGATTGATTGCCAAAATTTTAATAGGATTTTCCCCTCAAAAACTTTATCCTAAATCTACCGACAACAGTATCTACTCGAATAACGGTTTATCTTATGTTTCCCGTTTAGACCTGTCTCATTGAGGAATGCTTTATGCATTCTATTTTTGTAAATAGGCCACCCAACTTTGTAAAATGCCGGAAATCACCGGGACAAATCCGTGTTGATTCAGAGACACACATAGGGGTGGACTGCCTTTGTGAAATTCAAAAATATGTTAAAATTCGAATGGAGTCGTGTACACTAAGGGTTGATTTTCTAAAGTCAGCTATCGTGTTTATGGGTATAACTTTCACCGATCGCCTGTCCGATTAACATTAGGGCTTATGGAGATCGGCTGTAACCCTGTTGTTTTATCTGTGATTCCCAGCTTACAATCTATACTTTTTACAAAAGTCTTTTTGTGAGACATATCAAGATATATACAAAGCCATTAGATACTTCTTTTTGACGGACAAAAACATAATATTATTTCTAACACAAAAATAACACGTCGTAGTTGTGTTTTACCGTTGGTTTTTGACAACTTCGAAGCGTATCCACGCGATATAAATATTTGTATTGACAATCAACTGGCAAAAACGCCACTGATAGCTTCTGGTGTGTTTCACAAAAAGAATCTGGATTAAAGAAATGATTTAGAAATAAAGAATCAAAGACAAAACCACACGATAACACTTATTAGTGAATTAATCCTCATATCTTTGATACATCCACCACTTTGAATCATATGAGTAACTTGCTAGAGAGAAACATAAAAAGATTTGAAAGATCTAGTACTCGAGGCTAAATTCCTTTGTCTGCCTTCTACCTAGGAGGGGGCCTCGGTGGCTCAATCGAATAGACATTTTGGCAGCTCCTGCCACTTGAGGTGGGCGTGGTGGTGGTGGGGAGGGGGGGGGGTCTATGTTTCAGCTGAATCCCAACGTTACAGCTTGAGAAGAGAACCCTAAGAGACCATACATGTCGAATAAGTCTGTCAAACTGTAGGGGGTAGAGATAGTTTGATTACTTAATATACTTCCATAGTGATTTGTATAATCCCGCAGAGCAGTCACAGACCTGTTAGGACGAAGTTCAGATATTTGTCGCAATGCGGAGAAATGACGGCTTCCTTAACAACACAGCCATTATATAAAAGTGTATAGGTCTACTTTGGAACTAACCATTCCCGTAGTTCACAGTCCACTATCACAGTTTTCTCCAACAACAACGCCTTCGAATTGAACATGGCTGATTCACTGACAGAAGAACAAATCACAGAATTCAAGGAGGCGTTTTCATTATTCGACAAAGATGGGGATGGAACCATTACAACAAAAGAGTTAGGCACAGTAATGAGATCACTTGGACAAAACCCTACCGAAGCAGAATTACAAGATATGATCAATGAAGTGGATGCTGATGGTAACGGTACAATTGATTTCCCTGAATTCCTCACAATGATGGCGCGAAAAATGAAAGATACAGACAGTGAAGAAGAAATTAAAGAAGCATTCAGAGTTTTTGATAAAGATGGTAATGGATTTATAACGGCAGCTGAATTAAGGCATGTCATGACAAATTTGGGTGAAAAATTAACAGATGAAGAAGTAGATGAAATGATTCGAGAAGCTGATATTGATGGTGATGGTCAAATTAACTATGACGAATTTGTAAAGATGATGTCAAACTCATAACTGGCTGTATGAACTCTAAATTTTGTACTGAAAATTGCTCCTTATTGACCTCAGCGTACCAGACCAGAGAAGTCTGAAATATTTAGAAGTTTAACTTTCCGAAGTAGGGAAGTATATAAGTTTATGCCGCCAAATGAAACGTCGTGCGAACGTTTTTGTTCCATCTTTTCTTGAAAACGATTAAAATAAATATATGTTCTACCTGTAACTATTTCTCTGTAAAATGTCATTGTGATACATCGTGTTAATTGGTTCACTCGGTTATTTCATCGTGTTTTTAGGTTCGGTTTCATTGATTTCCTCATTGTATTAACTTTATAGAACTGTAAGGAATCGGGTCTGTTTAGAACAATAAAAAAAATATGTATATTTGAGTTGAAACACCATTGTTATTGCAAGATTTTATAATGTAAGTACATAATTAAAAATGTTTTATATTTATATATATTTATAAAAAGAGATTTTGAGTAGATTTTCCATTCGATCGCCGTATGTGGAAGAGTTGCCGAAGGTCGGGTATTTCATCCGGACAAAGCGCTCGGTTTCCTTCCAATTAAACCTGTCATAGCCGCTATGTAAGTGACATAATATTGAGTGCGACGTAAAACATCAATCAATCAATCTACCTACATAGGAACCAAATTACATATTGAAGTAAAAATGTCAGTTTGAGTGCAGAAGCGCGTATAGCCTCCATTAGCTTTCAAACTGCGTCTCATCCCTCAAATGAGACGTCGGATCTGTTAAAGGGATAACTGCTGGCAATGCCGATGTAATGCGGCTTCCAATCCCTCCGGATTTTGTACAGGTTTGTACAGATGTTTTTGCCCATCCTATCCCAAATGTGCTTCAAAGGATTAAAATCCCCGCAGTTACCCCTTCAACAGATTCAACGTCTCACTGGAGGGATGAAACGCAGGTTGGAAGCTAATGGAGGCTATACGCGCTATTGACCTTCTGCTCTAGGGGTGTGTTCTACACACTCAAAGTGACATTTATACTTCAATATGTTTGCCCTGTGACACCAGATGGACTCTGAACTTTCATACTTACAAGTATCTTTTTATTTTGTTCAAATACACTTTTAATTTGGCTAACGATATCTTGAATAAATTGTATGGATTATTGCCATTAATGGTGATTTCGTATCGCCAGTATGTTGCCCTTCATGATCACAATCGTTTCTGCAATATCATTTTGCCAACAATCTCCCTACGCCAATGATTTAGACTTTCCAGGGGGGTGCTTAACTTTTTACTTTGTGTATATGAGGTGGCTCTGGTCAACTTACCAACAGAAGCTCGGGACATTTTCTTTTTGAGTTTGGTCTCCCCGCCCAACTAACCTGACACAATCGCCTAATTATTTTCTCAGTCTAGAGGAAACCCCGGACCATCGGAATAAGTGAGTGAGTGATTTGGGTTTTACGTCCTGCTTAACAGTATTTCAGTCATATGCAATTCAATTCAATTCATTTATTCACTCTTTGCCACTCAGGGTGGCACGAGAGGATAACAAGTTACCTTTTACAAAGGGTACACAATCGATCCTTTCGCTCTATATTCTGCCATCGGCCTGTCTCAATTGGTAAACGATGGTTACTTGTTCTAAATTTACACAGAGTTTTACTGATTTTTTTGCTGGAGTTAAGGAGATAATCTTCCATACCAAAATCTAATTTAAACATTAAAGTTATAGTTATATACGGACGTATTTTTAACTGAATGGCTGTACTGAAGGTCCGTTGCTCAACAAACACAATGAACACGTATATAAACGAATTGGATGCTAAACCTAGAAATGAAAAGTGTTAGATGTTACTGGCATCAAAATATAGTGAGCAACGGATTGGCATTTCTTCAGTATATTGGCTGTCGCTCTTGATAAAGGACGAGTAGGCCTATGCAATCATTGCAGAAACTAACTGACTTGTCAACAATAAGGTCCAAGTGAAACGCAGAGCCTACAAGGTTGCGAACGAAAGGTCGTGGGTTTACTTCGGGCATAGAGCCCGGTTTCCTCCCACAATAAAACTGGCAACGCCGCCATATAAGTGAAATAATCTTGAGCGCCGCGTAAAACACCAAATAATCAGTCAATCTAGTTTTGTACACCAATGGGTCGCGGGTTCGAATCCCACTCAAACCCCAAAAAATTTGAAAATTTTCTGACTGGGTTTTCACTCGAACGACCTATGTGGGGTGGTTGCCAGTTACCACCGAAAGGTCGTGGGCTTCCTCCGGGCATAGGGCCCGGTTTCCTCCCACAATAAAACTGGCAGTGCCGCCATATAAGTGAAATAATCTGAGCGCGTCGTATAACACCAAACACTCAATCCATCAATCGATTTTGTAACATCTCTATCCCTATACACTAAGCGTCTGCCATCTTTACCGGGCGATCTAACATCCCAATCGAGATATCGTGCCATTCTACGAGATCTTCAACACGAGACATGGCTCGAGAGCCGTCGCACTCCATTTTCGCGCATAGTGAACTGTAAGAATCTTACTGAGAATTTATAATGTTACCTTAAACGTTACCTACCAGAATTATATCGGATATCTCTCTACACAACCGAGTCAACTATCAGTGTCACGTGTCGTTGTTTACAATGTTAAGGACGTCGACAGCAGGGGCCTCCCTTTGTTCAAGCAACATGTCACTTAATCGTTTTAGAGTTGATATCTCAACGAATGGCAGAATGATCAATCTCTATTTTAGATTGCTAACATCCGTGCGTAATGTTTACTTTGCTTGGCTGTAACTGAGATGAAAGCAATCAAAAGCTCCATGCATAGCTAATTCAAAACCGGAATATTTAAAGTGGCATGAGCTGCCAAAATTCTAACTTTTTTCCTAATTACTGATCGTCACAACAGTAAGAGGCTTTGAAGGCCATCGAAAAACTAAATGATTGACGTTGGAATGACGGAAACCCATAAAGTTTACGGCCTATACGAAACGAAATAGTGTCCGAAAAGTAAACAAAATTTAAATTACCGGGACGACCATTCATTCATTTTAAGCAAAATTTAGTTCAAAACAATACTTTATGGTTAATTCTCGAGACTAGAAGCACTAAAAAGCCTCTGAATTATACGTCTGGAGAAAAATAGCCAATAATCTCAACATACTGTTTTAACGTCAAAATATCAACATTTTGGCAGCTTATGCCACTCTAAGTGATCATGTTGAGATTTTAATCTGGGCGCCCAAGGATGATGGGTAGCATAGAACAAGATTGATGTTTTACGCCACATTCTAGATTATTTCAGTTATATTGCGAGGAATTAGTGAAGGGAGAAAACAGGTCTCTTTACCCGAAGAAAACTCTCAACCTTCGGCGAGTATTTTCAGAATTCTGACCAATGGTGAAATCTACGCCATGTGTACGTCTAGAAGACGTGTATATAAGCGGATAGCTTACCCCAAAAGTTCAAGGTCTGACATGGCGGAATGAGGGGGGATAAAGTTTTCAAAACATATGAAGAAAGTTATAAACAATTGTCAAACACGGGTCCAGATTATTTGGTCGCTGGCACGACGATTAACGTAACGGAGGCAATTCAGTTAAATATTCAATCAATGGCTAGGGAAGGTGGATATTTATTTTGATATCTATGTTGAACCGTCTGCAAATCTTGCATTCCTTTCAAATATGAAGGCTCTGGATAAAATACTTCTTGATTTATTGATCAGACAACAGTTCAGTGAGCTGTTAACTATTCAGCTTTTCAGCCTTGGAGAAGGGGGGTATTTTTGCACTATTGGCTAGCCCTATCCCAGTGATATAATTATGTTAGTAAAAATTTGAAGTGTGTAGGTCCAATATAAGCCTATTAGTATAAATAATGACCAGTCGCCTCTGGACTGTGAACTGCGTGCCAACTTCACACACCTAAATATTTACAGTATCTGTCATACAATTTTTAGTGTTACACAGATGATGTTTTACCGTGTACCGCTGCTAAACAGTTTGATTTCAACCACTTTCCTTTCCAAAGAACCTAAAATCCAATTCTATTATCAATACAGTTTTTATTTGGTTGTTTAAATCATTAATATAGTCATTATAAAGCTAACAGATAGTTATCAATAGTTTTATTGATGTGTATATACAGATATACAGATTGATTTCACCAACTTCAAAACTTGCCTTTCCCCAAAAACCTAAAACACCATTCTATTATCACAATACAGGTTTTTAAGTTGTTTAACGCCACCCTCTAAATGATTTCGACAATATAGTTAACAGATAGTTTTATTGCTGTGTAAATGACTTGATCATCATGTTCTTCAACGAAAGTCCGCCGTGTTCTTTGAAATCTTTAGATTTTTATTCTAATTTGTCTAAATTGCAGAACTCATAAAATTGCCGTATTTAATGACATTTGATATGTTCTAACATATTATCACAACACATTATTCTAAAATAGTCCACAATACCAATATATAGGTTTTAAGAATGTATTTGCCCCTGATTCAAGGTTGGGGACGCATTCGACTGGTCTTTTCAGCAAATCCCGATCCTGAAGCTGCAAGGATCCCGTATTATATATCAGCTGTGTTGAAAAGACTATACAGAAGGACAAACACTAGCCGGAGGAAAAACTTAACATTTTATCGGTAACCAACAACTGTTCCACACCTTTTTAAATAAAATAAGAACCCTCTCGCCACTGGAATCCACCAAAGGGAGGTAAGTCGTGTGTAAAATACTAATATGTGTTACCTCCCTTGAATGCTATAGCTCATATACATGTATTGCACTCGCGTCGATCTTTGAGAGACTCCATTAAATTTGATTGGCAAAGTGGCATGACATGCGAAAATCCAATTTTTTGTGTCAGAAATTAAGATTGTTCATTAAACGGGAAGGCTTATAGCTGATCGAAAAAAACTATTTGGTGTCGAAATTAAGGGAAATTCAATGGATTGTACGGACCGAAACAATGCTCGAGAAGTAAACAAATTTTAAATAACCGAGACAAACATTCATTAATCATAGGCCTAAGTTAGTTCTAACCCTACTGTCTGGAGACCATGGACACTATAAAACTTCTTATTTGTACTTATTGGGGAAGTGGCCAATATTTTTAAAATGGTGTTTTTGCTGAAAAATACCAACATTTTTGCAAGTCCTGTCACTTTAAAGTGGCATGAGCTGCCAAAATGTTGATATTTTGACGTTAAAACAGGATGTTGAAATTATCGGCTATTTTTCTCAAGACGTATAATTCAGAAGCGTTTTAGTGCTTCTAGTCTCGAAAATGTACGATAAAGTATTGTTTTGAACTAACTTTGGCTTAGAATGAATGAATGGTCGTCCCGGTTATTTAAATTTCAAACACGTTTTCGGTTCGTACAGGCCACGTACTGTATGGATTTTCCTCATTCTAACGCAAATTATTTAGTTTTTCGATGCCCTTCAAAGCCTCTTACTGTCGTGACGATCAGAAATCATGAAAAAAGTGTGAATTTTGGCAGCTCATGCCACTTTAAGAAAAGGCGCAGTTTAGAAAATGAACGGTGATTTCTACATCTTAAAAAAGGACCCAATGTTGTTTAAAGTTTCGAAGCGAAGGCTCAAAGGAATTAAAAGCCGTTTTTATGGTGGCTTGTAGCGTCCTTTTCCACTCCCGACTTGAATATAGCCTTTTCAACAACTCAACAGGTCGAAACGCCACGGTTTACAACTCAAAATCACGAAGCGAATGAGCGAGACTAACCTCGATGTTTTAATTTTGTCATTTCTATCTTTTGCCGCTTGTGTTTGACACAAATAATATCAATGTTAGACAACTCCTAACGGTGGGGTTCATCACGACCTTTCAACCTTTTAAATCGCTGGTCTTCGAAGCGGAGGTCGAAAGGGAACGGTTAACCGCCACATTTCGACCTTTCGAGTAGAAAGGCCACGAATAACAGCAACATTTCGACGCCCTGCTTGAGTGCACAATATTGAGATATGTCGATAATATTTACGGGATATTTACTGACAAATTGACAATACATACGCTAATATCTCATACCCCCCCCCCCCCCCCCCCTAACCGCCGAGCACACCTCCACATATAGTTGTGATATATATCATGTTTTTATACTCCCAAAAATAATTTACACATTTATATTACCAGTTTTAACTATTGTGTTTCTGTCAAGTTGTGGTTAATATGTATTTTTGAAAAGGATTGCCCATGGAGAAGCGTTAATATAGGCGTCTCGCCTGTTCGCTAATCCACTTTGGTAAAACAATTTCTTTTGCCAAACAAATCTTGTTTAAATCAAAAGGATTGCCTGATTCAACATCTTTTCGCCGCCATATAAGTGAAATAATCTTGAGCGCGGCGTTAAACCCCAATCAATCAATCAATCCAACCCCACCTGTATCAAGATAATTTTTTGGGATTTTAAGGCTGAAGTCAATTTGTTTTGACTCGAGAAAATTATATTTGAATTTTGACAGAGGAATGCTTAGAAAAGGGTATAAAATGTGGAACTAACGCAGACTTTGAAATATTAACTAGTGTCACAGTATATTCTGGTAAAGTGCCTGGCCGGCTAAATTTCTTCAAACCGGAAGTCAAAAGTTTCTATCTTTCGACTTTACAGATGCCCAACTCGAAAGATCTTGAAAAGTCGCGGTTAGCCGCGCCCCTTCGACTTCTAGTTTGCCTATTAGTGATTCAAAGAGTCTTAAAGTTTGAAAGGTCAAGGCGAACCTCGCCCTTTTGAGTTATCCGCCATTTATATTATTTGTATAAAAGTCGAAAGTTACAACCAAGCCAGGAGAAAGGTCAAAATATCGAGGTCGAATCTTCCAGGCTTGTGTCGCTCGTTTAACACACTCACTGTTGAACTTTTGAGCGTTGTGCTATCATCTGATCTCTTAAATGGCCAGCGGTAATTTTGAGTAAATCAGTGGTTGTGTGGAACAAAGGGAGAAATAACCGCTGATTGTAGCAATGTGTTCCGTCTCGAGCTTTCTCGTTATGAACCACCGGGGGTTCGTGTTTTTACCGGGACGTTTTAACCTCTCGACTTTTAAAATGGCGAATAACTCGAAAGGTCGCATTTACGCGGTTTGGTTGAACCCCAACATCCCGTCCTTTCGACTTGTCGAATGTTTACAAGGACGCGATCAGCCATCACGCCGAAGTCATCCCTATCGAGGAGCGTCTGCTATTTTGATCTAAACAGTATTATGGATTTTAGAGGCGAGTGTGCCTGTAAAAAGAATGGCTGCACTGCATTTTTATGCTTTATAAATAACCCCATTTAACCTACTGACCTGTAAGCTAAATTTATACATGTACCCTCCTGTGGCTGTTTTTTGTGACGTATTTCAAGGTAATAATGAAAACTAGTTGCTTCCCACGCAAATTTTACATCGCCCAAAGCATTGACATGCATAGCGTAAATTTCATTCAAATGACAGTTAAATAGACCCTGATTTCAAATAAGACCGGAAAGAAAAGGGGAAAAAAATATACTGGGGAAAAAACCGTTCAAATTGATCTAAAATTATAAAAAAAAGACTTGTTCAACAGACCCTGTCCCGTTTTGAATGTATACCGTTATAATAGTTACCTTCGCTATAAAAAAGCTAGTAAGAATGTAGCCGCACTCGTGTGTCTCTATCCTGGTTTACTTACTTTGCCGGTCAGGTAGTGCCACACATTAAACCGCCATTATAAGGGTGAGATAACTCGTGTAAAGTCATCAGGCCAATTGTTTATGCTATGCTTTACAAAGAGCGATTTAATAGTTTAACAAAGGATTTCGAAGAAATCAACTGGTTCAGTGAAAAGAGGAATGTTTCAAAGATATAATAGGCGGTAATAGCTGAAAGGTAGTTGAGCTTAAGGATAGTTAGGACTTAGCTTAAATCTGAAATCCGAAGTCCTCTCAAATAATTCATTTAAAAGCCGTAACTAGTAAGAATGATTTCTTACAAAGATTCAAGGATTTTAAAATTTCACAAAACTATAATTCAAGTATGATGAGCAGATTGGCCTCTGGCGTTTTCTCGCCTGAGCATCTATACCATCCCAATCCTACCGTAATACACACAATCGAAGCGTTTTATACCCTTTAGGCCCACACTACATGATATAGTACATAAACCTTAAAAGCTGCCTCGATTTTGCAAACGCGTCATATGCAAATAACAGATATCTCTTCAAAGCCTACCATTACAAAAATAAGCAGTTTCCAGATCACCAAGAGGGTCACTGGCGGTTATTAACGGGATATATTTGAAGTACTTTGATCGTTTTTATCGACGATAATCCGTATGTATTTCTGGAAATATCCCATCCTTTAAGGGCCAAAAACGTCAACTTATTTCTAAGGCATCCATATATTAATTACATATATATATTTTTATATTACAGCATACGAGATTATAACTAGACATGTGGATAATTTTCAATATTATAACGCACAAATGATAACATCAACACACAAGATTAAAGCTCTATCGACGACTTAAACTATTATAACATACATGTAAAAGATTATAACATTGTGGACGATTTTCAATATTATAACACACAAATTATAACCGTATGAGTAATTTTCAATATTATAACATTAACACACAAAGATTGATTGATTGATTGTTTGGTGTTTTACGCCGCGCTCAAGACTTCGCAAAGAAGTCTGCCCCTTAACACTGATAAATCCTAAGCGTCCTGTTTAAGACCGGGATCAATATTAAGTTCGACAGAACGACATTTATTGACTTGTTCATTTTCTTTAAATACATACGCTTGAAAGACAAACAATAAGATATATTTGACTTGACGAAAACACGCAACGCGTATACCGAGTTATTTCTAAATGATATTTGTTGCTAAATCACATACGAAGAGAGAAAAGGAAAAAACATTTAGTAAATAGTTTACAGACATAATGTCACAACACGTCTTTGAAAATGTTAGTGTTGCCATTATAAAATGTTACAAAACCAAAAGGTTGAAAACAAAAATAACATATTGTTTACACATGCCATATTTGGTCCGTACGGATTACCGACTTAAACAATATTTCTTTTTATTTCAAAGCCAATCCTTTAGTATTTTCAAGTTAGGCCTACTTCATACGCTCAATTTCCCTTGAAAATAGAATTTATGGGAGATAAAATGGAATCTTGCCAGCTCAAACTCAGGTTAAAGTCGGTCACTTCGAACCTTTGATAATTCATACGTCATTTTGCACTTCATTATTTTTTCCAAAGAGTCCACTCGGTCGCCGTATGTAGAAGAGAGGCCAGGTATTCACCGAACATCGGGGGTTTCCTCCAGAAATTGAGCCCGGTTTCATCCCCAACAATTAATTTGGATAAGCTATAAGTGAAATAACCTTGAGTGTGACGTACAGTATCAATCAATCATTCAATCAATCAAAGAGTTACAAGAAACATTTAGGTTTTCAACGGACTTGTCATTTATCATTTAAACATGAATGAGGTGCGAGTAGGCCTATACTAATACCCCCTATCCCTTAAGCCCTTGGCAAAAACTTGTCAGAAGAAATTAAAAATTTACATGTAAACATCCATATAGACAGGGAAATTCTTGGCATATATGTCAATCCTATTTATAGACCTCGGGCCCTGTTTTACAAAGCCAGCGTCGGTTATGTACGACGGGGCTTCTGAGACTAAAATGACTTCGAAGCGAGCAGTATGTTCCAATTAGGACAATATAACCTGCTCAAAACGGCCATAGTTGTTTTCTTGAATAAGTTAGCTTGCCTGCCATGTTTTTATGGACGAGCAAGATCTCTAAGAGGGATATTTTTACTTCAATATGTTCGCCCTGTGAAACCAGATGGGCTCATACTTACAAGCATCTTTTTATTTGGTTGAAATACACGTTTTATTTGGCTAACGATATCCTGAATAAATTGTGTAGCTTATTGCCAATAATGGTGATTTCTTATCGCCAGAATGTTGCCCTTTTATGATCACAATCGTATCTGCAACAGCAGTTTGCCAACAATCTCCCCACACCAATGATTTTATTCGTCGGTGCAGACTTTCCAAGGGTGTGTGTGTGTGGGGGGGGGGGGGGTGCTTAAATTGTTGCTTTCTGTATATTTTAAGCTAAATGGTTAACTGTAAGTTTTGTAGCTGAATTTTGAGGTACTATTTTACGTCCTTTTGTATTTAAATAATGTATCAGCACTATCAAAGCGATTGTACACTTGCACTTTCGGGAATTCCGTTAAAACTCTTTGAGTGATTTTGAAATCGAAGCCACTTCCCAGATGAAACTTAAATCGTAACCGGCTTGAAAGTGTTTTTGCCCTGAAAATGTGCCTCCCTCTAATGGACCTTGTTTTTCCCCACTCGATTTGTGCCGACCGTGAGGCGCACCGAAAGTGCAACAAAACATCAGAACATCACACGAGCAGTCTACCAATATTGCGTTTGTCTATCCAGACATTTGTATTCATTTTACGTACGTTGACATTAATAAATCTCCACCCAAAAATGTTGTGAGACCTTTCGACATGCTTTGCTTAATCTGCTTTAAAATCTTTAAAAGATATTCATACCTTAGAGTTTTTACATTATTTAGTTATTGCATTGTATGACAGGTTATGTTCCTTTAATCGTGTCAAGGTTGGTGATGTTGGCATGTATGGATTAGGGCCCAGTTACACTAGTTCACCTCTAACCCATGACGTAATAGCAGACGATGCTCCTTAATTAGAAGCCGTTCGAGCAGTGAAAAAAAGCATAGTGAAGTGTAACCAACCCTGGTAAATTAAATATACGAGTTGTTTATATTTTGTCAGACAGAAGGACATCCTTTGCCGTTTCAATTGAATGTATGTCATTTGGGCTTTTGTTAATACTTTGTAAACGTAAATATTTCCAAACATTGCCCAAATCTTGAACTTATATTAAAGTGGCACGAGCTGCCAAAATGTTGATATTTCGACGTTAAAGGAGGAGAAAACAAAAAAACAACATGCAATTGTATCGAACGGGCTCCCATAGACCATCGTACTCGTGTGTGTGAGTCTTGCACGTGGTTTACGGTGTGAAAATACAATGAAAATGAATCTGCCCGACAAGCTCGTGCTCGATCGTCAGTGGAGCGCGCCATTGACGGTTTGAAATTGACCGGAAAAAGTATTAGTAGATTACTTCCCTTGCGAGCTTATCATATCTTGTATGGTTATAACCTGCAACGTCAGAGGTAAGACTACCTTTTTTGAAAATTCTACAACGATCCCCACAAGTCGAGCAGACAACATAGCAGCCTGTCACGCCTTCCCAAAAGGTTGATTTACTAGCCAGTGTACATTTCAGAGCCATTAGAGTGTTTATCTTCTCTTATTAGCGCGTCGAAATGATCAAAATTAACCTAGGTTTAAATGGGAGACTTTCAGAGTTGACCAATTTCTCTTACGCTAGTGAGTGACTGGTGGCCAGGCGTATGCTGATGGGCCGATCGAGACACACAGCTAACCTCTGCTGTGAAGATGGCTGCCGAGTCAGTTTATACGTTCTCTGATAACGATTGTTAACTTTCTTATAGCACAGTTGGGCGAGGAAAAATCGTAGAAATATGGTTTTGGTACCGTTAGAAAGGAAAATATGTCGCGCCTGTACTGTATTTACTTAGTTTTTTCCTTTTCTTCTCCTTTAAAACAGAATGTTGAAATTATTGGCTATTTTTTCTCTAGACGTATAATTCAGAAGCTTTCTAGTGCTTCTAGTCTCGAAAATGTACGATGAAGTATTGTTTTGAACTAACTTTGGCTTAGAATGAATGAATGGTCGTCCCGGTTATTTAAATTTTGTTTACATTTCGATCACGTTTTCGGTTCGTACGGGCCACATACTGTATGGATTTTCCTCATTCCAACGCCAATCATTTAGTTTGTCGATGGCCTTCAAAGCCTCTTACTGTCGTGACGATCAGAAATTATGAAAAAAGTGTGAATTTTGGCAGCTCATGCCACTTTAATATAGTGTTTACTCCTTTACTCCTCTTCGTCTAACGACGAAGAAAGTGAAAGTTCTCTTGAACAGTCCTACTTGAATCGAACATAATAGACATCCGCATTAAGAAATGCGTTAAAATTAAACCCCTTACCCGGTTCTGGGTCACAGAGTTTCTACCTCGGATATATGTGGCTGCGGAAGATAACAAGCAATAACCTATATGTTTTTTTATTTATTCTCAAGGCTAAATAACTGATAGGCAGGTAGAGTATTAAATGACACCTAGAGACTCCATCTTTCGAATCTCGGTCGCATAATAATTAAGTTTTGTTGACACAAGGGCGTTTATACTTTAAAAGTAATCTATCAACCTCAGTCTTTTTGACGTTTGTGAAAATCAAATTTACACGAACTTATTTCAAATAAAATTGCTCAAATAAAACATGGGGCCCATTAAATAAGCCCATTAATGTTGAAAACGATTGTTTTAAAGTGTACGAACACCATGCAAAATTGGGTAACTTAAACGGTTGATTTTTCTCACTTTAGGCATTTGTCTTTGTGATGGACCATTGGTTGGCTCCGTTGTCCCTCAAATTTATGTCAGTCGTCTATATATTCACCTCAAACAGATTTACCGTCAGTGCCGCTCAGAGCATCCCGAACCTCTTTGCGCATGTCCAGGCTCCTCATTTCTTGACCATATGGGTGCCTAACAGATTTTAAATATAAAATACAATGTATCCGCAAAACTTTTGAATTCTAGAAAAATGGAATGTCTCCAAGCTTTTCTCTGGTAAAACACACAGAAAACTGTCCTTTTTTGTTGATGAAAATTTGTGTATTTCATCGGCGACTGAAGCCCTAACTGAGTCTTACATCTTGTCGTTAATACAAGTCTGTAAGTTTAGACTGGACCTTCTAGGTTTTGAATTATACGGTCTTAATAGTACTATTTACTTACTTTTGATATAAAAGCAAATTGTGTGTTTGTGTCCACATTGTTCTAACGTAACATCAAATAACCCCCAAAACTCGCCCTGGTGTAAAATCACCAAAATATGTGCACTTCTCTCAACTTGCGATTAATGTTTGTACAATTGGATTATTAAATACTAATGGAAAGACAATTGGAAAACTAACGGTAATCCGTTGAACGATTGTAGCCTGGCCGATCATTTCGTCGTTTTCTGACCTTTTCGTTGCCTGGTTGTTTTAGCTCATTGTAGCGTGCATTTGTATGAACTGACCTCTTTGTGGTATTGATCTAACCAAGAGAGACACGTGACTGAAACTTCCATTTTTATTGGCTTGCCGAAATCAACTTGGGTGATTTTCTTTCATCTTCGCTTATACTGATAATGCCAAATTAAAAAAAATTGTGGTTATTTTTTGGCACTGAGTGTTATTTGATAGCGTATTGCACTGTGCCCCCAACGCTCTATGAGTTATTTTTGAAAAATTATTTGAAAATTATTATCTGTGATTGTTATTTTTTGTAGCACCATTTTTTTAAAAATTATCTACGCATTATTTCCCGTCATTGTTATTTTTGGTTTCGCTATTGTTCTCAGGAGGTTCTGCATCCGGAATGTGATGTCTTCCATTGTGGGGTGTTGATGCAAATGTAGAATGGAAATCCACTAGTTTTCTGGCTTCTTCGTCAATTGTCGAACCATGTTGAACTGTGGGCGTTCGTTTTTTAATTCTCTTCTTTTCATTCACCATGGCACCAGCAGTCATACTTGCAAACGAAGACAGAGCGCATTTTTCTTTTTTGCCGTATTTATTACTAACGCCAACTGAAAATATAAAGAGCCAAATACTTTTTGGAAATATATTCCTAAAATCATTGAAAGTAGAACAAGATGCCGAAAAGATTTCAAAATGTGAAAACTGTCTGCTATTTATTGATTGATTCAGGTTTTACTCATATTGCCGCGTTGCCAGGTTTAATAAAGAAGGAAACCGGGCTTTGTACTTAGTGTAAACCCTCGATTTTCAGCTTCTGTCTGACAACTCTCCGACTTAAAGCGATTAAATTATTTTGTCCAAAGAAGATTTAATAAAAAGGTTTTTATTGGTAGCATACTTGATACTGTACAATGCTTCAACTGAAGATTCCACCAATGGGTCGCAGGTTCAAATCCCACTCATTCGAAAAAATGTGGAATGGTTGCCAGTTACCACCCGAAGGTCGTGGGTTTCCCCGGGCAATTAGTCCGGTTTCCTTCCCCACTAAACATGGCAACGCCGCCATATAAGTGAAATAATCTTGAGTGCCGCGTAAAAGATCAATCAATCAACTGAAGAAAAACTGTTCCTGGTTATTTCAATCCTGTTTACATTCCACAAACAAATTCGCTTTCAATTTCAACGTGAAAAGCTTTATTAAAGAGTTGTGACATTTTAGAAAGAAATACTCAAACGTTTATTATGATTTTTCAAGATTTAATTTTGTTTCATTTTTTAATATTCTAATAGAAAAAGTTAGAAATTTGAATTCTTGCAAGAAAAGATTCTCTAAAACTAAGCTATTGGTTCTCTCTTGTGTCCTTTTGAGTAGTCACATCGTAATTATTTGTATTGCTCTTTGTTCGTATTCCGTTACTATAATGTAATAAAATAATATCATGAGGTATTTTAATATGGCACTTTAGGCTTCCGTATATTTCATTTGTCAGAATGACGCAATGCAATTATGTGTTTAAAAATCAAGAACTACAATTTGAAAACTCCGTCGGTGTGTATCAATTCCTTTTGTTTAGATTGATTGATGTTTTACGCCGCACTCAAGATTATTTCACTTACATGGCGGCGTTGCCAGGTTTAGTAGGAGAGGAAACCAGCCTCACTGCCCGGAGGAAACCCCCGACCCTCTGCGAGTACCTGGCAACGCTTCCACATTCGGGGACTGAGTGAAAAATCGGTCGGAGTGTGATTCGAACCCCCGCCGCAGAAATGGGACTAGGGACGATCGCTCTAACCCACAGAGCCCCCCCCCCCCCCAATCAATCTGTATTTGGTCGGAGTGTGATTCGAACCCGCGCCGCAGAAATGGAAGGTCTATGTGGGACTGAGGGACGATCACTCTAACCCACAGAGCCCCCCCCCCCCCCGCTTTCTTTAGAAAACCATGAGTTTAAAAGATTTATTTGCTAAAAAGATAATGTAACGGAGACAGATTCAGCGGTTAATCCAAGCGCCATCGCCTGAATTCTGCCTCTAGGCACACCATTCCATATTCGCTATTTTACTAAGAGATATCAACGGCTGATTGTCATCAAACCTAAACTGTTCAGTATCCGTTTCGCCCAGTTACTGCAACATAGTGGTGTTAGACACGAAGCGGGGTTGTGTCAGTGCATCTTACCTTTGAAAACTAAACTATGGAATCTCCCTTACACCTGTACTCTCGTGCAATACGTAGAAACAGTTATATTTTGTAAGCTTTCCCTGGGTATATTAACACTCCCAGTGCGAGATACGGAGCGTTCATACAAAATGCTATTTGTTTTACGCCACATTCGAGATTACTTTTCTTCAAATAGAGGCATTGCGGCCAGAAACTTGTGGATATAGGAGTTGTTTTTTCTGGCGTTTTTTATTTCCAAATAAAATGCATGTTAAGACTAGTAGCACTAACAGGGATCTTATTCGTATTTCTTGAGAATAAAATCCATGCTTTACGAATTCTATTTCACCAGGAAAAATGAATGCCTTTGTTACGTCTACTAATAATAAGAACCACAATTGCTTACCAATGGTTTGGTTGACTACCCATTCTTCTGTACCTGCCTTCACACAGAGAGCTTTCACAGCATGCAGTTGTTTCTAAACAAACAGAAAGATAAAGTTTAAGTTGGCATTATCATTTAGGGGGGGGGGGGTGTAGTCGAGCTATGCCTGGAGGAAAACCTAGACCTCCGCTGGGAAGGCCTACATGACAAAACCGTTAAACACATGATGAAAAGCGTGTGACTATCTCTTTTTGCTTAGCAATCGATGCTCTGTAGAATGAGATGTTATTCTGGGTATCTCAATAAAGCAATAGCCATATATCTGCAGAGTGATACCGGAATGTGCTAAATATTTCATTTATGATCATTATTTTATATTTCTTGATAGATTGTCATTATCAAGCTCAAGTGAACTTGAGTAAGAGATGAGATATTCTAGTTCTAGAGCACGTGCTCTAACAAATGATTGAGTAATTGATGTTTTACCACTCTTTTCTCTAGTTTGAACACGACATGCGTTCATTTGCAGACACGTATGTTACGAAGGCTGCCATTAATATATTCTTTGTCATTAAATATGAATATTTCACTGTCAGATATATTTATGACCACCAAAACGGACACAGGGAAAATATTCTAGTCTAAAATAACCACGGAGACAAGTTTCTAGTTGTGTTAGAAAGAGGTATATCATTTAGACCTTTATACCTAACCATAAGTTTTAATACACTAAAACCCATATTTCATTACGTTGATGACAGACAGCAGCTTTGCCTTAATCAGTAGATTTTCTGGAACACTTTGTATAACATTGACAATGCTAACGCATCTTCAGCTATACCGTCAGATATACATATGTAAGTCACAATGGGAAACAAACAGGTTATATACTGAGATGTACAACTCACCCTTAGAACATGCGTATCCTCTATGTTTTCGTCCAACTGCTTTTTCAAATATTTTTTGGATTTATAGACTAATAAGAGTTTGAAGTCCGTATGATCAAGTACTGCCACAACTAAACCTAAAAGGATGATAAATATAACGGAACAGTTTAAGGGTGGCTGATAAAATGTATTTTCAATACAAAATTTCCCAAAAATCGGAATGAATTGTTATCATGAAGCGATGGAAACAATGAATTTGTTTCACTCCACTATTTCACTTATAATGCGGCGTTGCCAGGTTTAGTGGGGGAGGAAACCGGGCCCATTGCCCTGTGGAAATCCCCGACCTGACAACTCTTCCACATACGGCGACCGATTGGAAAATCCACTCAGACATTTTTCAATTTTCATTTGGTCTGAGTGTGATTCGAACCGATGGAAGGCCTGTGTGGAACCAAGGGACGATCACTCTAACCCACTGGACCACCGAGGCTCCCTTCAAAAGAAACAGAAATTATACTCTGTACCTCTCACGGATATCTTTACAACAGCCAAACATGAGCTACCAATATCCTTAAGCAGTCATTTTTATATGGGAAGTCTGATTGAAGTTCGAACCTGCGTACCATCGATGGAATTAAAATCAATTAAAAAATCAATTATACGCGGTTAAGGATTCATGTTTCTGTATAAAATTAGCACTTACTGTTGACGACTCGAATGACCCTCCAAGGCAGTATAAAGCTAAGGATATAAGCTGATTCCTGTAAGGGCAAAGTGGTGATACCCTCTAGAAATACCAAGTCCAGGATAAATGAAACTATGACAACAAAAGCGTCAAACATCTACGGGGAAAATAGAACATGAATAAGTACGCTAGTATGTAAATAAAGAAATAACTGAATAAATAATGGGAGCAAATTAAGGGTTTTTATTAATCAGAGATGTTCAGAATGATAAGTTGAACAAAATGTCTCCCTTCTTATCAGATACATCATTTATTTTTTCCTCTTCCAACAGTTAATCCCCGAGTTTTTTTAATTATCTTTTTATCCTCCAAAATTAAAGAAAGACTTGTGAATATCTCCAGATTTTCGCGGTGGTCCAGTGGGTTAGAGTGATCGACCCTCAGTCCCACACAGACCTTCGATCGACGCTGGCCCGGTTCGAATCACGCTCAGACCAAATAAAAATTGAAAAGTTTCTGAGTGGATTTTTTCCTCGGTCGCCGTATGTGAAGGAGTTGCCAGGTATTCGGCGGTTGGGGGTTTCCTCCGGGCAATGAGCCCGGTTTTCTCCCCCACAAACCTGGCAATGCCGCCATATAGGTGAAATAATCTTGATCGATCAATCAATCCGGATTTTCTAATTTTAATCAGTATACTAATAGGTTTACTTTTAAATGTTCTGTGTTTTTCTGGTGTAATTTTTTTTTAAATCTGGGATACACAGAAACATGAATCCTTAACCGCGTACAGAAACATGAATCCTTAACCGCGTATAATTGATTTTTTAATTTACCTCAATTTTCTTCCTCAGAAATTGTTTACCTTCAAAAAATACTTTCAGTATTGTCTGAAAATGAGAAAATTAATTGGCATTAGTAAATTTATAAACGTTACATTAGAGTTGAGTGAAACACAGCGTTCGTTTGATTGTTTTTACGCCACATTGCTTCCTATGTGGATGAGTGCGTTTTTCTATTAAAAAAAAAATGTGAAAACGTGAAAAAATAGACTTCCATTTATATAGCAAGAATTGATATCTAAACGAGACCTTAAACCTTGATCTACTTCCAATGGGAGATTTTCGATTTGAGAGCAAAGAGAGAACCGAGAGAAAAGAAAAAAAGGATGAAAAAGACAAGAGAGAAGAGAAAGAAAACAAAAACTGATGAAAAAGAACAGACAGAAAGAGAACAGAGAGAACGAAAAAAGAGAGAGAAAAGAGAATGAAAAAAAAGATAGAGAAGAAAAGCAAAGAGAAAGACACCCGAGAGACAAAGAGAAAATGAAAGAAATACTAGAATGGTCAGCATAGTTATACTAGTGTAATAGAAAGTTTGGGAAATTTATTTACTGAATTGAATTAATGCATACCTCAAATACCAGGATGGCTAGGATAGTAATACTAGCGTAATGGAATCCGTGGGCAATTTTCTGCTGAATCGAATGTTCATGATGGCCTTCATCTCCTTGGCTACCGGCGGCTCGGCGATGACGAGTGGTGTTGTGACCTTCGTCTGGCCAATGATGAGTGCCGGACTCCTTGCTGACGACGGTTACGTTATATTTTCCGTGATCAGTATCTGATTTTCCATGATGGTCACTGCTGGCTGATTCTATATTTTAAGAATAAAAATAATTGATTTTTTTTGTATGATAGAAAAGAAAGAATAGTTTTTTCGTTACTTTTATCTGGAGTATCGTGTATTCGAAATTGGCAAGTACCCACCGGGGGTAAAGGATTTCCTCCCCGTTCAACAAGACTAGCACCACCCCCATCATATTAGTGATACAATCTTGAGTAAGGTGTAAAACAATTCATTATTAGTTTTTTTTTTCATATATCAATTTCTCGGTAATGACAAAATCTTATATTGAGTTTTTGTTTAAAGGAACCGACTGGGGACCGGGAACCAGCGGGAAACTGTGTGCTTTTCTACTGTTGTTGAAATATAGATGAGATTTCCAGATTGTCGTTGTTAACTTTCCTAGCTTATACAGACCGATGGATGAGAGGTTTTATTTGGGGATTAGTTTTTTTGCTTTGTTGCGGTAACAATAATCGAAGTGGGTTAGATGAGCGATACAAGCCCTTTGTGGTGCATTCTCGGCTGTGTGTTTACTGACTGTCGGACAGAGAATTCCCTAAATATACATTTTTTGCATAAAGTCGACTCGCAGCCTTTCTTCCAAAATTGATCTCTTCTTATTTTTCTAGTTATCTGAAATTCAGCGGAGACTCAAAAAAACATAGAGGGTGTGACCTTTTAACTTCAGCACATAGTCTAACTGAATATTCCCTGGCTCATGGTCGCCTACATTTCAAGATGAGTTCACTTGGCGAAACACACATTCATTGCATGTACTTTGGTCAAATAATGTACTGCAGGTATAGTAGCAGCTCCCATACGAAAGAACTTTGGTAGAGCACGTGATCGACTTTCCACAGTTGTTTACGTCATATGACCAGCCAGAAAAGCTGTTGTATCGACCTAGATTTAAGCCGGTGAGATTTATGTCATTGCGCCGACATGGTTGTCGATTGCTGGTGAAAATAGAATATGTCAACTTTCTATAATCATATAAATTAAGGTTATAACGTAATAATAAGATTCGTCTGGAACGTCCAAGGAATCTATTTATTTGTTCCAGTGTGCACTAGTATACTTCATAATAGTACCTTCATCACAACAAAGCGTGATAGTATAGGTTTTTGGTTAAATTCGGTAACTTCACTACAATATAAGTAAAATAATCTTGAGTATGGCGTATATCATCAAGTTAAATGCCCGGCAAAATTACCTTTGATGGCGTGCATATCCAATATGAGCTCGCCAATAACCAAGATACAGTCAAGAACACAGAGCAGTACAATAATAGCAAGTACAATACGAGTATGTAAGATATTCTTTCCTTTTACACGAACTCTGTAAAGATAAATAAGAGTATAATTGTAATTAAACCAATTTTTTAAAACTAAACCAAGTTATTTTTTATTTATGCAACCTAAATTGTATAACCGTTATCGTTAGGAGTATTATTGAGGCGCTAGTAAAACGAGTCAATCAAAGTTTGTTTTCTCCTAGACGTGCGCTGACGGTACAGGGTATAGATCTATGCAAGTTATGGCTTCGTCTCCGTAAGGAAATCACTTAACTTTATTATGTTGACGTAATCACCAGCCATTTTCTAATATTGATGTCGGTATCTATTCAACTGGAGCAATTATAAATAAAAGAACCAGAGAGCAGTTCTTTCAAAGAGTTTTGTAAATGCCATGGCAATGTACCTAAACAGCATAGGTTGTTATGACAGTTACGAAAACAGATAAATCGATTTCCAATGACGAGCAAAGTCGCCAATACTCAATGTTTTGTAAAGATACCGTACATATTGAATTACAACACTTCTTCATTATTGGATTCAACATTTCATTATCAAAAAATATTTTAGATATTTACAACATTAACTCGAGTATTACTTGATGATGGAAAGTGATATTAAATCACGCCGCTTTGCGAGCATCTTCGCAAGCCAAGTTAAAATATTCATGTCCTCATTCCGTGTTTTACCTTGTCGGACTACTCCACTCCAACCCGTAAATCGAACAATGCCCACTGGTGAGAATGTAAGAGTTGTCTTTCCTAGATTTACAGAGTCTTGGCCAATCAGCACTCGTTAAACAGAAGTTCAAGGTGTTCACAGCCGCCATTACGTTATTTTCAGTGTAAGTGCCCGAGCATTTGATTAGCTGCGAGAAGTTTTACTCGCATCCAATCAAAACGAGCTGTTCGGTTTACGGGTTTAAGTGGAGTAGTCCGCCAAGGTAAAACACGGAATGGGGGACATGCAGATTTTATCTTGGCTAGAGAAGATGCTTTGCGAGACAAGTCCCAGGGGTCTGTTTCTCAACACTTTTACGCTCGATGTAAATATGCGCAGGTCGTAACGCTATGTTGCCATGACAGTTAGGCCTTAGATTGGACTTACGTCGGTCATAAATATGTTAAAAAAAACAGCCCCCTGAACATGTTTTCACCCTGTTCTTAATATTGTCGAATAAGCCCCTGAATGTTGTTTCTTCTATTCTTACTTTTGTGAAACCAGTCCAAGGATATGTTTTTATTCTGTACTTGAATTTGAAATTCTGGGAAACTAGGTCCTGGGTATGCAATTATCAATTTTTATAAGAGACAAAGAGTTACTTACTTTTGACAGAAACTGTTTGGTATTGCTTCTTTTTGTCTGAGATCATTTTCAATTTTATTTTCAACCTCATCTGATTTGGTATAAATTTCTGCAAAGGCCAAGGATTGCTTTGCGAAGAGCTGAAATAAGTAGATTGATTGGTAGTTTGAACTTCTGCACCACATTCAAAATTTAAAGCAAAACATCAATTGAAGTAATACGCAAAATATATATTGGTCCAATACAAAGTAGTAATAGATTTGAATTTACGTTGAATAAAATAATGGTACAAAATGTCTATTGATTAAAGACTGACCCTGGGCTGAATTCTGAAGTATTAATTTTCGAAAGGCACCAGCAAATAAACTGAGAATGATAAACTATATACATATTCTACACGTATAACCTTGCATCGGAGTCGATACCATGAATCCCAGAACCAAGGCGAGACGTTGCAAAGCTGTCCTTACCTAGCCCGTAGGCAGCATCTCGTAGAGGGACGGGAATTCATGGTTGTCACTCCTATGTAAATTGAAAGCTTACTCGTCACCATAGCCTGTGATATTTGTGAAAAAAATTATATCAATTTGCTATGAGTAAAATCCATGAAATGAAACATGGGACAAATAAAATGTACCCAGTTACCTTTATCTAAATGGTGGTATAAAGGCATACATAAAATTAAGTTTGCTTTTCAACCTATCGACCAGGTACCGCATAACTTAAGTGATTACACTAATTTACAGTCCCAAACTTTGTATCCCTTACATCAGACTAGATCAACTGCCAGGTGGATTAAAATACATTATTACGATTCCAGTCATTTACTGCGATTATGCGCATTCGTCTTTTGTTTACATTCTCGGCACCTAACCAATCAAATTTTCATTTTCCAATAAAAAACGGAACATGAAGTTAAAACTATGGAAGACGGATACGGTCAAAATATAGCCAACAAAAGAATTCGTGTTTCGTGTCCCGGGGTAACATATGTCCTCACTGGTGATGTTTAAAGATAAACTGGACCACGGCTAAATGTGTATTTAGTGTAAAACGCCTTTTTTTAATTGACCTGCTTTTGTCATATTTGCTTTATAAAAATACGCTTCTGGGATAAAAAAAAAGGATAATAGATAGGTTTATAAAATGTGTTATGTGGGCGTCCTAAAATATTGAAATTACAATACACTACTTGTTTAATGTCGTATGGACTTTGGTGTCCGTTTATTTTAATGCGTCCCAAATTTCCAAGCTGATTAAAAATCTCTTTTTCTTTAATCCATGCAATGTAGACTTTCAAATCAAGTTTGACATAGATTCAAATTTCGAGTTAATACAATTAACCTGCATATGGACAGAGCTTTTTGTGTTTTCCCCTGTTAATTGCCATAACGACCGTTTTCCATCAACACGACCTATATATCAAGTGACGTAAAAAAAAATTATTCTTATTCAAATGTCACTGAGCGTAGAAAATGATTAATCTGCAATGATAGACATCATTTGGCCAATGATGACAAGGAAAGATGCAAAGAGATACTGTTCAGGCCCATCCCAATGTATTTTGAAATCTCGGATAGAAAATAAAAATGGTGGAAGGAAGCATTTCGCACAGCATAGTATTATAGTTTCATCACGCGTGTCTTTGCAGGAGCTCATAAGAAAACAGCCAAAGAAGTCTGTAGATAATTATTACGTCCATTAGTTTATTGACCTCTCTGGGTTTTTTTCTCTTCCTCTTTTTTATTTGAATGTTTTCATGAAATCTACTATTAGCTGGAAATAGAACAAACTTACTTACTAACAAACTTACTTAAACTTACTCGCTAACTTACTAAAATCTACTATTGACGAAGACACCGGCACAGTTGTTCAAAAACAACTGAGGACGTGGTGATGTCTTCATTTTTTATCATTACTATTAGCTGTTACATATTTTCCTCTCTTTGTAGATAGACGCAAAACTGCAGCGTTGACTTAGACGTTTCTCAATTGTTTCTATACCTATCTGAATTTATGTTAATGCGCGATAATCAGATTGTTCTGTAATTTCTAAGAGTCTATTTAAAGGCACGTTATTTGTACTTCGTCAGTCAGTTCACAGTTGCTCGGTGATGTAACCTTGTATGCTATGGAATTCGTATGCGATTTCGGTGTTTATTCTTATATGGAGTGATGCTATCTTCGGCCTGCCACATGTAATTGATCTGTGAAAAATCTGCGCAAAAATTTTACCAGTGTGTTTCCAGAATTTCATCCTGTGAAGTATATTCCTTGATCATCGGATCTATACTGCTATATCAGTGAACTTTGTGAGTCAATTTGATATACGTTTTCTTTCCACTGTTTGTGTAATATTTGCCTGTAAATACGTTACTCTATGTATTTTAATAGAAGTCAAAATCTGTACATAAAATATGTTGATCTTTTGTTATTTCTTCGTTTATTATTTTGTCCAGCAACATAATTTTTTAAGAAATCTACATTTGCGTGTGTTTTATCTGGCTTTATGAACAGATCGTTCTGGTGTGTTTTGTTTTGGACGAGGGCAAACAGGCATTGCACAAAACCTTAGATTCTTTTTTAAAAAAATAGATTGTGGGAACAGTGGTGGGACGTCACATTCGAGAGGCTATTTTTAATTTTTCCTGAATAGTGAATAAGAGATTAAATCAAAATAAAATCTACTAATATTTTATTGATAAACGTCGTTGTGTAAACCAATCAGTTTAAGATAATAAATATTCTCACGCCTTGAAATATCAAATTGTAAACACTCTTATTCAGAAAATGTATTTTAAAAGACATACCATTGAAGTTAAATCGCAACAGGCGAAGCGTGAATACAAAGAAAAATAAGAGCAAACGTTTCTTTCGGCTATAGGTCAAGGGTCAGTGCGACATTTATTACCTACCTTACTAAAGTAGCTAATTAATACGTTTATGAATAATTTATGAACCATTCATCACATTTACGTATTGCTGTTGTTTTTATGCATGTTATACCGTGAAAGACTCAACCATGTCGCTGTCAATTAATTGCAGTTGCTAAATTTAATTTGCCTTTTTCACTTTGAATTCGTTTGTTGGATTGAGGACACAGTTTAATTTACTGTTTGTGCTGATTCAACTATGTCCATTTCTCTATTCTTTTATTCCACCGATTAAAAACTTGACGAGGAGGTCCATTTCGTCTATGACGCAATGCAAAAGGGGCGTGTCACAGCGACTACAACAGAGAAATGGCGTTAATGCCATACAATTCGAACAACGTCATTCCCAGCAGAAAGGGTCCATACTTGATTTGACAATTACTTGAAAATTACGTAATTTAGCGACGTCACACTTACTACCCAAAGTAGTAGACCGGACAAACGATTCTTCAGTGTTTATCCCCCGCCCCCAAAAGGCAGGGGTACCTGCAAATGTGCTCCGTATGTCCGTACGTCTCCCAGTCCGGCCCTCTCTCCGCCTGTCCGTCCAGATTTACGCGACAGGTTCGGAACTATAGCACCGAGGTATCTATTTTTCGTTATTGGTATATATTAGACAGACCTCGATTAAAGGATATATGAACAAGATTTAAAGCTGGTTTGTGCTTGTTTATGGACTAAATATATATTTGAAAATTATCAGTTAAAACGAAACAACTTTCGCGTTAGTTCCCTGGTAGTCAAAAAACGAACGGAGAGGAAATATGCATATTCTCCGTATTTTTCGTAACTGCTCGGAAAAATGACGTCATACACGACCTTCGATGTGTACAAACTGCCACGAAGACGTACTGAGACAACATAAATCGTTTATTACGTCATCGCTGTGAGGGTACGTACACAACGGAGGTCGTGTTTGACGTCATAAGTCTCTGAGATAATTAACTTTCGTAAGCATTGTAGATCGGTAAACGTAGCTTGAATTTTGTATGTGCTGCGACCGAAATTTAATTTTCTTTTTGGTCAGACTTTTAAAGTACATGTTCTACAACACACCTAACGCAAATTAGAGAATATTTCCAAAAGCTGTTCATAAATCCTTTAAGTTCGATTGTCGGAAATGTCGGAACTATATTTTAGGTCACACAGATCATTGTAGGTCAAAACCTGATGTGTGACTGTTAACATGAAATGATACGAAGCGTTACATTACAGATGTATACTAGAGAGACCTTGGTCAAGTTTGATTTTCGGGCATGTCTGACCTATATTTGTAGGTCACAGAGGTTATTGGGTTCTATCCTAAAGTGTGTCTTTGAAGATGATAGAATGGGAACCGTCAGAGTCAGCCTTTTCCTTTTCAGTCTGCAGATGTATATTAGAGAGACCTTGGTCAAGTTTGATTTTCGGGCATGTCTGACCTATATTTGTAGATCACAGAGGTTATTGAATTCAATGCTAAAGTGTGTCTTTGAACATGATAGAGCTGAGTTTGGTTCCTATTCTATCATGTATATTTGTACGTCATAGAGGTCATTGAGTTTAACCCATCAGGTTTGTCTAAACATGTTACGCACTGTTACACTCGGCCCTTTCATTTTTGTATATAGGTATATATACTAGAGAGACCTTATAATCAAGTCTGATTTTTGGGTGTGTATTTGAAGGTCACATATATTTTTATTAGTCTTTTAATCTAAGTACTTAAAAATGAATGATATAAATAGAATGTAATACTTCAACAACAATTTATTCAAGATTTGTGACCCTCGGGCTGGGGGCAGTATGGTTTTTGCTACAGCCATTTCCGTCGACCTAACATGCTGAAAAGCCCTATTATTATAAAATTTTTAAAACAGATTGGTTTATACCATAAAATCTGAATTTTTATTGTAATATACATATTTTCATATACTATTTTTGGAGATAATTTTAAAATTGCATGTCCTTTTAACCTCCAAAATAGTGATTTACACTCTTTTTAACATATTTCATAAATTTATTTCCGTCCTTTTTATTTTATTGTAATTTTGATGTAAATGGGCCTGTCTGATTAAAACTTCTTTTCGCCGCCATATAAGTGAAATAATCAATCAATCAATCGACCTAACATGCAGGAAGATTAAGTATGTCAAGTGCTTTACCTTGCTGACGTTCTATGGTCTGTGGAGCCGAATGTTTGTTATAGCATGTACAAACTAAACTTGATCAAATCTACCTATCATATTTCTTAATTTCAACTAATTAAATTTCAAATGTTTGTAAGCACAAACTTCTACATCTACAACCTTCAAAATGTTCCGTTGGCGGGGACCTGCTAGTGACTCATTTTGTTAACATATGTTGTTTAGCATTTGTATAACCGATTTAAACGAGCAAAACCTATATTGTTGCAGATTACGTCTGAAAGAGTTAAGTAATGTGAATATAACTTGCATGAAACGGATGTTCAACTAATTATGGTTGAAGTGTAAATTTAATTTAATTTCATTTATTTATTCGCCGGGTAATGTGTAATACGAGACATGAATACAAAAACAAAATAGCACACACAAATACAAAGTACATGTAGACATAGATATCTAACATATATACATTTTTATGTGCACACCCAAAGCAAAAATAACCTGGCGGGGGAAGAAACCCAATGGGGGCTTATTCTATCCTTTTCATAAGTAATACAAATATTGAAGGCGGAAAGGGAGCAATGTGGTAAATAAATTTGAGTAACTTCATCCCCGGTGGGTTCGCTTCGTAACTGACTTTACCAGTATTTCTATTTCCACGTCTAGGTTTTAGTTTTTCAAGTTACTTCATAAGTTCATACCCGGAGGATAAGAATTGGCCCACAGATCACAGGCAAGTTTGATCGTAAGAGGTGACTAACCTTTGGCATTTTTTACATTGTTGAATTATTATCATGTGCTATAGACCGATCTGCTGTTAAAAGTTATTAGTTAAAATTGTGATTAGATGGAAAATATTTTTTATATATATTGTTTAAAGTTCTATAATAGACAAAAATGTTGTTTTGGGAGCTAATTGTGATATAACATGTTTTTATACTCCAAAATAATTTTCACTTTTGTCTTTGCAGTTTTTACAATGTTTGGTTATAACACTCAATCGATTCAAGTTACTTCAAAAGCACAACTTATCTCCAAAATTGAAATTGACTCTTCATGCCCCTTTAATATTTAAACGAAACGGGAGTGAGGATAATGCAATTATGTGAGGTTCCGCGGAGAAAACTATAAGAGATATTTTGACCGGTGAGTTAGGTGATTCCAACTTTGCGCCTCTATGTGGGTTCCCGAGGATAAGAATAGGCCCACAGCTTACCCGCAAGCTTGATCGTATAATTTTTTAAAATTAAAACATTCTAAGAGATCTAAGAGTTTTTTTTATAACGTGTGTGGATAAGTTTTGCTGTTTTGGAAATAAATGTGATAGATTTTTGTTATACTTCAAAAAATAATTTACACTTGTTGTTACTATTTTGTGTTTCTGTCATTTTTTTTAAATGCGTTTTTCAATGTTAAGGGATCTTTGCAAATACGTGTTGATATATCCAGATCAAGAATTTTGGGCACTCTAAATAGTGCCACAACAACAGACAAAGCACGAGAATGCCTAGTAGTGTATAAAATGTATGTCTACTTATAGGTACTTGCTTTATGATAACCACTAATTTAAGCTCGGCATGCGCTTAGATTTGATAAGATAACTAAGTTTATATTTAACCCCGTCTCACCCATTCCTATGGCCGCCGAGATTTTGCGATTCCCCAATTCCGGCAAGCAGAGGCACGTTTAAAAGATAACCACGCATCAAAGCAAATAGATTTGCGTAAAAATTATAACTTAAATGATGGGAAATCTCTAGAAATACATAGGGATTATCGTCGATAACAACCTTCAAAGTACTTAAAACATTTCACGTCAATTACCTCCAGTGACCCTCAAGCTAATAAAAACAGACAGCAGTATGTCCTTTCAGTGGCTTGTCTGTGGAGCCATTTTTCCGTTTTAGGATGACGTGATGTAGGTGTAGCTATTTTTAGATCAATAATGACGTATTTTTACCGCTCTCTAATGTATAATGGTAGATTTAGGTCCAAAAAAACATGGCGACAAACTTGAAGTGGGAAGATTGTCTCCGAATATATAGGTCAGTATGCAACCGCATAGCCAGCCATTGGCTAAATTGCATCACATGACTACTCTATAACGCACTTAAATTTTTATTCAACAATAATTGGATAAAACTAATGAAAAAATGGTGGCGGCCTTGTGAATGGCCTATGGAGCTTATTCCCTATTGTAACGCCACCTTCAAATTTCAATTATTCACTTACGAAGGGATAAAACATACATTGGACAGTTGTTTTGGACTAAATGAACTCTACTCTTTCCATCTAAACTAGTCTAAAGCTTAGATTTTCTTTCCCTTTAATATACGATATAAGCCCTCCCCTAACCCCATCCCACCACTGAAAACCAATCACCATAATCTTAACATTAAAACTTTAGTTTATACTATAGCTTTATACTATAGACCACATTCATCGTTTTTTTTTAAGTTACACGGATGACTTAATTTGCAGAACAATGTCCAATCTATTGAAATAAACTGCGAAAAATATTTGTTTAAAGTAAAATTACAAGACATTAAAGGGACATGAGCTGCCAAAATGTTGATATTTTGACGTTAAAACAGAATGTTGAAATTATTGGCTTTTTTTCTAAAGACGTATAAATCAGAAGCTTTTTAGTGGTTCTAGTCTCGAAAATGTACGATAAAGTAATGTTTTGAACTACAGAAACTTTGGCTTAGAAAGAATGAATGGTCGTCCCGGTTATTTAATTTTTTTTTACTTTTCGAACACGTTTTCGGTTCGTACAGGCCACATACTTTATGGATCTTCCTCATTCCAACGGCCATTTTTTAGTTTTTCGATGGCCTTCAAAGCTTCATACTGTCGCGACGATCAGAAAATATGAAAAAGTGTGAATTTTGGCAGCTCATGCCACTTTGATGTAATTGAATGGAGTCAATTTTCCTACCTTAAGCGACCCAGGTTGTTTCCGTTTGCTTTTATTCGCCAGCTTCCCCATTTCGCAACTCGACAGAGACAGTGAAAAGGGACAACGACCCAACTAATGTTGCGTTTGGCTTGTACCCTTTTATAAGAGCTTCGCTTGAGTAATCATGCAAAACTCATAGCCACCATCCATCTTTTAATTTTAGAACAAATTTCGTATGTGGTCAATTTGATTTTAACTTTTTTATTTCTTATCCATTGTATTAAAATGTTGGTTGATAAGTAGATAAAAAGCGTGCTTATAGCAGGCCAGTACTTTAGCAGTACTCGCGGACAAATAAAGGCTTAACTGTTTGTATTTATGAAAATACAAGTGGTTAAGCTACAGATATAGATCAAACAGTTTACTGGTGGTGGAATCGATTTCCTGGCATGATTGATTGATTGGGGTATAATTGATCTGTTACCACATTGCGGCGTTAAAATCCAATCAATTAATCAATCAATCAAGTTACCATATTAATTTATTTGTTAGATGGTTGATTAGACAATTGAGTGTTTGATCAATTGATTGAATGCATGAATTGGTTGTTTGCTTGGTCTGCTGGTTGCTTGATTGGTTGATTTAGTGATTGAGTGAGTGACCAAATGATCAAAGTATTTCATGATCGATTGATAATACGAGTAAGTGAGGGATCGCGTGTGGGTGAGTTGTTTGATTAAATAATTGAATGGTTGATTGATTGCTTACGACTAATGTATTTATCGATGAATAAATCAATCTATACACAAGAAAAAAGTTAAGCACCCCCCCCCCACCCCCCCCCCCCCCTGGATAGTCTTCACCGGCGGATAACTGATATTGCAGAAACGATTCTGATCATAAAGGACAACATTCTGGCGATAATAAATCATCGTTAATGACAATAAGCTTTACAATTTATTCAGGATATCGTTGGCCAAATCAAAAAGTGTATTTTAACCAAATAAAAAAAGATGCTTGTAAGTATGAAAGTTCAGAGTCCATCTGGCTTCACAGGGCGAATATATTGAAGTAAATATGTCACTTTGAGTGTGTAGAACACATCCCTAGAGCAGAAGGACAATGGCGCGTATAGCCTTCATTAGTTTCCAACCTGTTGAATTTGTTTGGATTCATATAAACCTATATTTTACATCACCGTTTAAACATTTGGTACAAAACATAACATACATAATGTGCAGCATGACACAATTTAGCAGTTTTACTTGTAGTAAACTCGTGTAAATTTACTTTTTTCACGAGTATAAGAAAGGCTACGGTGATGAGTGTGTCATTAAACAGAGGCTTTTTTATAATTACATACGCATGTAGGGCTATGTAACTTGCACGGTACTTGAGCAAATATAGCACAACCGCTATGATTTCAATCCCGGAAGAGTTGTGTCCCTTAAAATAAAACCCATAAAAGACGATAGTAACATTTTGTATAAGGTGGTCATCTGAATATGCAATTAGAAAAGTCTTTGAATTGACCGATCTTTGATCCTAACCTACAAAAATCAGTGAAAGCGTTCTTTACATAACGACACAAAGCTCAATGTACAAGCTCAATGCATTTGGATTTGTCGGATGAGAAGATAAAGTGAACAAAGGTCGTTATAAAAACCTCAATTATGAACACCATTTTAACATTTAATTGCACTTAAAACGGACAGGTTTGAAAGGATTTCTTAATACGTGTGAAGTATTGAATATCGTCATAAGAATATGTCAATACTGATCAATCCGACATGTATTCACATGGGTTTGTTCTAAACTTGAGTGACGGTCACAGCAGTTTGCTTAATCCAACGAGGCAGCATATTTCGTGGAGTGATATATTACTGAGTAAATACACCGTTAGGGACGTGCAAACAAATGGTAAATATGCGAGTCAGACGTCTTTAGGGTATCACCGGCAAAAGAACGGATACGATAGCTTGGCGATAAGGTAAAACCCTGTTTTCGCTTTTTTAAACTGACTAAAGCTCCTGTTAGTTATATGTTTTTGGTTTGGAATACCTTCGTTTTATTACTTTTTTTCAGAATCCCATTGGTCTACAGCACCTTTTGCCTAAGTCCCAGAGCACGCCGGCTTCACCGTTTTCCTTTTCGCTATTTTAAAATAACTTTGTATGAATTTAGATTGTCGGGCGAATTTGGGTGTTTGAAGTACCTTAAAAAGGGATTCACATTGAAATAAAAAAAACAAAAAAACATTGGCATACTCAGTGAGCCACCCGAAGCAAAGATATGTTACATGTGCAGGACACAAATCAAATAGCTGGGGTGTACGAGTATATTTTACACGGGTTTGTTGCTTATAAAAAAACTACCATAAGGTACATGCCCGAATTTGATATCATTAGGAAGCTTTAGTTTTGTATTTTATTTTATACTAATGATAAAGAATTAGCTTATTCTGTTTCAACGAAATCGTCTCTATATTTGGCAGCTCATGCCACTTAAAAACTTAATTTAGTACGTGTTGACTATCTTTGCAATAAGTTCGAGCTTGCAAAGTTTTACAATGTAGGAGAATATAGTAAAGTGATCATTTAAGATAAAAAAAACATTTGAGAGAAACGAAATTTTCGTTAGGAAGTACAATATATTTTTTTTATTTTTGTTAAATAAAGCTGAAAAGGTTTCGAAGTAAGTCCATTATGAGGTGCTATGCTACATTTTATAACCATAGAACTCAAACTTATATCAGTAAACAAACCCGTTTGATGTCAACTTATACACGTTTTAATAACCAGGAAGGATCACGACGCCATGTTCATGTACAGTTGTGAAAACTTAATGTTCGACACCTGTATCAATCCTGTTATCAACTGATATTTCATTAATTTCAAAGAAAGTTAAAAGGGAGATGTCTTACTTCAAAACTAAATCCTTGGTCGAACCAACACATGACTCCAGGTTAAAAAACTACTTTGTGTTGTTTTTCAGCCATTGTAAAAAAAATGTTCAACCTCATGTTATAAAAATCTGGAATATGTTACATTTGTTTGCGGAAAATTTGTTCAAAGTAAACGTGACTCATTGACACCGTTGGCCAGAATAAGGTCTGTTGTCCGGCGTTGATTGACAGCATTGTTTAACCAATCTGTGTCGGCCATAAATTTGAGAGACGTATCGGCTAAAACAGCCACTTGAGTCTATAATGGATAATTGATTAGGTCCTCTTTTTACAGCTTTATGGACGGTAAAGTTTACCGAGAGAGAGGTGCCTTGTTAAAACACTCGTTCGGTTCACAGATCATCTGAAAGCGGACCTTGTGGCGAGACCTTACGTGCTTCAGCAAACTCCTGATTAACCCAAGGGTACTTCATTCCGAATTCAACACCCAGTTAATTTTTTGAAGAGCGTGTCTACTAGCTCAACATAATTCACTGTACCTCTCCGTTTGTAGGAAAGCGAGTTATCGATATGACATTTGATGCGCCTTTGATGCGTTGACCCAAGGATGCTTTCATCAGGAACAACAGGATAATTCACTTTGGGTGAACCATCAGCTTAATTTCGAATACCCTTTTTTCATCAACTCACATTACTAAGAACAGAGATGCTTTAGACTGAATCAAGACTGAGAAGTTAACTTTGGGAGAGCCGTCAACCTATTTTCTTTAATCGACACAGCCAGGGACGCTTTAATCAGAATCAATACAGAGAGGTGAACTTTGGGAGAACTGTCAGCTTCATTTCCTTTACGTCTCCGTGTATTTATCAACTTGCATCACAACAGCCAGGGATGCTTTAGTCAGAATCGACACGGATCAGTTAACAGCCAGTTTAATTTAGTTTTTACCATCTCTGTGTTTCCATCAACTTCCATTATTTGAGCCAAGGACGATTTAGTCCAAATCATCACGCAGAAGTCCTTTGGAAAAAACAACAGTTTAATTTCGTCAATCGTATCCGTATTTCCATCAATTTCCATCCCTAAGACCAAGGACGCTTGGGGCAGAATCACGACGGATAAGTTAACTTTGGGAGAACCGTCAACCTATTTTCTTTAATCGGTACAGCCAGGGAGGCTTTAGTCAGAATCAAGACAGAGAGGTGAACTTTGGGAGAACCGCCAGCTTAATTTCGTTAATCGTGTCCGTATTTCCACCATCTCACATTATTTACATGCTTTAGATTGAATCAAGTCAGAAAAGTTATCAGTTTTGAAGAAACTTCGGCTTTATTCTGTTATCTGTCTCCGTATACACCTCAAATCATATCCCAGCAGCTTTTGGGTCGAATATGGGACAGTTTTCGTATTTGGTAGAGTAATGATATGCGAACTAAAAAGAACTCCATTGACTTGAATTTATGAAAAGCATCAGACTAATTTCCTCTACATATTCCACCGTTTGAACCATCATTACAGCTTCTAGAAGAATGCTATCTGTAGTGAGATGCACCTGCAATTGTTATATCTGAACAATGGTTGGATAAGAAATGATAAAATTGTTATATCTGAACAATGGTTGGATAAGTAATGATAACATTTTTATATCTGAACAATGGTTGGATAAGTAATGATAACACCTTAAGTTTAAGAGTACTTACATGTAGGCCTTGTCAGACAAAATAAATTGATTGAATACTGCGCCAGCATGCCAATTGTTTATTTAAACAGAGTATAAAGTTTGCAGCAAACGTGTTTATTTAAAATTTAAATTTCTCAAACCGAAAGATGGTCGGCTCTGAGTCAAGCAGACAAGTTTAATTCTCTTGATTGAAAAATGACATAGACTTAAGTATGGCAAGATGTGCTGGGCAACCTTTGAATCGCCTGGCATTGGTGTGTATTGTGATCTCGCTGTCCCTGGCTTTGATAAAGCCGTCAACGGTCTTGCACATCGTGTGGATGTGCCCAGAAAGGACTTATACGTATTTGAATGCCTCCAGCAGTGCCGGAGCGCTGGCTCTTGCCTTTGAAGATATAAAGACCAAGAATATTTTGCCCGGATTCAGTTTCAAGTGAGTTTATGTTTATGTGTTCATGGTGAAAGTGACATGAGCTGGAAAAATCGTAATTTGTTTAATAACTTCTGATTGTAAAGGAGTTTATAGTTTCTTGAACCACTTAATAATTGATGTTGGAATAACGAAAAATTGTGGCATGTACTAACCGAAATAGTTTTAAACAATTAACAACAAATTAACGGGACGAACGTTTATTCAATTTGGGTATATGTTAGTTTAAAACATACTTTGACGTACATTCTCGAGAATAGTACCATCAACAAAGTTTCCATTTTTTTTAATTTTTGAAAGAAAAAAAACCCCCAGATAATCTAAGTGATATTAGTAACAGAAAAATATAAATATTTTGACAGCTCATGCTACTTATAACCAAAGAAATGTATAGGTACAAGACCCCTCTTTGTTGCAGGTAAAATCCCTACTTCTCTTGAATTTTAATTTACTTTTAATTTGTTGAAGAAAAATATACAATCCAAGTTTATAACCCTGCGAGCAACGAAAATAACATTTAGTTCGCTGAAACTTTCAAACATCTCAAGTATGACTCTCGATTCTACTGGTCCCACACCAGAAAATATGCATGTATAAACTATTTGAAACTCTCTTAAAGCGTAGGTTAGGTTCTAATGACAGTGAATTTGGGTATTGCCACAAAGTAATAGTAGGGAAAAACACGAACTTTCGACACATTTGTGGATGAATTTTCTTTTCTCACAAAGATAACCTCGTGGTGATGCCTTACTTATTTCTAACAAGAAGAATATATTTTTTGATAAAACACCAAACTATTAACACAAAGATAAAATAGATAAATATGTCAAATTATCAACTACAAGCAGATCTAGTATTCTGTATAAATTCATCTTTACGTCAATACATTCTTCGTAACACCAAACATATTTCTCTTTACGGCCAGTGTGACGTGGATAGATTCGAACTGTAGCAGTAAAGAAAGCATTGGGAAGCTGGTAGACATCTTAAATGGAGGGAACGTGGATTTCATTCTGGGACCGCCCTGTACAAATGGTAAGATAACATGGACTTTTTAGTCTGATATAGTTGTCATTAAACACGTTTTTTGCACTTCTTTCGTGAAGTTTGTGTGCGTAATGGGTTTTAAAAAAGCTCGGCGGAGGTGGGGGATGTTTGCTATCAACAGATAACTACCTGGTTCCACCTGGCATAGGGTTTCTTCTTGAAATAAAAATCAATTAATGATTGATCATTTTACACGCAATATGCACCTCATATCGCTTTAAATTTGCAGTTCATATTTATAGGAAACCTATATAAGTAGAAATGTTCATGTTTCATTTCAGAGACAACGTTCGGTTGATTTGATGAAAAACTTTCGTTAGTTTTATAGAAGAAGTTATACTTATGGCGTAGAGCTGCTGTAGAAAGCTATAGGGATAAATATATTTTATGTTGTCACAGAAAATATTTTGGCTTTCAACATTAAATTTCCACTTGAAATTTACAGTTCAGCTGTCATTATCAGCCAAGTCAATTACCAAATAACTAAAGAGCAATATGATATCAAACTTCTACAGGTTATCGATTCGCAACCCTAATTCATAAATTTGCCTGGCTCATGATAGAAAAAAAAACAAGTATCCAAACTTAGTTTGGTAAACAGGTGTAAATTGTTCATTAAATTGTATTGTGGTTCTCCACATATATAACATAAAAAGTAACGTCAAATGACCTAACACACACATATTTTATGCAGGATTGTTGCACAGTTAGAAATCCATGCTTTTGGATTATTAATGTCTTTCTGGAAAAATGCGCTAAAGGTATGATGGTTGTCAAGGGCCAATCAAAAGCCCGGACAAAGAACCCGAAAAAACACAAAACGCCTTCGTATAAGGGTAATAACCAATTAAGCCATATTACAACACAACAGAGTGCATATGGACCAAAACATGGAAACGAATAAGTCCAATATGTCTACATTTTATTTGAGATCATTTTGAAGTTATTTTATTATTTAAAGGGGCATGAGCTGCCAAAATGTTGATATTTTGACGTTGAAACAGAATGTTGAAATTATTGGCTATTTTTCTCAAGACGTATAATTCAGAAGCTTTTTAGTGCTTCTAGTCTCGAAAATGTACGATAAAGGACTGTTTTGAACTAACTTTCGCTTAGAATGAATGAATGGTCGTCCCGGTTATTTAAATTTTGTTTACTTTTCGAACACGTTTCGGTTCGTACAGGCCACATACTTTATGGATTTTTCTCATTCCAACGTCAATCATTAAGTTTTTCGATGGCCTTCAAAGCCTCTTACTTTCGTGACGATCAGAAATTGTGAAAAAAGTGTAAATTTTGGCAGCTCATGCCCCTTTAACGTGTATAACAATAAAATAGCATGCGTTTTAGTTTATTAAAACAATTTATGATTGGGTATAAAGGTCTATATGATATACCTCATATAACACAATTGGAAACTTGTCTCCATGGTTATTTTAGACAAGAAGATTGTCCCTGTGTCCGTGTGTTTTAGTGTTCATAAATATGATTATGTTGTGCTTAGATTTAGCTGTACTTTGTTTTATCCCCACTCGTCACTTGATTCATATTAAAGAAAAGAAAATAATTTAACTACTGTTAAGTGGAAGCAGACATGATTTTTTAAAAACTATCTGTTACATCTTTCAGTGAAACTGTATGTAGTAGATCTTTTTGTACTTGAATTTTATACTAGTTGATATAATACTGTATTACTCTGTCGCAACATGTAAGCGCAATCGGTATACAAAGTAAACAACTATTGCATGCACGTTAGTATCGATAAACTGTCAAATGTAATATGTTATTTATTATCAGATGTTTGACACTGATACTCCCTTCAATGACATATATTTCTAGGAATATTCTTATTTCATAATCACAAGCGAAGGGATATCGAATTCAGGAAGAATTGAAAATGAAAGCTATAATCTACCTTGTTACCAATGTATAACGTGTTGTCCGCTCATTAACTTGAGAACGCTTGCTCTTATTACTTTGAAACTTAAATAGTGTGTCGAATTCATGAAAAGGACCAATGGGATTGCTTGTAGACAAATGACTGCAAACAAAAGTGATAGTGTACAGTGTAGTAAATAGCGAAACTAAAATAAAATTAAACACTTGTAAGTTTACTAGATTGATTGATTGACAGAAGCCTCCCATCGATTGATGGTGGATTCGAACCATACTGAGTGGGAGAGTTGCCAGCAACCCACCGAAGGTCGGCGGTTTCCAACGGACAAATAGCCTGGTTTCCTCCCCAATTAACCCGACAACGATCAAATTGAGTGCTCCAAGGAAACTCCTGAACTTTGTTTGACTTCCTTTATTCTATTATTTTTTTAAATGAATTTTTGAATAAAGACTAAAACGTAACAAAGCAGTGAAAGGATCATAAAGTTCATTTGATGATTTTAAGCCCAGGTTAATTTTAAACACTTTGAAGACTTCATGTCCAAAGACAATCACTGAGAGTTTTTTGTTTCCTTACATTTGCTATTATTTATATTTCCAATGCATTCAGTTATTCAGTTTTAAAGCTAACGGAAAATATTTTGGGATTTTATTATTCAGCAATGATACCGGTAGTTGAACTAGCTGCTTACAGAAACATCCCCGTGTTCAGTTGGACGTCAAACAGCAAGCAGTTAGACAATAAACAGTCTTTTTCTACGTTGGTGAGAACTTTACCGCCCGTATCAGCCGTTGGTGAGTTTATAAATCCCAATGTTTGTCCGCCCCATAACTTGAGAACGTTTTGTCGTATAGCTTTGAAAGTTGAATAGCGTGTTGAACACATGAAAATGATTTCTTTATTTTTTGACATGTGTTTTAAATGCATACCATGATTGGATTAAGATTTAACCGTGATAGTAAAAGTATCGGTTAGATATAAAAAAAATCATGTTGTTCACAAAATTCAGTTCGTAGTAATGTCTTAGTTATTTGTCATTAAAATGTTACCATTTTGAAAATTTCGGACAACAGGCGGGTTATTTCCAACATTGTTCGTTGCCTTCAACTGGACCAGAGCTGTTCTCATCTCGACCAAGACAGAACTTCAAAATGACTTAGCCGACTCAATTCAAGAGATATTTGAATTTTACGCTGGTTTTGGATTGACCCTGATTCGCCATTACTCGGCACTTGAAGAGGTTGAAGAACCTGATAACATCAAAAATATATTTTCTTCAATTCGACGAGAGGCCAGACGTAAGCGGCATTTATTTATTGTTTGGTTGTAATACGTTGAAAATGAAAATGAAAGCAATAATTTACCCCGTTCATAATGTATAATGTGTTGTTATTATTTCTTGTTGTGTTGTTATACGTTTTCTGCGTTACGATTGCAAAACGTATCTGCAAGACAATTGATATATGTGAAGTTACATTATTTTAAAGGTTTTAAACATTTTATTAATACGTACGAATTGGCACTTTTCTATGTGACGGCTTCTTAGAGAAAGAAATACAACCAGAGAATTATAGCCTATCCATTGGCAGAATTATACTTTATAAAATACAAGCTAAATGAACTCTATCTGTGTCCATTTTGCTAATTTATTTTTTTTAAATTGAATTTCAATTTGTTTTCAGTTGTAATATTAGTTATACCCCAGGACGAAATTCGCAAATTTCTGATTATAGCGAACGAGATGGGAATGACGAATGGCAACTATCAGTTTCTGTTCGCCCAGCAGAAAATTCTAAATGAATCTGACTTACAAATTATAAGCAGCCAAGACATCTGGCGAAAACATGACGGAGACGATGAAAAGGCGAAGCATGGATTTGAAAATCTGTTATTTGTAAGTTTAGTATTTGTTCAACTCAACTCAATAATATTGCAGTTTAAAATAAACGTTATTCAAATAAATATGATTACGTCAGTGATTATCAGACTTTATTTTGGACAAGATATTTAATGCCACATGACTTGAGTTCCAAAAGTAGGAATAACAATACACAGGAGACCATCTTCTCGAGCAAAGTTAAAATCTTCATGGAACCCATTCCGTGTTTTACCTTGGCGGACTACTCCACTCGAACCCGTAAATCGAGCGGCGCCCATTGGTGTAGCTGTCTGTCCTACCCCTATAGAGTCGTGAAGAGGCAGCACTCGTTAAACAAAAACGCAAGGTGTATAGGCCTACTATTACGTTATTTCTTAGCTAGCGGAGGAGTGTAAGTGCCCGAGGTTTTGATTAGCTGTGATAAGTTTTACTCGCATCCAATGAAAAGGCACTGTTCGATTTACGGGTTGGAGTGGAGTATTCCGCCATGGTAAAACACGGAATGGATTTTATGTAGATTATTACTTGGCCGGAGACGTGCTGATAGAGAAGTGAAATTTGAGTGCTATAAAGTGTAGCTCTCTGATCTTTTTTGGGTAAACTTTATTAATTTGTCCTTTATTGTGGATTTTTTGTGAGATGGTACTGGGCGGTACAGAAGAAAATTTTACGCAATTCCGAGAAGATACGTTTGAAGCCATGTCTAAGGAACCCTGGGCAACTTCACTCCCAAGCCCAACTGAGGTAAAAAGTTAAGGCCGGTGGAAATCAGCTATATTTTCTGTCCCTTAAAGAAAAAAAAGATTGTTTTATTATATTTCATTCAACCTTGGTATAATCTTATTTTTAAGTTCTCAAAGTCTGGCGTTTATATTAAACTGAGCAGTTTAAATTTATATAACTATGAAGAATCAGTAACGGGTCCAAGTTTGATTTGCGACCTAAATTTAAACTTTAGGTAAAAACTTGCAGTAAAATAAAAGATGAATATAATTTATAAAAAATGCTTTATATATGTCCCAAATTAATTGTTGTTCCTTCGACGCAAGTATAGACAAATTATGGTATGTGGTATGGTATAACCTATAGTTAAGAAAGTTATAAATGTACAGGAGAAAAAGCTTTCTATTTACGAAAACACGAATAACATTAATAATCCCAAGTTATCGGGATCGATCGGTTTTACAGTAAATATTGCAGTCTAAACAATGGCGATAACTCTTCTCTAAACCCTTTTTTCATAAAAGCCGGACGAGTACTCTCCCTTTCTCTATGATGCTATCCTGCTATTTGCGTCAGCTTGCAGCCTTTCTGTCCAAAATGGGGACGACTTTAATGGCGAGACAATTCGAAAAAACGCAATTAAAAGTCATTTGTTTGGTAAGAAATATTTCCGAATTTATTTTTCAATCTAAAAAATTGGTAACCTGCGATGCGGGCACGGTTAGATTAAAAATCAGTGAAAGTGTTTCGGACATTTCAAAAATATATACAAGAAAATTCCGTTATAACATAATCTTCCAATGGCATTTAGAAGTTGAAAGGTTACAATGAGGTGAAGAATAACAACTTCTTGGTTTATTGGGTGGCGACGTTTCGATGTAGTTCACCCAATAAACCAAGAAGTTGTTACCCATAAGTAATTCTTCACCTTTCTGTTATAACCAGTATAAACAAAATAAAGCATCTAATAAACATTATATTAGTTTCCTTTTTTCATTAGTTCTGTTAACCTACTATGATATGCTGAAGTAAATTTTGCGTAACTTAACAAAAGTTACATTTTAGTACGGGGCTCTATATAAAGAAATATTAACTTTATTATGATTGTACTTGCGAAAACAGTCAGCGGGCATCATACATGTAAGACATTATCTTTAAAATCATACCCTCCACTACCCTGTGTTGCATAGGAAAAACAGGGACCGTGATATTGTCCCCTGCTGCAGACCGACTTCCTACCTTCTGGATATTTGATTTAAATCAACGAGGACATTTGAATCTTGCTTTGTCAATCGCCTACGTGATTCGTGGTGGATCCGTTCAACTCGTAAGTAGCTTACGTATCTTTCGAGTGTGGTCCCTATGTAAGGACCTATCAACTCCTATTTTTAGCTGTAGGGTACTGTATGGGTTTCTGTGCATCAAGCCTGTAAAGAGACTATTTGTCTAGAACTATTAACATTTTGATAAAACTTCTGCTACAAAGATAAATAAGATTTGATTGCCTTTGAATGAAAGCTGGTTGGACGATTTTCAGCCCAAAACGTACTTTTAACGAACAATTAGTGCGAAATTAGTGGTACATTGTTTACTTCTGACAAACGGTTTCTGGTTAATGTAAACAGAGGTCCTACAGGAGTGAACCCCGGTGTAGTGAGTTGTGAAAGCGTTACTAATATTAATCTATCACATTAACTGTAAAGAGGCGACATTCTTTAGTTTGTTTCTACATTATGTAACCAGGACAAAAACTCATAAAATCAAAAGACAACGAAACGATCACCCAGGCTGTAAGCTTACAAAGGTTTGTGTTTGAGCCTCTGTTAAAAACTCCAGCCTTGCTTAAACTAAAAGTAAACATTTCAACTGCAAATAAATTCAAAAATTGTATTAAGCTCGGCATTTAACGGTCAATCAGAATGATCATTTCAACACCTTCCCAATATGTGTACGACAGTTTTTTTATATTTCATTTGCCTCATACACACGAATCCGATGCCCTTTTAACAGGCATCAATTCACCTTGGTCTACTTTTGGAAGAAATCTTTGCTCTTGTGTCTTTCAGCTAAACTAACTTGCCTCCCAATAATTAAAAACTGATAGAAAAAAATACGCTCTGTTTGAAATTCGAACTATTTGAGACAATTTCTTTCCAGTTCATGAAATTAGTTATTATTTTATTCCATCTTTATGTGATGTTTTTTCGCAGGATGTAAATATCAGTGGAGAGATACGCTGGGGTGACGGTACAGTTTATAACAAAGATAACCGTCACGTGCCGTCTGATATGCCACTATGTGGGTTTGAGGAAGAAAACTGTCTTTTAGAAGGCGAGTAGTACCTTTTACGTCATCGTCTTCATTATCCCTATTGCTGTCATCACCAATGTCATCTTCAACGTTATCATCAAAATGACAGTCATCATGATCATCACACCGTTAAGATCAACGTAACCATTAGCAGGCTGACATGTTTTATTTTTCGGGATCTCAGTAGCATAGCAAAGGGACAGTCCTCCTCCCATTGATGCGGCGCGGGTTTGAATCCATGTCAGGCCAAATAAAAATTGAAAAATGTCTCAAGTTGTTTTTTTTCACACGATCGCCGTATGTGGAAGAGTTGCCAAGTACACATCAAAGGTAGGAGGATTCCTTCGGGCAAAGAGCCCGCTTTCCTCCCCCAACGAAAACGGACAACACCGCAGCAAAAGTGAAATAATGTTGACTGCGGCGGTAAACATCAATCCATTTATTTGATAGATTTTCTGTTTCTCTGATTGGAACTTTTTTTGTTATTCCAGATGGCAATTTGCTGGACATCGTGGTGCCCTCTGTCCTCGGAGGGACATGTGCATTGATCTTGATATTCTCGGTATTTATTTGGAGGTAAATGTTTACGAGTTTTTAATAGTTTTACCGCTACTACTAAATCATTTAACCATTCAAATGTAATGTCTAGATGAAAAAGACTCGCTGAATATTTTGAATTAAACACGATTTATTTTTTTCCGAAGCACTTTTATCTCTTTAATTGTTGCGACAATGTTAACTCATACAAATATTTCAGAACTTTTTTCAAGAAACCCATTTGGAAATTAAATTCGACAATTTCTTTTACAGGAGAATTAAGTATGAACGAGAGTTGAACAATATGATTTGGAAGATACCATATTCAGAGTTACAAATGAAACGAACTCGTCAGGTCCGTTTTACAATTTTTTTACTAAAACATTTTAAACGAATACGCCTCTGTCTAAGTCATGTTTATATATAACTATAAAACCCTAACTCTAACCTGAATGAATTGCAATATTGTGCACATACATGTAATCAACTGGAATCGGGCGGGAATAAAACCCCGGGTAGGGGGGGGGGGGTGCTTCTGAAATCCCATTAAAAATATATTTGTTTTTGTAATATTTATTTAATGGTTCGATGTTAAGTGCTGGCGCTAGTTGACATACTCAGTTATTTAGGTATAGATTCAGGATAAAATCAATAAATGTATGGAATTTTCAAAGCTGTTATCACCCCCACCCCCCCTCCCCCAGCCCCTCCATTGCAAAAGTAATCATTTTGGGCCTAAATTTTAAAGTCGAAAAATGTGTCTGTACAAACTTTGCATCCTAGAAATTAAAAAACATTTGATAGATCTGTGAATACACACATGCAAAAACGAAATCATGCCATACACACCGTGTAGCAGTTCATTCACTTTATCCGTTGGCCATTTGTCTTACACTTAATGTTATTTCCATTTGCAGGCATCTTACTTCTACCGGACGTCTTCCGTGCGAAGCGTCACAAGCGCCAGCAGTGAGAATACCACCCAGCCACATGTAACGTCAATTGTTGAGTCGTCCATTAACAGTGTTTATGGCACGCCAAGTTTAGGGGCCCTTCAGTATTTCGTTCCTGTAGCGTCCTTAAGGGGAAATGTTGTCGCCATCAAAAAAGTCCACAAGCAAAAAATACGTATTGATAGACAGCTTCAAATGGAAATGCAAGAGGTAGAAACAATTCTTACAAAGTCGATAGCCAATGGGTGCGACCTAAAATCAGTTTTTTTTTAAATTCAACATCCATGTTGCATTTTTTCTCCCAAAGAAATAAAATTTGGTTAAATGATTCTGGAAACTAGCGTAGCCTCCCTTACACAATGGACACTTCTCGGAAAACTACTTCCGGGTAAATGGAGGCACTTCCAGAAAAAACGCAAAGGTGGATTTAAAGCTGATTATGAATAAAAAATACCAGAGCGAGCAATACATGTAGTTTTGTACAGAACAAAAAAAACGGTTAAAATAAATGTATACCGATGGTGTTTTTAATCTCAAAGGGTGATTCTTTTCAGATGCTTGAATTAAAGCACAGTAACCTGACAACGTTTGTTGGAGTGTGTGTAGAGGCACCAAACATCTGTTCTTTGTGGGAATATTGCAATAAGGGTAGTCTTCAGGTATGGACATATGTTTTAATCACCCTATCTTTTTGGGGGGTAAACATTCTTCTTCCAATTGATACAAGTAAAATATGAACAATGGGAATATTGCGATAAAGGTAGTCTGCAGGTATGGACATATGTTTAAATCACCCTATCATTTTTTGAGTAAACGTTCTTCTTCTTATTGATACAAGTAAAACATGAACAATGGGAATATTGCAATAAAGTTAGTCTGCAGATAAGGGCATAGGTTAAAATCTATTTATTGATTTATTGGGATAAACATTCTTCTTCCAATTGATAAATGTAAAACATATACAATATTCTTCAAAACTGAAATTGCACTAATAGATTTAGATTTCCTTCACCTATATATTCAGTGAACAAAAGTATCCCCAAAACTTTCAAGGTGTCCAATAGTTCGTTGTAGAGGCAGACGTTTTTCGGGAATCTATAGCATTGCATAAAAAAGAAAATACGTTTGTCTTTTTCGTGAGGTTTCTCCAGACCGCTCGACTTGTCATTCGTATAATTTAAATTACTAATGTTTAATACAGCCATTTTTTTGTAATACATTTGAAGCGCAATATACACGTATATATTCTAACTACTAAAAATACATATAGAATCCCTGCTTTCGGTTTTAATGTTATATGATATCAAATCCAGAATTGTTATTATGTCTTGTGATGAACTGGAAACGTAGGTTTATTCCTATCACTACAATGTATAGAAACAATTTGAACCTCACAGCTGACGCGATTCTGGTCCAGACTGTAGAATATAAATGTGATTTAAGAAAACTCGTGAAAATGTTTCCATTTATATTTTGCCTATTCGGATTCCGTATCTCAGAGGATGGAATATTTGACCTTCATTCTGATAAAACTTCCAACAATGGGTTGATTCCAACTATGTCCAGAAAAACAAAATTATACCTGGTTTTTTATCCCTCTCTGTAGATTTGTTTCTACCGTTGTAGGACGTGATTCAAAATGATGATATTAAACTGGATGCTATGTTCAAATTATCAATTGCTGCTGATATCTGTAAGGTATGTTTAAATTATCAATTGCTGCTGATATTTGTAAGGTATGTTCAAATTATCAATTGCTGCTGATATCTGTAAGGTATATGATTTGAAAGTTTCCAAATTGACTGAAATGAAAATTAAAAACGATTAAAGTTTGTTCAGTTTCTCAACTCGATATCTGTAGATTTAGTTAGCATTTTTGAAAGATTGTTGAAACACAAAGCTTTATTAAGGTTGCATTGATATGTCTATGGGTTGTGATACGTCTGTTTTTTTTTTTTCACCGTTTTTAAACCTCGAAAAGGTTACCAAAGTTAACAAACGTAACGGGCATGAGGAGCAACGAGGAACTAAAGTCACACAAATACACCAAGGCGGCAAATGTCACAAAAACCCTCAAATCCTTAAAAATATAGTATGTTTTCAGAAAGAATTTGTCACGTTTTTGCCCACTTGGATCAATCGCCAACTACACAAACATAAAAGTCGATTTTTTCAAACAATTTTCGAAACTAATCATAGCTAATAATGCTATTATTTTGACAGGGTTTGGAATACTTACATAAGAGTCCCCTTGGTCTCCATGGTAATCTAAAAAGTTCCAATTGTTTAATCGACAGTCGTTGGACTTGTAAATTAACTGATTTTGGATTGATCAGCTTTAAAAAGGGAGAAGATGGCGACCCGGAGCAAAGTAACGAACATGCGCGATATGCAAGTAAGACCCTATTTTCACAGAGTTCTTGAGATCGTTGTATATTCGACCTACGCCACATAGTTCTGTGAAAAATCGCAAAAGGTCGGCATGTTTAAAATATTTGTTCTCTTCTGTCTATCAGAGTATTATTGGACGGCTCCGGAAATTCTTCGAGGCATATTTGATCCAAAGGTGAAGGTCGTCACCAGAACAACAGAAGCAGACATTTATAGTTTTGCGATAGTGGCTAAAGAGTTAATCTGTCGAAATGAGCCATATTCGGAAGAATCTCAACTGGAACCAAAAGGTAAAGATGCAAAATTTAAAATGTTGTTGTTCGTTCCTTATAATTAGCTGTTTGGAGGCTGATTATTAAAAGGTTTTAAGTGAAATCTTCTTTCTTTTAAAGTGCATTTAGCTGTCTGAATCCACACCTTTCGTACATTCTGAATGTCAGGACTATCGCACGGTTTTAAGTGTTATATTGAGAGTTAAATCAAATAATATACTAGCTATCATCTACGATTTCTGTGGAATACAACTTGTTACAGTTGTAGACCGAAACCTCAGCCACGATCGGCAATACCAAAAAAGTATCGGTATAAATCATACTACCTTTTTTTCATAAAAATATAAAACTCATAGCTAGAATACCCATAGCTCTCTTTAAAAAAGAGAGCCCGAGAGACACTATATACCAATATACTCAAGTTAAAGCACAAAAAAACAAACAAACAACTATACCATTCTCCATCTCGTTTAATTCTAAAAACTGCTTTCCACAAAGACATCTTTGATTTCAGAGATTATACAAAAGCTAATCAGTGTCGAAAATAACGTTCCTTTTCGACCACGAATAGAAGCTGATGTCGAGCAGAACGGCGGTGTAAAACGACATCGTCAAGTTGAAGACGTCATTAGATTGTGCTGGTGCGAAGATCCAGCCACAAGACCAAACATCAGAACAATCATTCGACGCCTGAACAAATTTAACCCCTATACGTGAGTACAATTTCCGGGAAAGGTAATACTCGTTAACAGATTCCAGTCCTGTTCTTTTTTATTAAAGTGAAAGGTCCTGTGTGCGTTGGTTGAAAGATATCATTTCTCATATAACAAGAGTGCAACGTAAAAGTTGAAATGCAATAAGCTAGTAGAATAATTCAGAAATGGTCATCGTCCTCAAAAAAAGATGTTTATTGATTGATTGATTCATTGATTGCTTATGGTCCAATTTTATGGTGGAGCTGCCAGATTCAATAGTGGGGCGGGCTTAGTTTGCCTTTTGCAGGATCGTACTCGTTTGGCTACCAGTCTTCAGATCGTATGGAAACCCAGTACGTTTGTTTGATACTTTTTTATTGGACTGAACGAGATCTGATTCTGCGAGTTATAGACTGAAGTCACGTTGATAAATTAAAATGGTTCATGGATGTTTTGCTCCGGATAATTTCATTAATATGACCGTGTCGCAATGTTTAGTAGGGAGAAAAGCCGGCTCAATTTGTCTGTAGTCTGAATGGATTTCGAGCCAGAAACCCATCGACGGAATACTTGTTTTAGGCTGAGAGACCATCGCTCTGCTGACTAAGCCACCAAAGTCCTCGTAAAAAGGAAGGCGCGAAGGGTGGGGAGGGGGGGGGGGGGGGTTGTGGGGGGTAGTAAGCCATCTCCAACGCTGAAGGCAAGTCTTAACAGCACCTGGGTCAACTATCCTTTAATAACTGCATTTTACAGGGATTTGTTTTTATTTTTTTACAGGAAAACAACTGTGATTGACAATATGATAACGTTGATGGAGAGGTATTCTAACCATTTAGAGGAGTTGGTGAATGAACGGACTGGACAGCTGGAGGAAGAGAAAAAGAAAACAGACGACCTTTTGTATCGGATGTTACCCAGGTATGAATCGCAGAAAAACAACGAGTTTAATATGGGGGTGTTTAGGATTGATTGATTGATGTTTTACCCCACACTCAAGATTATTTCACTGAGATGATGGCGTTCCAGGTTTAATGGGGAAGGAAACCGTGTTCTTCGCCCAAAAGAAAATCCACAACCTTCGGAGAGTACCTGCCAACTGTTCCACCTACAGCGAGCGAGTAAAAACTCCACTCAGAAAGTTTTCAATTTTCTATTTGATATGAGGGGTGTCTTTTAGAAAGTGAATACAACAGTCCTCTTGTTATTTTTAGGATTACCCTTTCTTGAAAATAGCCAAAAATCTACTGATTTTGAATGATGCCCGGACCGGACCAAGTATCGCCCAAAATCAGTATCAGTGTTAACTAACTTTTAAATAACGAGTGTACATTAAATATTTTTTTCTGACACATGACATTCAAATATATTAGTATTAGCATATAGTGAGGGTAAAATAACCCAAGTATTTGGGTTCCATACAACTTAGCTAAGTTTGCTTTTTCTTGTCAGATCTGTTGCTGAAAATTTAAAACTGGGGAATTCTGTGAAGGCAGAGTTATTTGAATCTGTCACTATTTATTTCTCTGACATTGTTGGATTCACGAGGTTGGCTGGAGAAAGCACGCCAATGCAGGTATACCCTAATTAAACTTCAAATTTTCTAAAACTTAAATAAAACTAACTTTTAACATTGAAGGCCATCTTAGTTACCTCCACTACAACATTATCAAAGAGTATGGAGTATAACAGTGTCGGTAAACTCTCCATTGTGTAGATGATTACTTGGGAAGAGGTTCGATTATCAATATAATTGAGATCGATTGTTGACTTATTGATTGGGGAATAAATTTTCTAGGCTGATGGCTTGTAACATCGAGACCCCATAACCTTACCGTATATCACTGGTGACTGATTTTTCTATATATACTCCATTTGAAAGCATAGCCGGGTTGATTGTTTCTAAATGATTATGAGATTTATTAAGTTGCAAAGATTGTTAGTGTATATTAAAGGTTTAAATATTTTGGGGCCCATACGCATTATAGTAACTTACAGTATATTTAATTTCAGGTCGTCAATCTGTTAAACGCCCTCTACACGTTGTTCGATGACATTATCCGTCAGTATGACGTATACAAGGTTGGTAAGGGTGCCCATGTGCTATGTATCAATTTTAATGTAGTAAGCCCGTGGTAATCTTTGTGAACTTGAATAAATCTTGATTGATTGGTAGGTTGAGTAATTGATTGTTTGATTAATTGGTTGGTAGTCCGATTGATTGATTTATAGATTGGTTTGTTGGTTTACTTGCTGGCTAGCTGTTTGATTGGTTGGTTTAATCGTTTATTGCTTGTTTGATGGCCAATCAAAATTGATGGATTGTTGATTTACGCGTACACGCACGACAAACATATCGCCGTTGTCCGGATACAACATCAAATAGAGTTTATACTCAAAGCTCGTATAAGTAGCTGTTAAAACTAAGGTAAGTGTTAGTGACGTACATATTCTTCTTCTCTTTGTGAAAAAATCCATTATACGAAATGTTTCTAAAAATGTCAGCGGAAAACTTTACGAAATGGAAGGAAATCCGGATATTTCCCCAACCAGTCTTGAGTACTTTACCTCAAGACTAATTGAATGCTGGTTTAACTTTAAATTCAGGAGGTAACCAAAATGTATAAAAAGTAAATATCATTACTCAAACAACCCTGACATACAAACAACACTTATGACATGCCATTACTATAACAAGCAACACAAAACGTTCAGTAATTAAGTTAAAATGCCACATCAACTAATAATTTGTTTACAGGTCGAAACTATTGGTGACGCTTATATGGTCGTGAGCGGTCTTCCGGAACCGAACGGAAAGAAACACATCACGGAAATAGCCGATGTTTCCTTGAACATTCTCAGCAAAGTTAGGGATTTTAAAATCCCACATGATCCAAACAAACAACTTATGATCAGAATAGGCAAGATACCTTTGTAACATTAAATCATGTTTGTTCTTGTTTAATTTGGGAGAAAAGAGTCCGCGAAGGAAGGGGTAATATTTTAATATCTTTAGCTGGTTGAACGAGTTAAATTATATTGTATTGCTGCTGTCGAAACTACTTTTGGGTCCTAGAAAAAAATCTCGGATGAAGGAATTTACTCTAAAGTTGCTTATGATTTTCTAAAATTGAATATATTTTATATTTATTTTCCAATTAATGGTAACAGTTATATAATGCTTCAAATCGATTGACAACTATTTTAAATTTATATTCGTATCTCCATTGGCATTTCAGGAATCCACTCTGGGCCAGTGGTCGCAGGAGTTGTCGGCCTTACCATGCCGCGATACTGTCTATTCGGGGACACAGTCAATACAGCCTCTAGAATGGAGTCGACGGGTGAAGGTATTGCTTTATTTCACTTGTATTCACTTAAATACTGCATGTACACAGACGAAATCAGTCACCCTCGTCCTGCAAGTGAATGAACTGGGTTGTTGCAAACTCATTTTCTGTTGTTTCCGTAGCAAAACCCAAAAGCAAACTGTTTTATCAATTAAAATCCGGTATGCATGATCCATCGGCCCCATCCCGTCTGAAAACCGTTTTTTTGACTGAATGTAGGCCTACATAAAGAATACTTTTGATGAACTAAAGTGAAATATATATTTGCTTTCAGCCCAAAAGATTCACCTGAGCTCGTATGCCTTTACGGAATTATCCATGTATCCCAGTTATCAGATACTTCCACGGGGATCAGTCGAAATCAAGGTAAATAACAAACAAGTTACACGTTTTTAATCAAATGTATTGCTCTTTTTGCATATTGCTCTTAACTTTTTTGTTTTGCACTTAAAAAGGCTTTGAAGAAATATTGATTAATATGTCTGTTTGGCTGACCGTGGCAATATTTTGTTAGGATTATTTTACGTACTGTATCCTCACATAATTTAGAGTTGCCACATACTCGCCGAAGATCGGGGGTTTCCTCCCGGTTTCCTTTCCCATTAAAGTGGCATGAGCTGTCAAAATATTGACATTTTGAAGTTAAAACAGAATGTTGAAATTATTGGCTATTTTTCTCAACAGGTACAATTCAGAGGCAGAGGAAATTAAAAAAATGGCGTTTTTTATTCAGATCTTTCAACCATTCAAATAAATTTCTTATTTTCTTATGATATGTATAGAAACTAAATTTTCTTTGTGTCAATCTATAATCTAAGATATATGACATCTTTACGTTCTGAACAAAAACAAAAATGGTAACTTGCTCAAGCTCTGAGTACTGGTCTTGTTTAGCTATTGCATACATAGCAATATGGCAATGCTGATCCAGGTTGGCTTTCTCTCCCCCATTTTCTGCAATTTGTTTAACCGGCTCGTGTTTATGACTAAGGTCTTTTTTTCTAGGGTAAAGGTCGCATGCTGACGTATTGGCTAAACGCAAAAGATGGATTCAAAAATTACCTTCCCGAATGTGACGGTTCGTTAAACGTCCAAATGGCATCCAAAGATAACCCAAGTGCAATTCCATTGAGCAGTACAAATGCAAGTCCGGAGCATTTTCTTGACTCTTTGGTGATGAAAAGCGAACCTATATCCGGACCAACTCCCATAGAGTCTCCAGAATATGACACAAATTATTTTGTGGACAAAAGTGGGGTTTGAACCTAAGGTGGCCACACTGTATTCTTGTAAACGAGTGCGTGGTGAGTGCACAACTGGGTTATATTTATGGCAATTGAGATTCATCTGGGCACTCAATACATCAATCAGCAGAAGAATTACTTATGGATATCAACTTCTTAATTACAGCGTTCAGATGTAGTTTTTACATCGTTAACAAAGTCAATCCAACTAGCCTGACATCTATGCGTTGTTGATAGATTCTTCTATGGGGCTGCTGTACTAAAACCAAAACACATAAGACAACTTGTAGTACCTTGTACATGGTGATGTTTAATATGAGCTATACGTTGCTAGATTCAATAAATGATAAACAGTTAGTGTCCTAATACGATTGCTTTAAGTAAAAACTTTGGCAGGTACCAGTGAAATGTCAAATGCCTCCTCAAAACATACTGTGTGGCTCATTCCATAACCTACCTGAAAAAATTATCATATAAGTAAAATGTGACAATAAACACTGAATAATCCGCTAGCTGGACTAGACCTACGGGTTATTTATTGGAAAGGAAAGGTCTTCAGATCCCCTGTATTTTTTGTGATTCGATTTTGAATGAGATTTGAAATGTATGCCAAGTCTGTTAATATTAATCACCTATTTATAGTATTATTTGATAACGAATACCTTGAACAATTTTGTAACTTATCACACCTAGAAACTTATATATTTGCTCCACTGTTAAATTTCACGTTATACACAAAAAGTGATAACCCGAAACACGACGGGTTTCAAATCAAATTGTCGTTTTTAGGGTTATCGATTTATGTGTATTAAAAACTTATATTACATTGGATTGTCGTTGCGGCAATGTATTTTTCATGCCCGCTGCTATCTGTAGTATTTTGCATTGCATGTGTTGTTATTATACTTTGTAAACATGAAATTAAGAAATATACGTTTTATTGGAATGATCCTAATAATTTCAAGTGGAAATGAACGTAATTGTGACGCTATTGGTCCTTGAGTATAATTAAAACAAACATTACCACCATGTCGGACTTAAGTCTTCTACTTGTTAATATTATTTAGCAAGCATATTATTTTCGACACGTAAAATTTGGTTTCCACGAAATTATGGTTCCAACAGTTATGTTTAAACCAATATTTACTCGGTCGCCCTTTGTGGAAGAATTGCCAGGCACTCGCCGAAGGTCGGAGGTTTACTCCGGGCAATGAACTCGGTTTCCTCACCCACTCAACCTGGCAACGCCGCCATATAACCTTGAGCGCGGCGTAAACATCAATCAATCCATCAGTTACACTAGTATTTAAAATATTGCACTTGATGAAGACACCGGCATATGTGACGAAATCGCGTGTTGTTCACAAAAAACTACTTCATGGTGATGCCAGAATTATTTCCCATTAGTATGGAACCCAGGTTTAAAGAGGGTTTCGAACATTTCTTGTATGTTTCGGCATTTTTGGTAAAAAAAACTCCAATATGGAGCGCAAGCCACGTGTGAATTCCACATATTTCTTAACGCGTTTCTACTTGATCAACGCTTGTAATTTTGCCATATTTTTGGTATATGTTTTCTTCCTGGCATTGGCACAAATCTGTCATATACATGTAAGTAAAAGAAAGAATTCCTCTGTGGTGCAAAACACCAAGTATTCATCTTAATGTGTGAAGAGTTGACCAAACCGATCAAATATTGGAAAATCGAGAAACTTTCAAAATCGACTTTGCTCTATTTAGAAGACAAAACTCCTAAAAGGTCGAAAGTAACCCGGAAGTGGTGTTGAGATTCTGGCATGATCCAAGACTTTGTTCCAAAACTATGTGATCAATGCAAGAAAAGCTCAGACAATGTTGAAAATTCTCGATAAATTTGTTATGGCCTCACGCTGACAAAATTGCGTTCTCTTTGATTTTGAGCCCGTGTTTGATCCATACGCGTAGCCATTGAAAAGAGACTAAAGAAGAAATTCACAGTATTTGATTGGATATCAATGGTCACAGACCTAAATTTTGGGAAGCTGGTTCATTGTGTTTTATCTTTTCTCCGCCGCTTGAAAGATATAGTTGCAAGGGTTATTGTACAAAGAAACCGTACTTCGACCCTGAGAGCCACCGTTTATACGTTGATGAACTTGTACATGTTAATTAGTCGTACGAACATGATGCATATATTTTTTCACTGGGTTTCGATTTAATCGGGCGTTAAGAATGTTTTTCTCATCAGGCGTCAAGGTTTGTTTGCGTGCAAATTTACTGAATATACCGAACAACTAAAACTTATCTAATAAGGATTTGGAGGGCCCTCGAGGTTCACAGAAAGATCAGAAATGATCCTTCTGTCGCTTCATACAAGAATACGATAATCCAGTTCCTGCGAGGGTTATTAAAGAAAAGTCGCAAATGGAAGGCTCCGCGGGGTATCTAGTTAAATGTTGCCCGTCTGACCCCGTGTTCGCTTCGGGCGATGCCATGTAATCCGCTGACATTATTAGATGGGATCAAGGCAGTAGAGTTTTGAGCTTTGCCCAAGGCTTATTTCCTAACTATGTCAATACCGAAAACGTACAAACTGAATTGAAAACCCACGGGGTCTTGGGGATAAATCATACAGGACAGGCCTGGTCATCAGGACACATGACTCCCTGGATCGATATCAATACCATGTAACTATCTCAGATATTATCATGACCCTCAGCTTTGGTCTCAATCCATACCAATAAACATGTAGTAAAAGCGCAAACTTGATCTGTGACCTTATAAATCGAAGACGATTGTTTGAAGCATATGTGATGTATATTGAAGATTTGTCATAGTTTTGCTTAATTTTTGTTTTGTTTATCGTAACCTGTACACATTTTATACACGTCTGGTAAATAGGTCCGTTGCACCGTTTTCATTTTATTGTGAAAGGCCTTTGTGCGCCAGTCAGTAGAATGAGAAAAGAGTGAGTTTCAAACATGTCTTATAATTATAGTCGAGTTGTGGAGAGCAAGCATAGATGTCAGTTCTTGTCAAAAGTTCTTATTTACAATCTCCGAATGACTTTTAACCCGTCTTCAGCACATACAAAACTACTAATCTAATTAATTGATATAGCACATGTTTCCGTTAATCCGACTACCTGTCCCATTCGAGTCCGGATTATCGGTCTAATTGCGACCGATATAAAATGGCTGGTAATGTGTCTGGTCGCTCTAGGACGAATTCGGAGAGAGAGAAAAAAATCAAGTGCTGGGCATTAGTGACTCAATCGGTAAGAGTGATAGTCGTTCAGTCAGACTCAGGTTTTCCATCGATGCGGGAGCGAATCCCACTCAGCCCAATATAAAAGTTCCCCGAATGTGGAAGGTCGGGGGTTTCCTCCGGCCAGGGCAATGCCCCCGGTTACTTCTCCCACTAAACCTGGCAAAGCCGCCATAAAGGGGAAATAATCTTGAGTGCGGCGTAAAATATCAATCAATCAATATAAAAGTTTAAAACATTCTGAGTGGACACGTCACTCGATCACCGTGTGTGAAGAGTTGCCAGGTACTCGCTTCAGCGCCTCCCCCCCCCCCCCCACACACACACACACAAATCTGGCAAAGCCGCCATTTCAGTAAAATAATCTTGAGTACGGCGAAAACATCAATCAATCTATATTTAGTCTATAATCTTGAAGATAACAAGTGCACAGGAGGATAATTTCAGGACACACCACCTATGGGAAATCTTGAGAGTCTTGTTTTGTCCCGAGACAATACAACTGTAGCAGAACATAATTTAAAAAAAAGTAAATACTGAAAGAGTTCTCAATTTGATTTTAACAATCTGGACCCGTGTCCGCTTCCAGCAATGACATATCAATTTGAAAGATCAAGGCTGTCCACAGATGACATCGATAGTCTAAAACCGGCATATTCGTGATCCAAGTATTGCCCTCGGCTTTGTTTCTCAGCTATGTCAATACTGTAAAAGTACAAGCTAATGCGAAGGTTCCGAAAAGTTTTGGTAAGAGAAAAAGGAGAAGCTTTTCTGGAGTAATTTAAGGATGTTTTAAAATGTTTCAATGTGATGTTGTGTTCATTTTCCAAAAAAATGACGCAAATACTTGTAATGCAACTTCTGCGTTATACTAGCACTGGTTTTTATCTTAGCTTAATTTTCTCATTGTATTTTATTGGCGGAAAAGATTGATTGCTGTTTTAAGCCACATTCAAGATTATTTCACTTATATGGCGGCGTTGCCAGGTTAGCGGGGAAGAAACCGTGTTCTTTGCGCGAAGGAAAACCCCGACCTTCGGCGAATACCTAGCAAATTTCACATAATGAAAAAAGTTATAGATGTATATTGAATAAATGGTAGAGGGTTATTGGGCATAAAGGCACACACTAAAATGATTGATCGATTGTGATTGATTGGCTGATTGATTGATTGGTTTATCGATCAATCCATGTTTTATTTACCTTACTTGGTGGCGTTGACAAGGTTAGTGGGGAGGGAACCCCGACCTTTGGCGAGTACCTTGCAACTCTCCACATAAAGTGACCGATTGAAACAAAACGTGTTTCCAAAATAGACATGCCATGGTTATAGACATGGCAGACCATTTCTCGAAACGAAAGTGGAAAATCATCATTGATTCTAGAAGATTACTGTTCTTTAACTTTGTCCCAATATTCTCCGGGGACCATTAAAATGCAGGATGAGGATGGTAAGCGGGCAATATCCCAATCTCATCCCTAGAGTATCAGTAAAACATGCCGTGCAAATTTCATCAATTCTTTCTGAAAGAAGGACGTTGCAAAGGAATATCTCCCTACACATTCGATTGTTAATTGAAGCCTTAGTTTGAGCCATCTGTAAAAAGAACCCATCCTTATTTGCTCTTAATTTATTTCCAAAGACAAATGACCTCTATCAGCATTTCAGTGCTTAACGTTAAATCCCTGAAGGCTTTGTTTTTCTGTTTTGTTTTGTTATTCAGCATGACATAAATATGATTTTAAACAAAAGCTATGTAATCAGTGTCGGATATTTACGAAAAACAATCTAAATATTGGATGTGTATGCTTCAAGTAACTCTCTTCTATTATCATTCAATCAAGACGGATTAACCAATGGAAAGCTAACGATTGTACCAACGACAACGACATATAGTGTAATTTCGCTGACGCATAAGGTTTTTTTTTTCCTGTGTGAACCGTCAAATAAAGTTTGAAGTAAAACAATCTTGATTAGGACATCAATCCATCAGTCAAACGTTCCGATCACTTGCAGCTGACCTTACATGGCCACAGTTTTGATGGTTATCAAAGGCAGTAGATTTGGGCTGATATTGGGGACCAGATGGTGTTTCAAAATGATTTTGTTCAGCTCCGTTCGTTGAACATATCCCTGCATTAGGCGTTAATTAGGCGCTGTGGCCATTCTCGCGTTCGACTTAAGTGGACTCAATGTGAGCTCTTATGTCCGACAGTAATCGTGTCAAGTCGAGCCTTCAACAGAAATCTCAGCTGGTCTCAGAAATGGCCTTTCCTTAGTAAGCTCATAATCTACATGGTACGAAATTCCTCGGAGGATTTTTTATGAAGATCCAAAATTGGATAAACGCTATCAGTGTTCTCTGTTAAGTTTAGCCTCTTGTCCGCCTCCAGCAATGTCATGTAGTCCGTTCTTTATTCGACGTGATAAGGGCAGACATCAGGTCGACTGTACACTACGAATGAAGGAATTTAACCTGTACTGGGACTCATATTCTTAGATATGCCAAACAAAGAGAAAACGTACGAACTAAAGTTACCTCTTGGTTAAAAATGTTAACTCCCTTGAGAAAAAATTGGATTTTTGGGGGGAAAAGTTTCATTATTGTGTCCGTTCTGGGTAACACATTTTTGCATGGGACACATTTTCTAATGTTGGGGGCCTCGGTGGCAAAGTGATAGTCACTCCTGCGGACACAGGTCTTCCATCGATGCGTTTTTGAACATCTGGTTCATAAAAAAAACTAAATGATATAGTCAATACAAACGTCATAAAATACGTAAAACCAAATGACAGAACGAAAAAAACTTGATGAACAGGAAAGTCTTACTTAAAGTGGCATGAGCTGCCAATGCACTGTGCCGTTAGTTCACTCACTCGACTGAAACATAAAATCGCCCCTGCGAGCAGTTTGGTTTGTTTACGTTGCGGGCACCTAACAATTCAAATTTTCAAATTCATATTAAAAATACAAAGTGACGTCCAAACTTTTAAATTTCGGAAAAAAATAGAAAGTTCCTAACTTATATTGTCTGGGAAAAATACAGAAAACGGTCTTTCTTTTTTAATGTAAACAATATTCCTGATTTTCGCGGCAAGTGTGCCTTTAACGTCAAAATATCAACATTTTGGCAGCTCATGTCACTTTAAGTGATGTCGTTGACTAGTATTGTTCATGCCATGATTATGAATCTTCTATATTTTATGAGGGGGCCTCCGTGGCTCAGTAGGTAGAGCGTTGGACGCTCTATCCGAACAGCCTTCCACCAATGGGTCTCGGGTTCGATTCCCACTCAGTCCCAAAAAAAAATGGAAAATTTTCTGATTGTGTTTTCACTCGAACGAAGATACACTGTATGTGGGATGGTTGCCAGTTACCAACGGAAGGTCGTGGGTTTCCTCCGGGCATAGAGCCCGATTTCCTCCCACAATTAAACTGGCAACGCCGCCCTATACGTGAAATAATCTTGAGCGCGGCGTAAAGCACCAAACAATCAATCAATCTACATTTTATGCCCTGACAGGTTGGCACAACATCGATTCATCCAACGTGTCACATCTACCATAACTTGACTGACGAAAAGCAGCAGTTTTTCGTTGTGCAATGTTGTTCTGCTAAATAAATATTGTTCATGCTTTATTTCTGAACCTACTCTATTTTACGCTCTGCTACAATGAAAATAAGTTTTACAGGTACCCTGACGAGAATATTATTAATTATAGGTATTTTTACATCATGATCTTGTATCGGAAAAAGTGTTGAAGGAGTCGAAAAATAACGTTAGGTCTAGACCCTATGTTTTCTGAATTCCTCATCTTCTATCAGCGTCTATCGTTTAGTGTAACATTAATGATAAATATCCAGTTTTGAAACGCCTAGGCTAGCGCACGAATAGGTTTCATAACGGAAACTTGGAACCGTGTAGATTATATTATGTCTCTAGAATTTGTTTCCCAGATGGTTCAAGCAAGAAAAAAAAACTGTCAGCTTCTATCGTTTAGTGTAACGTTAGTGATAAATATCCAGTTTTTAAACGCATAGGCTAGCCCACGAATAGGTTTCATAACGGAAACTTGGAACCGTGTAGATTATATTATGTCTCTAGAATTTGTTTCCCAGATGGTTCAAGTCTTTCCAGCCAAGGCGAGTAACAAAAGCTTTGCGTAATTCTATGTGACGTCATCAGGCTCGGCGGTAATTCGAACCCATAAACCATCGATGGAAAGCCTGTATCGGCTCGATAGACTATTGTTCTAGCGAAAATATTTTTTGTAAATCCGAGTGTTTTATAAACTTTGTGATCTGCTGTTAAAGAAAACGTTTACGGTTTAATATATTTAGGAACACTGCACACGGAAACACACGGAAAAGCTTTTTGCCTAAAATAACAATGCAGACAAGTTTCTAATTGTGTTAGAAAGGGGTATATCATTTAGTCCTTTCTACCCCATACATGTAAGTTGTGGTAAAAAACTAAACCTATGATATTTCATTAGGTTGACGACTGACAGGAGCTTGGCTTAGTCAGCAGAATTTTCTGGAACACTTTGTAATACACTGACAATGCTTACGCCTTTTCAGCTATGGAAAGAATATATCGGTAGACTGAGGTTGAACCTCATAGGATCATGAGAAAAGAAAGTGAAAATTGTGTCCCCCCCCCGGAAAAATCTAGGAAGATGACAGACATGAGAGTTTATCCCTGACCAATATACCTTTCAAACACTTGTTCTTTTTATAAGCAACCGTTTAATATATTAAGATGAAAACGAAATCTAAATAATAAAGACAAACGACTTTTCTTTTATGGTTAATGGTTTAATGTATGAAACTTCACAGTGCATCCTGTCGAGTAAAAACACGATTAGCAAATAAATAGAATCGTATGGTGTGCGTAGAATGAGTGAGATGTTATCATATTATATGAATTTACTGCACAGGGCGCAATAAATAAATCGTATATTTGTCTGTAACTAATGTCTATAAACATGTTATGTACATTGTCTTGAAGATTTGGGATATACAGCTGTTAACCCGATAACTGGGTATTATTTACAATGGAATAACAAGTTATATATACACAGGATATTATGTACAACATTGTCTATTGTTATTTAAGACGTGTTAATTACATTGTGGTTGCCTTTATCTGCCCGGTTGACTAAACTGTCACACAAATTGGATGAAATATAAACTGTATTGCCGTTAATATGGGACGATAACTGCAGCCTTAATGGTTCGATTTACTGTCGATTTCTGGGATGAAATTGCATCATTTTAACAAATGTGCATTATTTACAATGGGGGATGATTTACGTTAAGTAATTATTCACACCGAATGATAAAAACATTTATCGTTAGGTGTTATAAGCCGCGCTCAAAATTAATTTGCATGCAAGTATATGGCGGTGTCACCAGGTTTATTTTCTAAAAACGAGGCTCGTAGGCCGTTTGAAGCTTTTGACTTCCTATTTCCTAACGATCCAGCGACTAAATATGTTGGTGTCAGGTTGATATAATATGCGCGTGACAACAGAGAGTAATTTTCAGAATAACCATTGTTTAACAAACAAAAGTTATTGATGATGGTTGGGTGCTGCCTCCGCAAAAATGCTAGGTTTTCTGACTTAAACTTAGACTAAACTTCATCAGACGGTGTCATTTGATCGAAATGATCATGAGAAACTCCTGTTCCATGCATATGATCCGAATTGTCCTCATGGAAATGGTTTCTATGTACCACAGGAATCCCCAGAATCTGTCGGCCAAAAACCTCCGGTTTCCTCGCTGACAACACCTGGTAACGCCACCATAACATATGAATACTCTTGAATGTGGCACAAACCACAAATCAAAGAGAAATGATTAAGGCATCATCACGAAATAAACTTTGCAAACAGCAAAAGCATTTGGTGATACCAATTTTTCAAGTGTAATATAAACTGAACGTGTTGTTCACAAAATTTACTTCGTGATAATGCCTTAATTATTTCACATTCGAATTGAGTCAAGGTTTAAAGAGAGTTTCAAACATTTCATGTTCCATACAACGAATCAATCAATCTGTGTGTAGCAGTTTAATTATTCTAATTGTGACCGAAGTTGTCCTTCCAAATTTTTGGGTTCAAAGTATATCATTTAACATGAAGATTTTCAATAAAAAAGTTATCAATCCCATGTATATCCATAGGCGATAAATGAAATGACGTTTCTTACTATATCACTAAGAGATCCCTGTCTAGCCATCGATTTTGACCAAATGACAACGAGTTACAAGTTCTAGAGGAAGCCAAATGCTCAGTAAATGTTAAAAATAGTTAATCTATATCTATAGCACATTGTTAAATAGACGAAGAAACTCGGTGTTACAAAGGCTATAAAGGCTAGTAACAATGCATCACAGATTTCCTTATAGATAAAAAAGATCAAAATTTAATAACTAAATTTATACCCCGTAATGGAATACAATTTGACCTATAAGCTAAACCCGTCCGGCCAATTGGTAACAAATTAATCATAGTAATAATAAGGCATTCATATTTGTCGGTGCATCATAAGACCTAGTCTAGAGCACTGCCAATCGACGCATTCTAGATCAGAATATATTTAAGATGTTTCTAGATAGACTTGAGATGGCATGACGTCACAAAGTTGCAGCCAATCGAAAAGAAGGCAACGCCATGTAGCGCAGATCGACATTGTGGATTCCGATAAACTCTGAGCGCTATCCATTAAGCAGCAATGCCGCCGACGCTCAACTTCATTTTAAAACATCTATTTACTTATTTGTTCTGATATATGATGTAATGTGATAGTGGTGCAATTTATCATTTTTTTGCACGATATCGTTAAAAAAATTGAGCATTGCCAGCATTTGCTGGATAACGGAAAGCGTTCGCTATACGTGGAATGGCGACCACGTGACATTTTAAATGACCAATCATGCTATCGACCAGAGAAGAAAAATGATCAATTAGCACGAAATGGTTCATCAACGAACAATGCACTGTTCTCGCCAGATTATGTTGGGGAATTTAGAACGTCAGAAACAAGCTAGTCGATGTGACGTAGCCATTACATGCGTATAGTCCACTGGTGGATACCTTCGTGACGAAGAAAATGTAAAGCGTCAGCCATCTTTGTTTTCGAACAATGACGCTGCAACAATAATGTGCATGTAAAGAGCATGTTGCGTTGTGGGTTTCACCTGGTGATATTTTACAATACTCCTTAAGGCTTGTGCTGTATGAACAAACATCCTTGGGCAAATATACCCCAAAAGCAACTCTATTCCAAACTGTTGGAAAAAAGCAATTTTCCAAAAGTTCGTCTCTCCCCTTATACGTGATCACTTTGTAAGACGAATAATATACTTTTCTCGAAAAATTGCACTGTATGTGACTTATCTTCCTCGTAACGATTCAAGTTCATACAGTATTGCACTACTAGCCCGTACAATATAATTATTATACAATAGTTGAGTAAGCTATATGTTTGTCGCAGTTTAAATTCCAGGACATACACATACGTTGGCTATCGTGCCATCCCAAGTCTAAGTATAATCATTGCGTACATTTCTAGTGTATTAACGTCAACCAAAGTGCAGCATGTCTTACAGCATTATTCTATGTAAATCGACGCTTCTGCAAGATACGCTTGATGATTCTATAAAAATCGCCATCACCAGGAAGAAGATAAATCGGAACCAAAAATTGCATAACTTGCGTAATCACATGTCAAAATCCATACTTTTCCAACATCTACACTGACGTCAGAGATACGTTGTTTGCGACGTAACCTCTACTACCTACAAGGAGAAAGTGCATTAAAACAGAGGCAATCGAAATACATAATCACATTTGATAATTACTAATTAAAAAAACGTCACAGGCTGGATGGATGTCGTAATATACCAAAACGAAAGAAGCGATAGTAACTTAATCAAACGCCTTCATCATGAAACATATATATCATGACAGATTTGATTGAATGATTGATTGATGTTTTACGCCGCACTCAATATTATTTCACTTATATGGCGGCGTTGCCAGGTTTTGTGGGGGAGGAAGCCGGGCTCATTGCCTTCGGCGAGCACCTGACAACTCTTCCACGATGCGACCGAGCATCACAGATTTGAAGGTAGCACGAACAAAACGACGATAACCTCATTAAACACCGGGTATCTGGTAAAACCGAACATGTTCTGTCGTTCCAAGCTTCCAAGGCTTATTAGCTTGCTTCGGTGGCTCAGTCGGTGGAATGATACTCCCTCAGTCCGACACAGACCTCCAAGCGATGGGCCGAGGGTTCAAGTCCCACTCAGGCCACATTAAAAATGTCCACGCCATCGTCGTATGTGGAAGAGATGCCAAGTACTCCTCGAGGGTCGGGGGTTTTCCTCAGGTAAAGAACCCAATTTCCTGTTAAATAAAGAGGGTGTCGCCGCTATATAAGTGAAATAAGCTCGAGTTCAATCAATCAGACCCAGCTTCTTAATAACGTTTTTAATAATTTCATAACAATTTATCTTTATATGTTAGCTAGGGAATGAATTTCTATTCTAATCTGTTTGAATAATATAAAATATTACTTCAATTTGGAATAGCTTGCTTTCATCCCAAGTTTGCGTCACTTTAATGCAAGGTTGTGACATTTTTTCTTTGACATATTGTATTGTTTGTTCCTTAACCTCTTAAAGTCCATATTCTGACTATATTAATTTAGTCATCTTCAGCTAGATAGTTCATTTCGTACCTGGATATGACTAAAAAACCTACTAAAAACATTGAACCATTCAATTTATATTTTTCGGAATTACTTCTCGTGTGTTATGTTTAGCTTATTATTGGAACTATTTTAAAAACCAACTTACCACTTTACTTTCGCAGCATGGCGACGTTCTGGAGGTACTCCCTATTGAAGATATTCCGTTGTGGTTAGGTTCTAAATCCAACATCTCAGGTGAGTCTTTGTCAATTGAAAATTGTCCGTTACATATGGAATATATTTCCCCACTTGTGTGTCCGTTCGACATGGTGGAGGGGGTTTTATTGACGCTCACGTGACCATTAGCTAACGATTCTTCTTGAAGAGAACTCAGCTGACGGAAAATACTTGGTCGATTGTGTTTTTTGTCTGACCTTCTTTTGCCCTTCGGTTCCTGAACTTCGTCATCGTCTTCTTTCAAAGCGTCTGAGATCATGTTGCCATAGATATCGTCTCCATCGCCTCTGTCTTTGCCAAGCGTACTGATGAGCATTAGGGAGGCAAATGATGAGATGGCTGACATTGTTGACCCGGCGCGACCTTGACCATCTACAAGTGAGAGAATAATTTAATTAGAAAAGTGACATTTATTTAGCCTACAGATTGCCATTCTGACCTGGAATGTAGAAGCTCAAAAGAAAACGTTTGTGGACGTGTGTGTATTTGGAGGGGTTTGGGGCACGGACGGATCAGGCATCGGACATTATAGGAGTCTGAACGACACATATACGGCGTTGCGGCTATAAGAATGAAACTTCTTGAAAAAAAATTATCCATCTGGAATTTTTTTTTTAAGAATCCATGAACCGAGTCTTTTGCAAAAGCGTTTTTTTTAACGATGGCGAATTGCCCTACAGAATAAGGTGCCGTTTTATTCATTTTATGAGCTGCAAAACTATATGTAAAACAACAGAACAGAGCCAATTTGCGGTAGGTTTCAGAACAGAAAAGGATCCTTGCAAATATCAGTACCGATTCAGCGGCAACATGTATCCACGCTCGTTTGTTTTCCTCCGAACTCTGCAGCTCTTTTCGGTCAGCTCTTTAGTGTGGTGACAAATGATAAGTTGTATTGTATCTGAGCTTGACGCAGATTTGCATTGGTATTGCGTTTTTAAGCCAGTAGCGGGAAATAAAAAGACCAATTATTTTGTTATAATCCAAGCATTTACAAATTGCTTGAAAATAACTGGTTATGTATTTAATCGCCATTTATCAATCTTGGATACCTCGAAAACTCATCAAAGATTGTTTGGCCGGTTTCCAGAAAGAACGCTTGTGACGTCAATAGAAAGTGCCCGGTCTTTACGTGTCTCTGGGGTCGGCTACAAGATCGTAAATCAAGCGGAGAAGATTCGAAAACAACAAACGGTTCTATTGCCAAAGTCATAAGAGTTTGTTAAAGCGAACAGGCGGCCTCGTATCTAAACCCATTAGCTCTGTGCAAGTATCGAATTCTTTCGTAGTGCTTTAGATACACAGTTTGATTAAGCTATTCAATAAGAATCGTTGTGATTGGCGCAGGGTATAAAAACATACCGAAAAAGCAAGTAAGATAAAAAAGAGTGAATTTTCCCGTGGATATTCCCAGCAGAGCTATTAGATCAATAAATTGACTTGAATCCTGGGCCTTGTGTTCGGTTTCAATAGATGTACACAGTATCACTGAAGTTATGGAATTTACAGCGCCAAGAAAAACATAATGCTAGCTTGAAGTCGAGCCTTCCGGAAATAAGGAAACATTAACTGAGTTACGATCTGATCTTGATATATTTGTTCTCCGCCTTCGAAAACAAAATTTCTCATTCTACGAACAACCCAATTACAAGACCGAGAGGATCCGGCTTTGTATTTGCAATAATAGAAACCCGAACTCCGCGAGATTAGAATAATACAGCCAGATGTTACGTATTCTCAATTTCGGAAACAAAGATATTTTTCAATACGTCAGATTCAAACAAACATATTATCAAATCAGGCTGCATATCTAACCAGAAGACGAAACCCAAATGTTTCAATCGCAATATTAAAAACCTCTAACCTGTAGACCAACATCATATACCCCTTGTTTATATGACGTGTATCTATATACTCCACGGATAAGCCCAAAAAATTGCCACTCAATCTGTTTTGTTTTGTTTGAATGAGATGTTTGATAAAATCCCTTGATGAATGAAACGACCGCCAAATCAATGCAGTGTCAAGAGGCTATGCTCGAGAGAAGATTGCATGGTGACGTAGTTTCATTTTATGTTGGAGAACAGTATTTGTAATATTGGTGATATGTAAGTCGAGAATCCCACTTTGGTCAAATACAAATTGAAAACATTTTAAGTGGATTTTCCATGCGATCGATCGCCGTATGTGGAAGAATTGCCAGGTACTCGCCGAAGGTTGGGGACTTCCTCCCGCCAAAGAGCCCGGCCCGGATTCCTCCCCCACTAAACCTGGCAACGCCGCCATACACGTGAAATAATCAACCTATAGTGATCATAAATATATATCAGTCAGGACTAATGATGAAAGCTGGAACGGATCTCTGATAACAAAGCACTTTTGTCTCTGATACTATTTTGAGTTCGTAATGGGACCATTCCATGCGGAAGTTTCAAAGTATGCGGAAGTCACAAGGTCAAACCGGAAGTTGGCTATATTTATTTCTCGGAACTTACGGAAGGCAGTCGCCAAAGAAGAAACCGGAAGTTAAATATACTTACATATACACGTTGAAATTTCTTCATCGGTAGCGCCTTTTGATTTTGCTACAGCCACTAACAGTTGAACATCTCTCTAAAACAAGACAATTGACAAAGGGTTAGTGTAGCATCAACAATACAGGCGAATGATCAAAACGAACACGTGCATTGATGAAAAATACCTACGTTTAATCAAGAGTAACTAAACGTTATCAAACTTGATGCTTGAATTTTCGGAAAGTGGCACTTTTGTGTTATATTTTCTTGTTTTTTCTAGTTTATTACAACCCGTTTCAAAGTAAGCTTGCCATAGGCTAGTTCTTATTCAACAGACATTGTATTTCATATGTTCTTCAAGTGAATGGTGCAGGCACTAAATAAGTATAAAAATTGTTTCGAAATCCCATTGCTTTAAGATCTGTAATTAAACGCGTACAACCCAACCTAGCCGAGAAATCTGGGCTCTGCCGAACTTTTTTGTTTTTGCTCTCAGTGTTCGTCATAAGGCGACAAGACACATTAGCAGCCGTATAATACCAGTCGCCGTAAGACCGATAATCCGGGCTAAACCCAACCCAATGAGTAGACTGGCATTCCATAAAACGACGTTCATACAAAACACTCACCCGAATTTCGTTTAACAAAGATTGAATCTTGACAACTTTTTGTTCCGCTTTCTTCTTTGATCTTTGTATGGTCATCATTTCAATGTGGTGCTTGTGATTCATGGTCATTAAAAAACCTACAAAAATACACTGTGGTAAAGGCGATATTTATCAAAAGACAAATATAAACGACTGAGGGAGTTTCAAGACTACAGATGTTGTGAAAGCATGCTCAGCCATGTTAATAGTTACTAGTCAATGGACCATGTGCGCTGAACAACTTTCACGTACGTTTCCGAAAATTTAGATAAAAATCTCTTCCGATTTCAAAGCCTTTTTGTCGACGCAATAATGAATACCACACATTCGGCGCCTTGTTCTTGTGTATACGATCGAATCCTGCCACAGAAAAATCGCAACATACAAAATTATCATTTAAGCTATCGAAAAATGTAGTTCTAAAAGTATCAGAAAGCCGTAGTTTCTTTACTAATATATTCCACAAACTGTGCACATGATCTAATATTTCCTGTGGGCAGGAAGTCCTGCATGTTTCTTGCTCGTGGTAGTTGTGTTTCTTTGTGACCAAAGTACCGGAATCGAGCAAATTTTACAAATATCTTGACCCTGGTGCCGTATATAGAGCAAAATGTACACATATTTTGTGCCGGGTATACAGACAAAGTTTGCACAGAGTTTGGTCCTATTACCGTACAGAGCTAACCTTGGTAGCTTATATATATATCAATGTTTACACATATTTGGACCCTAGTACGTTTATTGAGAACAGTTTACACATATGTGTACCCTACTACGTATATAGAACAAAGCTTACACATATTTTGACCATAGTACCGTATATAGAACAAAGCGTACACATAGTTTGACCCTAGTACCGTATAAAGAAAACATTTACACATATTTTGACCTTAGTACCGTATATAGAACAAAGCTTAGACACATTTTAAGCCTAGTACGTTTATTGAGAACAGTTTACAATTATGTTGACCCTGCTACAGTTATTCCTCCTATTTGTGAATCGATAACTGACTGAAATGCTAAACCACGTATAGAATTACTGATCTCGGAGATAATAGGCGATTGCAAATAACACATTTCTGTGTATAGTTTGACACGCTGGAAATAAGTAGACCTCATTTGTTTGCGATAAACCAATACGTAAATGAAATCAGTAAGCATATCTGTCTGTTATTCATCATATACTAGTATTCATGAAAGTGACATTTCCTTGTTATGTACTGATAACTATTCTTTCAACGAAGTAATTTAAGTGATCACAAGGTCAGACCAATCAACAGCCTTTGACCAGTGAGGTGTAGTTGATTTGATTATACCTTGCCGAGTAGAACAGAACCACATATGCCATTACTGTTACCAACGAGGCCAAGGGCGTTATTTATTATCAAGTAACACAAGCCTTATACTAAATGTTATCATAGGTATTAAATTCTTATTTAGTGGTTAACAAGCCACCGATTGTTAAACACTAAGATGCAATTGAGTTGAATTCGAACCAACGACATAGCGATGAGATACCTTCATGTGTCTGACTGAGGGCCTACCGTTAGGAGGGTTGGTTCAAATGAAATGAACACATGACATATATTTATATAACATTGTGATATTTCTTCAACTCATATATTTTGTACATTTGTTTTTTTTTCTGCACAGTAAGCTGACAGTTTGTTGTGTGCAGTATTTCATGCACAATTCATTTTACCGACACAAGTTAAAAACAGAACTGACGAGGTCAAAATCCTCTCTCAGTCCGACGCAAGCCTTCCATCAATGCTTCGCGGGATTTAAATCTCACTCAGATCAAATATAAATCGAAAATTTCTGAGTGGATCGCCGGATGTGGAAGAGTTGGCAGATACTCGCCGAAGGTTGCGCGTTTCTTCAGGGCAATGAACGCAGTTTGCTCTCCAACTAAAGCTGGCAACGCCGCCATATAAGTGAAATAATCTGGAGTGCGGCGTAGAACATCAATCAGGGCCCTCGGGGACGTTTCTCAAAACATTCAAGTCCGACAGAAAGCTTTTGACAAATATTCCTACCATTAACCAAGTATCAATAAAACCCATTCTTCTCTGACATTCATTGAACTCAAGTGAAATACTTAATTACTCGACTTGTCAAGCACAGCTTATTAGACGGAATATATGTGACAGGTAAACGAATTAATTGAAATATAATTATTACAGACTACGTTCGATAAATTATAACCCACAATAATAACAGATTCATTATATAACCAAATTCATTTTCTGAACAGTAGGTACACATGATTCAATTATACTTGAAATTAACATACTAGTATAGGTTTTTGATGGCGAATATGATTTCTAAGCAAATTTGATGAAGACCAGAAAGGTCAATATTATGTCAAACTATGCAAATAATTCAGTGGCCTCGTGCAATTTTGCATTTTGATATTATTCCGTCTCAGGATTCGATCCTAAATACAAGAGCAAGGCGCCTACTTTCCGTGCTGATTTTGTTAAAAAATGAATGAAAAAATTACAAACGTGTCTGATTGACAAATAAAATGGAGCAAGCACTCACTGTTAACAATACGGATGACTCTCCAAGGAAGAAAGAAAACTAAAACAGTTGCAGCATCCTTTCCCGCCCCAAATACTCCCGGATAGCCCAGAAAGAGAAAATCCAAACAAAACGAAGTTATCACGATGAATGCGTCAAATACCTGAAAATAAAAACGCATACTGTTAATTGTTATCACATATCGTAATAAAATACTACACTGCTACTTATGCTGCATCTTAAGGGTCTCCGTACAAGAGTCTTGCACCAATGGGAATCGCTGCAGGCACGAGTATAATGCATCGCCATCTTAGTGCCAAAATTAACGGCAAAGAGATTTCCCGACCGCGATATTGGTATTTAGATTTTGATTTAGAGCAATATGTGGAAGCATAATGTTAGATTGGATATACTAGAAATGGACTATATACGTGGAATGGAGGTCACTTGGTATTTCCATCGAACGCCGCCATTACAAGGATATGCTGCAATTTCAATCCAGATCGGTCATGCACGCGCTCATCACTCAGCAATGGCGTGCTTTTACAAAGTCAAATCCAAACCGGCCAATGAGACGTGTCCATTCTACGTATAAAGTTCATTGGGATAAAGCCTCATAAAATAAAGTGTGTTGAGAGTGAGATATAAATCAATGATTTTAAAAGAAAATTATACACGCCTTATGGTGAAAATGGTGAGTAAATATTTTAGAGTCCGAATCTCAACAAAGGAAGAAGAGTACTGGTTTGTACTCTGTTGTAGAATGCAGCGGAGTCATGTCAGACTCGTTTGTTTACATTCCAAACTCTGTGCGTTCAGATGTTGGCATTGCATCAGTATCTAGTAAAATCAAAATCAGAATGAGAATATTACAAATTTCATGTCACCAGCGCTGTCATTGCGCATATAGGGAGCATTTATTGTTCGAATGGGACACTCGTTCTGACGTGGTAGAACAAAAAACGGCAATCGGGATGACAACGTCAACAAAAAACGTCCTCTGTCACCTGATATCGCGAAATCTCTCGAGAGACTCCCAGGCCCTATAGCGCAAGATCTTTTTATGTAGACATATTGCTATACCAGTGTTGCAAAACATTTACATGAGAATCATACTTATCATTGTTAAAGCTATTTATATGAGTGGATTTTCACTCGGTCGCCGTAAGTGGAAGAGTTGCCAGGTACTCGCTGAAGGTTGGGGGTTTCCTTCGAGCAATGATCCCGGGTTCCTCTCCCACTAAACCTGGCAACGCCGCCATGTAAATGAAATAATCTTGAGCGCGGCGTAAAACATCAATCAATCAATCTAACTCTTAAGCAGACATTGTTCAAATCTCTTACCTCTAATTTCTGTTTACAAAAAGCTTTCCCCATGCATATTTGCTTTACCAGGGTCTGGAATAAAAATGAATACTTCATCTGAAAACAATATCTGCAAATAACATCGTTTTAAGATTATATTATAAATGCTATTTCAGTTATTTCACTGGTGTAGTAAATATCAAAGCATCTTATCAGTAAACGATTTCCTGAAAACGAAGGCTATGGAATGCACAGAAAGAAATAACATAAATAAAAATTAGTTTCGCCCAAGATTACTGTTTTAGCAAGCTTACGCGCTCTTGTATACTATTTTATTACTTTCCATACAATATAATTTTAAATATTCATTGATTATTAACCTTTATCCCAGGTTGATGATTCAGAGACCATTTTGAATGGAGCACTGGTCAATTCCTTGTATCTTAATATGAAAGCAGCAACATTGACATTCTCAAATGTGACAAATATATATATACTTCAGATGTTTTGTATTTGTCATTCATTAAAGCTTTACGCCGCACTCAAGATTATTTCACTTCTATGGCGGCGTTGCCAGGTTTAGTTGTGTGTGTGTTGGGGGGGGGGATGTTTGCCAGGAGGAAACCTCCAATCTATAGAGAGTACCAGGCAACTCTTCCACATTTGGCGATCTAGTGAAAAACCAACTCGGAAAATTTCCAGTTATATTTGGTCTGAGTGGGATTTGAACCCGCGTCGGATGGATGGAAGGCCTGTGTCGGACTGAGGGACAATCACCAACTGAGCCAACGACGTCCCCTGTATTTTTAAAGGTATATGCATAGGGATATTTGTGTAACAGTTGTCCAAAAAAAGTAGAACAAATATTTCAAACCCACAAGCCTCCCATAGGACACTCCAGTCAAAACGCTACTCTGATATTTTTTTCAATTTTCTTTGAGCTCAGAGGGATTCGGATCCGCGACCTATCAATGGAAGGTGTGTTTCGGGGGGACTAAGAGACTATCGCTCTGCCGTCTGTGCAGCCCCACGGGTAGAAGAATATTTACTAAAAAAACAGACATCATTATCGATTTTGGTGGCCAATACTTGACACAACTTGAATTACGCTAAAAGTATATGTTTCAATACCAGAGTGGCAATACGAAGAAAATCTTTTAGACAAATCTGCGTAGACAAAATCGATTGGACTCGTTTTGGATTCAGTGGAGCGGGACTGTTTCAGTATTGCGGTGACTCGACTGGGCCGAGGCTGGGCCACCGAACACCCCCCCCCCTCCTTTCATTCAATAGAAAGTTTTATTTCAAATTCCATAATGCATGCAGTTTGTCGAAACATGCACCTTGACTTTTAATTTTTTAGACGTATGTTTTTAGTTCCCTGCTTGGTACGATTCAAAACCTGTTAAGCAGTAGACAGATCGCAGTAGACAGACCGTGTGTTTCAATTAATCCGTCTGCCTATTTAAAAAAAACTCCTTTTGCACAAAGCTCGTACAGAAACCGGAATGGATCGAGTTTCAGGTTTACTCTTTTAAAGGATTTATGAACAGGGCTTAAAGCTATGTGCGTTTGTTTATGGACTAAATGCATGTTTTAAAAACATAAGTTGAAAGAAAACAGCACTCGCTAGTTCTCTGCTAGTAAAAGTAGGAAATACTCATATATTCCGTATTTTTCGCAACTACTCTTGTCAAAACTGACATTACACACGACCTTCTGACACATCAGACATCGTGTATAACGTCACGACCGTGAGTGTACGTACACAGCAGATGTTGGGTTTGACGTCATATGTCACTGAGATAATTAACTTTCGGTAAGCATTGTAGAGCGGCAAATGCAGTATTAAATTGTGTGTGTGTTTTGCGCCAGACATTTAGTTTTCTTTTTTGGTCAGACCTCTTAAAGATCATGTTATGCATAACACTTACTGTGGCATGAGCCGCCAAAATGTTGATATTTTGATGTTAAAACAGAATGTTGAAATTGTTGGATATTTTTCTCAAGACGTATAATTCAGAAGCCTTTGAGTGCTTCTTGTCTCGAAAATGAACCACAAAGTATTGTTTTGAACTAACTTTGGCTTAAGATGAATGAATGGTCGTCCCGGTTATATGAATTTTGTTTACTTTACGAACAAGCTTTCAGTTCGTACAGGCTACATACTGTATGGATTTTCCTCAATTCAACGCCAATAATTTCGTTTTACGATGGCCTTCAAAGCCTCTTACTGCTGTGGCCATCAGAAATTATAAAAACAATGTGAATTTTGGCAGCTCTTGCCACTTTAACGTAAAATTAGAAAATATAGCCAAATGTTGTTTAAAAAAACCTTTAAGGCCAGATAAACCGCAATCGACAAATCCTGTGTTTCAATTGATCTATCAATCTAAATAGTCAACTGGGCAAGGCGCTTTTGGTTTTCAGGTTTGCTCTGCAAAGGCCAGAAATGATGTTTTATCCAAACCGTAATCGTCAAATCGGGTGTTTTGTTTGGTCCGTCTATCTAAATAATCAGCTGCTTATAATGGACTAAGGACTTTTGTTTCAGGTTTGCTCTGTTAACGCCAGAAATTATGATTAAACCAAACCGCAATGGAAGAAGGCCCTATCTTATGTTTTGATTGCAACTGGCCTCCCTACACATCACGCTACTTATATCCATCCTTAATAATATTGGGTTGATTTGGGATGCTCATTAATGACAGTCATCATCTTGGAATGCTAGCCAAAACAATCCGAATAAGGCGAGCAGTATTAATGTACACAGAAATATGAGAATTCACATCGAAGCACATTATTACTGAAGTTATATATCAACCGTTATCAGTCAGTGTATAAATCTGTATATGTATATGGGAGGCTGCCAAAAAGGTTCATAGTCTACTTCCACATAAGCCGCAAAGGAGTTGTTTAGGATTAAATCCCAATTTAACCATACCTCTGGGTGGATGTTAATAGCTCAGGTATGATTCCGTCTGTTATACAATTATGTAATTATTAACTGCCATTCCTTTTTCACCCGAACAAATATTAAAGGGGCACAAGTTGCCAAAATTCGATTCTTTTCACCCATAAATTCCCACTGCCAAGATAATAAACACTTTTGAAAAACATTGAAAAACTAAAGGATTGACGTTGAAATGAAAAATATGTCAGAACCCCATATGAACCGAAGGACTGTGCAAATAACGGACAAAATTCAAACAGCCTGGATGTAGCAGTAGATATTGGGGGTACTTTATTGCTTATAAATCTATACCAAAAATGTATATTAGCAAAATTGGTATCAACAGAAAGCTCTTATTTTATACATTATGATAAAAAAGGCGAATATTTAACTAATTCTGTTTTAACGAAATTTTCGTTCTATATGGCAGTTCATGTCACTTAAACGGAAATCTAAGGCGTTTAAATAAGAAGAGTCACACGTGATATCAATATCTACGATAAACTAATGTTTTATTATTGGGAGCTAAATTGTGTTTTTAAAGAGAGGGATTTAGGTATGAAAATTTAAGCTTTAAAATAGTTTAAATGGAAAGAATAGAGTTCATTTAGTCTAAAACAGCTATCCTTATCCCCCGTAAGCGAATAATTGAAATTTGGCGTAACAATAAAGGATAAGCTCCTGAATTGACTGATTGATTGATGAGTTGCTTGGTTGCTTGATTGAGGGTTGCTATCGTATCCAGACAGCACGGACAGACACATATACTTCCCGATAGCTATTGGGAATAAGCTCACTCTGTAATCAAAACCGCTGCAACTCTATCAGATCACAATGTCAAAACCGAAATCCGGGAGATTAGTTTCAATGGGCGGTTCGGCACTGTCTCCGACACAATATACGCTCGTCAATATATAACATCGCACTGACGTGTTCTATACTGATCAGAAATGAGAGGTAGCATTTTACCCGTAATTTCATAAACACAGAAATGTGTATACAAATCTATTAAAATTGCCATATTAAATGAAAATAGGAAATACTAAGAAATACATTTTCCTATATAACTGTCCATAGCCATTGTGAAATAAACCACAAACAGTAAACAGTCACCAGGCTTATCTGATAATGTTACAGTCACCACCTTAACATGGTAGTGCTACAGTCACCAGGCTTGTCTGATAATGCTACAGTCACCAGGCTGGTCTGATAATGCTACAGTCACCAGGCTTGTCTGATAATGTTATAGTCACAAGACTTACATAGCAATGTTACCGTCATCAATCTTACATGTCAATGTTACAGTTACCAGGCTAACGTGGCAATGTTACAGTCACCAGGGTTATCTGATAATGGTACAGTCACCAGGCTTACGTGGCAATGTTACAGTCACCAGGCTTACACGGTAATGTTACAGTCACCAGGCTTATCTGATAATGTTACAGTCACCAGGCTTATCTGATAATGTTACAGTCACCAGGCTTATCTGATAATGTTACAGTCGCCGGGCTTACATGGCAATGTTACAGTCACCAGGCTTACATGGTAATGTTACAGTCACCAGGCTTACATAGCAATGTTACAGTCATCAGGCTTACATGACAATGTTACAGTCACCAGGCTTACATGGCAATCTTACAGTCACCAGCCTTACATGGTAATGTTACAGTCACCAGGCTTACATGGTAATGTTATAGTCACCAGGCTTATCTGATAATGTTACAGTCACCAGGCTTACATGGTAATGTTACAGCCACCGGGCTTATCTGGTAATGTCACAGTCACCAGGCTTATGGTGTGTTGCCACGGACTTGCGTTAACGCGTGCGTTGACGGATGCGATTTTCACCAAAGAATGGGAACTACAGAAATACGCTAGAGTGTTTCCACGGTCAGTACGATATTTTTTAACGCACGCGTTAACGGACGGAGAATGGAGCTTGTCCCATTTTGAACGCATCGGACGAGGGATTTCGCTAATCATGACGTCATTGAAAGAGTTTTCCGACCCCAATGACCTTTTGCTGTCAGATCGAAATTCACAGAAAACACCGAGTGAGTTTTTTTTACTCGTTTTTACTGACTTGTGTTTGTGTTAAAAGGCTATGTAGATGTCCACTTTTCCCCAAACCGAAAAAAAAAATGTTGTAAGGGATATGACCTTGACTTTTGACCGGGACCTTATGACAGATCGCACTCTCGATCGCATGCGTTAACGCAGGTCCGTGGAAACACTTCATCCTATCCGTTAAACAATCGCATCCGTCAACGCACGCGTTAACGCAGGTCCGTGGAAACACGCCATTACATGGCAATGTTACAGTCACCAGACTTACATGGCAATGTTACAGTCACCGGGCTTATCTGGTAATGTCACAGTCACCAGGCTTACATGGCAATGCTACAGTCACCGGGCTTATCTGGTAATGTCACAGTCACCAGGCTTACTTGTAGTATTACAGTCACTAGACTTATTTGATAATGTTACAGTCACCATGTTTAGATGGTAATGTTACGGTCAATTTTAATGTTCAAGTCCCAGTTGGGTTGAATGTGAATATTGCACAAGAATCCGCATGCATTGTTTTATATGGGCTTTCAACCCAGCCAGGGCGAAAGCATCAAATACAATAATGGATGGTTGGTTTGTTGTTTTAGCTTATTGGTGCGTCCATTCGTATGAATCATGTACCACATACTAGTGAGTGATTAATACCTTGAGCGATTAAGAAAACTGTGATGTTTTAACACAATATATTGAATGTCTCTGTACAGGAGTATATTTATGTTAGTGCCTACTTAAACTCTTAAGATATTGAAACATGCAATACAAGTGACCTTACACCCATATACGATTTACAGATATCCAAATATACAGTGATGAGAAAGGGGAAGATAGACAGATTGCTCGATATTTGTTAGTCGGGTATCATTTAAGCATTATACAGTCCTAAATACGATGTATTTATACATTTATAAAAAATATACGATGCTTTTCTGTACAATTATCGTTTTAATAATATTTCATCAAGAGTTTAGTATTTTCTTGATTAACGTTGAGGATCGTTTAGTGTCAGTTAGTTCTAAGAGGCAAGCACTTTGCAAACCCCATGCTTTATTCTACGGGCTTTGCTTTTTATTGTGTGAATGAGAGCCAACGTAGGTCAGATAAGGTTCGAGTACAATAACAAACGTACAAGAACACTTTCGAACATAGGGCCTACAGTTACATTTCCAAAGCAATGAATACAGCTCGCCGTAATGGACGGTCAAATGTTTTTTCATTAGATTATACATTCATGTGCATAATAAAATAAATTAAATGCAATAAAGTGCATAAAAAAGTATTGCTTAAGGTCCGTTCACACAGTGCGATTTATCGTACAGACTTGTAGCATGCGATTAAAATGGATGATTTCAATTGGTTGATACGATTTGTCAACCAATCAAATGCATGCATTTTTATCGCATGCTACAAGTCGGTACGACAAATCGCACGTGTGAGCGGGCCTTTAACAAAGAACTTACCTCGCAAACCATGAGAAAAAGAATTCCGATGCTGCCGTAATGCAGACCTTTTGATATTAGATGCAATTTATAATATTCCGAGTTCACATCCATCGAATAGGATCTGGAACTATTGTCCGGGTACATGTGACCCACAAGGTAAAAATCCTCATCCTTGTTATGAATCTCTATCACAAATATCTTTTCTTGGTCAGCCTGTGACTGTTCATAACCACAGCAGTCGCCTGAATCCGTCGAATTGTCTTCTTCTAAATATTGCCCTTCTGCGTTTTCGATAATTTTAGACGTTTGTGTAAAATTTACTTGCATTGTATTTCCTAAGGCTTGCGTCTCCGTCACATTTTGCGTTGAATTAATCGATAAACCAGACGCTGTCAATTTCAATGTGGAAGAATCACTTTGGTAAACAGCTTTTAAATTGCGCGGACTATTTGCCAAAGATGGACACAGAGCACATGCGCACTTTCCGTGCGTAGTATTTTTGGCTCCCCACACAATTTGAGCTCTCTGTAAATCTTGAAGCACTTCATCAAGCGAAACATCCTCAGATGTATTGAACTGACTCGGGTAGGCTTCTCGGAGAAAATCTATAAACTTATTCAGTTCCGTCTCTTCGTTTTCAAATCTCACTGGAAGTAAGAAAAATTGATATGCGTTAGCCGTCAATACGGAAATATGACATAATATCCCCGCAAATTGAAAATGATAAAAAGCCCTAAAGAATTGATTTTCTAGAGGCCTAGGACAAAAATACCCGCTATTCGTACGTTATGAAGACCTATTGTGATAACATATCATACATGTGTGGTCCATCAGACATATCTAAACTTATTCTGTAGTTTTTGACAACTCTTTAGTTTAGTCAAATAACAAAAAAAAAATCCGCCGTAATAAACTATGTTATTAAAAAACTTTTCAAGATAGGATTTGGGGGAAAATAGGCAAATGCAAGTTTTATAAAAAGCCCCCAACGCGGATTGAAGAAATTCTTAGAAAGTTCTATACATGGATATACATATTCGCGATGGTTATCAACAATTTGTTTGATTGTTTCCAAGCATAGAAGCATGGAAACCTGTCAATGCAATAACGACACCATGCCGGGCAAAATCAACCTGGATTTAGCCTAAACACCACAATGTATTCTGACATATATCCAAAAAATAAAACAATTAAATCGTAATTAATTCGCTGGCTGTAATACATGCAATGCATTTTGAGCCTATAACTGTGGTTTTTCTTCGTTAATATGACGTCACCGCTAAATCAAATGGCGGCGAGTCATGTGTTCTGGTTGAACCAGCTGCAAATTATTCGAAAGGCTACAATTCGTTTTAGATTGTTTGTAATAATACCGGTATTAAACGCAATATATCAAAAACTGAAGTGTATTTTATTTTTCATTTAAACGAAAATTTCATAAGTAAATCTTAAAAGTATCGATGTGATAATATCTCACAAACTTGAGTACTTACGTCTTATTGCTTGTAGATCTACCATCAACTCTGTCAAAACACACATACACTCAATTATCACCAGGGTGCATAGTATAACCAGCGTTGGCCGGCTCTGAAGGTATTTTAACGTCTTTTTCCGACATCTAAAACGATAGAAAAACAATAATGGATATGTACCGATACATAAATAGACTTTCTACCATCTCTTTAATAAAATATGTCTATGTTTGTTTTCTCCGTAAAATTATCAATATTCTTCATTCATTTGACGGCATTGCAGCGATTGTTTTGTTCGTATGCACACATATGGAGGAGGGAGAGGAGGCGGTAAGGTATATGGAGGAGGGAGAGGAGGCGGTAAGGTATATATAACTGCTTGATTGTCGGACACAAGCCCGAATTATTCCAAAGAAATTTTATGATTTGAAAGGTATGATTTTCTTGAAAGCTTAAATCAAAGAATGGCCAATCAAATTCCACTATGGTAGATCGCGAAAATAAATGATGGCCAGTTTGTAAACAAATGACCAAAATATTTGAATACCAATGCTTCACTATATTGTAGCTTTTAAGGGAGGAGGGGGGGGGCAGTTCTACTGTTTCTTTAGTGTCGTAAAACTTCAAGGAGTTAAGCTTATGGTTTCGTTTGGTTTTACCAGAAGTCTATGAACAGGGAAGTGTGAAATGTCGCATTACCCCATATTCAGGGCACTGGCGCTTTCAGCCTGCTTATACTACACTATGTGACGTTGATGCGCGGTAGATTTTGAAATTGTCAACGGTTGCGCAATTTCAAATCAGAAAATAAATTCATTCTCCACTTACTGCATCTATCGGCAATTCCAGTAACCGCAGTTCGGAGAATGCATTGGTTCTTATAAAAGCTTTACTGAACACGCGACTCTGATATCTCCATTTCGATTCAAATCTTTCCAAACAAGTCTTCTTGTCTCATTTTCAACTTTATGAAGTTCTTCGGAAACTTTAACTTTTGCTCCATCAAGTACTGTTTTTATATCTAAAACGTTCGCCATGTTTTTCTTATGCATCCCATAATAGTTCATAGGAGAAAGTGAAGAAAAGCCACGCTTTCTGACTAACCGAGAGAGGGCTCTGTGTATGGTGACCTCTGGGTCAAACGGCGCCAATGCCCTGAATACTATGTAATGGGACGCTTCACACTTCCAGATTCATAGACTTCTGGTTTTACTGAAGCGGTATATCGCGACCTTTGTTGGTTTTGCGCATTGAAAAGCGAACTTGCTTTATTCGGACCTGTTCTCATCGTAATCCAGCTTTGCTAAGTTATTACGATTATAACACCTCTTTACAATGTTCCAACACATCTCTACTCTTCGAGTTCCAGACCAATACTGCATGACATGTGTCTTTTGATTCGGCTACTGGAATCTAGGCTGGTCATTTTGAAACACCGTCACGTCTGACTCCCTACTGATCTCTCAAAGACACGATGCCACAGATAAATAAAAGATCACGCTTTGAGGCAATGCTCCGTGTTTACTTTCATCTCATTTCTCTCTCTCAATTTCTGGGCTCCTAAGCGACATTGGAGGTTGCCACTTATCTCAGTCTGAAGTTCCCCAAATACCATTGGATTTATCGACGGCCGATATCGCCGCATCCGACAATCGAGCTATCGTTACCGATCAACACATTTGATTTTATACTTATCCTCATTTTCACAGGCAGCCTCTGCGGCTCAGTCCCTAGAGTGATTTAGTCTCTCTGCCCAATAAAATCATTAAATCGATCGGTCAAGAGTTCGAATCTCAATCCGTTCAAAGCAAAATAGAAAAACCTGATTGTGTTTTTTACTCGATCGGCATATGCAGAAAAGCTGCCCAGTACTCACAAAAGTACTTCTTCAGTCGAGATTGAAGGTGTTCCTCTGTACTAAACCTATTAAAGCCGGCAATATGTGAAATACTCTTGAGTGCCCAGTTAAACATCAACCATATATTCTTACTCAGCTTATGACAGTGCCATTACTACCCGCAGCACTAGAGTGTGACAAATGATGGCCTGGACACGTAAACTATATTACAAACTTTTCGACGGTGTGTTTGAACCTGCCTGGGGTTAGATCCTGTTTCACAAAGCGGCGTAGCCTAAGTTTTCACGTAACTGCCATAGCAACCCATACTGTAGAGATACGTTAGTAAGAAAGTTACGCAAAAAATACATCTACGCCGCTTTGTGAAACAGGCTCCTGGTCTCCACAATGTTCAATCTAAATCATTAACGATAATGCCAACACGGTTTTCATGAAAGCCTGGCTAGGGATCTCTAATGTTATTAAAATACAATCACGACAGTCCTCGAATACAAAATACTAGTTTCACGATTGCTTGGCGATTTAAGCGAGAGGTGTTCCCAGCTTTAATCAACAGAATACACCATATTTATTCCTGCTGAAACCCATTTTCTTGATTGAATGAATTATGTTTTGCGCCTCATCCAAGATTATTGAACTTGTATTATGGGTTTGTCAGGTTTAGAGGGGGTGGGGGCGATCGAATAAAGCAATTCATATAACATCAAGTGACAGGTCCTAGTTAAATTGGGTCCATTCGGAGACTGTTTTATATACTGGTGTTAGCTCATATTTATGAATATGAATGTTTGAAATGCATAATCATATATATTTATTATAAAAGAAACAAGAGTATAAAAGATCTACAAGATCTACCAATCTGGACTAAACTGCCTTGTCTGTTTTCTACCTAGAAACCAAATTACATATTTTCACTTTTTTCCGCCATTATCATATTTTATTCACTTTCGGTTTACCCGACTCTTTGCCATAGCTGAATACCCGTAAAACTTTGTCAATATGTTACAAAGTATTCCAGAAGATTTTACTGACTAAAGTAAAACTCCTATCTGTGTTCACATAATGAAATGGCATGGGTTTTGGTTTATTACAACAACCTATGATTGGGTTTAAAAGATATACCCGCCATTTTTTACACAATTAGAAACTCGTCTCCAAGATTTTCCACGTGCCCGTGTTTGTCAGAGTTGATAACTATATATTTATTCTACTTGGATGCATCTTTGTATCAAAGTCCGACTGGATATCCACTGAAAAAATGTGAAAGATTTAAATAAATAATACGTATTTTAGGACGTACCGTAGACCAAATTGATCTATTTATAAAAGAAGTAAACCCCCAGAGATTGTATTTGATTTATCTGTGATAACGGTAACCATTGGTCCTTTAAAGATCATGAAGAACACTTCAGTCGTGTTCCGGATTTGCGGTTCGGATTTTTGGAAGAGGTCAAACGTGCCAGAAAATGGCAACAAGGTCTTTCGTCGTAATACAACATGGAGCTGGATTGCAATATACAATATTTGCAGGACTTAAGAACCTAAAACTTTATGGTAATGTCGATTTCAACAAGGAATCAAAAATGGCCAGAACATACCGTTAAAGTAGCACTGAAGATACTGTTTTAGTCCCAATGTTTTTCGTATGGTGAGTATTAACTTATTAATCATTTAAGACACAGCCCCTTGAAGGGCAATACAAACTTTGATATTTGTGTATTCGAGGGCAATAAAAAGGGCAACTTCAAGGGCAATGCAAACTTTGATATTTGACAAAATGTTCTCATACTTTGATTTCAGTTGAATAACAAAAGCAAGTCTGTGATTCGAACTAATAAATAAACACGTTGTTTAGCATTGATGTATCGATTATCAGATGATCTATTTGATTTTAGGAAACCATCATATAGAAACCAAGAAACGGAGGACAAAAGAACTTAAAGCCAACGTGAGGCATTGGCATTTTAACATTTCATAACAAGACAGTCTATTAAAGATATAGAGGAACAAGTTGATCAGTAACGATATATCGATTAACAAGAGGTTGGAATATCGGGCATAGAAGAGGCTTTCGGTGTTTGGGAAACGCAGACAGCGATAAGCCGCAGCCCCTAATGTATATCACACAGGAACCGAGAGATGGACCCCAAGAACATATCGTCCATAAAATCAATAAAGGAACACGTTGGTCAGTAATGATACATCGTTAAACGATTGGTAACATATCTGACATAGACAGATTTTCGGTGTTATCAGTCGTAGACAAATATATGGATATGTTGGAAGCTTAAGATAGACATGAACTTGGCGAAATTTGGACACCCAAGCTACTATGATATTTAGTTATCTCTGTCAACTATATCTCTTTGAGAGAACACCATGGGCTAAGACGTGCATTTTTTTAGAAATCGCCCGCACAGAAATCTGTAACCAAATCTAAAGGTTCATATTCTGTCAGGTTTTCCGCTCGGAGTTCAACAAAGGCCAGCGGGATTTTTCAACACATTCCCGGCCGATGTATTTAAGTCTCACGTTAAGTTCAACTGTCATGGCAGCATATACCATCAACATTACGTTGCTACAGGTCGCAAAAGTTACGTCGAGCGCAATTTAAAAAAAAAAACAGATGTACGGGTAGGTGGGCGGGGAGGGGGGTGGTTATGAGACAGTACATTCGTGATAACCCAACAAAACTGGGCAACGACCTGCTGGTAACTTCAGTTTAAAACGAAGAACCGACGCAAAGTATAGCGCTACAGGAAACAATTTTAAAGACATTGTCTACCTTTTTGTGAACGTCCTTCAACGTCTTCATGTGAATTCATAATTTACATATGGTCAAATTGTGATAACATCATATCAGTCTCTGTATGCGATACCAAAATGTTCATGCCAATCATGCTAAAATAAGGTTTTTCACCTAAAAAATAACATTTCCATGCAAGATATCGAAAACTTTCTTCTCAAAGAGGCTATTTCTCGTTATGGTTGCCATTGCCGAGTGACAAGATATACCGGAGAAAGTTTTTCAAAACCGTTGGATGTGTTTTTAATTAACATAATGGATGTTATTTGAGGTGTTTGCCTATATTTTTGACTGCATAATATTTCGCGTCCGCCATGCCGATTCCCTTCTAATACCCCGATGGCGTCGTTAAGCAATCGGCCTGATAATTTCACTATCGGTTACAGCGTCCAACAGATGTAATTAATATTGCCTGATAACAAATTGTATAACATGTAGACTGATAACCAGCCATCTTCTGGTCAGACTCCGGGGCTAGGAACACATTAGCTTCACTCGACTTACCCGTATACACATGACAGTTCGTGAAATTACTCGAGGCACCAAGTATAATAGATATTATCAACAGCTATTACTGATTACTTAAAGCTTATTTTCGTTTTCACATTTTTCATGCAGCAAAGTTTTAGCAAAGTTAATGAAATCGGATTTGGTATTAAAGATAGACGTCGTTATCACAAAAAGGATCTGATTGATATGTTACGCTGCACTTCTGCGCTGTCAGGTTGAATAGGGGAACTGACAGACTCTTCTGTCTTTAACAGGCTACAACCTTTGCACCACAAGACGATCGCGTGAAAACCATCTCAAATTATTTTGTTCAATTTAGGCATATTACTGACAGGATTGTGATTTTCCTTTAACTTAAGATTCATTATTCGCGGCACTTCGGTGGCAAAGTTGGTTAGAGGGATGGTCCAACAGTCCGACATAAGCCTTCCATCAATGGAAGAATTTAAAACTTTCTTAGAGGAATTTTCGATCGTTGGTCGTATGTGGAAGAGTTGTCAGGAACTCACCGAAAGTTGGAGTTTCTTCCTCCCCCACTAAACTTGGTAACGACCACATATAAGTGAAATAAGCTTGAGTGTGGTGTAAAACTTAAATCAATTATTATTCGGAGTTTTTGTACCGCTTGTATTAAAATACCCTAAGCTGACAAATTAAGGTAAGTTTCATTGAAACAGCAAACTGTTCATTATTTGTTATCATCAAGCATTCTCTCGACTATACCCATACACCCAGGCTGTACTATCGGCACATGTAATAGCTACGTCTGGGATAATCTCTACCACAAGGCCGTCGGGAATAAACACAGCCTTTCAATAAACATTAATGTCTGTATGACTCAAACCCCCAATCGTGTACAATATGGTACCAGTTGTTATATGTGTTTTGGTTTTAGCAAAACCCCTCCGTAGTAGAATTCAACAATTAAAGTGAAATGAACTGCAAAAAATGTTGTTATCAATTTCCATTGGCAAGAGAAGTTCAGCGTTTTAAGCGGATGGAATAACTAAAGGATTGGCGATGAAATAAAAAAAAATGCGTCGGTAGAATCATTAACCCCTGCGAATCGAAAATGTGTTCTAATAATGGACAAAACTCAAATGGGAACATGTTGGAGCGTATATCCGTACGTATATGTATTAACTCTTTTTTTAACATCTCCATAAAATAACAAACAATTAGATCATTCTCTTCGAACGAAATTTTTTCTATGTTTGGCAATTCATGCCCCCTTAGTTATGCTATGGCATTTGATCGTTTCTTATAAATATATACTTCCATATATTATTCTAAAATACAGTCCACCATATCAAATCTGGACGTCAAGAGGATCTCGTTTCCACTGTTTGAAGGGCTAATATGGGGACGGGATCTCACGACAAATCCCGATCTCGAAGCGGAAAAAATCTCGTGTGCATAAGTAACTTACCAAGACAAAGGCCTGGATTCACTTTTGAAACTTCAACTTATATCGCTACAACTGACAGTTGATCCTATTTGACCATTAGTTACAATGCCCGTTGGCTGTAATTAATTTTACTTGGGAAACAAATTGCATAACAAATAATTTAACGCTGAATCATGAAGTCCGAAGGCAAGAACGCATTAGACTTACTCTGATGGTCAGAATACACATATGTTTCCGAGAAATTGCCCGAAGTATCCAGTCTGTAATACCGCATCCAGGTTAGATTTTATCAAAGGTAGATTTACTTAACCTATATTTATTCACATTTCTAGGAAAGTCATATAAAGCATATGTCATAGATAACTAAAAACAATTAAACGCTATTGGGTTATAACAGTGTGCATACACATAACGGGACAGCATAATCAATATTCAATAATTAACTTGTTTTGAGTCATTTGGATATATGGTTCGCCCACTAGGCTCCATCTTACGCCTTCAGATTTCTTAATGCAATTCTTATAGTAACTAGCTTGGTTGTTGATCAGCTATATTATACAGCGCTGTATTGGCGTAAAAATATTACATAATTTCCACAGTCAAATAAAAATAGGTAAAAAATGAAATACGTTTACGAGGAGATAAGATTGTCATCACGTAATATGACGGAGGCAACCAGCCCGTAGGATGCAATGAGTTTACGACGGGATAAGAATGTCATCAGGTAATATGACGGAGGCAACCAGCCTGTAGGATGGAATGAGTTTACGACGGGATAAGAATGTCATTAGGTAATATGACGGAGGCAACCAGCCTGTAGGATGGAATGAGTTTACGACGGGATAAGAATGTCATTAGGTAATATGACGGAGGCAACCAGCCCGTAGGATGGAATGAGTTTACGACGGGATAAGAATGTCATTAGGTAATGTGACGGAGGCAACCAGCCCGTAGGATGGAATGAGTTTACGACGGGATAAGAATGTCATTAGGTAATGTGACGGAGGCAACCAGCCCGTAGGATGGAATGAGTTTACGACGGGATAAGAATGTCATCAGGTAATATGACGGAGGCAACCAGCCCGTAGGATGGAATGAGTTTACGACGGGATAAGAATGTCATTAGGTAATGTGACGGAGGCAACCAGCCCGTAGGATGGAATGAGTTTACGACGGGATAAGAATGTCATTTGGTAATGTGACGGAGGCAACCAGCCCGTAGGATGGAATGAGTTTACGACGGGATAAGAATGTCATTAGGTAATGTGACGGAGGCAACCAGCCCGTAGGATGGAATGAGTTTACGACGGGATAAGAATGTCATCAGGTAATATGACGGAGGCAACCAGCCCGTAGGATGGAATGAGTTTACGACGGGATAAGAATGTCATTAGGTAATGTGACGGAGCCAACCAGCCCGTAGGATGGAATGAGTTTACGACGGGATAAGAATGTCATTAGGTAATGTGACGGAGGCAACCAGCCCGTAGGATGGAATGAGTTTACGATGGGATAAGAATGTCATCAGGTAATATGACGGAGGCAACCAGCCCGTAGGATGGAATGAGTTTACGACGGGATAAGAATGTCATCAGGTAATATGACGGAGGCAACCAGCCCGTAGGATGGAATGAGTTTACGACGGGATAAGAATGTCATCACGTAATATGACGGAGGCAACCAGCCTGTAGGATGGAATGAGTTTGCGACGGGATAAGAATGTCATTTGGTAATATGACGGAGGCAACCAGCCCGTAGGATGGAATGAGTTTACGACGGGATAAGAATGTCATCAGGTAATATGACGGAGTCAACCGGCCTGTAGGATGCAATGGGTTTACAACGGGATAAGAATGTCATCAAGTAATATGACGGAGGCAACCAGCCTGAAGGATGCAATAAGTTTACAACGGGATAAGACTGTCATCAGGTAATATGACGGAGGCAACCAGCCTGTAGGATGGAATGACTTTAAGACGGTATAAGAGTGTCATCAGGTAATATGACGGAGGCAACCAGCCCGTAGGATGCAATGACTTTACGACGGGATAAGAATGTTATCAGGTAATATGACGGATGCAAGTGGCCTGTAGGATGCAATGGGTTTACAACGGGATAAGAGTGTCATCAAGTAATATGACGGAGGCAACCGGCCTGTAGGATGCAATGGGTTTACAACGGGATAAGACTGTCATCAGGTAATATGATGGAGTCAACCAGCCTGTAGGATGCAATGAGTTTACGACGGGATAAGAATGTCATCAGGTCATCTTGTACATCAATCTTGCTAATCCGATTGAAGCCACGTCAGATCAATGCCAAAACATGTAAAGGTGGTGTTTCAGTGATCGCGGAAACGCAACACTGAACATGTTGCCGAAACACGAAAATGTAAACGTGGCTCAATGGTTATGTCGCGTTACATGAAATTTTCATGCGCACATGGGGTATAAGATGTGGCCTTTCAGAATCTAGGGTCAGTACACTTCCTACTGTTCTGATGAAGACGTAGCGATATGCCAAGATTGACACCCGAGTATGGAGAACGCGCCATTGCATTAACCCAGGAAGGTTTGCCCAGCAGAGCAATTGCCCGAAGGTTTGGATGTCATCATTCGACCATCGTAAGACTGGCTCAACGTTTCCAGCAAACGGGGTCAACCAGGGATCTACCAAGACCGGGACGGGAACGTGTGACAACGCATCGACAAGATCGACACATAGTACGACAGCACCTACAGGACCGCACATTGCCAGCTACCCGTGTTGCTGCTGCTGAGAGGGGGAGGCATGGCAACATCAATGCGGACACTGTACGTCGCCGACTACGCTCAGCCGGACTTCATGCCAAATGGCCGTATGTTGGACCAATACTGACTCAACGCCATCGGCCGTTTGTACCCCTTGTGTTCACGTGTCACTTGAATTAAAGTTCTTCAAGTCTCTGTGAGTTGTTGTTGTTTTGTGTGCATTGGTAATTGACCGTCCTACAAACATGCCGACAATCAGATTTAAGAAGATTAATGCCTCACCGGCACACTTAATCAAAATCGGTGGTGCGTTTTCATTGCGTCTCAGTATATGACCGAGGCAAGGTTGCCTGCAGGATGTAACCATATCATTTAGAACCAAATACATAATGTTAAATGGTATGGATCGGCATGGCCGTACAACCATCATATGGAACGATTGCTGTAGTTTCCAACAAATTGCATAACAAATAACTTTACGCTGAATCCTCATTGCCGAACAATAGAATATCACCTAACTATGGCTTTAGTGCTTTCATGTAACAGAGATCATTGTGTACATAGATTCGTTCTACATTGTTCATTCTTTATGTTTCAAAGCTGAAACCTCTACACAGATCGTGTCATTAAGTGGATTGTACCACACATGCCCATCTCATACTGTGTGGTCTAAGTATGTAATTGTTACGTCTGGCGATTAATTCGTACTAAGGGAGCATTTGCAATAAACACCACTTTTAGTGCGCATTGCATCAATCTGACTCAACTTCCAAACAGTTAGATAAGACAAACAAAAGCTTTGGACGAGTCGATGTTTCCCATGACAGTCGCAACAAATAGGTTGTTTTAGATGTGTTCAAGTAGGTAAGGTGTTCAGGATACCGGCGCCTTCCTTTCATTTGGCGGATGCATGCTAGTAGTTGAGTGCTGCTCCTGTATGTTCTAAATTGTATTTGATATAATGCAACCGCAGATTGGTTGATATATTGACGGGTGTGTTACACCATACTCAAGATTATTTCTCCCGATCCTTCCACATGAAAGGATCCAATATTCAAACATTTTTTAAACCTTCTGACCGAGTTGTATGCCTGTATTAGAGTTAATAGTACATTTCATTAATGTATTCTTTGTTTTCCAATATGACTCTATTTTATTCCACCACTGATATTTTAAGTAACACAGACTACTTTTATTTCGACTTAAGGCCATACGATTCGAATGATGTTTATACTTCGCTGTGAAAATATTTCATTTTTTATATTCTCGACATTGAAAACAAATTAAAAACTGTTTAACATATACAATTTTTCCTTATCATTTTTCTTTAAAACGTTATTTGGATTTCTTTGAAACAAAAAAAGGATTTTTGTTTGTTTGTTTGTTTATTCACCAAAATAGGTGAAGATACAAATGTAAAGTAATCAAACTTGAATTATATGACGGGAATAAGATCCTCTTATTTTATTTTTTAAATCCATTTTTGGCAGACCTTTTTTTCTATTCTGAGCCCTGACTGGGTTTCTTTCTTTAAAATAAAACAAACATTTAGGAAGATAGGCCTACCACGTCATTCAATTCTATTTCATATAACAATCATTTATGGCGATGGCTCTACTGCGTCATTAAATCTCTAAATAGTAAAGCTGTAAATACCTCTATGCTGTCAGTCCCAGAAGGCGAATTGTCCCACAAATAGCATTTCTTCACGTCCAGACTGTGGGGCATGTTATTTCTAATCGTTCAGTCTGGCGAATCATTTTAACCAAGATATTACCAGGAATAACTACAGGCTTTCGATACACATTGGTGTATATCTCAACAAAACACCCAGACACAATTAGATGAAACTCGCAATAAAACGGGGCTTGTTTTCATTGGTTCCAATGCACAAATTGCTGTTACGTATATCATGTCGTTGAGCTCTGTCCGGGTGAATTTCTAATTTCATAGACGACTTAGGCTAATTCGAATTTCTGATTTTACCCTACAAGTTAATGACAATGGCCATTACAAAAATCGTATTAAAAAAGAAAATCTTGAACACACTATCCTTCCTTATTCCTATTTAGCTGAAAGTGACAGGAGCTGCCAAAATTCAAAAACGTTTTATAAATTTTGATTATCACCACAATTGGAGGCTTTGGAAGTCAACGAAAAACTAAACGAAAATTATACAATCTGTGCGCTGTACGAGCAGAAACAGTGTCCGAAAAGTAAACCAAATTTAGATAAACGTTCACCCATTCTAAGCCTAAGTTAGTTTCGAAATTCTACTTTAACGTACATTTTTGTGACTAAAAAGCTTCTGTATTGAACGCCTTCAGAAAAAGAGCCCCAAACTCTTCGAATTCTGTTTTAATGTAAAAATATAAACATTGTGGCAGCTCATGCCACTTTAACTTATAACAATTTGCAATTCTGTTGCAGTGCCAATTTTTTAATTTCATGTTCTCTCATTCTAAAACATCTTTATATTAGCATTTTAAAGTTATGGCTAAATTCGATAAAATGATCATGTTTTCAAAGCAAATTCTTCAAAGAATATACTATACTATAGTCTTCAGAGAAAATACTATAATATAGTCTTCAAAGAATATACTATACTATAGTCTTCAGAGAAAATAATATGAAATAGTCTTCAAAGAATATACCATACTATAGTCTTCAAAGAATATACTATACTATAGTCTTCAAAGAATATACTATACTATAGTCTTCAGAGCAAATACTATAATATAGTCTTCAAAGAATATACTATACTATAGTCTTCAGAGAAAATACTATAATATAGTCTTCAGAGAATATACCATACTATAGTCTTCAGAGAAAATACTATAATATAGTCTTCAGAGAATATACCATACTATAGTCTTCAGAGAAAATACTATAATATAGTCTTCAAAGAATATACCATACTATAGTCTTCAAAGAATATACTATACTATAGTCTTCAAAGAATATACTATACTATAGTCTTCAAAGAATATACTATACTATAGTCTTCAGAGAAAATACTATAATATAGTCATCAGAGAATATACCATACTATAGTCTTCAAAGAATATACTATACTACATGTATAATCTTCAAAGAATACACTATACTATAATCTTCAAAGAATATACCATACTATAATATTCAAAGAATATACCATAGTAAAATCTTCAAAGAATATACCATACTATAATCTTCAAAGAATATACTATAGTCTTCAGAGAAAATACTATACTATAATCTTCAAACAATATACCATACTATAATCTTCAAAGAATATGCAATACTATAATCTTCAAAGAATATACCATACTATAATCTTCAAAGAATATGCCATACTATAATCTTCAAAGAATATACTATACTATAGTTTTCAAAGAATATACTATACTATAGTCTTCAAAGAATATACCATACTATAATCTTCAAAGAATATATCATACTATAATCTTCAAAGAATATACTATACTATAATCTTAAAGAATATACCATACTATAATCTTCAAAGAACATACCATACTATAATCTTCAAAGAATGTACTATACTATTATCTTCAAAGACTATACTATACTATAATCTTTATAGAAAATACTATACTATAATATTCAAAACTATACTATAGTCTTCAGAGAAAATACTATACTATGATCTTCAAAGAATATACCATACTATAATCTTCAAAGAATATACCATACTATAGTCTTCAAAGAATATTCCATACTATAGTCTTCAAAGAATATACCATACTATGATCGTCAAAGAAAATACCATACTATACTCTTCACAGAATATACTATACTATAATCTTCAAAGAATATACCATACTATAGTCTTCAAAGAATATACCATACTATAGTCTTCAAAAAATATACCATACTATAGTCTTCAAAAAATATACTATACTATAATCTTCAAAGAATATACCATACTATAATCTTCAAAGAATATACCATACTATAATCTTCAAAGAATATTCTATACTATAGTCTTCAAAGAATATACTATACTATAATCTTCAAAGAATATACTTTACTATAATCTTCAGAGAATACACTATACTATAATCTTCAAAGAATATACTATACTATAATCTTCAAAGAATATACCATACTATAGTCTTCAGAGAAAATACTATACTATAATCTTCAAAGAATATACTATACTATAATCTTCAAAGAATATACTATACTATAATCTTCAGAGAATACACTATACTATAATCTTTAAAGAATATACTATACTATGATCTTCAGAGAAAATACTATACTATAGTCTTCTATAGACTTACGCAAGTAGTCGAATTAGCAACTTGGTGTGTTGATGAATTTATGAGTGTCTGGGTTGTTAAATGTATGTATATGAATTCATTGGTTAACTGTGTTGATGAATTTATGACCTGTTCAGGAATTTATGACTGAAGGTGTTGAAACATTGATGACCTTTTTGATAAATTTATCAGTTTCTGTATTGTTGAATTTATGAGTTTTTATATTGGTATGTATGCGTATCCCTGTCGATGAACTTATGATAGTCTATAATAAGCAAATAATGAGTTTGTAAGTTGAGGATATTTGCCAACTCATTTTTTTCTGTAAAAGCTTTTCCTGTTTAGACAAAACACATTTCTTGAATTAATTTATTCTAAATAGTTTAAGGCGTTGTCGGGTATAATGGTGACATAACGCTGGCAACCTTTCCCAAAAGAGCGATAGACAGCAAACCAATTCCGATTTTTTTAAATTTAATTTTCTCTGGACTGATTTGGATTCAAACACTCAACCCATCGAAAGAAGGAAAGTTTCGCCGTGAACGTCGAAACAAAGTACCCTTGTGAGAGACAGAAAGGCAGGGTATAGAAATATGATGTTTTATCAAATGAGTGCTTAACAAATTCATCAACAGCAAAGAGATCCGCAATAAACCTAGGATACAACTGAATTGCTCAGTACAGCTATAGTTCATAGAAATACAGCAACGGTTCCTTTGGATGATTCCAATATTAATTACTGTGTACGATGCTTTCTTGATTATCTGCATGGCTGCTTCTGTTAAGCCGTTATTTTCCCTGGAGAAATTTGGTCATCAGCAATAATTAGAAATGAGTTAATTTTTTTTATTTTTTGGTATGGAAAGTCATTCTTGGGTTTTGTTGAAGACTTAATAGTGTTTGAGATATTTCCAGTGTTTCCCAAAGGTTCTCTTAAGTTGCCGAAGCCTTTTTTAAATTGGCTATGAGAATTGTAATGACATGCCTTCCCTAAAGGCCTAATATCCCTTAAACCATTACACAATGCTGAATCCATTTTTCTCAATATTTTCTGTTATTCACGCTATTATTCACAGCTAGTTGATCTTAATTCCAGCGTAGATCATTTCCTTTTGTTCCCAAATTCCAAACGCTAGAGTTTTCTTAAAGTGGCATGAGCTGCCAAAGTTAACATTTTTTCATAAGGCCATCGAAAAACTAAATGATTGGCGTTGAAATGAGGAAAATCTAGACAGTATGTGGCCTACACGAGCCGAAATAGTGCTTGAAAAGTAAACAAAATCTAAATAACCGGGACGACCATTCATTCATTCTACGCCAACGTTAGTTCAAAACAATACTTTATCGTTCATTCTCGAGACTAGAAGCACTTAAAAGCTTCTGAATTATACGTCTTGAGAAAAGTATCCATTAATTTCAACATACTGTTTTAACGTCAAAATATCAATATTTTGGGAGCTCATGCCACTTTAACAACTGGAACACTTCCGAGATGGGACAACTTAAACGTAGCTAATGGTAACCGGATTCCTGGCTTCCTAAAAAGAATATTTCTATACAAAATATATGATATTTTTACTTCAATATGTTCGCCCTGTGAAGCCAGATGGAACTTTGGAGTTTAATACTAACAAGCATCTTTTTATTTTGTTAAAATACACTTTTGGTTTGGCTAACGATATCCTGGATAATTTGTATAGCTTATTGCCATTAAGGGTGATTTCTTATCGCCAGAATGTTGCCCTTTTATGATTACAATCGTTTCTGAAACATCAGTTTGCCAACAATCTCCCTTCACCAATGATTTTATCGGTCGGTGCAGACTTTCCAGGGGGGGGGGGGGTGCTTAACTTTTTTCTTTGTGTATATAATGTGACCGTCTTTATAGTTTGATTTTAAATTAATAACGGCAATTTGCTGTCTTCAATACATAATGAATGTGAGTTATATTGATTGTCGCGTTGATGATGTCTGAAAACTTGACAATGGCCGGATTTGTCACCGGAAGTAAGGAATGAACACATTTAAGTTAACGTTTGGAGCGTGGGATAAATATGTGTGGGTCGGTTGAGAAAGAGTCAACATAACGTGTTGGCCATAAGATGAGTATATGGCATACTTGTCATTGTTGTTAAATCACCTTGGTAACACTGGTAGTCAATGGTTGAAAAGGTAAAGCAATCGGAAGGAATTTAGTGCAGGGTAGTTAACTAAATATAACCTCTTAACCTTTGACAACGACAAATAAATGTGATTCAAGGACACGTGTTTTGGTCGTGGCTACAAGGTAACAAAAGTGGAGGTAATACTGGTACTATTGGGACCTGGTGCCCCCACTTCGTCCGTATTCCAAGTCCATAATATACACGACAACCATTTATTACCAAAAACTTGATAAGGAAATTAGTCCTGGAAATAGAACTCTTCGTTCTCTTGAAGAAAATGGCTATCTTATCAAACAGCAGTATTGCTATTTGGAATATGACCTTAATTCTAAAAACAGGGTCTTACAAAAACCCATTAAAAAATGACCCAAACCTTCAATACGCCCCCCCCCCCCCCCCCCCCCCCCCAAGACGTCCTATTATCTCGGATTTTGGTACAGAACGTTAAAGAATATCAGAGCTAATAGAGTACTATTTAAAATCTACAGCAACTCGGCATGTAAGCTTTATCAACAATACTGATGATTTGTTGCCAATTTATCTTTTCCCGAAAATTCTACCGACAAAGGCCAAATTCCTGCCTGTCGTTAAACTAATGAAATATCATGGGTTTTGGTTTATTATAACAACATCTGATTGGGTATAAAGGTCTAAATGATATGCCCTTTTTAACACAATAACAAACTTATCCCCATGATTATTTAGGTAATATGGCACTCTCCTACCAATTTTGGCTGACACCCTAAGCGGGAATCAAACTCGGGCCTCAGAGTATGGCATCAATCGCCGGTTGACTTTGACAGCCGGCATTTAATGCTGGCGATAGGTGTCCTACTCTGTGGCCCTGGTTCGATGCCCGAAGTTCCCAAAGTTGGTAGAACAATGCTATATTTCAAGAAAGTGTAATCTTAAATATACAACCAATGTTGCATAACTTGACATCTTGACTTTATAGATTCTTTTATACTTTGTCTAAAAATGCGTGTTTTTTATTGAGGTTTTGTTTTTAGAGAGGTGGGGGTGGAGGTCATAAGTTAGCCAGAAAACACGATAGCTCCATGAAAAGTGAACGGCAACTGAAATCACTTTGATTTTATCTCCAGTTATTATTAAAAATTTGCTGTATTCATAGAAATCCAAGAGGTGTTCACTTTAAGTCAGCAATAATCTGGACAATAAGCAGTGATTATGTGTTACGTGGGTACATCAATCAGGCTTCAATTTAAAGAGGTAATTAGACCGAGCCTGCAAGAGATTTCGTGATATTACAATGAAATAGGAAACCCTGTGCTCTCGATAACTAATGGGCCAGAGGAGTAATTTGGCACGCACTGTCTAACCTAGTTATTATGGAAACTCTGCAGAGGAAATTCAGTTGTCAAGAAGATGCAAGACTCACCTTTCTCCGCAAGATAATTCATCCATTCTTTTCTCTCTAACCTCCATATCGGGCAAGATGCCGAAAAGAGAGGCCATCTTAATTTTCGTAATGCCTGGAGACTACGGCCACACATGAACTAAAATATGCCCCACATGGTAGTTATAATGGAGCCTTGACAATGTAAAGACCGGGAGTGTAAATATCCATAGGCGTCGTATGTAGCCACAATTGCCCCTCGCTTTCCATTCACAGTAACGTAATCCATTGAATTGCTAAAACAGTCTTTGGAGAATTCCTGCCACATTGCTGAATGAAAAAACAGTTACATTTTCTAGCGATTTTACACACCCCTATTAAAAGGATATCGCTATGAGTAAAACAGACAGCTCTATGCATTGAGAAGCGATGTGGCTTCCCCGATCCACAGATAGCCTTCTTTGCTGTAATTCCAAGTCGGTCTTGGCACGCCCTTCATGATTCCGAAGTGTTAATCAGGGTCGGAAATAAGACGATGGGCGCCTGGCTTGGTAATTCCTCACAACGCTGATCGCCCAATATACGTATGTGTCCTCAGTGCAATCCTGTAGACACTGTATGGAGAGAAAGAGAAAGTAAAATCAATCTACTGTTAGTTAATATCAGAAACGCTCGGCGGACCGAATATAAATTGTTTTGACAAAAACATTCCACAGGCCCTAAGATCTGCTCTGTTACTATTGGGCAATGTTATTGGCTGGTTTTGCAAACGATCCATCGCCGTCCATATCTATCACGCATGTTTGGGATGCTCTATTTGGACATTAACATTCTGCATAACTGCGTCTAGATGCTCTCTTATAACATTTAACAGATCTTGGCCAGATATTGTGAAGTTAATTAAGCCCACGAAGCGTTCCAGTATTTAATATCTAGTCAATTAATTGACCTTTTTGACTAAGACACGGTTACCATTCCAGATATTACATACAAAACTGATTAATGGAAGATACCTAGGAATTACCAGTATAACAAGTAGCACTACAAATACACACTGGTTTCTGAACCTCTTCAGATATGCAACGGTATTTTAATACTACAGTTGTATTTCCCGGTGCATCTTCAAGAATACATCTGCAAAACACATAAAGTAATTAATGATTCGCCATCTGTTTATATTTTCAGTATTTCTATTTATAAACGGTTTTTCTGTCTTTAAAACAACATGCCTAGAGGGTCCAAATAGATCGTTAAAATGTGCGCTATTACACTTTGCCCAAAGATGGGTCTTTGAGATGACCATTGGTAACTTTTCTTTTTTATTGATATGGGAATGAAAATTGACCTAATTTAGCTTGGTCGCTTCCTAGTTACGCTTTACATTCATTACCACCTGTATATTAATGACAGTCCAACGTCATCAATAGCAATGTGTTATTACGTCAGCAACTTTTTAAATGTACAAAATTGACACAAAATTGACTTGGGACCTTTCGTCTCATATTGATTACTTCTCAGCGTATTGTTCAGTAAATCTGGAGGTCAAGGAATGCCAAACCCCAACTTAGACAATATGCTTATGTTCTTTTAAACTGTCAACGGAATTAATTTTTTCTAGACCTCTTTCTTTGTTTGTGAAAAAAAACATAACTGATATTTCAGTTGTTGATAAAAAGGGATATATATTTTTATAATAAGCCGCACCCCCTCGTCTTAAAACAGCATCAATTTACAAAGACAAGATAAATCTAAATCTCGGTCTTCAATATATGACAAATGTTGTTTTTTTTAATTTATTTACTCGGTAGAAAATAGTTTGAAAGACTAAATTATAACACCTTTACGTATTGATACCACATACGTATACACCACATTCGATTAACCTTCAAAGAATTATAAAGATTATCAAATTGCTGTGACGGCATACATATCTACATAGCAACTAAAGCGAAAATGACCATTTTTAAAAGTATAAGTATCAGTGGGATTTTCCTTTTTAAAAGATATATATATATATTTTATAGCAGAAGGTGAAAGTTACCACTGCAGCATCCTTTTGAATGAGGCTGGTGAAAGTTATCACTACCGCCTTCTTTTGGATGAGGCCGGTAAAAGTAATCACTACCGCATCTTTTTGAATAAGTCTCGTCAAAGTAATCACTGCAGCATCCTTTTGGATGAGACTCGTGAAAGTTACCACTGTAGCATCATTTTGAATGAGGCTGGTGAAAGTAATCACTACTGCATCTTTTTGGATGAGACTCGTCAAAGTAATCACTACTGCATCTTTTTGGATGAGACTGGACAAAGTCATCACTACTGCATCTTTTTGGATGAGACTCGTCAAAGTAATCACTACTGCATCTTTTTGAATAAGTCTCGTCAAAGTAATCACTGCAGCATCCTTTTGGATGAGACTCGTGAAAGTTACCACTGTAGCATCATTTCGGATGAGGCTGGTGAAAGTTATCACTGCAGCATCCTTTTGGATGAGACTCGTGAAAGTTATCACTACTGCATCTTTTTGAATAAGTCTCGTCAAAGTAATCACTGCAACATCCTTTTGGATGAGGCTGGTGAAAGTTATCACTGCAGCATCATTTTGGATGAGGCTGGTGAAAGTTATCACTGTTGCATCCTTTTGGATGAGGCCGGTCAAAGTTATCACTACCGCATCCTCTTAGATGAGGCTCGTCAGTCATCACTATCGCAACCTTTTGGATGAGGCCGGTAAAAGTAATCACTACCGCATCCTTTTTGATGAGGCCGGTCAAAGTCATCACTACCGCAACCTTTTGAAGGGGGCTGTTACGCCCCTTTGAATGAGGCTGGTCTTAAAGAACAATCTATAGATGATAACTTTTAGCGTAAATATTAACCCATCGCGTTAGAATTGAAAATTGAGAAACAGCTCAATTACGAGTTAAAAAATTATGTTCAAAATAATGTTAATAAATGAAAAAATCTTGAGTGCGGCGTAAAACTCCAATCAATCAATCAATCAATCAATCAAAATAATGTTAAATACTTCTATGTACTACATTTTGTGCATACGGATGGTATTAAATGTTTCCTTGGGACTCTTTGAAACTCGCTTTAAGCGTGAGTTCCATTCTCTTAAAAAAATATTAGGGCATCAACACGAGGTTTCAAAAATGTTACTTCTGGGTGATGCCTTGAATATTTCAAATTAAAAACTTCCTAATTTGCACAGCTTAATAAAAAATAACTCTGTAAATCTGTTTGTATGTCACAACGTTTAATATTTACTCTAAGCCAAACATGCAGCTAGTTGACTTGGAAAGACTCTAGTTTAGGTTCTATGTATAATTGTACTACAGTGTATGTTCTCTTGAATTACATACGAGGATATATCAGGTTGTGGATCTCTCATTTGGCCCAACAGCCCAGCTTGAATACGTCCATCATTAGCAGCTAATATGAGACAAATTTCGTGTGTGGGCTCAATTACGTCAGAACAGGTCGGATGTATATACCACCCACTCAAAACCAAGCGGTACCACGTGACCTAGGGATGAATCGAATTGCCCCACAATGACCTCCAAATATTTCTTCCGATGTGCCTTTCCCCGAAGAAGGTGGAATATATGACATAAAGCTCTGAACTTGCAGTAGGTTTCTGCAAATTTCGAAGCAAAGGTGCAACAGAAGCGAATTTATGACAGAGCACCAGATATTATTATCGATTTTGCGTTCCAAACCTTGCCAAACGTGTGCATAAATTACGCTGTATACAAATGTGTATGTTTTAATATCACAAAAACAGAACGGAGAAAAACGGTCGGAGAACTGCAAAGACAACATAAATATTGAAAGTTTAAATCTGTGAAATTCTATAAAAGTGAACCATGCTTTGATTTTGCAGACATGTTACTTTCCTGAATTAGCCAGAGGCCTATGGAATATGACTGTTCAGTTTGTGGTTGATACATTTATACAGCGGAAAATGGTGCAACATAAAGGGCTCCTCTTCAAACGTTTTAAAAGTCTCAGGAGAAAACGTGTTTTGCTTTAGAAGATGAGGCACCTTCAAGAAGCTTAAAGTATTTTATGTCTGTATACTATGGGCTTACAAAATTCCAGTCATCGTTGATAGGCAAAACGAATCTTTGTCTCAGTTGGCTGGAAACATTTATCATGTTTGTCTAAAACTACATACAAAATTATATCTGTTTCTGACTCGAAGAGATTCTCGAGCTTAATTAGCAACTAATATGAGAGCTCTATTACGTCAGAACAAATTGGCCGTCCCAAAACATTAACACGTGATCTAGTAATGAATCTAATTGCTCTATACAGATTTCCAAATATTTCTTCCGTTGAACGATTTTTCGAAGAAAGTGGAATGAATGGCATAAAACTCTGAATTTGTAATATGTTTCAGACACATAGGCTCTTAAACATTTCTCATCCCTTTTCATCCACGATTCAACAAAAAAGTTGAACAAATGACATAAAACTCTGAGGCTGCATTATGTTGCTGCGATTCCAGAGAAGAACAGAGGAGGAAATTTACCCAAACCCCAGACATTATTATCGATTTCTGTTCCAAATCTGTCACAACTTATACATAAATTACCCTCAACATATGTTTCCAATATCAAAAGAACAAACCGAAGAAACTCGGTCGTCTTGTTTCGGGACATTTTTCATCCAGATATTTATTAAAAAAAAGGCCTCAAATGTCTTATTGATACGAGCCCTTGAGTTCCTCGCCAATGTCAATTATAAATACAGTTTGTTGTAAAAGTTGATCATATTATCTTAAATCATATATCACACTGCATCTGTTACTTTGCTGCAAGAACGATCTTCATTGGCAACTAATATAAGACAAATTTCGTGTGCGAGCTCCTTTGTGTCATAACAGATGGACTGTTACACGGCCTACCCAAAACAGTACCATGCGATCTAGGAATTAATCCAATTGTCTTACATAGACTTCCCAATATTTCTCCCGGTGAACGATGCTCCGGAATAAAACCCAGAACTTAGACATAGACTTTAAAACATTTCTTATTCCATCCGTCTAGGATTATCAGAAGAAATTGGATTAAATATCATAGAACCCAAAGGCTTTTGCACATCAAGGGTACAACATGATGTGATTTTTGCCCGAAAACCAGACACTATTGTTGATTTTTTGGCAAATCTTCTAAACCGTATCCATAGATTACGTCCCATGTTTGTTTAAACATCAAAAGATCATAACTGAGTAGGGGTCCTTTGGATTTGGGATATAGAATTCAAGTTTAATCAATATTGCTTTGGTTTTGCAGACACGTTATTTGAGTTCTTTGAATTACCCAGAGATCTGTGAAATATAACTGTTGTGCTTCTCGCAGTTAATAAATAAAGTCAACAACGAAACCATGCTATATTTCTATCCTTCTACAGCGTTTGGGGAGCCTTGATGGCTTAGTCGGCAGAGTGATAGTGCCTCAGTTCGACACTGGCCTTTCGTCGATGCGGCGAAGGTTCGAATTACACACAAACCAAACAAAAATAAAAAATCAGAGTGTATTTTTCACTCGATCGCCGCATGTGGAAGAGTTACCAGGTACTTGCCGAAGGTCAGGGTTTTCCTCTGAGCAAAAAACTCTGTTCCCCTCCCCACTAAACCTGGTAACGCCGCCATAATAATCCTAAAAATAATCTGGAGTGCAGCGTGAAACATCAATCATTCAACTAATCAACTTGTGCGGGAACTTCCGACCCTTTTTCATACTTTTGTTATAGTTATCTGCAAACGTTTATCACAGTTGCCTAAAATTTCATACAAGATATATATCTGTTACTAGAACGAGCTTCATTAGTAACTAAAATGAGGCACATTTGGTGTGTGGGCTTTATTACGTCAGAACAGATTGGCTGTGTATACCACCTACTCAAAAATGTGTCACATCACGTGATCTAGAAATGAATCTAATTGGCCCACATTGACTTCCAAACATTTCTTCCGCGAAGACTGAGCTAAAGTGGTATAAAACTCGGAGCTTGCGATCTGTTCCATACGCATTGACTTCCAAATAGTTCACTATTCCATCCCATCTATTATCTAAAGAAAGAAGAACAAAAGGCATAAAACTTAGACCTTGCTATATGTTGCTGTGATTCCATGGTAAAGGAGAAGGGGATATTTGCCAGACATTATTATCGATTTCTTTACAAATCACACATAAATTACGCTAAATGCATACGTTCCATTGTAAGATGAACAGAATGAGTAAACTGTTCGAGAACTGCATAAACAAAATCAATAGGGAACGTTTGGATTCAGGATATTACTTAAAAAGTGGACCGAGAATGATCTGCTCCTATAAACACTCTCTTTGGTTGGTTGGTTGGTTGTATATTGGCGCGTTCATTCGTAGGAATGATGCTCGCTATACAAGCGAGTAATTATTACCTAGAACGATTTTGACAACTGTGATGTCTTGACCCAATATATAGAATATCTTTGTACAGGAGTACATGTTAGTACGTTTAAGAACTACTGGACCTCTTAAGATATAAAAAAAAAGATGGAATACCATCGAGATTACACCCATATACGATTTACAGATATGAAAATATACAGTGGTGAGAAGGGGGACGACAGACCACTCTCTTTGGTATTGGTTGCATTATCTAGCGATCTATAGAATATTGCTGCTTTTTTGTAGATAAATGGCGTTGAAAAAGAGAGTCAGCCGCTTCTCGTTACTGTTCTCTACCGACGAAAAAATGATAGAAATAATGGCTTTCTCGCCACCAATTGACTCAAAGCGTTTAAAACCCTTTCTATTCCCAGCAAAAGGCAGTATATATTATAAATCAAATCCTTCTCATTTAGACCTTATCTCTCTTATCACTCTTTGTAAAAAAACCGACATCATGCTATAAACAAATCCATGAAAAAGCTGCCACTTGGTAGCATTGATGACTAGGACAGTCGAACAGTATTGTATTTACAAATTGCATTGCATAGCTCCGTGGTACAACCGTGGTACAGATGATCAATAAAACAAAGACACAACATGTGGTTTAATAACACATTTTTAGCTAAATAATATGAACTATATTTCCTTAGCGTTGCAGCATTTTGTGGCGACGCAGTCGAGAATGACTCTAAAGTACATCGTTGTGTTCTCGGTTGATTGATTTTTTTCGCCCCATTCAAGATCGTTTCGGTCATCTGGCGGCTTTGTCTTGTCTAGTACCAGAAAAAAACGGGCTCTTTAACAGAAGCAACTCCCGGCCTTTGGTGAGTACCTGGCAACCACTCCAAATAGTGTGATCGAGAGAGAGAGAGAGAGAAAATTCTTATTTTTGTGAGTGGGACCGGGCTTAGTGAGCTCATCGAACCTGTGGGCCATCTGGGAGAGTTTCGCTTAGCCGACAGGGCCATTTGTGTTATTCTATATTCGACATCAGTAAATTGCATTCTTTGGAAAACTGTTGAGCTACAGTTTCGTACCGTAAGATTGAAAATTATGACTTTTTTGTTTTTCTTATGTTAGGCTTACAAAGAAACCAGCTAATTGGAATGAAATAAAGCCATTTGGGAATTAAGCGACGCGTACATTAAAAATGTACAAACAAAAGAAGCTATTCCTTATTGGATGAGCAACAGAAGTACTCATTTAGAGCTGGTGCTCAGGCCAAAGCTGTCACAGTAGAAGTGTCATTGAAGGCGGTGAAGTCTCCAGGATGTCCAGTCGTGCTCTTGATTGATTTATGGAACATTAAAAACCTGTGGATATAATTTCCGCCCATACACAGGAATACCGCGTTAAACGTGGGTTCTTGTGTACCGTATTCAGAACATATATGTGACAATCAAATTGGAACGAGGAAATAAATATGTCCGGACAACCATAATTGACACGCATCCAATTTAAAACAACTCTTCCATAACTTGTTAAGACAGCATCTGTTATTGAGTTACTTTGTATGTCATTTGTGAGACATTGTTGTGGGCTTTGCGTGGACAACGTCTCCACGCGTTTACTGAATGAGTTCATCAAAATTCGCCTCTTTTTACCTTTTTACCTGGCATAGCCCAGATTACTTCCATAATGAAAAAACGATATTTTTGAACTTGTCCCGCCGAAAAAAACGGCGGCACAAATTTTACAACAAAAAAGCTAAGAATAAAATATTTACCACTGCATTCCGATAGTATAGACCACGAAGAAGGAGTTTGTCAAACTTATGCTGCCATAAAGTGGTAAACTTTCTCTTATGCAGTCAATATTTGTTTCGAAGTCCACTGGCTTTCAACCTGACGTAACCGCCATAGTAAAACATTTAACCGACCAGTTAAACTGGGCGGGGAGTCGTAGAAATACGTCACTCATATATCTTCGGTCATGACCTACTTCCGCCCTGCACCACAATCTCATTCTCGCGAGATCCCCTGCTACTACGTGATTGCGACGGACCTCTCAGGCCGTTCCAAGCCATTTTACCCAAAAATTGGGTAATCAAACTTACTTCCAAAATTGATTTGTACGTGATCTTTACCTGATTCTACATATTGGCTTGTATTTCGTTTTTGGTACACGCCCTTAAATTTTGAATTATCGTTGAGGAAATACAGGGACTATATTTCTACCCTCTGCGATTGTGAACAGGCCAGCGTACAACATGCAATTTTGTATGTCTACGTCATGTGATTGTAGTGAGAGTATTGCCAGAGGGAGTTGTGAGGAGCATGCGCAATTTGAAAATCAGGTCAACTATTTCCGCTCTCTTGTCACTTTTGTGGAAAATAGCAAACATCTTAGGGGGGAATCGTTCTTAAAACAACAGTTACGCACAAGCCGTGTGCCTGGAAATCTTGCCTAAAGTCTCGTCATTCAATAAAGGTAAATTTTCAGCAATTGGCATCGGTTAAATTATCATGTGCAGTCACGTTCGGAAGTGTGTCGATTAACATAAGACTTATTTATATCCAAATCATTTCGTACTAATACTTCGGGCTAAAAGGCGACCAGACACATTGCCAGCCAAATAATACCAGTCGCCGTTAGACCGAAAATCCGCGCTACTTTTTACCGTATCAAATATGAACGTAACAAACGTCACATTGTCTAGGCTTTAAATATAACTTTTACGGCTTGAAGTTCAGTTGATAGCATGCTGTGGGCTAATCAAGTTCGCTAAAATAATACAATTTGCCTTAGAATGAATGTGACGTGACACACGTTAAAAACCTGGTTCATCGACTTAGGCACCTTTAAAGATTTGGTTTAATATGATAAACATGATTGAGTAGCATAGGGAAGGCGGGTATTTCCCAGAGACGTAAAGAAAACATATGTAACCTGGTGAAATATAATGCAATCCCTTAATGACTAGTTGATACAATTAAACATTATATTGTTAATGTTAAAGGCACACTCGCCGCCGTGGCCCTCCTGACATTTGTGAAGAAAGCAATTTCACTATAATTAAATATGGGACACATTAAATATATCTAGTTATGAAAAATGTATCAATTGTAGTGAACATCGCCAACATCGATCAGAAGCCCTGTAAGCTCTACGTGGGATTACACTCATTTCAGATCGTTTTGTTTTGCATTTACGGCATTAAATTTATCGGTAAGTTATGTGTCCTTCACATGAAAACGGCAGTTTGTATTTATCAGGTTAGTTCCCCAATTGGGTCAACTGCTGATTGGTATCATATTCACGATACAAGACATTTAAGACGCTTATGTATGTGCTTTGTTGTGTCGTTGATTACAGTGTTCTCATCGCGGTTGGAAGATTCCACCCATGGCACAAATATGGCTGCTTTATTATATGAGTTTATCGGGTGAGATTCAAATCAGAACATTTGATCGTTCTACCAAATGTTACCCATTTCCGGTTTGAGCGCTTAATGGTCTGTATTCTAAACCATAATCACCAACCGTTGGCTTGAGAAACCTGGGGCTATTCATAAACAGACTAGCTTGTTTATGTCGCCAACCAGCTAAGTTTACAAATGCAACGTTTGTGCTGTAGGAATTTAGTTGGCTAAATGGGTTTAATGGAATAGCCTCCTATCTTTAATTTAAATATTCGGAACATCTTCTCGGAAAGCAAAACTAGCCTAAGGGGAGGGCTTACTGTACATTATAAGATGTCTGTCCACAGATTTGGTAAAATCAAACAGTTCCTATTGATTTTGTTCCGTGTACGTTTCCATTTAGAAGTTTATCTACTCCTGAAAACCTACGATTTCTACATACGGTTTGGAAATGGAGTATCGTGCGCGACGACCATTAAATCTGAAAGCTCTTTATAAATTATTGTTCTCTTTTGAGAGGTAGATGTCAAAAGCACTTGTTCGCAGTCGCTCTGGTATGATCAGAGAAAATGGTAATTCGGGGAAGATTTTGTTGAATTCGTTAAACAATCCGATTACTGATACACAAAGCTTAACGCCCACTCCTCTCTTTATTTGATTAAATGCTGAAGCCGTTGATGGCGGTTTATAATTAAAGACCCATTACGACGACAAACTAAGCAATCGTCTTGGATTTTAGATTCCTTAAGTTTATCCATTGATACAGAACAACTGATAAGCCATAAGTTGCATAAACATATGAAGCAAACAGGGTACAATGAATTGAACAAATCTTCTTTAAAAAGCAATTAGAAATTATGTGTTAGCTTATAAAATGCAATTATTTAAAGCAGCATGAGCAAGTTTTGATCGTGGTGAGACGTTGAGCAGTTGAAGTATATTGAAACACTAAAGGATTAACGTGGCAAAATATCACTCAAGCAAGTAACCAGTGCGAACAGAAAATATTAACAAATAGCAAGCAAATTTCAAATAGCCGGGATGTATGAGTTCATTTGGGATGGGGGGGGGGGGACTACATCTGCAAGATCGGTATCAACCGAAAAAAAAATGTCTTATATGTGGCTGCCCATGCTACTTTTTCCATCAATTTCGGCTAGTCTTCTTATCTTGTAGTAAAAAATAATTTAAACAATTCCTCAATGTATCACTCGTAAAATATCACTGGATCTATTTATGAAAAAAAAAACGTGTACATGCACTTCAGTACACTGTGGAATCGAAATATTTTGTGAAGTTTTTAAATAAACTTTTCTTACTATTTTATTTTTGCATCGTGTGCCATATTTGGTTCTAAAAAGATAATGTTATGCCTAATTTGATCTCTCTGATTGAAATGCATTCTAACGTCACTCGATATATTGGTCATATGGGTGGAAAGTAGTCCTTCACTCGCCGCGAAAATCCAGAATGCTGTTTACATAAAAACAGTGGGCGGTTTTCAGTATTTTTAGTAGTTTTAGTTTGAAATTGAAAAAAAGCCCTTTCAAGTACCCGCAATGTAAATAAACTCAGAGCGTTTGTGCGCATGATCAGGTTCTAATGTTTTGCGTCGTGCGGGCGTCACAACGACACAGTATAACTTTACGAATTTTATCTCAGAAACACAGACTGACGATCGGGTAAAAGTGACTATAAAAGCCTGTCCATAAATTAAGATTGCAAACCAGGGACAAAAATGAGGGTAACCCAACACAAAAATTAACCGACACTGATCGTTGTTGTTGTAATCGAGTTTCGATTTTTCGATTGTTTTATGTGTCCTGTGTTTAATTTTAATGGTTTTGGTTGTAGTAATCTCGTGTAAATTGGTTTTCTTGACAATTAAATGTCAAACAGGCTACGGCAGCCAGTGGGCCTTAAAGGCATTTAACAAGGGATAACAGAAACAAGTTCTGTCAAAGTATTCATCTTAGTGATATCAACTCAAAATATGACCCTATGTCAAACACTGAGAATTTGTTTAATTACATGTACTGTAGAAACTCGATCAATAAGAAAATTCTTAAAAGGCGTGTATACCAAACAATACCCTTGTAAAAAGTTGTCTAAAGGTTTAGCATTGATTTCTGATGTCAATTGAACCACTGACTTGTGTAAGATAATCTTTCTTGTCAGAGCTGTAAGTCTACGGTAAGTCTGGAGGGCTTGATAAATATTCAGACAATACCCCGTAAACTTGCCTTAAGTTGTTATAGTCGGATTCAATCCGTCTTTTCACGAAGGTCTATGCACTTTAACAATGAATCGAGCGATCGCAGTGTCTGCGTGTGTTCTGATAGGGCCCTCGAAATTTGCCTCTCGTTGCTTTTGTCGCAATCAATAAATTAGTCATCCGTCAAACACTAAAGAGTTCTGTTCTCTCATTCAAGATGGACTTGGGAATAAGGACTTATCCTTAAGTCTGTTTCACTCTCTCTTATACAATGAAAAATCATAGCTTTCTTGCTTTCGGCAAACACCATTTGTATTTTGACCAATGGGTAATGAGTATCAATCCATCTTCATTTCCTGAAAATCTGCAATTCCGTCAACTGCCGTTTTTGAATAAAAGTCTCCGACGACAATGTTCTGTTATTCAAATTCAATATTACAAAGACGTAACAAATATTAATTTATGTTGCAGAATCCAATTTCCACTTTAATACCGGTACTCTAAAGATATTTTTTCTAGTTTTTCTTACTGATCATTCGTTGTTGTTGTTCCCAAATCACTCCCAGACAAACATCTATTGGAGTCCTACGATTAGCTGACGTGACTGAATAAGCTTTATTAAAAAAACTAAGTACTCAGGAAATGTTAAACTGTAAATCCATTTTATTGGAGCCTTATAGCCACGATTATTAGAAATCGAAAACTCAATTAGTTCAATATTGTGAAGGATTAGTCCGATATTCCAATTTAAAACAACTTTGGAAACCATTGGTTAATTTCGGCTGAAGGACTTCTTTTGGGAGGGGCAATGGAAATTCACCAGCGGTCTAAAACGTTTGAAGATCTAACCACCAAGGATTCCTTTCAACAATTTGTAAAACTCCATGCCAATAATCTGTAAAACTGCACAGCTATAATTTGCAAAACTCTACACAAATAATCTGTGACAATTCATGCCAACACCACGTAAAACTTAATAATAATAATAATATTCTCTAGATCTTTATACTAATATTTTGTAAAATTTCCAACTAATATTCTGTAAAACTTCATACAAATCTTTCGTAAAATGTCATACGGTTTTTTTGTAAAACGACATACCAATCTTTTGTAACACGACATACCAATATTTAGTAAAACGACATACCAATATTTTGTATAACGACATACCAATCTTTTGTAAAACGACATACCAATATTTTGTAAAACGACATACCAATATTTTGTATAACGACATACCAATCTTTTGTAAAACGACATATCAAACTTCATAATAAGTTAAATTTCTAACAAATCCGTATTGCCCTTATCAAATACTATGGCTATCTTGACAATTTTAGAGGCATTAAAAAATAATAATATAAAAATGCAAAAAAAAGAGTTTTTAGATTTAATACACTTTATTAAGGTAAGATTCCCTTTTCGTGAAGGGAAAGGATTGGATTAGAAATTAGTTTACATTTCTACATATATTGCGATTTTCTCTCGCACTCAGTGTATATTATATAAATATATCAATATTATTATTTCACGCATATTGTAGAGTTAAAATGTCAAGTTGGGGTTTAAGTTGGTGAATATCTTATCTAATGAGCTTTGACATTTCCTACTTGTAGTTCTGGAGTTTAATTTAAAAACCATAGGCTAAATAAAAGTTTATGCCTTTTATTGTTATTTTCGGAATTACACATTCTTGGAAATTGACAGAAATGTTTTACAGATTTTGGGTAACGTCCTGACTGGGAATCGAACCCGCGTCCCAGAGTATCGCACCTATCGCCAGTACTAAATTTCAGACGCCTTATCCATTAAACCAACCGGTGTTAAAATACTTAAAGTGGCATGAGCTGCCAAAATTCACACCTTTTTTCATAATTTCTGATCCTCACGACAGTAAGGGGCTTTGAAGGCCATCGAAAAACTAAATGATTGGCGTTGGAATGTTGAAAATCCATACAGTATGTGGCCTGTACGAACCCAAAAAATGTTCGAAAAGTAAACAAAATTTAAATAACCGGGACGACCATTCATTCATTCTAAGCCAAAGTTAGTTTACGAGACTAAAAACACTAAAAAGCTTCTGAATTATACGTCTTGAGAAAAATAGCTAATAATATCAACATTCTGCTTTAACGTCAGAATATCAACATTTTGGCAGCTCATGCCACTTTAACGTGAAATCTGGTATAACTACAACTTCTTCTCACAAATATAGCGTATCCTCTGCTGATAACATATGTATGAACATTAAAAAGACACGGGCACAGGGAAAATCTTCTTGTCTTAAAATACACACAGGCACAGGGACAATCTTTTTGTGTTGATAACAAAAATATATATCGAAGTTATAGTAACAAATGTAACAGTAATGTGAAATCTAGTATTACTATCACTTTTTCTCATAAATATAGCATATCCGTGTTGATAACATAAATATACATCGCACTTATAGTAGCAAATGTCTTCCCTCACAAGATGTTGTTCTCAAATTGACCCACTATTACCATGGTTATGTCAATGGACGTTAATAAATCACTATGAATATTGGATGGTTGCCAGAAAACCGCGAGATGTAGTGACCTTTCTGTCCCGATTTGAACCGCTTCCTTATCTTGTCAACGATGACTGTTCAATAGACAGACTATAGACACACAGGAATTAACTCGATACGATCACGCTTTCGCCGACTTATTGTAACAGCTACGTGCTAAAGTGATATGAGCTGCCAAAATTCAGACGTTTTTTTAGTCAAGATAAGTTAAGGGTTTGAAACATTTTCCAAAACTAAAGGATTGCGGATGAAATAACACATAACGGTACGAACCAAAGATGTGTGCTAATAATAATGAGCAACATTGAAATAGCCCGGATTACGGGTACATTTGGGGGGTTCGATGCATCCGGATGCATAGGTACATTTTGGGGGGTTTGGTGCATATAAAAATTACTTTAAAGTGTCAAATATAGGGAAAACTCCATTGATATAAATGTAACTGTTGGGCATTTTATGGGGAAGTACAAAGTAAGAGCTTTCCGATGAAACCAGCCTTGAAGATGTACCTTATGGTAGTAATATTAACATCAAAAGCCCAAAACATGAACTCCTGCATCCCGGCTGTTTCAATTTAGTCGGGGCCTCGGTGGCTAGCTCGGTCGGTTAGAGTGACAGTCCCCCAGTCCGACACAGGCTTCCATCTGAGTGGATTTTTCGCTCGATCGCCGTATGTGGGAGAGTTATCAGGTACTCACCGAAGGTCCGGGGTTTCTCCCGGACCTAGAGCCCGGGTTCCTCTCCATTAAACCTGGCATCGCCGTTTATGTGAAATAATCTTGAGTGTGTCTGAAAGGACCCTGTGGCAGATTGCTTTGAGTGTTGGACGGTTGCCGAAGAGCGTCAGAATGATGACCTTTCCCCCTGACCTGGTACCTTGTCTGCCAATGATGACAGCCCAATAAGAAGACATTCAAGACAAGGCTCTTAGCAAAGTAATCATAAACAGACAGGAATCAACTGTATTCGACTGTCAGGGGAGGCATATAGACGGCCATTTGGTCATTGAAACGTGAATAGCACGATTAAGAGTCAAACCAAGTAAACAAAGTTTGAGGTCGATTTTTTTGAAACTGGGAGTGAGTTGGAGAGGGCTGATTGGGTTCCGCAATTGCACGGCTTATTTCATTTTGCGTTTCCGAAGCTGACGGGCTAAGGACATTCCATTGCTCTAGAGGCCAACAACTGATTTCACTTGGCGTTTCCAGTGGTTCGAATGGACTGCAGAAATAGCAGATTGTAGATGAAGAATGTCATTGAGAAAGTATGCATAGGAAACGTAGACAAAGAATTTCTGTGAGAAACACGCGATGGAAAATATAATTTGACCAGGTCATAAATTGACACCAGCTTTGAATTACTGCTATGTCAAATCTGCATCAACTCTGTAGTAATTGGATACTACGTTGGTATTAACTCAATCCCCACTGTGGTATCTCTATCCCATCATTGTTGTAGCACAGTCAAGACGAGCTAATACACGGTGGACATTGAAATTTGAGACCTTTTATGTTGAACGGCTTGTGTATTTTTTCGCTGGAAATATAAAGCTTATAGGTCAAAGAATCAACGTATTGTGTCCGAAAAGGAAACCACGTTGTCACTGAGTCCAGCACGATCAGATTGTTACCATGACGACTACGTAAATAATTCGGAAAGGTGCTGTATATGATAATACACCCACAACAACCAAAACCTTTGTCTCCAAGTTTGACTCCAGATGAGATGTTGACGTATTGATGCTGGCTGTACATGTGCCAAAAATCCCTTCAACATATTCTTGTCATTTCTGGGATTATACTTTCTTGAAATATGGCAGAAATTCTGAAAGCGATTTTTGGTGACGCTCGGAAAGGGAATCGAACTTGGATCCCAGAATAAGGCACCTGCTGTCAGCACTAAATGCCGGCTATCTTATCCATCCAGTCAACCGGCCTTCTCTAAACATTTTCACACATTTATAGAATGGATTTACTTATATTTTTGAATTTGATTTCATTTCGTTCCAAGAGTATCGACTTGGTTTTGCTGCTTTTGATTAACAAAAGTAGTATTTAGACATCAGGCATTTGCCACAACGGAGTCCCTTCCTATGGATAAGTTTAAGTCATTTGTGTTGTGTAATAAAAATGAAAATGTGGCATCATTTACCGTATTTAGTCGTAGTGAAAGCGGAGTGAACTATAAAATAATATATAGAGTTCTTCCAAAAAGTATAGTCTATTAATTGTTTCTCATAGGCTGCATTTTGGTGAATCAGATAAACTTTGTAATACACGTCCAGCTGTTATTATTTTATAAATGTAGATTTAGCTTTTCGTGGAGGAAATTAACAATTAATTACACAATAATTAAAAGAATTTATTTAAAAAAAAAATGTCCAAATGCTCCAAAAGCCACTGCATAGTATACCTCATATATCAACCTGAGGATACCATTCTTCGTTTTAACTAAGTTTGTGTTTTTGTAACATTTTGTGGGTATTGGATTCCAATAGCCCAACAATAATTCATTTTGAAACGTATTCTAGATGTGATCTGAGAGAATGGGACATTTGAGGAAAATACAGACTGATCCGCATACGCAACACAATACCAAGGGTGCTTAGTTTGTTTACAGAAAAAGAAAAGCTTGAATTTGTCATTGACCTAGCCAGGATTATCGGTCTTACGGCGACTGGTATTATATGGATGCTAATGTGTCTTGTCTTCCTATGACGAACACGGAGAGAGAAAAAAAATTCGGCAGAACCCAGATTTCTCAGCTATCATTGACCCTACATGAGAAAACGTATCAGACTGAGGAGAAGTCATTATTTCCACATTTGTCTTAACCAGTAAACATTGCTCTTTAGTGTTTGACGGATGAATAATCTATTGAAATCAACACAGGAAACTTGAGATTAGTAATAACGGCAGCCTTTGAATGTATATCAACAGATCCGGATTATCTGTGTGACAATTGTAGCCTATCGACAAGATGGATTACAAGCCAATAAATCACTGTGGTCAAAGTGGCTCCCAGAAATCTAAATTACATTCCACGGATAAATTACACATTACTATGCTTTGATTCACATACATGTAGCTGAAAATCACTTTTTAACAATAATACAATATCGAATTGTCTGAAGAAATTCTTATTTGAATATCCTTATGTTAAAACATTCGGCCTTTAATATTAGTGATAATGCAAGATTAAAGGCCGACGTAGCCTTTCTGACATTTGTTTTTAAAAACCACTAAGACTAACACTAATCAGCAGGTAAACAAATCCCCGGCATTCAGCAACGTAATTTTAGAAACCTCTTGCAGACAACAGCAACCAATAAAACACTGTATCAGTGACATGCGGGCAAACGGCTGACTTGGATACCCCAAATGTTACACAAAAATCAAGAACCCGCAAATAAAGTGTAAATACTATTTTATTAAATTCATCAAGATATCTTGAATAGACAACGTTAGATGCAGACACCATTATATTTTGCGGAAAGACATAATTATTGTAAATCCGTTCAACGAGTAAGTCTTAATTCCTTGTCGGTAAAATACAAAAACTAATGGAACAAATATTAGAAAGTATTTTAACTCCTAAAATAACAATTAAGGGAAAAACAAGGAAACATAAAGAAGCCTTTGTTCAGCATTTTGCAGTATTACAGTACCGTCTTCAAATGGGAATATTTGTGGATTTCTTTTTTGGCTAACAAGGATGCTACTAATAATCAATGTTTAATTTGTAGTTATTATAGATTTTTAATTAAAGTACCATTATCGGTCCAAGTGCTTAAATAAATAAATGGAGGTGGTGTATAACCGTAATATCAACGGACTTCAATACCCGCCCCCCCCCCCCTCCCTCCTTAGATGAAGCGTTTTCTGTGGTTGTAGCCGAGGGCTTTCCTAGAAACAGACATTAATCTGGTCCTAACCTGTAAACGGCTTTCTCGTTTTATGGCGATTCCACACGATATTCCGTTTACTAAACCATGTGTATTTGGCAGACACCTAAGAGTTGCATGGCGTCTTGTCCCGATAAAACGCCCAAATTGAGATGAGCACGGAAAGAAATCAATAGAAACTGTTTAATTTTACATAATCTTTGGATAGGCTTCTCAAAATAAACGGTACCAGGCTTTAAAATTTACGTTATCTTGTCTTTCCCGAACGCTAGTTTGAATATTTAAACTAGAAAAGGATAAACTGGCATATCGTATTACCCGACTACGTTTGACAAAGCTGCTTCTAAAACTAGACCCAATACGCAGAGCTTTTCGTTGTGACAAGAACTAGCATTTCGCCAATGGTTACTGGTTCGAATTTCAGGATGAGTACCAGACAGAATGATGGACGTCCAATGCGGCAACCATGGGGCTGTTTCTCAACACATTTTATGTTATACCGAAGGTATGTGTTGCCATGGCAATTAAACCTTGCGGCAAACTTACGTTGGGCGTAAATGTTTTGATTGATTAGTGTTTTACGCCGCACTTAAGATTATTTCACTTATATGGCGGCGTTGCCATGCTTAGTGGGGAGGAAACCATAGATTACCCGTGGAAAACCCCCGACCTTTGGCGAATACCCGGCAATTCTCCCACATACGCAGGATCGAGTGAAAACTCCACTCAGAAATTATTCAGTTTTTATTTGGTCTGAATGGGATTCGAACCCGCGGCGCATTGACGGGAGACCTGTGTCGGACGTAACTTGAAACCCAATCAGCTAAGAAAGTAAAAGGTTTTCAGACGGCTTTTTTATCCGGTAGACCAAGGAGGTATGTTTCACAGGTAACAGGTTAAGATCAACGCTTTGCATGTTTTACACCATACACACCTGGCAGTGCCAATAATTGAAATAACACGGGGTGGGTAAAATAGGTAAGCTAAATACAAGCTTTCAAGTAATATGTTTAGTTCAAATCTATTGCTGAAAATCTATAAGATTCAAGGCTTTGGGATAACCTGTCCGAACAATAGCAATAGTGTCTATCAATATGTGATCTCTATAAACCCTCATTAAAACCAACAACAGGTCGATAAATGCTGTGGGAATAGAAGATTGAATTTTGTTATCTATCAGGAACTAGGTTACAATCGTAGATTTCCAGAAAAAGGTGCTTTGCATATATGTTAAATCTATAGTTGTAAGACGCTTATTATGCCGAGAATACAATATGTACATGCGTATACTTTTAATATTATCGATGATTTATCGGGATAAAATCAAGCTGTTTTTACAAAAAATACCCACATTGTAAATTATTCCCAAAGAAAATTATTCCTAAAATAAGGATAAAGTAATATCATCTATGGTGACATTTTTTCTAGTAAAATCTATCTTCAGATATTTGTCTGAAATTAAGTTCTTCTTCTTAAAATAAGGCCTTATACCCTATTTTACATTTATCGAGAAAACTCTACCTGCGGTTCGTCGTCTTAAATTAATTTCTCCTTGAAATCAAAACAAACTCAGGAACAACATAGATGTCAGTTTGAGTACAAGAGTCAGAAATATCACACATCTCTAAAGACAAATAGCATTGCCACAATAATGTGTTATTGATTGATTGGTGTTTTACGCCGCACTTAAGGGTTATTTCACTAATATGGCGGCGTGGCCAGATTTGGTGGAGGAGGAAACTGGGCTCGTTGCCAGGAGAAAACCCCCGACCTTTGGCGAGTACTTAGCCAGTCTTCGACGTAAGGCGATCGAGTGAAAAATCCACTCAAAAACTTTTCAATGTTTATGTGGTCTTAGTGGGATTCGAACCCGCGCCGCACCGATGGAAGGCCTTCGTCGGACTGAGGAACTTTCACTCTAAGCAACAGAGTGTTTTATTGAAATAAATAGTAACGACGGATATTTTTTTCTCGTGTCTAATCTTCATTGTTTACAATTTTAAATGTTCCCTGAAGAAAGAAACGGTTCGGATGTTGAGAACGACGTGAGTTTGTTGTTATATCCAGTGCATTTACCTGGTTGTTATGACAACAATCGGATTGTGTCAGGTTGGTTTCCTTTTCGTAATTAATATGTTGATTTATTGACCACTAAGCCTTGTATTTTCCTTTAAAGAAGATAGAAGCCATTCACCGTGAAACCTCTTCAAATTTCAAAGCAACTAATACGATAACTTAGTACTTACTACCTATCAGTAGACAATGGTGTGATTTGGTAACCATAGTGATGGCGAAAAACCAATATGTCGCCAAATTACTGAACGGTCATGAAAATTTTGCAAAGAATAGAGATGGCAGTAAATGGAAATCTGGGGTCAATGTGTGACCCATTAATGGTTTTTCTTCTCTGGCAGCATGTCCGTAGTGAAAGCTGACCCAATATATTCTGACATATTCCCCTGGATTAAGAAATGACACGACAGCGGGATATCCCTGCCTCACTGTTATCAACATTTAACGAACAATGTTCGACAAACTTTCTACCAATGCGTCGCTTGTTCTAATCGACAAAGAAGCAAATCCATTATAAAGGAAATTCCAATCCTGTTCACGACTGTGGGATAATTACCGGACATAAAAAGGAGTGAATAGAGATACAAACCCAGTAGTGTCGTCCTTTTTAAATTAACAAGTTTGAGGAAAATACTATGCAGATAATCGATCCTAATGACTATGATTCTATAGGCTACACGAGGAACAAGCTAGGGTCTGCTTGTTAAGCTACCTTCGTTGATACATAAAAACTGGTCTAATAACATTGACATGTCACTGCATTTTGACGTTTTCTGACAACCGTCCAACCTTCTCAAAGCAATCTGTCAGCGTTCGATCACATAAACAATGCTATATTTGCTCAATTTGAGAATTGAATCACCTTGACGAGAACTGTTTGCTACGATAACCACCTCTTACTTTACAAATAAAATCACATACGACGCCGATTGATTGATTAGATAGTGTTGTAACCCAGCCATGACCATTCCCCTAGTACGGCGGGATATTTACCACATTGAAACCCGCCCGAGTTACCAGATAGGCTTTAGTGTTGCCAGGTTTAGTGGGGGGGGGGGCTCTTTTTCCGGGGGAATCCCGCGAGGCTTACTCGTAGGAGAGTGTTAATAAAACTATAAGCTGTTTTATATAAGCCATAGGGCTTTCATTCATTTCTATTCACCAACACTTCTACCTGCCTTTATTTGAGTTCAATCATCTGTAAAGTGTTTCGCTTTAATCCTCAAGTACAGAGTTCAATTGTTCTTTAGTCATCTGTTCTATTTAACCCTCTCTTAATCTGTTCTATTTAATCCTCTCTTAACCTGTTCTATTTAATCCTCTCTTAATCTGTTCTATTTAATCCTCTCCTAATCTGTTCTATTTAATCCTCTCTTAATCTGCTCTATTTAATCCTCTCTTAATCTGTTCTATTTAATCCTCTCTTAATCTGTTCTATTTAATCCTCTCTTAATCTGCTCTATTTAATCCTCTCTTAATCTGTTCTATTTAATCCTCTCTTAATCTGTTATATTTAACCCTCTCTTAATCTGCTCTATTTAATCCTCTCTTAATCCAGAATCAATACATTGACAATTTTCAAAACTGAAAAGTGTCGAAATAAATTACTCAGTTAGGGAAAAAGTAGGAGCAAACAGAGATTTGGTATCTTTTAACAATCAGAATGCATCAAAGCAGTCTCGCATCGCAAATGAAGTCTAGTTGCCCATGAATACCATATTGAAGAGATACAATGTCATGACAACTGCGATTGATCACACCTGGTGACGTCTGCAAGAAATATTCCCAGGGATTGTCATAATATCTTCTCAATAGATAATTTGTAAGTAAACTGCTCATTGCTTATGCTGATTCTTCCCCCGTTTTGTTTCGAAGATTGGAATAGAATCCAATAAAGTTGTTAGCCGTTCAGTCCAGAGAGGCAATTTGTTAGTAGCTATCCATCACTTTGAAACCAATGTTTTAATCATGGCGCCGCTGATACCGCCCGCGTCCTCGGTGAACTCAGCCCATTCTAACCTCGATATACCTCTTTCGGAGATTATATTCGAGAACCATTTTCGCAATCGGATATTGTTTGTACATGTATGCCGTATTGAGCCCGAACCGTTCTCGCAATTCGATATTATCTCAACGTCTTAAAGTGACATGAGCTGCCAAATATAAGGAAAATTTTGTTGAAACAAAAATGGCTAATTGTTTGTCATTATTGTCAATAGCCACGAAATAGCTTTCTTTATATGTACGTTAAGGCAATAGTATACGCAACATAGACTCGAAAATGTACTCAAACATCCCGCTTATTTGAATTCTGTCCGTTATTAGCACACATTTTTGGTTCGTACGGGTAACTGGCTTTACTGATATTTTTTTTTCTCAACTCAACCTTTCAGTTTTCCAAGGTACTTCAAACACTCAACTTCTCACAACGATCAAAAATTATGAAAAAAGAATCCAAATTTTGAGAAATCATGCCACTTTAATGAGCAAAAAACCTGATATGCACCAACTCGTTGACCACTTTTATTGTAAAAATTTAAATATGAAACTTCTTGATGTATCTTCAAAGAGCACAGTTTATCAAATTGTACAGAGCATTCTGGTATATATGAAATATACGTACATTGCCTCTTTCATATATTCTTCTGTGATTCTATGAAAGGGGTTTCCGTTTATACCTGACAATTACCCAAATTGCGTCTTGTCAAAAATGTAACCATCACATACACCCTAATCAATCACGACAGAGATAAGATGAAACCACTCAGTATAATCTCTAGGGCAATCCCAACATTTCTCCCGTCCGATTTAGGCCTTCCGTCGATGCGACGCGAGTTCGAATCCCACTCAGACCAAAATGAACAAAATCTAAATTTTCTGAGGGAAAATGTTACTCGATCGCCGTATGTGGAAGAGGTGCCATGTACTCGGCGTAGGTCGGGGGTTTCTTTCAAACAATGATCCCGGGTTCATTCCGGATCACATTGCATTGATTAAAGTGGCATGAGCTGCCAAAATTCACACCTTGTTCATAATTTCTGATCGTCACGACAGTAAGAGGCTTTGAATGCCATCGAAAAACTAAATGATTGGCGTTGGAATGAGGGAAATCCATAAAGTCTACGGTATGTACGAACCGAAATAGTGTCCGAAAAGTAAACAAAATTTAAATAACCGGGACGACCTAAACAAAAACAAGTTAGTTCAAAACAATACTTTATCGTTCATTCTCGAGACTAGAGGCACTAAAAGTCTCTGAATTATACGTCTTGAGAAAAATAGCCAATAATTTCAATTTTGTATTAGGGTCAAAATATCAACATTTTGGCAGCTCATGCCACTTTAACCAAAAGTGATGGAAATAGAATATAATCATTTGATTGATTCGGTTATTCCGAACAACGATTTCGCAACACCCGTCAACACAACTTTTTCAGACAAGGTATGAAGGCTGGGGTTGCCGATCATTGATATTTTACTTTGGATCGAAAAGGTGGTCAAGATAATTACAGAGACACTTGTCCTCAGTAGCCTCTATTTTCCACAGAAGCTTATATATCCGTGAATCACTAGTATTCTAGTATTTTAGAGTTATTTGTAAAATATTGGATATAGATGATTTTTTACGATTCCTGTAATCGCTTTTGGAGAGCATTTTGCAAAGTATCCATATATCCAGTAAATAAGTAACTATCTCTGTTAAACAAAATAAAAAGAGAGAGATCGGTAGGATATAACTGAAACGATCTGGAATTGAAGAATCAGAACACATAACTTGAATGACTGGTCTAGAGGCTGCAAGGGTTAGTTTGTTGAGGAAACTGGACTGCAACTGCCTCAGGAAAATAACCCAAATATACAACGAGCCATAGAAGCGATTAAGTGATTTGGACTAATTGATTTTTCTACAATTTGAGTGACGCGTAAACGATCAATCAATCACTCAATCATAGACAGTCGTAAAAATCCTATTAGTTATTGTTCATTTCAAATAAATTTCAAATACATCATAGCGGGTGGATCTTCAAAGAGCATAGTCGTTTCGAATCCCGAACTGGAGCCAAGCCTTAGGTCGGATAAAATCTACAGAAAATTCCACCAATAATAAATTAGATTCACGACCTTCGGGCACAACGAGGATTTGTCGAGCTAAAGCTAAAATTGCTATATGATCGTAGAAATTTGCCTCGAGACAGAAACCCGAGTTGACTGAATCCAGTTAACATCCAGTAATATAAATAAAAGAAAGATTTAGGACTAGACAGTTGATTGCCTACCCTGATTCCGATCCCACCTACGTACATTGATTTCCTTGGATGCAAGTAATGGGAATCAAAGACAGTCGCGAGTGATTTATTTTTGTTAACTGGGATGCCCTCTCTTAGAAGCTATTCGTCAACGTCATAAATGCAAAATCACTTTGTGCTTGGTGACCTCTCTGGCCGTGCCCTCAATACCCTATTTACACAAACAGTGACCTAAATTTCCATGGTAATTTAAATTTAGTATGTAAATTAGGTTAAGGTTTAGGAATTTTGAACCATTGAAAACATTGATATTTAGTGATATCATGCAGTCTATCATTGTAGAGGGTATTCGTATTTAATGATCTCCAGGGACAGTTCTTAGATCGTAGAAACGCTTGATATCGTGTATCGAGACAGCAGAAGGAGTGCGTTCTTGACAGCCTCAACCAAGATTCACTTCTTTGGCGTAATTACTTTTTAACAGCTTCCTAATGAAGGCAAGATTCACGCTAAGTGTTAACCAGAGCTATCAAGGTCAAGGTCAACTGCTTTATGCCATATACAATAAGAAGCAGGACAAGCAAAGTCAAGAATATCAAACAAAGCAACTGTTAAGGGATGGCTATAAGTATCATTTCGAGTAACCTGAAACGCTCATCAAAACAATTTGGGAGTTTTTTTTCTAACGAAGGCATGATTCACGCTAAGTGTTAACAAGAGCTATCAAATCCAGGGGAATATCATGCAAAGCAACTGTTTCGGGGTTGCTATGAGCATCACCTCGAGTAACCTGAAACGCTTATTAAAAAATCAGCTACCATTTGTTTTGTTTTTTTGCGGGAGGGGGGGGGGGTCATCATAAAAATCGATAGTTTGGACCTTAGGTTTTCCACTAATAACTAAAACAATTAAAATCTGCTGCCCACGGTCGATTAGCCCCATAACTAAACGTAAGTTTTATAAATAGTAGCAATTATTTTTCTCACACTGACTTTCCGTCCAGACGTTTTCCTTCGAATAGCGGAAGCTTTTCATGTGATTTTCACTTTTCTTTTACAACGACCTTTTAGGGAGCGTTCCCAGTTATCGTTTGCTCTTTCAGGCGGTCGTTTTTTGAAAAACGACCGCTAACAGTCAACAACCATCGTTTTTTGCTAGCCCGAATAAACAACTGCTGAACGGTTCAATGCTAGTCCTCGGTCGAGTTCGGCTCTCGTCGGTAAAACAGCGTGTCTTACAGTTTCGCCTCTGCCATATGGCTAGGCCTTCAAGCCTGAGTCCATGTGCTGTGTTGTTGGAAAGCAGACGGCCCTCTAACAGATACATGATATATTGTATATATTCCTTGTTGCGATCTTTCGCATAAACATTTAATATACTACCAAACTGTTTGTCCTCCAATTAAAATATTTCCATATGTAACTGTTTTTCTTCTCAATTTTCTTTTCGTTTTTCCAGTTTTACTCGGCGGGTAGTTTCTCACTGAGTTTACTCGATGAGTTTCGCGGTGGGCTATTGTTAGACTAAACATCGGATAATTGTTACTTAGTCTAGTTATTGATAACACGTTTTTGAAAGAAAGACAATTTTAATAAATCACCAACAAATACAGATTGACCGTCTCTAGATGGATATTTTACTTTGGATCGAAAAGGTGGTCAAGATAATTACAGAGACACTTGTCCTCAGTAGCCTCTATTTTCCACAGAAGCTTATATATCCGTGAATGACTAGTATTCTAGTATTTTAGAGTCATTTGTAAAATATAGGATATAGATGATTTTTTGCGATTCCTGTAATCGCGTTTGGAGAGCATTTTGCAACATTTACCATATATCCAGTAAATAAGTAACTATCTCTGTTAAACAAAATAAAAAGAGAGAGATCGGTAGGATCTAACTGAAACGATCTGGGATTGAAGAATCAGACCACATAAATCGACTGACTGGTCTAGAGGCTGCAAGGGTTAGTTTGTCGAGGAAACTGGACTGCAACTGCCTCAGGAAAATAACCCAAAAATACAACAAGCCATAGAAGCGATTAAGTGATTCGGACTAATTGATTTTTCTACAATTTGAGTGACGCGTAAACGATCAATCAATCACTGAATCATAGACAGTTGTAAAAATGCTATTAGTTATTTTTCATTTCAAATACATCATAGCTGGTGGATATTCAAAGCGCATAGTCGTTTCGAATCCGGAACTGGAGCCAAGCCTTAGGTCGGATAAAATCTACAGAAAATTCCACCAATAACAAATTAGATTCACGACCTTCGGGTACAACAACGATTTGTCGAGCTTAAGCTAAAATTGCTATATGATCGTAGAAATTTGCCTCGAGACAGAAACCCGAGTTGACTGGGAATGTCTGAATACTTGTATCCAGTTAACATCCAGTAATAGAACTAAAAGAAAGATTTAGGACTAGACAGTTGATTGCCTACCCTGATTCCGATCCCACCTACGTACATTGATTTCCTTGGATGCAAGTAATGGGAATCAAAGACAGTCGCGAGTGATTTATTTTTGTTAACTGGGATGCCCTCTCTTAGAAGCTATTCGTCAACGTCATAAATGCAAAATCACTTTGTGCTTGGTAACCTCTCTGGCCGTGCCCTCAATAACTTAATTACACAAACAGTGACCTAAATTTCCGTAGTAATTTAGTATGTAAATTAGGTTAAGGTTAAGGAATTTTGAACCATTGGAAACATTGATATTTAGTGATATCATGCAGTCTATCATTGTAGAGGGTATTCGTATTTAATGATCTCCAGGGACAGTTCTTAGATCGTGGAAACGCTTGATATCGTGTATCGAGACAGCAGAAGGAGTACGTTCTTGACAGCCTCAACCAAGATTCACTTCTTTGGCGTAATTACTTTTTAACAGCTTCCTAATGAAGGCAAGATTCACGCTAAGTGTTAACCAGAGCTATCAAGGTCAAGGTCAACTGCTTTATGCCATATACAATAAGAAGCAGGACAAGAAAAGTCAAGAATATCACACAAAGCAACTGTTAAGGGATGGCTATAAGTATCATTTCGAGTAACCTGAAACGCTCATCAAAACAAATTGGGAGTTTTTTTTCTAATGAAGGCATGATTCACGCTAAGTGTTAACAAGAGCTATCAAATCCACGGGAATATCATGCAAAGCAACTGTTTCGGGGCTGCTATGAGCATCACCTCGAGTAACCTGAAACGCTTATTAAAAATTCAGCTACCATTTGTTTTTTTTTTGCGGGAGGGGGGGGGGGGTCATCATAAAAATCGATAGTTTGGACCTCAGGTTTTCCACTAAAAACTAAAACAATTAAAATCTGCTGCCCACGGTCGATTAGCCCCATAACTAAACGCAAGTTTTATAAATAGTAGCAATTATTTTTTCTCATACTGACTTCCCGTCCAGACGCTTTCCTTCGAATAGCGGAAGCTCTTCGTGGTATTTTCACTTTTCTTTTACAACGACCTTTTAGTCGTGTTACCATTATGCTATTCCAATCTGTTAATTGATTTGGTCACTAATGACTGGAATCTCAACACCCTAATGATCATAAAAGGTTGGTGATTTTCATGACGTACATAAACATAGTTTATGGCTAATACACCTCCATCATAGGGGTTGAGTTTTAACGTCATTGTAGTCTTATCGCGACGATGTATATAACATCAAAGAACATCCATACTGAAAATATTCCATGATTCATTTATTGACGTTTTACGCCACGTTCAGGGTTATTTCACTTATTTTGCAGCGTCATCTCAGGCCGTCAACGAGTTCAGTACCCGGCAACTCTGAACAGCACAACATCATAACAATCGATACTATTATTTCAATTATCATGTCTTTTTACTTATAATTTGTTATAATATTATTATGTATCGTTTTATATTTCCTGTGTTATCAACCCCTGTAAGGAGGCGCTCTGGCTTACTGCGCCCCTCTTTCAGTGATAAATTTATTTAAACCAACTCTTCTACATAGAGCGATCGAGTGAACAACCAAATGCTTAGTTTGCTTTACAGTTGACCATCCTGCTCGAGAAAATTTATAGAAAATCCTTTCACAAACATTGGTACGGCCCGGGGCCCTCGGTAATCCAGTGGGTTAGTGATCGTCCATCAGTCCCACACAGACCTTCCATCGATGCGGCGCGGGTTCGAATCACGCTCAAACCAAATAAAAATTGAAAAGAGTTGATTTTTCACTCAATCGCCCTATTTGAAAGAGGTACTCGCCAAAGGTCGGGGTTTTCCTCCGGACAATGAGCCCGGTTTCCTCTCCCACTAAACCTGACAACGCCGCCATATAAGTGAAATAATCGTGAGTGCGGCGTAAAACATCAATCAATCAATCAACATTTACGATGGGTATACCGCTATTCCCATCCAGATATTTAATCAGTTTATTTTCGTCACGCCTCAGGGATAGAATATAAAATGGTCACTTTCTTCCTTTATTTGACCGATGGTCATTTTGGTCTTTCACCATGTACATCAAGGAAAGACATCGTGCACTAAATAACCCCGATTTGGAACAGTCCACTTTTGAGAAAATATTCCAAAACGCTATACATCAAAGAATTTTCCAAATTACTTTATATCCAAGGCACTTCGCCGAAAGTAACACTTGGCTCAACACATTTGGTGCAAAAGAAATCAATTATTCAAACATAGTTTAAGTTTTTAAAGTTTAAAAACCACACGAGAGCATATCTAGTAGAACAACAAAACTAGCTGTATAAAATTGACCACTCGGGAAAAGTTTGTCACCTTTATCTGAGCCAGAGCGTTTCGAACATGACAGTTATTTCCAAGATGACAGATATTTTGAAGATGGCAGACAATTGGGGGATGATAGACATTTCAAAGTATGTGACAGGAGATAAAGGAACCTGTCATATGTTGGAATAATCAACATTGTCAGTCGCGAATGGCTCGTCCAGAAATATGTCCTAGCTTAGAAATCGACGCCGAGCAGTCTGAGACAATATTGTGAATGGACTGACTAGCAAGCGTGTGTAAGGGTTTTATTTATCGACAATATAACTATTCAGTGAACTTGCGAAAAGCTTTTCAAGGAATTTATCGCCAAATCTAAAGACATGGTTTATATTGCCCCTAGGTCAATGACCTTTGCGTCATTTACCGTGATGAGGTTGTCGTGACCATCTTGTTGCACTTCCATGGTCTGAAGTCAGTAACCTCTTCCATTTGAATCGTATATAGCTAGGGACAGAAAATTTGTAATGGATAACCTAGATAGAACTACAACTTTTATCTAGCAAGAGGTTACAGATCCAATTCGCCAATTACTAGGTTCTGGTATCCGGGATCATATCTTGAGAGTAGTATTGACTGAGTGATGTTTTACGCCCCACTCACGATTATTTTACTTTTATTGCGGTGGGGTTAGATTAAGTGGAAGAAAAGCCCTAGGCAAACACACGGGTATCTGACAATCCTCCCACATATGGCGACCGAGTGAAAACGCTGCTCAGATTTGTATTCTCTTGTTTTCTGTGGACTGAGCGGGATTCACCCCTGCGATGGAAAGAAGTATTCCAAGACCAGGTTCTGCCGTGGAGACGTCAATGCGGGAAATATATTTATTAATTCAATGCAAGAGCAAAACTAATTCTGCCAATAACAATCCACTATATTTGCTACAGTTGTTGGCGTTATCATGTAGTCCACACACGTTTTGCATATCTTAAGATTACAGTCTTCGTTTTTTTTTTTTAAATATGCTTTGCGTCGATCGATAAATAAACGTACTGCAAGGCAAAATCAATATCATTTCGCTTAAATACAGGCGTTTCCAGGTTTAGTGGGATAAAATACGCGGATCTTTACCAGGGTGAAAAAATGCCGAATTCGACAATCATAATTCCATATTAAGCTTTCTAGTGAAAACCCTCTCAGAATTGTTTGTAATTATTCGTTTAACCTGATTGGGATTCAAAACAGCGACCTTTTGATAGAACACTTGAGTCGGATTCAGAAACTATTCCTCTTCCAATTTAGCACCGGCGCCCTCAATTTGTTTTGGATCGCTTTTATTTATGACAAAGTTTTCATGCAGCAAGCCAGGCAAGCCGTGTTGGTTCTGAGATGTGATCTAGCTCACGTCTTCCCGGCAAGATGTTTAACTTCTGTGTTTCCGACCAAACAATAACAGAGTTTTATTTTCAGGAATTATTTACCGTCAACGTCAACGGTGCAGATCCAGGGTTGGTTTCCGAAGCATTTTTGACTACGACAAAATGCATATTTTAATTACACATACGTTAAAGTGGCATGAGCTGCCAAAATGTTGATATTTTGACGTGAAAACAGAATGTTGAAATTATCGGTTATTTTTCTCAAGACGTATAATTTAGAAGCTTTTTAGTGCTTCTAGTCTCGAGAAAGTATTGTTTTGAACTAACTTTGGCTTAGAATGAGTGAATGGTCGTCCCGGTTATTTAAATTTTGTTAACTTTTCGAACACTATTCCGGTTCGTATAGGCCACACATTGTATGGATTTTCCTCATTCCAACGCTAATCATTTAGTTTTTCGATGGCCTTCAAAGCCTCTTACTGTCGTGACGATAAGAAATTATGAAAAAAAGCATGAATTTTGGCAACTCATGCCACTTTAAAGCTATACAAAAGTCAGAAAGAGTAGGACGACAAGTATGCCTTAAAAATGGGATTTTACTTCAATTACCCCCAATAATGCAAACAATTGTTTCATCATATGAGAAATTATAGGAATAAAACTCCATTTTTTATTCAAATGAAAATAATATTAAAGGTTTCTCTCGGTGGTGGAAAAAAGTGCACTGACAAAAAATATAACCAAAATAAAAATAGTGCATGCGCAGTGAGGGATATTACCAAATATGGTAGCCTGGTTTCTTCCAATCGACTAGAAAAAGTCAAACTAAAAACGAAACATGAAATGGTCTCTCATCATTGCTTGTGTTTTTGTAGTTTTTTTTTTCCAAAGATACTATCGTTACCCAATATGCATTTCGCCACGCGTATGCTATTTGGAAAAAAAAATCCTGTCAGACCATTTACTTGATATACCGGTGAACTCATTCCTTGCTATATGTTTAATTGACATAATTAGAATTCTTAAACAAAAACCTTGATTACTGTTGGGATAGTTTGTCTGGAAGGTAAAAGGAAATCCATAAAGTAATTATAACTTCCGTGCAATCAGACTTAAGGCAGGAAATAATTTGATTATAAAAAGACGTTACATCTTGAGGTCAATCTCATTAAAAAATATTTAAAGTGGCATGAGCTGCCAAAATTCGCACTTTTTTCATAATTTCTGATCGTCATGACGGTAAGGGGCTTTGAAGGCCATCGAAAAACTAAATGAATGGCATTGGAATGAGGAAAATCTATACAGTATGTGGCCTGTACGAACCGAAAACCTGTTCGAAAAGTAAACAAAATTAAAATAACCATTCATTCATTCTAAGCCAAAGTTAGTTCAAAACAACACTTTATCGTACATTTTCGAGACTAGGAGCACTATACAGCTTCTGAATTATACGTCTTGAGAAAAATAGACAATAATTTTAACATTCTGCTTTACCTTCAAAATATCAACATTTTGGCAGCTCATGTCACTTTAAAAAAAAATGTTTAACTTGCCAAGTTTTGAAAGGAGAATAAGTCGTTGTCGGATAAGTTGTCATTCACATTCATTTACTATGTAGTATAGAAATATTCCATTTCTGTTCACTTTAATTATCGAACGGATGGGTCTAAATTGTTCATCTTCTCAAGTTGTGAAAAGAGAAAACGGCGTCGTTTCCACGATAAAGTTGCCCAGTTATTCACATTTATTTACCATGTAGTTTAGAAAGGTTTCCTTTTTGTTCACTTTAAATATCAAGCAGATGGGCCAATCTCGCCGTCTTACCAAATTTAATCGACAAAATGTTTAAAATTATTTTAAACAAAAATACTTTTGTCTATAAAACAATAATTGAGGTTGTGGTCCTTGGAGGCCTTTTTAATCATAATCATTTGGGTTTTTTTTTTTGCACGTTTAGTTGTAAGAGGCTTTGGTACAGACCATGTAGATACATGTAAACTCATTACATGTGACGCATGTTCACTTTTTAAGTTTTTTGCTGCTTATATAAATGACATCAACGTATAACCTAGAGCGTGTTTATCTTGTCAAAAGGACTGGCAATTGCCTTATTCTGTTTCAATAACAATGTCAATACATTTGGTAGCTCTTGCAACTTTAAAAGATGCATCTTAGGCATAGTAATTTTGACTTGTACTAGATCAAGTCTGCCTGATCGCTTGGTCTACCTCCCTTATGACTCTCCCTGTGTTTTGGGTTGCTTTCTGGAGCAAGATAAGCAGACCGTGGTCTTTCGTTAAAACATAATGCGACTCATGTCCTCCCCAGAAAAAAGGAAGAGATTAAAAAGCAATTACGTGCAGAAAGTGACTGTTTGTCGAGGTTCCAAAGGATTTGGACACGCAACATAAGCAAAGTTTGTTGTATATTTACCCCCAGTTAGAACACCGTTAGCAATTATTAAAAACATAGGTGATTGGAAAAGCGATTGTGTGTTTAAATACATTCAACCATCGCCAGAATCCACCTTGGATATTTTGGAAAAGTTACACACCCGTAGTTTCTCTCTCCCTACTTAATGGGTTTTGGGGTAGGAATATGTCACATTACGTGATATATCCTTTCAGTACTTTCTCGCAACTGTCTTTATATGTACATGTAACACCAAATTATCATTATCTTACCAGTATATATGTAGCTTAATATTGCATCATGTCTTCAGCGCCAGATTTTTATAATTTGCTTACCGGTATACGTCTGCTTTTATATGCTTGCTTTTATGGGGTGCATACCCCTATTTTTAGTATTGTTATTTTAGCGTAGTATTTATGAATAAAATTCTCTATACAATAAATTGTATCTTTACGTGACATATCCTTTCAGTACTTTCTCGCAACTGTCTTTATATGTACATGTAACACCAAATTATCATTATCTTACCAGTATATATGTAGCTTAATATTGCATCATGTCTTCAGCGCCAGATTTTTATAATTTGCTTACCGGTATACGTCTGCTTTTATATGCTTGCTTTTATGGGGTGCATACCCCTATTTTTAGTATTGTTATTTTAGCGTAGTATTTATGCATAAAATTCTCTATACAATAAATTTTATCTTCGCCAATCTGAGTGTTGTTTTAGATAGGACTTGTACAAGTCTATTTTAAAACGACAGGCAGATTGGTGCATGCATGGCCTGAACGTGTGTGTACTAGTTAGTAATCAGGGGGTCACTGCTTTGTCATTCTAATTTTGTGACTGAGCGGTGTGGCCACTGGCTGTCATATCTGGCTGTTATTGACGTGTAAATGCCGGACAGCCCTAATACTTTTTAATGTAAAGCTTTCCTGGTAGCTCGCTGTTAATGATATGTAATTCCGACGGTGACTTTAGCGGCAGCATGTCACACTGCCTGCAAGCTTGAATTTTAAGACTCCCACCCACCTCACCCCCTTTTTCTAGGAGCTTTTTATTTTATTTTTGTTTGGGGGAGGGGGTAGGAATATGTCACATTACGTGACATATCCTTTCAGTACTTTCTCGCAACTGTCTTTATATGTACATGTAACACCAAATTATCATTATCTTGCCAGTATATATGTGGCTTAATATTGCATCATGTCTTCAGCGCCAGATTTTTATAATTTGCTTACCGGTATACGTCTGCTTTTATATGCTTGCTTTTATGGGGTGCATACCCCTATTTTTAGTATTGTTATTTTAGCGTAGTATTTATGAATAAAATTCTCTATACAATAAATTTTATCTTCGCCAATCTGAGTGTTGTTTTAGTGTTGCTTTCTGGAGCAAGATAAGCAGACCGTGGTCTGCTCTCGTTAAAACATAATGCGACTCATGTCCTCCCCAGAAAAAAGGAAGAGATTAAAAAGCAATTACGTGCAGAAAGTGGCTGTTTGTCGAGGTTCCAAATGATTTGGACACGCAACATGAGCTATGTTTAAGACCAAAATCAAACTTTAAGCTTTGATTTTTTAAACCAAAAGGAATCGCTTTGACTTCCACATCTGTGATGGATATTGAGAAATTGGCGTCATTCTTGTTTTGTTCAGACTTCTGCATTTATTTCACAACACTCAATGAAATAGCATTGCTGGCATCTATAGTTATGTATTTCAGTATTTAATCACATAGAAAAACAATTCCGTCACCAACTTGGGTTGAGTTCCTGCAATAGCAAAGCATTGCATATAGATAAATGCGTTTTTCTTAATAATCGTATATTTCCAGAAAAAAGTGCTTGTAATCTTATTTTGGGGGAGCAAGGTCATCCAAACCGTCGTATGTTCGCAGATAGGGAGGTTAAATTCTACTTTTCTCCTTAACAACGAGATTTGTTATGTCAACCATAAACAAAATAATAACAGCCTTGGGTTCGATGTTTTCATCGGAAACCTAGAAGCTAAAATTATTGATTTATGAAAAAGGACCTTCTAGATGCCCATAATTACCGAACAAAATGACTTGATTTGGCACACGATTTAGATTACCTCGGGAAACCAGCTATTATCGCCAGCTATTCACCAAATGCGGTCAACTCATAAATTGTGCAGAAACAGTTTATTCCATTATGTGATAAGCGTGTGTGGGTGATAATGTATATTTCAAATGAACAAAATAAATGTCCTATTCTTCTTCTGCCTATTTCCTCGGAAATTGGTGCTTTAATAAACATCTACACGCACGATAGTTCTAAATCTACATAAAATGACCAGGGTCCTGTTTCCCAAAGCGGCGTAGATGTATTTTTTGCGTAACTTTTATACTAACGTATCTCTAGAGTATGGTTTGCTGTGGCAGTTACGTGAAAACTTACGCTACGCCGCTTTGTGAAACGTTTCACAGGGCGAAGTTGTGTAAATTTTACGCCACTGCCATGGCCACCCAAACTTGCGCTGCGTCCTTTTAAGAAACGGGCTCCATTAGTATTTTAGACGGCCGTAAGAATGACATTAATAGACATTAGCAGAAACATTTGAAAAAATATATAAACTGGCTTTAAGGAAAATTGGCAATATAGGATTATTAAAACTTGGTTTCCACTTGTATGTCCGTCTCATTGTACATTGAGGCGTGAACGGAAGAGCTGGTATCAAAGCTAGTATTAAACAATCAACAGATATCGCTTATATGTCATTCTTTTCACTTAGGACTTAAAAAGTAATGGTAACCAGAACATTTGAAAATGATATAGATGACCTAATTTCAATTATTCGAGAAAAAAATCAAAGTCACAGCTAGCAGTGATGGATGGAATCCAAGGACGAAATCGCTCGTAATACCCCTGTCCTGCGAAAACGCTGTAGATGTCCCGGGCCTAGTTTCACAAAGCGATCTTAGCTAAGTGTGATCTTAACTACCATGGCAACCAATGCTAAAGGTATATGTTGCCATTGGTAATTAAGATCACCTTAAGCTAAGATCGCTTTGTGAAACTGGACCCAGGCCGTTTTGATACCATTCTATTAATTGGGCTCAGTATGAAACTATAAAACTGTTAGCATATATATCAAACCAATGTCTTTGAGCTTCATATACATTAAGTGCTTTAAAAGCCCTTACGCGTAGGAAATGACTCTTTATTGGGCTTCCAAGGAATTACTCCTCTAACTCATCTACAAACAACCAAGTACTTTTTGGATCCGAAGACTATACAACTGAAGCTGTTTAAAGCTTTGATGTTCACCCACAAAAACTATAACAGAGCATGGGCAAGCAAGCATCAATCGTGTTAATCTGTCTCATTAAAGTGGCATGAGCTGCCAAAATGTTGATATTTTGACGTTAAAACAGAATGTTGAAATTATTGGCTATTTTTCTCAAGACGTATAATTCAGAGGCTTTTTAGTGCTTCTAGTCTCGAAAATGTACGATAAAGTGTTGTTTTGAACTAACGTTGGCTTAGAATGAATGAATGGTCGTCCCGGTTATTTAAATTTTGTTTACATTTCGAACACGTTTTCGGTTCGTACAGGCCACATACTGTATGGATTTTCCTCATTCCAACGCCAATCATTTAGTTTTTCAATGGCCTTAAAAGCCTCTTACTGTCGTGACGATCAGACATTATGCAAAAAGTGTGAATTTTGACAGCTCATGCCACTTTAAACTCTTTTACTACCAAAAAATATTTAAGATATATGTGAATTTTTTTAACGTATGTTGTTTGTTTTTCTGTTATTTCCAGACAATGAAAAATGCAATTTATTACCAAATTGTATATGAAGCTTTGATGTTCACCCACAAAAACTACAACTCTTCGACCGATCATGGGCAAGTAAGCGCGAATCTCGTTAGTTTGTCATATTAAACTCCTTTAATATCAACAAATATTTAAAATATATGTGTATTTTTTAACGTATGGTTTTTTCTTATTTCCAGACAATAAAAAAGGCAATTTATTATGTATTTAACTGGGTATGACTTTTTAAAATACTAACACAATTGGACAGAAATGCTGTACTTCGTAACGTCTTAACGATGGATAAAAGTTATGTTTTGTTCACAATAAACGTGGCTTTTTTTTACCTTACAGTAAATGCATTTGGCCTTAAACAATTGCGTATTGGAATAAACCATCGTCTAACAAAAGATCGCACGTCATAATTATTCGGCAAGAAATTGTCCATTATATGCATTAAGACACGTTTTAAAAGATTGGGATATGGACTTTTTATTACTGCCATAAAAGGGAATGATTTCTCATAAATCATATATATAGATTTTTGTTTGTTTTTGTGTGTGTGTGTGTGGGGGGGGGGGGGCAAGTGGGGGGTATAGTTTTATTCACCAACTTGGGGATTGAAACAATACGTGCGAGTAGCAAAATTGACTGCGGGAATAAAGCGCAAGTGAGTTTGATCTAGCCCTAGATGTGATATATCAGGTTAGTTGCCACTGCGCATGTACAAGGTATTCGTAAGCACTTTTGTGAGAGACAACGTTCAACTAAGTAACCTTGACTATCTCCAAACGTACTAACAATAGTATATTTACGTCTTTTTGGGTACACAGATTTAACAGCTCTTTGTGGACACGACATTTTACTTAGATGTATTGACAATTGCTTTCCAGGAAATAGACCTGCATATTCCTCGCATTGTTCAGCAATTGGTTAAAAGTAAAAAGCTCCAATCAAGGTCAAGAGTGAACAACTGCCCGACGGATACGGCTTATACGGGATTTTGGGCTTAAAATGTAACCCGAGCCGCTTAATCCCCTCTGCAGCTCGGTGATTGTGGTCTCTTTCCTGGGCCAGTAAAAATCATCCAACTTGATTGCTCGTGTTAACGTTGGATGTGAAGCATGCCCTCATCAGGCAAAGAAAGCCGTTCAATAATAATTACGTCCAGGAAGTGACTATTTGTCGAGGCTACAAAGGCAACCCCTTCTTATTTCCCTGTCCATAACCAAGGGCTTCTATGCTCTAAGGCCCGTCCACTTACGCAGCTTTGATGTTTAACCCAAAACTACGTCAATATCACATGACTTGACGACAGCATCTGTTCCAGATAAAGAAAGAAATTGCGCTTTTTAAGGTTGTGAATGTGTTGTATATTTTACTCTACATGTATTGGTGGAACTTTTCACATTTGAGTCGTCACAACGCACGGAAATACAAATTAGGAAAGTTATTGGCGTATTGATAATTATTTTAAGCAGATGTCTTTGTATATTTGTTCCTTTTTCTCCAATGGCCAACTTTGAGGGGATGGGGAGGTGGTAAGGGGGTGATTAATTTTTTATACAAAATATTTATGTGCCGGAAATCTCGCGATAGAAGGGGATATTTTTGTCTTGATGTAAACAGGAACTATTACTACTAAACAGGATAGTCGGACACATCTTTCTTCCTTCCAAAGACAGACAGACTTTCAGCCGGACATTGTTTGTAGGTTAAAACTGTTAGTAAGTTGGGTTTTGCATTCTCCTATGCAAATTTGCCAAAAGCCGACGCGTCCTTAATTCGCATCCCTTTGAAACATGTAACCATGGAAATCAACATGGTTTTTGCGACTATATAGCAACGCGAATAAAGCACTGAACAAATGAATCAATGAATGAATGCATTAATCAATAGCATGACAGTGGAATCTTTCTGAAAATTTTAATCACAACGTAAAGTTGAATGCAATGGCAACATATACGCATTCCAAGTATAGCTAATAAGGGTCTAAACACTTGATTCACTCAAAATTGGTAGAAGAATTTCTGCCATTTTTCAAGAAAGTGTAATCCTAAAAAATAACCAGAATACTATTATACTCACTTTCTAAAAGACACAAACTAATTAAACAAAGTATAAGATATTTAAAAATAGTTTTCATGGTCGTTTAATCGCCTTATCTTAACGATTGATTTTGATGTATGGATTGATAGGTTTATTCATTCATTAATCCAGTCATTGATGTATTGGTTGATTGATTCATTCATTTATTCATTCATGTTTTTGGCCTCACATAAGATTATATAACATATAACAGAAAATGGTGGCGTGGCCTGGTTTATTGCTCGAGTTTGACGAATTGGGTTCGACAATATCAAGACAATCATAACCGTTATTTTACAATTTCTTGCTAATTATAACAACAATAAAAAGCAGAAATATAATTACGTAAGAAGAAGAATTTCCCTGTGCCCGTGTGTTTTAGAGATCATAAATAATTAACGATTAGGCAGCTGGTCAAACGAAATCCATCAACAACAGGCCACAAAAATTAATATGATTCTGATGGAAGCTGGATAATTAACAGAACAAAGGCGAAGTCAACCTATATCACAGAATAACAGAAGGTACAAACAAATCAACTTTTCACATGTACAAGGAACGCGAATGCAAAACATCGTAAGTAAGAACAAGGTGCGGCTGGGTGAAGAAAAACTTATTTTAGGCGTTTTAAAGTATTCATGATAATTATATGTCTTCGATAAGTAAATTTATTTCACATTGAAGGGAAAAATTGAAAGATATGGCTAAAAGATCAAACCGGCCTTGGACACAAGCATCTTTTAATAGAATAACAAACATAATGGGTTCAAGGAAATGTCCCGCTCGAAGGTTTTGGACTTGATTAACGTTTGAACTAAAACTGGGTTGGCCGGTTGATGGATGGCTGCTAACAAAAGGCTGTTTAAGTGTCCAAACTGACCAATTATTATCTAGAGCCCCAACACCTTCGGAAAAATAGCCTAGCGATACGCAGCCGTTATTGATCCAGATGTACATAATATAGTCATAACTGCTTGTAAAAAAGTCACAACTGCTTGTAAAAGCGTTTAGAAGTTCAGGAGCATATGCGTCAAAGACACCTTTTAAAAAATGTGTACAGAAATTTCAAGTTCGCAATATTTAGAAATGACCGCAAGATATTTGCAAGCTCCAATACATTGCTCTCCAATTTTTAAAAGTTTAAAAAATTAGCGGCGCTATCCGAAGGCAAGAATTGTGTATGGGCTTTTCCACGTTTTTCCTAAACACTAATGGCGTGGTTTCGTCAAATCTACAATTTCTAATATAGGCTACACCATTTTGAACTGGAACGGATATAAATCACCCCGGTTATTACTATCCCCTACTTTAACGTGTATTATTAAGGAACACAATTAGCATTTCTGACCAGCCGTATTAGAATGACGTACAAATCGTTTCGAGAAAGCGTCCAGCTCTTAATGGAGGTCACCGGGGACAGGCTCTATCTGCTTCCTGGATAAGAATGAATGTGATGGTTGGGTTAAAGGCTGTTAATGATTGGTTATTGCAAACACCAAAATAAAGACCAATCATTCTCCTGCTTTGTTTTCAACGGAAGATAATAACGACCAGGCGTCATCTACCAAGTATATTAATCCTATACAAATGACCACTGATTCTCTTTGCGCTTTCTCCCTACCGAAGGAATTGGTGAATTCTCAAACATTTGTTATAGATTTCATTGCGCAAATTCATCTTATCTACTTATGGATTTCTTCAAGATAAGAAGCATGTTTAACAAAGAGTTTTTACGTAACTGGCATGACAACTATCCGCTTTGTGAAACAGGCTGAAGGTCTTGAATAGTTCTCGCAACGTTCACAAATACTTATGAGACATACTAAATCCAAAGTGATATACATGTATTTGAGTTGAAGTGACTTCAATTTATATTTATCTTGTTTGAATGTCTTGGATTGATTGGTCGATTGATGTTTTACGCCGCACTATTATTTCACGTATATGGCTGCGTTGCCAGGTTTACTGGGGGAGAAAACCGACCTCCTGCGAGTATCTGGTAACTCTTCCACATACAGCGATCGAGAATAAACCACTTGACGTATCTCTATCTTTACCATGTGTTCAGCCTATGCGCCTAATATACGATAAACATGAAAGCTCGCCTTGCACGGATTATCAACAGTAAGTTGGCGTAGATGTAACTTCAATTAGAATATTTATGGACACTAAAACACACGGACACAGGGAAAATCTTCTTGTCTAAAATAACCATGGAGACAAGTTTCTAATTGTGTTAAACACTAAAACACACGGCACAGGGAAAATCTTCTTGTCTAAAATAACCATGGAGACAAGTTTCTAATTCTGTTAAAAAAAGGTATATCATTTCGTTATACTCAATCAAAAGTTGTTATAATAGATATACTTTATAAGAACAATACTGGAAAGACATCCAGTCATTACGTTCGAATGAGTTCTACTGGACAGAGACGCCAGCGATATGTTAAATTTATTATTGGAGAAATTGTTCAGTCATAAAACATACCCCACCTTCGAGAAATCGTAAAATTATTCAATATATTTCCAGTGGACCAAACCAGTTTAGGAAGACGCTAAATAGCCATAATAGGTTTTAGTCATGGTTGATCAATTAATTAAAGAGTACAAGTATTATCAAAGAACGAATTAGAGCTGCAAAACCAAAATATTGCCATTTCAAACATTTCTGTTACGTGAAACGTTGTTTTTAAATATTTAATTTGACAAATTGTCAAAATATTGTTTACCAGTATGGGTTAATATGTACCCTTAATGTAATAATTATTACGATAAGGGTTGCGAATCCAACTTATACTAAGGGTGCAAATGCAACCTTTATTGTAATGTTATTACAACCCTTAATGGGATGATTATTACATTAAGGGATTTTATTACATTAATTGGCTTTACTACTGCTACCTGCTACCTCAGCCTTAACGACTCTATGAACCTACAGCCGTTACTAAGTTCCCCCTCTAAAGCTAACGAACAATAAACTTCACATAAGAAAAGCGTAGATTGATTAATTAATGTAAGAAATGTGTGAAACTCCCTTTAAACGTGGGTTCCATACTAATGAAAACAGATTGGTTTATACCATAAGATTTGAATTTTTATTGTAATATACATATTTTCATATACTATTTTTGGAGATCATTTTAAAATTGCTTGTCCTTTTAACCTCCAAAATAGTGATTTACACTCTTTTTAACATATTTTATACATTTATTTCCGTCCTTTTTATTTTATTGTAATTTTGATGTAAATGGGCCTGTCTGGTTAAAACTTCTTTTCGCCGCCATATAAGTGCAATAATCTTGAGTGCGGCGTAAAACTCCAATCAATCAACCATACTAATGAGAAACCCAGTTACACTTGACGAAGACACCGGTATACATTTGATTAATTGTTGTTTCATGCAGCACTCGAAATAATTTCTAGAAACTTTGCCAGGTTTAGGGTGGCGGAGAGGGACGGGGGTGGAGACAGAACTCTTTGGCCAGAAGAAACCCTCGACCTTGGACATAGTCAACTATTCCACTCAAGGCCATTGGGGCCTCCGTGGCTCAGTTGGTAGAGCATTGGACGCTCAATCCGAACAGCCTTCTGCCATTGGGTCGCGGGTTCGAATCCCACTCAGTCCAAAAATAATCGGAAAATTTTCTGACTGGGTTTTCACTCGAACGACCTATATGTGCGATGGTTGTCAGAAACGTATAAAGCTAATCGACGAAGTTTCTTGATCTGCACAGGGCCAAAAAACAATGTCAAAGTTGTGTGATACTTAAACTCCGTTAGTCAACCCATTAGATGAACAAAACATTGTACAAAACTATTCAACAACTTGAACGCCTCTGACGGCCCGACATTGATTTTGGGGTTTCAGTACATCCACTAAGAAACCCTTCCGCGGCCAGGTGGACATATTGCACGATGCGCATGATAAATCCAAGGTTTACTTTGAGATTAATAAGTTGATAATTAACGTCCTTATAGAACACCCAGAATCTTTTAACATTTCTGTGAACTCGCCACGTCTTCTGGAAATGTTAAAATCGATTTTCATAACTGATTAATAGCGTCTGTACCTTCTTCTTTATTGACACTCGTAACTTTACCGAGAAGTTACAATTTGTGCAACTTCATAACCAAACAACCATTAATAATTACCACCGTCTGAAGTTAAGCAAAATTGGAATGAAGGGCGCTTTGTGGTTAAAGATCAAAGGACGGTCACAAGAAAAGTCACGGTGAACTTATGAACTTATATAGGTAAATGACCAATGGTTTATGACCTCGCCACTTAAAACATCAGCCATGTCAAGATTGAGTGATGATTTCATGCCTCTCTGTAGATCGACTTGGTACTTCCTTTACCGATAAACAAAACGCTTGGAGATTGTTATAAACAAGGCTTTTACCGATGGAAGTGCTGACTATCTAATCGAATAAAGCGTATTCTTCCTAGAGATATCGACGTATTTTCCTGAGTGAACCTGTCCGTCACTCTTAACAACGGTTGGGTAAAATCACATCAAATATACCTGCATTTTCAGTACATGGGTTTATTATATTTTTTCATTACAATTCACAGCTTTAGCTAATATTTTCTATATATTGTACAAGTCAGAACAAAAGGAAAATAAAAGTTTGAAAGTAAAACATGCAAAATTAATTGCTTTATTCGCAGAAAATTTCGACGGTTACGGAAATGCATTAGCTCTGTGCAGTGACATCATACATAACCTCTGCCTTTATCACCTTGCCTCTCTGAGGATGCGTCTTCATCTTAACTTGAAAAATGCCACTCGGAAAACCTCGTAGACTTACGTACGTCAAAACCCCTCGGACGCACTGCAGATCATTTTTAATGTGGCGTCCAAAAAGGTAACCACGAAAAGAATACTTTCCATATTCTCTTGGGGGCCAATGTGATACTCTAAGGGGTCAAAACAGTTGTTAACTTTCAGTCTCAATTGTTTTCAATTGAAAATTGAAAGCCGGGCACCATTTGTGTTCAGTCCAAAAAATGCAGTGATTTACCGTAGAAACAGCGCAGACTGTGCAAGGCGTGTCAAACGAGCGAAGATGGCCAATGTAGACAGCTCTTATGCTTTCGATTTAGTTCTATAAACCTTTTTCGTGAATAACATATAAATAAATACTATATTCATATTTGTAACAGTATAATTAAGATTGTTGTCCTTAACTAGTCAATCGCGTTTTCTTCTTCAAATAGTTTGTAATGGACGGACACACGGACAGACTGACACTCTTTACTCTTTAAGAGGTGTGTCTATAAGATGTACAGTTGCAAATGATACCATGCTTTAGAAAAGCATTATTTCTTCAGCAGTATTGCATGACTTCCACAACATCGAATATTTTAGAAAACTGAAAGCGACTCCGTAAACTCGTTAGTATTGACAATTCCCATCTCACAGTGTAAGAAAGGCATCTGTGGCAGCGTCTGTCGGCTAATGGAGAAATTTATTACACTTTTCCCATGGGAGACATGGCGGGTTTAGTCAACCCTAAACGCCCAGCCTTAATCGTGTTAGCTTTTATTGGAAAATATTAGGCTACATTATCGATTACGGCCAATAATCCTTAAGTGCTACGCATACCATTACTGAACAAGATTGATTGATTGATGTTACACCCCGCATTGAAGATTATTTCACTTTTTACTTCCATGCGTTAAATTGCCGAGTATCTGGCAACTTTTCCATAATTGGCGACCGAATGAGGAAAAAAACTCAGAAATTATTATATTTTTATATAGTCTGAGTGGTATTCGAACCCGCGATCCACCAATGAAAGTCATGTGTAGAGAGTGTCACTCTGAGCCAGAAGACTAGCTCTATGAATATAGGCACACTCGCCTTGAATATGTAGAAAACTGTTCGCCGTTTTCTGTATTTTTCCCTAGTAAGACGGAGATGCCACAATTCTAGTATTGATATTATTTTGTATTTTCAATTTTAGACTGAAATTAAATTAACAACAAAAAGATCTGTAGTGAGAGCAATTCAACACAGAACTTTCTGATCGATGGCTAACGTTCTTACAGTTCTTGGTATGCCTATACATCAATACATTTAAGACATAATTTAGTAGCAAAAACAAAAACTCCGAATAAAGTAAGGCGAGGCATTGCTGACGTTCTCAATATTTCGACAAAATTGTATTTGTCATCTTCCAGAGAAAATGTTTCTCCTGAAGATGACAAATAAAATTTTGTCGAAATATTGCGAACGTCAGCAATGCCTCGTCTTACTTTATTTGGAGTATCTATCCTTGCATCTTGCTAAGCTAGTTGGTGGATCAAGAAGATAAATAAGTAGTCAGCTCGTATAAATTCGCGTTCTTCTCAAGCGAGCCCGCCTCTTAAGTGACATAAAGTTACATATTATTAACATTTTTTCTTTAATCTAAATTATGAAATTTTATTTTATTTTATTTTTCTCCAGAAATGCAAATTGAAAGCTTTATAGTAATCAGCCTGGGAATATAAATAAAAAGCAGTGCTTAGAAGTAAAATATGCTTTGAATTAAGGAACGTTCGCCGTTCTTCTTTTATTGCTAACATATTTTTCTTTTGCATATGTCATAGGTTCAATGAATAATTTTTAATTCAACATCCTTAGAAAATTAGGATAAGTGCAAATTACGGAACCGGTGCTGCTTTTAAACCAAGAGTTATTATCATCCCACCAAAGAATAGAGCATATGAAGATGAAAACAAAACGGCACCAAAACCGCACCAAAACCGCATATACCTGTATCTAAATTTGAAGGATCAATTCTAGAGAAAGACAACTAAATTGCTATGAAATCTATGATGAGAGTACAGTAAAAACCATATATTTCCACAATTTGAAAAAATATTATCGAGTTACATGAAAAACATAAATTAATATGAATTGTTTTTTTTCTTTCAAGAAAGATTGTTTGTCGAGACTTCCAGGAATTACTCTTTCTCCAACTGTATACATAACCAAATGTTACTGTGATGTTCAGCCTGTCCACTCGAGTTTCTCGACCTGTTTGCATTATATAACAGCCGTTCTGATATGACATGACGGAGGCATCTGTTTTTGATTGAAAGGGAAATTGAAATGGACGGCGTTCCAAGGTTGTTCTGTCAAACACTCATATTACCTGCCAGAAAAGAAAGCCTGCAATATTTGTGTCTGCTTAAAATTACATAAGCTGTCATTTTAGTTTAAAATGCACTACAGCAATCGTCGATTTTGTTTGTTCAGTCCACGGCGTTTTGCTCTTATCTCGCCCAGAAATGTATTGTATTGCTACTGTTTAGAAGCTACCAATTTTAATTGAAAACACTGTTCAATTTTATTTGCTGCCGAAATTGCCTTTGTTCCTAAATTACGATTGTCAAAAGAAGATGAAGGTTTGAAGTACCTTGATCAACTAACGTTGGTTGGTTGGTTGTTTTAGCTTATTGGCGCGTCCATTCGTATGAATGATGTACGCCATCAACTAACGTATTCAAGTTGAAATAACAAGTATCGGTAAAACCAGTAACCCGTCAAAGTTGTATGCTAATAAGGGACAAAATTCAAATAGCCGGGATGTATAAGTTTATTTTAGGGGTTTGACTGCTGATAAAAACGTTTATTTTATGGGTTTGACTGCTGATAAAAACTACTTTAACGTACAACTTCAAGATTGGTATCGGTGGAAACCTGAGGTTTTTTGCATATTTTTTATACAAATAACGATCAATGAACTAATTCTGTCTCATCGAAATTTCCCCTTATTTGGCAACGTCTGCCGCCTTAGCCAAGTATTATCACAAATCGCTTTCCCTCTAGATGCATGGACACATGATATAAATACGGAAATGATAAATAGCTATTTAGAATGCCTTAAAGGGTAGATAAAAATACCTGTAAGTATTAACAAATGATATAAATCAAGAAGAGCACTCCCCTTTTATAAAAGTTAAAAGTATGTATTAGATATACAATTGACCGAAATGACGCACGCTATCTCGAGAATTTCCCGGAATCTGAGAACAACTCAGAAAGCAAGAGTTTTTTTTTTGGCGCCATCTTTAAAACATGGTTGCTATCTTGATAAATGGCTACTAACAATTGGTTATACCAACGTCAAAATAAAGGATTGTTGAAGCCAGTGCTTAAGTTAAGAGATTTATACCAGTTTGTTCAACTTTTCTGATCTTCAATTGATGGAAGAAAATTAAATCTAAACAAATCACCAGTGATGGGTTACTTTTTATCTCTCTTGGCGGTAACCATCTATTCATTGTCTGTTTAATTCTGAACCCTAGTATATATGCATCCAGTCAGTTGGCACTCGATACAATTTGGGCTTGGACTTGATGGGAACATACCCGATGAACTTGGTTTTTACCTCCTTCAGACGATTTCGAAGGCTGTAATAAATACAATAACCGTTTGCACTGGAGGAACCCATAACCGTAGGTCGTATATCATAATTGTTTGCGCGGGGATTTAATAATTTGTCTCAATAATTTGTGAAACAAGAAACTTGGCTCAAATTCATATCTCTAGAGACAATGAAGAAACGCCCACGCCGTACGTTATGTTGGGATTTTTTGGTTGATAATCGAACCAACGTATCCATCATATACTGTATAAATTTATGAACACTAAAACACACAGGCCCAAGGAAACCCGTCTTGTCTAAAATAGTCAAGTTTCTAAATGTATTAAAAAGGGGAAAGACCTTTTTATCCAATCATAGACTGTTGTAATAAACTAAAACCCATGATAGTGATTAGGCTGACAACAGGCAGGAGTTTGGCCTCAGCAGAATTCCACGGAACACTTCGTAATATACACTGTATGTATATATTTATGGACACTAAAACACACGGGCACAGGGAAAATCTTCTTGTCTAAAATAACCACGGAGACAAGTTTCTAATTGTGTTAAAAAGAGGTATATCATTTAGGCCTTTATACCCCATCATAAATTGTTGTAATAAAGTAAACTTATGATATTTCATTAGGTGGACGACTGACAGGAGCTTGGCCTTAGTCAGTAGAATTTTCTGGAACACTTTGTATTACATTGACAATGCTTACGCATCTTAAGCTATAGTAAGAATATCGTCAGACTATATATTATGCGCCCCCCCCCCCCCCCCCATACCCTTTCCCAGAAAACCTAGGTAGAAGGCAGACAGGGGAGTTTAGCCCTGACCAGTATGTCTTTCAAACTCTTGTTCTTTTTATAAGCAATGACTGGCCTTTGGGTCAGAGGTCGAGCAAGTTTACTTTGAAGTAGTTTGTATTCTTCTACTATAATCCCAAAGGATAAATAGTTTGTAATGTTTGAATCCAAAAACTTTCCCTTTCCAAACGTTTGTGCTTCGTATCTGCAGCGGAAGTGAGAAATGGGATTTTCTCAATAGGCATGATTTCAAAATGGTCCTTGACCGAATGACCTTGAGTATTGAAATGTTGTGCCACGGGTACATCATGTTTAAGTCTTATACTAGATAAATGGTTGGCTGCTCTTTGTCGTAGAGAATTCTGAGTTTCTCCGACGTACTGTTTGCGACATTTTTTGCACGTGATTACATACACGATATTAGAGGAGTCACAATTAAGATTCTCTGCCATTTGATATTTGTTGCGAGTTTGTTCTCCGAAAAAAGGTTCCGCGATCGGGTACGTATATATCGAGTTTGCATCGCGTCTTAAGGCATTTCATTGATGTACCTGAGAGAAATGTTGGACGGTAGTGGTACACTCGTGAAGGGGAGGTAAGCGTATCGGGGGATGAAGGGGGAAACATGATTTGTCTTACTGTGCTAGATTTGATCCTTCGGAGTAATCTAATAGAATACTTCCTAGGGAGGAGAGCTTTAAAAAGAACAGAACAAGCCTGGTTAAAACAATCTAAAGAACTACAGTTTCTATAGAATCTAAAAATCTGAGATTTAATGACTCCCTTAAAAGTGTGAGGAGGATGGTATGACCCAGCATGTAGCAGCTGATGCGTGTCAGTAGGTTTGAAGAATACTTTGTAATCTATATACCCAGTAGTATGATATGTATGACCCTTGTAAATAGTTACATCCAAAAAATCCACAGAAGTGTGATCAATAGTAGGCTGTAATTTAATGCTTGAGTCGTGAGAATTAAGAGTATCAATGAAAATATGAAGGTCTTCCAACGTATGTTGCCAAATGATAAAAATGTCATCCAGATACCGAAGGTAAATAAAAGGTTGTTGGTGACATTTGTCAAGAATATCACTCTCCCACTCAGCCATAAAAATAGAGGAAAAGTTAGGACTAAAACGTTTCCCCATAGCACACCCTTTAATTTGCTGAAAGATCTCCCCATTGAATTCAAAATCGTTACCTTTTAAGCTAAGTTCCAGCAATTCTAAAATGTCTTTATCCGGACGACGGTGGTCAGGATATCTTTGGAATGCTGATTTTATGGATTTAAGACCCAAATCTATGTCAATGTTTGTATACATAGACTCCACATCCAGAGTAACCAAAATCACATCTTGTGGGATGGATTTCTCAGACAATTTGGCCAATAAATCATCCGTATTTTTTATAAAGCTAGGATGCCGATTCGCTATAGGTTTTAGATAGTAATCAATTAGCTCTGATATTCTATAACTTTCACTGCCTATGTGTAGGTATTGTTTATTCTTTTATTGATGGAAAAAAGGCAACCATGGTTTTAGATTTACGTTCGTTTTTGTTGGTTCTATCTGTTATTGGCTGGGGTAAAATACATTGGTTTCCAGTCACCTTGATCATACTGTCCGCTGACCAATTTCCATCTAAACATACATTTTAAAATATAGCACAAAACTACATACACCATTCTTTGTTGAGATTTTTTCTCTTAAAGACTTGTCCGCCATATTCGAAATCCATCGAATGGTTGACGTTTGAATGGTGAAAACCCATGCAGTCTGTGGTCGGTACTTCAAATTCAATTACCTGGACGATCTGTCCGTCGTTCTAGGCTTAGGTTTTAGTATAAGACGTTGATAACAGCGTCATATTGTCTGGGCATAGTCTGAGGAAAAGAAGCGCTTGTAAAATGTTACTTGTAAACTACTCTCCCGATACATATACCACAAGGTTAATATAACTGGATCCAAACAGTGGAGTGTGTAGCGTCGTGGTTTACACGGGACGGTCACAAGCTTTTTTCCTACAAGTGGCAAATCAAAAGATTGAATGGTAACTTGCAATACTTTATTTAGGAGAAAATCAGTGAAAAATTGGTGAAAATTATATGGGTGACGTTTTTCACCGAATTACAAACTCCATCTATGATAGCCAACGCATTAATATATACTTCCATGGTTATTTTAGACTAGATTTTCCCTGTGTCCGTGTGTTTAAGTGTTCATAAATATATACTTAGGGCACAAAGATTAGATAATTCGATTCCATCTATGTCTAAACAGTAGTGAATGAAACTGCTTGTACATATCATAGAAACATGCGTCCATATCCCGTGATGCTCCTGAATGAAATCAACAAGAGTTGTCGGTCTTGGTCGTCATCGAGTCTCCTCACAATCTTAAATATTGACGCCTGAACTTCTTGCTTGGTTTTTGTTTGTTGTTTTAGTTTGTATTGCCGTTGACTTCTATTTGTTCCAGCTTCTTGGTGACATTGCACTTAAGTTAACATACCTTTTAGCAAATTGCTTCCATTTTCATACTCACTCACAGTACAAGCAGTTTTTAGAATCGATTTTTGACGCGAAAGGGCTTACCAGATAGCGGTAGAGTCTGCGATTCATTGCTATCTAATGTAGGCTCTTAAAGTTCCAAAGAGCTGTTAAATGTAGCGGAAATTTCGTTGAAACAGATTTAGCTAATTGTTCGTTATTTTTTAAGGCAAAATATAAGGTTTACGCTCGTATTGTTAATATTAAAGGAAACCCTTAAAATCCACTCACACGTCCCGGCTATTTTGTCCGTTAGTACCGCGTAAGAGCTACTGGCTGTAACTGAATTTTTTATTTCAACGTCAATCCTTTAGGGTTTTTCGAGTGTTTCTAACGTTCATCTTCTCGTGAAGATAAAATTTATGAAAACCTCCGATTTTTAGCAGCTTGTGTCACCTTAGTTAAAAAAGAAACATCGGTAAAGACAATTATCCGCACGAAGAGAAAATGTGTGACAATGTGTAACAGACAAATTCAACGGACATTTTTAGCTTTGCTCTTCATAAAACTACCTCCACGTATATGACCAAGATTGGTATCAGTAGAAAGGTCCGATTTTGTATTTCTTGACATAACATAACGACCAAAGCCTTGATGCCGTAGCAACAAAACTTTCTCTATATTTGGCAGCCTATGTATGCCACTTTAAATAAAAAAAACGTGTATTCACATGAAAGCAATTTAGTACATGTTTGCTCTAGCGGCGAGCAGTTGTAAGGTTACCAGAAAAGAAACACAATACGTTCATTATTTATCTTATACAATAAAGAATTCGTTCATTAGCTCTTTTGACAGCCTTTAACCGCAAACTGCAAACATCTAAAAATGTGTTTTAAGATGTAACACTATACATTGCTTTACCTTGTGTTCGTTAATTTCAACATTTTGCTGTTTCTCTCTCACCAAATAAAAAACTGTACTGAAGATTCCAAATAGGACAACAAAACGAAAATACTGACAAAGAATAATCAACAGAGTAAAAAGTTAGGTTTGCGATAGACACTAAAATTGATTTCATAATTGATATTCTTTTAGATGCATCTATCGACCCTCATAAAAAAGAATATTGTAGTCTATTCTTAGTATGGAAGCCCAAATGGAGAAATTTGCCCGAAACAAATCTAGTTGTTAAAGTGACATGAGCTGCAAAAATTCGAACAAAAATCCGAGCTTCAAAGGCAGTTTTTATCTTTTAAAAAATCAAAGGTTTGACGTTGAAACCTAAAAAATATCGGTTAAGCTGGTAACCCAAAGGAAATGAAGATGTGCTATGTATGAGAACGTTTTAGGCTCCCATAAAACTACCTTCACGTATATGAACAATATTGGTATCAACAGAAAGCTCTTATTTTGTACTTAAAGATAAAAATGACGAAATGTTAGCTTATTATGTTTCAACAAAATTTTCCCAACATTTGACAGCTCATGCCACTTTAAGTTGATGATCCAAAACTGACGGACAATTGGTACTCAAACGGTATACGACCCGTCTTAATATGGTGAACATCGATTTTTTTTGGATATGTGTGTGGAGACACTATCTCCAGTTCTTCAAATAACCCTTTTTTCTCTCTCAGTCTCCTGACACTGGTGATAACTTCATCAGACAAAGTGTCCGTCATTCAAACAGTGGAGGGTGTCAAAACGTTTCCCATTCCTTATGCCTGTCAGGTAAGGTGATTGCCCCGGGCGTAATTAGAGGAAGATCTTCCATCATAGACATTTGCCAAATAAGATTGACATTTAAATACAACCACACGTTAATTGCAATACTGCTATTAAAGGTTTGTTTTTCATAAGAACAATTTAAGCTTACTTAAAACAATCCGAGGTAAGTATGATTTAATATGAATGATTAATTTTACGCTATTGACATTTTAAAAACTGTCATTTGATGATTGGCCGATTTTACGCCGCATTCAAGATAATTTCACATAAATGTATGTAGCAGGGTTGTCTGGGTTAGTGGGGGAGACTCGGGTTTTTTCCTCAGAGAATATCCCCATTTGGTAACCACCCTACACCGCGCGATCGATTTAAAAACAAACATAAAACATAATTGATACTTGGTATTGGTATGTGTCAGTTTTTCACTAAAAAGACCCGTGCAAATGTGGTATTGAAGTAACAGTTGCCAACCCGCTATGGGTTCAGCGAAAGCTTGAAATGGCGCAATGCAAATGTTTGTTTCAATAAGCTAGCTTAAAGTTACGCAAAGGCTTATACAAGTAACATGATGTTGCACCTCTGACTTGCGGCCATGCTTAAGTTCGTGTAGTTAAACATACATTTGCGACAGGCGTAACATATTGATGGGGTATAAAGGTCTTAATGATATACCTCTTTTTAACACAATTAGAAACTTGTCTCCATGGTTATTTTAGACAAGAAGATTTTTCTGTGCCCGTGTGTTTTAGTGTTCATAAATATATTCCAGCTTAGTGGAACGTTCGTTAACAGCCTGAGCCCTCGGCTTTGTTAAGTTTATATTATGGCTGGGTTCGAAATTTTTAATAAAAGATAACAGATCATTTTGAAACAGAGATAACCCTTCTTCTGATGTTCAATTATTACCTCGAAGGCACTGTTGTGCCATTTTGTGCCCGTTGAGGGCGTATATTTGGGGACGGATTAGTCATGTCAACTACAATACTGATTGAATAACAGATATATTTACAGATGCTTATTCTCCTTAAGATTTTGACAATAATTGAAAAAGCATCAGTTTATGGCAACGGTCAGCTGTGCTTTCTACGTCATCAAATCAGTGAGAGCCGCCATCTTGCCATGACTATAAATCAATTATGTTCTCGTTACTTTCATCTGTACGTTTATATATTGAAGTACCACGCGGTTTCATAAGCTAAAGTTTTAGAAATCTTGTCATTACCAATGCGTTTATAGCCTTTTCTTGAGGGAAAATCCAACTAAGTGGTAATGGGGCAGAAACCTAGCATGAAGAAGTCCAAAACGGCTAAAATATTCCTGATTTTTTTCTGATCGTGCAGTCCAGTCAGAACATATTTTCGGATGTTCAAGAACAGAAGATAAATCAAATCAAAATCAACAAGCAAACAAAACTTACACTGCGTATTTAAAAATCAAAGTAAGTGATAGGTCCAGTAATAGTCTGCATGGTTTCTCTCAAAATAGTCATGGAACGCCGACATGGTAAACAATCGTTCAACTCCAAATTAACCCCAAACATCCAGATTGAAGAGTTAACATATTTAGGCAATAAGAAATGTTCAGCGCTATTTGTCATCCCGATAGCAAGTTCGATTTACTACACGATAGAATAAATACAGTTTGGTCCAATAAATGTTCAAATATATGTAGGGTGATACATTCGTTAACGAGGATCTATTGGGAGGACATTCTATTTTACACAGACTGGGGAATTGACGTCAACAAGACAGCCGGTCACTGCCGTAAACTGCTGACTTCTGAATTATTAAATAATACTCATATCTCGGGTCAGGCGGAGAATAGGAATTCAGACGTGAATTAAACCAGGGGAAAACAAAATATCCGGACGATCTATATTAGTAGCTCAGTTGGTGGGACGGTAACCCGAAGTCGTGAGTTCGATTCTCAACCCTGGCCTGGATATTTTCCGGGTCAATCAGTCTCTGTTAATTTACTAATTCAGTAACTTCCTTGATGATGATTGCAGCTTGTTATGTATGATTGTGTTCAAGGGAAATTATCATACGCTTTAAAAAAGAAAATCGTGCAATACTTACATGAAGACAACTTTTTTCTTCCGAAGATTGATTGATTGACTGATTTATATTCCACGTTATATTCAGACAAGAGCAGATTAAACTTTTTTTAAATATTGGTTCCATTCTTTTCTATTGAATTGAGACGGTGTGTGCTCCTGCTTGTTAGACAGACAGACATTGTGATAATAAGATGAGCTTGTTCTTTACTGAGAAATAATTATACATCGTGGACTTTTATTAGCCAAATTACCAACGACAGACTCGTTACCAATATGCTAGTGCTACCTTGACATAATAAAATCCACCCATGGGTAACAGGATCCGAAGGTCATTGTAAACTAACAAGAAGGACAGTCCAAATAACATGACGCCAACGAGCCCACGTTTACGTTTATCTAGTAGATACTCAGCATGTATATTTATGATCACTAAAACACACGGGTACAGGGAAAATATTCTGGTCTAAAATAACCATGGAGACAAGTTTCTAATTGTGTTAAAAATGGCCTATCACTTAGACCTTTATATCCCATAAATTGTTGTAAAAAACCAAACCTATGATATTTCATTAGGTTGACGACTGACAGGAGCTTAGCCTTGGTCAGTAGAATTTTCTGCAATCCTTTTGTAACACCTTGACAAGTCATTACGCAGAGTTTGGATGGTACATTGTTGTACGTTTGTATAACTTGTCTGTTTGATTATTTATTGTCTTTGTTGGGTTTTTTTTTCTTATTTAAAATAAATTTTAAAACCAATCCTTTGATTCATAGAAATTTCGGTAACATTACAGGATAAAAGGCCGTTGACTGATAGACACCAAAGAATATCAAACCAATCGCCGAGTTGTTACTAATTGCATTCTTCTGTAAATCATGACCCCGAAAGGAGGTAACAGAAAGAGAGGGAGACTGAGAGATTTAACGTCGCTGTCAACATTATTTCAGTCTTATCTCGACGATCATAACTTGAACGGTACTCGCCAAAGGATGGGGTTTCCTCCGGGCAATGAGCCCGGTTTCCTCCCCCACTAAGCCTGCCAATGCAGCCATATAAGCCATGAAATAATCTTGAGTGCGGCGTAAAACACCAATCAACCAACTAACCACAGCTTAAACTCCAGTATTTTGCTTTCTTTGGTGGCAACGTTCAAGCTAAAACCAAATGGACTTGTGACTATAGGATTCCACAGTCTGCCTTTATCGATAACAAAAATAATCTCCACAACAAAGCAATTCTTAGTTCAGTTACACAAACGTTGTAATAAATCTCTATCAGGGCTGCCACCATTAGCTGATATATGATACGCGGAAACAAACGGTACTGAACTGATGGAGTGCTGTGACAAACAATAGTAGTCGGACAACCAGTAGCTTCTAGTGATCATCAAAAACAAATAGTTGGTCTAGGCATCAATGGTATGCCACTCCCCATTGTCAGTTCACAATTGCCCCCATTTTGATAGCGTTTGATAGATTGGCAATTAGCCGAGATATAACGTTCAATAGTGGATATGATTTATGAGGTAATTTACAATCATAGGTCTAATAGTAAATGACCCCCCTTTGCCTCCCAGGTTCACCAATCATGGTCCGGTTTGGTTTCTTGGAAAGAAAGCAAAATTCTAAAAACTGAAAACGGTAAAAGTCAACCGGAATCTAATGGTTAACATGTTTGTACTGTTCCTAACCCGGATTATCGGTCTTCCGGCGACTGGTGTTATATGGCTGGTAGTGTGTCTTGTCGCCTTATGACGACACGGAGAAAAAAAATTCGGCAGAGCCTAGATTTCTCCGCTATACTGTTCCCATCCGACGTAACAATGTTGCTTCTTTTCTCAAAGGAAAACAATACCCTAATTAGTAATATATGAAATGGCTAAAAGCGATAGCCTGGTGATTATCAGATTCGTTTTGCCCCTTCTCCATACAACAATATTGCTTTCTTTTTCGAAATGGAAACAAAATTCTAGACGTGAAACATGTAATTGGTAAAACCAAAATCCAAATAATGAATCGAATAACCCCTGGCTCTTTCAGTACACCAATATTGTAATATGTTTCTTTTTTCCAAAGAAACATATTACAATCTTTTAATAAATGCACTATTAAAGGAAAAATAAAATGAAAGCATAAGAAACAACAACTTTGTAACAGGGAAAGTTGTTTATGGGAGATAACCTCGTAAGTTATTAACAAAATTATGGCACAATTTTTTAATTATTTCAAAGCGATTTAAGCTCAAAGCTGTATATAAAATAACGTTGAAAGATTAATATTTATATATTGGATTATTATTTTCTATGATTTCCGCGAATTTAGAACGCCATAGCGTTGTCAGTTCTGTTGAATTCATCCACGTAGATGTATATGTTGTCGCGTAGTCATAAGTTGCTTGAGGAATTAAAACGTATTGAACTATTTGCTTCAAAGCTTGACATTTATACAATGAAAGCTAATCTGCACTTACCTATTCATAGGGTCACATCTAGACAGCCGCGATTTGTAAATCCCAAAAGCAAAAGAGAATTTTTTTAGTTTTTTTCCTTCCAGTTGAAAATGCTAACACAGCCACTTTAAATACATGGTGATGTCCATAATCATTTGTAGAATCTAGGCAAGAGTTCACCTTTCTGTCCTTAGTACTTAATTTGGTATTCAACCCTGTCCGTATCCCTCGTGTCTTCGTTTCTCTAAGAACAGACTGTAGTAGTGTGGGGAATGAAGTGAACAGAACACAGTGATCCTGGGAACCAATCCCGCTGGATTAATTGCATTACGTCCCTTTAGTAAGCTGCGGAATCGCATGACAACGTATCGATCGCCTTGTTACCAGAAGGTGGCATCAAGTCACTTGGTCCAGCTACAATGGGATTGCCTCTGTCCGCTCCGATGTCTACTCGAGTACTTCTTCTGTCAGCGTAAAGCCGTACAGCAATCCGGATAAATCAACAAGAGGACTTCTCTTAGCATCGACTATCCTTCTATATGGTCAAAATCGTCCAAAACCTATCTCTCGCATTGATTTCATTATAGTCCATGAAAAGCAGAAGCTGGTCCTTGCAAGAGTCGACGTGCTGATACTATTATGATAACTCCATTTCAACTTCTCCTGACTTACTGTCCCCGAGATTGAGGTAGAATCGTTCTGCATTCACCATGTTCTCGACTCAGCAAGGGGGTTCATTTAACGAGGCAAGAGCTTCCCGAATTTCGATCTTTTTTTCATTACAGCCAAATGTGGATCGAAATTCAGATTCGAAGTTTTGGTTCACAACGGGCTTGAGAACACAAGTTTGAAAAATGATCAGAAGAGGACAACAGAAACACATTCGTTTTGAATAAACTACTTGCTCGCTGATTTTTAAAAAAAAATATTGTTATTGCACAGAATGAATTTTATTGGATATTATTTGTCTTATATCAGATCTTTGAGATGGAAAGCGTGGGCGTGTCATCGACACTCGCGAAAGGGAATGGATCTAAGCAATAAAATAGATTGTATAGCTGTTGCTTGTTCCATTTTATTGAAGTGGCATGAGCTGCCAAAATTCACACCTTTGTCATAATTTCTGATCGTTGCGACAGTAAGAGGCTTTGAAGGCCATCGAAGAACTGAATGATTGGCGTTGGAATGAGGAAAATCCATACAGTATGTGACCGGTACGAACCGAAAACGTGTTCGAAAAGTAAAAAAATTTAAATAACCGGGACGACCATTCATTCATTCTAAGTCAAAGTTAGTTCAAACAATACTTTATCGTACATTTGCGTGACTAGAAGCACTAAAAAGCTTCTGAATTATACGTCTTGAGAAAAATAGCCAATAATTTCAACATTATGTTATAACGTCAAAATATCAACATTTTGGCAGCTCATGCCCCTTTAAGTTAGAATATCAGCTTTAAAATAACTGCAACAATATTAAGTTCAATGCTTAGAAACACTTTACAAATATATCAATAGCACTAATGCTGTAAAAATTCTGAAAACAAATTTTTGTATGATTTATTTCTTAAAAGTTTTATGAACAACCTTTGTAAATATTTTCTTATTTGCGCTAAGTGAGTTGTAGAACATGTACTTTACAAGTCTGACCAAAAAATGATTGAATTTCTGATGCATTTTCCCCTCTACGAAGGTTACGATAGTTAACTATCCCCGAGACAGATGACGTCAAACACGACCTTCGTTGCTCACGTACCCTCACAGCGGTGACGTAATACACAATCTCTGCTATGTCAGTGAGTCTTCACGGCAGTTTGTACCAATGAACTATATGCGTATATACATGTAGTTATGAACACTAAAACACACGGGCACAGGGAATTCATTGGTTTGTACACATAGAAAATCGTGTATGACGTCATTTTTGCCGAGTGTTTCCGAATAGTTATGAAAAATACTGATAATAATATAATATTTTCTACTCACTCTTTTTTTTACTACTGGGGAACTAACGGGGAGGTCGTTTTGTTTCCACTGATGTTTAAGCCTACTTTAAGCCTGGATCATAAATCTTTTAATCATATTGCCGAAAAAAAACATGCAGACACCCTTGTTGTTTTCGTCCATTGTTCAAGAAACCAATTATTTCTGAATAGCATTGACTAATAATTCCTTTTCTTTCAAAGTTAGCTGGAAACTTTAAAGGGACATTTTTGGGTGCATGTTCAAAATAGCAGGTGCCATGAAAACTGCTAAGCATTATGTATTCCGATACGTGTTACACAAAGGACGATAACGACAAGTTGCTGCCACCAGAACCTGTTGCTTCCTATACAAAGATGGCTTACATTGAATTCGTTACGTTGCTTTGGGACCTCTCTAAAACAACTTCCTATTTAAAATATTGTTTAATTAAGTGACGGATGTTTTTGGTCGCTCTCAAAATTGTTTTATTTTCATGGCGGAGTTGATACGTTTAGTGTTGGAGGAAACCGGACTCTTTGCCGAACGAACCATTGAACTTTGGCGAGTCCACACAACTTTACCACGGAAAGCCTATCGGAGAGGGGAATGATGGCGAATTAAAAGATAATAAACGGACAAGGACCATGGAAACTAATGTTTCGGCCGAATAAATGCCTCGCCAGTGCCTGTTTGTCAAAAACATCGACGAGAAGTATTTTATGGCAAATCTGCGGTTGGATTTATTCTGTACACAAATGATCGTTGTTTAAAGTGGCATGAGCTGCCAAAATTCACGCTTTTTTTTATAATTTCTGATCGTCACGACAATAAGAGTCTTTGAAGGCCACCGAAAAAATAAATGATTGGCGTTGGAATGAGGAAAATCCATACAGCATGTGGCCTGTACTAACCGAAAACGTGTTCGAAAAGTAACAAAATTGAAATAACCGGAAAGACCATTCATTCATACTAAGTCAAAGTTTGTTCAAAACAATACTTTATCGTACATATTCGAGACTAAAAGCACTAAAAAGTTTCTGAATCATACGTCTTGAGAAAAATAGCCAATAATTTCAACATTCTGTATTAACGTCAAAATATGAACATTTTGGCAGCTCATGCCACTTTAAGGCAGAGAAGATTCCAGAAATATATACAATCTTAGACAATACCCATCCACGGCGTTTAAACGCAGAACGACTCATTAAAAGGATATAATACCGTCCTTCTCAAACGTTTACCAATGTCTCCATTTCTCTGCCTCACCGGCTGAATCGTACGAGATCGCAATTTTAGACCACTGCACCATTCTGATAGGAAATATATTCACACGAGGTTATTGGCCGGGGTCCTTAACTAATGTCTTATCCATAACAAGTAAAGCAATACACTTCATTTTCTTATTGTGAAAGCTTTTAGTGGTTTGAAGGATAGTCTTTTTGCGCATGCCTAAACAAAGAACCTTTTCAAAAAGCAATCGAGATCTCGTGCCATTCTACGAGATCTTCAACTCGAGACATGGCTTGAGAGCCGTCGCACTCCATTTTGCGCATAGTTAACTGCATGAAATCTACTGAGAATTTTTAATCTATATACTATTTATTTATCTGTTCTATTCTGTTCGCAAACATGTAACCCTATTATAATATGCTGCATTGCAGGTTCTTAGGGCAGAAATACTTGTAAAAAATCAAAAATATATTCGGCACTACATTATCTCTTAAATACATTCTAAAACAAGATGGCAGCGCCCATGGATGTCAAGGCAAAATATGATATGGACTTCAAGGTATTTCAAGGTATATTATATGTATCAGGAGAGTAGCAATCAATATAACAAAACAGGTTATCGGCGGCTTAAACGTTACCTACCAGAATTATATCGAATATCTCTCTACACAACCGAGTCAACTATCAGTGTCACGTGTCGTTGTTTACAATTTTAAGGGCGTGGACAGCAGTGGTCTCCCTTTGTGTTAAAACATGTCACTCAATCGTTTTAGAGTTGATATCTCAACGAATGGCAGTAGGATCAATCTCTATTTTAGATTGTTCAAAAAGCTGAAGGAAAAATGCATGGGAGACAACTCCAGGTATCAAGAAGGATCGCACTACACATTATTTCCCTTTCCAACTGCAGGTCCTCAAACCAATAGCACTAGCCCACCATCTAGGGCCTATAAGAACTTGACTCGAATATACCGTCCAGCCATTCATCCATAAATCCATAAAATTCAGAAGCAGTCAGTTGTTTATCAATTCAACTACTTGCAAGCTTATAGGTTTTAATATAGTAACCCAGTTTATATGTATTTAGGAACACTAGAATGCACAGGCACAGGGAAAATCTTTTTGACTAAAATAACCATGAAGACAAGTTTCTTATTGTGCTAAAAAGGGGTATATCATTTTGACCTTCATCCTTAATTATAAGACATACACGAGCTTTACTTTAGTCTGTAAAATTCCAGTTTATATCAGTGTGTCGTAACTATTTGAAAAGGCGTGAATGTCGGCTCTATTCTATCGAAAAAAAAGTTCACTTGTTAGTGACATCGGCATAGGCGTCGAAAGCTTATGACTTAAAAAATTTCTTCGTGGCCAACCTTTACCGATTTCTCACAAAGATACTAATTAATGAGAAATAATTAAGGTAACCCCACGAAGTTAGTTGTTTGTGAACAACACGAGCGTTCGACACGTACATGTATACCGGTGTCTTCGTCAAGTGTAACAACTATTTTCGTGGTGATGCCTTAATTATTTATTATAAATTATGTTTAAAGACAGTTTCAAATGTTTCTTAAAATACTAATTGTTGGATAGCTGGTAAGTCATCACGACTGCTACGTCTATTAATAACACTATCAGGGAATCTGTGCACACACGTTTTCTTTCCAGCGGGAGGAGGGCGGGGTGGGGGGGCAATTTCAGCCAATCTTACAACCGAAATCAGAATAATTCCATTTCTGGTTTTAAACCATTCCCTTCACCTTCGTAAAATTTAGTTGCCAAATGACAGACATCGGACAAATAATAAGGAAACTTAGACATAATCAAAACGAAAATCGCCAAGCTCTACGTTTTCTGTTGTGCCTGTTTGGGCATAGACATTGAGTGGTTTATACTCTTGTATAGTTCACACTCAAAACTGTTTCCCTGTTAATGCAGCGTTGCCATTTTTGAAGGAGAACATTGATTGGTACATTGCGCCTCACTCAAGATTGCTTCAATCACATCCCAACGTTTCCAAGGTACGTTTCCCAACGCAGGAGGACTCAGATAAAAGGTATTGTTTTTCTGTTACCTAGCAATCACCCTATACCGGATAGAAACCAACTCAAAATTGTCCCAATTTTTTTTCTTAGTTTTGGGGATCGAACCAGAGATACAATTAAGGTTTTTATACAGCTTACCGTTGGTTCGAGTATATGCAGTTATTAAAAAGTGAATCGCCATTTAAAGTTTGAGAAAAATAAACAGTTTTTTGTTGAAACCCTATAAATTTATATATGCTAAAGATCAAGGAGCTGTTTCTCGACGCCGACGTAACTTTGCGCCTGGTCGTAACGTCATGACAACATATACCTTCAACATTACGTTACGACCAGGCGCAAAGTTATGACGGGCGTAAATGTGTTGAGAAATAGCCCCCTGTCTGGTATAGGGACGGACTTTATTGCCTCAATGATTAATGCTTTACGTCGCACTCAAGATTGTGCTACATGTACTTTATGGCGAGGCGGAGAGGTTCAGTGGATAAAGGAAACTTGCCTCTTGCCCGGGGTAAACGACTGACATTTGACTGATACCTGGCAACTCTTTCACATACGGCGATTGAGTACAAAATCTTCAGCCATTTTCCATTTTTCTCAAGACTGAGTGGGATTCGCACCCGTTTACCCATCAATGGAAGGCCTTTGTCGGACTGAGATGGTGCCAACAGAGCCACGAAAGAGGCCGGGACACATTTGGAAACAGCCCAAAGTATACCATCATTACTTATATAAATAGTTTATCTGCAGTTAGTTCTTTATAACGGTTATAAATCTGAGAATTCGACAAGTGGAAGTAGAGTCGTTAAAACTGAGAGTTAAGAACTGTCAATTCAGTTGAGTTGTGAGTATGTTATGACCTGTTTATATACCAGTTACTTTTATTTAAATATGCCCTATGATTTTATAGCTATCCTTACATACATGCATGCTGTGTCTACCACATAAACTCTCTAAACAGTCCATTCTCTTTTAATTATTTTAGGTGGTTTTATTTTTAACTTTATATGTTAGCGTTTACCTATATGCACTACAAGCGTAGGCATAGATTTGATATTTGAAAAAATACGACCCAACGTAAAAAGTTGCGACCATTTCCTTCACAAATTCATCAAAATTGACTTTATTATTGTGGTGTTTACTTTACAATTTGTTTTTGCATTCAATATTATTTCACTTGTGTTAAAAGTCCATTTGAAATGAAAAAAGAGGAAAACCCGACTTTTTAATGGATGCTGTAGCCTTCCGACAATAATATTTAGTTTGTAAACATGCGTATTGACTTGAAAATGCTTGCTGCTCAATGAGTTTGCCAGAAACTGTGTGCTGAGTTAACATCGGGGAAAAAAGCTTGTGTTGTTTTTTTTTTACTTTTTGATCGTGTGATTCTTTACCGCATGTAAACAGCACAAGCTCTCGACGTCTATACCGATGTCTTCATCAAGTGCAAGAAACTATGGCTTCGAAAGTTCGTGTTGTTCACATAAACTTGCTTCGTGGTGATGCCGTAATTATTTCTAATAATTATAAAACCAACGTTTTAAGAGAGTTTCAAACCGTTTTTAATTAATTGTTTTAGTTAAACTACACAAGAATGCCTATCTCTATCAGGTTCAAGTAGGTTTTATGGGAAGAAATCTCAATTTCTTAAGCACGGTATACAGTGAGGGTTTGCTGCGACATGAATGGAGAATCGCGTCGCGTCGCAGAGAAAAAGTGTAGTGCATAGGCCTACAAGTCTACGACGCAAATCGGTCTCAGTCGGCTTCAGTTGCGTCGGGTCGGTAGTGATCTGGACGTGCTAGATATTTTGTTCCAGAATCAGGTTGAGTCGGATCGGGTCAGACAGTTTATCCACTCTTCCAACGATCGTCGTTGTGAGTCTGAATCTGTAGACCAATCAGAAACTTCATTGTAGTCCGATGACATCAAACAAATGTCTTTTTTTTATCTTGTTCCGCTGGAGAGTTCCGAACGTCATATCTCCCGATGAGTCCAGTTCCATGCAGTGTATACCGTTTTACGACGCGACGCAACTCAAGCCAACTGAACCCGACTCGGGCAAAACTCTCAGTGTATACCGGGCTTTAGATAACCATGGAGGCGCGTTTCTAATTGAATTAAAAAGAGGTATATCATTTACACTTTACGTAGAAGACTGACTAGTGTATCTTCATAACACTTTTATAAGCAGTGACCGACCGTTGGGTCAGAGATGGAGCCATTTTACTTTAAATTAGTCTGTATTCTTCTACTATTGTTACAGGGGGCCTCCGTGGCTCAGTAGGTAGAGCGTTGGACGCTCAATCCGGAAAGCCTTCCACCAATGGGTCGCGGGTTCGAACCCCACTCAGTCCCAAAAAATTGGAAAATTTTCTGACTGGGTTTTCACTCGAACGACCTATGTGGGATGGTTGCCAGTTACCAACGGAAGATCGTGGGTTTCCTCCGGGCATAGAGCCCGGTTTTCTCCCACAATAAAACTGGCAACGCCGCCTTATAAGTGAAATAATCTTGAGCGCGGCGTAAAACACCAATCAATCAATCAATCAATCTACTATTGTTATATTTATGTATGTCTATGTAAATGTAAAATTGTTAAGGTTGCTGTCTAATAAATGTAGAACAAATATCATAGTTTGAAACGCATTTCGTTCTTGTTTAAAGGAAACTCTAAACATGCATACATATGCAAATTAGGCAAAGAGATGTATACTTATAAGAATTGTGACAACATCCATTAATACAGTTGGGAGTACGTACAGGTCAGCTATTTAAGCGTTTGGTTCGAATTAAGGCTCGTTCTCACTGTGTGATTTATCGTACCGACTTGTAGCATGCGATTGAAATAAATGCATTTGATTTGCATTTTTTATACAAATCGTATAAACCAATTTAAAGTATCCATTTTAATCGCATCCTACAAGTCGGTGCGACAAATCGCACAGCGAGAACGGGCCTTTAAGTGCGACATAGGTTCGGCCGAAACACTCTCTGTCATTGAGCCCTTTGGCATTCGATTTATGTTGGGTGCCGTTTATTTTTTGTGTCTGGCCCATTTGACTCAACATTTCTGAGAATTTGTGCAGTTTTTTGTCGTATTCAATGAGATTACATTCACGTCGCATTCAATGCCATTTCGTTTTTACGTTGCATTCAATGTTATTTCTCCCGTGTGGGTTTTACCAGTTTTAATTTGAATTCACTGTTATTTCTCCCAAGTGGGTTTTTCCAATTTTACTTTGCATTCACTGTTATTTCTCCCAAGTGGGTTTTACCAGTTTTAATTTGCATTCACTGTTATTTCTCCTAAGTGGGTTTTACCAGTTTTAATTTGCATTCAATATTTTTCCCTCATATGAGCGATCCAGTTTTACGTTGCAATCAATGTTATTTCCATTTGCTGATCGTTTCCAGTTTTACGTTGCAATCAATGTTATTTCTCTTTGGTGAGCCTTTCCAGTTTTACTTTGCATTCAATATTTTTTCGCTCATATGAGCGTTTCCAGTTTTGCGTTGCAATCAATGTTATTTCCATTTGCTGATCGTTTCCAGTTTTACGTTGCAATCAATGTTATTTCCATTTGCTGATCGTTTCCAGTTTTACGTTGCAATCAATGTTATTTCTCTTTGGTGAGCCTTTCCAGTTTTACTTTGCATTCAATATTTTTTCGCTCATATGAGCGTTTCCAGTTTTGCGTTGCAATCAATGTTATTTCCATTTGCTGATCGTTTCCAGTTTTACGTTGCAATCAATGTTATTTCCATTTGCTGATCGTTTCCAGTTTTACGTTGCAATCAATGTTATTTCCATTTACTGATCGTTTTCAGTTTTACGTTGCAATCAATGTTAGTTCCATTTGCTGATCGTTTCCAGTTTTACGTTGCAATCAATGTTAGTTCCATATACTGATCGTTTCCAGTTTTACGTTGCAATCAATGTTATTTCCATTTACTGATCGTTTCCAGTTTTACGTTGCAATCAATGTTATTTCCATTTGCTGACCGTTTCCAGTTTTACGTTGCAATCAATGTTAGTTCCATATACTGATCGTTTCCAGTTTTACGTTGCAATCAATGTTATTTCCATTTACTGATCGTTTCCAGTTTTACGTTGCAATCAATGTTATTTCCATTTGCTGATCGTTTCCAGTTTTACTTTGCAATCAATGTTATTTATCTTTGATGAGCGTTTCCAGTTTTGCGTTGCAATCAATGTTATTTCCATTTGCCGATCGTTTTCAGTTTTACGTTGCATCCAATTTTATACCCTTATGTGATCGTTTCCAGTTTTACGTTGCAATCAATGTTATTTCCATTTGCTGATCGTTTCCAATTTTACGTTGCAATCAATGTTATTTCCATTTACTGAGCGTTTCCAGTTTTACGTTGCAATCAATGTTATTTCCATTTGGTGAGCGTTTCCAGTTTTACGTTGCAATCAATGTTATTTCTCTTTGATGAGCGTTTCCAGTTTTACGTTGCAATCAATGTTATTTCCATTTGCTGATCGTTTCCAGTTTTACGTTGCAATCAATGTTATTTCTCTTTGCTGATCGTTTCCAGTTTTACGTTGCAATCAATGTTATTTCCATTAGCTGATCGTTTCCAGTTTTACGTTGCAATCAATGTTATTTCTCTTTGCTGATCGTTTCCAGTTTTACGTTGCAATCAATGTTATTTCTCTTTGCTGATCGTTTCCAGTTTTACGTTGCAATCAATGTTATTTCTCTTTGATGAGCGTTTCCAGTTTTACGTTGCAATCAATGTTAATTCGATTTGCTGAGCGTTTCCAGTTTTACACCGCATATAATGTTACTTCTCTTATGTGCGTTTTACCATATGGTTTTTGTTTTACAGATAAGAGCATGTTGTTTTTGGGACGAAATATATAAGTGTATCTCACGTTTTGTTTGCGTGAGTTATTTACCATTTCTTGAACACTTTGAGATTTATGAACTCAGTTTACGAGGCCCTTAAGATAAAATGACGGTCGAACAGGATTTGACCCGTGTACCACAAATTTGACGCTATAAAAATCATAAACAGCTACTTGTAAGTTAGATGTTAACGAAAACTTGCCAGTGACCAAGTAGATTTGCCAAAGTTATCTTACGTGTGCGGAGAAAAGAAAAAAGAAAGCTTTGTTGTGTGCGTAATTTTGATTTTTTATTTTGCAAAAAGGAATTGGCCTTTTCAGTCGTGAGAAAATCATGAATAAGAAAGAAAAGTTCAAAGGAAAAGAAATTCAATATTCCGGGGAGGTTGGATTTATGGAAAATGGGCGCTTCTATAAAGTTTCAATGAGTCCACACGCCGATAAATTGGAAGAAATACCCGAGTATGAAGAAGAAGTCAAGATTGTGAAAAAACCCACTCGTTTAAAAAGGTAAAATATATTCAAAACAAACGCTTCTATTGTATTCCTATTTGTTTTGTTTTGTTTTTTTTAATAGTAACAACCCTCCCAAAATAACTTATTATATGATTTCATATACGTGTATAGATGTAGCTGCATTTGTTTAGCAAAATCCTTAAGACTAATCTTAAGGAGAAAACGTGAATATGATAATTTCACCGCCTTAAGGTATTTTTAACAATTTATTCTTGTTTTTCAATATCCGTTGACGCATTAAGACAAGCGCTTGGTATTTGAAAAAAAAAACATATTTTGTTTGCGTAATCGACACTACACGCGCGTTGTTCAAGCGTATATATTAAAACTGTTGGTATACTTGGATTTCGAAAATCTTATATTTTAGACATCACAAATTACATCGGTTCTGGAATGGTTGCCAGGTAGGGCTGCTCGGTTCCTCCCCCACTAAACCCGGCAACGCCGCCATTTAAGTTAAAATAATCTTAAACGAGACCTCAAACATAAATCAATCAATCAAAAGCTTCACCACTAACTCGTTCCACTTGATAGCATTTTGAAAGTGACAATCAATATTTTCAGTCGGAACAGCTTTTTAAAGGGAGGGAACTCGATTATTTTGTCGCTTTATTTTAAAGGGGGTGAACTCCGTATTGACAGAATTCCTTTTGCTCCGGTGCACATCGAAAAGCGAGGGTCTCATAAGAAAAAATAGTTGCAGCTATTTTTAATAAAAGCTGCATTTTAGCTGCATAATAATAGCTGCATTTTTACGGATAAAAGACCTTTTACGGAATCGTTGGGAAAATATTGCTTTGTAACATTATGCCCGTCATGGAGCGGTGAATCGGTTTTTTAAATAAGTTTCCGCGTCTCATTACGTCATGGAGTGAGGAATCAGCAGGCATAATATATATAGGCCCTATAATATAATTCCGTGTCTCAGACTGTCCATCGGTGAGGCGCGGGTTTAAATCCCACCAAGTGAAAACAAATTGGAAAAAATGTCGGTGCAACCTGGCAACAGTTTTCGGTTCGTACAGGCCACATACTGTATGGATTTTCCTCATTCCAACGCGAATCATTTAGTTTTTCGATGGCATTCAAAGCCTCTTACTGTTGTGACGATCAGAATTTAGGAAAAAAGTGTTAATTTTGGCAGCTCATGCCACTTTAAGAATGATACATGAGGGATGTATAGATCATATAGGATCAATAGCCATAAACTATTTCTACTTTTTACGTGTGTTGAACTTCTGAAGGCTTTAAAGCAAAATGGCATGCGTATGTGTAGAAAATGGCAAGAGAGTGCAATAGAGCCAAAGCCTAAACAGAGAATGATTTCTTCTTGTGACGCTACACAGAACTGGCTGAATCCAAACGTAATTTTTCACATTTGATTAAAAAAAAAACAGAACTATGTTTAACACTTATTAATAAAAATTTCATGATTTTTTTAAAACTTATGTTATCCATTAAACGAATTAAAAGGGGTGGGTTTTTTTCCCAAATATTTCTCACCTTACACTTAATCTTTAAAGAAGAGAAGCAAAAAGTTTTAAGTCAACTTTTGTGAGAGGTTTACTTGGGATGACAAGTATCCTGACAACAAGGGAGATAACTGTTAGAGCCAAACCTGGGTCCTCTATGACGCCCCCTAATGACTGATAGGCATCAAATCAGTAAATCCTTGGTTTTGCTCAATAACTAACCGGATATCTCTATTCTAGACTGACAATTACTTCTTAGGCGGAATAGAAGTTACCCATCCAACATTAGTGTACGTTGATCAAAATACAAACAATTAGGACTTGTTTTATTTATATATTTCTATTTTTTTTTTTTTTGGGGGGGGGGGGGGGTGTGAAAGGGGAGTGGTGGTGGCGAATGGGATTCGAACTCTTTTAAAATTGACCATAATCTCGGAATTAGTTTTCGGATTTTGCCAAAAGCCCCACAGGGTAAGCCAGATGCTTCCATGTCCCAATCCGGTAGTGATATGATCGACATAGCATGGTTACTTTCAATAGTTTGTTTCTGATGGCTGATATCTTTCTTTTTTTTATAAAACTTTCTCCTCTCATCAGCATGCCAGAACAAAAACTTCAACCCCCCTGTCAACACAACGCTACAAATTGCAATAACATTTGGTCGGTACCACCAAAAGTCCGTGCTTCTTCGGTGCAAATAGTCTACTTTCCTATTTTGCTAAACTTGGCTGCGCATGCAACCACATATGTGAAGTAACCTCGCAAGGTCGACCTAAAACAACAATCAATGACACACGCTGAATGACATTCACACAAATTGACTGATTTCAAAACTCCAGATTATTTCATTTGTTTCCTTTAAAAAGTTTCGTTTTCCAGTTAGCTGGCGGGAAAACCAAACGCTGTATCAATGAAGACGTGACATTCTTCCTGGAAGGCATGGGGTACATATAAAGCGAAAGAAGGGTGGGAGAGGGCAGACTTCAAATCGCTTTGTTTTGAGTTTTTTCGGTACGAGCATTTCATCTATTCCGCGTGAGGTTTAAGTTGGAACGGGTTTGAGAGGGTGCCAAAAAACAATAACACTTCCTTTTGCCCATGTCGTTATCCCAAGTTTCAGCAGATACACACACCCGAATCCTCGGTGGCTCCGTAGGCAAAACAATAGTCTCTCGTTGCGACAAGCGTCTTCCATCGACGGGCCACGGTGTTGAATCCTACTTAAAATGCAAAGAAAACTTTAGAGTGGGTATTTCACTTGATCGCGCTTTGTAGAAGGGTTGCCAGGTACTCTCCGGAAGTCGGGGGTTTCCTTCGAGCAAGGATCCCGTTTTCCTCCCCAACTTAATCTTGATATACTGCCATTGTGTTATGTTATTGGGCTATATTGTAACAATATCCAGGAAAATGCATTGGCGATGGGCTGAATCCATTTAAATAGTTGATCTTAATTAAAACTATTAATGAGCCTGTTTAGGGTCAAATAGAATTGATGGTTCGACCTAGTTTAAATTTGTCGTTACACTGCCTCTAAAATGAAATTCTCATATAAGCTACTTAAATTCTAAAAATTTTGGCTTTCATAGCAAGTGATATGGACATAGCAGCATCGCCTTATGGACTTGTTGTAAAAATATGTCAAAATATACGCTCTCTTTGGCACAATGTTTGTCGTCAGATGACGTAACTGGTTTTGAAGCAGGAAGTTATCATTTTTTAACATAAATTTATATATAACTTTTGTATATAAAAATCTCTACACCGGTTTAAAAAGTTGATTTTATTAACTAGGCAAGGCTTTAAACAAAGGAAATCGAAATGTATTTTAAACGTGTTCCCGAAGTGAGCTTTATTTAACAGTTTTTATTAAAAAAAACGGTTTGGTGATTTTTCTCATGATCTTTTTAACCGAAAATTTAACAATATCAAGATGAGTTTACACAATCTTCTGTTTCGTGGTGGGAGGAAGTATATATTTTGAACCTGAAAAGATAACCGTTTCTTTATTGCGATTGATGCATGAAAAATAAAGCCAGCGGACCAGAACAGAAATGTTGCATTATATGTTTCAGGAAAACAATTTACGATCAAAGGTAGTCGAAGCTGCTCTAAATGTTCAGCTCTATTAACCGGTTGTTTTATTGTTTAAAGTGGCATGAGCTGCCAAAATGTTGATATTTTGACGTTAAAACAGAATGCTGAAATTATTGGCTATTTTTCTCAAGAGGTAGGATTCAGAAGCTTTTTAATGTTTCTAGTCTCGGAAATGTACGATAAAGTACTGTTTTGAACTAACTTTGGCTTAGAATGAATGAATGGTCGTCCCGGTTATTTAAATTTTGTTTACTTTTGAACACGTTTTCGGTTCATACAGGCCACATACATGTACTGTATGGATTTTTCTCATTCCAGCGCCAATCATTTAGTTTTTCGATAGCCTTCATAGTGTCTTACTATGACGATCAGAAGTTATGAAAAAACTGCGAATTTTGGCAGCTCATGCCACTTTAAACGGTTTGCATTAGAAATAGTTTGCTGGAATCATCCTGAGACAATAAAACCCCCGTTGCTGGTCAGTAAATACATCGAGTATAAGTGGCACGAGCTAACAGATGTCTCGAGAACATCGCCGAAACAGAATAAGCTATTTGCTCGTCATTTTAACAAGAAGCACAACATGAGATCGTGTTGAAGCCTACCTAGGAGATATACATTCGGGTAGTTTTTTAAAGCAACCAAAGCTCTAAAATGTAGTTATACATCCCGTCTATTGCAATTCTGTCCGTTATTAACACACATCTGCAGTTTATACGGATTATTCGCTTTATTGATTTTTTCCAGCGTCAATTCTTAAGATTTTGAAGGCACTTTAAAGGCTTCACTTCCCTTGACAATCATAGCTTATGAAAATAAACTGAATTTCCGCAGCTCATGACACTAGAACCTTATATTGGCGGGGTTGGTGGTCTGTTTGGCATACAAAGAAGTGAAGCGAATTTCAAGCAATCATTTTTTTTTGCTTTGTGGCAATTTCATGCAGGCCATTTACGTTCCTCCCTGTGAACGTTAGTGGGCAATTTTATCACATTGCTCACAGTAGCTCAAACATTTGTTTCCAAGTTCGACTACAGGGCATATGGCATATTGCAGGGTACACTGATTTTTTAAGCAACGCTTTGTCAACAGACGGTCAGACGGACGGACGAACGAACAGAGATACCAACAAACCATCTCCTATCAAAACTTCTATAGAGAGTTAAAAACTTAAACTGTGTCTTATTTAAAAAATTTTGACAAATCTGCTTGACAAATTCCTTTCACTTAAAAACGAAGTTGATTTTTTGTCACTGTTTTGTTATTAATTGACTTTATACAAATAAAACAGGAAATGGACCCTGCACATTCATCAAACGTGATGACAAACGGTAAATGCATCACTTGCACTCAAGGTGGAAATGGGACTTTTTCAAAGCAGCATTTTGTGATTTATAGAAAATGACAATTTAAATATAGCTTTGACTAAACGAGTTATCCATGCTGTACCATCTACATACATAGTCTAGAGTATCACTTAGTCCAGCCCATAACGACATCGTTGAGTCGACGTCGGACATAAATCTCCACAAAAAGTACCTTGATCGATTAATATCAATGAACCTATTCTGGGCATGCATTAGGTTTGCGTTTTTTCTAATTTATCGTATTTGCAAATAAACGTCCAATGAGAGGAGTCTTTGTTATGGATCATAACTATTTTATACCTTTAACGGTAGGATGGGTGTAGGCCGCTGCAGCATCATCCCAAATATTACTCATTAAGAAAAATATGTGTTCTAAAATACCGATGTAATAACTTTATCGAACCATTTAGCATTGCTGATGATTCAGAACAAACTCATATGTTTTCTGTCTTTTCTGAGCATATTTACAATCAGCCCGAAATAGTTACAATGTAAAATATATAATTTAAAGTGGCATGAGCTGCCAAAATGTTGATATTTTGACGTTAAAACAGAATGTTGAAATTTATTGGCTATTTTTCTCAAGACGTATAATTCAGAAGCTTTTTAGTGCTTCTAGTCTCAAAAATGTACGATAAAGTATTGTTTTGAACTAACTTTGGTCTTAGAATGAATGAATGGTCGCCCCGGTTATTTAAATTTTGTTTACTTTTCGAACACGTTTTCGGTTCGCATAGGCCACATGCTGTATGGATTTTCCTCATTCCAACGTCAATCATTTAGTTGTTCGATGGCCTTCAAAGCCTCTTACTGTCGCGACGATCAGAAATCATGAAAAAAGTGTTAATTTCGGCAGCTCATGCCACTTTAAGTTCTTACATTTGAAATTCGTTGGTGGGGAGGCATTTGATCATGGCTGATATAACACTGGCAAAAGGGTTCGGTTCTGGATTTGGATTTGTAGTGACATTGTCACAGTAATCAGAAAATAAAAAATACACCATTATACCGATAACACCGAATAATTGATGTTTTACTCAAGTACTCAAGATTAATGATAAAAAATTAAGACATCACCACGTAGTTAGTTGTTTTTAACACTTACACTTGACTATTAAAGACACGGGTACAGGTGTCGAAAGCTGATTGTATTTTTTTCTTTGATCTTGGGGGCTGTTTCCCAGCACACTTACGCCCGTCGTAACTTTGCGCCTGGTCTTAACGTAATGTTGAAGGTACATGTATATATTGCCATGGCAGGTAGGCCTTGCATTGCTGTTACGTCGGACGTAAACAGCCCCCTAAGCTGGGATCGGTGGCCTTTCGATGTAGGGACTGAGCCAGCGAGGCTCATCATTTTTGATACGTACGAGTAAAAACTTAAAGTGGCATGAGCTGCCGAAATTCACACTTTTTTCATAATTTTTGATCGTCACGACAGTAAGAGGCTTTGAAGGCCATCGAAGAACTAAATGATTAGCGTTGGAATGAGAAAAATCCATACAGTATGTGATCTGTACGAACCGAAAATGTGTTCGAAAAGTAAACATAATTTAAATAACCGGGACGACCATTCATTCATTCTAAGCCAGAGTTAGTTCAAAACAATACTTTATCGTACATTCTCGAGACTAGAAGCACTAAAAAGCTTCTGAATAATACGTCTTGGGAAAAATAGCCCACAATTTAAACATTCTGTTTCAACGTCAAAATATCAACATTTTCGCAGCTCATGCCACTTTAACCGTGTCTGTATTTTAGAGACCTCTCCAATGTGTCATTAAGCGTTCATTAAGAAGATACCAGTTCAATTTATCGGCGACAGTTTCTGCCACGCGTTATTTATTTGTTTTCAGATGAGTATAAGTGATTAGAAATAAATGGCCTTTTGTCAAAGACTATCTGAGTCGAGGGATCTGCATTCTTTGTTTTCCCGTTTATCTATAAATAGGTTAAGTGTACTTGATCAACTCTTCGCTATTTCCATATAACTTGTTTCGTATATTTCGGTTAAATAGGTTATGATCAGTGACCTTTTCGACCAGGAATTCGTCTTTCTTTGATCTGTTATCCAAACTGACTCATTTATCTGTATTTATATAGAAATTAAGCCAAGATTAAACGCAATACACAAGAGCTGCTTTAATAAGTAACGCAATGTTAACTTTCTTTTCAAGACCTTTCCGTCAAAGCTCACGGCAAAACGATTCCTTTTTAAAACTGGATTTTCTTCTTTTTGACTGCAATTGCCGGAACTGATACGTTAAGAGAAATAATCACCCATTTTTTTTAATTTAAACTGTCACTACTTTAATCAGAGTTTGAAAGTCCATGGGGAGTTATTTCTGCCTTTTTCGTTGGGGGGGGGGGGGGAGTGGTGGTGGCGAATGGGATTCGAACTCTTTTGAAATTGACCATAATATCGGATTTAGTTTTCGGATTTTGCCAAAAGCCCCACAGGGTAAGCCAGATGCCCCCTTGTCCCAATCATGTAGTGACACAGCATGGTTGGTCTGCTTATCATATAGACGTCATATAGACGTCTCGGCCAATATGGACTTTCAACCCAACGACGACTCGTACAATAAATATATATATTGGATATAAGTTCATATGATAGCCTCGCAGTATTGAATGATAGTCGGTTTCCGCTAAAGTAGTTCGGGGATGTTCCTCCGCGCACAAAGCTGGATTTTCTCTTCAGCTGGATAGCCGCTTCACTCATTGCTGGAATTAATGCTATAAATGCATTTGTCGTTTTCTCAGTACCAATCTTTTATACTGTACAAAAAATAATAGCTTAGACATGGACATTGAGTAAGAAATTTTAATAGTACAACATGTGCCGTGTTTGACCGACCGACAGTACAATATACAAAAAAGAATGCGAGCTAAGAATAATTTTCAGCTATTAATATCTCTTACTTATACCATGATATGTATACACGTTTTTTAGGATTATAAGTATCTATTAGTCATTTTTGCACGCGTATTTAGTGTTTATTTGTGTTCATGAAAAACATTAGTATTTTTTAAAACTAAATGTGACATTATTGAAAAGTCAATTCCCCGCCAAATCCATTCTGATGTTTGTTAAGAAAAAGATTTAGGCCGATTTAACGATAAGTAAAAAGAAAGGGCAACATTTGCTGATAACGTGTTCCGTCATTGATAGCTGAAAGGGCAACATTTGTTGATAGCGTATTCAGTCATTGATGGCTAAAAGGGCAAATTTATGTCGATAACGTGTTCCGTCATTAATGCCTGAAAGGGCTGCATGTGTTGATAACGTGTTCCGTCATTGATGGCTGAAAGGGCTGCATATGTTGATAACGTGTTCCGTCATTAATGGCCGAAGGGGCTGCATGTGTTGATAACGTGTTCCGTCATTGATGGCTGAAAGGGCTGCATGTGTTTATAACCTGTTCCGTCATTGATGGCTGGAAGGGCTGCATGTTTTGATAACGTGTTCCGTCATTGATGGCTGAAAGAGATGCATATGTTGATAACGTGTTCCGTCATTGATGACTGAAAGGGCTGCATATGTTGATAACGTGTTCCGTCATTGATGGCTGAAAGGGCTGCATGTGTTGATAACGTGTTCCGTCATTGATGGCTGAAAGGGCTGCATATGTTGATAATGTGTTCCGTCATTAATGGCTGAAACGGCTGCATGTGTTGATAACGTGTTCCGTCATTGATGGCTGAAAGGGCTGCATGTGTTGATAACGTGTTCCGTCATTGATGGCTGAAAGGGCTGCATATGTTGATAACGTGTTCCGTCATTGATGGCTGAAAGGGCTGCATGTGTTGATAACGTGTTCCGTCATTGATGGCTGAAGGGCTGCATATGTTGATAACGTGTTCCGTCATTAATGGCTGAAAGGGCAGCAGCTGTTGATAACGTGTTCCGTCCTTGATGGCTGAAAGGGCTGCATGTGTTGATAACATGTCTTGTCATTAATGGCTGAAAGGGCTGCATATGTTGATAACGTGTTCCGTCATTGATGGCTGAAAGGGCTGCATGTGTTGATAAGGTGTTCCGTCATTAATGGCTGAAAGGGGTGCATATGTTGATAACGTGTTCCGTCATTGATGGCTGAAAGGGCTGCATATGTTGATAACGTGTTCCGTCATTGATGGCTGAAAGGGCTGCATGTGTTGATAACGTGTTCCGTCATTGATGGCTGAAAGGGCTGCATATGTTGATAACGTGTTCCATCACTGATGGCTGAAAGGGCTGCATGTGTTTATAACTTGTTCTGCCATTTAGAGCTGAAAGGGCTACATGTGTTGATAACGTGTTCCGCCAGTGATGGCTGAAAGGGCTGCATATGTTGATAACGTGTTCCGTCATTAATAACTGGAAGGGCTGCATGTGTTTATAACGTGTTCCGTCATTGATGGCTGAAAGGGCTGCATGTGTTGATAACGTGTTCCGACATTGATGGGCGAAAGGGCTGTATATGTTGATAACGTGTTCCGTCATTGATGGCTGAAAGGGCTGCATGTGTTGATAACGTGTTCCGTCATTAATGGCTGAAAGGGCCGCATGTGTTGATAACGTGTTCCGTCAGGTTGATAACGTGTTCCGTCATTAATGGCTGAAAGGGCTGCATGTGTTGATAACGTGTTCCGTCATTGATGGTTGAAAGGGCTGCATGTGTTGATAACGTGTTCCGACATTGATGGCTGAAAGGGCTGCATATGTTGATAACGTGTTCCGTCATTGATGGCTGAAAGGGCTGCATGTGTTGATAACGTGTTCCGTCATTAATGGCTGAAAGGGCTGCATGTGTTGATAACGTGTTCCGTCATTGATGGCTGAAAAGGCTACATGTGTTGATAACATGTTCCGTCATTGGTGGCTGAAAGGGCTGCATATGTTGATAACGTGTTCCGTCATTAATGGCTGAAAGGGCTGCATATGTTGATAACGTGTTCCGTCACTGATGGCTGAAAGGGCTGCATGTGTTATAACCAGTTCCGCCATTGATAGCTGAAAGGGCTACATGTGTTGATAACGTGTTCCGCCATTGATGGCTGAAAGGGCTGCTTATGTTGATAACGTGTTCCGTCCTTAATGGCTGAAAGGGCTGCATGTGTTTATAACTTGTTCCGCCATTGATAGCTGAAAGGGCTACATGTGTTGATAACGTGTTCCGCCAGTGATGGCTGAAAGGGCTGCATATGTTGATAACGTGTTCCGTCATTAATAACTGAAAGGGCTGCATGTGTTTATAACGTGTTCCGACATTGATGGCTGAAACGGCTGCATATGTTGATAACGTGTTCCGTCATTGATGGCTGAAAGGGCTGCATGTGTTGATAACGTGTTCCGTCATTGATGGCTGAAAGGGCTGCATATGTTGATAACGTGTTCCGTCATTAATGGCTGAAAGGGCTGCATATGTTGATAACGTGTTCCGTCTTTAATGGCTGAAAGGGCTGCATATGTTGATAACATGTTCCGTCATTGATGGCTGAAAGGGCTACATGTGTTGATAACGTGTTCCGTCGTTAATGGCTGAAAGGGCTGCATATGTTGATAACGTGTTCCGTCATTAATGGCTGAAAGGGATGCATGTTTTGATACATGTTCCGTCATTGATGGCTGAAAGGGCTGCATGTGTTGATAACGTGTTCCGTCATTGATGGCTGAAAGGGCTGCATGTGTTGATAACGCGTTCCGTCATTGATGGCTGAAAGGGCTGCATGTGTTGATAACGTGTTCCGTCATTGATGGCTGAAAGGGCTGCATGTGTTGATAACGTGTTCCGTCATTGATGGCTGAAAGGGCTGAATATGTTGATAAGGTGTTCCGTCATTAATGGCTGAAAGGGCTGCATATGTTGATAACGTGTTCCGTCATTGATGGCTGAAAGTGCTGCATGTGTTGATAACGCGTTCCGTCATTTATAGCTGAAAGGGCTACATGTGTTGATAACGTGTTCCGCCATTGATGTCTGAAACGGCTGCATATGTTGATAACGTGTTCCGTCATTAATGGCTGAAAGGGCTGCATGCGTTGATAACGTGATCCGTCATAAATGGCTGAAAGGGCTGCATGTGTTGATAACGTGTTCCGTCATTGATGGCTGAAAGGGCTACATATGTTGATAACGTGTTCCGTCATTGATGGCTGAAAGGGCTGCATATGTTGATAACGTGTTCCGTCATTAATGGCTGAAAGGGCTGCATATGTTGATAACGTGTTCCGTCACTAATGGCTGAAAGGGATGCATGTGTTTATAACCTGTTCCGCCATTGATAGCTGAAAGGGCTACATGTGTTGATAACGTGTTCCACCATTGATGGCTGAAAGGACTGCATATGTTGATAACGTGTGCCGTCATTAATGGCTGAAAGGGCTGCATGTGTTGATAACGTGTTCCGTCATTGATGGCTGAAAGGGCTGCATGTGTTGATAACGTGTTCCGACATTGATGGCTGAAAGGGGTGCATGTGTTGATAACGTGTTCCGTCATTAATGGCTGAAAGGGCGGCATGTGTTGATAACGTGTTCCGTCATTGATGGCTGAAAGGGCTGCATATGTTGATAACGTGTCCGTCATTAATGGCTCAAAGGGCTGCATGTGTTGATAACGTGTTCCGTCATTGATGGCTGCATGGGCTGCATGTGTTGATAGCGTGTTCCGTCATTGATGGCTGAAAGGGCTGCATATTTTGATAACGTGTTCCGTCATTAATGGCTGAAAGAGCTGCATATGTTGATAACGTGTTCCGTCATTAATGGCTGAAAGGGCTACATGGGTTGATAACGTGTTCCGTCATTGATGGCTGAAAGGGCTGCATATGTTGATAACGTGTTCCGTCATTAATGGCTGAAAGGGATGCATGTGTTGATAACGTGTTCCGTCATTGATGGCTGAAAGAGCTGCATGTGTTGATAACGCGTTGCGTCATTGATGGCTGAAAGGGCTGCATGTGTTGATAACGTGTTCCGTCATTGATGGCTGAAAGGGCTGCATATGTTGATAACGTGTTCCGTCACTGATGGCTGAAAGGGCTGCATGTGTTTATAACTTGTTCTGCCATTTAGAGCTGAAAGGGCTACATGTGTTGATAACGTGTTCCGCCAGTGATGGCTGAAAGGGCTGCATATGTTGATAACGTGTTCCGTCATTAATAACTGGAAGGGCTGCATGTGTTTATAACGTGTTCCGTCATTGATGGCTGAAAGGGCTGCATGTGTTGATACCGTGTTCCGACATTGATGGCCGAAAGGGCTGTATATGTTGATAACGTGTTCCGTCATTGATGGCTGAAAGGGCTGCATGTGTTGATAACGTGTTCCGTCATTAATGGCTGAAAGGGCCGCATGTGTTGATAACGTGTTCCGTCAGGTTGATAACGTGTTCCGTCATTAATGGCTGAAAGGGCTGCATGTGTTGATAACGTGTTCCGTCATTGATGGTTGAAAGGGCTGCATGTGTTGATAACGTGTTCCGACATTGATGGCTGAAAGGGCTGCATATGTTGATAACGTGTTCCGTCATTGATGGCTGAAAGGGCTGCATGTGTTGATAACGTGTTCCGTCATTAATGGCTGAAAGGGCTGCATGTGTTGATAACGTGTTCCGTCATTGATGGCTGAAAAGGCTACATGTGTTGATAACATGTTCCGTCATTGGTGGCTGAAAGGGCTGCATATGTTGATAACGTGTTCCGTCATTAATGGCTGAAAGGGCTGCATATGTTGATAACGTGTTCCGTCACTGATGGCTGAAAGGGCTGCATGTGTTTATAACCAGTTCCGCCATTGATAGCTGAAAGGGCTACATGTGTTGATAACGTGTTCCGCCATTGATGGCTGAAAGGGCTGCTTATGTTGATAACGTGTTCCGTCCTTAATGGCTGAAAGGGCTGCATGTGTTTATAACTTGTTCCGCCATTGATAGCTGAAAGGGCTACATGTGTTGATAACGTGTTCCGCCAGTGATGGCTGAAAGGGCTGCATATGTTGATAACGTGTTCCGTCATTAATAACTGAAAGGGCTGCATGTGTTTATAACGTGTTCCGACATTGATGGCTGAAACGGCTGCATATGTTGATAACGTGTTCCGTCATTGATGGCTGAAAGGGCTGCATGTGTTGATAACGTGTTCCGTCATTGATGGCTGAAAGGGCTGCATATGTTGATAACGTGTTCCGTCATTAATGGCTGAAAGGGCTGCATATGTTGATAACGTGTTCCGTCTTTAATGGCTGAAAGGGCTGCATATGTTGATAACATGTTCCGTCATTGATGGCTGAAAGGGCTACATGTGTTGATAACGTGTTCCGTCGTTAATGGCTGAAAGGGCTGCATATGTTGATAACGTGTTCCGTCATTAATGGCTGAAAGGGATGCATGTTTTGATACATGTTCCGTCATTGATGGCTGAAAGGGCTGCATGTGTTGATAACGTGTTCCGTCATTGATGGCTGAAAGGGCTGCATGTGTTGATAACGCGTTCCGTCATTGATGGCTGAAAGGGCTGCATGTGTTGATAACGTGTTCCGTCATTGATGGCTGAAAGGGCTGCATGTGTTGATAACGTGTTCCGTCATTGATGGCTGAAAGGGCTGAATATGTTGATAAGGTGTTCCGTCATTAATGGCTGAAAGGGCTGCATATGTTGATAACGTGTTCCGTCATTGATGGCTGAAAGTGCTGCATGTGTTGATAACGCGTTCCGTCATTTATAGCTGAAAGGGCTACATGTGTTGATAACGTGTTCCGCCATTAATGTCTGAAACGGCTGCATATGTTGATAACGTGTTCCGTCATTAATGGCTGAAAGGGCTGCATGCGTTGATAACGTGATCCGTCATAAATGGCTGAAAGGGCTGCATGTGTTGATAACGTGTTCCGTCATTGATGGCTGAAAGGGCTACATATGTTGATAACGTGTTCCGTCATTGATGGCTGAAAGGGCTGCATATGTTGATAACGTGTTCCGTCATTAATGGCTGAAAGGGCTGCATATGTTGATAACGTGTTCCGTCACTAATGGCTGAAAGGGATGCATGTGTTTATAACCTGTTCCGCCATTGATAGCTGAAAGGGCTACATGTGTTGATAACGTGTTCCACCATTGATGGCTGAAAGGACTGCATATGTTGATAACGTGTGCCGTCATTAATGGCTGAAAGGGCTGCATGTGTTGATAACGTGTTCCGTCATTGATGGCTGAAAGGGCTGCATGTGTTGATAACGTGTTCCGACATTGATGGCTAAAAGGGGTGCATGTGTTGATAACGTGTTCCGTCATTAATGGCTGAAAGGGCGGCATGTGTTGATAACGTGTTCCGTCATTGATGGCTGAAAGGGCTGCATATGTTGATAACGTGTCCGTCATTAATGGCTCAAAGGGCTGCATGTGTTGATAACGTGTTCCGTCATTGATGGCTGCATGGGCTGCATGTGTTGATAGCGTGTTCCGTCATTGATGGCTGAAAGGGCTGCATATTTTGATAACGTGTTCCGTCATTAATGGCTGAAAGAGCTGCATATGTTGATAACGTGTTCCGTCATTAATGGCTGAAAGGGCTACATGGGTTGATAACGTGTTCCGTCATTGATGGCTGAAAGGGCTGCATATGTTGATAACGTGTTCCGTCATTAATGGCTGAAAGGGATGCATGTGTTGATAACGTGTTCCGTCATTGATGGCTGAAAGGGCTGCATGTGTTGATAACGCGTTCCGTCATTGATGGCTGAAAGGGCTGCATGTGTTGATAACGTGTTCCGTCATTGATGGCTGAAAGGGCTGCATGTGTTGATAACGTGTTCCGTCATTGATGGCTGAAAGGGCTGCACATGTTGATAACGTGTTCCGTCATTGATGGCTGAAAGGCTGCATTTGTTGATAACGTGTTCCGTCATTAATGGCTGAAAGGGCTGCATTTGTTGAGAACGTGTTTCATCATTAATGGCTGAAATGGCTGCATTTGTTGATAACGTGTTCCGTCATTAATGGCTGAAAGGGCTGCATTTGCTGATAACGTGTTTCATAATTGATGGCTGAAAGGGCTGCATGTGTTGATAACATGTTCCGTCATTGTTATGTTAATAAACGTAGAGATTTTATCGATGCAGCAAGTTAACCAACTGTCTTATTTATATTCAACAAAGTGGTTCGTGTAATGGGGCGCTTTGAAATACACAGTGACAAAGAGGAAGGCAGTTTATGATCCGTGGAACCCTATTGATACACGCATAAAAGATATAATAATAAAACAAGCTTGTTTACGTAAGTTTTTTCAGGTGTTATTAATAGCATCTTCAAGTAAAAGTTTATGGGGTGAAGCACGGTCAAATCTGTAATACTTTGCTGAATACGGCGCACCATCATGTTATTCGGAAAGGCGATTCTGCCTTTGATTTATCTGATTGAGTGATCGGTCGATTGATATTTAACTCTTTATCTAGGATTATTTTATTTATATGGCGGCGTTGCCAGGTTTAGTTGAAAAGGAAACAGGACTATATGCCCGGAGAAGACTCTTGATCTTCTGTGGGTACCTCAGGCAACAAGCAACCATAAAACATAAACGCTGATAGAATAAGTTTGAGAAGACAACAAACTTGATTTTGGTTGACGCATTTTCCGTTAGTTTAGCAAATAGCATGATATAAAAACAAACTATAACCAACCAATAAACTGGATACTCAATTTTAATTTGCAAAGATTATAAGTTTGGGCAATTTATCCTTTTATGTTTTGCTGAAATCCCATTGGCCAGTCGTCTACGTGCATGTATAATTCTTTGTCGCATGTTTTTGTTCAACAACAGGTTAAACCTATAAGAGATGTCAATAAAACTTGTTTGATAAACCTTGTAAGTAATTTATTCCAACAATGACCAGAATTTAATAGTAGCATATCACAAAAAAGTGACAAAACGTAGAGGTGAACTACTTTTGAACAGCTTTTCATTGGAAAGTCAGCTTCAGCCAATGAAAATCAAGTTAGATTAGCTCGTTTGTTAATATTACAATTAAGATGCGATACGCCTTAGCTTCCGCTATCTGTCAGCAGACGACATGCAAAAGGCAGCTTGTTGTCACGTGAACTTAACTTAAAAACAAATTGGATGAATGAACCATGCTCGTCGGGCGACCTAGCAATGCACCAGCTTGAAATCTCACGTAGTCCCCTTTGTAGAATGGAGATAACCGACTGAAGGCCGTCACGCCTCAAGTAGGGGCCCAGGGGGATGCTGATGTTTATCTTGGCTTTAATACTATGCGAACTACATCGTGTGAACATGCTGGTGTAACATGTCTGTATCCGCCGGCAATTTGGCGTTGCATACAATATAATTTTACAACACTATTAACCAAAGAATCTCGCGCTGATTCGAATTTCGTCCTCCAATCGGAATACTTCTAAGAATAGGCATACACTGCGCATGACCAATAACCAAATAATTTTATTTACTAATTCCAAAAGGTAATTCATGGACAAATTGTTTTCAAATCCGGCTTTTCAAAATATGTTCGTCAGACCGATACCCTACATTTGTATAACTTCCGGATTATATATGACTCCTTTTAAAATCGTTTTTCGATTAAATCTAAGATTGTTCTGTAGTGATTTAGAGATACTCAAATGCCTACTGCTTGGTTTATTCTATTTTAATTGTACACATAACTTTTAGACAATTTCATAGTCATACTCTGTGGTTTTAAACTGTGTTAAAAATCATTCATACTTGCCTTTCGTTAGTTTCGGGAAAACTTTGAACTAATATGGAAGGAGATGTTTGACGTAAAAATAACGTTATCGACCAACGAAATATGTCACAAACGTAAACAGTGTGGTAAACATGCGAATTTAATCCTATGAAAATCTGTAAAATTTTCATGAATTGGAAGCATAAGCAAAAATCAAATGATAATCGGCCACATCAATTTTTACGTAAACCTGGAACAAAATCTTCGCGCTATACAACTACACAATGGGGAAAATCTGCACGCATTGTTTTCTAGACTTTGACACTAAAGTCAATATAGCAGTCCACGGGCATCTTAGGCCTATAGTTTTTGATAGAAGTTCAATCAAAGTCTGTTGGTTAGATTACGACCATATATGATGATTGCTGATGACAAAAATATCTTAATTGATGCTTGCCAGAATTGACAAAATTTTCATAAATCCTGATTCATTCGGAATAAACTTCACTACTGGTCTTCTTTGAAATGCATCGGGCAGTCTGTACTTTTTATACGGTAAAACACCGTATTTCAGGGCGTGTTAAAGCCGACCGGTAGCGAGCGAAGATAGCCGAAGTGTGAAGCTCATCGAAAAACCAAACGAATGACTGTGGGATAATGAAATTCATAATATGTCGCCTATGCAAATGATTTGATTTGTTTGGTGTTTTACACCGCGCTCAAGATTATTTCACTTATATGGCGGCGTTGCCAGTTTTATTGTGGGAGGAAACCGGGCTCTGTGCCTGGAGGAAACCCACGACCTTCCGCGGGTAACTGGCAACCATCCCACATAGGTCGTTCGAGTGAAAACCCAGTCAGAAAATTTTCCAATTTTTGGACTGAGTGGGATTCGAACCCGCGACCCATTGGTGGAAGGCTATTCGGATTGAGCGTCTAACGCTCTACCTACTGAGCAACTGAGGCCCCCCTATGCAAATGAAAGCTAGGAGTTCGAAAAGTAAACAAAATTTCAACCGTACATCAATTGCATTCTTGCGCTAAAAAGTTTCCAGTTTGCTACGAAAAACGCCAACCTTTTGGCACCTTTAATAAGGCACTTTGAATGTGTAAAGTACTTAAATGTATGTGGAAAATATTAAGTATAGCAAAATATATCCAATTTGTAATCGACATATGAGCCTGGTTTCCTCCCTCACTAAACCTGGCAATACCAGCATATAAGTGAAACAATCTTGAGAGCGGCGTAAAACATCAATCAATCAATCAATTTGTGACAATGCTCATTTTAAAATTGAGTACAAAACTACATACGTATGTGCATCATTCTAAGCGATTTTGACTCCAAGCGACTTTAGACTTTAATTAAGGTATAGTCCGTTCGTAAGCCTACTACTCCCAAACTTTCAGAGGGGCCTCCGTGGCTCAGTAGCTAGAGCGTTGAACGCTCAATCCGAACAGCCTTCCACAATGGGTCGCGGGTTCAAATCCCACTCATTCCAAACAAATTGGAAAATTTTCTGACTGGGTTTTTACTCGAACGACCTATGTGGAATGGTTGCCAGTTACCACCAGAAGGTTGTCGGTTTCCTTGCGGCATAGAGCCCGGTTTCCTCTCACAATAAAACTGACAACGCCGCCATGTAAGTGAAATAATCTTGAGCGCGGCGTAAAACATCAAACAATCAATCAATCAATCCAAACTTTCAGCCCTCGGGCTGGAGCAGTGTGGCTTTGTTGTAGCCATGTATGCTGACCCGGCAAAGAGGAGCATTAAGTATGCCAAATACATTAGCCTTCCTGACCTCCTATGATATGTGGAGTCGTATGTCCAAATTTATAGGTGGGTGATTATTTGGTCGCCATATAATCTTAGCTGTTGAGTGAAACGTTAAGCCCCAATCAATCAATCAAACAATAAATCAATCAACCAAATGTTCGTATTATGAATCATAGCATTAAGAGGTTAATTAATCTTAACATATCCTACACATTTACTATATATAGTTATTCTAGTCAAGAAGATGTCCCCTAAGCCCGTGTGTTTTAGTGTTCATAAATATATAAGCTCCTGTCAGTCGTCAACCTAATGAAATAACATAGGTTTACTTCATTACAACAATTAATGATGGGGTATAAAGGTCTAAATGATATACCTCTTTTTAACACAATTAGAAACTTGTCTCCATGGTTATTTTAGACAAGAAGATTTCCCCTAAGCCCGTGTGTTTTAGTGTTCATAAATATATATATATATATATGATTATAACACCAAAATCCACCCACTATATATTAACATTCTGGAATGCATTAGTCAGCATGCATTGTGCACCTATCATCTGAATCTGTATCTGTTTGATCCCACATTTCATGATCTATATTCGTTTCATAAAATAACGAATGCCATTGTTTGTTTCTGTTCGCTTCAAAAATTTTTTTTTAATTTTTTGTGGTCAAGTCAATTTTTGCATTATTTTATCACTTTCTGCTTTTTATTATCCTTATTGGTATCAGGAAACAAAATCTCCCTAATCTGTTCGGTTTACAAAATTTGTCTTTTGTTGGGGTTTTTATTCGTGGTCAAGTCAAGTTTCTTGTTAGTTTATCGCTTTTTGGTTATAAATATTTTTTAAATCTAATTTGTTGTCAAATCAAATTGTGAATTATTTTATAAATTCTGGTTTTATTTAGCCCAAATATCGAATGTTGTCTTTTTTTAGGATTTACGATTTATAATTAATGTTCGCATTGCTTCCAAAATCTGCATCTTACATGTCCGTTTCATTCTACATTGTACATTAATCGCATTCGATCGATTCCATGGTTATTTTAGACAAGACGATTTTCCCTTTGCCCGTGTGTTTTATTGTTCATAAATATTAGATCGTTTGATAGATTGAGGTTTTACGCCGCACTCAAGATTATTTCACGTTTATGGCGGCGTAGCCAGGTTTAGTGGGGGGAAACCCCCCGGCCTTCAGCGAGTACCTGGCAACTTTTCAACATATTGCGATCGAGTGAAAATCCACTAAGATTTTTTTTTCAATTTTGGAACAATGGAAAGCTGTGTGGGACTGAGCGACGATATGTCACTCTGACCGACTAAGCTAACGAGACCCCCCTTATCAATATTAGAAGACGATTTTTTTAAAAGTTTCAAAGTTTTGTCAATTGCGGCCAAGTCATATCTCATATTCGTTTAATTCGTTTTGGGTAACAATTCGCCTAAAATAGAAGCAGAAGATAACGATTTCTTTTGTCTGTTTCTATTGGGTTTCAAAGTTTTCTGAATTGCGATGTAGTCATATTTCATATTCTTTTTGAGTCATAATATCATTTAAAATAGCATCATAGATAACGAATTCCATTGTCTCGTGATGCGTGGTCGGAAGAACTGTTATTTGTGGTCAAATGAGATATCTTATATCATTTATATTATTCTTAATCTTCAGTTGACCTTCATCTAAATAATCTTTTTGTTTTGGTTTTTCCTACTCGATTTTGAAACCTTTGTGATTTGTGGTCAAGACAGTTTCCAATTTGAGATTGAGAAGGATAGGATAAGTTTCTCTTATCATCAATTATTTACAATAATAGATTATGACTCAATAATTTTTCCCAAATATATATATTTATGAACACTAAAACACACGGGCACAGCAAATATATACGTAGGTGTGACAGTCATTTGGCATGAAAATGGGGGAGTTCTTATTTGATTCTTATTTTAATAGCCCTATGGATTTCTTCTTTTCTAAATAACTTTTTTAAATTGACACTTTATAGAAACGAACGAGACATAACGACATTCGCTAGAGCCCAGTCAGAATGCGTATAAAGATACCCAGTTTAGTACCGTACCTGTTTTGCCTTAATTGATTGATTGATTGATGGTTTAGATTGCATGATATCATTTTACTTGGGTAGAGAAAAGGGTTTTTGTATGGATAGTAAGACATACCTAACAACTACGCTTATAGTTGATAAAATCATGTAAAACCCCTATCGAAAATGTTCTTTTGGGCGGAAATATCTATTGCTTCTACAGTGGCCTTCAACGGGCAAGTCATTTCCCCCCAATGACCGTGAAAATTGGACTTGAAATCAATTGGCAACCCTGGTACACTCTCTTTGAGTTTCATACGTGTAAAACAGCTACAATCCCATACCCTACTTTGCCATACCTAACAAACATACATATCTGTTACAAAAGGATTCCAGAAAGTTCTACTGACAAAGGCTAAGCTCCTGTCAGTCGTCAACCTAATGAAATATCATAGGTTTGGTTTGTTACAACAATTTATGGGGTATAAAGGTCTAAATGATATACCTCTTTTTAACACAATTAGAAACTTGTCTCCATGGTTATTTTAGACAAGAAGATTTTTCCTGTGCCCGTGTGTTTTAGTGATCATAAATATAAAACTAAGATGAAGTATACCCAAGGACATTGATTTCATGGGTGTTTTAAACCCGTTTGGGCGGTGGGTTAAACGGATATTTCTTAAAAATAGAAATTAGTCAAAATATTCAATTTTCAACGTATTTTTGTCCACGGTCGAAACTCTGGAAGCGGATAAAGTACAATAACGGATATTTGCTTCATTGCAGTTTCAAACTTGTTTTAAGGGATAAAAATATATATTTAAAAAAAAATTGAAATAGGTCAAAACATCTCGCCGTTTCCTGTATAGGACGAATCGATTTAAAACACAGCAAAAATAGATTATATCGTGGGACTTTAGATTTTATATCAGGGCAAGAATGAGCCTTTTTAAAGGGGCTTCAGCTTCCGAAATCTCCACTTTTTCAGACATTCGCATTGTCAAGATAGTAAGAGGGTTTGATTGCTTGATTTATGTTTTACGCAGCACTCAAGATTATTTCACTTATATGACGGCGTTGCCAGGTTAAGTAGAGGGGGGCCGGGCTCATTACCCAGAGGAATCCGACGACCTTGGGCGAGTACCTGGCAAATCTTCCACATACGGCCAAGAGGATTTGAAGTTCATCGAAAAACTTGATTGGCATTGGAAAGAGGACAACCTTTACATAAAAATAGTGTTTAAAAAGTAAACAGAATGGAAATAAAAGAGACAAACGGTCGATCGTTTAAGGCTTAGCTTATTTCAAAACGCTCCTTAAACGAACATTATCGAAAATATTATCATTAAAAGTCACTTCTGAAAAAAATAGTCAATTATTTCAAGCTTCCGATTTACCGCGAAAATATCAACATTTTTGCAGCTTGTTTCATATTAATCAGTTTTACTACAGAAATAAAACGTCGAACCTTAAACCATTTATGTTTTAATTTCTAACTAAAAATGGTTGGAGTTTCAGATTTCGCTTTGGCAAATATTGATAAACTATGGTATGTGAATAATAGGGATAAAATCCAAGGAGAAAAATTCAACCTAAAATAAACGTTATTTTCACTTATAATCGTAATCCAATTAACTGACCATCCGTCATGGTATGTCTGATGACTTAAATAAGATGTCAATCTTTTATACAAATGGTGAAAGTCGTGCACTCTCCTAGGCCACGATTACAGGCTTTAGAAAATCATAAGGCATATTTAGCGATGAATTTATCGTGATTTATCAATAATCAGCGAAGCGTAACAGAATATATCTATATCAGATTCGCAATGGATTGACTCGTCAAAGACCGGTCAATTTCGATACAGTCACGTGGCAAATGAAGCGTCATCCATTGGCTGATACAGAAAACAATGCTGTTGTGTAACGGAGTCTGTTGATAGGCCAAGCCGCGAATAGCCCAGAGCGAAAAGTCGCTGACAGATTTTTGGCTTTTTATGTACTAATTTCTCCTACATGTATAAAGACTGGAGCTGTGTATGATCCGATCATTATGATTTAGATATAGAGTAGCGATAAAGCTATTGCGTGTGGTATAGTGACTTATATTCCACAGTTAAACATCTCTTTATGAACTTTGGGGCAACTTTGTAAAATTTTGAGCCGCCATGGACGGGATGTTTCGTGAGAGTGTCAGGGACCGCGTGGAAAGTGAATTACGCTCACGGCGAGTCCAAAAGAAGCAATCCAAACTCACAAGGTATTGTCTGCGTCTAATTTAATCTGGCTTTAAAACTAATCTCTTCATTTGTATTTTTAAACTGAAATTTATGTCAACTTTATGCTTTGCTACAAACTTCTTGATTTCTCAGCTCTCCGACTTTTTCAAATTGAAAATTCTATTACGCTTTTGTAAATTCTTCACGATAGTGAGCCTTGTATTTGAGTTTATTTCCATCTGACCTAAATAAATTATAGCATTAAAGTGTAAGGGTGACTATCTTAAAAGGAAAACCTTGGATATAATTCATTAAAGATACTAGTTTCTTGTTTAGAAACATTTTTGAGTTTTCCTTTGCAATTTTACTCTAAGTTACTCTAATTTTAAATTTATTTATTACTTAATGTTATGGCATCAGATAACTTTAGTTAACATACACATATATGAAAATAGCTCCATTTTGTAATGGCCTGTAATGTGTTAGGGTTTAGATTGATTGGGTAATTGATGTTTTTCTCCACTCTCAAGATTATTTCACAATAGTGGGGGAGGAAACCTGGCTCATTGCCCGGAGGAAGTTTTGGTTTGAGATAGTTTTGAATTTTGGATAGTTTTAAATTTGATTCAGACTTTTAAGCTTTTTCATTAACTGAAAGGCGCATCTGTATTTCGGAGCTGAATATCTAATGAAATATCAATGGTGTTATGAATCTGTATCAAGAAGTGGCACTTTATCATGTGCGCTATTTTGGGAGGCCTTCGAATGTTGTCTTTAAAAGGACGTTCACTGTAATTAAAGTGCTTAAGCGTTTATTTACCTAATGCAAGTCTATAAAATTTAGCGTAAAAGTCATGGAAGCCACATATTTAAAACCGTATAACGTTTAAGGTGAAGAGGATACTTACCGTCGCGTTCAGTTTTATCGAGACCTGGACAAAACACATCGTATGTTATTTAAAATTTAAACTAAAGTTGAAAGATAAAAGTAAAATTTCACTAGATAAATAACCCATAAAAAAATTCGTGTAAACATTATAGAAGACATATAATGAAAACGTTTACGGTACCATATCTCTTGTAATCGCATACAAAACACTGAATTACTTGAAGTGGCATGAGCTGCCAAAATTCACACTTTTTCCATAATTTCTGACCGTCACGACGGTAAAAGGCTTTGAAGGGCATCGAAAAACTAAATGATTGGCGTTGGAATGAGGGAAATCCATAAAGTCTACGGCCTATACGAACCGAAATAGTGTCCGAAAAGTAAACATAATTTAAATAGCCGGGACGACCATTCATTCATTCAAAGCCAAAGTTAGTTCAAAACAATACTTTATCGTTCGTTCTCGAGACTAGAAGCACTAAAAAGCTTCTGAATAATACGTCTTGAGAAAAATAGGCAATAATTTCAACATTCTGTTTTAACATCCAAATATCAACATTTTGGCAGCTCATGCCACATTAACCAGAGCATAAAGATAAGGTAAATTACATGAAGCGAACTAAAGATAAAATAACGCCCACCTCTCGTGATACCTTTGGAAGATAAAAGGGCGTTTGGTACTAAATAATTTGCATGTTGCAGTACCCTCTATACATCGGCTTGATTTCAGGTCAATATTCGAAGCAACATACCACAGGAAACATAGTTTGCCATAACTAAATATCGACCGTCTTATTCGGTCTTAAAAAGTGACGCTAAGTGAATTTTTTCTTAGCGAGATAAATTTTTCTCGAAGTACCTACATCATAAATAGGTGTAAAGGGCTTATATTAAGAGAAAACTGTCCACATTTGACTGCATGCAATATCAATGATGACCAAATAGTTCCATTCTGTTAAAGAACGTTCCGGTTAAGAATATATAACGCACGTGTCTAGCTTATCAATTACGTCAGCTCAACCGAACCAATTGGACGCCCTGTAGTAAATAAAGAATGTCTAAATACAGTATTTATTTTTGGCACTTTGCTATTTTAAAACAACCTGTTTATTTACCTAAACGAGAATTCAAGTAATTTCATTAATACGGAAGGATTTGGCGATGTGTATTTTTTATTTTTATTTCTTTCAAAATCTCTGCTACCGTTACAAATTGTTAACATTTCACTAAAATTGAAGTTTTACTCTAAGGCATACAATATAAAGTTGTTGTGCTGTAAATCCAACAGAATGCACCTAGGTTATTTTTGTACCATTGCATGCCAGGATTGAACCAGGTGGCCGACGCTAAGCCAGTCTCCTCATTGAGCTATTTTATGTATGTATAAAACTATGAATAAATCCAGTCAGTGCGGGGAAGCCAGCTTTTAACTATTTATATATGGTTCGGGATGAATCTTAATGAGCTAGAGGACTCGACAAAAAAACATAAAATTATGAGCGTACTGAGAATGGAAATTATGACGCGTGTCTAAACGCAATGGTAATTTCTTCACACAATTCACACCCGTTGGTTCATAAGCATATACATGTAGAGCCTAGATCAATACAGGGAATAAATTAAGATTCTTAAATACTAATTTAATTTTCTCGGTTTTAAATTTACGGTTGAGGGATCATAAATTACCATAAAACACAGCATCCAGTTAATTCATCTGCTATATAATCATAAATGCATTCGAATAAAAGGATTATAATAAAATTAAGCATAAACAGTTAAAGTTGAGAATAATTCTGCAAGAAAAATGAATAAACTTAGCTCCAAGGGTTTAAGCTAAAACAATAGGCTAAGTAGTAAGAATTTGAAATAAGCCGACATTTGCGATAATTTGCTCATGTTAATTGAAATTTCAATTTATTTTATGCAAGTAGAATACAAACTAAATAAACAGACGGCCAGTACAAAAGCCGGGACATAGGTGTTTTCTTGTGCAAAATAATTGACGTTTAACGTTACTTCGTTAATTAGCTTTAGTTCGAACCCTGACATGGGCACTTTTTACCTAAGAAATTATTAATTTCCTCTTTTCTATGTGGAGGGTCGGATCTGTCAAAAAGGCTGGCAAATTGTATCCGATAGGAACTTAATTTGTATACCCAGTCGCATTCATTGTGTTATTTAGACATTTAGCTTATTGCTACCAAGACCAGCTATTTAATCATCACAACATTCTATCTAATTTATACTGAATAGACAAGAAAGTGCGAGGATCAAATAAATAGTCGCAACATTCTATCTAATTCATAGCAAATAGACAAGAAAGTGCGAGAATCAAAGGAATTGTTGCAACATTCTATCTAATTCATACCGAATAGACAAGAAAATGCGAGGATTAAAGGAATTGTCGCAACATTCTATCTAATCTATACCGAATAGACAAGAAAATGCGAGAATCAAAGGAATTGTCGCAACATTCTATCTAATTCATACCGAATAGACAAGAAAATGCGAGGATCAAAAGAATTGTCGCAACATTCTATCTCATTCATACTGTTTCTCATCTTTGTTTCTCTATAATGCGTAATCGTAGCAATATGCAATGTAATTTTTATCAAAAAGGCAACATAGTGCAGTATCAAATAGGCAACATAGTGCAGTATCAAAAAGGCAACATAGTGCAGTATCAAAAAGGCAACATAGTACAGTATCAAAAAGGCAACATAGTGCAGTATCAAAAAGGCAACAAAGTGCAGTATCAAAAAGGCAACATAGTGCAGTATCAAAAATAGAAAAGTCATTTTTTGGTGGCTATCCTTGATAAGTGTTTAACCGTAGTGACAAACAAAGTCACTCGTATAAAGATGTTAACAAATTGAGTATCAAAAATAGAAAAGCGAAATATAGTTGCCTATCCTTGATAAGCGTTTAAACGTTGCAGCATGTGTTGTTATTCGTATCAAAAGATCAACAAAGCGCAGAATCAGAGAACTGAAAAGCGTGTTATGTGAAGTGTTTTAACCGTGGCATTTGTTTCAAAGCGCAAAATCACTAGACAGGAAAGCGTGCAACATGTATTTATTTACTAATACTGAATAACGCCTTTCATTGTCAACTCACTGTGTCATTCGCAACAGTATAAGGGAAAAGGGTCAAACTCAAAGACCTATTTGCAAAACAAAGCTTCGTTTTAATACAATCTTTTTTTCTTCTATTTCCTGGTTTTAAACGTTTATTTATAAAACAAATGTACTCGTTTATGATAAAATATCACTTTGAGCTTCGTCATAAATAACAAATAGCCCTTTATTCCTAGTCTATTTTGACACACAAATATACCAGGTTAAAAAAACAGCAAATGACTTCTGTGAATAAATCCGTTATAAATTATGCTAATGTAACTAAGGAAAACCTATGAATACAGAATATTTCAGTGTATAACTTTGTATTCATGCAAAGAGCAAATAAGGTAGAAGTTTTCCGATCTAATATTAAAAACACTTGACCCCAAGTTCTCAACTCGTTAGACGAGATTGACGCGGGAAGCAATTTCGGGTGACAACTAAAATAACTAGGAAGAACGTCCTAAACATAGATTCGCTTCTCTGGTGACGCTTCATAAGGTATTTGATAGCCCGTGAGATTGGCTAAAAACAACCATTTATCTAAGGTTGGTCAGTAAAGAAACTGCAATTATACGCTTAGTAATCTTCAGATCTCGATAGAAAACTAATCATCGAATCTGGCGTAAGCTTAAAAAAGACAGACATTTTTTTTACAAATCAAATTTTGCGGTTTTACCGGTTAGATTCTACAAAGATCGATGGATCGCTTGACCGATCGATCTATTGATTGATTGATAAATTTTTTCTATGACCCAGATTATTTTTGTTTTGGGACTACACAGTGGTGTAGAAGGTTAGTGGGTTAGTGAAATGTGTGTGTGGGGGGGGGGGGGGGTTTCATGTTATTTGGTGGTTGGGGGGGGGGTGTTTGCATGAACTTTCGGTTATGCCTGGACGCCATCACACACAAGCCAATTAGATGCGCCATTCAGAAGCCAAACCGAGCAGACCAGAGTTAAATTACCAGTTAATCTAATATCTGATTTAAGTCAACTTCCACCCCCCCCCACCCCCCCCCCCCCCCCCACCTAGCCACTAAATATATCTGACATAGGTTTCAAGTACAGGAGGCCTTATCTGGGCCAATGTTTTCTCATTCAGAACAAATACAATTAGCTTATTTAAATACCCTTGCATTTATTATTATCAGGTACATATCGGCCCGCGAGTATTAAATATCGCAAGAAGCTATTATTTTTATGCTAATTGCTTTCGCTCTCTGCAGGTAACTTGATGATTGAGTTTTTATTTGTATAAATGCATAAAGAGTATGCATGGATAGCTGTCAATTACCTTAAACTTCGAACTTGATGATTTTATGCAGCTTGTATTATTATAAATACTAAGTGACCTGTCTGGTTTGAATATTGTTAAGTTTACTAACGCCTAGATAATATGATCATAATATACTATATAGAAATAATACGGAATTCTGTCAACTTATTTGCTTGTCAAAAGTTTGACCAAACTGAATAAATATTGTTTAGATAATTCAATACACGGTTGAATGCTTGAAAAGAAGGCTATATCTCCCTGTTGCCCAACAGGCTAACCTAAAGCAAGTGACTGATTGACTGAGTGATGCTTTACGTCGCAGTCGAAGTTATTTCACTTATATGGAGGCGTTGCCAAGTTCATCCACTTACGACGACCGAGTGGAAAATCCACTGGATGGAAGGTACCAGCTGGCCAATAAAATTTACGTCATTTTTACCATTAGTTACCGTTAGATACGCTTACCAGTCGCCAATATCGATAAAAGCACCTTACGAGTTAACTCCCTTTGAAACTATGTTTCCTTTAATGCAAACACCAATCAATGCATTTTTGTTGTTAAGTGTTGGGAGCCGGTACCATCTTCTTGCTGGAGGAAAGTTGCTTTCTTACGCCGCCATGTTTTCTTTCGACCTATCGTACAGCTGAGTACCGGTATTTTGTAAGCCACGGTCTTCACATTTGATGGCGCCATTTTGTATTTATTAGGGACAGTAAACTGTCCTAGTGACCACTCTGATAACTTCGGGGATTTACGTGCGTGTCAAAGCCGACCGGTAGCGAGCGAAGATAGCCGAAGGATGTTCCGATTGTCCTAGTGACCTGGGCTGAACTTATATATAAGTATATTACGTTAATCCCTGAATTGATCCAAGGACTCGAAAAACACCTTAATACGTCTCAATTAATACTACCTGTATAAACATTCCACGGTGTTTGTCAACCATGTTACCCCTTCGGGCTTGGTTTTGTGATAATCATCTTTTGCAATAGAATTGTCCCATTGCGCATATTCTGAATTAAGACATCTCAAAGGCTTCAATCCTTGAATCAACTCCGGCATTACAGTATACATTATCTCATTAGTTGTATGTAAATACAATTTTATTGCCAAGTATATAAAGTATATGTTGCACATACAGGATCATACAATGTCAAGTAAAATGGCCCCACGAAAGTTACGAGTTTGGTTTGTGTTCGCCTGTACCTTGATAGCGTTGATGTTGATATTGATTTTAAACTCTTTACACTGGTATTAATGTTACCGTGTCGTCAGTGGTTTTATTCTCGGGGTTTGTCTAACGACTCATATGTGTTCTGGTAATGATACGGTAATCATAGATTTTGCCTGTTATTGGATGCTGTATGAACAAAAAACCAAATTCGTGTCGTTTAACACCAAGGAAGCGAACTATTCCTTTGACCGTGTCTTGCAATTATCCTGTAGATGTCTGTGAAACCGGGAGGACACTACTTATGAAAGCATTTGAACTGGTACATTTTGCTGAATCTACGATTGGTTAACCGTGGAAGGTTTTATTCACAACACGGAATTTTAAAATGTTAGCTACTATGTTTTTCGCTAAGGGAGTGTATACGATTCCACAACTACAGACAATTCCTGAATTGGAGGGATTGAATTTAAGTAACCGTCAGCATTGTGAACAGCGGATTACGTGGAAATGGTGGGATATATTTAATCTTTATTTGCTGGATAACCAAAACGGTTCTGAATGGGGTTTTCACTGTATCGCTGTTTGTGAAAGAGGGAGTGAACAACGGTCATCCGGAGATTTGTTGACAAATTTCGAGAAATATACCAGAAATGAGACTTAAGCAAGGTGATTAACCGCGACATCATATTCCATTGTGCGGTCTGCGGTTGGATTAAATTACTAAAGATCCTTAGGTCATACGTAGCCTACAGTTTGTGGGTAACCGTTTACACCACGAGCACAACTGAGTATCAATGGTTTTTATGCGCTTGCTTTGTGATTTGCGGATATTTGAGCATAGTCCAACTTGCAATTCACTGTTGAATGGAAGCGCGATATCTTTTGATGGCTGCGAAGCATTGAAGTAAACTCTACCTTAACCAAATTTCAATGAATGTTATATTTCTTACTAGCCATATCTGGACGGAGCGGTCTTGATGGGCGAGAAAACTGGATTTAAAGAACGTGAACCACGAATCGCCGCCGTTGGACATTCGCCAACATTACCATCAATCCGATTACGCCCAGTTCGATGACGTAGCGTAGACGTAACAGTCATCGTCGTTCAGACTAATAAATCAAGTTCGAGACTAAGTACCATAATGAAATTTGAAACTGACGTAACAGATCTGATTAATTTATATTTTACGCCGCATTAGAGATTATTTCACTTACATGGCGGCGTTGTCAGGTTTATTGACGGAGGCAACCAGGCTCATTGGCCTTAAGAAATCCCTGACCTGCCGAGAGTACCTGGCTTCCTCCCCCACAAAACCTGGCAACGCCGCCATGTAAATGAAATAATCTTGAGTGCGGCGTAAAACATCAATCAACCAACCAACCAATCCTTCAGCTACCTGCTGTTCTGTACCCTCCCTAAATATTACGTCACCAATGTATGCAATCCCGCAAACAAATTTGTTATTTTTTCCATTATAATTTAAATTTATGTTCTGCATTTAATTTCTTGTAGGTTCCGGAATAAGATGAACACAGTCCTGCATACACATGTAGCCTTAATTGTTCTCGTTGTCTTGGTAACCTTGGACGCTTCTTGTGTGATTGGTCAAATTCTCTGTGACATTTTAATTATTCAAGGTAAGTTCAAGTTCCAATGCTGCATTTTTCTTCGACGGTACCTGGGAGAGTGATGGCCGAAGGTTGGGGGTTTTCTCCGAGCAAAGAGTCACTACAAACCTGGCAATGCCGCCGGATAAGTGCAATAATCTTGAGTACTGCGTAAAACACCAATCGACCAATCTTTGACATCTTGCACCAGAACAGTTTGGGAGAGAGAGGGCTAAAGCAAGGCAGAATATTCCGTTTGAGATATCCGTCCCCTTGCCTGATTTATACGATGTATATTTCCCTGTAAATGAATGAAAATTACTAGCGATCTTTAAAATAATTTGATGGATGAATAATATTGTTTTTTTTCACAGATAAATTGTGGGATTCCGAACACGCTGCAGAAGATCTAGTTGAAGTTTTACAGGATCGTTTTCCGGACGAATTAAATCACACTGATAAACACTTTACGTTGACACAAATTTTGGAAATTCTTAAAAAGGGAATGAATAAGACCGATTCGCATGATGCCCACGGCCACGGCGATACCGTTACCAAATCGGTTCTTGCCGCCACATTATTGCCAACCACTTTGCCTTCAACTTTGCCAACCACAATGGATACCATCTTAGAAGCCACGACAGGAATTCCTGGCCGCGTCCGCAGATCTTTTGATGAAACTTTGGATTTCTTAAATGGTGCACCGGAATCAAGCCAAAAAGTTCACAGCCGAGTTCGACGTGCTTCCGCCGACGGCCATGGGGAACATTCGCTGCTTGAAGAGCTCACTCATATCTTCCATTTAGGAAGTTTGGCTATCTTGTCTTTCTTGGTGTTTGTGGTGAGTATTTTACGGTCTAGTGGTTATTATTCAACAAATGAAGTGCTCACTCATATCTTCCATTTAGGAAGTTTGGCTATCTTGTCTTTCTTGGTGTTTGTGGTGAGTATTTTACGGTCTACTACTATCCAGTGGTTATTATTCAACAAACTAACAAAATCCTCAAATTAGTTGAACAGGCGATGGTCGTACCTGCAACCTCCATATCGTGTATATGGCAGGAATCCAAAGGCCTGTCCACACGATATGTATATGGCCACACGATATGTATATGGCCACACGATATGTATATGGCCACACGATATGGCCACACGATATGTCCGAATCCATACACTAAATAGTTTGCTATTGGAATGTACCTAAAATATGTTTTCAAAAAACTCTTTAAGGTTCTTGTCCAGCTTTAGGAAAAAAAATTCAGGGTAATACATTTTTGTCTGGAAACTAGCGATAGACAATGCTATGTGATTTAGTCTGAAAACTCCTTTCTTTGTTTGAAATTACATTTGCATTATTACGTTTGCAGACTGTCTTAAAGATATTTGCCATGGGGAAAAAATTCCTTCATCACAAACTTGAGGTAAGTAAATTATGGCTGACATTTGATTTTTTTTCTGTATGGAGATAAATTGGTTTGAATTGAACTAGAATGCCTCTTGGTTTTCGTTAGATTATATGAAACTCACTTCCAACCTGTTTTAAACTTAATGTTACTTTAGTACTTGTATCAAAGAGGGTAGATTGACAAGAGTGATCACTTCGTCCAATCAGCATTGCCGGCATGTTCTTCTGGCCCCCTAGCGGAAGGGTGTTCCGACTGTACACGATTCGACTGTATGGCGCCCCCTACAGAAAGGAGGTTCCTAACAATCGAATGGTGTCAGTTCAAGTTCAACATGGCGCGGACGAAGTGACCACTCTTGTCAATCTACTATCTTTGCTTGGATCTGGCCTTACATCGTTGGCGTTAACATGTGTATCCACTAAGTACCACAACATGGACAAGATGTGACAAGGGTCCCGTCTTACAAAGCTGGTCTAAATATGTGCCTAAGCCTACAGGGCGGACTAATTGCGATTAGCCACTCGTTTCACAAAGCAGACGCGTGGAAGAGTTGTCAGATACTCGCCGGAGGTCGGGGGTTTCCTCTGGGCAATGAGCCCCCCCCCCCCCCCCCCCTATTAAACTATTGCACGCCACATTAACATCAACAATTTTCAAAGCCATTTTTACTAGAAATGTATCTAGTGTCGGGTTAATGCATTATATTTCTTTTCCTTCAGATGTTTGACAGTTTTGTTGTGACGGTATCCTGGGCTCTGGATTTAGCTTTTCTTCAAGGTATCTGGGCTAAACCTGGACCGGATGCGGCAACCATACTTTTATTCCTCCTTCCTTGGCGAGTGGTCAGGATTGTCAACAGTAAGTTCATGCTCAAGTATTGCACTGTGACTTCTAAATGTGAATGAAAAACTAGATGATCGTTAAGGTTCAACACTGCTCGGTGGCTTGTTTATTGTGTAGCTTTGAGCAAACAAAAATTGAATTCAATAAAAATGAAACTTGAGCAGCTAGCGTGTGATCAAGGAGATTGTTTGGATAAAAGATAACCTGCATCGTGTCATAAAAGTTCCTACGGAGAAAATGCTGATTTGAATTGTGAAAATTATCTAACCTTTAATTCTCATTGTTTTTTTCTAATAGGTTTCGTCATGGTTATAGAAGAAAGAGAACACGTGAAACTGAAACTATTAAAACTCAAACTTCGAACGGGAGACAAGAAAATTACCAGCTTAAAGCTCACGATAGAAAGATACAGGGTAAGAAAGGGTTTCGTTTTCTTTGTTTCTATAAGATTATTTTTAATAAGAAAGCAGGGTTCGCCTTACGTCCAATAGCATTTCTTAGATTGGCTTTTCTCCTTTTGGGCATGATTTTCAATTGCATGATCCTTGTTTGCGGCCTAGCGGCACCTATTTCCCCCTGTGTGTGTTTGTCCCACGTAATTTCTTCTCCCAACATGTTCTACACTGGCAACCGTTCTTTGGTGTCTTGAAGATTGCTTATTCGGGGCAAAGAGTCTGGTATCCTCGTCCACGAACCTAGAGCGCCGCCATGTTAGTGAAATAATCTTGATTGCTGCGTAAAACGTCAATCAGTCATTTCTAGCTAATACTTGAAGTATTGTAACTTAACAAAAATGTAATCCCGTCATTGAGTGCAATGTTAAAGAGGCCAGTGATTCATATCGTCGTCATTGTGTTTCCGTCATATGCACGTAATATGTTTGCTCGTTTCCTATGACCGATCTGTTTACGTGGGACATGTGATTTATGAGCAAATATTTTCGTAAGAAATTAGTTTGAATACCGGCGCTTATTGCTTATATGATTAATTTTTTAAGGTTAGCTGTTTGTTGTTTGTATGATGAACAACAGTGGCCTATTGTCTAAGAAGATGTTAGTTGAATTTAATCTGGTCATTAGGAATTCGCCCGACCTGATAGTCAGGTTTCACAGGAAGTCTTAACTTTACGTTACTTGTCCTCGATAACTGATTGGATTGTTTCTCAACCAATAAAATCCACGCTTTACCATAATTGACTTAGATAACGATGTAAGAACTACATCGAAACGTCGTCACCCAATAAACCAACAAGTTGTTATCCATAATTATTATGCACGTAGTTTCTTCTGAGCACAAAATCCGGTTTCTGCACCCAATAAACTGATATATCTGAAACAATCTTGAATGCTGCTAACTGGCAATCAATACAACATCTAATCAAACAAACACACTGTTAACCAGTCGGATTTTTAAAATAAAAGATTTTGTGGTAATATTGATACCAACGGAAATTTTAATTTTTCTCCAGGAAATAAACCATCACTTTCCAGGTGCAGACGATGTTTAAATTTGAGTTATAAAGCAACTTTTAATGCGGTTTAGAACACTAATCACTCCGCACTGGTAACTGTTACTAGCTGACCACGGCAATGGCTTAAGGGCAAAGTGGCAAAAAGAATGTCACTAAACGTTTAGTAGTTTACATAAAAACAATATTGACAATTTACAGTAAATACTTGTTCTCGCCGATACGAACAAGGCCTTCGTTGTTTTATTCCTTGTCAATCTTTCTATTAACGGACCATCTGTTTGGGAATGAAGTAAAGTGGCTACAAACCATGTTAAGACGAAGATGGTATTATATAGTCATAACAATTGATTGATGCGTCTTTAAGTGGTTTAATAGATATAGAAAACTAGTTTTACTATATCCTATTTCAGCTTGTTCTGTTTTTTTGGATTTTTTTTATACGAGAAAAACAAATATAGATTTACGGTCTGTTTTATTTCTATTTCCTTTCTGTTTTTATGCCAGGGAGTCGTTTTTTTAATAATGGTAGAATTTTTTCCCCATGTCCAGCAAGTTATTTTTTATCTTTTTTTATTTGTGGCTTTAATTGTACCCATCTGTCTCCCGATTTGTCATTGTTTTTCTCACAACTGTTTTATTAACGAGCTAGGTGTCATATAATTACACCCCCTGATTTCCCGGTGATATCTCAATTAAGAAAGGCTGTACTAAAAAGATTTTTTATTTATATAACAGCCGCCTGTTTTTGGTAGTTGATTGTAAGTACCATGTCTATGGCCTTAACAAGAGTGATAAGAAAGTTTGTAAAATACTTTCGCCTTCCTACTTGATAGTCCTGGATCATAGAGAAAAAAAGTTTTTTCTTCTAAAATACGGAGATGGGGCGGAGTATTTGGGAAGGTGGGAGAAAAACTCAAGACACTCGTCACGTTAAATATATACCGATTGACTTTTGATTAAAACTTTAGAATTTTTTCACCCTTTTCAAACGACTCTTTAAGACGTTAACGTGCCAAAATGTTTCTATTTTGACGGTAAAACAGAATGTTGAAATTATTGGCTATTTTTCTCAAGACATATAATTCAGAAGCTTTTTAGTAAATTTAGTCTCGAAAATATACTATAAAGTATTGTTTTGAACTAACTTGGGCTTAGAATGAATGAATGGCCGTCCCGGTTATTAAAATTTTGTTTACTTTTCGAACACGTTTTCGGTTTGTACAGGCCAAATACTGTATGGATTTTCCTCATTCCAACGCCAATCATTTAGTTTTTCGATGGCCTTCAACGCCTCTTACTGTCCTGACGATCAGTACTTCTGAAAAAAGTGTGAATTTTGGCAGCTCATGCCACTTTAAATTAGACGTATTGAATTCTTATAGATGAATATATATTACTATTTTAAACGGATTGTAGACACTTTACTCGATTTCCCATCTGTGTTTTCTGAATTAAATATTCTGCGATTTCATTGGTTACAAAATGTGATCTCTTGTAGATGGAGGGAAGAAATCTTCAAGGCCTTTGCAGAAAGCACGGAGCACCCGAAGCAGAAATTAGCGCATGTGCACCACAATGTAAGTAAATTTGTAAACTAGCAGTATTTGTTGTAGATAGGCTATTTTCGAGCTCCTGATATTTCGATACTGGCAACTACAGTAATAAACCTTCATGAAATGTGAAATATAGCTTGGCGTAAAACAACAATCAATCATATTTCTTGTCGTGATATTAAAGTTCCAATCCGTTATGCAATCAATCAATCATTAATCAGTGTTTGGCATTTATTCTAACTGGCTTTTATGTTTTCAGGGAAACGTAGAAGAAGCAGTTTAGTCTCCTTGATGGAAAACTGCGCCAAATTGGCGTTCGCTGGCGCTATGAGTAGTCAGCCGTCAGATATCCATAAAAAGGGCGAGGAGTCGGACATATCAGACGATGAAGACGCTGTAAACACCCACACGCCACGTCGTATAACGTCAACGGATAGTGGTGTTTCCAGCGTCTCGATAAACAGTGCCGGTGATTTCACGAACGGGAAAGACAATCCAGTGTTTATGTTGGACAATGGTTCGTCGGAAGGAATTTCTCGGCGGGATTCCGTCACCTCGTTCGGCCGGCGAAGTTCTTTGGCATCATTTGGGAGGCGAGATTCAACCGCGTCTTGGAACGATTATTCATACCCGTAAATGTCGCTGACAATCTAGGATTATTTTTTTCGGTAAGTCTTCCGAATCATTCCTTGTAATTAATGTCGCGTGTTGTGGTTTTTGCTCACCTGTTGCGGTTTTTGCGCACCTGTTGGCTTGGGCTTTCTATTTTTAATGACTGTGTTTATAATTAGAACAATTGCGTTTTCTTTCTATCACAAGACCAGATCAAAAAATATTTTGCACATTAAATGCGCGGGGTTTTTGGGATCTGTGCTTAGTTGGTGAGACATAAATGAACGATCCGCTATTTAACACAAAAAAAATCCACATTAATACCTGTTTCCTTTGTGAGTTTTTATATAGCCTATCCAATTAGTATAGGCATATTTTCGTGAAAATAATGGTTGGGTCCCACGTGCTCAGCGTGGATTAATTTTATGCAACAAAAATTACAATTTCTTTTTTTCATCTAGCCAGTGTATAGTTTTCAAGCTTTTTTGCTATCTTTTTAACTTTTACTGTGTGTATTTTCACAAATTCTTTTATTCGAATTGTTAACCTTTTTTTCGCCTCAAAATATAGCGACTGATATGTTTTATTCAGACTCATTACTATTGCATTTTTAAATGCATTCCTGACTTAAATCTAGCCATTATTTAGGGTTTTGATTCAGTCATGTTCAAGGTCATTTAATTAAAGATAGTTATATTGTAACAGAAGAAATATTCCTTGAAAACAATGGAGATTTGGCTAGATGGTAGTTAGCCTATCGGTGAAATAATCTGGATACGGCTTTAAACAAGCAGTCCAATTCACATACATTAATCCAATGCATGGTTATCAAATTATAGCTGTTCTTGAAAGCTTTCAGGTTACGGCAAAGAGAGTAGATTGACAAGAGTGGTCACTTCGTCCGCGCCATGTTGAATTTGAACTGACACGATTCGATTATTAAAAACCTCCTTTCTATAGGGGGCGCCCTACAGTCGAATCGTGTACAGTCGGAACACCCTTCCGCTAGGGGGCCAGAAGAACATGCCGGTAATGCTGATTGGACGAAGTGACCACTCTTGCCAATCTACTCTCTTTGGTTAGGGTCCTTATTGTTTATAAGTGGCGGAGTTTCAGCCAATGTAAATTTAGCATTTTAGATAAGACTAAACGGGATTTGAGTGCAAGGCATTGTTTAGGGCCAGTTTTAACTAGACTCGTGTTTTGAAATGTAACCAACGCCAGTTCATAATTCCGTCTTAGTTGTATGCTTAGATGTCCTTACAGAATAACTAGAAGTACTACTGTTGATTTATTGGTCATATATCACTGACGGGGTCCTAATGTTTATCCTGTGACGTTTTATCGAATGGAATTTTAATTAATGACAGATTTATAGTGAATCGAGTAGTTTTAAAGTGCCTGTCTAATGTCTAGTAAAGCGACTATGACAAGATAGGTGACTATCCCGTTATATGCACATCTCAACCTTTGAAGTTTGTTCAATCTCGGATAGTCATTAACTAAAACACTTGATTAAATAGAAATTGACGCACTAAACATTGAGCTGTCACAAGATAACTTCTATCCACGAGACTACATGTATATGAAGCTGATAATGTTACCGTGTTATGGAATTTAACTTCCCTTGCTTCATTTTATTCTGAGGGGCCTCGGTGGTCCATTGGGTACAGTGATCGTACGTCCGTCCCCAAACACAATGGATGCTGCACTGGTTCGAATCACACTTAGACCAAATACAAATTTTAAAAATATTCGAGTCGATTTTTCACTTGGTCGTCGTATGTGGAAGAGTTGCCAAGTACTCGCCGATAGTCGGGGTTTCCTCAGAGCACATTAAAACCTGGCAACGCCGCCATATGAGTGCGACTTAAATGATCAATCAATCAATCATTTTACTGTGTGGTGGTTTAAAAATTGTCTTTGGGTCTTGTTCTATAGTGTAATGCACAATCTGTCTATGGAAATTACTTGCTGAATTTTCGAACTTATGTTGACATTTTGTGTTTTTTTTTTTAATTAGTAATATTGTAAAGATTTAATTTTAGCTTTTTTTAACGTCTCTATTGTTTCCTCTTACAGAGAATTTGTACATAAAGGACGATACAAGTTAGGATAATGATGATCAACTCCGAGGAACTCCTGTGATTGAGGAGATCCCAAAACGCTAAAACTGTGCCTGAACCACAAATTGAATATCTGCATATGACGGCTGCTCGATACCATTGAATCCAACAACCTCCTGATTACAGGGGAGCCAGCTTTTGAAACGACCCTTGTGAGATGGGTCACCACGCTTATACAATTTAACAATCTTAAATTCACGCTGGCATTGTTATAACCAAATCACAAAACGTTGTCCCTCTTTTATGTTTGTAAATACCTTGAACGTATAAAGCTTTAATGATTTTAATATGTACATATTATTATTGTGGTTTAACTATGTCACTCTTAGGCCTACTATTGTATATTTGTAAATTAGATCAAGATCAGTTTTTTTTTTTAATTATCACCCTTAAGAACAGAGACCAATAATATGATGGGATTGGGTCACATGGTTTGTTTTGAAAATACGATTGGTCCAATCCCGATCGGTTTAAAGCCAAACGAATTGTCTGGGTGAATTTAACGCTACATTTTATGATGTGATTTCATCAAGTGATCGAGTCATGTGGGATAGTTGCCACTCGCTAAAAGTCTGGGGTTTCCTCCGGGGAATATGCCCGGTCTCCTCCCGCACTAAACCTGACAACCCCACCATATACGTGAAACCAATATGAATGTGGCTTCATCCAATCGACTTAAGTGTTAAATGTCCAAGGTCTGACCATTTTAGGCTAAGAACCTGGCTTCCTCCTCCATGAAACCTGGAAACCTCGCCACGTAAGCGAAATCATCTTGGAATGAGTCATTTGGCACAAATCGATCCTTAATTCTCACAAAAGCTCCAATATTTGTGTGTACAAAACAATCCTTCAATAGCCTGTAAACTGCAATTTTGTCCATTTTAATTTTATGTTGATACGATTTGTTTAAAGCCTTTGCAAATGTAAGGGTGTAAATAGCACTTCCATGGGCAAAGATTTTTAAGATATGTTCAACCCCTTTTTAATTTTTCAAACGCTAAAATTATTATAATTGTAAATTAAATTTATTGAATCGCTCAAATCAGTTATTGATTACAATATGAGTATTGTTTTGACGAATGCAATGCAAAGTTGTGAAGTGTGAATCATTTTTGTAAAAAGATGTTTTAATACTATTTTAATCTTAAGTATTGATTATTGACATGAAAAAACTTAAATTATTTATTTTGAAAATAATTTTATTTAGCCTATATTGAAATATAGCATTTAGATATTTGTATTCGTTACTTGAAGCATCGTGTTCGTATATTAGACGGAAGTTTGTCCATTTACTGGTTAGAGCATAGCGTGTAAGAAATTTGAAAACTATGCTTGTAGGACAGAGATTTATTCATGCTAGATCAATGTACGCTAGATCAATGTACGCGATTTGGTGTATCTAGAAAACCCCTCAGGCCATATGACCAAATTCGTTAGCAAATATAAATTTTGCATAATGCTGTAAAATTGGCTTAAATGTTTAGCCTAAGTTAATATGGCAGTTTATAAAGTTGTACATTTATACAGCCGTGTAATTTTGTAGCAACTCCGCCTTGACTTTTAAAAATATATATGCTAATTGGGAAACTGAGTGCTACGTTTTTCCATACATGTCTTATTATTCGGGTGTCAACGAATGTGATATTTGCTGTCAATATTTTTATCATTTTGGAAGAATAAATAATTTGTCATACGATTTTGTCCCTGTTAGTTTGTAAGATTTGCCGTAAATGGTAGTAATGCGCTGTAAAATAATACCAAATACATATATGTACGAAGTTTTCTGTTCCTCTCAACTTCATTTGAAAGAGTGAAATTAACCCAGACTTTGTTGGACGAGTAGTCCTAAAACCCAATGACAAAAGCAGCCTTCGTGTAACAACGCACGATTTAGAAACTATATGCACAAATCTTTGTTCACTGTCAGTGAGGTCGAGTTGGATTATGCAATACGCATACACCGGACACTGTAAACTAGCGAACGACCTTTTTCAGCTGAGTATTTGTGTATCCCGTGACCGATTTATACGCCCCATATACCCCCCCCCCCCCCCCTAAGGAAGCCAATGTGCTCTAGAATTTCAAAATAGCGCCCGTGTTACCCAAATGCAGGCAAACGAGTAGTTAAGGCAACCATGGTGTTTGCTTACTTCATTTTGAGCCGGGACGTTCGATTTCAACGCTGAACAGGGGACACATTTTGATTACGTCAGACATTGCCCTCGACGTTTGCAGAATACATAATCGGACTCGTCTTGACAGAGCGTTGTGGAACAACTGAAGTTATTTATTGTTGACCATACAGTACCATGCTTATACCGTAGACGAAGGACAGTTTTGATCGATTTTGTACCGGTATCGTTTTGTGAAAGATGAATTTTCTGTGATTTTCCTGATCAGTTAGAGGACGTTACCTGGGCCACTGGGCCAACCACCTTGATAACTTTCATTTAGGATGCAGTTCCAAAATTCAAAACGGACGTAGGAAACTCGAGGAAATAAAATGGAACACCGCTAACACGAACTATTTGTGACTTATTCCATGGATCAAACCTTGGCTACAATACAAGCGTCACAATCCTGAGTTCATTACGAAACCGATACCCCCAAAAAACAGACGCTATCTTCGTTCACACTCAAGTCCCCATATACCACAGCAGCGTGAGTTAAGATTTATTTTGTATACCTTAGAACCATTCAGACCACTCAGACCAAATAAAAATGGGAAACTTTGACTAGACTTTTCTCTCGATCGCCGTATGTGGAAGAGTCGTCAGGTACTCGCCCGTGGTCGGGAGTTTCTTCCGGCTAAGAGCCAGGTTTCTCCGCCCCCCCCCCCCCCCTACCCGCACTAAACCTGGCAACGCCGCCATTTAAGTGAAATAATCTTGAGTACGGCGTAACAGATAGTGAAATATTTTTGAATGTGGCATAGGAAGAACACGAGGTACAACCATATATTCAAACATATAACAACGGGTATCAAGGATGAAAATTGCCTTTGCGGAATGGTTTAATTTTTATAACAGTCTAGCTACAGTGGACTTGCGCATTACTTGCACTTTAAATACTCGTGGAAGGTCCGGGTGATGAATCCGTTTTCCTCTCCCAACTATAACTGGCAGCGCGACCATAGAAATATAAATGAAATATTACTGAATGCGGGTTTGAAGATAAATCAATCAATTAATCAAACCAGTCGAGGCTTCAGATTTGTGCAAAATGAGAAAACTGTTGTTAATACTGAATGCGCCAAAGAGCCTTTTATTTCTGTTCCCTTATAATGTTAATGTATCAATGAAGCCAATGACGTTTGTTAAAGGAGAGAAAAAAACTCGCGTCGTGACTTACTCTGTAATTTATACCAATATTGTACTTAGTGTTACTAAATATATCGTGAAAATGCGCATTCCAATACCATGAGTTCAATATTGACCATCGCTTCTCTAGTTAATGGCATCGTAAGTATAGATATACAATTATCATTATATTAATTGCCTCTTTAATATGCAATAAAAAGGTTTACCTTCTCAAATTAGTATACAGCGAACAAGAAACTCATTAACTGATTGTATAATTTTTCAGCTCGTTATGAAAGAGGTATTTTGTTATTCCTGTAATCGAAATCGTAGTATTTATGGAACTATTTTGATTCCTTTTTGTCGATTACACCAATTTATTTTATTGTAAATTGCTGCAAAAGTTAATCTGTTGCAGAAGAGGCCGTTGCGTTCTATGTAACACGACTCCAGCGACTGATTGATTGATTGATTGATTGACGGGTTGAGTGGTCATTGATCCACCGATTGGTCCATTGATCAATCGATTTTTCAATTGATTGATCGGTAGATTCATTGATTGATCCATCTCATTTATTCATTTTACTGATTGGTTGATTGATGATGGAAACGATTTACGGATTATGCTGATTGCCTCTGAAGCGTGTTAACTGCTTGGTTGGTTGACTTAAAGTGGCATGAACTGCCAAAATGTTGATTTTTTTACGTAAGAACAGAATGTTGAAATTATCGGTTATTTTCCTCAAGGCGTATATTTCAGAAGCTTTTTAGTGCTTCTAGTCTCGAGAATGTACGATAAAGTATTGAATAAATGAATGAATGGTCGTCCCGGTTATTTAAATTTTGTTTACTTTTTGAACATTTTTCCGGTTCGTACAGGCCATATACTGTATGGATTTTCCTCATTCCAACGCTAATCATTTAGTTTTTCGACGGCCTTTAAAGCCTCTTACTGTCGTGACGATTAGAAATTATGACTAAAGTGTGAATTTTGCAAGCTCATGCCACTTTAAAGTCGTCGATTTATCCAGTAATTCATCGGTATATTTCGGGTTTATTTATTGATTAAATTATACAGCAATTATTTCATTTATGCTGCCCCCTTGGTAATTCAGAAGAAAAAATCCAAACACTTACAATGTACCCGGCAGTCAACCCGATATGCTGTAAAGACTTGCCCGGATGGAACCCGCGACGCATTGGCTTACAGGGCGATGTGGGGGGGATGTCTCCACGGGCCAAACATCCCAGTCACAAGTCAGCCTCATGTATCTCTTTCAATGTTTGACTCAGTCGGTTAGACCGTGTCGCTCAGTTCGATGTGGGCCTTCCATCGTTGCAGTGCGGGTTCGAACCCCACTCAGACCAAATAAAAATTGAAATTTTTCAATCGATCGCCGTAAGTGCGAGAGTTACCAGGTACTAGCCTTGGGTCGGGGGGGCTTCCTCCTGCCAATAGGTTCCGCTTCCTCACCCATTAAACCTTACGACGCCGCCATGTAAGTAAAATAATATTGAGTGCGGCGTAAAGCATCAATCAGTCAATCAATCTCTTTCAATGTGGAATCATTTAAGAAAGAAATGTGCCCGCAAAAATATGTTTGAAGCTACTTAAGCGTCTGTTTAAAAATCCATTTAGAAATTTAAATTAAAAAATTCTGCTTTTTGTTAAATAAGGCTATTAAATTTTATCCTATTGATCTCTTTGTTTAATTGCTATTTCCTCTTTGACTCCACCCATCCTTTAATAACAGTTTTTTTTTTCTGAATTATTAAAAAATGGCATCTATCATGCGTAGTTGATTGATACGTCATAATGGTCTACTTTTAGCGCACACATTGCATTTATGGCTGTAAGTCTAAAGTCGTTGTTGATTTGCTTTTATATAGACTTATGAACACTAAAATACACAGGCAAAAGGAAGATCTTCTTGACTAAAACAACCATGGAGACAAGATTCTAAGTCTGTCAAAACGGGGTGCGGAGTGGCGGGGCGGGGGGGGGGGGTCATTTAGACCTTGCTTTTATATATGCACGTAAGTCGTGTGTTCGAACCCCACTCACTCCAGAGCAATGTGCTAGTGGGTTTATGGCCTTCCTATCTTGTGTATCCGTTTTGACGATAACAAATTTTAGTTTTTGTTTCCCCCTGTTTTTAATATTGTCTCTAGTTTTTTTCTGCATCCGTTTTTTGTTATCCCTGCTGTTAATGCTATCCCTGGTGTTTATGTTATCCCTGGTGTTAATGTTATCCCTGGTGTTAATGTTATCCCCGGCGTTAATGATATCCCTGGTGTTAATGTTATCCCTGGTGTTAATGTTATCCCTGTGTTAATGTTATCCCTGTGTTAATGCTATCCCTCGTGTTAATGCTATCCCTGGTGTTAATGTTATCCCTGGTGTTAATTTTATCCCCAGTGTTAATGCTATCCCCAGTGTTAATGTTATCCCCGGTGTTAATGTTATCCCTGGTGGTAATGCTATCCCTGGTGTTAATGTTATCACTGGTGTTAATGTTATCCCCGGTGTTAATGTTATCCCAATGTTAATGTTATCCCCGGTGTTAATGTTATCCCAATGTTAATGTTATCCCCGGTGTTAATGTTATCCCTCGTGGTAATGCTATCCCTGGTGTTAATGTTATCCCAATGTTAATGTTATCCCCGGTGTTAATGTTATCCCAATGTTATTGTTATCCCCGGTGTTAATGTTATCCCTCGTGGTAATGCTATCCCCGGTGTTAATGTTATCCCAATGTTAATGTTATCCCCGGTGTTAATGTTATCCCAATGTTAATGTTATCCCAATGTTAATGTTATCCCTCGTGGTAATGTTATCCCCGGTGTTAATGTTATCCCCGGTGTTAATGTTATTACTGGTGTTAATGTTATCCCTGGTGTTAATGCTATCCCTGGTGTTAATGTTATCCCTGGTGTTAATGTTATACCTGGTGCTAATGTTATCCCCGGTGTTAATGTTATCCCCGGTGTTAATGTTATCCCTGGTGTTAATGTTATCCCTGGTGTTAATGTTATCCATATTTATTTTTGATTGGTCTGTTTTGACAGTAACATATCTTAGTTTTCGTTCATTATGCTCTCTTTTTATTTCGATTTTTATCTCTTTTCGCTCTTTATATCCGTCCCGGCGAAGTTTTTTGTTGTCTGTCGTTAATGTTATCTGATGGTCTCTTGTTGCTTTTTAACAAGAAGATGGTCATTACGGGCTAATTTATGAGAATAGAAGGCAAAGGACAGCTCTATGAATGCACTGTCCGTTTTTTGTCTTTGTCACTTGATCTGATAAGTGGCAAATAATGCCAGGTACTCACCAAGGTCGGTAGCTCTCTTGGATTCGTGTCTTTTAACATGAAGACTCTTTGCTTAAAAAAAACATGAATTTGTAGAACTTTTGTCATATTGGTGTGAGGGGAAAACGTTTGACATAATCATAACACATTGCATGTGACAGCCTTTTTTTTTAAAATACTAAGGCAAAAAATACTAGTGAAATTTCTTTCGCGGAATGATGTATGTCATCTTTAGGTAACAAACTTTGTCTTAATATGTCAACTTGATTGTTCCTATTTATGGATAAGCTGTCAAGTTTTTATCCTCTCGTTAAATTTATCTGTCATTATATAACTATACCCAGATAATGTCAACATCTGGAGATAGCGTATTCGAAAGAAAAAACGATGCTGTAAAATGATCTAGAATTTCTCGACCTATCTGGAACATTGTCTTAAAATATTTATCTTTTTTTTTTTTTTGATAAAGTTCATTGCCGGAACAAAATGATGATAAAATAATTACAGGTGGGAGAAAATCCCAAGGGGTTTGTTGTATCCCAAGTTAATTTAGAAAGAAATACACGTAATGCGATTTAAAAGAGATTACACAATGAATATCTAAACAGTTGTGGTTTTTTGTACATTTTTGTTGTTGTTGTTTTATAAATAAGAGTAAAGATTTAAATATATACAAACATATATACAAAATGATAAAACCAGAAAAAAGAGATTGAACAAATTCCCATCTGTTTGCTGGTGGCTTGCCTATGTGGTGTAATATTTTGGTACATCTATAAAACCAAGACAGTCGTTTAGCATTGAAAGATTTCAGTTTCCCAGGCAGACGAGAGGACAATACGTTACAGAAGACAACAAAAACAAGCACAATGTAAAGAACGGATTTTAAATGCGGCACGCGTTGCTTATATACTTTTCTTTAGATAGGAGAAACGAATGGCCAAAGGCAAATGTTCGTCTTTTTAGCGTTTCATTTGCTTATATATATGAACTATTTAATTTGCTTTTATACTTTTCTTTAGACGAATGGCCAAAGGCAAAGGCAAATGTTCGTCTTTTTAGCGTTTCATTTAATTATATATAAATTGTTGAACTATTTAAGTAGAATTTCTCGAATACTTTTTGAGTATGCAAATGCATTTCAGATTAGGGTATTCATGCTACAGTTACTCTAGTACCTCTAGTCTCGAAAATGTACGATAAAGTATTGTTTTGAACTAACTTAGGCTAAGAATGAATGAATGGTCGTCCCGGTTATTTAAATTTTGTTTACTTTTCGAACAGGTTTTCGGTCCGTACAGGCCACATACTGTATGGATTTTTCTCATTCTAACGTCAATCATTTAGTTTTTCGATGGCCTTCAAAGCCTCTTACTGTCGTGACGATCGGAAATTATGAAAAAAGTGTGAATTTTGGCAGCTCATGCCCCTTTAAGCGGGAATCCCAGTTTTATCTTGAACCGCGGACAAACAAACTTTGAGGCGCATGAGCTGCCAAAATGTTGATAGTTTTTCGCTAAAGAAAACTTAAAAATTCCAGAAACGCAAATAAGATACTGGCTTCGAGAAATTGTATTTCAGATGTGTATCAAGGTCGTGTAGGTCTAAAACGATTGAGTGTACGCGATGTTTACATAGCAGTCCAATCTACCAGAATTGACAAAATTAGAATTTATGAAAATTAGGGATACCCTTGGTATCTTATTTCTCATTAAAGTGTAAAATAGAATTGCGAAATGAAGCCTCTATATACGTTTGTTTATCGTGAAAACTGAATCGTCATTTCTTCCGGGTGGGTTCTAAAATCTAGTTGGATCAATTGTTATAACATAGGCCTGTATGTATCTGCTGTTTAAATGTAGTATCAAAAACAGACTGCGGTGTAAAATTCGGTCATATTAGTGCCACTTGAAGGCTGAAAGACGTCAAACAAGTCAGTTAAGTTCCCTCCAGGTATCGCTACTTGACGCGAGAGGTCAAGGGTTAGGGGTCAAAGAGGAGAAAAGTCCCGTATAAGCAACAATTCAATCGGAATGACTCATCCGAAATTCATTTGGTTATTTTTTTCTAAACGTCAGAAGATTGACCCGAATACCAATGCAAAGCTTACAAACAGGTAAAATCTAGGATTAAACGGAGAGTTTTGCTTTAGCCTGCGGAAAATATGTACTCCATCGCTCGAGGCCATCTAGGTGTACAAGGGCTTCTGACACAATAGTTTCGTTAACCACGTGATCGGTTAAGATGATTTTTTTTTTGTTTGCAAATATTCTAGTGGATTTTGGGCGACCCTGTTTGGAAACAAATCCACGCGCTACATCGACTTGTCTTAATTGATGGAATGGGAGGATAAGGTGATAAGAAGGCGAAATGATAACGTCACTACACAAACTTATATCGTATATAATCTCTATTTTCCATTTCTATGAGAATTCCGTATATTTTTTTTATATTTAAACATCGCACTGATACTTTAGATTCATGCATGCTACATGTATCATATTACAGCGGCCGTTGTTTACAAATCAAGATGGTGGGTTGCCATGGTGAGAATCGTCACACTTTGGCTCTATTAATGGATTTTCTACGGATAAAATGGCATTTCCCCCACCCCTTAGTAATGCCGACAACGCTCTCATTTAACCAAGCAATAGGACGAAAGCTAAATTTACGTCAGTCGAAAAATTATGGATGGAAAAGATTGATTGATTGATTGATTGTTTGGTGTTTTACGCCGCGCTCAAGATTATTTCACTTATATGGCGGCGTTGCAAGTTTTATTGTGGGAGGAAACCGGGCTCTGTACCCGGAGGAAACCCACGACCTTCCGTTGGTAACTGGGATGGAAAAGAAATAACAGGCTCAAACATTCAATCATTAGAGTCTAATTTACTTCTAAATACCATACTCTAACGTGCATTCTCGAGACTTGTGTCACTAAAAAGCATCTAATTTGGGCTGTTTGAGATGAATAGTCGAAGTTTTAGCTTTCAAGAATGTATGTAATGGTATTTTTTAAATAGAAATAGAAAACTTTTATAGGGAGTACGATATCAAAAAATTGTGTGCTATTGGTAACTTTCCTAGCTCCCCCTGGCCCATGAATGGGGAGTTTTATTTGGGGATTCCATTCTCTGCTTTGTTGCGGTTAGCTGCGCGTTACGGGTCCTTTTGTAACTGCGCGTGTGTTGCATTCTCGGTCGTTTGTTTACTGACTGTTAGATAGAAACGAGATCATCATGAAATTCCCTAAATAACTCATTAGATGTACATTTTTGGCGGAAAATCGACTTGCAGCCTTTCACCCGAGATTGGCCACTTCTTCCTTTTCATGGCTCAGTAGGTAGAGCGTTGGACGCTCAATCCGAACAGCCTTCCACCAATGGGTCGCGGGTTCGATTCCCACTCAGTCCAAAAAAATTGGAAAATTTTCTGACTGGGTTTTCACTCGAACGACCTATGTGGGATGGTTGCCAGTTACCAACGGAAGGTCGTGGGTTTCCTCCGGGCATAGAGCCCGGTTTCCTCCCACAACAAAACTGGCAACGCCGCCATATAAGTGAAATAATCTTGAGCGCGGCGTAAAACACCAATCAATCAATCAATCAATCTTCCTTTTCTACTAATCTGAATTACAACGGAGAATCCTAACAAATTTAGGCGGTGTGTTATTTTATCGAGATTTAAGTTAATAGCCACAACCCATACCAAACGGGAAACGAAATTTTTGGATGTAACCTTAACGTTTAACCCTGGTGTTGACATATGTTTTGAATTGAATAGGACACGCCGTTGAACAGCCTTTCTCACGATTTCATAGACCTTTCTTCTAATTACACAAAGCATATGATAAATTAAAATAGCGCACTGCGAAAGAACGGAGAACGTTTAATTTGTTTGTTATAAACAAGAGTTAGCTTTTGTAATGTTTGATATATGAAGGTTCTGGCCAATGAAAACAAAGATGGTCGCTGCACGTATTCGAATCTCGTGTTTAAACAATAACTTACGTAAAGTCAATTTGGGTCGTATTTTTTACTTGTACAAATAACAAAGAAAGCCATGAAAAACTGTCTTCAGTTATAATCACACGAAAAGAACATTTTTCTTAGAATGAAAGTCAATGCACCCGTGTGAACAAAGGGGTCATTATTTGCCGTAACATCTATACCATGTGATGTGGGTAAAATTTGACCCCCCCCCCCCCCCGCAAAAAATGACTGGCTCGAACAATAAAAGGTTTTGGAAGTCCTAGAAAACTGAATGATTGACGTTGGAATGAAAAAGATCCGTATACAAAAAGTTACATAGGCCTAACCAGGTGGAACCGATATATATAGTTTGGCGGTGCATTTGGGGAATGACATGCGTGCATAGCTCCAGTGTTGTTGGCCGCACTCGTGTGTCTCTATCCTGGTTTACTTACTTTGCCGGTCAGGTACAGTGTTGTAAGATATTTGCGCCAATTTTAAAGTGGCATGAGCTGCCAAAATTCACACTTTTTTTCATAATTTATTATCGTTACGACAGTAAGAGGCTTTAGAGGCCATCAAAAACTAAATGGAATGAGGAAAATCCATGCAGTATGGCCTGTACGAACCGAAAACGTGTTCGAAAAGTAAACAAAATTTAAATAACCGGGACGACCATTCATTCATTCTAAGCCAAAGTTCGTTCAAAACAATACTTTATCGTACATTTTCGAGACTAGAAGCACTAAAAGGCTTCCGAAGCATACGTCTTGAGAAAAATAGCCAATAATTTCAACATTTTGTTTCAACGTCAAAATATCAACATTTTGGCAGCTCATGCCACAAAATAGAAATGACTATTCTTTAGCGCCACAATGTTGTTTTGACCAGTTTTAACATCATAGGTCATCTCTTAGTGTTCCAGTTTCGCTGGGGGCCACGGTGGTCCAGTGAGGACTGTTAGAGGTATCGGTCCTCAGTCCCACCTTCCATCGATGGGGCGCGGGTTAGAATCACACTCAGACCAAATATAAGTTCTGAGTGGATTTTTCACTCGGTCACGATATGTGGAAGAGTTGTCAGGTACTCGCCGAAAGTCGGCGGTTTCCTCAGGGTTATGAGCCCGGTTTTCTCCCCCACTAAACCTGGAAACGCCGCCATATAAGTGAAATAATCCTGAGTACGGCGTAAACATCAAGTTATTTTAGCTTATGCCCATGTAAATGTCAATGTACGGCTTGATTTTGAAGTTTTTCTGATAGTCTCAGAGATTTGATGGAGCGATAGTCTCTCATTCCGAGACCGGCCTTCCATCGGTCGCGGGTTCAAATCTCACTCAATCCAGAGACAAAAAACTTTACACAAACATCTCAGTGGATGCACGGGTTGGCAAAGTAACCGCTGAAGGTCGATCGCGGATTTCCTCCAAGCAAATGGTCTATTTTCTCACTCAGCGCCCCCCCCCCCCCCCCCCCCCGCAACCATATAGGTTCTTATTGAACTGATCGTGAATGCAGCGTAAAACCTCAATACTTTCAGATTTTAGTGATTGATATCACTCGGTACGTTGATATCTATCTTAACCAAGTCTAAAGCATATCTTGCGACAATACGATTGATATGTATATGTTTATCTCACGGTTTAAGGGCGAGACAGGGGATATAATAAGTATCCAATTGAGCAGTAAATTTATACAACGGATGACTTGAGGCTATAGTGGGTAAAACAATGTATGTAAAACTCATTTTATGAGCCATCTAGATTGTGAATTGGACTCATTAAAATATGCTTCGTTACACAAAGGCAATTTTATCTCATATTTATTGTAGTTTGTAAAGACAAATCCCGTTTCTATTTTTAACTTTTCAATTCGGGAACGTCATAGAAGAAAATATAACTGCTGAATGTAAAAAGCAGATCAGATTTTAATCACGGAGATTAATTTAAAATAATAAAAAAAACTGCGTTGGTCCTCCCTCGTTTAAAGGTATATGGTTAATTTCAAGGTGGCCAAAGATGGGGATGTTTGTGCGAGGCACGCTCTCGAATTTGAATGATTTTTCTTGTGTCTGACTTTCGAAGCGCAGGAAATCGTTTTTCTTGGAGAGGAGGAGGGAGGGAGTGAAGGGGGTCTGTTAACATATTCTATAGAGCCATTTCTGGGTTCTTGAACACTTGAATTCCGATCCGGTAGTAAGCTGTCCGGGTTTCGTTACTTATAGTTTCGGCCATTTTCTTACAACAAATGTTGCAGATCAAGGGACACAACTCGTGCCTTATTTTCTTCACTTTTGACTTTTGGCCAAGGGGGGGAAACTGCAGTAGCCTATATATAAACAACCTAGGTACACAATTACAATATAAGTGAAAATCAATTTGCAATATTCAGACTTGTCTATAATAAACTCCAGAACGACTTGATTTATTCTTTAAACATGAAGCTTCATTGTTTTATTGATGATGGCACAAATATAAACAATTTTAGTTTTGAAAAAAATATTTATCAACTTTATTTCTTTACCAGTGTTAACTGATGGGCCGTTGCTGTTTGTAGTATCGTGTTTCGTTTAGAGTGACACGGGCTGCCAAATTAAAGGCATTTTTTATATAAATCAGACTATCAAGACAAGTTTAGCGTTTGAAGTATCTTAAAGTGGCATGAGCTGCCGAAATTCACACTTTTTCGTAATTTCTGATCGTTACGACAGTAACAGGCTTTGAAGGCCATCGAAAAACTAAATGATTGGCGTTGGAATGGGGAAAATCCATACAGTATGTGGCCTGTACGAACCGAACACGTGTTCGAAAATTTGAAATACCCGGGACGACCATTCATTCATTCTAAGCCACAGTTAGTTCAAACCCATACTTTATCGTACATTTTCGAGACTAGAAGCACTAAAAAGCTTGTGAATTATACATCTTGATAAAAATAGCCAATAATTTCAACATTCTGTTTTAACGTCAAAATATCAACATTTTGGCAGCTCATGCCACTTTAATAAACGATGATGAAATAAAAAAATTATCGGAAAAGCCAGTTACCAACACGAACAGAAGATATGTGCTTATAAGGGATAAAGTTGAAATAGCCGGAGAAGAATTCGAGAAGACTTATATTTCCGATTTTTCGTTGATCATAAAAACTGCATTAACATTCCTATTCAAGATTGATATCACTGAAACGGGGGTCTCCATGGCCCAGTGGGTTAGAGTGATCGTCCCTCATTCTCACACAGACCTTCTATCGATGTGGCGCGAGTTCGAACCCCACTCAGACCAAATAAAAATTGAAAAACTGATAAACGTCACGTACAATTAGCTAGTTACTTTTCGTAAATTTTGCAGCTCGTGTCCCTTTACTATGCTACCAGAAACCCCACCCCTACGTTCACTGCTAAATCTAGAGTACTGCGTAAATAAAAAAAATCAGAAAGTTTTCAATTTTTACTTGGTCTGAGTGTAATTCGAACCCTTGTCTGGACCACCACTAAAGGTATGGAATAGTGCCTCGAAGTTAGGCGGTTTTCGATCTGTTGATGTTGGGGTTTATTTTAGGTATGTTTTTATATATTATATTTCCATCAAGAAAAAGTTATCCCCCCTCCCTTGTGGCACTCTCTATTGGAAGGAGGGAGCATTTCTCCCCTCTCGCGAGATTTCTTGGATTGGCCTTGTTTAATGAATGGGGAATTGTATGGAAAACTGTAGACGGGCCATAAGATCAAAACATTTCTTTGGATTTTATCTCAGATAGTAAAAAAAAATATAAAGGTTATATTAATTCATTAAAAGCTAACAAAACTATATGTTAATAGATCTCTTTCATTGCTTGTATTCCTGTGCATTACAACGAAAATGAGGCTGTCCCACTCATACCACCAAATGCACCAATCGTGCCCACATGCTTACCTCCCCTTCGCTTCAGAACTAAGTCTCGCATGCGAAGATTAACTTCTCTGTTTAGATCGCAAATGCACCTCCACTTTGAGAAGTTTTACTAATGGGAATAGAATGTATTAGACTTATGTACAATGTGCCCGATGTTTAATTTGAGTGTTTTTACCTATATAGTAAGCTTGTTTGAATTCACTCTCTTCGCAAATGTCTCAAAGACTACCACGACGACAGTCGGTACGCCCTTCGGCTGCCTTCGCGCTCAATCCGAACAGCCTTCCACCAATGGGTGGCGGGTTCGAATCCCACTCAGTTTTCATGCGAATGACCTATGTGGGATGGTTGCCAGTTACCAGCGGAAGGTCGTGGGATTCCTCCAGGCATAGAGCCCGGTTTCCTCCCACAATAAAACTGGCAACGCCGCACTTTAAGTGAAATAATCTTGAGCGCGGCGTAAAACACCAAACAATCAATCAATCAATCGGCTATCTTCGCTCGCTACCGGTCGGCTTTGACACGCCTCGGACAGTCTGCGCTTTTTATACTGTAAATCACCGTATTTTTGGGCTTAATAAAAATTGCGTCAAAAGTAAATATCAAAATGTTTAACTACAGACGAAAAAAGAAAATAAAAATGATTATAAATTTATTAAATGCTAATATCATTTATAGAGATATTTGTTTATATATTGTATTTAGCCCGGTAAACCACATGTTGTACACAGACGCAGTTTCGGTACATATCAGGAATCCTCCTATGCTTCAATTATATAACTGATCGTAGCTGAAAGTTAACAAACCGAGTGTTTCGGTCCCTTACATTATGACGGGGACACTTTTGTGGGGCCCTCAAGAGGATTTGGGAATTGTACGTTTCACGGCTACCTATTTGGTCGCCATATTCAAAATGACCTGAGGCTATTTCACGCACGTAAATCCCCGAAGTTATCCGACTGCCGCGACGAGTGTGTTTCAAGTGTAGTTACCAAAAGAAAGCGATCAATAAATGAGGAGATACTTTACGCTTTGAAAAAGTAAAAGAGATTTGTATATAATAAAAACTGATTTTATTGTCGCTAAGTGAAAAACTAATTGTAAAATTATCGCCAAGAAAACACTACGCTGTTACAAAAAAGGAGTTACACAAATAAACACATGATAAATAGGATATTAATTAAACCGCATGGCCGCTATCCACGTCTGCGCTGCCTCATAAACCATAGATGTGTTTGATATTGCATTATCCTGGCCACCAAGCGGGCTCGTTTACCCTCATAGCACATCTGGAAACCTGAAAAAGAAAATTTTGTATCAGTGAGTAAAAGTCGCTTTTTGCTTAGGTGGATCGTGATTCGGATTTCGCATACGAGTTATCTCCCCTTGGACGTTCACCCTGGGACCAGAGTATTGTGGCTCTGCTTTAGCCATGTTTATTGACCCAGCAAAGAGGAACATAAAGTCTTCCAAACACATTATCCTTCCTGACGTTCTATGCTCTGTAAAGCCTAGTGTTCAAATTTAAGTGAGGGTGGGTGGTGGGGAGGGTGATTTTTGTTGGTTGGTATTTTATGGCTATATAACCTTAGCTGTTAAGTGCGACGTTAAGCCGCAGTCAATCAATCAACCAATCGAAGTTCGGTGAAAGGAAAACAAAATGGTCAGGAAATGGGTTCCCGTTTGTATGATAACCTATAATTTGTCGAAATTCTAATAAAGGATAAAAAATAGGAATTGTTTTGCACACATGCATAACGAACCGAGCTCAAACTCAATATGGGTCTCTGTGGTCCAGTGGGCTAGAGCGACCGTTCCTCAGTCACGCGCAGACTTTCCGTCGATGCCGCGCGGGTTCGAATCACAATCAGACCAAATAAAAATTAAAAAATTTCTAAGTGGATTTTTCACTCGGTCGCCGTATGTGGAAGAGTAATCACCGAAGGTCGGGGATTTCCTCCGGGCAATGAATCCAGTTTCCTCCCCCACTAAACCTGGCATCGTTGTCATATAAGTAATCTTGAGTGCGCCGTAAAACATCAATAAATCAATGAATCAATCTAACTCCCAATGTTTGTGTGTGAGGAGGGTGGGGGTGTTTGGTTTACCATTCCTTGGTGTTATATTTTTCTTTTTAAACAATATAATCACTTTTTCAATGTCTGTGCTTAGCGTACGCTCTCAGTATACCCCTCGGTCCGTGGTCAATTTCAATTTTTGGTTTCGGACAATAGGAATCTAAATGGTTCACGGAGCGATTTTTGTTTTCGTTCTGGGATCAAAATTGCCCTTTATTTGACTTATTTTAATCAATCAAGATCGACCTATGAAGACATCAGAAAAGGGGCTTCGGTGACTCAGTCGGCAACGCGATAATCTCAAAGTCCGACATAGCCCATATATCGATAGGACACGGGTTCGAATCTCACTCAAATATATTTTTATACGGAGTGGGTTTTTCTTTCAATCATGAAAGAGGTGCCAGGTCGGGGGGTTTCCGTGGGATTAAGAGCCCATTTCCTCCCACACGATACCGGACAACGCCACCATATTATTCGTGAACTATTCTCGAGTGCCGCATAAAAGATCAATCAACCTTTTATTCTCGAGAAAAGCCAAGTGAAAGAATTTTCCCTGCTGTATTTTCAATGGTGAAAGGGGGCATAACGTCTGTAGAATTATCTATATCTTCTATAGCGGTTATGCCCCCTTACACCATTGCTTCGTGTGACTGTGATAGAATCTACCGATTCCGGGAATTAAAATGTGAACACAACACACCACCCAATACCCTGTCCGGAATCCGTCTGAATTCGGGGCACCTTAAAGTGGCATGAGCTGCCAAAATTCACACTTTTTTCATAATTTCAAATTGTCACGACAGTAAGAGGCTTTGAAGGCCATCGGAAAACTAAATGATTGGCGTTGGAATGAGGAAAATCCACACAGTATGTAGCCTGTACGAACCGAAAACGTGTTCGAAATGTAAACAAAATTTAAATAACCGGGACGACCATTCACTCATTCTAAGCCAAAGTTAGTTCAAAACTTTACTTTATCGTACATTCTCGAGACTAGAATCACTAAAAAGCTTCTAAAGTATACGTCATGAGAAAAATAGCCGATAATTTCAACATTCTGTTTTTACGTCAAAATATCAACATTTTGACAGCTCATGCCACTTTAATTATGGTTGTTGACATTGATAAGTACAAGGCCTTCTTCTTACCATTTAAGTCGAAATTCTTGAAGGAACAGTTTTCAGTCTCATTTGCATTGCCCTACAAAAATAAAATAAAAGTATCCGAAATTGTGCACGGTACAAATCTTGCACGATATCCTAGTAAAATATCACAAATTTGGAACAGGTACATTTGGGACCTCGTAGGACCGGGATAGAAAATAATTCAATTTACGCCATCCAAATAGGGCAATAGGAATTAGTGTCAAGAGATTTATTTGGTTACACCTTCTAGTGTTGCCATTGCATGTGCGACTGTGGGTTTTTGCTTTGAACATGAAAGTGAAGAAGTGACAAAAAATGAAAAAGTCGGGCAGTGTGACGGAAAAGGTCAATTAAAGTAACAGACACGAGAAAAAGAGTAAAGGAAAAAAATGTGCCGAAAAACGAAAAAGAGTGTAACGGAGAAGAGAGTGACGAAAAACGCAACAGAGTGTAAAGAAAAGCGGAAAAGAGTGTGACGAAAAACGGAAAACAATGTGACGAAAACGCAACAGAGTGTGATGAAAAATGGAAAAGAGTTTGACGAAAAACGGAAAAGAGTGTGACGAAAACGCAACCTAGTGTAACGAAAAACGGAAAAAGAGTCTTACGAAAAGCGCGACAGAGTGTGACGAAAAAACGCAATCGAGTGTGACGAAAAACGGAAAAGAGTGTGACGACAAAACGGAAAAGAGTGTGACGACAAAACGCAAAAGAGTGTAACGAAAAACGGAAAAGAGTGTGACGAAAGATGGAAAAGAGTGTGACGAAGAACGGAAAAGAGTGTGAGGAAGAACGGGAAAGAGTGTGAGGAAGAACGGGAAAGAGTGTGAGGAAGAACGGAAAAGAGTGTGAGGAAGAACGGAAAAGAGTGTGACGAAGAACGGAAAAGAGTGTGAGGAAGAACGGAAAAGAATGTGACTAAGAACGGAAAGAGTGTGAAAAAGAACGGAAGAGAGTGTGACGAAAAACGGAAAAGAGTGTGACGAGAAACGGAAAAGACTGTGAATAAAAACGGAAATGAAAAAGTGTATGATGAAACACGGAAAGGATTTTGACGGATAAGAGTGTGACGAAGAACGGGAAAGAATGTAAATATAAACGAAAAAGAGTGTGAATAAAAACGGAAAAAATGTGACAAATAATGTTTAAAAAGTTTGACGAAAAATGGAAAAGAGTGTGACGAAAAATGGAAAAGAGAGTGACACAAAAATCGAAAAGTGCGGGACAGTAAATAGTGATAAAAACCCTCAAATATTGATGAAAAAACTAAAATAGTGACAAAAGCTTCAAATATAGTAACAAAAATATGAAATAGAGTGACATCCTCCAAACAATAGAGTTCCTAACAACTGTCAACCCCTATATAGCATATTCCAGGAAGACATCTTTTTATCTGAAGTTCTCGCGTGGCGTAATAGAGCGTGTTTTCTAATTTCAAAAACACGCGGCTCAAGACGCGCGGTTTTTGCTAATCTCGCGAGTTTTTGCAAAAGATTGGCACGGTTTTAAAAACATTCGCCCCACTAGGCTATATTTCGCCTAATGGCGTGCTTTTTTAATCTCTTGCGATGTGTTTTATATAAGATCCTCGTGTTCTCGAGGCGCGTGTTTTATACGGCGCGGCACGAGGGCGCGAATGGCATATTGTACTGATACCGTTAACACATTTTTATCGTGCATGTAGAACTGGGCCATATGGAATACTAGCCTGAGCCTTATTTTGCTCGGCTACTTAGTATAAATAAAGTTATGATTATAAAAATAAAGTATAGCGACTTAATAAACCAAAATTCTGCTGCTATTCTTCAGGTGGTTAGACCGTTACAAACGATCATCCTAACATGTTATTATATAAATTGTAAACGAAAGTTAAGAAAAATAATAAATAGTGTGTAATCTTCGCCAAAGGAGCCTGGTAATTATTCGTTTACCCCTACCCCTTCCCCTCCACACACGCACACACAAACAACTTACGTTTTCATCTCCTTCCATATTAACCTGCAGATGTTCGATCTTGTGTTGGGCCTTTGCTTTCCTTAAACCAATTTTACCGAGCAGGAATTTTGTCAACTGAAAATATGATAGATTGATTAACACTGGCTTTGTTTGACAGTCGTGTTAATAAACTGATTTTTTGATTGATTGAAACTCTCAGTCTGTAAATAATGTTATAAATATCGACATTATTCCTCTTTAAAACTTTTATACGATGTTCAAAAACTGTGTCATGTTCACACATTTATATTTATGAACACTAAAACACACGGGCACAGGGAAAATCTTCTTGTGTAAAATAACCATGGAGACCAGTTTCTACATTTATACATTGATTCTTTGCTGGCGATACAAAGCCCTTCGGACTTACCGACGGAAAGCGTTTCTTTCTTCGCGACTTTTTGGTTGCATAATTACGGTCCTGCTTTTTCTCGACAAAACACCATTCCCCCTCAAAACATGGGACCATCCTATGGGACTCATCAATATCTTCCTCTCCATCTGAAATAAGTGCGTAAGAGAAGAGTTAACCTTGCTTCCAACATTATTTCGTGGGATGGTTGCCAGTTACCAGCGGAAGGTCGTGGGTTTCCTCCGGGCACTGAGCCTGGTTTCCTCCCACAATAAAACTGGCCACGCCGTCATATAAGTGAAATAATCTTGAGTGCGGCGTAAAACACTAAACAACCAATCAATCAATCCAACATTATTTCAGTTTTATCGCAATGGTCCATCAGAAATGAACCAATCTCCATGGTTACTGCCGCAGATTACTGCTGTTGATAATAATAATAACTGGTAAAAGGGCGCCAAATGCCATCTGCTGACAAAGGCTTAATGACGTCATTCGATAAAAATTATGGGATATTTGAAGTGACTGCTTTCTTACAAGCCCTCTGTTGATAAAAGCTTAATGACGTTATTAGAAAAAAATTATGGGATATTTGAAGTCACTGCTTTCTTACAAGCCCTTTGTTGACAAAAGGTTAGTGACGTCATTCGATAAAAATTATGGGATATCTGAAGCCACTGCTTTCTTACAAGCCCTCTGTTGACAAAGGCTTAATGACGTCATTCGATAAAAGTTATGGGATATCTGAAGTCACTACTTTCTTACAAGCCCTCTGTTGACAAAGGCTTAATGACGTCTTTCGATAAAAGTTATGGGATATTTGAAGTCACTGCTTTCTTACAAGACCTTGTAGCGACACATTTGGCTTTTACAGTGCACATATTTAGCGTCCGCCATGTTGTCCCTCGTAATATCCTGATGACGTCTTTAGGCAATCGGTCTATTCACTAAACACATGCAATTATAGTTGAACAGCGTGAGATACTATCCTTAGATCGTCTAACGCATATCTATGCAGCTTACTTTTCTGTTAATACTTACTGCAAATATGAAGTTCTTGAAGAAAGCTGACCGAGTTGAAACTTTTCCTGTGTTTCACAATCGTTTTTGTCCTCAAATCCTAAAATGGAGACATTCTTGATGAATTACGAAATAAATAAATTAATTAATTTAAGATGTTTCAAACAAATTACAAATGAAAATCTCTGAGATATATTAAGAAATATTACGATACTATCAGAACTTTACGCTTGAAATATTGACGCCATTTCTATTTTTACTACGCCATGTTGATAGGAAAATATAACTTTTCTCAAGAATATGGGCAAATCATTCCATAAACCACTGTGTTAAATAACTACTGGAAAGCTGCGTAGAAATAAAATCATCAAGAACAAAAACTGTTTAGAAATGTACACCATACCGCTAACAAATGAAATTCTTATAAAATTACCTCCGATTTATTCACAAGATGGATTCTGTAATCATCCTCGTCTTCATTTGGAAATATATGTTTAGGGCGCAGGTAATGACTGATACCAAAGGCGGAGAAATGGTTGAGATAGTCTGCCCTTCGTGCTAAACCACATGAGATTCTCTCTTTTTCGAGTATAGCACCGGTAAGATCAACGCCTGTTTGGTGACTACACACCTCTTCCTCTATCACCGTCAGTTTTCTAGATCTGCTCCCACAGCTTGTCTCGGGTATGACCTCGAGACATTGCTGATTCTGACAGCTGATAAGCATTTGTAAAAATGGGTTATTTCTGATCTCCAAACGAAATAATCTGGAATATTCCCTTTGAAATTCGAGATACAGTTGTAGAAGATTTCCGTTTCCGAAGACACTATTGAAATCGATGTCGTCTCCTGAAATGGCTGCAGCCTCGCTATCATCATCTTCGGGATAACGGTTGTTGTTTGAAACGTGCTGTAATCTTGATTCGCTCCGCTGTTCATCGTTTCTCACGCTTGCTGGGATCTGGGGTCTTGGTCGTAAGCTCTGTCTTAAAGGGGCTTGGTAATCCCGCCCTACTGTTTGCCTAACTTCTAAGCGCTGTTCAAACTCGGTCTCACGGAGCCATTTTAGTATATATTTTTCGGGATAAACTTGCGGGAGTTCTTCCGATGCCTGAACAAACGACTCAAGGTCAATCAAGTTTTCTTCTACGACTTCGAGTTCCGTTGGATTGGGCTTTTCAGCTAGGTCATCTGTTGCGCTTGGAGCATTGTCAACTAAAGGAACTTCATTTACTTGTTCTTTAACAATAGTGGACGAGTCTATTGGAGTAGAACAGGGATTTGCTTTTTCGATAGAGATTTCGTCGTCCGGAACAAGAACCGTCGTGCCACTTTTAACTGCTTTTGCGGGTTCAGCAGTTTTCTTATGCTTCTTTTTCTTACTTTTCATCATCAGTTTTTGAAACTTTTCTTCAGCCGGATTTAAAACGACGGGTACCGATTTTTTGGCCATTCGCTGTTTATGTTTCGACAAACCACGAACCAGCACTGAATCAGTGGAACTATTCTTTTCCGACTTTGTGGTATCAGAGATTGGCTGTTCGCTTTTCTTAACCTCTTTATCAATCACCATTTTTCGTTGTTTGAGAACTTTAGTCGGCGTGGGCGAAAGGGCCAATTGCCCAAGAATCGATTTAGGAGCTGATGGTTCAACTTTTGCTTTTAAAGTGGGAATTTTACTCTTTGATAGAAATGGTGAATTGTTTTCATTCCCATGTAATGTCTCAAGGTTCTTCGCGTTTTTATTTGTTTGTCCTTTCGGGGTGGTTTTAGCTTTAAGTTCTGTGATTTTCTCTAAAGGCTGTTTGATAGAATCACTAGTTGTTTTGTCTGGTATTGATGAGGCCTCTCGCATACTTTTACATCGTCTCGTACTTACGACTGTCGCATTACAAGGAGACTCAACTTTAACGACTTCTTCGCTAAGATTAGGAGTATTTGTATTCTCTGAATCACTCTCAGAAGGATTACTCTGGCCAGTCTGTTTACTAATGAGAGGATGTGTCGCTCTACTTTTTCGCGTCCTTGCACGCTGGAGAATCGCGTTAACTTTATCGAGATTCTTTTTGCGAATTTCTTCTGTTGAGTTGCTTTCTTCAGTACTATCACAGCTTCTCTCAGGATTTGACTGTTCCGAAGAGAAAGTCTCCTTAACGACATTCTGCTGTACTTCTTGGATCTGGTCTTCGGTGTTGTGCGAATTACTTGGAGAAATAATCAAAGAGCTGACTGGTTCATCGTCTGTCAACTCTATTAAATTCTTTTCTGTACTAACTCGTTTGTTGGTTGACCCTCCCTCCGTCTCAAAGTTAACACCATTGAGATAACTGTTGCTGTCTACAGGACTGATTTCTTGCGTTTCGTCGATCTGGTCTTTGGAAGTTACATCTGGTGTCGGTTTGAGTTCAATTTCTACATCGGGGTTTTCGTCTGAGTGAACAGTTCCTTTGACGTTTGTTAAATCAGACTCCATCGTGCTATCTCCTTTAGCTTTATTCTCTGGAGCTTGTGGCTCATTGTTTAGAAGGTTGGCCGTCTCCGTGTCTTGAGCTAAAGGAAATTTGAGATTTCGGACTCTCCTAACGCAACGGGGTCTCAGTGACCCATGATTGTCATTACCCGAGCTGGAATTTTCACCAAAGGAAGCCTCTTCAGAGACAACCTGAAATACATAAGAGCTTTTTATTAGGCGACTTAGCATTAAAGGAAAATGTCAGAAACTTTCCTAAAAAATAAAACAAAACCTCAGTAGTATACGTTTTTGTTCATGCTTTCGCTGACATATATATTTACATTGAACTCTTAAGAACATAATGAACATGGACACGCCACACCGATGTTGTGAGTATTTTCATTCTTATTATTTTATTTTTGAAATGGTAACATCTATTTGGTTTGGACCTCACCTTTGCTGGGTTAGACCGTTCCCATATAGGTGCCCTGTGCGGGACGTTTCCTTTGGCTTTTGGCTTTTTAAATACATATTTTGGAACTTCCGGTGGTTTGACGTTCTTTCGTTTTGCTAGCCATTTTTCCATAGATTTGTGTAGATGTACATCCGTCTGAGCTGCGCAGTCTGACAGTGCTTTTAGTTTGTCCTCTGGTGCTTCCAAGTCAGTAGCCCTTGTATTGCCCTAAAAGATAAATTTATCAACACTATAACATACAGGCAAATGGACAATCGTCTTGACTATAATAAGCATGGACATGAGTTTCTAATTGTATTAAAAAGGGGTATATCATTTTGACTTTTATTCTCAATCAAAAGTTGTTGTAATAAACTAAAATCCATGATACTTCATTAGGTTGACGACAGACAGGAGCTTGGCCTTAGTCAGTATAATTTCTGGAACACTTATATGTAATATATTGACAATGTTTATGCATCTTCAGCTGTGGCAAGAATTTCGGTAAAGTGAAATTGAATAGGATCGTGGGAATTATGTAATTTTGTTTCGTCCCAACGCTCTGTGTACATATATATTGCAGATATTAAAACCCCCTGATACTTACGGTGGAATGCGAGTTGCCGCTCTTCAATTCTAACGTTTTACTCGATTTCTTCAAAAGTGAAGAGTCACTTTGACCTTTGTAATTTCGTTTAAGGTCTTCGATTTGCTTTGTCACTTTAGTGGATTCTAAAGATGGACACTTGGTGGTATCGACAAGGCTTAAAGGGGGCAGGGATGAAATACTTTTTGATTTCACATCTGTTTCCGTTCCACGGGCTACTTTGAGCAACTTGTCTTTCTGTATGGATCCCACTGATCCACCAGACCCTTCGATCGCGGGGATTGTTGTGGACTCTTTTGGTCCAGTGTCTATTGTTTTGGGTAGAACTTGCACTGTATTATTTATGGAGGACTCTTCCACAACCTGTGTAGGACTTTCTGGCCTCAACGTTTCTGAGATGTAAAAATGAGCGACTCGTGAGAAAATAATTATAGAATTATTAAATTTTCAACGTTTAGTGTTTTTCACAAGTAAGATTAACATACACTGATGCGACCAAATTTTGTTGTAAAACCTTTGCATGTAAGTAAACTACAAACGCCACATTGGAAAACCTTATCAAATTCTTACAAATCTATCCACGATGTGCCCTTTAACGGCTGTATGAAGAAGATTCCAACTACTTTGTTTTCAGGGAATCATGGAAGGCAGCGGTTGTCGCACTGCCCAATAATCCATGTCATCAAACGGTAGATAAGCTTGTACTATACAAACAACAACCAGTCAAATAATTCGTTTCATGGCAATTAGATACATTTGTCTCAATTCAGAGGAAATAACTCACGGTTACTATCTGATTTTCGCGGCTGCTCCCCATCAGTTCGCTTTAGTTGATGATTCAGTTTAGTCAATGCTTCTCCGACAAACAGCAACACTTCTTCGATCACTAAAACGATATAGAGCCCAAGGAATATAAAAATGGTAGTGATTGACTGGTCAGTCAATGCGACTGACTGACTGATTGATTGATTGATTGCCTGATGAATTACCTTGAACATTAGATCTCCCTTCCGTCTTGCTATCTTTTAACAAGCTTTGTGGCAATGTCAGTGATGTAAATTCCTCCAAGATTCTCTCAATGTCTGTACCTAAACGAAAGAAGAAACTCATAATATATGTGCCATGCGCGCTTTACTGATTTACCCGCCGTGGCTAGTTTTACTGAGTCGGCGTAAATTGTACCTGTCGTAAATGTATGTTAAACTATAGGAAATTACGCGTGGACGCAAATTTGGTGGAACAGTTCCATGCTGTGGGCCTATGAGTAACTTTACGCCGGCTTAGTAGAACGGCCCCCAGGAAGGGGAGTTTATTCAGCATACTTGGAGACAATCAAAACATTAGTCGTTTTCCATTAATCATAAATGCTGACGATGCTCACATTTTTATAACGACACAATAGAAAACAATCTTAAATTTGACCACTTGCACACGATAACGTAGTTCAGCAATTCACTATTGCTTGTAACTTAATAATCAGGGGGCTGTTTCTCAACACAACTTACGTCCGTCGTAACTTTGCGCCTGGTCGTAACGTAATGTTGAAGCTATATGTTGCCATGACGTTACGACCAGGTGTTGGGAAACAGCCCCCTGATATTTTAGCATTAAAATTGAGGGTCGCCGGTGTTGCAGAAAAGTGTAAAAATAAAGAGGCTCCTCTTGCACAGCTCATCAAATTAGAGGTATATAGTGATATAGTGGGGTCTGTATTCTGTACTCTGTAAGGCAATGGAATACAAGCCCAAAATACTTTAATATGTACAGCTTATATGTTATAAGATAAATACTTATACGGCTATATCTATGTTTGTCTGCTTGACCCACATTCAAAGCAATAGTTCAGCCTAAGAGGCTTCTGTTCTTTCTAGAATACTCAAAAAGCCAATACTATTAAGAGTGGTACAAATTCTACTCATTTCCCCAAAGTCAACTGATATGTTTAAGGCTTTTGTTTTCAATAGGAACATAGCTTATTAACAAAATACTTAAATATGAGGGCCAGCAACTAATCCGTACTCTGTTAAAGTTCAGCGTTCAATATTTTGAAGAAAACATGCGCGCTCGACAGACAGTTTGGGGGATGAAGAACGTTTTTTTTTTATCTGAAACAGTTCTCATCCCCGAAACTGTCTGCTGGGGGCGCTCGATTCCTCAAAATATGCAAACTCCAAAACTTTGAAAACAACATTAAGAAAACAGCAGTAGCCACGTTCGCACTCGTACTTTTTCCATTGGCCAAGGTATTCCGGTTCCCGCCATTTCCGCCCCCATGTTCAGTATTTCCAATGGAGTCATGTGACTGCTTATCTTTTGTCTTTGAACTTTGCTTCTCTGGCGTCTCTCCTCTTGTTTCAGATACACGATTAAGTTCGGAAACAATAAATTCTACAATAATGGAAATAAAAAAAGACGTTTTTGGTCATCAAGTGGAAACACAGCGTCCTTTTTGTAATGTATGTTATCCTGTTTCAACTGTAAACTATGGCTTTCCGGTACCGATGATTTTAACTCTATAGGGCGCCTCAGTCGGTTAGAGTGATAGCCCCTCAGGCCTCCCCTCAATCCGGCTCGGATTCGAATCCCACTCAGATCAAATAAAAATTGAAAAATTACTGAGTGGGTTTTTCACAGTATCGCCGAATGTGAGAGAGTTGGTAGGTACGCTCCAAAGGTCGGGGGGTTTCCTGTTGGCAAAGGGCTCAGTTTCCTCCCCCATTAAACCTGACAACGCCACATAAGTGAAACAGTTTTGAGTGCTGCGTAAAACATCCATCAATCAATTTAACTTCTTACATCGTCAGGTTCGTTTAACAAATTTCCAAGGGAGGTGTTTAGTTTTCCTTTAACCACCACGAATTCGATCAGGATACCCCCCCCCCCCCCCTGCACCCACCCCCACCCCCTTATTTTAAGAAACAAAGGGTGGATAACACCGGGCTTTGAAACTCACCCGTGTTAATTTCTTTCACTAGTACGCCCTTGGTATCATTGTCTCCTGGACCATCACTGACATTCGCTGTGGTCTCCACGATATCACCACGTGCTGAACTCAAGCCACCAAAGCCTGTAGCTTCAGTATCGTTCACTTCCGTCTCAAAAATATGACCACGTGCTGAACGTCTTGCCTCTTCCGTGGATTGCTTTTGAAGTTCTGTATCTGGAAGAAAACTGCTTTGTTCCAAAATCTCCGTCATAATATCAAGCTCTTCAGCAGTGTGTTGTTCTGAGGTCGTATCTTCCCAATCAATGGCATCGGAAACGATTCGCTCGCAGACTTCGAGACTTTCTGATTCCCAGACCTGTTCTTTGTCGCCAATGCCGTCCGTTGCCGCTGTGTAGTTCTGGTCAATGGTGTCTTTTAAAGCTTGTATTTGCTGCTCAACACTCTTAGAGGCGATAATTGCAGTTTCGTCGTTGCTATCAACAACTTTGGGAGTTTTCTGCGATATCCCATTGGTCTCTTTGTCGCAATTTGAATCTTCTGTTTCTTGACTTGAAGCACTTTTCTTATCTCCTAAAACACAAGATCGACTACTTCTTGGAAGTAGTTTGGGAATTTCAGTTTCTGGAACAATGTTACTTAACCTCCGCCCTAAAGGTAAAGAAAAACAAACATGTTGCTGTTAATGTGTTCAGTAACCTAGCAAAACCATCTTACCTCATTAAACAATTTTACTTAATATTTGCCACGACATTCTCTATGTAAATTTGAAATATGTCGTGTTACACGATGCGAACAAAATTTTGGAGATCTGCTTATTTACGCTTATCCTTAACTACTAATATCGTGGGTGGGGTCATCGTTTCATAAAATGATCTCAATCTAAGTTGATCTAGGGTGCCAGTATAAACGTAAAATTTTCCGAAACGTTGCCATAGTACAAAAGTCATGCTAAACTAAGATCATTTTTTAAAATGTGGTTTTGAAAAAACCGAAAATGTGACACGCAACAAGAAAACGAGAATTTCCCAATTCCTAGTTTTGGTAAAGGCGAAAGCACTTTGCTAATTCTGTTTTAGCCGACAATTTTGCAGCTCATTTTTTTTAATTTATGATATGGCAGAGCAACAATATTCTATAGCTGCTTAGTATAAATAAAAACCCCACCTCCTGACTTTCTCTGTGCTCGTTGTTCCATTTCTTCAAGTACCTCGTTGTATACCCTAGATAAGATGCAATCTATGTAACTGTTAAGACTGGTTTCTGAAAAAAGAATGAATGATTATTGGACTGATTGAAAAATTCATTAATAAATTGATTGGTGATTGATTAATTAGTTGATTGATTGGTCGATTGGTTGACAAGTTGAGTAATCCGTTCATTGCGAGATTGAACTTTTACACCGCACTTAAGATTATTTCACTTCTCGCAGTTCGAATAATGGAATCTAGGAGCTTTGACGATACTGTACTCCCCTTGTCTCCCCTTCATTAATATATTTCTTCATGGTCCCAGAAGAAGAACGCTATGCAAGAAAAAGTGTTTTCAATTATCTGTAGGTATACCGGCTTTCGTCCATCAATGTCGATGAAATAAGGAACCGGGAGCCTGGGTTAATCATTGATTGATTGATTGATTGTTTATTACTTTGAGCAGCTGCTTATCAGATTCATGTTACAAAAGCCTTGGTTAATTATACGACAGTAAGCTAGGGGCACCAAACGGCTAAATGGTTTCATAAACCCCATGACCACCTTAGTATTCTCTGGAGCACGGGGCGCCTTTCTTGTTTCAATTACCGCCGAGCTTGATGACGTCACATATATAAACGCAAAGTACCTCAGTTCGCCATTTTGTTTACCGGTTTTTAGCAAGACGTCACTTTTTCGAAAACATTGGTGACATTACATGTTTTTATCCACAATTTTCCGGCTAACTTTCCGCCTTTTACATCTTCTGGATACAGTATTCTTCCCTCTGCCATTTTGTAAAATTATGCGACCCCCCCGAAATGATTTACACGTAAATTGAAAGTGACGTCATCAAGCAATCGGTCAATTCCACAAAACATTTGGTACAAGCGCTTAAGCTGCAGGAAAAGCTGACTTTTTGAACGAAACGTTGTAATACAGTAAAGATACCTGCACCAAGTGGAACTATGTCTGGGGTAAAAACGTGGGTCTGTGCTCAAGGCATTGACATTGGGGTATTTAATAGAGACTGAGCCTGCAAACAGAGCGACCATGACATTTAGACAGAATCTATTAGCCCTACAAAAATATAGTTTCTTAGGTTTTACCGTTAACTGGCAAATGTCGTCCAACTGCTTGCCAGATGAAATCTTTGCATCTTTATAAAATATATTAACACTAAATATATATAAATATATATATAAGCTCTCAGTGATTACCGTTAACTGGCCAATGTTCTTCGACAGTTTCGCAGGAATCCGATTCTTGGCTGATTAGATCTTTACACCTCTCGACTTCGATTTCGATATTAGCGAGAATCTCGTTCAAAGCCAAATCTAAATTGTCCAGAGTAGAAGCAAGAGGTTAAAGTTATTGAGAATAATATTGAGAGTAGATGGGCCTACTACGGCTGTTTCAAAAACACAGTTTCAACACTATAGTACATTTTTAAACTGTAGCTTACATATGTCCAGAGGAACCTGGGACCTTGTGTTGCACATGACGGACACATCACATCCATTGATTGATTGATTTAGCGTTAAAAAATAGTTTATGGTCCAGAAGAAGCGCGCTTACCAAACACATATATTTGTTCATGAGCCATGATTAAGTTTATAAAATATTGTGTTATGTTACATACAGGAAACAAATTCTCGAAACTTACATAAATTACAAAAAAGCTTTGAGGGAAATGTGGTTAGCACAAAAACAAGTCTGCGTGCCATATTGGTGAGTTACGAAGACCTTGAAGAGGATGAACCCTGGTGAAACGCGTTTCTTCTGAACCCTAAAGTGACTTTTTGTTACCCCACCCCAACCTTTAAAAAATGTTCATAATTTATGTGATGGTCAGTGGTGGATTCAAACCCGTCTGCTTTAAGCGTACCTTGCCTTAAATGCACTTAAAAATAAGCCTGTAAATGTTTTAAGATAGAAAATATACATTTGGAATGACTGTAACAAAATGAAAAAATACATTTTGTACAGGGTCGGTCTATTTATGTGTGATCTACGGTTGGTTTAAATTTATAGAATTAGTTTATAGAATTATTTATAGAGTTATAGAATTAGTTGATCGTTTGGTGCTTTATATATGGCGTCTTCATTGCCACCGCAAACGCTTCACCTAGCGACTTTCTCAAATATGTTGATCGAAAACAAAAGGGTACAAAAAAATGTCCTTACTTTTGGAGGACGGAGATTGAGATGATAGTGTATAATAGTCATTGATAACCCCTTCATTAACTATCTTACCTTTTTCAACTTTCTGTTGCCATTCGAGATAAACCTTGTACAGTATCTGATTTACATAAGCCGCGACCTTCTCGTCTTTAAAAGAACGGAAATATAACAGAACATTTAATAGCCACGTAAATCCTGTTTAATGGCAAACAATATCGACACATTCGATGAATAAATGAAATACCAGTTTGTGGTTATTAGCCCGGTTAAAAAATCCGCAACTTTCTGACATGTCTATTGGTTTTGAAAAAATCACTCAAATAAAACTAAGCTAAACTTCTTTACCAACTACACTAACGCACTAATTACTCGCATTCGTGACCACTAACACTTACGACTAAAATGTCCTGTGTTTTTATCACCTACACTTACACATGAATTGGACATTGTCTTTATCACTTACACTTACAAATGAATTGGGCATTGTCTTTACCACTTACACTTACAAATGAATTGGACATTGTCTTTATCACCTACACTTACAAATGAATAGGGCATTGTCTTTATCACTTACACTTACAAATGAATTGGGCATTGTCTTTATCACCTACACTTACAAATGAATAGGGCATTGTCTTTATCACTTACACTTACAAATGAATTGGACATTGTCTTTACCACTTACACTTACAAATGAATTGGACATTGTCTTTATCACCTACACTTACAAATGAATAGGGCATTGTCTTTACCACTTACACTTACAAATGAATTGGACATTGTCTTTATCACCTACACTTACAAATGAATAGGGCATTGTCTTTATCACTTACACTTACAAATGAATTGGACATCGTCTTTACCACTTACACTTACAAATGAATTGGACATTGTCTTTACCACTTACACTTACAAATGAATTGGACATTGTCTTTACCACTTACACTTACAAATGAATTGGACATTGTCTTTACCACTTACACTTACAAATGAATTGGACATTGTCTTTACCACTTACACTTACGATTGAATTGGGCATCGCCTTCACCACTTACACTTACAATTGAATATTCCATCGCCTTCACCACTTACACTTACGATTGAATATTCCATCGCCTTCACCACTTACACTTACAAATGAATTGGACATTGTCTTTACCACTTACACTTACAAATGAATTGGACATTGTCTTTATCACCTACACTTACAAATGAATTGGACATTGTCTTTACCACTTACACTTACAAATGAATTGGACATTGTCTTTATCACTTACACTTACAAATGAATTGGACATTGTCTTTACCACTTACACTTACAATTGAATATTCCATCGCCTTCACCACTTACACTTACGATTGAATATTCCATCGCCTTCACCACTTACACTTACAATTGAATATTCCATCGCCTTCACCACTTACACTTACGATTGAATATTCCATCGCCTTCACCACTTACACTTACAATTGAATATTCCATCGCCTTCACCACTTACACTTACGATTGAATATTCCATCGCCTTCACCACTTACACTTACAATTGAATATTCCATCGCCTTCACCACTTACACTTACAATTGAATATTCCATCGCCTTCAGCACTTACACTTGCGATTGAATATTCCATCGCCTTCATCACTTACACTTGCGATTGAATATCCCATCGCCTTCATCACTTACACTTACGATTGAATATTCCATCGCCTTCATCACTTACATTTATGATTGAATATTCCATCGCCTTCACCACTTACACTTACAATTGAATATCCCATCGCCTTCACCTCTTACACTTACGATTGAATTGGGCATCGTCTGTATCACCTACACATACGATTAAATATTCCATCGCCTTCATCACTTACACTTACGATTGAATATCCCATCGTCTTTATCATCTACACTTACGCATAATTTACTCACCTTCTTTATCATGTAATCGTACGTACGAATTGCTCGGCTCTCCGTTAGATTCGGTCTTAGTCGGAATGAAATTCTGTTGGTGTGGGGAAGAGAAAAAAGCAGAATAAGCAGCTGAGTGAATAAAAAGACAAGTAGTTTGCGAAAGTTGCGTTTGGTTTGAATGACAAAACATAAACGTTTTCTAATAGCCAATTAACAATTTCTCGATTTTACAGCCAACTTTGTAAAACTACATAAAAAACATTCCGTAAAGTTCCCACTGTACGATTTGTCGTACCAACTTGTAGGATGCGATTAAAATGGATACTTTTCATTGGTCAATATGATTTATCAACCAATCAAATGCATTCATTTTAATCGCATCCTATAAGTTGGTACGACAAATCGCACAGTGAGAACGGGCCTTTAGCAAATGTTGACATAACTACGGCCATCCAAAACAATTAGGTTAGAAAAAAATGTCTAATGCCAAAGCAACAGTTATATAACTTATACGACCCCCGTTTAAAATTAACAGTTTTGCAATTAATGCGCACTGCGGTCAACAGATTTGTGAGTTTAACGGCCATCAACCCCCTTTTATGAATGCAACAGTTTAAAGTGTCATGAGCTGCCAAAATGTTGATATTTTGACGTAAGAACAGAATGTTGAAATTATCGGTTATTTTTCTCAAGATGTATATTTCAGAAGCTTTTTAGTGCTTCTAGTCTCGAGAATGTACAATAAAGTATTGTTTTGAACTAACTTTGACTTAGAATGAATGAATGGTCGTCCCGGTTATTTAAATCTTGTTTACTTTTCGAACACTATTCCGTTTCTTATAGGCCTCATATTGTATGGATATTCCTCATTCCAACGCTAATCATTTAGTTTGCTGGTGACCTTCAAAGCCTCTTACTGTCGTGACGATCAGAAATTATGAAAAAAGTGTGAATTTTGGCAGCTCATGCCACTTTAATTATATTACAATTGGAGGGAATTCCTTAGTATCCTGTTTATCAAGATCATATAAAAAGTTAATGTCATTTTAGAATTCCTTTGGTAAAAAACAAAAGGAACATATACTTACACAGAAATCTAATCGAGAATAGTACTTTTGAAAAGAACAAACTTTGAGATTTCCTCATGTTGTTGCCATCACTTACCGAAAAAAACCCAAATATTTTGTTCATATTGACTCATGGCGACATGCCGTGCCCCCCTGGGTGGGAAGTAATCAAGCAGGCGACCCAGCTACCACTGTCAACTGAAAGGAAAGGGACAGGTTCATTTATTTATGAACACTAAAACACACGGGCACAGGAAAAATCTTCTTGTCAAAATAAGTTTCTAATTGTGTTAAAAAGAGGTATATCGTTTAGACTTTTATACCCTATAATAAGTTGTTTTAGTAAACTAAACCCATGATATTTGATTAGGTTGACGACTGACAGGAGCTTGACCTTAGTCAGTATAGTTTTCTGGAAAGCTTTGTAACACATTGACAATAGGCTATGCTTACGCATCTTCCGCTATGGCTAAGAATATCGTTAGACTGAGATTGGAACCCATAGAATCATGGGAAAAGAAAGTGAAAATTTTGGTTCCTTATTCCTTAAAAAACCTAGATATCTTACGTTGTAACGTTTTACTCGCCACCTTAGCCAGAACCAGCAAATAACAAGGGAGATAAATTAATGGTTTTTGCTGCCTTTTTTCTTGCTGATTCTATTGCAATATGGTTAATACACCAATACTCTCCTATCATAAACTCAACAACAAAGGAGATAATTAATGGTTTTTGCTGCCTTTTTTCTTGCTGATTCTCTGGCAATTTATTATTTAAAGATCATTAGGTCCAGAAGGATGGCGTTCTCGTACAGGTTCATTAGGGCAGGGAACGTGACCACACCCAGAGGAAATCCCAGCCTTCATTTTGGTTGGGACTGTCCTTCCACATACGTCAATCGGAAGAAACATGTTAAAATATAGAAAAAAAATGTTTGTACTTGTTTGAGGGACATGTCGCCCCGGTTTGTACTGTTTTTTGTTATTGTTGGGAATTTCTTCTTGCAATATTTATTGCCCTAAGAATGCATCGCACGATCATTTGAGAAGTGAATGAAGCGCATGCAGCTAAAATAGGTCAATCTTCATCACAATAACAACGACAATAAAGAATTCCCCAATAAAACACGACCTCCAGCGGTTCATTGGAGCTATTCTTCGCTAAGTTACCAATGGCCATCCGAAAACAAACAGTTGAATAGCAGACATTTCTTTTGGCTTTCCGAATCCTGCGATACTGAGCCACGGAGGACTCCGCAACAAAAGTAGAAATAGGCCCTATAGCCAATATAGGCCTAAGCCAAATAACCCTTGGTTATACGGGTCGTTGGGATTTATGGTCCATTTTAGGAATGTCGACAGGACGTAATGTTTACCCAAAACCTTCTTAACAGACAGTAGATTGAGTATGTACAGCGAGAGAAATGTAGTCAAATACTATAATCTACTTACAGTGGAAATCTGAATAAAACCTTTTCTCTTGTAACGGCCGCCGCCCCGATGTGACCAATATAAACAAAATGGATGAAAACGTTACTAGGGTAGAACCAACACGTCACCTAACACGTAAAACGTCATAATATTGCGCGTCATAATAACCCGTCTACTGTCATATTACGTAACGTCACAAAATAACGCCTCAGTTGCATAACGCTATAATGAGAGGTCGGATTCAATTAGACCCTTTCGGCTTAGAACGACGTGTTTATGACGTTGTTCGAATTGTATGGCATCGACGTCATCTCTCTGTTGCGGTCGCTGTGACACGCCTTTTTTGTATTACGTTATAGACGAAATGAACACGATTCTGACGTCAGATTGATCCCAAAACTCAATTTAGCGTCGTTTTGCAATACAACGAGGCTTCTGCGCAAGCGTCAATCCTTAAGCCGAAAGGGTCTATAACCTATAGACCCCTTCGATAGGCTTAAAGATTGACGCATGCGCCGAAGCTTCTGATATACAAAGATATACAAATTTATCATGCAGAACAGTCTTACAGAACAGTGTATAACTACAAGAGGTAAAGGGAGCGGGAGTCACGTGACAATTTCACAAATTTCCTGTCGCCGGCGTTGCCATTTATCGTTCTGACGTTTTAGAACAAAAAACGTCAATCGAACAGACAACGTCATAAAAAACGTCATCTGTCACCGGATATCGCGAAATCTCTCGGTAGACTCCCGGGCCCTATTAGAGAACAATGATATACAAGCACAACATATAAAGAGATATGTGGCCAGCATAATATGAAACAGATCCAAAAGAACATTATATTCAATATAAAGCATGCTGCACTCGACTCCACATAAAATACATAGGGCCTACAGTAATATTTAGATACCCTATACTAGTTTTTGTACTAGTACATAAAAAACATATTGAGCTACAAGTCGGCTGGTTATTTGTTAATAAGATTGTTAATTTCCTATCGTCAGATAACACGCCTAAATTGCAAAATGAATAAATCACATTGTATTGATTGGGTCTCGTGGTACTATAAAGTGGACAATGCAGTAGGAAATGACTTTCATCTTCAACAGTATTTAAATTACAATAATGTCAAATACGACAGTACCACGTCGTATTGGCCAGGGCCTAGTTTCACAAAGTATAGGCCAGGGCGTAGTTTCACAAAGCGATCTTAGCTAAGTGTGATCTTAACTACCATGGCAACCAATGCTAAAGGCATACGTTGCCATTGGTAATTAAGATCACCTTAAGCTAAGATCGCTTTGTGAAACTGGGCTCCTGTCTTTGAACATAAGGGTTTTTTTTATGTCTGCCAGTCTCGATGCGAAGACCGTGGTTGGCAAAATGACGTTACGTAGAGCTTCTGGGTCAATCTGACGTTGAAATCGTGGTAGTTTTGTCTATGACGCAATGTGATAGAGGCGTGTCACAGCGCCCACAACAGATAAATGACGTCAAAGCCATACCATTAAAACAACGTCATGAAAAACATATTCTAAGCCGGGATGTTACAAAAACTAGTACATTTATAGGATCTCTAAATATTACTGTATATATTTTATGTGGAGTCGAGTGCAGCATGCTTTATATTGAATATAATGTTCTTTTGGATCGGTATCATATAAAGCTGGGCACAGATATCTTTATATGTTGTGCATGTATAGCAGTATGCTAATACGTGTCTTACCTAGGCCAATACGAACAAACCAGGCAAAGTCTTGGGCCAATAAGAGATCCAACAGGGCGACAGTTTCATTCCTTTCGCTTCAAAATACCATATGTGGGATGGTTACCAGTTACCAACGGAAGGTCGTGGGTTTCCTCCGGGCATAGAGCCCGGTTTCCTCCCACAACAATACATCATATCTCTGTTTTTCATATACAGGGGGATAACTCTCGGTACACAAACATTGCTCAAGACACACTTTCGTCGCCTTCTTCTCGGAAATGCTTGTGTTTTGACTCACCGCACCACTCCTTATATTCGTTGAGTCAAATCATTTTGTGATGGCCTTCAACAGTCCTTAGCTTGCTTTAAGTGGCATGACCTTCCAAAAGCTTGATGTTTTCCGATAAAAAATTTTGTTTAGAAATAATGGGCCATTTTCCTCAAGAAGAACGAATAAGGCCTATTATAAATAAAAGTACGTCCCGGTTATTTAAATTTTGTTGACTTTTCAAGTACAAATTTAGGTCTTACAGGCCATAGACTGTACGGATGTTCATTATTCGAACATTAGTTATTTAGATTTTTCGAGAACATTCAAACCCTCTTATTGTCTTTCCAATCAGACTAAGTGAAAAAGTGCAATGCAGCCCACGAGAATCTCGTATGAGTTAATACTATACACAAAGAAAAAGGTTAAGCACCCCCTGTCTGCACCGACCGATAAAACCATTGGTGTCGGGTCTGTTGAAGGGGTAACTGCGGGGTGACATTCAAGCCCTAGAACCCCCGGTACAAAATCTGCAGGAATTGGAAGCCGCATTACATAGGTATTGGCGACAGTTACCCCTTCAACACCCATGTGAAGCCAGATGGGCTCTTTTTATTTTGTTAAAATACACTTTTGATTTGGCTAACGATATTCCGAATAAATTGTATAGCTTATTGCCATTAATGGTGATTTCTTATCGCCAGAATGTTGCCTTTATGACCACAATCGTTTCTGCAACATCGGTTTACCTGACTTTCCCTGATAATGATTTTATCGGTTCGTGCAGGGGGTGCTTATCTTTTTTCTTTGTGTATATAATGCGCCGAACACGGCACTATGCACTGGACCACTGATACTCCGATATCTGTAGATTTTGGGATAAGAAAGCGAGCATAGAATGAAATATTTAATCAGTATTTGGCAAGATGCCAAGTACATGTGCATCAATAAGATCTTCACACTGCCTGCCTTAAAATAAGATAAATTTTACGACTCTATATTAAAATTTAAATCTTTAAGTTTCGTTTTGAATGAAAATGAATTAAAAACTATCCGTAATGAGTTGTTGACATTTCTCACGTCTTTCCATGATATTTTTGGGTATGAAATCAAATATATTTTTCTGTATAATTTTGATCTTTCCCTTTAATTGATCGATTGCTTGGTGGCGTCACTTACGCGCGAAGCGTTTTGGGAGATTGAGGGATATTCACAAAATGGCGGAAGGAATAACACTGTATCGAGAAATAGAGGTTATCTAACGAGAGCCAGTGTGTTACGATGAATATAACTCGAGTCTATTAATTTTCAAAGCCACGAGCCTCTGGCGAGTGACTTTGGAAATTAATATACGAGAGTGATATTCATTGTAACACACTGGCTCTCGTTAGATAATCTTTTTCTCACGCTACATAAAATAAACTACGGAGCCGTAAAAGGGACATCCAAAAGTTTTTTTTTACTCAAGGCCTGTTCGAAAATAAGATTTTTGGACCAAAATGATGTCGTGGTACGAATTATTATGTCGTGGTACGACTTATGTACGCAAATCACGCTTAATTTGCCGATTGCTTATCTTTATTCCATGTTCTAAACTGAGAATATGCCGTATATCTGAGACCTTAATCTTTTGCTCGAAGTAAGTGCCTACAATTTTCTGACGTTACGCGATATCAGCCATGTTTTCCTGCACCTATTGCAATGGTACAGACCAGAAATTTCATTGGCTATTTTATACCGCGACAGGATACTTAAGGCACATTGTGATTGGCCAATTATGTCGTACCACGAGATAATTATGTCGTGGGACGAGATAATTATGTCGTGGTACGACTTATTTATCTCGTACCACGAGATAATTATCTCGTACCACGACATAATAAGTCGTACCACGACATAATGTTAGTCCAAAAATCTTATTTTCGAACAGGCCTTGAGTAAAAAAAAACTTTTGGATGTCCCTTTTACGGCTCCGTAATAAACAGCGTTTTCTCAAAAAAACACGACTCTACTTAAGAAAATGTTTGGTGACGTCGCTCTGTTTTTAAGAATGGCTGTCTGAAGAAAGACTCGATAAGGCATTGTGACGTCAGAAATGACGTCACCAACGACAGCATCACAGTCCCTTCAATGTTGGGTTGATGCTGGACGCCTTATTATAACGTCATAATGACTGATGGCGTAATTCATTTGTAACGTCAATTTTGACAGATCTCTCGTGATGTCATAACGTTACTTGGGCGATAATTTCACACGTTGATTATGCAAAAAATAACACACTGTCTGGGAGTTGAATTATCGGGGGTGTAGTGTGAGAAAAGGACGTAAAAGATGCCAGATCTTTCGACGGCGCTTATCTGTCGTGCTTCTGATTTGAAGACGTGCAGTTCGGTGCACTACATGTTGTATTCATATAGGGAGCGGGAGTAACGTGACCATTCCACAAATTTCCTGTCACCGGCGTTGTCATTACGCATGTGAGAAGCCTTTATCGTTCGAATATGACGCTCATTTATGACGTTATTGAACAAAAAACGTCAATCGAACTGACAACGTCATCAAAAAACGTCACCTGTCACCGGATATCGCAAAATCTCTCGGTAGACTCCCAGGCCCTATTACTCTATCAGTATCAACTTTTAAAGGCACACTTGCCGCCGTAGCCTGTTTAAATTTGCTAAGAAAACCAATTTACATGAGCTTACTACGACTAATACCACTAAACTTAAACATAGGACACATAAAACATGTCTTGTTAGCTTTAGACTGTAAAAATGGGGTGAAAAACAAACGAAGAATCGAAGCCTGATTACAACAACAACGATCAGTGTGGGTCAACTTTCGTGTTGGATTACCCTCCTTTCAGGCCTTTGTATCTGTGGTTTACATTCAAATAATTATCAGCAGGCTTTTCCAGTCGCTGTTAACCGATCGTCAGTCTGTATTTCTCAGATAAATAGGCCTACGTAAAATTACACTGTGCTGTTAGTTCACTCACTCGACTGAAACATAAAATCGTCAATAGGGGGCAGATCGGTTTGTTTACGTTCCGGGTACGTAAGAATTTAAATTAAAAATACAAAGTGGCGTCCAAACTTTTAAATTTTGGTAAAAATAGAAAGTTCCTAACTTATATTGTCTGGGAAAAATACAGAATACGGTCTTTCTTTTTTAATGTAAACAATATTCCTGATTTTCGCGGCAAGTGTGCCTTTAAATACGTTATATCATCAATGTTTTCCAAGGAAGTGACGTCTTGCGCTATAACTTTATAAGGACCGGTTAACAAAATGGCGAACTGAGGTACATTTTACCCAGAAAGCTTTGCGTAAATCTGTGTGACGTCATCAGGCTCAGCGGTAATTCAGGAAGAATTCATATGGCCTTGGATCTACTTACTAATGCAGAAATAAGGAATAATTCAAAAACATTCTTTGTCTACTGGTGTGATAAATTGATTGATTGATTGATGTTTTACGCCACACTCAATATTGTTTCACTTATATAGCTGGGTTGCCAGGTTTAGTGGGACAGGAAACCAGGTTCACTGCCCGGAGGAAACCCCCGACCTTCGGTGAGTACATGGCAACTCTTGAACATAAGGCGACCGAGTGTATAATAGTGATTAAATAATCACGCAATAGTGTTTTCGTTATAATAGGGAATGTTTTGACAACAGAGTGTTTTGTACGTCACGCTTGGCTGACTCGTGAGAAGGAAGCGTCAACGCCGAGAGTATTTAGGTCACTTCGTCATATCTGGGATGAATAGATATGAATATATTCATCCCAGGTCAGATATACGGTAAATCATAACAGCATTCTTGAATAATACTAATGCATAAAAATAAGTTTACTGCGACTTCCTTAGCTGTTTTTACAATCCGTTCATGGAAGTCTCATAAAAGGATTAATGAAAATGCCTTAAAGCTGGTTTGTGTTTGTACATGGATTAAATGTATATTTGAAAAGTTTAAACAGAATATCCCTCGCGCTAATTACCCGGTAGTCAAAAAATCGATTCAAGAAGAAATATGCCGATTCTCCGTATTTTTCTTAAAGGAACTGTTTGATCAGAATTGTTTACATTTTTGCTTAAACCTTTAACCTGCTTAAAGCTAAATACATGTAGATAAATACGATTTGATTGACTTTGTACGTCAGGTGGTAGGTGGATTTTTAGCGAAAAATGTACAATTACCGAGGAATTAGTGTCAATTCTGTGGTCCATTGTTAACTGTCGGACAGACTGTTTCGGGTTAATGTAAAAAGAGGTCCTACATGGGTCAACCCTACTGTAGTGAGTTGTGAAAACTTACTTATATTCATCTATCTGATAAGGAGATCCAGTCTGAAACTTCGGGGATTTACGTACGTGTCAAAGCCGGCCGGTAGCGAGCGAAGATAGCCGAAGGATGTTCCGAGTGGAGATCATGTATTACGTACCCAACGGAGGTCATGTTATAGACGTCATATGTCACTGAGCTTAGTAACTTTCGTAACCGCCGTTTGGTCTTAAATCCAGCATTGAATTTTGATTCTGTTACGCCTGAAATTTATTCTTCTTTTTATTTATACTTGTAGGCTAAAGAATATGTTCTACAACACTCATAACGCAAATTGGAAAATATTGCCCAAGGTTGTTCATAAAACCTTTAAACATTTTTGGCACGGCGTTCTCTGTGATTCTTGTAGCCGCACTCATGTGTCTCTTTCCTCTGTTACTTACTTGCCGGTCATGAAGAGCCACACATTAAACCGCCATTAAAAGGGTGGGATAACTATTCTCTGTCAACAGACTTTTCAAAACCCCGCAATCATGTGATGCGAGAGTTACGTTGTCATCAAATTGTCCAGCTATTGAGGAAATTCTCGGACATACTGCGGACCATGTGACAGGTTGTCATTGTACGAGGAGAGTTTGAAATCTGTCTGGCCAATTTTAAAGTTTTCTTCTTATGAAGAGAGATTTGGTAGATTTACAATGAAATTCGAGTAAATTAATGAGTAAAATGAAAAGAGGCATGCTTAAATGTGTGTTGAAGGTAAAATCTAAAAGGCAGGTAGGATTAATAGATATTTGAAACTTGGTTTAAATCTGAAAGCCGAAATCCTTCCAAACAATGCATTTAAAAGCCGTTACTATGATTGTTGTAGTCTTCGACATAAACCGCGGTCGTTAGAAGCAGGGATTTTTCAGTTCTTTCAAGATATAATTGCTTTCGACAGTTGCGTTATTTGTTGACATACACCTATTCACTTGCAGATTAAGAAAACGCCCTTTAGCACGATTCCTATGATAAGAAATAAAACCATAAAAAATGCGCCTGGGTGCAGTCCTTTATGTAAGATATGTGGACTGTAAAACATATTTGCCTTGTGTCCGACCACAAAAACGAATCTGATTAAGTAAGTTAAATATATATACGCAACACGTGTTAGATGGATGAGTTATTGCTAAAGGTGTTCGTCTCTATAGACTCGGTCAGGTATAAGTGCCTAAGTTAAGGGCTGATCCCCCCCCCCCCCACCCCAAAAAAAACTGTGTTCGATGACTAACCGCTTAATATGACAAGCCTTGCGCCAAAAGTCACCCCTGTCTCGCAGGTTCGAAACCGATTTTATCAGAAAAAATAAGAAAATATTCTAAGAGAACTGCGCAACGACAGCTTTCCGTCGTTGAACTCTCCCACTGAGACAAGCCTCAGATCGTTGGTTTGCGGTTTCGAACCGAATGAAGTTCAGAGCCACAAAACTCTGAGTATTCTTATAATCAATCGCCCTATGGAAGGTTATCAGGCGCCGCTTAAGGTCGGGGGTGGGGGGGGGGGGATCATCTGGGTGTGTTACCTAATATTCTTGTCAAAGTGGCATGAGCTGCCAAAATGTTGATATTTTGACGTTAAAACAGAATGTTGTAATTATTGACTATTTTTCTCAAGACGTATAATTCAGAAGCTTTTTAGTGCTACTAGTCTCGAAAATGTACGATAAAGTATTGTTTTGAACTGACTTTCGCTTAGAATGAATTTTGTTTACTTTTCGAACACTATTTCGGTTTGTACAGACCACATACTATATGGATTTTCCTCATTCCAACGCCAATCATTTAGTTTTTCGATGGCCTTCAAGGCCTCTTACTGTCGTGACGATCAGAAATTATGAAAAAAATGTGAATTTTGGCAGCTCATGCCACTTTAAGTTGTACCTATTGATGCACTTTCAACGATCCGTCACCCCTGTCTGCCTTCTACCTAGGTTTTTCTGGGAAAGGGGTGGGGGGGGGCAATTTTCACTGTCTTTTCCCATGACCCCATAATATATAGTCTGACGATATTCTTACCATAGCTAAAGATGCGTAAGCATTGTCAATGTAATACAAAGTGTTCCAGAAAATTCTACTGACTATAAGGCCAAGCTCCTGTCAGTCGTCAACCTAATGAAATATCATAGGTTTACTTTATTACAACAATTTATGATGGGGTATAAAGGTCTAAATGATATACCTCTTTTAAACACAATTAGAAACTTGTCTCCGTGGTTAGTTTAGACAAGAAGATTTTCCCTGTGCCCGTGTGTTTTAGTGATGATAAATATATTGTCCTTTCCGTAAGCCCCAAACCACTGGTCTGAATACGAATCTGTTTGAAAATCGTCCGTTACTGAGTCAGACAAATGCGGGTCAACATGGCTGTAAATAAGCAAGTTTTAAAGTCAAGGGTTAGAAATATTTATGACCGTGTCGAGTGTGACTATGAATTAGGTTCGATTAGATTAGCTTCGCAAGTTGGTCGGCTGCTTACGTCACGCGTTACCCAGATGGGTGAATATTGGAGACCATACCTGTAACAAGGTTCGGGCTCAGGGCTGATAGACAAATCCCATCTAACTTTGTATTTCCAGATTTCCTTTAGATACCCCCCTCCACACCCCCGCCATTAACAGAAACACGCATATGGTTAAGACTACCCAAAACCAATAAAACCTACGAAAACGACCGTTGAAATCTCTTCCCCTCTGCTATTATTTAACGTTAATTATATAATTTTGTTTTTGCAAGCAGGATCGATCTCGTGGTACATTGGCTTAGTGCCTCAAACTTCTGACATACTTATATATACTTCTTGCTGCGTGATAAACACGAGACTCCGTTTGAAATTATCTTATTCAACTTGAGATAAAATTATGTGAGGCCCAAATATAGGCCTAGTTTTATCTCCAAAACCAAGATACGTAACAAGTATTTTTTATGTCATGCTAGCCAACATTTTCCAGATTAGATAATAAGTAATCGGATCCGGGACATTTCGGCCTGGGACATTTTGGCCTGGGACGTTTCGGTACGGTACATTTCGGCCTGGGACATTTCGGCTTGGGACATTTCGGCCTAAAGTGATAAAGGGGACATTTCGGCCCACCTTGGTTTTTATTCTATTTAATTGTATATTTTCTCATTTCTTTCTCCATTCAGCAATTTTTTCGCTATAACAGTGATACTAGTGGGCTTATGGACAATCTTTTCAACTTTCATGATACATATGTTACAGGTATCAGTCAGAGAAATACATGTAGTGAAATTTTGTCTGCTGTAGAAACTAGAGGCTTTCTGTGAAAATTTGAAATAATTCTAATGAATACATTTTTATATACTGTATTATCTCAACTAATTAGACAGTCTATCAGAAACTTAAGTTCTAAAATTGTTAAGCGTTTAAGTTATGGGTTCTCTCTGTAAACACCTAATGTTAGTTATTTATGACTGAAATTTAGGTTTTAAACAAATACCAGACTGTCCAACTTGACGAGGTATATCTTTTTACTCAGATAAATGAAAATTGTTTTAATAATTTAAATTGATGTGTGAATTTACTGAATTGTTTCCATTGTTTCTAGGACAATACTCTATTATCATGTTTTCTGATTTTTTTTACTACAGGTAATTACAAAAGGGTATGCATTTCAAAGCTTTCAACCTTTAGTTTATGCGCAAAGCCTTTTTCAACTTATATTCATATAGAATAAGAGAAAGAAATGAGGGACAGACTATAGAATTGGTCCGTCAGTCTCAAACCGCTATAATCGTCCTGCAACCCCACGTTTTATTCATTTCTTCGAGAACTTATGACTAGTTTAATATTACAAGCTTAAAACTAAACTATCCCTACTAAAAGCTAAAAGAAATAACATCTAAAAACTACGGACCTATTCTATATTTGCACCGAAATGAGAACATCTTTAATCAAATATAATTAAACCCAAGGTGGGCCGAAATGTCCCCTTTTTCACTTTGGACCGAAATGTCCCAGGCCGAACTGTCCCAGGCCGAAATGTACTGTACCGAAATGTCCCAGGCCGAAATGTCCCAGGCCGAAATGTCTGGATACCTAAGTAATCATATAGGGTACAGGACATTGGGTATGCGTATTCTAATTGTTTTACTGGAGTTAGTCAATTTCAAATAAATTTGTAACTTGAAATTTGCAGTTATTGATTGGCCTCTTGAATTTTTGATGATTACGACGGTTTAAATGTTATTTCAATCAGGCCTACATGTTATAGAGACGTTGTCAGGTTTACTGGAGAAAGCGACCGGGCTCTTTGTCCAGAGAAAACCTACAAACATACCAGGTGTTGGAACTTTCAAACATTTGCAGTGCAGGTAACTGTCGATTTGAAACGTTCAAACATTCGTAAATGGCAATTTAAAACCTCCGAATATTCGAGGCACTGTTTAATGGCAATTTGAAACCTCCGAACATGTGCTGCTTGGTAAATGGCAATTTGAAACTTCCGAACATTCGCTGCACTGGTAAATGGCAATTCGAAACTTCCGAACATTCGCTGCACTGGTAAATGGCAATTCGAAACTTCCGAACATTCGCTGCACTGGTAAATGGCAATTCGAAACTTCCGAACATTCGCTGCACTGGTAAATGGCAATTCGAAACTTCCGAACGTTCGCTGCGCTGGTAAATGGAAATTTAAAACCTTCGAAAATTCGCGGCGCTGTTAATTAAAATCGCAAACTGTAATGGATGAACCGCAACTATCAAGCGAATGTTTTTACCAAGCGCTGTCTTTTGTTATGATCCTATCTGTTTCCCGATTGTTTGCTGTTGTTGTTTTTAGCAATCAAATACTACTCTGTGTAGTCAATACGAAAGGAAAGAATTGTTTAATAAGCGTTTTATTGAAAGGGACATTCTATTACTTCTATAGTTTAGAGCGAGTTCAATATCCTGTAGTTGGCCTATATCCTCTAGATTTTTGACTCCGTCTAGCTCTGCCTGTATTGACTGACCGTCTTCTCTCACGCCAGCTCCCCGTATATCCCTCAGTTGTACGTGTCAAACGTCCAGTGCGGGGCCTTTCTTATTTACCTGGTCAACACAAATGGGCATTCACCTCATGTCCCAGGTCCTTTTTACAACTCTGCTTCTCATATTACTTTTAGATGAAGCTTTGGGCGAACTTAACTTAACTATGGTAGCTTATTAGTGCCATTTCGCGTTTACACGTTTTTTACCGCGAAAACGTGAAAAATATTGAAAATTTCGCGCGGGATAAGATAAAAATAATAAGATATCTCCGAAAAAACACTAAAGTTAAGGAATCTACTTTTAAGATCTGAATTTAGGTAGCGAAATCGCGAGCGAGAAATATGGTTTAAATCAGCCTCCATACCGTGCTTAAAACAAAGAATAGGCCTATACCTCCAACTGATTACGCCTATAGGCCTTTTACTCATCATTATTCAAGTGTCTTCACGTTTAGTTGACAAGGGATTTAGTGCTATAGCAGGGCATTTAACACACCCCAGTTAATTCGCCCCGATAAGAAATTTAAATTAACTAGCGAAATTGCTCCAGGCATACTTGTAAACAAAAGCCTACATAGAAAGTATATGAAAATCTCGCTATGATTTGACCCCGTTTGTAGAAGTAAAAAATGCGTGAAGCGAGGCAAAACAATGCACATATATTTTCATAAAACGCTATATAAACATTTTGTTTTGTTTGTTAGATTCGCATTGTGTAGTTTCATTATTGATAGAGAGACGGATCTTTGTCAGATTCAAACCTCCGTCCCAATTTACACGCGACTGTTGGCTCCCCCATCAAATGCCACATCGACTGTTGTAGTCGTTTTGGGTTGAGTCATAATATTTATGGAAAATAACGAAGGTTAATTTACGATCTTCCTTTTGAAAAAAGGCATTTCACAGTAAATTACCAGTATATAGTCTACATAGCTGAATGATATAGATGTATATTTCTTTCTATTACTATACGTCAGCCAATAGTAAGATATGTATATATATGAAATGTACAGAGCGACAGCTGTCAACACTAGTACAGCATCAATATTTGATAGCTGTCTTAGTCACTCTAGGTCTATATACGTCGACATTATATACGCAGTTCTCGGTTAAAATGTCTTTTCGGTTAATGTGCTGTAGTTTAGTATCAAAAGGCCGCAAATGGAAAATAAAATTTAAAAATTGAAACAAAATTTGATAGATTTATCTTCATAGTTGGCCGGTTTTTGATGATGTATATTTCTATCAGGTGAGTGAGAGATAGTGGTGTGCGCATGCGTGGCGTTTCTTAGCCAGCCGTAACCTGCAGATAAACATACGCTCTGTGCTAGCATGGTTAACACGTAGATTGAAATATAGTAAATTTTTCGTTAAAACACGGATAGAAACCTTATATGGTTAACTTTGGATTTTACTCAAAAGGCTCATTTGTAATGGATTTAATTGGTGTGGTCCTTTGAAAATCGACAGAACCCCGAGACAATGGCTTTTAACGTGTTTTCCTCTGGCTTTGTGGCGGTCTTTTTCATCGCTCTAATGAAATTGACATCAGGTAAGGATCGTTCGTTTTAACGAAAGCTTATCCGAGCGGAAATGGTTAGACCATTAAATTCATAGTTTACTGACCAAATCAAGCATTGAGTTATTGGGACAACTTAGTGGGATTTCGAACAAACCAAAGTTAGTTAAGTGCAATTGGCTAAACTTTGAAAATTGAAAGAGTACGCTTCAAGCGAAGCCTTTATTCAACGGATCAATTAATTTTAGATTAAGGTTGTTTAATTTTCAGGCCGCATTATTCGCCTTGTGTTTGCGTGTGGGTGCGGGAGAGGGGGGGGGCAGTATGTATTACTATATTATCATTATTTTTTTGTATTTTCTCCTTCTTTTGTTTGTTTCTCATAAGTTAGGAAGAGAATATTCTTCAAAGATATAATTTATTACTTTGTTAATTAACATGAGTAAGGGGCTTGTAGTTTTTCTGGTCATAAAGGTATGTAAGTAACGTATGTTTTTTTCCGGGTTGCAAAAGTACATGTAAGGGGATTTTGTATCTCAGTATGAACTAAAGGCCTACTTAAGCGTGAGTCACGTTAAAAAAAAAACTCCCCCATCCCCGTGTATCTCCGCACAAACAAATCCACGGTCAACATCCTCGATCCAGCGCAGCCCTTTCTTACGGCATTTCACCTTCAACTCCGTGTGCGGACATTCTCGCCTTTGTTTACCCGCGCTTCCCATCCTTTGTCCGTAACATAGATAACGCGACAGATAGAAAACATAACGGTTACTACAAAAAAGTCTCAATTTTATTATACTGGCCAATTACCCAACATCCACACACCAGCCCCTAAAAGTTACGCTCAAAACCTTTTGAAGGAGTGATAAAGGTCGTGTTGTTCTTAATCCTTGCTACAATCTTAAAACTCCACTTTTGAAATTTTGGGATTTCCATATCTTCAGATAGGCATTCAAAAGCACGTACAGCTTGTAAGACGACTATAAGTGAATGGCAAATGGTTGAAATGCTATAATCTTTCATTAAATAGTTTTGATGAAGTAAGAAAAATAATACCCGTCGTCAAAAAGTATAGCATGCCGAAGACAGGAATTTTCAGCTCTCTTTCCCTCTCTAACACGGTTTCCTGTACCAACCCGGGCCCTAATTTTGGGATGATATCGGGAACAGAGGTTTTCTCAACATCATTTTGTTTTTCTATTCCGTACTCAATATCGGACAACAACAGCCTGTTGGACGTCGTGGACATTTCTAGAAGACGCAAACTGGCCCACGTCAATCTGCAAACAGCGATTAATTATGGTACCGGTACTGAAACACCATTCAAATTTCTGTTTTTGAAATATTTTTAATTTAAAGAATTGTTCAACTTCGATAATATACGGGAGTTCTTATTTTATCGAGGCACCCGTTAGGTAATTAGCGACCGTGCTTTCGAGGGCTACCATTAACAAGCGATGCATTGTTTTTGAAAAGAATTCTATTTATAAAAAAAAAAATAATTAGGAATCTATTCATTTCACAAAAAGCGAGTTGGTAATTTATCACATCGTTCTAAAACTGGAAACCCACTGGAAATAATTGTATGAAAAATCTTCGCTGAAATTCCTTAATCTCCTTCGTAGCCTGGCCTAATACAAGAAAAGTCTATCCGGATTTCTACGAGCATGTGCGTGTATATTTCATATTTCAACCAGGATCTTCCGCATTAAACAAAACTATGTTTATAGCAAACGCTTCGCTATTGATCAATTTTGTTAATGTGAATAGCGATCGCCATCTCAAGAAAATCGCTTGGATTGTCTTTCTCTCCGATAATACACGGGAAAAATCAAAGCCCGTCCTGCTCCTCCCCTGTACGAATAATTTGACTATGTATTTAGTGCGCGTTATTTTATCCAACTTATCCGTAATTCAACTTTTTTAAGTTATTTAATTTAATTAAATTAATTCATTTTATTTGACTTATGCTCCTATCTCACAGCGTTTGATGTTCGTTAAATTGAACAATTCACATGGTATTCAAATATACACACGAGGCTTCAATTGAATGAACCACAAAATGAATGAGCTGCCAAAATTCAGACTTTTTTTTTATTACATTTGAATTGTCAAGACAAGTTCAACATTAGAAGTACTTTTAAAGAAATTAAATTAAATGACTACTGTAATCTGGGATGATTCCTAGCTGTAATATATAGTTCCTACTCCTAGGTATTAACAATAGGTCGGAGGATGCCTCCGGGCATGGTGTCCGATTTCCTTTAGTTATAAGCCTGTCACCACTGCCGTAGGGACCTATAAATAAAATGAATGAGGCGTATAACTCCAAGCATCAATCAATCATCGGCTCGCCAACAGGCTGTTTATTCCATTGGGTCTCTTCTGTGGCTTATAGTTTAGAGGCACATCACACGCCACCGAAAACCCTTTTTGGGATTTGTGAAGAAAGCGAATTTACACGAGATTTGTGAAGACAGTGAATTTACACGAGATTTGTGAAGACAGTGGATTTACACGAGATTTGTGAAGACAGCGAATTTACACGAGATTTGTGAAGACAGTGAATTTATAAGAGATTTGTGAAGACAGTGAATTTACACGAGATTTGTGAAGACAGCTAATTTACACGAGATTTGTGAAGACAGCGAATTTACACGAGATTTGGGAAGACAGCGAATTTACACGAGATTTGTGAAGACAGTGAATTTACACGAGCTTGCTATATAAGTCAAAGCACTAAAACAAAACATCGAACACCTTTGCCTATGCTTATGTCTGCGTGACGTTTAGTGACGTTGGGGGTACCAAACAAAAGAAATACAAAATGACAAAACTTTCGAATTTTTTGCAAAAATTAAATTTTCTAATTTCCCTTTTCTGGAAAAATACCAAAAACCGACTTCTGTTTGTCATATCGCCATTGCGCCTATTCTAAAATGTTAGCACCGAGCGTGCCTTTATTAAGCAAGCTTATACACGACCGATAGTTCTTTTCAGTGCGGCCTAATTTCGCACGAAAAAATAATACCATTCAACGCAGCCAAAATAAATAAAAGGGTTCCAGAATTATATCCTGTTCCAAGGTATTTCCTATATGTAGGCGGGTAAACAGTGCCCAAAATTTAAATGCGCTTGTATATGTGACCTGTATAAATTTGTACTAAAATAGAATGGCTCTGTTGGAACGGCTTACACAAAGAATAATATTTTTTACTTATGACAAAAAAATATGACCGCTTTTCTTTCTTGGAACTGTTTGGTGTGGATGGTATTGTAATATATAGGCTAAATATTCCGTATGTTTGTGTTGTGTGTTGTTTACTCGACCGTGCTAATAGTATGCGTGTTTAGAAATGATCAGTTAGGCAAAATTTTATGAGCATTCGACGAAAAACCCATTAAGAAAAGTTAGACACAATTCAAAAGTCCGGAATCTCTTTTTAACACAATTAGAAACTTGTATTCATGGTTATTTCAGACAACAAGATTTTCCCTCTGCGAACGTGTTTTAGTGTTCATAAATATATAATTTTCAGTGCAGAAATCTTTGCGTCCGCCATGTTTTCATTCCTAATACACGGATGACGTCATCAGGCCATCGGTCTATCATTTGGAAATTACTTGTGAAGAATTGGCTTGAGGAACACAGGCAGCAATTAGCCCGGATTATCGGTCTTACGGCGACTGGTGTTATATGGCTGCTAATATGTCTTCACAGAAAGAGAAAAAAATTCGGCAGAGCCAAGATTTCTCGGCTAAGACAGCAATAAACAATGGGCTATATACATGTCAGTTTTAGTAGATACCGGAGTTAACATTGATTATAGCTTCGCCATTTTTCACAATTTTTATTCGCTTAATATTGACCTTGCTATAAATCATAGTTCTCAGATAGCGGCCCTTTAATCTCAATTCCCTTAGACTGTGTCAAGTAGGAACAAAACTTGCTGATATCATTATATGGCCAAATGACACGACCCGTCATAAAATCTTGTTAATGCACAGTACACACGTAATCCCCTAACGGATATTACTGGGGGGGGGGGGGTCGCTTTTTTTCATTTAAGCAGCAACAGATATGTTTACACTGTAAAAAATGTGGTTGTAATTTTACAGAAAAGTTTGCGGGCAATCGTAGGACAAGTAAAATTTGCTGTAGATTTACATCTGTGTGAATATGTAAATTTACAGTGTGGTGTTAGTAGATTTACAGTGAAACAGTGGATTTACTGCACTTCGTGCTTCTTCTCTCTTTAAATACAAGTATCTTCTCTGTTAATCTACCAAGATTGTTATGTAGATTTGTAAATTAAGCAAAAAGAGTAAAATTACATGCAAAACAACAATAGGCCTACTTATAGGTAGGCCTACTCTTACAAATCTGTGTATATTTACAGTGTGTTTACGTAAATTTACATGATAACCAATATGATAACATCGCACTCAGGGGTAAAAGTTTACAGCACATTCTCCTGTGATGAAATACAAAAGTTTTTCTTGTAGTTCTACAAACATTTTTTACAGTGTAGAGATTATCTTAAAATTCGTATAAATGTAACACATGTCAACTGCAAGACAAAAGTTATTTCTGTCAGCGTTATTTCATCATTATCAATTTCCTACATACATTTCAACATTGGTAACTGAAAATCCGTTTAAATTGGATTGAGCTTCCAAAATGTTGATATTTTTCCGACCGTTAACACAGAATGCTGAAATTGCCGGCTATTTCTCTCAAGACTTTTAGTGGTAGGCCGACTCAACCCGATAATGTATGTGTATGGTATTGCTTTGAACTAACTTAGGCTTAGAATGAATGAACGTTCGTCTCGGTTATTTAAATTTTGCTTACTTTTCGACATTATTTCGGCTCGTACAGCGCACAGACTGGGGATTTTCCTCATTCCAATGTCAATCATGTCGTTTTTAAGACTTTTAATCCATCTTACTGCCATGGCAATAGGAATTTATTAATGAAGTTCGAATATCGGCATCTCGGGTTACTTTAAAGTGGCATGAGCTTTCAAAATTCACACTTTTTCATAATTTCTGATCGTCACGACAGTGAGAGGCTTCGAAGGCCATCGAAAAACTAAATGATTGGCGTTGGAATGAGGAAAATCCATACAGGATGTGGCTTTTACGAACCGAAATAGAGTTCGAAAGTAAACAAAATTTAAATAACCGGGACGGCCATTCATTCATTCTAACCCATAGTTAGTTCAAAACAATACTTTATTCCACATTCTCGAGACTAGAAGCACTAAAAAACTTCTGAATTATACGTCTTGAGAAAAATAGCCAATAATTTTAACATTCTGTTTTAACGTCAAAATATCAACAATTTGGCAGCTCGTGCCACTTTAAGTGGCCAAGCTGGCAAAATTTGCATTTCGTTTCGTTCAAGTATAGAAAGATTAATTGCTGTATCTTGTTTTCTTCAAACGTAAGTTATAAGATCGTTGCCCCGATAGCATTCAACGTCGAACAACTTCCCTTAGGCAATGCTGACAATGGGAAAATATTAGCATTTGAATACTGTAGATGTGGCCTATAAAATTCAAATTTAGTTCTTTAATGCCATACAGGAGCTGTAAGTACAGGCTACAATCTGTTTTTCTTTTCACTCTGTATGATTTAATTCTTCCATTATGCTTATACACTTATACACACCTATCATTTGACAACATACGGTAAGAATTCCGCTTATTCAAGTACTCAAAGCATTACGAGAAGCACTCTAAAAGTTTGAGACTTTTCGTTGGGTGTCTTACCTCCCGCATGGAGCGACCGATAACCCTATCGAGCAATCGCTATTATTGTTGTTTTAGACCAAACATGGCAGAAAGCAGTCGAATAATTTGTTATCTTCACATTGCTCGTCCTTGAATTAGCGGAATTCTTACCGTAAGCTATTGCACAAGTCCTCATATCAATAGCCCATGGGGGGGGGGGGGGGGGGGGGGGGGCTCAGTGGGTTAGAGGGATAGACCCTCAGTCCCACACAAACCTCACATCGATACGGTGCGGGTTCGAATCACGCTCACACCAAACAGAAATTGAAAAATTGGATTGGATTTTTCACTCGGTCGTTATGTAAAAACTTACGCTACGCCGCTTCGTGAAACAGACTCCTGGGGCCTGTCTTACAAAGCAAGCGTAAATTTGCCCATAGGCCTACAACATGGACCGGATGAGTCCAAAGCGTAAGTTCCTATAGTTTTAACAGTGATTTACGTCCGACATAAATTACGCCAGCTTTGTAAGACAGGGCCCTGGGGCCTGTTTCACAAAGCGGCGTAGCGTAAGTTTGCCCGTAACAGTCAGAATGGTGTTGGTTGCCATGACAGCCGGGAGAAAACTTACGTTAAGTCGATTTACTAAACAAGCCCCAAGAATATCTCACATAAAAAACATATATTTCTTTTTCTCGTCATTCAGTGAGCAATAAAAATCTTATTTATTCCTTTCAAGATCTGTGTAAAAAAAAAGACCGCTAATGAAATCCATAAAACGGGACTATATAAGTACAATGTAGAGTAGTATCATACTAAACCGCCTTAGGACTATAATTGTATTAATTAACGTGTGACCTTTGACCTACAAGTCATTCAGTCCAATACACCAAAAAAAAACCGGTTATCGGACTAGTGAGCATATATAATTAAGATTGGTATGCAGTAATGTAATACAATACTCTAGAACAAAGGTGTACATGTAAAAAAATTGCTACAAACTTCTTAACAAGTTTTTGTTTTCCTTTCCTAAAATTTTCCACAGCTAATTTTCGCTTTCCTCTAACATATGTTTCGTTTTGAGGGAGAAAAAAACGTTAAAAAGCGTTTAAATTTCTTAAAGTGGCATGAGCTGCCAAAATTCAAACTTTTTTCATTATTTCTGATCATCACGACAGTAAGAGGCTTTGAAGGCCATCGAAAAACTAAATGATTGGCGTTGGAATGAGGAAAATCCATACAGTATGTGGCCTGTGCGAACCGAAAACGTGTTTGAAAAGTAAAAAAAAATTAAATAACCGGGACGACCTTTCATTCATTCTTAGCCAAAGTTAGTTCAAACCAATACTTTATCGTACATTTTCGAGACTAGAAGCACTAAAAAGCTTCTGAATTATACGTCTTGAGAAAAATAGGCAATAATTTCAACATTCTGTTTTAACGTCAAAATATCAACATTTTGGCAGCTCATGCCACTTTAAGAAGCGTGTTAATTTTTCCTACGCTACCAAACACACATTTTTGCGATTGTTTTGCATTCGAAAACTAAGTGATGGACTCAGGCGTTAGGTCTAATAGATCTGATTACCAGCATTTGGCTTTGGTCAAATGATTCATATTAAAATATATGATGGTAAATTCAGCTATCATGATTTCTTTTTAAGATGGCCCTAACTGAACCACCAAAACTTGATGATCCTACAGACAGGGGAAGTGTGGGGAATTTAGGCCAATGATTTTTCACAGGTTTAAAGGGGCATGAGCTGCCAAAATGTTGATATTTTGACGTTTAAACAGGATGTTGAAATTATTGCCTATTTCACTCAAGACGTATAATTCAGAAGCTTTTTTATGCTTCTAGTCTCGAGAATGTACGATAAAGTAATGTTTTGAACTACGGTAACTTAGGCTTAGAATGAATGAATGGTCGTCCCGGTTATTTAAATTTTGTTCACTTTTCAAACACTATTTCGTTTCGTATGGGCCACATAGGCCTACTGTATGGATTTTCCTCATTCCAACTCCAATCATTTAGTTTTTCGATGGCCTTCAAATCCTTTTATTGTCAAGACGATCAGAAATTATGGAAAAAGTGCAAATTTTGGCAGCTCATGCCACTTTAACTATTTACCCTTCAGGCAGCAGCTTGTGGCAATATCGTTTATCGTCATCCACTAATCTCTTATATTCGTTCTTTTTATTGCAGGGCAGACCCAGTTGGTGAAATGTTTCCAATGCAACGTGTTCAGCAAAGGGAAGCAACAGGAGTGTGTGTTGGAGACCTCGGACCCGGAGAGCCTGATCGTCAGTGACTGCCTGGCATGTCTGAAAACTTATACATTTACCTCCATCCACGACCGTTGGTTTAACCAGGCCAATCTGTATCACAGATTTAGACGAAGTAAGTTAGATATATACATCTCCTCCACAAGATTTAGGGGTCCGGGGCTTCGGTTGCTTTTATCTGGCTAGTAGACCATCAGTCTTAGCCCATCTGGATCGCACGTAAAAGACAAGCCTTAGGGATGCCTGAAGTTAACACATTGAAGTATTCTATGGCATATTCAGGCATTACATTAGACCTAAGAATTCATGTATAGCCTGTGTAGAAAATAGAACAATATTTTAAATATCTGAAACTTAAAAAAAAAAAGATGGCGGGTACTCTTGCGAGATTCTCATACCACAGACCTATGTAGTTTTGTAGTGAAAAGAGTGACAATTTTAAAGGAAGAAGGTTGCAAGTTTAGCACCCTACTTTAGAATTATAATGTATGGGGCCCTAATTGATATGCACAGCACGATTTCAAAATTAAGATGTGTCCTGAATCAAAACAGATAACAGCTTATCCCGGGAAAACTAAAATAAGTGCGTAGCTGCATTTAATTTGTAAAACTAGGCCTTTAAAAAGTCTTTAAAAATAATGTATAAAATAAATAACCGGGTAGGCCTATGCATACTAGCATCATTCTTGTAAAGTGGCTTACATGTTAAGCCAGCTGCTCTCGCCTATCAAAAACGAACGATAACTCCATAATATTTGGTAGCCTTTACAAGAGTGCCGGAGTAGCCTCCCTTGATTCGTGTCAAGTAAATCCAAAGTAGAAGGCCTCCTTCAAATCATGTAACGCCCTTAAAACAAAGTTTTGGTTTCTATTACTTTTTTATGCAAGAAATTAAATCTGCAAGGCTGTCTAAAGGATGAAATATCTGCCTGTAACACATCTAGGCTATACTTGTACACCTTTTTAATATAATTTCACTATCATATTTTTAAGAATTTACTCAGCATACACAATACTATCAACCCAAATCAATCCCTTTTAGCATTTTATGTATATTCGTTTGATGCATTTTACCGAAAATATAACAAGAAAATCACTCCTTCAATTGATCACTTGGTCAGAAACTGTGTGCACTTTTTCACAAATTCGAATAGTCAATAAGAAATTAAGAAGTACACCAAATTATTAAGCTGACGTACGTTGGCAATAAGGAAAATACATTCAGCCTGTGCGAATTAACCTAATTTGTGTTTGCAAAATAAACAACATTTGAATAACTAGGACAACTTTGAAAGGGCTGTTTTATTAAAGTATATTTCTGAGATAATTAAGTGTCATCAGAAGTCTATGAAGGTTCATAGACTTCTGGTGTCATTGAATATATTTCAATTCGTACACCTTCTTCTTCAAAAAAAAAGCCCATTATAATTACAATGTCAACATATTGTTTTTATTGGAAAATATTAACATTTTGACAGTCCATGGCTCTAAGGTTTATAACGACACACGCCTTCCATCAATGTGGCGGGGGTTTGGATCCTACACTGACCAAATAAAACGGTAACATTGAGTAAATGTTTCATTCGATCGCCGTATATGTGGAAGAGTTGCCTGGTTTTCACCGAAGGTCGGGTTTTCCTCTGGGCAAAGAACCCGGTTTAATTCCTTCCCCTCTTAACCTGGCAACGCCCCCACATCAGTGAGATAATCTTGAGTGCGGCATAAAATATCAATCAATCAATCAAGTCTTTTCAAACAATTCCAGTAAATGTATCGAAAAAACAAGCTCCTTATAGAAATTATTTTCAAGGCTAGTTTTCTGAAGTATGGCATTTAGGCCGATGATATCACAAATTTACTTGAATATCTTTTTTTTTTTTTCAGGTATGAATTACGAATCGAAGTATTGTCTGAGAGAAATAGAAGTGGAACTGGTTAAACCAAATGGCTGCTATCTACGTAAGGGCCCCAATGGCTTCACTGAACAATGTTTCTGTACGAATGATCTGTGCAATACGTCATCAAAAGTTGGGCTCATTTCACTCCTCAGCCTCATTGCCCTTATTGGATTGGTTGACTTGACAATACGGAATGCAATCTGATTGGCCAGTGCGATACGTGTGAAACTTGAAGAAGTTCTGTTTTTGAAAAAAGGAGTCTGTGTTAATTTCGTGTTATTAGGAAATAATGTGCTTGTTTCAAATCTTCTGGATTTTATTCAGTGTGACAGTGCTTATGCAGGTTATTTTAAACGACGTGGTGCTGTGACTAAAGGTGGGACAAGATCGAAAAGAATTCATAAAAAAGTACCACAATTTTTATATGGAATGAATTCACTTTCAACAGTGCTTGTCCTTAATTGGGAACATTATGTTTCTTTAAATCTTGGGATCTATATTCCAAAAAAAACAACACGTGGATTATTTCATGGATTATGGTGTGGATTTCCTTCCTGTAATCCTATTTTACCATGTTGTTGTTTTGTTTTTTTTTTGGTGGGGGGGGGGGGGGGCGGAGGGTGTCTTGAAGAAAGTTTCATTGGATATTACTCCATGTTTAGCCTATTTTGTCATATAGGCCTGTGTCGTTTTATTGTTTGTGAAAGAAATGGGCCTAATGCGGATTTTCATTCAAGATCTCGTCAAATTTTCTTTACCTGGCCAAGTGGATATATCACAAAAATGAATGGATTAATATAGGACAGACTGAAGTAAAATTTCCTTTAAGGTATTTCAAATTCTTTAATATTGTCCAGTTTGGTTTAAAAGAGTGGACCATCACGTGACACGCACCTCTATACGGATTACATCTTAATATTGTATATGAAGTTCATCTGGTTGAAAGCCTCGGTAAACAAATAATTATTTTTCATTATGATTGTATAAGAAATATCCTACTAATTATGCTACCACATGGAAGATCTTCCGTGTATTTTAGTGTTCAAAAATATAATATAGAATTGCTTGCAATAGACTGAAGTGTGCAAGGCATGTCAGGTACCAAGGGGGGGGGGGGGGGTCAGGGGTTTCCTTCGGTAATACATGGGGTCCTGCTTCTATAGAACCCAGGGGTCGATACACAAAGATACATTAATACTGTTTAACTCTTTCACTACCGGAGCAATTTTCATGGTTGGCCCAGGCACACTTTTGGTAAATTTTTATATTACGACATCAAACTACATCAACGCCTTGTGAATCCGACCTTTTCACAGTTTATATGGAGAAGTATATATTTTCATAATCCCAGATGTATTTCTAAGAACACTAAACAAACATTTTGTCTCAAATGTAATTTGGCTTTTTTATTTCCTAATTTGCATATTGTTTGAAATGGAAGGATGTTAAAAATTCGCAAAATTCAATTCTGACTTTTAAACATTCACGTACCATGCAGAATCTGCTTCTTATAATACAAGGGAGGGTTGTAGCAAAGAGAGTAGATTGACAAGAGTGGTCACTTCGCTCGCGCCATGTTGAATTTGAACTGTGCACGATTCGATTAGGAACCTCCTTCCTGTAGAGGGCGCCCTGTAATCGAATCGTGTACAGTCTGAACACACTTCCGCTAGGGGGCCATAAAAACATGCCGGCAATTCTGATTGGACGAAGTGACCGCTCTTGTCAATCTACTCTCTTTGGTTGTCGTCCTTCGTCTTAGAAATAGGCAATACTGCAGTGATTTTCATGGTCAAGCCAACAGCAACAAAAATACCATAGACAAACTAAACTTTGTTTATTACTAAAAAGATGTATTGAAACATTTTTTGCAGCCAAAAAAAAACCTATGTAGTTTGCAGCCATTTTTTTAATGCTACGGTAATGATCTTGGGGTTGGCGTTATGTTGGCGTTTAGCAATGAGCACTTCGGTAAACAAATCCCTAGCCATTCCCTTCATAGTCTGTGACCTTGACCTTAGGTCTATAGAACTGAGCATTCATCAATGTCTACAACTTTTTCATTCTTAAGAAAACATGATTGTATATGCATCAGAAAAGGATTCTGAAACCATTCCCAGGCTCGCCTATATGTTTCAACAATTACGAAACAGTTGCATATATATTTAATTTGCTAATGTAGGCCTATTTGTCATTCATTACATATCTGTTCTATACCAATTAAATGACATGTATTTGTAAATAATTGGATTTTGATTGAACCTGGTATTGTACATTTCTCATTTGTATACAAATGTACCTGTATTGTATTTTATAGTTATATTTGTAATCTTCATAAATAGATCTTTAGAAATGATTTTTGGATTCTATACAATTAATTTCCGACACATTGTTTGCAAAGCAGCCAAGCTCCTTATGCTTTGTTTTTAGATCTCTTATTACGTTTAGAAATGATTTTCGATTGTATGCAATCAATTTCGTGCCCAGTTTCGCCATGTTGCAGCTACCATCACTATGGCTTTATAGTTTATATGCCACGGAAGCAGGATTGGGCAAGGCGTGAATAAATTTCCAATTCCTTTCTACTCAAAACTGAAAAAAGACGTTTCGTATAGGCCTATAGGCCTACGAGAAAAGATAGGCTACATTTATTATAATAAATATTTTTGTGGATGGTGTACTTGGAAACATAAGCCCAGTCCTGCGATTATAGTAAAGGCAATGCTCAAATTTATCCTTCACTGGAAGAGTTTTTCCTATTACTCTAAGAATATAAAAATTTGAGAAATGCTGGGTTTAACACAACAAAACCAAATGCCCTTGTATTTCAATTAATTTCATTTTTAAAAAGTGCTAATTCCATTGCATAACATGAAGTCATATTTTGTACATTCCTATGTATTTAAATGTCGAAACATGTAGACTTACAGTTTAAATATGTATATCCTGATAGGCATGCGTGCCAAGGCCAAGCATAGGCCACTATTTTTATAAATTCGTATTTTCATGCTGAAAATAAATTTTTCTAGAAATTCCATTGCCAAGTTTTATCTTGTTGTGCAATTAATCTCGTGTTATTGGTGACATTTAGAGTGTCATTTTTACTTTTGCGGTTCAATGCGCAGGTATTTTTGTGAATTTAATCACCATGTATTTATAATAAGACAGCTTTAGTCTGGATATTTGTGATGCTACCGCCAGAGGGAGCCACTTCCGCTATGTTCAACTTGTTCTGCGGTTAGGATTTCTGACGAGTGAATGTCGAAACAGACGTGTGTTATTTAAGTTGAAGGTGTTATTTGGGGGGAAGCTGCTTTTAAACTATGCAAAATATTCAGGTCCTCGTATTCCCCTTGGTTTTGGTGTTCGCCGTTTTACGTTCATGTAAGTATTACAGGAAATACAGCACGATTTTCAAAGCACATTCCTGGGACGTTAAAATTTAACAAAGTCGCCCCCAGCCAGTTCAAGTTCGACTACTATCAGTAACAACTAAGAGTTTTAGTTTCACATAATTATTTCATTATCATTTTTATTTATTTTTGGCTCATTTAAATTGATTTGCCGTGCCTCTATCGATGGTAAACAGTGCTGTCTTTTAAGTCCGAACTTAAGTTGTATGTCAGTCGATTTCCGGTTTGGGATTGCTACAACAACAACATTTGAGGCTAATCAAGATTTGGGCCATGAACTATATGAGTGGAATGGTCACGTCACATTGGTTAGATTGGGTCTGGCGTGTTAAAATCGCCGTTATAGCTAAGAGATACTGTCTCTCTCGAAACGCAAATAACGTTCTTCTACAAATTTATGACATCACGAATCAACAATCAAAATTGACGTCACAAGAGTGATTTGTCATCATGTTATGACGTAAATAATGTAGTCGTTGCGTCAGGACTAGTGACCTCGTTCTTTCGCTTCCTCTGTAACATCAGATAAGTATTGCCATCTCATTATAATGGCGGCGCTCGCTATAACTACAACGTCACGTGATCTCCCTTCCACGCATATAGTTCATTGGATTTGGGCCTTTGTGGGAAGGGAAAGGGGGCGGGGAAGAAGGCTGTTTCTCAAAATATTTATGCCCAATACAAGTCAAATGCAAAGACTGTCATGCCAACATAAACCTTCAGCAATTTGCCCATTCGTAAAATTATGTCTCGGATGTAAATGTTTTGAGAAACAGACCTCTGAACCCTGTTTAACAAAGGTGTGTAGTGTACGTTTTTATGTAACTGTCTTCCGGACCCATTTTCTAGAGATACGTAGCTATGACAGTTACATAAAAACTTACACACGTCACTATAACATTTCATGAAACAAGCTCCCAAACACGGCAAATTATATAAGACAGACCAAGAATCATTTTGAATGTAGTAGCAAATAAGCACTGCACGTTTGGGAAAGTGGCCGATCAGCGGGTTGATTGTCATTGTCATTTTTGTCCAAACGTTACCCACTGATCGGAGAGGTCTATTCTCCGTCGTTCGCCGATCAGCGACTTTCCCCAGTTGACCTGATAAGATAACATTGAAAGGTACACCAAATAAATTGAGTGATTTGGGTTTTACGTCCTGCTTAACAGTATTTCAGTCATATGAAGACGTCTCCTTATGGCAGGGCAGATTTCCACCGCTCTTTTAGGTGCTGCCTCACCGAGACGACTCGCCGCAGACACCCAGCAAGCCCCCTCACCCAGTCACATTGCTGAGTGCCAAGCGAAGCAGCAGCAGCTCCCACTGTTAAAGTCTTTGGTCTGACTCAACCCAGGCTTGAACCTGGATCTTCCAGCCCTGAAGCGGACCAAATAAAAGTATCCCATTGATAACATAAGTTACCACAACACTAATTGGTTAACATTCAACTCCGTAATCAGTTATAATTGAACTTTATTGATTGGAGAAATCCAGATAAGTACATAAACTGCGTTTGTCTCCATTTGTGTTCCACAAGATGTGGTTTACAAGGCTAATGAAAAATAATAAATAACCTTGATTGATTTATGATTATTTTGGTTTTCTATTATTGTCAGTGGTAAAATCGTAATGTATTCAGCCCAAAAATACGATAATTTACTGTATAAAAAGTGAACTCTGTTTAACTTTAAGACATGTCAAAGCCGACTGGAAATAAGCAAAGACAATCAAGGATTTCCCTGAATGCTAGCTATTGTACAATCTTAGTTTTTTATGCTCCATGAAAACTTTCGGGGGGAGCATATAGTCGCCAGTTTGTCTGTCCGTCCGTCCGGATTTTTTTTCCGGGGACATATTTCAGGTAATATTGTCAGGATTGGTTTGAAACTTCGCTGGTATATCCTCATTACCAAGACCTTGTGCAGTTTTACGCTTTTCTCTCTGTGACAAGAATAATTTTAGAGTTATTGCCCTTGGTTTCTTCAATTTGTCAAATTTACCCAGACTGCTTGTCCGGGCCATATCTTAATTAATATTGTCAGGATTGTTTTGAAACTTGGCTGGTATATAGTCATTACCAAGACCTTGTGCAGTGTTACTCTTTTCTCTCTGTGACGAGAATAATTTTAGAGTTATTTCCCTTGGTTTCTTCAATTTGTCAAATTTACCCAAACTGCTTGTCCGGGCCATACCTTGGTTAAAATTGTCAGGATTGTGTTGAAACTTGGCTGGTAGATTGTCATTACCAAGACCTAAGCCTTGTGCAGTGTTACGCTTTTCTCTCCGTGACAAATATAAGTTTGAGAGTTATTGCCCTTGGTTTCTCATTATCATATTTGGCAAATTTTACCCAGACTGCTTGTCCAGGCCATATCTTAATTAATATTGTCAGGATTGTTTTGAAACTTGGCTAGTACATGTGTATATAGTCATTACCAAGACCTTGAGCAGTGATACGCTTCTGATCTCCAGAAAAATGGATATTTGCAGAGTTATTGCCCTTTTCTAATTATTTGGTCAAATTTGCTGAGCGTATATTTGCGATGAGGAACCGGGGAGCATCCATCAGTTTTACTGATACTTTTCTTGTTTACCAGGCAACTACAGCAATAATAATAAAGGAAATAGTCAAATAAAACCCCTAAAATAAAAATGGTAATTGGTTACTTTCAATGCTTGAAGAAATTTATTTTTATTTTTGGGGATTACACTTTCTAGTTTAGTAGGGCCGGTTCAGGAATAAAAGAAATGTATTTTGTTTGTGACCACATCGTCTTATTTATTTTTTTTTGGATATTTTGACAGAAATGTTACTTTAAAAACTCCTACTTTAAACCACCATTTCTGTGCAATATGTCCCTAATATAATTTATGTTTTAAATACTTTGCAAAGCAGTTTTACTTGTATTCAATATCTAAAGCAACAATCACAACAACAAAAATTTCTCATACCCTGGTTTGGGCACCCAAACTGCAGAAGTCCAAACACCATACATGGGGTTCCAAATCAGCCTAGATTAGGCCCTGGTGGTGTAGCCTGTTACTCTTGTTCTAAAACTTTTGAAACCCAAAATCTGTTACCCATCATTAAAGCCAGTATATGGTATTCATTCACGTATAGTGAAACTAGCATCACTATCGATTGATTGGTTTCCAACATTTCAGAACCCATTCAATTTTTTTTTACTGACACTGAAATTATCTGTCCCATTGTGGCCTTGCTTTAAAAGCCATGTTTGCTCCCAGTTTTTACATGTACTGTACTTTTGTAGAACCGTATTTCTTCTAAATATTCAGCCATTCTAATGGCCTAAATTTTCCATTGAGTTAGACAAAAAAGGGGACATGGAGTTGTGTTTAAGGATAACCATTTTCACACTCTGCTCGGCGGGTCATATTGCCTTAAATTCCCTCTATAAATGAGCAAATTTGTCTGGCCTCATTTAGCATATTTCTTTTCTAATAATCGAATCCTTATGAGGAAAAAGATGGTTGAATCTTTAGAAGAAATACGGTATGCCAAATTAATTACAAAATGTAGCCTTGCTGAGGTTCTATGGCTTAACCTTAAAATTAGGGTTGGGGGAGGGGCTTGGTCATTTGATACATGTCTTTTTTGTCAACATGTGACTTTAAGCCCAAATAAATCAAACGGTGTTCATTACCCTTGAATAATATTGATGTGTTCTATCTGTCATGAAAACTTGAAACTGGGACTGGTAGATTCTGCTGAATTTCGTATGATAATGTCTCGCACGTTATTAATGAAACTGGGACTGGTAGATTCTGCTGAATTTCTTATGATAATGTCTCGCACGTTATTAATGAAACTGGGACTGGTAGATTCTGCTGAATTTCGTATGATAATGTCTCGCACGTTATTAAGAACGCTTTGACCTTGGCAAAAATCAGTCAATCGCTCTTTGAATCCTTACAGTCATTCCATTAGTGACTCTCGTGACATTTAGAAACTAAAATGTTCATAGCTTCCAAAATTTTGAAAATCATTTTAGAATGTGACTCCTCTGACAGTTAAAACGTGAGTCTCGTGGCAGGTCTCCTATTAGAGTGGAAATATAGTTATTTGGTAGTATAAATACAAAGTAATTTATTTACTTTCTAATGTTATGGGGACAGACAGAAATTGAAATTAGCTCCTGACATTTCTAAGCTCATTAATTTTGTTGAGGACTAGTTAACGTAAAAAATCTCATTTTACCGCTGTTAACTGTGAATGACTCTAAATATCAACATACCAAAGGTAAAAATGGAACACAACATCATTGTAGGTCTAATTAGAATTGCCATTAAAAACTATAAAAATAGTTAAATAATGGGAGTCCCACACAGACTTTCCATCGATGCAGCGCTGGTTCGAATCACAAAAATTAAAAAATTTCTGAGTGAATTTTTCACTTGGTCATTGTATGTGGAAGAGTTGCCAGGTACTCGCCGGAGGTCGGGTGTTTCCTCCGGGCAACACTGCCATATAAGTGAAATAATCATGAGCGGGGCGTAAAACATCAATCAATCAATCAATTTGATTTTCCATTGATTGGATAAAACTAATGAAAAGATGGTGACGTCGTTGGGAAACTACATGTACATGTTGTCTAATGTTAAAATGTTCTTTCCCTAGTTTCCCTTTTAGTTTTTCAAGATATCTCAAACGCTTAACTTCTCAAGATAAATGGTATTAATAAAATAATTGCATGTGGAAGACCAGACCATAAAATTTGGTGTCTGTCAGAAACATTGAATTAATTCCGTACATTTAAATGCTGGGAAACAACCGGTACCGATGCTAGTTTCGTTATACATCAGACCAAATGTCTTTAATGTGACGCCCAAAGGGCCGAACGCTACAGATGGTAGCCATGTTTAAATAAGGAAGATTCCTGAATGGCTGGGAATACAAAACATGGCCGCTGTGAGAGCGGGAAAGTGTTCCAACCAGTTCTAGGTACGGATCTAATGCAATAACTCTGGCCTATAACTCGACAACAGGGGAATGGATATCAAGAAATTTTCATGATGGGTAACAGTTTTTCGGTTACCTTAGTTTTAGAGCAACAGTACCAAGGGGCTACCAGAACCCTGATCGTTACCGTGAAATCCTATGGCCTGAAAACTCACGGCGATCAAAAAATATGAAAAAATCTTAATTCTCGCAGTTAATGCCACATTCTTTGCTAAAATTTTGAATACTGTTAAAATTATGATTTTAAACGACTGACTTTTTCCTAAAGTTAGGAACGCCGCCATATAAGTGAAATAATCTTGAGCGCGGCGTAAAACACCAACCAACCTAAAGTTACGAACTTTCTATTCATCATTTTGTATATTCAACAATGATTTAAACTGAGTGAGTTATTTAATGGACTTTATCTACGAAAAACAGACAAAGTATTTGGGTTTGAGGGACACAAAAAACCTACTGAGAAATTTGAGATTGTAAACTAAGAACAAACAAGACTAGAAATAAGAAGAAGCTGAAATTAGCAAGTTTGCCTTAAAATATACTGTCGGGGCCATAATTTCGAGTAAGTCCAAAATTTTAACAGCTGCCTTAATAGACCAAAAACCAGTCTCTGGTGCTGAGAAAGCCTGACATTTGCACCCAGACAAAAACAGAGAAAAAAAATAGTTTGATACATGTAATTCTATAAAATTAGACAAAGGTAAAATAATTTAAGGGTCCAGGACCCTGTTTCACAAAGCGGCGTAGCGTAAGTTTTCATGTAACTGCCATCGCAACCCATACTGTAGAGATACGTTAGTAAGAAAGTTAAGTAAAAAATACATCTACAACGCTTTGTGAAACAGGACCCAGGGCTAACACTGGTTAGACAGTCAATCTGAAGAAAATATCCCCGCTTGTCTTTCACTTTATTAAGCCGATTGGTCAAACAACTGAAAAACAATTACACTAAAAGTAGAACCTCATTTGGTATAAGGATATTTGACTGAATGGTCAGAGAATGTAGTGAGGGTGCTGGCTTGTTCTGTTTGTTAAAAATAGCATGATCTGCACACTGGTGCCGTTACAACTAATTGATTTTCCAGGAATAGAAATTAAGCCAGTGTTGAAGGGTAGAAGAAGAGAATAGCAACTGATAACTATCTAGTTTAAGCTAACGGTTTTCTTGCTGTTTTGACCCCCTTTGTTAGTTGTAACCTGGATGAAATTTTAGGGTTATTTCCTGCACTTTTGTGTGTGGGGGGGATTGTGTTTAATTAATTAGTGTCTTTTAGAAAGTGGGTATAACAGTATTCTCGTTATTTTGGCCGGTTGGCTGAATGGATAAGGCAGCCGACATTTAGTGCTGGCGATAGGTGCCATACTCTGGGACCTGGGTTCGATTCCTGTTTTGGGTGTCACCCAAAAATCGGTAGAGGAATTTCTACCATATTTTCAAGAAAGTGTAATCCCAAAACAACGAGAATACTGGGCGGGATTGGGTCATTATGGCTTTCTTCAACTTAAGACCATCCGGTTTCCAACTCAACTAAGCCCTGCAACATCAACATATCAGTAACAAAAACATTTCAATAAGGCGGAAAACCTCAATCGGTAAATTTTCTGACCCAATATTTATCAAATCTACTACATTATATTAAAGGAGAAGAAAACAAAAAAATACTTTATGGTTCAAAACAAGCGCGCTTGTTTTTCCTTTCCAACGGTACCAAACACATATTTTTGTGATTTTTTCACGAGACATGATGTAGTTTATAAAATACCGTATTATGTTACACACACACAACAAATTGGTCAACTTTCAAAATCTCCCATTAAAACCCAGGTTAATTTCACTCTCTTCAAAGTATTCCTATGTCCAGCAAATTGCTTTCAGTTTCACGAAACTTATACTGAATTACAAAAGAAGCTTTGAGGAAAATGTGACTAGCAAAAAAATGGTCTGCGTGCCACATTGCTGAATTACGAAGGCCTTGAAGAGGATGAATTTAACCTAGGCTTAAATGGGAGATTTTGAAAGTTGACCAATTTGTTTTTCTTATTGTAGAATTTTATTAACTTCACTGTTAGGAGTAAAAAAATCGCAAAATTATGTGTTTGGTATCGTTGGAAAGGAAAAGTTTGTGAACCGTAAAGTGATTTTTTTGTTATCTCCCCCTAGAATGGTAGTTGTAGTTATAGCATGCCAGATAATTTCGGTGGCAATCAGAAACATTAAATAGTTTCCGTATATTGAAATGCTGGGAACCAACCGGTAGTGGGTACCAAAGCTAATTTTGTTATACATATATACTGGCTTTCTTTTTGGGTAACAGATTTTCGTTTACATAGTTTTAAAACAAGAGTAACAACGGGTAACCTTAAACAATTGGTACCATGAAATCCTCTTTGAATAAATCTGCCGCCACCATGTTAGTGAAATAATTTTTAGTGCGCCGTAAAAGGATCAATCTCATAAAACTGATAACATCGTCATATATCAGTATTTAGTGAATAATCATAAATGGTCTGTAGAACACCAAATAATCAATGATTTGACTGTTTTATTTTCAGGTGAAGGAATTCAATGTCACCAATGTAACACCTATGTCTCTACCCCTGAGGACCCCCAATGTGAGGATCCCTATATTGATGACTACATGGACGACTGTGAGAGTGATGACACACATTGTGTAAAAATGGAGAATGTCGCAACTCAAGTAGATACAGAGCTAGGAGGTCTTATACGTAAGTTCTGCCAATTTTACATTCATTTAGCTGGGGGGGGGGGGGGGGGGCCTCCGTGGCTCAGTAGGTAGAGCGTTGGACGCTCAATCCGAACAGCCTTCCACCAATGGGTTCAAACCCCGAACGACCTATGTGGGATGGTTGCCAGTTACCAACGGAAGGTCGTGGGTTTCCTCCGGGCATAGAGCCCGGTTTCCTCCCACAATAAAACTGGCAACGCCGCCATATAAGTGAGATAATCTTGAGCGCGGCGTAAAACACCAATTAATCATTTAGCTGGGCTGCTCACACGTTTTAAAAATGAGGTGTCAGCCACGCTCAGTTCTCTCTCCCCTTTAGGGCTTTATGCATTTAGAAGTTGAGTAGATAACATAATGCTGATTTTTATAATAAAGAAAATCAGCCTTGTTATTAAATTTAACTTAAAGATTGATTGATTAATGTTTTACGCCACACTCAAGATTATTCCACATATATGACGGTGTTGCCAGGTTTAGTGGGGGTTGTTTTTTCACTTGATTGGCTACGTTAGAGTTGAGGGGGTCTCGGTGGCTCAGTCGGTTAGAGTGCTACAGCCTCAGTCTGATGCAGGCCCCCCATCGATGTGGCTCTGGTTCGAATCACACTTTCCAAATAGAAAGCAAATAGAAATTGAAAAATTTCTGAGTGGACTTTTCAATCAATCAAACAGTCAACAGTTTCCTCCGAGCAAAAAGCCCGTTCTCCTCCCCCACTAAATTCCCAACGTCGCCACATAAGTAATCAATCAAACAGTCAACAGTTTCCTCCGAGCAAAAAGCCTGCTCCCCTCTCCAACTAAATTCCCAACGCCGCCACATAAGTAAATAATGTTGGGATTGCTGTTAAATTCCAATTTATCATAACCCACTCCTTCTTAAAAATGATCTTGTATATTTCATCGTAACATGAATGAACATTACCTAAAGTGGCATGAGCTGCCAAAATCTTTATTTCCACGTTAAAACAGAATGTTGAAATTATTGGCTTTTTTTCTCAAGACGTATAATTCAGAAGCTTTTTATTGCTTCTAGTCTCGAAAATGTACGATAAAGTATTGTTTTGAACTAACTTTTGCTTAGAATGAATGAATGGTCGTCCCGGTTATTTAAATTTTGTTTACTTTTCGAACACGTTTTCGCTTCGTACAGGCCATATACTGTATGGATTTTCCTCATTCCAACGCCAATCATTTAGTTTTTCGATGGCCTTCAAAGCTTCTTACTGTCGTGACAATCAGAAATCATGAAACAAGTGTGAATTTTGGCAGCTCATGCCACTTTACTTAATGTCGCAGAAACACAAATAAATCAATCATTTTTCAATACTAATTACTTTTTGTTTTTCCTTGTTCAGGTAAAAAGGTAATTTCTCGCTACTGCCAGAGTATGCCTGACCTGAACGGAGACAAATGTTATACAAAAGTGGGTTCGGCCAGCCTGAGGATCCTGTGTTTCTGCGGCACTGACGGCTGTAACGCGGGACCAATCAACAAACCTTTCCTCGTCCTTGTAACAATGATAGCGTTCGTAACAATGATCTGCTCGTCAATTTTCACCACATTGTAAAAAAATTACCTCGCTATCATGTCTTACTTGCCGTCAGGGTATTTGTCCATTTCATTTGTTGTGTTTTTTTGTTACATTTTCTTCAATTCATAATCTTAAATTTACAGCAATATTTTCTGTTAGATACAGATAGACATTTTTGCAAGTGGGGGTGAGATTTTCTGCCCTTCCTCTTAACAAAATAAGTCACTAGACTTTATAAAACTTGAGTCTCCCACCAACAGATTGTTGGTTTAAATTGTACAAAATGCAAGTTTTAGGTAGAAAAACTATCAACAGAAATGGGTCACCCAATAAACCAACAATTTGTTATACGTAAGTTATTCTCATGTAAAATATGCGGCCTCAATGGCTCTGCTGGTGTAGGAATATGTGCTCCATCGGTATGGCCCTTTCCGCAATGAGTTGCAGGTTTAATTTCATGCAATCCTCATAAGCAGAAGGGGCCTGGGTGGTCCACTGGGTTAGGGTGATCGTCCCTCAGTCCCACACGTACGTCTGTGTTCCAGTGGGCTAGAGTGATTGTCCCTCAATCCCACACAGACCTCCGCGTTCCAGTGGGTTAGTGTGATCGTCCCTCAGTCTGATGCAGACCTTGGTGGTCCAGTGGGTTAGAGTGATCGTCCCTCAGTCCCACACAGACCTTGGTGGTCCAGTGGGTTGAAGTGATCGTCCCTCAGTCCCACACAGACCTCGGTGATCCAGTGGGTTAGAGTGATCATCCCTCAGTCCCAAACTGATCTCGGTGGTCCAGTGGGTTAAAGTGATTGTCCCTAAATCCCACACAGACCTTGGTGGTCCAGTGGGTTAACGGTCAGGGGTTTCTTCCCCCACTAAACCTAGCAACGCTGCCATATAAGTGAAATAATCTTGAGTGCAGCGTAAAACGTCGATCAATCATAATCTGAAAATTCTTAATATACTTTTTTATTTGAGCAAGCTGGTACAAAGATTGTTTAGTCTCATTTTGTGCACTTGACAAAGTAGCTGAGCCGAAATTAAAATTCAATTGTAATTTTTCTTTATCAATATATGGAAAATAAGAGAAATTCATATCATAAAACCGTTGTTGCTGTATAATGACTTACTGATTTTTGTACACATTTAATTTTTGTGCATATTTTATTTTTTAGGTAGTTTTTATTTGTATGAATCATATATATTCGTTTTTACGTACATACGATTTTAAATTTCTTTAATATGTTATGTAAATATTTCACTGTGCATAGGTTGTATAAATGTGCATAATGCTATGTAAAAAGTAATAGATTTATTCAAATATTGTCCAAAAAGATACCGTCATAGGAAGCTTATTTTGTCATTTTTTTATTTCACATATCTTTTTATTTTATTTTTATGAGTTTTTTTAAATTACTGTTTTGGGGGGCACAAATTCGAATCCAACACAAACTTTTGTGTATTTTTCTCTTGACCACCTGATGTGGCCAGTTGACCAGTATCATGCCCAAAGGTAGAGGTTTACTCCATCAAAGAGTATGGTCTCTTGACCGATGGTCAATAAACCTGGCAACGTTGCCATTTAAGTGAAATAATCTTGAGGACTGTAAAAAAACATCAGTCAATGAATTTATATTAATGGGGCTTCCGCTTTCCACTTAGAGCTTTTATGATCTTTTACTGTGTTAAACAACTTTCAACGTTTTCTTTCATATATTTCCCTATGCTCCCCTTTTATTTTTTTTTCTTCAAATTAATAGATGCCAAAATCAGTATATTTCTAGCGCTCTACTCGCTGGTGGGGGGGGGGGGGGGGTATTGCTGGACATTTTTTGTTGGAAATATAGCTAAGTCGTTATTTCACCTCTCCGCGAGCGCAACAAGTTTTGGACAAGCGTTTAAGGTTGGATGCACCACAGGCACACGGAGTGCTCTCCCTTATCCACCCTCAGTTATAGTATAAATATGGACCATATTTATAGTATAACTGAGGGTGGATAAGGGAGAGCACTCCGTGTGCCTGTGGATGCACTCAGCGAAATAATTCTGATGTCATGATATTTGTGACCTCACAATGCCAACATTCTGTGTTTGTCTCCCCTGTTTAGAACATTTGGCCAAAACATGTGGAGCTGTCAAAGAGGTAAATTGTTCACCAAACAACCAATTTCTATTTTCACATTTTAAAGCTTTTGTTCCTGGCAATGATGTTATCAAATTTTAGGTGACTTCAGTTATTTCAAAGGCTTCTTGTGGGTTTTGAACCATGAACTTCTTGCTCAACACATGACTCTCAGTCTCGACCAAATCAAGGTTCATTCAAAACGATAAGAAGTGTTGAATTAACTGAAGGTTTAATTGATCTTTGTTAATATGTGAAAATTGTTTTTAATTTTAAATGAAATTATTCACTGCCATTTTTTACATAATATTAAGACTAAAATGTAATCCAGCTTAAATAACAGGTTTTCCTTATTAAATTTAATGGAATAGTTATCTCCCTTGATGAATTATCCCCCCTTTGTATTGGGAGTGTGATCTTGTTCACAGATTGGGCCCACAGAGTGCTCTCCCTTATCCACCCTCTGTTGGACCATATTTATAGTATAACAGAGGGTGGATAAGGGAGAGCACTCCGTGTGCCTGTGATTGAATCTGTATTATTAAATTTAATGGAATAATTATCTCCCTTGATGAATTATCCCCCTTTGTATTAGGGGTATGATCCTGTTTACAGAAATGTTCTGCATTATCATATTTTAGGAATTTTAAGATAGTTTTCACCCTTGATGAATTTTCCCCTACTTATATAAATAGTCCAGAAGATTTCGAGTACGTTTTAGTGTTTATAAATATAGAAATGGTCTGTGTTAATGTAATGGTGAACTACCTTGATTCCCCCCCCCCCCCCCCCCCCCTCTACCATTTTGGATTAGGAGAAGGGCCCTTATATAGATGGTCTGCATTTGTTAATGGCATAGATCGTTATATGTCAGGACACAAGTGACAAAAATCCTGCAGACATATGAATTGTTGCTTTTTCTACGCAATTGTTGACGATCCACAACCGCATGTGCATCCAAGGACGCGCATGACTAGAGAATAGTGCCTGTGGTTGTGATTTCACATTTTTATGGTGATGATTTCGTCCCTGTTTTATAATAGTCTCAGGCAGATACTAATTATTATATATATATGCTATTAAGCTGTCAACATGACACATTATTCACCGTTATATATGCTTTAGGTAATAAAAACATTTTTAGAACTTCGGAAATTTGTTTTCTTTTAGACGTGGAATAATAGTCAAATTCAAAGAAACATTTCTGAGTTAGTTTTTTCACTTAAAACATGAACTTTTCACTCAACAAATAACACTCCATCTCTACCAATTTTTTGTCTATTCAAACCAATTGGAAATGTATTGACGGATCTTACCGTTAACTCTTTTTTGTTACCTTTGTGGAGGGGGTGTTCCTCTGTGCAACTCTCGGAGGACTAGTTACCATGGCTGGGTGCTGAGTATCAACTATTTCAGCGGCCCTCATGTTCCGTTTATCAAGAAGCAAAATAAAGTCTTCACCAAAAATTAATGAAAAAATTTTTAATTTTACAAAATGTACATATAGGAAAGATAATTATGTTTGATGTATAAATGGGAAATTGTGGTTCAAATCCAAACAGTAAAATCATATATAATTGTATACAAGACACAATTCTATCTCCGGTATGTACATACAAAGCCTCGGTAAGTAAACTTCAGAATCTAGACAGTCATAAAATAATTCTTAACTTTAAACGTATGAGTAATCAGTTAAACATTTAGTAAGATGATTTCTTCAAGCATCAATCAAGTATTGCTATTAAAAAAAACTATTTAAAACGAGTATAAAATATATATGGTAACTTTAGATGGCTAAAATCTACAACAGTTATTTTTAATGCAAAGTTCCAAATTTTCTGGTAGGATTTTGGTATTTTATTTTGGTGAGAGGATCAATAAGTTCTTTTTCCGTTTCTCTGACTTGGTGGTTCTCTCCATCAAATTGGTGGGCCACGGTGTATCAGTCAGTCCGGCACAGGCCTCGGTGGCTCAGTCCGGCACAGGCCTCGGTGGCTCAGTCAGTCCGAGTGATAGTCTCTCAGTCCGGCACAGGCCTCGGTGGCTCTCTCAGTCCGACACACACCTTCCATCGATGCGGCACAGGTTCTAATCCCACAGAGACCAAATAAAAATTGACAAATTTCTGATTGAATTTTTTAATAGATCTATGCATTGATGGAAGGCCGGTTTTGGACTGAGGGACTATTACTCTAACGGACTAAGCCACCCACTTGCAAATTGAAACACGTGTACATAACATTTTTACTTAAAATTCTTATAAAATCTAATAACTTCAAAAGTAATTACTCAATCTGCATTAGCTCCGGTTTCGACTTCAAAATTACTATTTTTTTTATACTGACCGCCATATCTATGAAAAACTAAAAACTAAACATTTGTAAGTCAGAAACCCAATTCTGCATATACATTTTATCATTTAACCTGTCAAGCACAATTGATGGCATATGCGAGTTAGCAACTACTAAGATTATGAAATTAAGGCCATATGGAATGCCGATGTAGAAAAGGTCGTTTGAAAAAACTCATGATTAAAAGCCAAGCTAAAGTATTACCTTCAGAATTTAGTCTGCGTAAAAAGATAAAATACGACCAGCTACGTGGTGACCTGTTATTAAATAACAAAGTGGGCTACCTCATTTAAAAACGAGCATGGTGCGCAACATTAATTGGAAAGGCCAATTATGAAACATTTTTTACAGAACTATCGCAAGTCAACTATGTTCATGTATTAAAAAAATAATTAAAACAATGACATCTTCTGTACACAAGATTATATATAAAAAGGTTTGATATATGTACAAAATTTCAATACCAGTATATATGCTATAAGTATATTTAATACACTAGTCACTCCTGTTGTCTTTAAGTGGCATGATCTGCCAACATGTTGATTTTCAACAAAATCAAGTAGAAAGGGGATCTGAATTTCGTTATTTTGTTTGTCTTTTTTCGCTTTGACAATATTTGAAATTTTTTGGCTACTATCCCCAAAGGGTACAAATATTTAGTTGCAACAACAGTTTTAAATTTCTTTACAAATAAAAGAGGATATGGTTTTATGTGGCATTGAGGAGGAAATGAACCCCTTATAAGCACGCACCATCAACCCAATACCATCAACCTTCTTTGTCCTTCCAAAGATTAAATAATATCAAATTTCAAAACTTTCTCTTCATGTGACAAACTTGTTTTGAAAAAAATCCACTATTTAATAGATTTGTTCCCATACATTTGAAAACTTAGCAATTAGCTTATGAAGGTTTAAATGATTCAGTTGAAGACAAGAAAATGGTCCCATTTTAAAATATGAATACAAGGTCGGAAAAAAAATTTGAGATTTCATAAAACGTTATTCAGAAAAAATGTTACAATAATGGAAAATATGGTGACCGGTAAAAATTTGGTTTTAAGAAATGATCCTGTATTGCATCCGTTAAAGTCATTACAGAAACAATATTGCGTAGTTGGGTCCGTGGTTTCTTGGCCGTTATAAGGGTTGTTAACTCTTGCATTCAGACAAAAGCCTTGGCGGCGTCGGACAGGCATCCGTAAACGGTGATATGTGTTCACCATCAATTCACTCTCACAAGCCCTGGTTATCTTAATGTCACCTGGTCAAACAACAAAAGCAATGCATATAAATATCAACAGGTAAAAAAAAAATCTTAAAGTGGCATGAGCTGCCAAAAATCACACTTTTTTCATAATTTCTGATCGCCATGACAGTAAGAGGCTTTGAAGGCCATCGTAAAACTTAATGATTGACGTTGGAATGAGGAAAATCCATGCAGTATACAAACCGAAAACGTGTTCGAAATGTAAACAAAATTTAAATGACCGGGACGACCATGCATTCATTCTAAGCCAAAGTTAGTTCAAAACAATACTTTATCGCACATTTTCGGGACTAGAAGCACTAAAAATTTCTGAAATATACGTCTTGAGAAAAATAGCCAATAATTTCAATATTCTGTTTCAACGTCAAAATATCAACATTTCGGCAGCTTATCCCACTTTAATGCAACAGTGGAAAAAGTTGTGGGATGGAGTGAGTGAGTGACTGCTTAAAGCATTTTGCAACGACATGTCGCATTGACAGTACAACTATACATTTCACAGTTATTTTAGTCAAGAAGATTTTCCCTGTGACCGTGCGTTTTACCAAAGAGAGTAGATTGACAAGAGTGGTCACTTTGTCCGCGCCATGTTGAATTTGAACTGACGATTCAATTCAATTCAAAGTTTATTGTACGAATACAAAGCCCACAAAGGGGCGGGTACAACATGGTAATACAATAACAATATAACAACAAATAATCAAGATATATTATTGACTGCTTCTCATTTGAAAACAGTCATGACACGATTCGATTATTAGGAACCTCCTTTCTGTAGGAGGGCACCAACACAAATGAGGAGGGCACCGACACAAATGACGAGGGCACCGACACAAATGAGGAGGGCACCGACACAAATGAGAAGGGCACCGACATAAATGAGAAGGGCACCGACACAAATGAGAAGGGCACCGACATAAATGAGGGAACCGACACAAATGAGAAGGGCACCGACATAAATGAGAAGGGCACCGACACAAATGCAGGACACAAATGAGAAGGGCACCGACACAAATGAGAAGGGCACCAACACAAATGAGGAGGGCACAGACACAAATGGAGGACACAAATGAGAAGGGCCCCGACACAAATGAGAAGGGCACCGACACAAATGAGAAGGGCACCGACACAAATGAGAAGGGCGCCGACACAAATGAAAAGGGCACCGACACAAATGAGGGGACACCAACACAAATGAGGTGAGTACCAATGCAAATGAAGAAAAGGCAATCAATTGTTTAATTGATTATTATTTCGCTTATATGGCGGCGTTGCCTAGTTTAGGGGGAGCAAAATCCGGAGAAAACACAAATGATGAGCACCGTCACAAATGACAGCACTGACACAGATGAGGGCACTGACACAAGTCAGGAGGGCACCACAGCAGGTTAGGAGGGCACCACAACAGATTTGGAGGGCACCACCACAGATTGGGAGAACACCATCACAGATTGGGAGGACACCACCACAGATTGGGAGGTCACCACCACAGATTGGGAGGTCACCGCCACAGATTGGGAGGACACCGCCACAGATTGGGAGGACACCGCCACAGATTGGGAGGACACCACCACAGATTAGGAGGGCACCATCACAGATTTGGAGGGCACCACCAAAGATTGGGAGGACACCATCACAGATTGGGAGGACACCGCCACAGATTATGAGGGCACCACCACAGATGGGGAGGGCACCACCACAGATTATGAGGACACCACCACAGATGGGGAGGGCACCACCACAGATTGGGAGGACACCACCACAGATAAGGAGGGCACCACCAGAGATTAGGAGGGCACCACCACAGATAAGGAGGTCACCACCACAGATAAGGGCACCATCACAGATAAGGAGGGCACCACCACAGATAAGGAGGGCACCACCACAGATTGGGAAGACACCACCAAAGATTTGGAGGACACCATCACAGATTGGGAGGACACCGCCACAGATTGGGAGGGTGCAACCACAGATAAGGAGGGTGCAACCACAGATTGGGAGGACACCACCACAGATTGGGAGGACACCACCACAGATTGGGAGGACACCACCACAGATAAGGAGGGTGCAACCACAGATTGGGAGGACACCGTCACAGATTGGGAGGACACCACCACAGATTGGGAGGGCACCACCACAGATTGGGAGGACACCACCACAGATAAGGAGGGTGCAACCACAGATTGGGAGGACACCGTCACAGATTGGGAGGACACCACCACAGATTGGGAGGGCACCACCACAGATTGGGAGGACACCACCACACATTGGGAGGGTGCAACCACAGATAAGGAGGGCACCATCACAGGTAACAGGTTGGGAGGGCACCACAACAGATTAGGTGGGCACCACCACAGATGAGGGCACCACCACAGATAAGGAGGGCACCACCACATATTGGGAGGACACCACCACAGATAAGGAGGGCACCGTCACAGATTAGGAGGGCACCGTAAAAAAATACGGAGGGGACAGTCACAGATTGGGATGGGACCGTCACAGATAAGGAGGGGACCGTCACAGATAAGGAGGGCACCGTCACAGATAAGGAGGGCACCATCACAGATAAGGAGGGCACCACCACAGATTCGGAGGGCACCACCACAGATTCGGAGGGCACCACAGCAGGTTAGGAGGGCACCACCACAGATTAGGAGGCCACCATCACAGACTAAGAGAGCACCACGACATATTAAGAGGGGACCGCCACAGGTAAGGAGGGCACCACCACAGATAAAGAGGGCAGCGTCACAGATAAGGAGGGCACCGTCACAGATTCGGAGGGCACCACCACAGATAAAGAGGGCACCGTCACAGATAAAGAGGGCACCGTCACAGATAAGGAGGGCACCGTCACAGATTCAGAGGGCACCACCACAGATTCGGAGGGGACCACCACAGATTCGGAGGACACCACCACAAATTAGGAGGGCACCACCACAAATTAGGAGGGCACCACCACAGATTCGGAGGGCACCACCACAGATTGGGAGGACACCACCACAGATAAGGAGGGCACCACCACAGATGAGGGCACCACCACAGATAAGGAGGGCACCACCACAGATAAGGAGGGCACCACCACAGATTGGGAGGACACCATCACAGATTGGGAGGACACCACCACAGATTGGGAGGACACCACCACAGATAAGGAGCGTGCAACCAAAGATTTGGAGGACACCGCCACAGATTGGGAGAACACCACCACAGATAAGGAGGGTGCAACCACAGATTGGGAGGACACCGTCACAGATAAGGAGAGTGCAACCACAGATTGGGAGGACACCACCACAGATAAGGAGGGTGCAACCACAGATAAGGAGGACACCACCACAGATTGAGAGGACACCACCACAGATAAGGAGGGTGCAACCACAGATTGGGAGGACACCGTTTCAGATTGGGAGGACACCACCACAGATTGGGAGGACACCACCACACATTGGGAGGGTGCAACCACAGATAAGGAGGGCACCATCACAGGTAACAGGTTGGGAGGGCACCACAACAGATTAGGTGGGCACCACCACAGATGAGGGCACCACCACAGATAAGGAAGGCACCACCACAGATTGGGAGGACACCACAACAGATTAGGTGGGAACCACCACAGATGAGGGCACCACCACAGGTAACAGGTTGGGAGGGTACCACCACAGATTAGGTGGGTACCACCACAGATGAGGGCACCACCACAGATGAGGGCACCACCACAGATAGGGAGGACACCACAACAGATTAGGTGGGCACCATCACAGATGAGGGCACCACCACAGATAAGGAGGGCACCACCACAGATAAGGAGGGCACCACCACAGATGAGGGCACCGCCACAGATAAGGAGGGCACCACCACAGATTAGGAGGGCACCACCACAGATGAGGGCACCACCACAGATAAGGAGGGCACCACCACAGATAAGGAGGGCACCACCACAGATGAGGGCACCACCACAGATAAGAAGGGCACCACCACAGATTAGGAGGGCACCACCACAGATGAGGGCACCACCACAGATAAGGAGGGCACCACCACAGATTGGGAGGACACCACAACAGATTAGGTGGGCACCACCACAGATGAGGGCACCACCACAGGTAACAGGTTGGGAGGGCACCACAACAGATTAGGTGGGCACCACCACAGATGAGGGCACCACCACAGATAAGGAGGGCACCACCACAGATTGGGAGGACACCACAACAGATTAGGTGGGCACCACCACAGATGAGGGCACCACCACGGATAAGGAGGGCACCACAACAGATTAGGTGGGCACCACCACAGATGAGGGCACCACCACAGATAAGGAGGGCACCACCACAGATTAGGAGGGCACCACCACAGATAAGGAGGACACCACCACAGATAAGGAGGGCACCACCACAGATAAGGAGGGCATCATCACAGATTAGGAGGGCACCGTAAAAAAATACGGAGGGGACAGTCACAGATTGGGAGGGGACCGTCACAGATAAGGAGGGGACCATCACAGATAAGGAGGGCACCGTCACAGATAAGGAGGGCACCACCACAGATTCGGAGGGCACCACCACAGATTCGGAGGGCACCACCACAGATTCGGAGGGCACCACAGCAGGTTAGGAGGGCACCACCACAGATTAGGAGGCCACCATCACAGACTAAGAGAGCACCACCACATATTAAGAGGGGACCACCACAGGTAAGGAGGGCACCACCACAGATAAAGAGGGCACCGTCACAGATAAGGAGGGCACCGTCACAGATTCGGAGGGCACCACCACAGATTCGGAGGGCACCACCACAGATAAGAAGGGCACCACCACAAATTAGGAGGGCACCACCACAGATAAGGAGGGCACCACCACAGATAAGGAGGGCACCACCACAGATTCGGAGGGCACCACCACAAATTAGGAGGGCACCACCACAGATTAGGAGGGCACCACCAAATAAGGAGGGAACCACCACAGATAAGGAGGGCACCACCACAGATAAGAAGGTCACCACCACAAATTAGGAGGTCACCCCCACAGATTAGGAGGTCACCCCCACAGATTTGGAGGGCACCACCACAGATTAGGAGGGTGCCACCAAATAAGGAGGGCACAACCACAGATTAGGAGGTCACCCCCACAGATTTGGAGGGCACCACCACAGATTAGGAGGGTGCCACCAAATAAGGAGGGCACAACCACAGATTAGGAGGGCACCATCACAGATTAGGAGGGCACCATCACAGATTAGGAAAGCACCACAACAGATTAGGAGGGCACCACCACAGATAAGAAGGTCACCCCCACAGATTAGGAGGGCACCACCACAGATAAGGAGGGCACCATCACAGATAAGGGCACCACCACAGATAAGGAGGACACCACCACAGATTGGGAGGTCACCACCACAGATTGGGAGGGCACCACCACAGATTGGGAGGGCACCACCACAGATAAGGATGACACCACCACAGATAAGGAGGGCACCACCACAGATAAGGAGGACACCACCACAGATAAGGAGGGCACCCCCACAGATAAGGAGGGCACCACCACAGATTAGGGCACCATCACAGATAAGGGCACCACCACAGATAAGGAGGGCACCACCACAGGTTGGGAGGGCACCACCACAGATTGGGAGGGCACCATCACAGATTTGGAGGGCACCATCATAGATTTGGAGGGCACCATCATAGATTTGGAGGGCACCACCACAGATAAAGACACCCCCACAGATAAGGAGGGCACCCCCACAGATAAGGAGGGCACCACCACAGATTAGGCGGGCACCACATCAGGTTAGGAAGGCACCACCACAGATTAGGCGGGCACCACCACAGATTAGGCGGGCACCACCACAGATAAGGAGGGCACCACCACAGGTTGGGAGGGCACCACCACAGATTAGGCGGGCACCACCACAGATAAGGAGGGCACCACCACAGATTAGGCGGGCACCACCACAGATAAGGAGGGCACCATCACAGGTTGGGAGGGCACCATCACAGATTGGGAGGACACCACCACAGATAAGGAGGGCACCATCACAGATTTGGAGGGCACCATCACAGGTTAGGAGGGCACCATCACAGATTTGGAGGAAACCGGGCTCTGTGCCCGGAGGAAACCCACGACCTTCCGTTGGTAACTGGCACCATCCCACATAGGTCGTTCGAGTGAAAACCCAGTCAGAAAATTTTCCAATTTTTTTTTGGACTTACAGATTTGGAGGGCACCACATCAGGTTAGGAAGGCACCACAACAGATTAGGAGGGCAAATGCAATGCCTGTTGACTTTGGCAAGCTTAGGTTACCAAGTTTATTAAGGAGGGCTGTTCCCCCTGCCCCCAAAGGAGAATCGCCCCCATAAACCGTATTATTGGTCAAAATTGTGTGTCTAGATCAAAAGCAATATGTATGGTGTGATCCACCTGTACACTTCATTTTGGCCGAACTCTTGGATTCTAACTCCTAAAACTTTGAAGGGCCTGCAACATTGAAGTGTTCATTGATATAACCAATGTTTGTAAGAAATTTAACTCACATGGTACATGTAAGTGTGGTTATGATATATTTAAGAATAAACCTTTTAAAAACTTGTTTTCTCGCAGTACTCAAGATGATTTTATTTATATAACTTGGCTGCCTCATCAGCTTTTTGAGAGACCCAGGCTACATGTACCTCCGTACCTGTAATCATAAGATTGATTGATTGTTTGGTGTTTTACGCCGCGCTCAAGATTATTTCACTTATATGGCTGCGTTGCCAGTTTTATTGTGGGAGGAAACCGGGCTCTATGCCTGGAGGAAACCCATGACCTTCCGTTGGTAACTGGCAACCATCCCACATGTAATCATAAGGAAACTTACTGCCAAATTTCTCCACGATCTTCACACAGTATTCTGATGTTCCGCAGTCTCTCCATGGAAACATGATCAAGTTAAGGTTCTCTCCACACCCACCCATTGAGCTGAAGCATTGGTGACAGTATAACCCCGTACCTGATAAAATACATTTTAACATTATTAAATATAAATTCTCAGCTAAGGCTTTGAAGTGGCATGAGCTGCCAAAATGTTGATATTTTGACGTTAAAGGAGATATGAACAAGATTTAAAGCTGGGTTGTGCTTGTTTATTGACTAAATATATATTTGAAAATTATCAGTTGAAACGAAACAACCTTCGCGTTAGTTCCCTGGTAGTAAAAAAACGAACGGGGAGGAAATATGCATATTTTCCGTATTTTTCGTAACTGCTCGGAAAAATGACGTCATACACGACCATTGATGTGTACAAACTGCCACGAAGATGTACTGAGACAACAGAAATCGTTTATTACGTCATCGCTGTGAGGGTACGTACACAACGGAGGTCGTGTTGGACGTCATAAGTCTCTGAGATAATTAACTTTCGTAAGCATTGTAGATCGGTAAACGTAGCTTGAATTTTGTATGTTTAATTTTCTTTTTGGTCAGACTTTAAAGTACATGTTTTACAACACACCTAACGCAAATTAGAGAATATTTCCAAAAGCTGTTCATAAATCCATTAAAACAGAATGTTGAAATTATTGGCTATTTTTCTCAAAACGTATAATTCAGAAGCTTTTTAGTGCTTCTAGTCTCGAAAATGTACGATAAAGTATTGTTTTAAACTAACTTTGGCTTAAAATGAATGAATGGTTGTCCCGGTTATTTAAATTTTGTTTATTTTTCGAACACGTTTTCGGTTCATACAGGCCACATACTGTATGGATTTTCCACATTCCAGCGCTAATCATTTAGTTTATCGGTGGCCTTCAAAGCCTCTTACTGTCGTGAATCAGAAATCATGAAAAGAGTGTGAATTTTGGCAGCTCATGCCACTTTAAATGAGAGCTCTTAAATCGAGAAATTCTTGAAAACAAGATCTGCTCGAGAATGCAATTGAAAACCTCCTAAATTTAAATATGGCATAACTTTACTTTTTACATAATTCAGACAGGAAAATGGGAAATCAACATTATAACAAAGCTTTACTTTCTATAATACACATAAAATATTTGAATACGATTAACATAAGCATCATGTGATATCGTATGAAGTATCTCCAATTTGGCGGATCTTTTAAGAATTTCAATGAAAACTTTTGGCTAAAGATTTACAATGGAGTAAACCTTCCGAATACCAACCAAAACGTCCCGAAGTATATCCAGAACGTCCCAACATAATGGCCATAAATGTTCCCACCTTTCACACAAAATGTCTCATCACTGTCCTTATTAAAGTAACTTATGTTGAAATAGCTTGTTTGTGGCAGCAAGCCTGAACTATCATCTTGTAATCCGATTTGATTGATTGATTGTTGATTGATTGTTTGGTGTTTCACGCCGTGCTCAAGATTATTTCACTTATATGGCCGCTTTGCCAGTTTTATTGTGGGAGGAAACCGGGCTCTATGCCCGGAGGAAACCCATGACCTTCCGTTGGTAACTGGCAACCATCCCATATAGGTCGTTCGAGTGCAAACCCAGTCAGAAAATTTTCCAATTTTTGTAATCCGATTAGAAAACAAGCTACTCAGGAAGGCTTATGGGATGAATGTGAGAGCACAGGCAATGATGTGGAGAGTTTGCATGGCCGAATAAAACAGAAAGTTGCTGAATTTTTGTGCCAATTTGATCGCTTTGTAAGTTAAATGTAATGTAAATAAAAGTCTGACTGAAGGACATTTTGTGCACGTGGGTACGTTTTGGGTATAATTTCGGGACATTCTGGGTTTAAATGGGGTCGATACGTGGTTCAACGACCAATAAATGTCAGAAATTATTAAATAACGAAGTAAGACATTTACTTTAGCGAAGTAGTCCCTCCCAACCTTACAAGGAGGAAGATTGATTGATTGTTTGGTGTTTAACACGCGCTCAAGATTATTTCACTTACGTATATGGCGACGGTGCCAGTTTTATTGTGGGAGGAAACCGGGCTCTATGCCCGGAGGAAACCCACGACCTTCCGTTGGTAACTGGCAACCATCCCACATAGACAAGGAGAAAGAGATGAGATAAGCATGGAAATCCATTACGGTGTTTTTTTTAGAATTCAGGAAATCCAACTTTGTAGGCCTATTGTTTAAATTTATATCAATTTGACTTTTGAGATTGAATTCGAAGGAGGCCACTGAGAGTTTATTGGAAATAATAAGTAATCTGATTTCGGGCCACAAAAAAAATTTCCGGGTAGAGTAAATAATAGGAATTACAGTCAAAACGCCCGATAACAAGAACGCCCGATACCAAAATACCCAAAACAAAAGTCAAAACGCCCGATACCAAAATGCCCGATAGGTGTAAATGCATTAGGCTATACAGTTTCAACTTGCCACTACAGTTGTCGTGTCATTACATGTATGAGGCGCTAGAAGGTGAAATCAAACGGGAACACTTGTTTTTTTTTTGTATTCATTTATTTTTATTTATTTATAATCAAATCAAACCGCATAGGTCACTAATGTATCAGAGACGGTAACAAATTAACGTAAGTTACAGGCACATAAAGTTGTATAAGTATCAACAAAATAGGAGAAATGTTAGAAATGATTTTGGCGTTGTTTTCGGAATATTTTGTTTTTTGATCTGAATTCTCTAATTTAGCACCAGTAATAGAATTAGGTATATATGCCTATTAACCAGGCTGAATAACACAGCGGGCGTTATGACTTATCCGTCGGGCGTTTTGGTATCGGGCGTTCTTGTTATCGGGCGTTCTGACCTGCTTGCAATAATAGCAGGTATCATGTGGGTCGCTCAGAGATGGTTCAGTGATGTGACCCTTCGTGGAAATTAGGGTTAGCCTATTGTTTGCCAACTGACCTTTTTCAATTACCTACTATTCTTAACCCTTTCTAAATTTCCTAGCTTCAAATGTTATTTAAAATGGATATGTCATCTGCCATTTTGCCTATTTTGGGGTCATGTTTGATCTTTGACATGTCGATATAGGGGCCTCAATATTATTTTTCTGTGAATCTGTGAATCTGAGAATCTAAGGGGGGAAGGGGGGGGGGGGGGGGGGGGCATTCTCGGGTCCACCGTCTTTGAAAAGTAGGGTTACATTTAATTCAATAATATTAAATGACAAATGGTAGGCTACTACGTTATTTATGTTTGGATATTTATTCGTCGGCACCTGGTAGTCGGCGACCAATTAGTCAAAAATTATTAAATTACGGAGGAAGACCTTTACCTCAGTGCAACAGGTTAAATTTAGTCTCCGTAGTAGGCCTATTTTATCAACGTACGTTAGGCTACAGAAGTACAGGTAAGTGTGTAACTCGTAGGACTTCCGAGACGCCATTTTGAAATCCGAAAGGACAAAACAACAGGTGAATGAAAGGGGAATTATGTGACACAAATGACATAAAAAGTACACAAAAAGTGGGGAAATAAAAAATAAATGTTACAGTACCTTGCTTGACTAGCGCTAAAAGCGCCAGTACCGCCAAACTTATACTCGAAAAGCCCTTCATCTTATCGTCCTGTTTACACCATTACAAGTTCCCAGTTCGAAACGAGTCACTGTTCAGGTATCTAGGTCATCCAAACTCATGAATATTCATAACAGGTGAGATAGACTGCTCACCTGTGCGCATCATACAAGGGAGGCGACCAGGTGGGCTGTTTTTAATGGAGATCTCACGCCATTCTAATCTATATATTGGATTGTTTTCTGACAGAAGAGGCATAGAAATTATTTGAAGCTAATATTGTGTAACAAAATTATAGATTGAGAATAGCCACAACTGCATGTGCATAATCTAAGCTTTTGAGCCGGGTTTCCTCTCCCACTAAACCTGGCAACGCGTTATCCACACAGACAAGATTTTTCGGCGAGAGAATGTACGGTACGTTAGTGTCATCAGCTACCAATTACAGGCAAAATTTCATTTATATCAAATTAGTTAAAGTGGTATGAGCTGCCAAAATGTTGATGTTTTGACGTTAAAACGGAATGTTGAAATTATTGGCTTTTTTTCTCAAGACTTAATTCAGAAGCTTTCTGTGCTTCTAGTCTCGAAAATGTGCGATAAACTATTGGTTTGAACTAACTTTGGCTTAAAATGAATGAATGGTCGTCCCGGTTATATTGTTAACTTTTCGAACACGTTTTCGGTTCGTATAGACCACATACTTTATGGATTTTCCTCATTCCAACGCCAATCATTTAGTTTTTCGATGGCATCCAAAGCCTCCTACTGTCGTGACGATCAGAAATTATGAAAAAAGTGTGAATATTGGCAGCTCATGCCACTTTAATTGCTCCACATTTTATCAAGAAATACAAAATACGTAAGGCATGGGAGAAGGCATTTTCAAATATATATTTAGTCAATAAACAAGCACAAACCAGCTTTAAATCTTGTTCATATATCCTTTAAGGTAGTTTTAATAGGTAATGCACCTTTTAGACATGAAATTTTCCCTGTGCAAGTGTGTTTTAGTGTTCAATAATTTAAATTGACTCTAATTCCTGCACTACCTGGATCAATTCACGTCGGTTGCGTGACCTGTGTTGACGTTGTGCACGTAACCCAGAGCATTCAGGTTGCCATCAACAATGACAAGGGGAGTTCGTCTGCGAGAAGTGATGCCTCCCCACACCATAACCTTACATCCACCCCAGCGATTTCCTTCCCTCACACATGCATTTGCGAAACGTCCACCAATTAAGTCTGCGCCACACACGTTGACGTCAGGACGATCAAGGCAGATACGAGACTCGTCAGAGAAAAGGACAGAGTTCCAATCATTGATACGCCATCTCTGATGATTTCGAGCCCATCGTAAACGGTTTTGGCGTGCGGCGGGTGTCAATATGGGCCCTCGGTAGGGGATGCGTGCCTGCATCTGTATCTGTTGGAGACGGCGTCGGATGGTGCTGAGGCTTACCCTGGGCCTTCCAATTCCCACTGTCTCACGAGCAGTCTGTGTCACCTTTGTGCAACAAACCGATGTACCGATCCTGGCGGGCTGTGGTGAATCTTGGCTGACCAGGGCGTGGTCTGTCGGCAACATTGTCAGTTTCATGTTCCCTGATTCTGTGGCGACTAATTGTGGAGGGATGACACTGCATGTGACGTCCTACGGCGGCACAACTGAGACCCGCCTGTAACATGCCAATGGCACGTTCCCTTTGTTGTGTCGTAAGTCGGGGCATGGTAACGTTTTCTGCTTTTTATTTTTGTCTTTATGCTGAGCTTCGTGTAAAGTGTTGAACCCACGACAAACGAGCGCTGGAAGCTGTTCTCAGTGACGGTGAAACACTCAATGGACGTTATTAGGAAATATTGCGTAATGTTCATGACAGGCGCGTCGGGAACACCACAGGTTATGCATTTATTGCAACTCAACTCGAACTAACAGTAAACAACAAAACGTAAATGGCCAATAGCCTTACTGGGGTAGAAACATAAAATTCAACCGTGCGTTTTAATGGCGCTATTAAAGTATATGTTGATGACATAGAGCTTGAGGACAGAGCTATTACAGCTATGTTGTTTAAAACCTTCAGATTTTTTCTCAATCGCAAAACTCGTGAAAACTTTAAGTATTTTACGTCATTAGTTCTCTAATAGTGCACGATATTGATGTTGCGAAAATCTCGTTGCCACTATTTCAAGGTCTAACGTGGAGATGCAGTCTACTCGTGCCATCGGCAAACCCCGACACCAAGAGAGAAGAGGACTTCCATGTCACATTTTAAGATATTATTAATTGACTTTCAGTACGGAGAAACGGTCACACCCATACAGGGCTTACCAGGGCCAATACGAACAAACTAGGCTAATACGAACAAACAAGGCCAATACGGACTGGGCCAATACGAGATCGAACATGGCGACCGTTTCATTTCTATCACTTCAAAATCCCAACGCCATTTTTCTTGAAATCATCAACAGAAAAAAAGAAAATAGCCAATGTATAGTTAAAGAAAAACAAATATTCCGCCTATTTCATTAGATAAATTAAAAACAGCATTAATAATAATTTGTAAAAATATAGAAATATGTTCCTATGTTTTATGTACAAAAGGGGGGCAACTCTTGGTACACTACACCTAGATTTTTTTTCGAGGAAATTTGTAAGAAAATAATAGTCAACTTTCCTTATTATTTCCTATCATTATTTTTAAATTATATATAAATTTTATGAAATACAAAACATTGAAAGCTAAATAATAAAATTTTCATTAATCAGGATATTCCCTATTGGCATTGTCACAGGTCCTCGGACAGCCGTATTAGCCCTCGGCCTCGGACCAATACGGCCATCCTCGGACCTGTAACAATGCCAATAGGGAATATCCTGATTAATAACATTATATTATCGCTTTTTCTCGTCTGCCTCGCTGATCAATAAATCAGTGGTTCGCAGTTCTTTGTACACAGATCTAGTATAACTCGGAGAAACCCTCGACTACTTCCGCTTTCTTCCGGTTGGTGTCAACATTCCCTTACGGAAATCCCCGAAGGTGTTCGGACTGATCAAGCAGAGTAATTACCCGGATGGGTTCACATAGAACTAGGTCTCCAGCAACAAGCACCTGCTGGCAATATTTTACACGGAAATAAAAGACTTGTGAGACATTCTGAAAATTGTAAGCCTGTTGATTTGATGTGGGTAGAATTGCAAAATCACAAAACATATGTGTTCTTTGTTCTAATATTTATAATCCGTTTTAAAAGCGTGGGGGGTTCGGAGAAAAACTGTTGACGTATTTGACTCTCCGCTAATTAACCTATGTTTTCTATAGACAAAGTTAACCTTCTTTCTGGACAACGCCTTCTGACAACGTTTGGCTTCCAATCATGAACCCTGCTTCAGTTTTAATGTTTTGTATATCCCTTTTCAAAAGGTTAAAACGAAACCTGTCTGTGTAGTTCGGTCTCCGCCGAGTTTTTATACTGGTAACCACCCTAGTCGACTTCATCCATCCAAATCGACAGGTAACAGTTAATTTAATTTTTGTTTCTCTACCGCCATATAAATACATAATGTGATTGCACCAAAAATTACACATCATGTGGTTGGCAAATGCCAATAATCTTAACCACCACCAAAAATTACACGAATAATGAAACACACACAGGCGTATCAATCATGTTTCAGGAAGTAAACAGCGAGACTACTGCTTATGTTTGAATAGAACATACAACAGGACTCTAGAACTCCACATAAATACTCGGGCTATGTCTCAGGCAGAAGATCACGTACAATAGCGCGAGATTTTGATTGAGGCAAAACTCAGTTAACCATTTGGATTACTTCCGATGGTATTTGACGTATACGTAAATCTCCTGGAGCCGGTTTCACGGCTTAGCGTAAGCGTAAGTTTTCACGTAACTGCCGTAGCAACCCATAGGGCCTACTGTAGACATACGTTAATTAGTAAGAAAGTTACGCAAAAAATACATCTACGCCGCTTTGTGAAACAGGCTCCAGGCTATAGAGGTAGCTCTATGGAATCAATTCTGTCTGAACTGTCTGAATTTAAGATCGAAAACATTGTTGTGTAATGAGAACAGGAGAGATGTGAAAGGTAGGTGTGCTTGGGGTATGTTGAGGTAAAGAATACATGCGTTTGTCCCCGTTTGTGTTAAACAAGTAGTCGGTTGTCGGAACAAACTGCGTCTGTTTCCGTTTGCGTCACACAATATGTGGTTTACTTGGCTAAATAATATAAATAAATTTTATTTGAGCGGTACACCACATCATGTTGTAGACATACGCAGTTTCGGCACATATCAGGAATCATCCAATGCTCTGAAAGTTAACAAACCGAGTGTTTCGGTCCTTTACATTATCACGGGGACACTTTCATGGGGCCCTCAAGAGGATTTGGGAATTGTACGTTTCACGGCTATCTATTTGGTCGCCATATTCAAAATATGAATATATCAGTCTATCAGAGGGCATTTCACGCACGTAAATCCCCGAAGTTATCAGACTGGTTTTTCTGGTCGCCTTTTAACGAGTGTGAAGCATTCCGTCGGATTTGACATGCCTCGGTCAGTCTGCGCTTTTTATACGGTAAATCACTGTATTTTTAGACTGAATACAAATGGCGACAGGAAGTAGATATCAACATATTTACTAAGGAAAAGAGAAAAAAAATACTTAATTAATTAAATACTTAAATCATCTATAAAATATTTGTTTATATATTTATTTAGCCCGGTAAACCACATGTTTTGTAATACAAAGAAGACAGACGCAGTTTCGGTTTAATGCTTCAATGCTAATGAACTGATGGGCGCTGAAAGTTAACAAACATATAGCCCAGATTATCGGTCTTACGGCGACTGGTATTATATGGCTGCTAATGTGTCTTGTCGCCTTATGACGAACACGGAGAGAAAAAATTCGGCAGAGCCCAGATTTCTCGGCTAACAAACATAGTGTTTCGGTTCCTTACATTATTTATGATCACTAAAACACACGGGCACAGGGAAAATCTTCTTGTCTAAAATAACCATGGCGACAAGTTTCTAATTGTGTTTAAAAGAGGTATATCATTTAGACCTTTACACCCCATAAATTGTTGTAACAAACCAAACCTATGATATTTCATTATACTTTTCTTAAGTTGTGGAAAGTGTTCGTTTGGCGGCTACCGTTTTGGTTGCCATATTCAAAATGACCTGCCGTCTGTCAAAGGGTATCTCACGCACGTAAAATACCCAAGTTATCAAACTGAGTGTCAAGTTTTCCGTCGGTATAAAATCTGATTGATATATAGATAGTGGCTTCATAAAAATAATGTAACCTTTCAAAACATTGTGATCGATTGATTGATGTTTTACGCTGCACTCAAGGTTGTTTCACTCATATGGCGGCATGCGTTGCCAGGTTTAGCGGGGAAGAAACCCTCGATCGGCGAGTACCTGACAACTCTTCCACATACGGCGTAAAACATTGTGATTCCGCACTTTAATCCTCATAGAAATGGCTGTGAGAACAGTGTTGTGACCAACCAGCCTTCGCTGTTATGCCAATACGCTATTAAAAAAAACACAGAAAATATATACACCTTTTGTTTAACGGAGCCAGATCTATTGTCTTGGGAATAAAACGCTATTTTCTCTCCCGAGGTACAGCGGAAGGTTGACAGTATTACCGGAAATCTGAAAAATATTCATTGTCAGTAAAGGTTACTCAGAACTGGTCCGAGCTTTACGACTTAATTTAATGCTGCAATGTTTGTCTTGAAGTGGGAGCATTCAATCTACAATGGCTTAAAATAACTTCAGTAAGTTTATTCTAATATCCGTAAATGATTTATCTACTGTTTGCCTCCAAACAAGCTTACAACCAATAGACCTATATAAGAGGCCTTACCAGGGTGTCCGATTTGTGTCCTCTGTTATTCTCGCGTTTTCGCTTGATTAAATCAAGAAGAAAATAAAGAAACACGAAATTTTCCAGGTAAACGTCGCCGTTTCCTACTTCTACAAATGAAAATAAGAAAAACACAAACCCAAGAAATTGTGAAAATATAAGAAAACGGACATGGCTTAACCGCAAGACCTGGCGCATTTAATTGCTGTATCACGGGCAAGTATAAATATACATATCAAAGTCTAATGCCAGATAAATGATTACTGGCACTTTGACTTAGAGAATTTTGAGATTCTCCTACGTTTTGCTTGCAATTTCTTTTACACGTGATAACATACAATATGTTATAGGAGTCGCAATTAAGAATCCTGCAATTTGATATTTGTTACGGGGTTGTTTTCCGAAGAAAATTCCTTGATCTGGGGCCTGTTTCACTAAACGGCGTAGCGTAAGTTTTTGCGTAAATGCCTTAGCAACCCATACTGTAGAGATACGTTAGTATGAAAGTTACGCAAAAAATACATCTACGCCGTTTTGTGAAACAGGCTCCTGGCACGTATACAAGTTAACATTGCGTCTTAAGGCACTTCATTGATGGACAGAAACGTGGGGCGATAATAATACACCCGGAAAGCAATCGTGACGGAACCTGAAGTGGATAATTGATTTCTTAAAGTGTCAGATTAGATCTTTCGGAGTAACCTAACAGAATACCTCCTGGGTAGAAGAGCTTTAAAATGAACAGTGCAAGCCAGATTTAACACATCTAGAACACAGCAGTTTATATAAATTCTAAAGAATTAAAGATTCCCTGGAATGTATGGCGAGGTTGGTATGACTTAGCATGTAGCAGTTGATGCGTGTCAGTGGGTTTGAAAAGTACTTTGTAATCTAGATATCCAGTTGTTTGATATTTATAGCGCCCTATTAAATAGTTACATCCAAAAAATCTACAATTTAAGTTGTAGTTTGATGCTGGGTCATGGGAAATAAGAGTGTCAATGAAAATACGAAGGTCTATCGAATTTAATAAATGCTAAAATCATCCATGGAGTTATTTTATAGGCTCAATTTCGGCGTGGCGTCACGATAGTGAAAAACAAAAAGATGATTGAAAACAACTACTCGGCTATAGCTTGCGCAGCTGGAGAAAAATGGCGCCCACTGAGTTGTTTACAACCACGATCTGTGTGGTTGTTAGGTTTTTGGAGACCAAGTGACATGCAGTGCCCGGATGTGTAACATAGAGGTCATCAGAAGCAGGTTCTGTCCATTTCTCAACTGCTTCAATAATAACTGATAAGGGCTGAAGTTAACAAATATAGTGTTTCGGTTCCTTGAATTGTCACTGGGACACTTTTGTTAGGACCGTCAGAGGAAATGGAAAGTGTTCGTTTTGCGGCTACCTTCGCCGGTCGCCACAACCAAACTGGCTTGCAACCTGTCCTAGGATTTTGGGCATTCGGAACAAACTTTGGCTCTCTATGGTCGCTACCGGTGGGCTTTGAAATACCTGGGACCAATGAACTATATGCGTGGAATGGACACGTTTCATTGGCTGGTTAGGGTCTGACTTTGTGGAACGTGCCGCCATTGCTAGTTGAAGCGCGCGTGCATAACAGATCTGGATCAATACTGCATTATCTTCTAGTAATGGCGACATTCGAGGCAAATCAAATACCACGTGACCTGCATTCCACGCATATAGTTCATTGCCTGGGACAGTCTGCGATTTTTATACGATAAATCACCGTATTTTTCGGCTGAATACAAATGGCGACAAGCAGTACATATCAAAATATTTTACTACAGACAAAAATAGAAAAGGGATACAATCGTTAATGCTAAAATCATCTAGAAAGTTAAATGTTTATAAATGTTAAGCCCAGTAAACCACATGCTGTGTAACACAAAGAATATAGACAGTTTCGGTGCATATAAGGATTCATCCAATGCTTCAATCGTAACTGATCGAGACTTGAAATGTAACAAAGAAGTGTTTCGGTCCCGTACATTATCACGGGAGCATTTTTGTTGGCCCATCAAGAGGATATGGGCAGTGTTGGTTTCGCGGCTACCTTTCTAGTAGCCATATTCTTAATGACCTGCAGTCTGTCAGAGGGTATTTCAAGTATACGTAAATCCCCGAAAATATCAGAGTGGGTATATTTGGCGAAGATAAATCCCCGAAGTTATACGAGTGCACACAGCATTCAGCAATCGTATTCTCGCGAGACTTCGTATAGGCCTATACAGGACATATATTGCACAGAGATTTCCACATGCTAGGTTGGGTAACATTTTTAAAAGCTATGAGAAAATATAACAATCCTGACATCACACTTTACACGATAATTTGCTTGGAATTAAAAAAAACGAAAAACGGTTAGTCGATACCATTTTGACGAAAGCAGGTAAGATGGCGACGCTCCCTGTCGATTGGATTCAACGTTTACTGGCAACTGTTATAAGTTCCATGGTTGTCTACATTAGTTACCAATGTCTAAAATGTTGGAGGTGACTAATAACGATATCCCTAGATAAGTGTAGGAGATAATTAAGAAAGCGGGTAAATGCGAGCAGACGCCATGTTGAATTTCATGATGTTGTTGTTTTGTCGAATGATTGAAAGTCACATGATCACCCGACCTCCGAGATGAACTCTTCAACCCCCATTCCAATGGATTTTCCGATAAAATGGCGACTTTGGGCCAGAGAGGTGACTTCTAATTTTATATTGAGCACAGATTAAAACAAATGGATTGATCATTTAGAGCAAACTTCGGATGTGTCTGTTCGTTTCTGATTTCCCCTCGTTCCGATAACCGTTTTTTACGCTCACGAAAATGCAATAAAAACTGACCAGGCAAGACACTGTAAATGATTTGTAGGTCCATAAGGCCTACATCTGAATCAGAATTATTTTACTTATATGTTGTGATTTGCCAAGTTCCCACCACGCAACGGTTTGGGGTTTCCTCCTGACAAGGTGAAGTGTATGTGGAAATGTTTGATAACAAGAGGAGCCATTTTTTAAAGGAAAGATCACTTCGGAAGCTACCTCATACAGGTCGACGGGGCGGATATAAAAGAGGAAGAGAGGGGGGGGGGGGGGTAAATTCTCTTGTAACGCCAACTATAGTCCGATATCCCATGTTTGACGTTGTACACATCTGAAGCCTTTGAAACCGACCAACATGCAAGATTTTACTGTCTTCTTCTGTTGACACGTTCCACTACAGGTCGCGGGTTCGCGCGGGTTACATCTGTGGCCGAGTCCACGACATGGGGGCTGAAATCAAAATAAAAAAGTAATATGTAAGTTTGGTTCTGTGGGAGGAGGGGGGGGGGGGAGAACTGCTTGACCATGGGTCTGTATGAATAAATTCCAAAATCAAGAATTATAGTGGACCTTAAAGTGGCATGAGCTGCCAAAACTTACACTTTTTTCATAGTTTCTGATCGTCACGATAGTAAGAGAATTTCAAGGTCATCAAAAAACTAAATGATTGGCGATGGAATGAGGAAAATCCATACAGTACTGGCTTGTACGAACCGGAATAGTGTTCGAAAAGTAAACAAAATTCAAATAACCGGGACGACCATTCATTCATTCTAAGGCAAAGTTAGTTTAAAACAATACTTTATCGTACATTTTCGAGACTAGAAGCACTAAAAAGCTTTCTGTTTTAACGTCAAAATATCAACATTTTGGCAGCTCATGCCACTTTAAACTCCAGTATCTTTGAAAAGATGACCGAATTTTCGTAATGCAAATATTATTGAAATATTCCGGCCGGAGCTGCGCCTACGCTGGACATATACGGAAATCCCCGATTGAATGGATTCTCTGAAATTAGCCGAGAAGCCTTAAAATAAGCCGATCAAAAACAAAAAACGCCAACCCTCTAAAGCGGAAATTGTCATGTTGCGTTGGTGGAAAAAAAACTTGACTTCAAATAGCCTAGATGCGTATCAGTACGGCTTCCATTTTTATAGATACAGGAAAATAGATTTCAAAAGCGTTATAACCCTTATTTTCTTATAACTGTAGATTTCCCAGCTTTGCATTGGTATATTACCTTAGAGACCCTCTTGCCTCCGTAGCCTGTTTGACATTTACACGAGCTTGACCAATTTACACGAGCTTACTAACTAAAACAACAACGATTGTTTTACGCCGCGCTCAAGATTATTTCACGTATGTAACGGCGTTGCCAGTTTTATTTTGGGAGGAAACCGGGCTCTACGCCCGGAGGAAACCCACGACCAAAACAACAACGATCAGTGCCGGTTACCTTCCTTTCAGGCCTTTTTCTGTGGTTTACACTATTAAATTTATCGGCAGCTTTTTCGAATCCCTCTTCCCTAATCGTCAGTCTGTTTTCCTTAGCAGTTAAAGTAAGTAAAATTATACTGTGCCGTTAGATCGCTCACACGACTAAAAATCATTAAGGCGCTTGTGCGCATGTACAGGTTTTGAGTTTGTTCACATCGCGGGTAGTTGACAAATCTAATTTTTAATTTCAAATCAAAAATACCAAATGATGCCAAAACTTTCAATTTTCGGTAAAAATTGAAACAAAAATTGAAAGTTCCTAAACTTCATGTTTCTGGGAAAAATACAGAAAACCGCCTACCGTTTTTTTTTATGTAAACAGTATACTCTGGATTTTCGAGGCGAATGTGCCTTTAATTTATCAGGCTTCTTTTACTATACCTTCACAGCTAGATTTGAGCCTTGCAAATCTCCTATCAATGATATCACATTTACTGTGTGTCTTTGATCAGGGTTTTAACCCACAGTCGGGGGTTTCACATATTTAGTGCCGCAGATGTATATATGCACTTTTAATACTCGACAGAAACATTCGGTTGCATGCCGACTAGCAGTCATCCATTTAATTCGATAATATGATAGCTAAGCCGCATCATTTTTTTCTGAGGACTGATTGTGGACGAAACCATTCCTACACGTGTGAATGCGACAGATCTTTGTAAATTTTCCTAGCGATTTATGGATAATCCAAGATTTTAATGTGATTTCCAACCGATTTAAAGATCTTCCAACAAATGTAAAAATCTCAGATTTTCCGACAGACTAATGGATACAGATTTAAAGATTTTCTATTGATCTTCTTGCAGATTTATGAATTTCTTAACAGATTGGTAGAATTTCTTTAAAAAATGTGGATTTAAAGGTCTATTTATTTTCTTAAAGTTTTATGAATTTTGTCGGACATATTCATGAATATTATTTTCGGGCATATGCATCGGTATTCGAACAGATTTACCACTCTAGTTGAACAGTGTGCTCTCTCTCTCTCTCCGGTCAGGTGTCGAAAGCTCGTGTTGTTAAAAACAACTAACTGCGTGGTGATATCTTAATCTTTTATCATTAGTATGAAACCCACGTTTAAAGAGAGTTTCAAACATTTCTTAAGATTTATGAATATTATTTTCTGGGATATGAATCGATATTCTAACTGATTTTCCACCCTAGTTGGACAGTGTGTTTACCCGACCCCCGGCCCGAATCCCCCTCCGACTCCATCCAACAGACAAGTGACATACCAGATAATGGTTTATGGAAGATGTAATAACGATCAAAAACAATTAATCCCACGACGAAGAGTTAGCCTAATGTATCTTTCCATAAGGGATGGATGGCAAGTATCCAGTGTCAACGTCAATTGAAATGTCTTTAGTTTAAATGGAAGGCAGGTGGGATTTGATTTCAAGCTAATTGCTATCTGAGAAATACAAACATTAAAACTCCTACTCTAAAACAGAATAATTAATCATTTTTTGCTAGCCGAGTTTAATCAATTTGCCAGTCTATATTCGCCAAGATTAGTAACAATTGTAGGGTATATGCAATTACAACAAAACCAATTTGTGACATACATGTAAGTGCATATTAAATTATTTTCTACAAATTCCATCGTTTGTAATTATTATTTTGATTAATTGATTGATTGTTTCGCGAATATTTCTATATATGCCTGTAGCATTCTAAAATAGAGATCAAAACCACGAAGGCCTACATCATTCTTTAGTAAGATTTTCACTCTAAAATACCTGAAGCCTGTTTCACAAAGCGACGTAGCGTAAGTTTTCACGTAACTGCTATAGCAACCCATACTGTAGAGATACGTTGGTAAGAAAATTACGCAATAAATACATCTACGCCGCTTTGTGAAACAGGCTCCTGGTAGGCATACATTTAAATGGAGTCCGCAATAGGGTCGTTCGAGGTAAACCGAACCACTTAACAAATATCTTGATGTACAGCGACAGCCATTATGGACACATTCCCACCCAAGACTCAGCATCATGCTCAAAGTGACTGCTTTCGTATGGCATTCAGATATTGCTTTAAATCATGCGATGTTTTAAATGTTGGCTGATTTTCGTGAAACATGTATGTATGGAACGTGCAATTATAAAGTCTTAGTATTTGATGAGATTTGATCCTTTGGTCGCGTGTGTTAGTGTCTATAAATATTAAAATACAGTCCAGAGTGACTATATCGGTATCGCGAGAGCCCCGTGACCACTGATTTAAGAGCTTATGTGTAGAGGCATTTTGCTCTTCAAATCCAGATCCCGATGCCTGCAAGAAACTTATAACAACGTTTAAATTTGCGCCCGCTGCTTAGGAATTTGACCGAGGCAAAACATGTTGACGGTTGGTATTTTTGAAACTGAATGCGATCTGAAACTGAGATACATTGTTGGGAGCCTTTTCCGATTGATTTAACTTTTACCAAATGTCTTCGTCTATTAAGACCCCCACCCCCTCCGCAGGCATTCCTCTATTAAAATTAGAAGGAAAAAAGTTTCAGCATACCTGTATAAGGCGTCCTAAGGAATATCTTTTAATTTCTGGAAGATCGTAAGAAATAGCTGTATCCATTTCGTGAGTATGTTGTCTGTGAGATAACAATTGTCCCGGGATAGAAGATAATATGTCCCCTTTGTTCGATTCGACATACAAAAGTAAAGCCAAAACTATTTTCAATAAGGCTTCTAAATACAAATTATACATCGTAACCGTCCAAAATTAAATAAACTCTGCGAAAACTGTTCGTTTTTGTAATGGGAACCTATTTCCGAGACAAAGAATTGGCCCAAGCAGCGGTTAAGGAATACAATGTGGAAATTATTTAGTATCTTAAAAACTGCCATACATTGTAGACGTCATTCGACATCGTCTCGTGGAAATTTAATGCTTATCTATGCGCATCATATAACCGTTAATCCATTCAGAGACTTCCTTGCTACCATCGAAGACATCATCAAACAACGCCCTCGCAACGGATGACCCAGCTTTGTTGAACCCGTTGTTTATTATCTGTATGGGAATTATATTCTATTTATACAGGAAGAAATTCCCAATATAGAATATTACGGTCAAAGTGGCATGAGCTACTTGTACCAAAATTCGCAATTTTTCTTTCAAAACAATGTCACATCAATAAGAGACGGGTATCAGCTGCCAAAAATTCCCATTTTTTTTCCAGAAAAACCTTTTTCACGACAGTAAAAGACTTTGAAGATCATCGAAAAACTGAATAATTGACGTTGGAATGAGAACCGAAATAGTGTTCGAAATGTCAACCAAATTTAAATATCTGGGAAAAACGTTCATTCATTCTTAGCCTAGGCTACCTTGAGGCTAATTAGTAAGTGGCTTATAGAAAGTGAGTTTAACAGTATTCTTGTTATTTTTGGGATTACCTTTTCTTGAAAAATGGCAGATTTTGGGGTCACGCCCGAAACGGTAATCGAGCCCGGGTTCCAGAGTATGACATCTATCGGCCAGCACTAAATGCTGACTGGCTTATCCATTCCGCCAACCAGCCTACGTTACTTTATTATACATTCTCGAGACAAGAAGCACTAAAAAGCTTCGGAATTGTAGGCCTACTTCTTGAGAAAATTGGCCGATAAATTTCACATTCTGCATGTTTAAAGGGAAGAATATCAACATTTTGGTAGCTCATGCCTCTGTGTTGTTCCATGCAGATTAACTAAACATTAAGGCTTGCCTTAACGCCGTATTTAAAACTATTTAACTCTGGCGACCGTTTCGGTGGTTCATTCTGAGCCCATTAAAACCAAGTTTGTGCAAACAAGTCAACTAATTTGACTTTACGCGTTGTCTGAAGTTAATTTCGATTTTGTTCTTCTTTTGATGTGACGTCCTTCGCTATAGAAAGTTGATATTTCGACCGGAATCATAGAAAAAATTGCTGCTTTTGGCATTGGATCGCAAATAAAAAATGTTCTATGGGTCGGCGATATGATCACTGAGGTGTGTGATGTAACGAGCATTGTACAACATAGACTTCGTGAATATGCTTCGAACCAGCGACTATCTGTTTGTCAAAGCCAACGGAACCTTTTCTGTGACTGATCTGCCAAACAGTTATATGTGGGGAACGGAAAAAAATCACGGATCAAATACCAACGAGAAAGTTGTTTTTTTTTATTAAAGAGTGAACATTTTGTCTTTCTTTTGCAATGATCATATTTGGTTTGGTCTCAGTTTACCGATATCCTTGCCGTAGCAAAAGATGCGTAAACATTGTCAATATATAACGAAGTAGGCCTATTCAGAAAAGTCTACTGACTAAAGCTAAATTTAAGTATGTCTTCAATCTAATGAAATATCATGGGCTCTGATTTATCAGAACAACTTATGGTCGGGTATAAAGGTCCAAATGGCATAGGCCTACCCATTTTGAAATGGCACGAGCTTCCAAATATAAGGACAATTTCGTGGAAAAGAAACTAGCTAATTGTTGTTCATTATTATCAAGAAGTGAAGAGCGTTGCGATGATACCAAACTTGAAGATGAACGTTAAAATAGTTTTATAAGCTTAACCCCCAAAACTGAACTATTACATCCCGGCTATCTGAATTTCGTTAATTTGTAGCACACGTCTTCAGTTCGCACGGCTAATGGTTTTAGCAATATTTTTATTTCAACGCCAATCCGTTAGGTTTTCAACGTACTCCAAACACTGAACTGAAAATCTGAATTTTGGCAGGTCATGACTTCAAAGTGGCATGAGCTGTCATAATGTTGATATTTTGACGTTAAAACAGAATGTTGAAATTATCGGCTATTTTTCTCAAGATGTGTAATTCAGAAGCTTTTGAATGCCTCTAGTCTCGAAAATGTACGATAAAGTATTGTTTTGAACTAACTTTGGTTTAGAATGAATGGATGGTCGTCCCTTTTCGAACACGTTTTCTCTTCGTTCAGGCCACATACTGTATGGAAAATTCTTATTTCAACGCCAATCATTTAGTTTTTCGATGGACTTCAAACCCTCTTACTGTCGTGACGATCATAAATTACGAAAAAAGTGTGAATTTTGGCCGCTCATGCCACTTTAATACAGTTTCCTTTTTCTGGGCCAAAATGTCCTCCTGACATAGGATGAGACATTATATGCCCTTTATATTTGTACGTCTCAACAAAAGATAGCTTGGTACCGTCTAACTGCAATTATAGGGCGATTCCCGGCCTTTGAAAGTGGCATGAGCTGCCAAAATTCACACTTTTTTCATAAATTCTGATCGTCACGACATTAAGAGGTTTTGAAGGCCATCGAAAAACTAAATGATTGGCGTTGGAATGAGGAAAATCCATACAGTATGTGGCCTATACGAACCGGAATAGTGTTCGATAAGTCAACAAAATTGAAATAACCGGGACGACCATTCATTCATTCTAAGCCAAAGTTAGTTCAAAACAATACTTTATCGTACATTCTCGAGACTAAAAGCACTAGAAAGCTTCTGAATTGTACGTCTTGAGAAAAATAGCAGATAATTTCAACATTCTGTTTCGTCGTCAAAATACCAACATTTTGGCAGCTCATGCCACTTTGAACCAACTTGGTTTGAACAAAGTGCATACAGTCTTAGAAATAAGAACTATTATATAAAATATCATGGTATGTCGCGTAATCTGAACAGCAATTTAACAAGAGTTGGAGAGCATAAATTGAAGGACATAGCAAACAGAGGTCATCTGCATGTAGTAGATGATTGATAAAGTTACCAGCTATATTATACCCTACCCCAGCCTTGCTAAGAGTCACATCGAGGGTGACAGTATACCACTGACCAGTCACCACCCTGCCTAACTCCATTAGATACTTTTAAAAATGGTGATATAATTGAAGAACCCCATCTTACTGCAAAATTCCGTGTGGTTAACCACCGATACAAGAAATTTACAAAGACAATCGGAATGCCTCAATCAATCAACGTTTTTAGCAAGGGTCAGTGGTTCACTCGGGCGAACGCCTTACTAGCATCAATATAACATATACATACATACATACATTGTCGCCTACAATAGTTGCAATTGCGCAATCGCAAAGGAAACCAAGTTGTTTTCAACCGTTGTCCATAGAAACAACCAATGAAATGGACCTTACAATGCGCGGGCTTTTCATGGTCAAATTTTTTCACAGCTTGTTCAGATTTCCTCTTGGGATGACGCCTGGTGTCTCTCTTGAGATCCATTCGGGAAGGACAGACTTTGAATCTTCACATACCAAATGGGTAGGGCTTATGCAATAGTAAAGTTAGGACTATATGGTAGATAGGCATAAAATAGCTTCGATAGGGATTTAAATGGATTCAAGTTTGTCCTACCTGTTCAATTATCAAGAGAACGCAAATCCTGTCGCCATACCCTTGCCTTCTTAGCACGAAATCTCTTTTTGTTTGTCATCCATTTTGGATTGGTTGGTTATTGGGTTCAGATGCATTGTTTCAAAGTTCTCGCATTCACTGCGCTTGGGACTTTTGATGTATGTTTGTGGTGAATAAGTCTTTTACTGGTTTAGATTCTTTGAGTTCACTGCAGCAAGAACAGCAATATTTATTGTGTGTTATTAGTGACTCTCTTCTGTCTGCTGTATAAATAAATATCTCTGCCTACTTCCACAGGCTAATTTTCTTGGCCAAATTTTCGGCTTCACAAGGCAAGCTGGTCTGCACTTACAAGCCAGTCGGCTGCACGGTGACGATTACTGTCCTCGAATCAGACACCCTGTCAGCACGCTTTTGTCGGATTTCTTTTACTTCTGTTTTATCAATTTTACTGGCGTTTACCGGGCTTTGCACTCTGCCCCCCCCCCCCCCCCCCACACACACACCCCCCTCCCCCCCCCCACACACACACCCCCCTCATTCTAATCACGTACATCTCGTTGTCTGTGTTTTGGGAATCCCATCCGTAACATTCAAAGCGATCCAAGAAATTGTTTATTATAAAACATCTCATGCTAAATAGAAGATTTGGTGGACACTAAAGAACTACTCTGTGCTTGAAAAGACCAAAGAAGAAAGATTACGCCGTCTCACAGTGGAAAGATATAACGATACTGATGAACCGACTGTTCAAACAAAACTGACAATTTGACAAGTGTCCGTCTTTTATATAACGATAGTAATGAACCGACTGTTCAAACAAAACTGACAATTTGACAAGTGTCCGTCTATTATATTTATGATCCGTCTTTAATATATGTGTTGGTGAATGGTGATATTGTATTTGTGTTTACTAACATGTTGTAACCCTTTTATAAATGCTATAAATATTGTACTTGGGGTTTTAGGTAAATATATTAATAGTACATTTTTAATGTTAAGAACATAAATATGAATATTTATAAATAAGTGCCTAACTAATAATCATTCCACTTTTTTGGGGAAAGTGGAATTTTGTTCTTAGTGTTGTAGAATTACCTTGGCCAATGATGAATAGAAGACCCTTAGAAGAAAAGCACAAACCACCTGATAGAAGACCTGCCCCAGAGAACAGACCTATATACCGCCCTGAAGATGAAACATTTTGGAACCTTAAACACAGACGATCTAAGAATAGAAACCAACTGAAAGAAGACCTGCCCCAGAGAACAGACCTATATACCGCCATGAAGACGAAACATTTTGGAACCTTAAACACAGACGATCTAAGAATAGAAATTTACTTCACTTTAAGATAAGTTTCTCCAAATTTAAAATTTATGCTCACCATTTAAATCCTTTCACATTTTGTTTTAATGCTCGATTTCTTAATTTGTTTTAAATTAAAGATCTACAATCTGGGTAATGGGTTCTGTTAGATGACATTAGAGGTACTGGGATAATCTTATTTGGTATGACCTTTTTTTGTGGACCGATCAACCACAAAAACAGGTCATGCCAAATGACTTAATTTAGCGTAGTGAATTAAAGATCAAAATATAATGATTGGGTAATATGTTCTGTTAGATGACATTAGAGGTACTGGGATAATCCTATTTGGTATGACCTTTTTTTGTGGACCGATCAACCACAAAAACAGGTCATACCAAAGGACTTAATTTAGCATAGTGAATTAAAGATCAAAATATAATGATTGGGTAATATGTTCTGTTAGATGACATTAGAGGTACTTGGATAATCTTATTTGGTATGACCTTTTTTTGTGGACCGATCATCCACAAAAACAGGTCATGCCAAAGGACTTAATTTAGCGTAGTGAATTAAAGATCAAAATATAATGATTGGGTAATATGTTCTGTTAGATGACATTAGAGGTACTGGGATAATCCTATTTGGCATGACCTTTTTTTGTGGACCGATCCACAAAAACAGGTCATGCCAAAGGACTTAATTTAGCGTAGTGAATTAAAGATCAAAATATAATGATTGGGTAATATGTTCTGTTAGATGACATTCGAGGTACTGGGATAATCCTATTTGGCATGACCTGTTTTTGTGGACCGATCAACCACAAAAGCAGGTCATGCCAAAGGACTTAATTTAACGTAGTGAATTAAAGATAAAAATATAATGATTAAAACATAACTGTCGCCTTGTTTTGTAAAAGCATTGGGATTTTAGCTATATTTATTCATAGTACATTTTTAATGTTGAGAACATAAATATGAATAATTATAAATAAGTGCCTGACTAATAATCCTTCCTCTTTTTTGGGGAAAGTGGAATTTTGTTCTTAGTGTTGTAGATTTACCTTGGCCAATGATGAATAGAAGACCCTTAGAAGAAAAGCACAAACCAAGTGAAAGAAGACCTGCCCCAGAGAACAGACCTATATACCGTCCTGAAGATGAAACATTTTGGAACCTTAAACACAGACGATCTAAGAATAGAAACCAACTGAAAGAAGACCTGCCCCAGAAAACAGACCTATATACCTACCGCCCTGAAGATGAAACATTTTGGAACCTTAAACACAGACGATCTAAGAAAAGAAATTTACTTCACATTAAGATAAGTTTCTCCAAATTTAAAATTTATCCTCGCCATTTATATCCTTTCACATTTTGTTTTAAAGCTCGATATCTTAATTTGTTTTAAATACTTATTTAAATATGTTTTAGTACCATATCTCTAATATTGTTGTTGTCCAGACTTGAGGTTTTAACAAATATAGTGTATAATACTTGTTGTAAATTCACGATCTACAATCTGGGTAATATGTTCTGTTAGATGACATTAGAGGTACTGGGATAATCCTATTTGGTATGACCTTTTTTTGTGGACCGATCAACCACAAAAACAGGTCATGCCAAAGGACTTAATTTAGCGTAGTGAATTAAAGATCAAAATATAATGATTGGGTAATATGTTCTGTTAGATGACATTCAAGGTACTGGGATAATCCTATTTGGTATGACCTTTTTTTGTGGACCGATCAACCACAAAAACAGGTCATGCCAAAGGACTTAATTTAGCGTAGTGAATTAAAGATCAAAATATAATGATTGGGTAATATGTTCTGTTAGATGACATTCGAGGTACTGGGATAATCTTATTTGGTATGACCTTTTTTTGTGGACCAATCAACCACAAAAACAGGTCATGTCAAAGGACTTAATTTAGCATAGTGAATTAAAGATCAAAATATAATGATTAAAACATAACTGTCGCCCTGTTTTGTAAAAGCATTGGGATTTTAGCTATATTTATTAATAGTACATTTTTAATGTTGAGAACATAAATATGAATAATTATAAATAAGTGCCTGACTAATAATCCTTCCTCTTTTTTGGGGAAAGTGGAATTTTGTTCTTAGTGTTGTAGATTTACCTTGGCCAATGATGAATAGAAGAAAAGCACAAACCAAGTGAAAGAAGATCTGCCCCAGAGAACAGACCTATATACCGCCCTGAAGATTAAACATTTTGGAACCTTAAACACAGACGATCTAAGAATAGAAACCAACTGAAAGAAGACCTGCCCCAGAAAACAGACCTATATACCTACCGCCCTGAAGATGAAACATTTTGGAACCTTAAACACAGACGATCTAAGAAAAGAAATTTACTTCACATTAAGATAAGTTTCTCCAAATTTAAAATTTATCCTCGCCATTTATATCCTTTCACATTTTGTTTTAAAGCTCGATATCTTAATTTGTTTTAAATACTTATCTAAATATGTTTTAGTACCATATCTCTAATATTGTTGTTGTCCAGACTTGAGGTTTTAACAAATATAGTTTATAATACTTTTTGTAAATTCACTATCTACAATCTGGGTAATATGTTCTGTTAGATGACATTAGAGGTAATGGGATAATCCTATTTTGTATGACCTTTTTTTGTGGACCGATCAACCACAAAAACAGGTCATGCCAAAGGACTTAATTTAGCGTAGTGAATTAAAGATCAAAATATAATGATTGGGTAATATGTTCTGTTAGATGACATTAGAGGTACTGGGATAATCCTATTTGGCATGACCTGTTTTTGTGGACCGATCCACAAAAACAGGTCATGCCAAAGGACTTCATTTAGCGTAGTGAATTAAAGATCAAAATATAATGATTGGGTAATATGTTCTGTTAGATGACATTCGAGGTACTGGGATAATCCAATTTGGTATGACCTTTTTTTGTGGACCGATCAACCACAAAAACAGGTCATGCCAAAGGACTTAATTTAGCGTAGTGAATTAAAGATCAAAATATAATGATTGGGTAATATGTTCTGTTAGATGACATTCGAGGTACTGGGATAATCTTATTTGGTATGACCTTTTTTTGTGGACCGATCAACCACAAAAACAGGTCATGTCAAAGGACTTAATTTAGCATAGTGAATTAAAGATCAAAATATAATGATTAAAACATAACTGTCGCCCTGTTTTGTAAAAGCATTGGGATTTTAGCTATATTTATTAATAGTACATTTTTAATGTTGAGAACATAAATATGAATAATTATAAATAAGTGCCTGACTAATAATCCTTCCTCTTTTTTGGGGAAAGTGGAATTTTGTTCTTAGTGTTGTAGATTTACCTTGGCCAATGATGAATAGAAGACCCTTAGAAGAAAAGCACAAACCAAGTGAAAGAAGACCTGCCCCAGAGAACAGACCTATATACCGCCCTGAAGATGAAACATTTTGGAACCTTAAACACAGACGATCTAAGAATAGAAACCAACTGAAAGAAGACCTGCCCCAGAAAACAGACCTATATACATGTACCTACCGCCCTGAAGATGAAACATTTTGGAACCTTAAACACAGACGATCTAAGAAAAGAAATTTACTTCACATTAAGATAAGTTTCTCCAAATTTAAAATTTATCCTCGCCATTTATATCCTTTCACATTTTGTTTTAAAGCTCGATATCTTAATTTGTTTTAAATACTTATCTAAATATGTTTTAGTACCATATCTCTAATATTGTTGTTGTCCAGACTTGAGGTTTTAACAAATATAGTTTATAATACTTTTTGTAAATTCACTATCTACAATCTGGGTAATATGTTCTGTTAGATGACATTAGAGGTACTGGGATAATCCTATTTGGTATGACCTTTTTTTGTGGACCGACCAACCACAAAAACGGGTCATGCCAAAGGACTTAATTTAGCGTAGTGAATTAAAGATCAAAATATAATGATTGGGTAATATGTTCTGTTAGATGACATTAGAGGTACTGGGATAATCCTATTTGGTATGACCTTTTTTTGTGGACCGATCAACCACAAAAACAGGTCATGCCAAAGGACTTAATTTAGCGTAGTGAATTAAAGATCAAAATATAATGATTGGGTAATATGTTCTGTTAGATGACATTAGAGGTACTGGGATAATCCTATTTGGCATGACCTGTTTTTGTGGACCGATCCACAAAAACAGGTCATGCCAAAGGACTTAATTTAGCATAGTGAATTAAAGATCAAAATATAATGATTGGGTAATATGTTCTGTTAGATGACATTCGAGGTACTGGGATAATCTTATTTGGTATGACCTTTTTTTGTGGTCCGATCAACCACAAAAACAGGTCATGTCAAAGGACTTAATTTAGCATAGTGAATTAAAGATCAAAATATAATGATTAAAACATAACTGTCGCCTTGTTTTGTAAAAGCATTGGGATTTTAGCTATATTTATTAATAGTACATTTTTAATGTTGAGAACATAAATATGAATAATTATAAATAAGTGCCTGACTAATAATCCTTCCTCTTTTTTGGGGAAAGTGGAATTTTGTTCTTAGTGTTGTAGATTTACCTTGGCCAATGATGAATAGAAGACCCTTAGAAGAAAAGCACAAACCAAGTGAAAGAAGACCTGCCCCAGAGAACAGACCTATATACCGCCCTGAAGATGAAACATTTTGGAACCTCAAACACAGACGATCTAAGAATAGAAACCAACTGAAAGAAGACCTGCCCAAGAAAACAGACCTATCTACCTACCGCCTGAAGATGAAACATTTTGGAACCTTAAACACAGACGATCTAAGAAAAGAAATTTACTTCACATTAAGATAAGTTTCTCCAAATTTAAAATTTATCCTCGCCATTTATATCCTTTCACATTTTGTTTTAAAGCTCGATATCTTAATTTGTTTTAAATACTTATCTAAATATGTTTTAGTACCATATCTCTTATATTGTTGTTTTCCAGACTTGAGGTTTTAACAAATATAGTTTATAATACTTTTTGTAAATTCACTATCTACAATCTGGGTAATATGTTCTGTTAGATGACATTAGAGGTACTGGGATAATCCTATTTGGTATGACCTTTTTTTGTGGACCGATCAACCACAAAAACAGGTCATGACAAAGGACTTAATTTAGCGTAGTGAATTAAAGATCAAAATATAATGATTGGGTAATATGTTCTGTTAGATGACATTAGAGGTACTGGGATAATCCTATTTGGTATGACCTTTTTTTGTGGACCGATCCACAAAAACAGATCATGCCAAAGGACTTAATTTAGCGTAGTGAATTAAAGATCAAAATATAATGATTGGGTAATATGTTCTGTTAGATGACATTAGAGGTACTGGGATAATCCTATTTGGTATGACCTTTTTTTGTGGACCGATCCACAAAAACAGGTCATGCCAAAGGACTTAATTTAGCGTAGTGAATTAAAGATCAAAATATAATGATTGGGTAATATGTTCTGTTAGATGACATTAGAGGTACTGGGATAATCCTATTTGGCATGACCTGTTTTTGTGGACCGATCCACAAAAACAGGTCATGCCAAAGGACTTAATTTAGCGTAGTGAATTAAAGATCAAAATATAATGATTGGGTAATATGTTCTGTTAGATGACATTCGAGGTACTGGGATAATTTTATTTGGTATGACCTTTTTTTGTGGACCGATCAACCACAAAAACAGGTCATGCCAAAGGACTTAATTTAGCGTAGTGAATTAAAGATCAAAATATAATGATTGGGTAATATGTTCTGTTAGATGACATTAGAGGTACTGGGATAATCCTATTTGGTATGACCTTTTTTTGTGGACTGATCAACCACAAAAACAGGTCATGTCAAAGGACTTAATTTAGCATAGTGAATTAAAGATCAAAATATAATGATTAAAATATAACTGTCGCCTTGTTTTGTAAAAGCATTGGGATTTTAGCTATATTTATTAATAGTACATTTTTAATGTTGAGAACATAAATATGAATAATTATAAATAAGTGCCTGACTAATAATCCTTCCTCTTTTTTGGGGAAAGTGGAATTTTGTTCTTAGTGTTGTAGATTTACCTTGGCCAATGATGAATAGAAGACCCTTAGAAGAAAAGCACAAACCAAGTGAAAGAAGACCTGCCCCAGAGAACAGACCTATATGCCGCCCTGAAGATGAAACATTTTGGAACCTTAAACACAGACGATCTAAGAATAGAAACCAACTGAAAGAAGACCTGCCCCAGAAAACAGACCTATATACCTACCGCCCTGAAGATGAAACATTTTGGTACCTTAAACACAGACGATCTAAGAAAAGAAATTTACTTCACATTAAGATAAGTTTCTCCAAATTTAAAATTTATCCTCGCCATTTATATCCTTTCACATTTTGTTTTAAAGCTCGATATCTTAATTTGTTTTAAATACTTATCTAAATATGTTTTAGTACCATATCTGTAATATTGTTGTTGTCCAGATTTGAGGTTTTAACAAATATAGTTTATAATACTTTTTGTAAATTCACTATCTACAATCTGGGTAATATGTTCTGTTAGATGACATTAGAGGTACTGGGATAATCCTATTTGGTATGACCTTTTTTTGTGGACCGATCAACCACAAAAACAGGTCATACCAAAGGACTTAATTTAGCGTAGTGAATTAAAGATCAAAATATAATGATTGGGTAATATGTTCTGTTAGATGACATTAGAGGTACTGGGATAATCCTATTTGGTATGACCTTTTTTTGTGGACCGATCAACCACAAAAACAGGTCATGCCAAAGGACTTAATTTAGCGTAGTGAATTAAAGATCAAAATATAATGATTGGGTAATATGTTCTGTTAGATGACATTAGAGGTACTGGGATAATCCTATTTGGCATGACCTTTTTTTGTGGACCGATAAACCACAAAAACAGGTCATGTCAAAGGACTTAATTTAGCATAGTGAATTAAAGATCAAAATATAATGATTAAAATATAACTGTCGCCTTGTTTTGTAAAAGCATTGGGATTTTAGCTATATTTATTAATAGTACATTTTTAATGTTGAGAACATAAATATGAATAATTATAAAAAAGTGCCTGACTAATAATCCTTCCTCTTTTTTGGGGAAAGTGGAATTTTGTTCTTAGTGTTGTAGATTTACCTTGGCCAATGATGAATAGAAGACCCTTAGAAGAAAAGCACAAACCAAGTGAAAGAAGACCTGCCCCAGAGAACAGACCTATATGCCGCCCTGAAGATGAAACATTTTGGAACCTTAAACACAGACGATCTAAGAATAGAAACCAACTGAAAGAAGACCTGCCCCAGAAAACAGACCTATATACCTACCGCCCTGAAGATGAAACATTTTGGTACCTTAAACACAGACCATCTAAGAAAAGAAATTTACTTCACATTAAGATAAGTTTCTCCAAATTTAAAATTTATTCTCGCCATTTATATCCTTTCACATTTTGTTTTAAAGCTCGATATCTTAATTTGTTTTAAATACTTATCTAAATATGTTTTAGTACCATATCTCTAATATTGTTGTTGTCCAGACTTGAGGTTTTAACAAATATAGTTTATAATACTTTTTGTAAATTCACTATCTACAATCTGGGTAATATGTTCTGTTAGATGACATTAGAGGTACTGGGATAATCCTATTTGGTATGACCTTTTTTTGTGGACCGATCAACCACAAAAACAGGTCATACCAAAGGACTTAATTTAGCGTAGTGAATTAAAGATCAAAATATAATGATTGGGTAATATGTTCTGTTAGATGACATTAGAGGTACTGGGATAATCCTATTTGGTATGACCTTTTTTTGTGGACCGATCAACCACAAAAACAGGTCATGCCAAAGGACTTAATTTAGCGTAGTGAATTAAAGATCAAAATATAATGATTGGGTAATATGTTCTGTTAGATGAAATTAGAGGTACTGGGATAATCCTATTTGGCATGACCTTTTTTTGTGGACCGATCCGCAAAAACAGGTCATGCCAAAGGACTTAATTTAGCATAGTGAATTAAAGATCAAAATATAATGATTGGGTAATATGTTCTGTTAGATGACATTAGAGGTACTGGGATAATCCTATTTGGCATGACCTTTTTTTGTGGACCGATCAACCACAAAAACAGGTCATGTCAAAGGACTTAATTTAGCATAGTGAATTAAAGATCAAAATATAATGATTAAAACATAACTGTCGCCTTGTTTTGTAAAAGCATTGGGATTTTAGCTATATTTATTAATAGTACATTTTTAATGTTGAGAACATAAATATGAATAATTATAAATAAGTGCCTGACTAATAATCCTTCCTCTTTTTTGGGGAAAGTGGAATTTTGTTCTTAGTGTTGTAGATTTACCTTGGCCAATGATGAATAGAAGACCCTTAGAAGAAAAGCACAAACCAAGTGAAAGAAGACCTGCCCCAGAGAACAGACCTATATGCCGCCCTGAAGATGAAACATTTTGGAACCTTAAACACAGACGATCTAAGAATAGAAACCAACTGAAAGAAGACCTGCCCCAGAAAACAGACCTATATACCTACCGCCCTGAAGATGAAACATTTTGGTACCTTAAACACAGACGATCTAAGAAAAGAAATTTACTTCACATTAAGATAAGTTTCTCCAAATTTAAAATTTATTCTCGCCATTTATATCCTTTCACATTTTGTTTTAAAGCTCGATATCTTAATTTGTTTTAAATACTTATCTAAATATGTTTTAGTACCATATCTCTAATATTGTTGTTGTCCAGACTTGAGGTTTTAACAAATATAGTTTATAATACTTTTTGTAAATTCACTATCTACAATCTGGGTAATATGTTCTGTTAGATGACATTAGAGGTACTGGGATAATCCTATTTGGTATGACCTTTTTTTGTGGACCGATCAACCACAAAAACAGGTCATACCAAAGGACTTAATTTAGCGTAGTGAATTAAAGATCAAAATATAATGATTGGGTAATATGTTCTGTTAGATGACATTAGAGGTACTGGGATAATCCTATTTGGTATGACCTTTTTTTGTGGACCGATCAACCACAAAAACAGGTCATGCCAAAGGACTTAATTTAGCGTAGTGAATTAAAGATCAAAATATAATGATTGGGTAATATGTTCTGTTAGATGAAATTAGAGGTACTGGGATAATCCTATTTGGCATGACCTTTTTTTGTGGACCGATCCGCAAAAACAGGTCATGCCAAAGGACTTAATTTAGCATAGTGAATTAAAGATCAAAATATAATGATTGGGTAATATGTTCTGTTAGATGACATTAGAGGTACTGGGATAATCCTATTTGGCATGACCTTTTTTTGTGGACCGATCAACCACAAAAACAGGTCATGTCAAAGGACTTAATTTAGCATAGTGAATTAAAGATCAAAATATAATGATTAAAACATAACTGTCGCCTTGTTTTGTAAAAGCATTGGGATTTTAGCTATATTTATTAATAGTACATTTTTAATGTTGAGAACATAAATATGAATAATTATAAATAAGTGCCTGACTAATAATCCTTCCTCTTTTTTGGGGAAAGTGGAATTTTGTTCTTAGTGTTGTAGATTTACCTTGGCCAATGATGAATAGAAGACACTTAGAAGAAAAGCACAAACCACCTGATAGAAGACCTGCCCCAGAAAACAGACCTATATACCGCCCTGAAGATGAAACATTTTGGAACCTTAAACACAGACGATCTAAGAATAGAAACCAACTGAAAGAAGACCTGCCCCAGAAAACAGACCTTATATACCTACCGCCCTGAAGATGAAACCTTTTGGTACCTTAAACACAGACGATCTAAGAAAAGAAATTTACTTCACATTAAGATAAGTTTCTCCAAATTTAAAATTTATCCTCGCCATTTATATCCTTTCACATTTTGTTTTAAAGCTCGATATCTTAATTTGTTTTAAATACTTATCTAAATATGTTTTAGTACCATATCTCTTAATACTTTTTGTAAATTCACTATCTACAATCTGGGTAATATGTTCTGTTAGATGACATTAGAGGTACTGGGATAATCCTATTTGGTATGACCTTTTTTTGTGGACCGATCAACCACAAAAACAGGTCATGCCAAAGGACTTAATTTAGCGTAGTGAATTAAAGATCAAAATATAATGATTGGGTAATAGGTTCTGTTAGATGAAATTAGAGGTACTGGGATAATCCTATTTGGCATGACCTTTTTTTGTGGACCGATCCGCAAAAACAGGTCATGCCAAAGGACTTAATTTAGCATAGTGAATTAAAGATCAAAATATAATGATTGGGTAATATGTTCTGTTAGATGACATTAGAGGTACTGGGATAATCCTATTTGGCATGACCTGTTTTTGTGGACCGATCCACAAAAACAGGTCATGCCAAAGGACTTAATTTAGCATAGTGAATTAAAGATCAAAATATAATGATTAAAACATAACTGTCGCCTTGTTTTGTAAAAGCATTGGGATTTTAGCTATATTTATTAATAGTACATTTTTAATGTTGAGAACATAAATATGAATAATTATAAATAAGTGCCTGACTAATAATCCTTCCTCTTTTTTGGGGAAAGTGGAATTTTGTTCTTAGTGTTGTAGATTTACCTTGGCCAATGATGAATAGAAGACCCTTAGAAGAAAAGCACAAACCAAGTGAAAGAAGACCTGCCCCAGAGAACAGACCTATATGCCGCCCTGAAGATGAAACATTTTGGAACCTTAAACACAGACGATCTAAGAATAGAAACCAACTGAAAGAAGACCTGCCCCAGAAAACAGACCTATATACCTACCGCCCTGAAGATGAAACATTTTGGTACCTTAAACACAGACGATCTAAGAAAAGAAATTTACTTCACATTAAGATAAGTTTCTCCAAATTTAAAATTTATCCTCGCCATTTATATCCTTTCACATTTTGTTTTAAAGCTCGATATCTTAATTTGTTTTAAATACTTATCTAAATATGTTTTAGTACCATATCTCTAATATTGTTGTTGTCCAGACTTGAGGTTTTAACAAATATAGTTTATAATACTTTTTGTAAATTCACTATCTACAATCTGGGTAATATGTTCTGTTAGATGACATTAGAGGTACTGGGATAATCCTATTTGGTATGACCTTTTTTTGTGGACCGATCAACCACAAAAACAGGTCATACCAAAGGACTTAATTCAGCGTAGTGAATTAAAGATCAAAATATAATGATTGGGTAATATGTTCTGTTAGATGACATTAGAGGTACTGGGATAATCCTATTTGGTATGACCTTTTTTTGTGGACCGATCAACCACAAAAACAGGTCATGCCAAAGGACTTAATTTAGCGTAGTGAATTAAAGATCAAAATATAATGATTGGGTAATATGTTCTGTTAGATGAAATTAGAGGTACTGGGATAATCCCCTATTTGGCATGACCTTTTTTTGTGGACCGATCAACCACAAAAACAGGTCATGTCAAAGGACTTAATTTAGCATAGTGAATTAAAGATCAAAATATAATGATTGGGTAATATGTTCTGTTAGATGACATTAGAGGTACTGGGATAATCCTATTTGGCATGACCTTTTTTTGTGGACCGATCAACCACAAAAACAGGTCATGTCAAAGGACTTAATTTAGCATAGTGAATTAAAGATCAAAATATAATGATTAAAACATAACTGTCGCCTTGTTTTGTAAAAGCATTGGGATTTTAGCTATATTTATTAATAGTACATTTTTTATGTTGAGAACATAAATATGAATAATTATAAATAAGTGCCTGACTAATAATCCTTCCTCTGTTTTGGGGAAAGTGGAATTTTGTTCTTAGTGTTGTAGATTTACCTTGGCCAATGATGAATAGAAGACCCTTAGAAGAAAAGCACAAACCACCTGATAGAAGACCTGCCCCAGAGAACAGACCTATATACCGCCCTGAAGATGAAACATTTTGGAACCTTAAACACAGACGATCTAAGAATAGAAACCAACTGAGAGAAGACCTGCCCCAGAAAACAGACCTATATACCGCCATGAAGACGAAACATTGCTCTAATTTTTAATTTATTCTTACCGTTTATATAATTTCAAAAGTTTCTTTCAAGCCTGGGCCTATTTTTCACAACGCGATCTTAGCTAAGTGTGATCTTAACTACCATGGCAACCAATGCTAAAGGTATACGTTGCCATTGTTAATTAACATCAACTTAAGCTAAGATCGCTTTGTGAAACTGGGCCCTGATATCTTATTTTTGTTTTAAATGTGTATCTAATATTGCATTTTTCATCCAAATTTGAGGTTTCAAAAAATATAGTTTAAAATAATTTTGGTTAGATTAATTTTCTACAATATAGGTAATACGTTCTATTAGTTGAAATTAGAGGTACTGGGATAATCCATGTATGGTAAAAATGGCTTTCTTTTTCTGGACTGGCCAACCACAAAAAGCAGGTCATGCCAAGGGACTACATGTACTGAATTAACAATCAAAATATAATGATGCAATCACCACTGTCGCAAATTATATATTGTAAGAGAATTGGGATTTTAGATATATTTATCGATAGTCAGGACATTTTTCAATTTGAGAATATAAATATGAATATTTTTAAGCGTGTGCTCAACTAATAACTATTCCTCTGTTTTGGGGGAAAGTGGAATTTTGTTCTTTATGTTTTAGATTTACCTTGGCCATTTAAAGAAAAGCGCAAACCAACTGAAAGATGATCTGCCGCCTGATACACTTTAACGTTCTGCCCCGAGAAATATCGATATGTGCCTTAATTGTTTTAAATTTCAGACGAAGTTCGTTGAAAGTGATTGGAAGCTACGACTTTTGTGTGTTGAGGTCTAGCTCCCATGATGCACTTTTCTGATAAATATGATTTTATTTTGCTACACATTTGTCTTTTTTCTGGCGGAGGGCATTAATGCATGTCAAATATTGCTAAATTCAGTATAGATGTTGCATGATTTTTATATCACTGTAATTCTGTGTTATTTCAGCACACTTTTGACAAAACAAATATCCTTTTCCCCTTGCTAAATTCAGTATACATGTAGATGTTGCATGATTTTTAGATTACTGTAATTCTGTGTTATTTCAGCACACTTTTGACAAAACAAATATCCTTTTCCCCTTGCTAAATTCAGTATAGATGTTGCATGATTTTTAGATTACCTTAATTCTGTGTTATTTCGGCACACTTTTGACAAAACAAATATCCTTTTCCCCTTGCTAAATTCAGTATAGATGTTGCATGATTTTTAAATTACCTTAATTCTGTGTTATTTCGGCACACTTTTGACAAAACAAATATCCTTTTCCCCTTGCTAAATTCAGTATAGATGTTGCATGATTTTTAGATTACCTTAATTCTGTGTTATTTCGGCACACTTTTGACAAAACAAATAACCTTTTCCCCTTGCTAAATTCAGTATAGATGTTGCATGATTTTTAGTTTACTGTAATTCTGTGTTATTTCGGCACACTTTTGACAAAACAAATATCCTTTTCCCCTTGCTAAATTCAGTATAGATGTTGCATGATTTTTATATCACTGTAATTCTGTGTTATTTCAGCACACTTTTGACAAAACAAATTTCCTTTTCCCCTTGCTAAATTCAGTATACATGTTGCATGATTTTTATATCACTGTAATTCGGTGTTATTTCGGCACACTTTTGGCAAAACAAATATCCTTTTCCCCTTGCTAAATTCAGTATAGATGTTGCATGATTTTTAGATTATTGAAATTCTGTGTTATTTCGGCACACTTTTGACAAAACAAATATCCTTTTCCCCTTGCTAAATTCAGTATAGATATTGCATGATTTTTATATCACTGTAATTCTGTGTTATTTCGGCACACTTTTGACAAAACAAATATCCTTTTCCCCTTGCTAAATTCAGTATAGATGTTGCATGATTTTTATATCACTGTAATTCTGTGTTATTTCGGCACACTTTTGGCAAAACAAATTTCCTTTTCCCCTTGCTAAATTCAGTATAGATGTTGCATGATTTTTAGATTACTGTAATTCTGTGTTTTTCTTTGGCACACTTTTGACAAAACAAATATCCTTTTCCCCTTGCTAAATTCAGTATAGATGTTGCATGATTTTTAGATTATTGAAATTCTGTGTTATTTCGGCACACTTTTGACGAAACAAATATTCTTTTCCCCTTGCTAAATTCAGTATACATCTTGCATGATTTTTATATCACTGTAATTCTGTGTTATTTCGGCACACTTTTGACAAAACAAATATCCTTTTCCCCTTGCTAAATTCAGTATACATGTTGCATGATTTTTATATCACTGTAATTCTGTGTTATTTCGGCACACTTTTGACAAAACAAATATCCTTTTCCCCTTGCTAAATTCAGTATAGATGTTGCATGATTTTTAGATTATTGAAATTCTGTGTTATTTCGGCACACTTTTGACAAAACAAATATCCTTTTCCCCTTGCTAAATTCAGTATAGATGTTGCATGATTTTTAGATTATTGAAATTCTGTGTTATTTCGGCACACTTTTGACAAAACAAATATCCTTTTCCCCTTGTTTATGGTCACTAAAACTTAATGTAAAATTTTCACAGTTGATTAAAATAGTCTTCGTCGAGATGAAATCAACCATTTTTTAAATTATTACATATATTTTTTCTACATTTGTTGAAATCTTATTGATGAAAAGCTGACGCAAAACTTTATTTAGTTATACAAAGTATGCAAAGTTAGCTTATGACACCTGATGGTTAAAGGATGTGTCTATTGAAATGAACGCTCTTGGTTAGTGGCTTAAACGTTGTTTTTTTTGGGGGGGGGTTTTGGGGCGAAGGAGGGGTAAATGCGTCTTACACAAAACTGGTTTCATTGTAGCATAAGTTTTTTGATCTTTTTTACATTTCCCACCTTAATATAAGCCTATCCTTATAAAAGCCTTCATATCAAGTTGTAATTATTTTGAGATATTTCTTAATGAATGAAGAGGAATTTTATTTATTTGCCATCGTCCATCTGTTTGACATGCTTTAATTGCTGGCCAAAACATTGAAGAGAAATGTACTAAATTCCAAATTTCAACACACAAACACAATTTTTAATGCTGCCTTACAATACTGTAAGAAGGTCCCAAGCCCTTATCAAAAGCAGAGGGAAAATTTGTGTTCTCTAACATTTCACAATAAAGGTTTTGTTTTGTGTGTAATATACTTGTTTAATTTTCATATAATGTAAAAAAACAATCCAGCAATACAACCATTTCCAATCGTACTTACATGTGTATCTATAGATTTAACTATTTTTATTCAAACGAAGTTCAAAATTAAACTACTTTAATCATTTTAACAACAAAGTAAAGAGATCTCCTTGGTTTAGTCTATTAAAGTTAGATACACTAAAGTCCATACCAGCAATCCAGCTGGCAGGTTTGAATTCCAATCACTACCAAAAAATAAAGAGTGTTTTTAATTTACTTCCCAATGTGTAAAGTCTGTCCTTTCCTTCTTTAGTATGTAAATTCCAGTTACCCACCCCACTAATGATATAAAACTTGCAACACTGTTATAGAATTGAAGTAAAACCTAAATCAACAACATCAATTGACATAAATATGCTACCAGTAGTTCAAAAAGCACCTAATTTCATCAGTACGACATAGCTCCCCTTTACAGCTGATTAAAACTTTGATTTATATAAAAATCTTCAAAATGTCGCAAACAATACGTCAGAGAAACTCAGAATTCTCTATGACAAAGAGCAGTCAACCATTTATCCAGTATTAGACTTAAACATGATGTGCCCGTGGCACAACATTTCAATACTCTAGGTCATTTGGTCAAGGACTATTTTAAAATCATGCCTATTGAGAAAATCCCTTTTCTCACTTATGCTGCAGATACCAAGCACAAACGTTTGGAAAGGGAAAGTTTTTGGATTCAAACATTACAAACTGTTTATCCGTTGGGTTTGAACTTGGACCCGGGAAGATGTCGTGAAAAAACTATAATACCATTTGTGTTTCAGTATAACAAAACGAGCATCGCTATGGCCAAGATTATAGAAAAAGAATACAAACTACTTGCTTGTAAACTTGCTCGACCACTGACCCAAAGGCCAGTCATTGCTTATAAATAGAACAAGATTTTGAAAGACATACTGGTCAGGGCTAAACTCCCCTGTCTGTCTTCTACCTAGGTTTTTCTGGGATAGTGGTGGGGGGGGGGGACTAAATTTTCACTATCTTTTCCCATGAGCCTATAATATATAGTCTGACGATATTCTTACCATAGCTTAAGATGCGTAAGCATTGTCAATGTAATACAAAGTGTTCCAGAAAATATATGTGTATGTGTTTATATCTAAAGGTTTCAAAGTTCAATTGTTAAGTTTAGAACACGTAACCATACAAAGCCGATAGAAACGGACAGGTGGTAAATTAAGATCTCAAAGTTTGGTAGTGTACAATGAAGAAAACAATATGCTTCACATTTCGAAATATTTTCGTCTGATTCGCTCAAATCATCGGTCTATAAGAAAAAAAATATACAAGCCAAAAGTTGGCACATTTCTGACAATTATACCATATAAATGAATAAACCAATGCCTCATCATTAAACAAGAAAAAGCTTTTGATCATACTTTGGTGAATTGATTGAGCGAATTGTCTCGAATTCGGATTAGTGCATACAAAGGGCACCAAAGAGTGCTGGATTTAATGTCCATGACACATATTTGGTGATGTTATTAAAGATGAAATGAATGACAAAATATTTCCACCAATGAGTCACACATTCGAACCCCATCGAATCACGAAAACGTTCATTCATATGGCAAGAGAAGTTAAAGACTAGAAATGTCGGTGTATTTGTATTGGTTTACTCACCATATGTACACATATTTCAGTCGTTAATAACATGCATGTGAAAGTTTCAGGGATCTGTGATCAATTGACATCGAACAAATTATGCAGGAAACTATGTAGCTCATGTTAGGCTTCCCAGCGCCATGCGAAAACGACGAAACAAAGTTTTGAATGACATAATTATCTCGTACTAGGTCACAAGCTGGCTAATTTCAAAAGACCCATGGCATTCACTGAATCTGACAGAAGTCGGGATGTTTATTGAAAAGAAGATTCATATTGTGCATTACTTTGATTAGGCAGGTTGATCATGTCATCAAATGTTAGGACAAGGTATTTAATCATAAAAGTAAAAAAAAAACAAATATGAGTCATACCAGTTAAAAATAAAGCAAAAAGTCTAGTTTGTATATTTTTTCAGAGCCCATTCATAGTTTAGTGCTAGCATTCATAAAAATGCCTCAGAAAGGCCTTATTCAATTTTACCGAACTTATGGTTATATTACATGTACCAACTATTATTCAGTAATTGAACTACAGAAAGGCCCATTTTTAGACACGAAAGTTGTCTCCCTTGATTTATTAAATATCATTTTTTAAAGTAAATCAGATCATGTGGAACTGATTACATCTTACAATCATGTGAACAATAGTTTGATATAGGTTTTATAAACAATCTATGGATGATTGAAATTGACCTGAGCTTGATTTTAGGAATATCCAAAACTGCCATGAAAAACCATATATCCTACCCAATTCAACATGTTAAATCTGACTCCTTAATGAACAATTCAGAATTGACCTCGTCACAGAAAATGTGCCTCACTTTAAAACGGCCCAGGACTGGCTGGCCACATCTTCGCAAGCCAAGTTAAAATCTTCAAGTCCCCATTCCGTGTTTTACCTTGGAGGACTACTCCACTCAAACTCGTAAATCGAACAGCGCCCACTGGTGGGAATGTAAGAGTTGTCTTTCCTAGATTTAGTCTTGGTCAATCAGCACTCGTTAAACAAAAGTTCAAGGTGTACACAGCCGCCATTACGTTATTTTCAGTGTAAGTGCCCGAGGATTTGATTAGCTGCGAGAAGTTTTACTCCCATCCAATCAAAACGAGCTGTTCGATTTACGGGTTTGAGTGGAGTAGTTCACCAAGGTAAAATGCAGATTTTAACTTGGGCCAAATCATATGCCAAATCACCCCAACATCAGACAGCTCAATCCGCCACTTTTATTCAATCTTCACCTTTCATACATTTTTTTTTTAGCAAACTACTACTTCATTGAATCACATCAAAACTCAAAACAATATTCCTAGCTTATGAGAAGTCCCACTAAAAAAGGCCCAAAGATATTCACCAAAATCTAGGAACTATTTTCAGGCTAATCCTGATTGTCCTCTTGCTCCTCTACACCCAGATCAACTTTAAAAAAAAACAAATCTGTTCCAAGGATACATGCAAAAATTTATACTTATATCTCAAATATTACTGGTAAACTCATCACTTCAGTATGCTCACCCGATATATCCAGATAGTCTCTTTTTTAACTGTTACAAAGGGAAGAGGGGTAAATTTCGCTGGCTGATATATTCTAAACAACTCTTGATTTGCACATTCTTCTCTGTGTTGACATGTCTAAAGCCTGTAAGAAAATGCATAGCAAAATATTAGTTTAATAGTATAAATATAGTCTATATATATTTTTTTTTTCTATTTTGCTCCGAACGGGTGATTTTAAGACATATTTTACACATTTATTAAGAAAAATTTAATTGACCAGCCTGTCAAAATATATATTTTCTGAAAGGCAATTTCTTGTAGGAAATGCATGTAAAACTTGATTCTCTGCTGGAAAGCATTCAGAAGCCATACCAGGGAAGGTACACCAAAGGCTCATGTTAAAAATCTGGGTTTACAGTTTCTGGAGCCAATAAGGGGAGATAAGTTCAGATAACTCCCATGTTTATTTAACGCTTCTGTTGTAATGGTGAAATTTGTGAGTGGATGTGAGTATCAGTCCCATGTGTGGAAAGAATAGTTAATTGTTTATTTATCTCATGCATTGTACATGACTGGGATAGAACAAGTCTACCAGACTTTATTCCCGCCTACCAGTACTCATTGTTTTTTACCCATCTATACTGTATTTATATGAAAGGTGAATAAAATTCAATTCAATTCAATTCAATAGTAATGGAGGAAATCTAACCTTGTATATCTAAAGAGAGATCTTTGTACAACATACAGAGGTGAAGTGCAGAGCTGGCAATAGTTGAAGAAAAAACCAAAGTAGTTCAATTTGATTTCTCATATCTTCAACTGCTACTGTTGTATGAATTTCAAAGTTCAGTTTAGAAGGTTTGGGATTTTCTGGGATATAAACTTGTCCAAGAGACTAAACCAAGTTTAAGTCAGAGCTCAATCTGTGGTCAAAATGAAATGATAAGGTACCTGTTAACAGAAGAAAAATATAGTTAGATAAAGTACTGAAGGGAAGCACAAAATTTAACCAAATGAAGAAACATGATGCTACCCTAACCCTCGGCCCAAGAGGTTTTTTTACCCATAAAGGCATGTTGTGAGTAACAAGAATTTGGACCCGGTAGCATCCAATTTGAATATTATATGGTAATAAGATAATTCAGCATTGGATGTATTAGAAGGAACGTACTTCCTATCCATACTTAGATAATTCAGCATTGGATGTATTAGAAGGAACGTACTTCCTATCCATACTTAGATAATTCAGCATTGGATGTATTAGAAGGAACGTACTTCCTATCCATACTTAGATAATTCAGCATTGGATGTATTAGAAGGAACGTACTTCCTATCCATACTTAGATAATTCAGCATTGGATGTATTAGAAGGAACGTACTTCCTATCCATACTTAGATAATTCAGCATTGGATGTATTAGAAGGAACGTACTTCCTATCCATACTTAGATAATTCAGCATTGGATGTATTAGAAGGAACGTACTTCCTATCCATACTTAGATAATTCAGCATTGGATGTATTAGAAGGAACGTACTTCCTATCCATACTTAGATAATTCAGCATTGGATGTATTAGAAGGAACGTACTTCCTATCCATACTTAGATAATTCAGCATTGGATGTATTAGAAGGAACGTACTTCCTATCCATACTTAGATAATTCAGCATTGGCTGTATTAGAAGGAACGTACTTCCTATCCATACTTAGATAATTCAGCATTGTAGGAAGGAATGTACTGCCTTTTTTTCTGCTGAACACACATGTGAAATGGAAGATAAGTGAATATTGTCAGCACTCAGGAGAGGCAATTTTATTGGCAGATTACCCATAACTCATGAGGTTGGTGGAGAAAAGCAGAATTTGCCAGTTGATATGCGATGGGGACATCCGAGTCGATTTGGATGTAGACCCCCCAGGGTAATTTAATGGAGATAAAACAGGCTAACACATATTAATGGACATCTGGTCACAGAAAAAGCATTAATCGAGAAGAAAAAAGTATTTGTGAGGTGGGTTTGGATAAAACATGAATACTTTAAAACCAGGTGGACAGATTATTGAGAGGTATTGAAAGTTAGGGAAATTGAGATAAAATTCAACAGTGAAAACATCTATAGAGAACCAAATCTTCATTTACAACTATATCAAAGCCAAAACTTGCAAGACAAGTCCTAAATTCATGATGTTTATGCATTTGTCCAGTTAAATGCAACCAAAAGTTGACCATACCATAGACTGATCCAGAGACATTTTGATACCTGTATACAGGTATGGGCGCCCAAACTCACAAGCAAAAAATCCGCCCAAATTCTTAAAACCAACAGATTTTAATGTCAAAATAGCATTTAAAATTAAATTTTAATGTTGAATTTTGGGCCAGAGATGTTGTTTTTGTCTTATTGTTGGAACATTTTGAACCGAAATGGTATGCCCAAATTTTCCCTGGATCGGTCCCTGCATACAACCTTCTTACTTTCAATATGTAACATATAATATGTCTTTTGAAAAATAGGCCTTGCTGAAATTCTACTGTTTTTATTGCAAGGTGTCAGTAGACTAGTATTTCTGTAATTTTCCTAGACTATGTTTTCCAACTTTCTATTTAGTTCTAAAATTAAATGTTATTTGCCTGGTGTGTAGCACAGCCCAAACTATCACACAATGTATACATGTTTCTCCTCAAATGAGAATTTGCAAACAGAAAAAAATTAGATTGATTGTTTGGTGTTTTACGCCGCGCTCAAGATTACCCTTTTTTTTTATTGACTGATTGGGATTCGAACCCACGACCCATTGGTGGAAGGCTGTTCGGATTGAGCGTCCAACGCTCTGCCTACTGAGCCACGGAGGCCCCACAACAACAAAAATTAGGGGGGGAAAACTAAACATGTAAAATTATCTTCATTTTTGTCGCCAATCACGTTTTGAGTGAAACAGGTCAAACTAGTTCAGCCAACAACAACACAACAATGAACATCTATATTAAACATTGCGCCGTACAGGAATCAGTAGACAATTAATTTTCCATTTGCCGTACTAATGTAAACGTTTGGCTCCGTCGCTCGGTTAGAAACATTCGCTCGGGCCGGGCTAAAAGCACTGGAACTCGAAACCATCAAAACAAGTCTGCTGTTCAAATCTTGACTTTCACTTCGGATGTCGACAGGGGTGCAGACGACGCAAGTCACATTGCAATCGTGCAATCTCATTCTCGCGAGATCCCCTGCTACTACGTGAACGCGACGTCGCATTCACGTAGTCAATCTAAACAGAGAAGTTAATCTTCGCATGCGAGACTTAACCTCTCAGCCATACGGAAGCCATATTAGAGAGTCCATGTACGCGGATTGATCTCAGCCACACCACACCGCCGCGAGAACTTCTTTGACCTATAAACAAACACGTGGCCCACAGCCGATTACGTTGATAATATTGTACTTGTAGCTTGGCTGTATAATAAAGATTTTCGCTGGACGCGAAGGCCATTAGAAAAAAATAAATTTCTAAGAATGTTTGTAACTGACTTAAGACTTATGATTTTGCTTTTTCAAGAGTAAAATCAACTTTACAAAGACACATACTAAGACAGATCTCTTGAAGTTGAACACGTGTAAAGTGTCTGTGAGACAGACAGTGAGGTGTGTAGACAGTAGAGTAGGCCTATATACCCTACCGCAATTCACTGCAGTAAATGCCTTGTCTTATTATTTAATAATCTGGCATTCAGCTGTTGGTTGAACAGCCAGAAAAAATCAGAATGGAAAGATCGAGGTAGATATTTAAATTTATAAATTCATAATTACAGTAAGCCTGACAAATAAGACCTTCAAGTTGGTAATTTGAGCACTTAAAGTGTAACTGGCACCATAAATAAGAACTGATTAAAATGTACTTCATTGACTGGGTTTAACTTTGTGTTAAGCATAAATGAAGTAGAAAAGTAACATGGAAAGAAATTCTTGTTAGGTATATGTGAAATAAGTTATCTTTCCCAAACAAATTTGAATGGATTGACCATTGAATTTGTTTATCCTGCCCACTAATCCAAGATTTATTTCAATTATTAAGGGGCTAGAAATGTGAAATCCTGACCTTCCACTTGTTGATTGATGTTCAACCTCTATGACGGTCTGAATTATTTAATTTCATTATTGCGAGGTGCAGTGTTTAATAAGGAAGCCAGGCTTTTTTGCCTCATGGAAACATCTGACGTTTCAGGTGCTTGCATGATCATATATATTGAAAACCCTCTCATTTTGTTTCTCCATTTTTATTATTTTAACTGAGTTGGATTCGAACCGGAGGCCCATGGATGGAAGGCTTGGGGCGCATCGGAGTGAGACACTTTATCTCTCTACACAACTACCCCAAGGAACCCACTCCCCTTTCTCCCACCATCAACAGAAAAGAAAAATGCTCTAGAATTGAACAGATATGCATTGATTGTAATAGATCATAACATTTTATCTCGTACATTATATATATATTTATACAGGACAATGTGACATAACTAATTTGGTAACAGTATATCAATTATAAAGGGTTCTCAAATCTGAAAATTACACATTAGATTCTGTTAAAGAAGAAATGTCTCTTGAAACTTTAAAGGTTATTCAAAAAGCTATCTTATTTTCTAATTGGCTTATATTCAATTCAATTTTACTGTACAAAACACCAAGTGAAAGGCAGTGTACATCAATTTAAAAAGAGCAACAGCATCAAGTTAACTAAGAGAATACAGAAACATATAGATTATTGAATTAATAGCAGGTACATTGTTAAGTAAGGTGAAAATGAACTTTTCATGATCATTTAAAGTACTAAATATAGGACAAATATTAATGATTTGGGAAAATAAAGGGGTACGTAAATCTTTATAATCTGGACATGCAATTATGAAATGATGCTCATCTACTAGGATACCTGGGCAAAATGGGCAAACACGTTCTGATAAATGAAAACGTAAATGACGCCCTTTTTCTATTTTTGATTAATCCAAGTTTCTGTACCGGTATATATTTTGTCCAATTTTTACAAAAGAAATAAAGAAATCCACGGCATCAATCAATGTGCAAATTAACTTGCATGTCAAAGTCTTGGTAATGTTCCCCAGCCTGATATGTTGAGCACATGGTAACATAGTTCAATGTAATAAACCCATAACTTTTATATTCAATGTTTTCAGATAGTTCTTGACACCCTCTAGTGTTTCTGCACATCCTCATTTTTTTATTTTGCATGAACCATAATGACATGACAGATAGGATTTTACTGCAGTGAAAAACAGCTTTATCTGAAACAAAAAATATATGTTGTTTAATAACAAATTTATGACAATATCATTATTAACTATAATTATTGAACACAAAATCCTATAAAAGTTATGAATATTTTTTTTCAAAATGCAAGTCTATATTTTATTTTTTTCCCCATAGCTTTATGTATTTGAAAAAAAAAATAGTTTCACTAATTTTTTTTTTCAATATTGATATAATATATTTAGCTCTCCAATGTATTACCTGTTATTCACTGTCCCTCTTTATTGAATAGTTATAATATGCTATTATTATATTATATTCACCTCCCAGCCAATATATGTACGTGAAGAGATTATTTTCCTAATTTTTTTTTTTGGAAATGGCATGAGCATACAAAGTTGCTGTTTTTTTGCTAACAGTTTTGGGAGTTTAGAGTACATCGAAAACCCATTATAAAAGACATTGAAAGAAATAATATGCATTTAGCTGTATGAAGCAATGTTTATGTGAAAACTGTAAACAAAATTTAAATAACAGGGATGTATATAATTTCATTCAAATAAGCCTAAGTTACTTATTTACACCACTTTAGCAGATAATCTAATTTGCATTTCTGAGGGAAACAATAAAAGGTAATTTCCTAGTATTGTTTCATCCATGAAATATCAATATTTTGCAGCTCATGCCAAATTAGTTTACCCTTGTTCTAAATACTGTATTACTAATTAAAATAAACCATACTACATATAATCAATTCCCAAAGAAAAAATGTACCAGAAAAATATAAAGAAAGCAGCATGACAACGAACATTCAGGCACTGGACGCAGGGTCTGACTGAAGCATGAGCCTGCTGGCTGGAATGGCCCTGTACAGGCAGAGTAGTGCTGGCTACAACTACCGACCGTACTGTCTGCGCCTAACCGCAAAATACAATTGAAAGTAAAATGAGTTTACCTGGATGTCTTAGTGCTGGATGCAAACGCTATAAATCTCAGCAGATAAAAATTATACACTTGCCTGTATAGTCCCTCGTTTCTGGTCGTGATTTTACGGAATGTTTAGCTAGTAAACAGCTGTGAACGACCACTTAGACTAGTCTTCGGAATCGTCGCCATGTTTTGTGTTGACAAATGACGTCAGGAACTATATTTTGAACGGCTTTCAACGGCTTCTGTCCCTTTCAGACATAAACACCATGCTTTCTGGATGTATTCTCTTTTAAGAGTGGGTTTTGGAAGGTATGGGGCAGTTAATTTTACAAGTTGTTCGGTTATAACCATTTCCCATCTCTCGCGGGTTTTCCCATGTCTAAGATGTCCCGCCATTAGCCACATGCTTAGTTCTGAAGCGAAGGGGAGGTAAGCATGTGGGCACGATTGTCACGTAGTAGCAGGGGATCTCGCGAGAATGAGATTGTGCAATCGTGCACACATGCTTACCTCCCCTTCTGAGAGTTTCTAACACGGATCCACACAAACACACTCGATTTTTTTTAAATATTGAAAATCAAGTCTTATTATCTATTTCATGTCAAAAAGCAGAGGAATTAACCTGTAGCTGTTTCCGTTTGACTATGCCTTTCTTTTATACTCAACTGTTGCACTGCAACCAAAATTAAAAGCACACTTAATTGCCGCGAAAATCAGGAATATTGTTTACATTAAAAAAGAAGGACCGTTTTCTGTAATTTTCCCAGACAATATAAGTTAGGTACTTTGTATTTTTACCAAAATTTAAAAGTTTGGACGTCACTTTGTATTTTTAATTTGAATTTGAAAATTTGAATTGTTAGGTGACCGTAACGTAAACAAACCAAACTGCTCGCAGGGGCAATTTTATGTTTCAGTCGAGTGAGTGAACTAACGGCACAGTGTAGCCCTAGGCCTAATTTTACGTAGGCTTATTTATCTGAGAAATACCGACTGACGATCGGTTAACAGCGACTGGAAAAGACTGCTGATAATTGTTTGAGTGTAAACCACAGATAAAAAGGCCTGAAATGAGGGTAATTTAACACGAAAGTTGACCGACACTGATCGTTGTTGTTGTAATCAGGCTTAGATTCTTCGTTTGTTTTTTCACCCCATTTCTACATTCTAAAGCTAACTAGACATGTTTTATGTGTCCTATGTTTAAGTTTAGTGGTATTAGTCGTAGTAAGCTCATGTAAATTGGTTTTCTTAGCAAATTTAAACAGGCTACGGCGGCAAGTGGGTATTGTTATCTGACCGGGCTTCTCTCTAAGAAAGCCAAAAAGGCTCATTTGAATTTCAGGTTTCGAAATTTTAAATTCACATTTCTGAATTTCCAGATTCAAATTTCAAAATCTAAAATTGGAAATCGGGAAATCACATTTCGGGTTTTTTTTAACATGAATTGTGAGACTACTGTACGTTATACTAATTACAAAACATGGCAACTTCAGAATCGAAGATAGTCGTATATTGGACAACACGTCGGATCAACAATAAACATGTGTATGCTTTCTTGGTTAGTAATTCGCGCTTACATAATCAGGAAAGTTGATGGATTTTTATTTAGCCTACATTTAATTACAGATTTACTCGTACCGTAGAAGAAGAAAAAAAAAACATCTATCGAGAATATTGTGCCGGTGCCAACAGTATACGGATTGCTTCCCTGCGCCAGAAAAAGTATACGTGTGTAGTCATATGTATGTGCCACTATCAAAGACTTAAAGGCACACTTGCCGCGGAAATCAGGAATATTGTTTACATTAAAAAAGAAAGACCGTTTTCTGTATTTTTCCCAGACAATATAAGTTAGGAACTTTCTATTTTTACCAAAATTTAAAAGTTTGGACGTCACTTTTTATTTTTAATTTGAATTTGAAAATTTGAATTGTTAGGTGCCCGGAACGTAAACAAACCAAGCTGCCTCCTATTGGCGATTTTATGTTTCAGTCGAGTGAGTGAACTAACGGCACAGTGTAATTTTACGTAGTCCTATTTATCTGAGAAATACAGGCTGATGATCGGTTAACAGCGACTGGAAAAGCCTGCTGGTAATTGTTTGAGTGTGAACCACAGATAACAAGGCCTGAAATGAGGGTAATCCAACACGAAAGTTGACTGACACTGATCGTTGTTGTTGTAATCAGGCTACGATTCTTCGTTTGTTTTTCACCCCATTTCTACATTCTAAAGCTAACTAGACATGTTTTATGTATCCTATGTTTAAGTTTAGTGGTATTAGTCGTAGGAAGCTCATGTAAATTGGTTTTCTTAGAAAATTTAAACAGACTACGGCGGCAAGTGGGCCTTTAACAAAGTGGGCTTTTCAAGAAAAAAGTCCCTCTCCAATCCCATATTTTTTGGTGTGACGTCATAAAGCTTTGTGCCTATTACCCATTACGCACACATTGCACTGATGAAGTAAAAAGAGTTGCTATAGAGTCTATAGTAGAGAAATAACGTTATAAACTTCTGACATTAAACTCTATAAAAACTAAGTGTCGGTCAAAACAAAAAGAGCTGTTGCGATGCAGCAGCATTAAATCATCAGATACACATTCCTGAGATTAATAAACCGAGCCAAATATTATAGTATTTTCTGACCTTCAAAGCTACGAAAAATATCTGCAACCATATGAGGTGGCTAGATGTAATCAAAGGCATTTAAAATCTTAACCGGATCACAAGTAAATTTTCGATACAAGTAAATATAAGAGCAGCCCTTGGCATTAAAACTGGCAAAAAATACATCTAAAACAGATGCATTTTTAGCTTAAAGGCATAGTTTTCTGGATAACTAATTCTTAGGTTTATTTCTCACAACGTTTCGCTAGAATTACCTCTAGCTTCATCAGGTGTATTACAATCTATGAACTTGAATCAACTTATATACAAATAGTAACATAAAAATTCCTATGGGTGATGTTCAGGCTGTGGCTTGAATTGGCTTGAACAGGTATCAGGGTGCTGGCTGGGTGGGGTGGATGGGCACTATCTCACTGAGTGTGTGTGTGTGGGGGGGGGGGGGGGGGGAGGGTCTGCTATTATAGAGTCCATGCATTTGAGATGGTTTTTCCCTGGTCCCTATTGAGTTTAGGTGTGTGGCGTCGTATTTCAATGTCTTCCCTAATAAATCACCCGTGCTTTCCAGTTGGTAAGGTTCCTTGCTAATATTTTGGGGTTTTCCCAGGCAATGCAGTGGGATGGATTGTTCAATATGTGTTCTGCTATGGCAGATTTTTGTGGCATTGATTTGGTTGTTGCTGATTTGTGTTCTTTTATGCGGACGGACAGTGGTCTGGATGTTTCTCCTGTGTACTTCTCCCCACATGAACAGTCGAACAGGTAGATTATTCCTTTAGGGTTGTTGTTGATTGTTGTGGTTCTGCCGTTTGCTCCCAGTTGTGATTTGAGTGTTGAAGTGCTGGTGAAGATAACCTGTGCTGGTGATTGATTCTCTATTAGCTGTTTAATTTAGTGGCTTAGGCGTCATAGATTAACATTTTGTGGCCAAAATAATTATTTATCAAAAAATATCCCGTTGTTCATTACATTAAAAAACGTTTGAGCCCTGTATCGAGTGTAATTAAAACAAATCCTGGCCCCTTTTAAACCGGTCCCACCCCAAAATAAATTTTGCCTGATCCATTACCCTCCCTCATTTATTTTGAAGGATTTTTTTTCGAAAAAAAAAATTTCTTTTAAAACCTCGTAATGGCGAGAAAATATCTCGCGATTACTAGAAAATAATTCGTAACTTTCTTGAAAAATAAGAAAACTCTTTATTACGAGATTGCTATTTGAAAGAAAGTCGAAATAACGAGTAAAAAAACATAATTACCCAGTTTTCCATCAAACAATTGAATGATTCTCACGCATGCACCTAGCTACATATGTAATGTCATGGTTAATATCACATCAATCTGTAGATTTTTTTTTTCATTTGGGGGCCTAAAATAGAAGTGAAGTAAATACGTCGTTGTCCGTCATCTATTAGTTCAGACGGCCTTTATATACTTATAACATGGGCTGTAAACAGATATCGTATCCAATGTTCATTTCGTATTGGTTTTGGTGTTTGTTTTGTTTTTGGGTTTCGTGTATGCTTTTGGATATTTGGCTATCACAGAGAGTTTGGAAGTATACACAAAGAACAAAGTTAAGAACCCCCATTGAAAGTCTGCACCGACCGATAAAATTATTGGTGTAGGGAGAATGGCAAACTGATATTGCACAAACGATTGTGATCATAAAAGGCAACATTCTGGCTATTAGAAATCACCATTAATGGCAAAAAGCTATACAATTTATTCAGGATATCCTTAGCCAAATCAAAAGTGTATTTTAACAAAATAAAAAGAGGCTTGTAAGTAAGAAACTTCACATCTGGCTTCTCAGGGCGCTTTAGAGTGTGTAGAACACATCCCTAGAGCAGAAGGTCAATAGCGTGTATAGCCTCCATGCATAAGTCCGAATTACAGCTTCCAACCTGCGTCTCATCCATCCAGTGAGACGTCGGATCTGTTGAAGTGGTAACTGCCGCCAATACCGATGTAACGCGGCTTCCAATTCCTGCATATTTTGTACAGAAGGCTCTAGGGCTTGAATGTCTCTGCCCCTCCTATCCCAATTGTGCTCTAAAGGATTCCGGACTCACCGCGGGCCAAGGCAGAGTTGTTACGTTTTTGAAGTAGGTTATAACCGCCCGGGAACGATGAGGTCTGGCTTTGTCGTCCATGTACACATGTCTTAAGCCTAATGGGTGGTTCTCAAAATGAGGCATGACAACTGGTTGCAGGACCTCCCGAATGTACCGGTCACCTGTGAGGTTTCCCTGTAAGTCCAGTTTGCAGTCGTGAGAGATGAATTCCCAAACCATTACAGAGCCCCCTCCATAAGGAACATATGGATGGATGTTCTTGGGTGTATACGCTGTGTTTTTGTGCCTCCAAACCCTCGTCGTTCGCCCATCCGTGACGTTGAGCAAGAAACGACTTTCGTCCGACCAATGGATTCTTCGCCAGGTCCTCAAATTCCAACCTCGTCGTGCTAAACACCAAGCCAAACGTATCCGTTGATGGCGATCTGACAATAGGAGGCGTTTGGTGAATCTCCTTCCCCTTAGGTCTGTAGCTTTCAATCGGTTTCTCACGGTTCTTGTGCACAGACGTCGAATGGTTAGCCATTGCCGCTTCAAAGATGGACTTTATTGGAAATGAATGACGTCGTACCATCGGATCATTGCCCTATCTGCACGCTGTGATCGGTTTTTCACAGCACCAGTTTCACAGTGTTTTCTCGCCAATCTGCTTATCACTGTACAATGGTAGCCCAATTGACTGCCCAATAGCTTTGTACGACATCCCTGTGGAGTGCATACCGACAATTTGCCATTTTTGCCCCTCTGATATCTTTCTTCGTGCGATGTTCACAGAAGATGAGTCCACGTTGCACAAAACCGGCCTTAAGTACAAAACATATAAGGGGAAGCATACTGGATTCGCGTAATTGCACGAAATAAAAACATTTCATGTCGCATTACATGTAGTTTTTGCGTTACTGCCACACATTAATTGCGACAATCGTTCAATAGAACATCATTCTTATCATCATCATAATATTAATGCAGATTTATAATAATTATTTTCAGCATTGGGTGCTTAACTTTTTTCCTTGTGTATAATATACTATTTCCATTAAAACGCTTACTGTGAAAGGCACACTCGCCTTTCATAGATTTGTTATAACCTGGGATGAATATTCATCCCAGTTATAACCAATCTAAACGAACTTACTACAAGTATAACCACAAAACATATCTAAATGTGGATGTAAAAGCATTCGCAGGCCTAAACTGAAGCCAGAATAAAAGAGCAGCGATCAGAAACATGTTAACTCCATTTGGATTATCTTCGTTTTAGGCTGTAGTTTATCTAGTTTAGTCTCAAAATTTGGGGGGGGGATAGTTCGAATTACACTCAGACAAAATAAAATTGTTCACTCGATCGCCGTCTGTGGAAGAGTTGCAAGGTATTAGCCGAAGGTTGGGGGGGTTTCCTCCTGGCAATGAGCCCGGTTTCCTCCCCTACTTAACCTGGCCACGCCGTCAAATATTCTTGAGTGCGGCGTAAAACATCAATCGATTAAACACAAATTTGGGCAGGTTTTTATGTCGCTCAAACCAGATCCTTCGTCTATATTTCTCAAATGAAGCAATTGTGTACTGATAGACAGCTCTCACGGTTCGCATCATTAGAGTGCTTGTGCGCATCGATCCCCACTCTGAAACTTCGGGGTTTACTTACGTGAAATACCCTCTGATAGACTGCAAGGGCCGGTTGTTCAAAAGAAAATTAGCTTAACGGCAGGTTAAATGACATGGCGTAACAAAGAAATTCCTTTGTGACGCGACGTCATCTAACCGGCCGTTTAGCTAACAGCGCTTTGAACAACCCACCCCAGGTCATTTTGAATGTGGCAACCAAAAACGTAGCCGTGTAACGTACAATTTCCATATCCTCTTGAGGGCCCCACAAAACGAACCCGTGATAATGAAGTCGGATAAACAATAGTGTACTAATAGACCGCTCACACGGTTCATATCATTAGGGTGCTTGTGCTCATCCCTAGACTCGGAATTTCTTTAGAATTTGCATTCTCGCGGCGAAATTTTAGTTTTGTTTTGTGTTTTTGCATTCTCACGGCGAAATTTTGGTTTTATTTCGTGTTCTCTCGTTCGCAGCGAAAACGCTTAATGGCACATCTCAACCACCATATGTAGGCTATAGCTGCGGTATGTAGAGTTCAATCGACGTTTAGTTAATGCAATTTGGCTTCAGGGAAATTCAGTTTTAAAGTGGCATGAGCTGCCGAAATGTTGACATTTTGCCGCTAAAACAGAATGTTGAAATTATCGGCTGTTTTCCCAAGAAGAAATAACTTAGCCTCAGAATGAATGAACGTTCGTCCCGATTATTTAAATTTGGGTTCTTACAAGTACATGCCTCAGACTGTATGGATGGTCCTTATTCCAACGTCAATCATTTATTTTTTTTTTGATGATCTTCAAAGACTCTTACTGTCGTGACAATCAGAATTTATGAAAAATTGCGAATTTTGGCAGCTCATGAGACTTTTAAGATTAAGATTGTCAAAAACTCCTATATATTTTTATTGGCCTTCCGCAATCTATTTTTCGGATACCTGATTTTGCAAAAATCTTTTATTCCTCAATGTAGATGGAGTGAATGTCAACATTAGCCTCGTGTATTATTTGCTTGTTTTAAACAATGAATTATATACGTGGAATGGACCTGTCTCATTGACTGGTCTGGATCTGACTATGTAAAAAGTGCCGCCATTGATAGTTGAAGCGCGCGTACATAACCGATCTGGATCGAAATTGCACCATCTCCTAGTAATGGCGGCGTTCAATAGAAATCAAATACCACGTGATCTACATTTGATTTTAAATCTACCGCTATTTATAGCGGTTGTCGTAAAATATACCCATGGATCAGCTGGTTGAGTCTGATTTATAAGGGCGGCTCCAAAAAAACAAAAAAAAAAACACTTGAATAACTCGACTAATTCCAAATTATTATTACCAAATATCAGTAAAAATAATGGATGCTCCGTATATTCCCCATCCCAGATATATGCTTAAGCAAATTTGAAGAAAGATGAATAAAGGGCATCAAGACTAAAATTATATAAACATCGTGGAGAAAAATGAAAAGATACATAATCTATAACAATTTTACACAACCGCATATCACATATTGAATTGAGTACAATATAAAAGCGATATTCTTTTCTCAATCAACCTAGTAAAGGGAAATTCTTTCCAAATTTCATTTTCCTTTGAAATTACGAGTTATTTATTAATTTTTGCTCCATTAATATTTACTTCATGTCTTGCATCATATAACAACTGCAATGTGGAAAGCGCATATCAAGAAATGTCCGTCGTTTAAATGCACGCCTGATCCCGTTCTGTTATATTTGTGATATTTGCGATTTCCAGTTTCGTATTAATTTATTCCCAAATTTTCTTTGTGGTAGACAGATACTTGCTTCTTTTAACACTCCTCTATACCTGCAGAAGGAAAATATAACACTATATAATATAAGAAATCATTCGTATTCTCGCGAGATTCTCTTTACACGTGGCTTAGATAGATAGACCTCGTGCGCCTTAAACGGGTATCGATCGTGCGTCTAATAGGTAAAAAAAATCCCACATTTTACCGTCGAACATATATTGGGAAGGTGTCGAGATGATACTGTTTACACCCCCCTCCCCCCCCCCCCCGAAACCGTCTGTCAGACAGTAAACAATGTAACACAGAATTCCCACTAACTGCTCGATAAGTGTACAATTGCATGCAGATATAATGAGGATGGATGTTACCAATTCAATTGCAAAATGTACTAAATTTCTTAAATTGACAATAAAATTGAGAAGTTCCATGTGTAAACATACTATATTGTTTACGGAGGACAAGACTTGAGGACAAAGTTTCCTAAAATAGACTCCCTAGGGTCCCGATCGTAACGAGTCTATATAAAGGAGAGCTGAAAGAAAGAAAAAAACTGGAGATAAAAAAACCACTAAGAGACAAACAAAAATAGGACATATTTCTCTGCTAAATAGCATTTTGAGTTCCATTTATGGTACTTGGCTGTCGGTGTCATAATTATGATGCGGACACAATTTTAAAATTTACAGTAAATATCATAGTATAATATTTGTAATTCACAATAATCTGTTATACATACCATGTAACTTACAGGGGAAGAAGCTAGGTATGAAATGGTATACCACTTCCGATATAGACTTGGACCCCGTCTTAACGTGCCGAGGTTCAAGAGGAGCTGCAATAAAATGAAAATTTAGTGATGTCGACCGAAGAAAAGATATCTCTGTTATAAATCTTGACAGAAGCATCAATACAAATGTTGTTTCGTTATACTTTTGAGAATTCATTACCTGATGCTGTGTTAAACGCCGTAAGCTTTCTTAGTACTCTTGTCAATGGGTTATCTGTAGGCCCTACTCTGTTTTCGCGCTCTTTCTGGTGAGGTTTTCAGGTTAACCAATAGCAGCCAAGTTTCCAGGAAAATTTAGGGATCTGTTGTCAGGCCTGTTCGTGAAACGTGTAGGTCATTGGGACTCTCCAGGGATGAACGACATGGATCAGAGCGTGTTAACAGATTTTGTATGTCCAACTGTTGCACACACTATTCATTGCCTCTAAATGCACTGGTCTGGAAAAGCAGCTGTACACAGTTTGTTTGGTGTCTATCCTTCCTGGAGGGCCAATTAGGAAATCCGGATTGGGCTTACCCAGACGGTTTGTCTTAAGGTAAGGCGTTCTCGTCTGTCAGTTGAAAACCAGCGACTTCGAACATCTGGTAAGATAATCCCTTTTGAACCAGTCCCTGTCTGATGTGTGCTTCCAACTCGTTACAGTCGTTGAAAGACAGCACAATTGCCTTGCCTTCCTCGGACCCGATTTGATGGCCATCTGGTCCCCGGCTATGACTGTCGAAGGTGGCGTATCTGTTGGCGACTTTGAACACAGCGGTGCTGTATTCACCAACCGTGATCACGGCTCCCAGCGCAGATTCCAGAGCTTTCTCCAGGACCTCGGCCAAACTGTCTGTTTCCAGCGCTGACTGAACCTCCTTCCCACCATCGTCTACACCAAAGATGACTCCCGATTGGCTGGTAACGGAAGCCATCTTTAGAATCTTAAGGTCGTCCCCTACTTGGATGGGAATGGGAATTTTCTCAAGCTCGTAGAGACCGACCCTAAGACTCTCAAAGGTGTTGACTTTGGTGGGGTTTCCACCGAGGTTCGTTAACAGACAGCCATGGTTTTGGTCGCCATCTCGCAGCAAACTGTCCAGGTCCTGGCTAGTCCAGGTAAACACAGGTTTGCTGGAGGAGAGGGCGAGAGCTGTTAAGGCCATTGTTGTACATTGATTACCGATCCATGGAGAACAGAATCTGTCGAGGGAGCCTTGGTGGAAAGACGTACGGATTGGGAATACATCAGCCAGGGATATGTTTTCGGGTCCATACACCCTGGACTCGGACGCTGAGAAAAAGAAAAACAATTTGTTAAGTGAATTCTTGCTGTTTTACGACTTGACATCATTTCACATGTATTTTAGAGCATCATCAATTTTACGTACATGGATGCCATTTCTTCATTTCACTGTTTGATACAATAACCCATTAATCGACTATACCACCCTCATGTACATACCTGCTTTCAAGCCGCCATCTTCAGCGGTACCAATTTCCTTGAATGACCCAACACTCCTTGTTACTTTTGCAGTTAAAAGATCTACTGGAACTGTTTCCAAACAGGGAAAGCTCTGTTGCGATATGGTGGGTTCGGTAAGAGGATAACGGGACTTTGGGACAGGCCTGACCTTATCTGGGGTAGGCGTTTTGTTTTGGCTCTTAGGGGGCTTTTCTTCCCTTCTAAAATGATAAAGAGTTTGGAAGAAAGATATATTTAATAACATGCAATACAAGTATAGGATCATCAAGAAAATGATAAAAATGTACTTAGTCTGAATTTATAAACTTCTGAAAAACTACCATTGCACGGAAAATTGCCAAATGTTGATATTTTGACGTTTTAAGCAGAATGTTGAAATTATTGGCTTTTTTTCTCAAGACGTATAATTCAGAAGCTTTTTAGTGCTTCTTGTCTCGAAATTGTACGATAAAGTATTGTTTTGATCTAATTTTGGCTTAGAATAAACGAATGAATGGTCGTCCCAGTTATTTAAATGTTGTTTACTTTTCGAACACGTTTTCGGTTCGTACAGACCACATACTGTATGGATTTTCCTTATTCCAACGCCAATCATTTAGTTTTTCGGTGGCCTTCAACGCCTCTTACTGTCGTGGCGATCAGAAATTATGAAAAAAGTGTGAATGTTGGCAGCTCATGCCACTTTAGTAAAACTAGCGAGCACTTTCCTATTTTTCATAAATTTTGATTGTCAAAATTTTTTTGAAATGACGAAAACCTGTGTGCTTTGAGAGTCGATATAGTGTCCAATAAGTAAATAAAACTTACATAACCGGAATGAACGTCCATTCATTCTAAGGAAAGTTTAAAACACTAGTTTAACGTACATTCTCCAGACTACTAGCACTAAAAAGCTTCTTAATTGCTGGACTTGACAAATATGGCCGATAATTTCCACATTCTGTTTTAACGGAAACATTTCAACATGTTGGAAGCTCATGTCATGTACTTTAATACTTACTCTTGTTGGTTCTGTTGAATCTTTTCACTCCCAGTTTCTTCATTCTATAATAACAATAAGATAGCCCTTACAATGACACATCAAAGGATTCAAATGTGTTACTATCGGTGGCCCCGTTAGGCCCTACATATCGGGGCCACTTTGAGCCCTAACTATTGGGGCCCCGTTGAGCCCTAAGCATCGGGGGCCACGTTGAGCCCTCAGCATCGGGGGTCATGTTGATCTCTAAATATCGGGGGCCACGTTGAGCGCTAAGCATCGGGGGTCACGTTGGGCTAAGTCCTAAATATCGAGGGCCATGTTGAGCCATAAATATCGAGAGCCACGTTGAGCCCTTCAAAGATGAAATAATATTACGATTAAAATATATCTCACCGCCAAGGTTTCGACACAGGTAATTTAAAGATAAAGAATGCCGACTGAGCCACCGATGCCCTGTATAAAATTTGGCACACATGAGTTGCCTGTAGACTATCCCTCTGGCGACTGAGCCACCGAGGCCCTGAATAAAATTTGACACACATCAGTAGCCGGTAGACTATCCCTCTGCCGACTGAGCCACCGAGGCCCTGAATAAAATTTGACACACATCAGTAGCCGGTAGACTATCCCTCTGCCGACTGAGCCACCGAGGCCCTGAATAAAATTTGGTTGATTGATTGATTGTTTGGTGTTTTACGCCGCGCTCAAGATTATTTCACTTATATAGCGGCGTTGCCAGTTTTATTGTGGGAGGAAACCGGGCTCAATGCCCGGAGGAAACCCACGACCTTCCGTTGGTAACTGGCAACCATCCCACATAGGTCGTTCGAGTAAAAAACCCAGTCAGAAAATTTTCCAATTTTTTTTGGACTGAGTGGGATTCGAACCCGCGCCCCATTGGTGGAAGGCTGTTTGGATTGAGCGTCCAACGCTCTACCTACTGAGCCACGGAGGCCCCTGAATAAAATTTGGCACATATCAGTAACCGGTAGACTATCCCTCTGCCGACTGAGCCACCGAGGCCCTGAATAAAATTTGGTACACATCAGTAGCCGGTAGACTATCCCTCTGCCGATTGAGCCACCGAGGCCCTGAATAAAATTTGGTACACATCAGTAGCCGGTAGACCATCCCTCTGCCGACTAAGCCACCGAGGCCCTGAATAAAATTTGGCACACATCAGTTGCCGGTAGACTATCCCTCTGCCGACTGAGCCACCGAGGCCCTGAATAAAATTTGGCACACATCAGTAGCCGGTAGACTATTCCTCTGCCAACTTATCCACCTTTTATAGCAACATGTTAATCGACAAAATTTTATTTTATTCTTAAAATAAACTCATCTTATTCTAACTTGTGAGTAAAACAGAGGTTAAGGATTTCCACACACGTAATTTCCATCTATATTTCGTTTGTTCTTTTTATATTTTCATAACATTTAGTAATCTGTTTTAAATTTAAGTGTTTAAGATTCCTGTCAGTCATAAAGGGTTTATGCAGAAAATGTGAACGAAGTGCATGGGATAAAGTGCGTTTTGCCAAGTCTTCAGGTCGAAATTGTTATAAAGAAAAGTAAGAGGTAAATGAGTTTATTATGGTGTTTGTTAATAAACATATTAATGATAAAAAATTAAGACATCACCACGTAGTAAGTTGGTTTGAACAACACGAGCTTTCGACACCTGTACCGGTGTCTTCGTCAAATGTAACTGAATTTAATGTTTCAAAATATTTATTTGCTCTTTTCTTTAGTATTTATATCAATTTTTTGAAACATCAAATTCAGTTACACTTGACGAACCCACCGGTACAGGTGTCGAAAGCTCGTGTTGTTCAAAACAACTTACTAAGTGGTGATGTCTTAATTTTTTATCATTAGTATGGAACCCACGTTTAAAGAGAGTTTCAAACATTTCTTACAAAAACATATTGTATGTTAGTAATGATTGATAATCATAACCTGTATTCGATGTTTACAGTTTTACCTTAGCTGCGCAGCAACACAGCCTCCGAAGCCTGGCAAAGAATGCCTTTCTTCTTCGTTTTTTCCTTTTCTTGTTCACACTATTCATATTTGGCTTCTCTCTTTTGTAAACGTCGGTCAAGCGATTATCGAATTGAAAGACGACAGGAAGCGCGTGACGCCGTTGCTAAGACGCATTGTTGTGTCACAATATATTTCAGTTATCAAGAACGTCATTCATTCTGAAAACAGCTATGGCGTCAAAGATGGATTAGGCCTACGTCATAACGCGGCTACGTCGCGTAAAGACCCTTTCGTTCAAGGTTTTATGAATAACTTTGGTTAATATATCGTATTTTACGGTAAATTTGCTTGTAAATCTGTACTATTGAAGTCAGACAGAAAAGACAATCAAATTTTGAGAGTAAAACATGCAAAATTGAATGCTTTATTTGCCGCGTTCCGGCGGTTACGGTAGTTATTAAGCTCGATAAAACTCGTCAAAAGTGACGTTATACAATATACACGACCTGTGCCAGAGCTTATACTCAGCGGAGGTCGTTTATGACGTCATGAGTGTTACGGAAAATATGCATATTGCGTATTTACATAAACGATAGGAGAGCCTACACTGAACTGATTTTATTTCCTCTTTCCTTTTTATAAGATATATATTTAGCCCATGAACGCTTAGAAACAAGATACAAGACCTGTTCATTCACACATTTTTCATAATTTCTGATCGTCACGACAATACGAGGCTTTGAAGGACATCGAAAAACTAAATGATAGACCATGGAATGAGGGAAATCCATACAGCATGTGGCCTATACGAACCGGAATAGTGTTCGATAAGTAAACAAAACTTAAATAACCGGGACGACCTTGCATTCATTCTAAGTTCAAAACAATACTTTATCGTTCATTCTCGAGAAATTGAATGTAAGTTTCGAGAAACTGAAAGCAATTATCTGAAGATAGGAATACTTTGAAGAGAGTGAAATTAACCTGGGTTTAAATGGGAGATTTCGGAAGTTGAACAATTTGTGTTGTGTATGTAATCTAATGCGATATTTTATCAACTTCACCAAGGCCCAAGAAAAATATGTTTGATACTGTTGGAAAGGAAAAATAAGCGCGCTTCTTCTGAACCATGTACAGTGCGTTTTGTTTTTCTCTCCTTTAAAAACGACAACAGCAACAACATTAGTCCGAAATACCTGCGATGATGATGTAAGACATTTTCTGACGGATAGGCCATCATCAAAAATGGGTTACCATGTACACAATTTTGCGAAACGCGTAACAGGTAACCATAGAAAAAGTTCATTCACATTCCTGACCTATTTGTCCACGAAGGTTTATGATAACGACTGTTCACAGAGTTCAATAAAAATGTATAGGATTTTTTGACAATCTTAATCTTAAAAGTCTCATGAGCTGCCAAAATTGGCAATTTTTCATAAATTCTGATTGTCACGACATTGAGAGTCTTTGAAGATCATCAAAAAACTAAATGATTGACGTTGGAATAAGGACAATCCATACAGTCTGAGGCATGTACTTGTATGAACCAAAATTTAAATAATCGGGACGAACGTTCATTCATTCTGAAGCTAAGTTATTTCTTCTTGGGAAAACAGCCGATAATTTCAAAATTCTGTTTTAGCGGCAAAATGTCAACATTTCGGCAGCTCATGCCACTTTAAAACTGAATTTCCCTGAAGCCAAATTGCATCAACTAAACGTCGATTGAACTCAACATACCGCAGCTATAGCCTATATATGGTGGTTGAGATGTGCCATTAAGCGTTTTCGCTGCGAACGAGAGAACATGAAATAAAACCAAAATTTCGCCGTGAGAATGCGAAAACACAAAACAAAACTAAAATTTCGCCGCGAGAATGCACACTCTAAAGAAATTCCGAGTCTAGGGATGAGCACAAGCACCCTAATGATGTGAACCGTGTGAGCGGTCTATTAGTACACTATTGTTTATCCGACTTCATTATCACGGGTTCGTTTTGTGGGGCCCTCAAGAGATATGGAAATTGTACGTTTGACGGCTACGTTTTTGGTTGCCACATTCAAAATGACCTGCAGTCTATCAGAGAGTATATCACGTAAGTAAACCCCGAAGTTTCAGAGTGGGGATCGATGCGCACAAGTACTCTAATGATGTGAACCGTGAGAGCTGTCTATCAGTACACAATTGCTTCATTTGAGAAATACAGACGAAGGATCTGGTTTAAGCGACATAAAAAACCTGCCCAAATTTGTGTTTAATTGATTGATGTTTTACGCCGCACTCAAGAATATTTGTCGGCGTGGCCAGGTTTAGTAGGGGAGGAAACCGGGCCCATTGCCAGGAGGAAATCCCCCAACCTTCGGCTAATACCTTGCAACTCTTCCACAGACGGCGATCGAGTGAACAATTTTATTTGGTCTGAGTGTAATTCGAACTATCCCCCCCCCCCAATTTTGAGACTAAACTACAGATAAACTACAGCCTAAAACGAAGGTAATCCAAATGGAGTTTCTGATCGCTGCTCTTTTATTCTGGCTTCAGTTTAGGCCTGCGAATGCTTTTACATCCACATTTAGATATGTTTTGTGGTTATACTTCTTAAAAAAGTTAAGCACCCCATGCTGAAATTAATTATTATAAATCTGCATTAATATTATGATGATGATGATAAGAATGATGTTCTATTGAACGATTGTGGCAATTCATGTGTGGCAGTAACGCAAAAACTACATGTAATGCGACATGAAATGTTTTTTTCGTGCAATTACGCGAAATCCCCTTATATGTTTTGTACTTAACGCCGGTTTTGTGCAACGTGGGCTCATCTTCTGTGTACATGGCACGAAGGAGGATATCAGAGGGGCGAAAATGACAAATTGTCGGTATGCACTCCACAGGGATGTCGTACAAAGCTATCGGGCATCAATTGGGCTACCATTAAACAGTGATAAGCAGATTGGTGAGAAAACACTGTGAAACTGGTGCTGTGAAGGACCGACCACGCTCGGGCCGACCACCTGTAACATCACAGCGTGCAGATAAGGCAATGATTCGATGGTACGACGTCATTCATTTCCCATAAAGTCCATCTTTGAAACGGCAATGGCTAACCAATCGACGTCTGTGCACAAGAACCGTGGGAAACCGATTGAAAGCTACAGGCCTGGGGGGAAGGAGAGTCATCAAACGCCTCCTATTGCCAGATGGCCATCAACGGATACGTTTGGCTTGGTGTTTAGCACGACGAGGTTGGAATTTGAGGACCTGGCGAAGAATCCATTGGTCGGACGAAAGTCGTTTCTTGTTCAACGTCACGGATGGGCGAAGGAACGAGGGTTTGGAGGCACAAAAACACAGATTATACACCCAAGAACATCCATCCTTATGTTCCTTATGGAGGGGGCTCTGTAATGGTTTGGGGATTCATCTCTCACGACTGGAAACTGGACTGACAGGGAAACCTCACAGGTGACCGGTACATTCAGGAGGTCCTGCATCCAGTTGTCATGCCTCATTTTGAGAATCACCCATTAGGCTTGACATGTGTACATGGACGACAAAGCCAGACCTCATCGTTCCCGGGCGGTTATAGCCTACTTCAAAAACGTAACAACTCTGCCTTGGCTGGATGGGCAGAGACATTCAAGTCCTAGAGACTTCTGTACAAAATATGCAGGAATTGGAAGCCGCGTTACATCGGTATTGGCGGCAGTTACCCCAACAGATCCGACGTCTCGCTGGATGGATGAGACGCAGGTTGGAAGCTGTAATTCGGACTTATGCATGGAGGCTATACACGCTATTGACCTTCTGCTCTAGGGATGTGTTCTACACACTCTAAAGTGACATTTTTACTTCAATATGTTCGCCCTGTGAAGCCAGATGTGAAGTTTCTTACTTACAAGCATCTTTTTATTTTGTTAAAATACACTTTTGATTTGGCTAACGATATCCTGAATAAATTGTATAGCTTTTTGCCATAAATGGTGATTTCTAATCGCCAGAATGTTGCCCTTTATGATCACAATCGTTTCTGCAATATCAGTTTGCCAGTCTCCCTACACCAATAATTGTATCGGTCGGTGCAGACTTTCCAGGGGGGTTCTTAACTTTTTTCAGCATGGTCATTTCACGACCCTCTATGCAGACCCCAGTAAAAAATTTTAAACATTGATGGGGTCTGCAAATGGGCCATGACAAGTCATTTGACCAGCATGGTCATTTCACGACCCCCTATGCAGACCCCAGTAAAATATTAAACATTGATTGGGTCGGCAAATGGGCCATGACAAGTCATTTGACCAGCATGGTCATTTCACGACCCCCTTTGCAGACCCCAGCCTCTACCTACTGCCGGTAGAAGCACCTTACTCTGTCCACAAGTTGTTTCAGTGTTTTTGTCTGGAGTAGGTGCCTACCCTGTTCCGATTTTTCCAAGAGCTCGGCCGAGGAGGTTTTCTTGTTCCTTATGTGGCTCCTCGCCACGTCAAAAAGGAAGGTCCTCTCCTCTTTGCTGAAGGCCCTCCTTGCTCTCCGAGACTCCGACAGCTGCTGTTGCTGTTCTGATCCCGCGGCTGCCGAAGTGACGAACGATTTTTTTTATATTGTTTATTGATTTCATTTATACATTACAATCATTACATTCATTTCAACATAAAAATTATACAGTTAAAATATTCGGATCCATCTATACATTGATTTTGAGTTTTCATTTTCACTGTACCTTGGAGAGGACTCTTACATTAATCAATATGATTAAATATGAGTAAATTTTCGGGTTTTCCATATTTGAACTTACTAATACACTTTTTAGCCACAAGAATAATATGGGTTGATTTCTAGCTTCTTAATACTAGATAGATTTAAGTTACAGTTCATATATCCAAACAATAATTCCGTAGCAGAAAATGTTATCTTTTTCTTTGTGTATATTAGTCCTTGAACCATCGTCCATAGAGGCTGCACAAGCGCGCAGTCACAAAAGAAATTCTATATTGATGTTTATAATAATCAATATTTTTACAATATTCGCAAAGATAAGAGTTAACAATGCCCATTTTCTGGAGACTTATCCGTGTTGGGTAAATATTATGCAAAATTTTCCATTGAAGGACCTGTAATCGGACCTCTTTGGTACATTCAAAGGCCAATTTCCAATAGCTACCAACAATACAAACATCAAATTGCGTCTCCAAAAGAGAACTGACCATAACGGACACTCATTATCATTCAGCATTACCCTATATTGCTTACTACTTAAGCTGCTTATATTATTTCCACGAAAAAGCTAAATTTTTTCCCGGTTGTCGGGATGAACACTGCTCGTAATTTGTTTTGGAATTGCTTTAAATACGCTGACATATTCTAAAACCCTATGAGGGGCTTTGCCAACTTTTTCAACAATTTCTTGAAAAGATAAAAAATGGTCATTTTTAAGCATATCCCTAATACTCGGACTATACCTTTTACTATCCATTCTTTTACAAATAATGTTTCACCTTGGCATGTAATACATATATTATTCCAAATAATATCATCATAATTGACTTCTGTGGAGTCATCAGAAATATTATTATCCAGCCAAGCTGTCAGAACACATTGCCAAAAGTGGGATTTAATTAGAGACATGCCTTTAAATTGCTTTGAAGTTACAGAGCTTTCAAAAACACTTCTTTCCGGTCCGAAGATAGAAAAATATAAATTTGGAATTATGCACTGTGTGCGTTTCCATGAGATAACTGCAATTTAGTCACCCATGATAAAAGAAAAGAGGTTTTAAGTTCTCGCATGTCAATCATTTTTAAACCACCTTCAGTATAACCTTTACACATTACCTTTCTTTTTACTTTTTCAAAGGTGTTTTGTTGTCCACTCTGACTGTTGCAGAGTAAGCTGGTGAGGTTAAGTGTTGCCGCCCCTTGGGCCATTGTTTTGTGCTGGGTAACCTGAAAGAAAGAAAAAAAGAACAGTATTTTTATATTTAGATCGTGAAAATCCTGCACTAATAAACTTATGAGTTTCCTTACAATGATTCCTATCTATGGTAGTCTCTAACCCTCTTCATTTTTTACTAAAATGGGAAGTATTATTGACATGGTAACTTAAGTTTCAAATTTCAGTTACAGTGTCCAAGTATCATTTATTACACTGATATTTCACCAATTATTTAAGTGTTAAATTAATTAAATTCCATACTTACGGTGATGGCTCTGAAAATGTCTTCCCCGACCGTGATTTCGGGGGCTTCTTTCACGGCAGATACACCCGTGCCTCTGACAGCACTATTGCGATTCCCAGTATTCAGGAGGCAAACACTTTTTGAAAGATCCTAAATAGGACAGTGTGGTGCCTGGGGCTTTTTCCATTGAAAATTTCTCCACCCAGGCACCAACTTTGTTTTTATCTTGAAGGTCCTCCATTGCGAAGTTGGGGGACACCCGGACACCCCCTGGCCCCTTCCAGATGCCAATCACCTGAAAATACAAACGAGTTTTAATTTTATTTGGAAACTATTCATATTAACTTTCATGTCATATGTTTACCAGTTAATTTTTTTTCAGGTCTTTTAAAGATTCAAATGTATTTTAGGATTAAACATTCTTGAAAAATGGCCGAGATTCAACTGCCGATTTCGGGCCATTCTCGAAAGCTATACCTGTATTAACAAAATATTCTATATCACTAACTTGGAGCATATTCTGTTTGGAGATGTTGGCATCCTTGCCCTGCCCTCCAGTGACATCTGCCACCCCAGGAACCGATGGTTCATAGTTTTCCCCTCTGGAATAACAAAGGGGATCCCTCCTTCCACATCGGTCCCTGTATCCTCATCGTCTGAGGACCAGCCTCCAGCAGATATCATAGATGTAGCTTCTCTGTGTGTGACAGAAAAAAAACACTCATTTTAATTGTTTATGTCAAGCATCTTACAAGACAACTGGGGCCAATCAGTTACATGGAATCTCCCTCACCCTGGATGAGTAGCAGAGGTTTGGATTGAGGAAGTGCTTTTTTTGACTTATTGATTAATTTGCTCAATGTGTTAACACATAATTGAATTCACACAAGTTTCCTATCCATAAGTCTGTTAAAATTTAAAAAAAAAAAACTCACTTTTCAGACAATTTATCCACTTAAGTCTACCTTCTCCACAACAATACAGGAGTCCGCCGGCTCCCCCTCCTCAGCGAAATTCGCCTCATCTTCCACAACTAGAGCAACAAAGCAAGCAACACATGAGATAGATGGATACATGGATGTATTTATTCTTTGTGCCTCTCTTAAGACCATTTCTAATCTTTGGCGACGTTTAACGGGGAGAAAATCAGACTTTAAGACGTCAAAAGTCTCTTCATAATTTTGAGGAATAAAAAAAAATCATTGACAAAGATTACCAGTAATTTCGTTAATCTTTAATCGTTAATTTGTAGCACACGTCTTCAGTTCGCACGTTTAATGGTTTTAGCAATATTTTTATTTCAACGTCAATCCGTTAGGTTTTCAACGTACTCCAAACACTGAACTTCTCTTGGCAATCAAAATTTATGGGGAAAAAATCTGAATTTTGGCAGTTCATGACTTCAAAGTGGCATGAGCTGCCAAAATGTTGATATTTTGACGTTAAAACAGAATGTTGAAATTATCGGCTATTTTTCTCAAGATGTGTAATTCAGAAGCTTTTTAGTCTCAAAAATGTACGTAAAAGTATTGTTTTGAACTAACTTTGGCGTAGAATGAATGAAAGGTCGTCCCGGTTATTTAAATTAGACGCAGTAATCTCAAGCTTGGGGCATTTGGGCCCACACAGTCTGGAACAATCGGATTAAAATCTACGGATTAGTGAAAACTATAACATTCGATTATCAGCACACTGGAGATCGATTTTTCAGGCTAAGCAAATCTAGAATTGATTGATTGATTGTTTGGTGTTTTACGCCGCGCTCAAGATTATTTCACTTATACGGCGGCGTTGCCAGTTTTATTGTGGGAGGAAACGGGGTTTTATGCCCAGAGGAAACGCACGACCTTCCGTTGGTAACTGGCAACCATCCCACATAGGTCGGCAAATCTATAAAGCGTGTACCTTTGATAACAGATTATTTTTATTCTTGTGCATTATAGGGGCATGAGGTGGCAAAATCTTCGTACCTACTTTTTTCATAAATTCTGAGAGGGGTTGAAGTTCATCGAACCCCTAGATGTTTTACGTATACATGGGAATTAACGTACATGGGAAAAAGGAAAGTCCACACAGCCTGTGGCTGATGCGATCCGAAATAGTATAAAGAAATTCAATAAAATTTAAATAACCTGGACAACCGTTTATTCATGTTTGGCCGCGTGGCCAAGTAGGAGTTCAAGTATTCAATGTTCCCTCCCGACTTTTACGCATAAACCTATCATTTATCTCATACCGAAGCTTTGTTTTTTATTTGACTCTTAAATATGTCATACCTATTCAAGATAAAGACAAATAACTTGTTTGAACGATATTAATGAAACCAAAAGCTGGGACAATCGTTACTTATATATGGATTACAAAAGAACTTCTTTCCTTTTCGTATATGACAATGCTGCAATCTACATTTATTCATTCCCAAAAAACGTTTGGGTTATTTCCAACGATCTTTGGAAAAAAGATATGGACGTTGACTGGTACAAAAACGGAATAGGTTGTAACCCATAAGTAAGTAACTATGTTTATAACAAAGTAATTTTCCAGAATCAGAACGGCGGAATAAACCCTTTTAAAAGTTTGGTTTATTGCTGAAATAATAACAGCCATGTACACGTTTTAACTCAAACGTCAAGTGTAAAAAGCGGAATGTTTCTAGTATTCAACTACACTGTGCATATGAAATACATGTATCTTTTCTAATAGCATTCGTTTCTCGTTTCTTAGCAATTTTGTGCAACGCATTCACATGCTTATTGTTGGTATTGTATAGCTCTTATCGACTTGGTGACGTGTACATTAAATTCAATATCAATAGAATAGAAGTTTGAGCCATTGTCTCTATTAAATGGAAAAGTAAGATTAAATGTCAATCCTGACACTAAAATATAATTTTCATGCATTGTTATTATTTGGACGAATCACTGAGCTAATGTACACAAAGATACAGTTCGAGGACTGAAATATACGTAGCTATACATACGATTACATTTACAGCCTTTTGATTACTTGGTGATTGATTACTCAAACCAATCGAAATGGCGCTTATGTGCTTTTAGTAAGTTTCGAAAAATCACATCCAAATTTCAAGTGGTCTTTGTGAACTTTCATTTTTGGAAGTGGTCTGTATAGTGATTAATGAAGGCTTGTAAACGTTGATGACCATTTGTATTTTGTGCTAAAGTGCTATTTCCAGTTCCCTTTTATACATTTGGGCTGTATTTGGCTACATTTGGCAGGAACCGGACAGGCATATTCACACGTGACAAATCCAAAAGTATATAAGCCAGGAGTTTGCACATTTCTGACAATTAAACCATATTAATTTAAAGGGGCATGAGCTGCCAAAATGTTGATATTTTGACGTTAAAACAGAATGCTGAAATTATTGGCTATTTTTTCTCAAGAGGTAGAATTCAGAAGCTTTTTAATGCTTTTAGTCTCGAAAATATTCGATAAAGTACTGTTTTAAACTAACTTTGGCTTAGAATGAATGAATGGTCGTCCCGGTTATTTAAATTTTGTTTACTTTTGAATACGTTTTCGGTTCATACAAGCCACATACTGGATGGATTTTTCTCATTCCCACGCCAATCATTTAGTTTTTCGATGGCCTTCAAGGCCTCTTACTGTCGTGACGATCAGAAGTTATGAAAAAACTGCGAATTTTGGCAGCTCATGCCACTTTAAGGCCAATGCCTCATCATTAAACAAGCAAGAAGTTTTTGATCATACTTTGGTGAATTGATTGAGCGCGTTGTCTCGAATTTGGGTGCATACATGACACATAAAAGATGAATGCCAAAATATTTCCAACGATGAGTCGCACGTTAAAATCCCATTGAACCGAAAACTTTCATTCCTATGACAAGAGAAGGTAAAGACCAGAAATGCCGGTGTATTTGTATTTCTTTACTCACCATATGTACAAATATTTCACCCATTAATAATATGCTAAATTAGTTGATTGATTGATATTTACGCCGCACTCAAGATTATTTCACTCATATGGCGGTGTTGCCAGGTTTAGTGGGGAGGAAAACGGGCCCATTGCCCGGAGAAAACCCCTGACATGTTTATTTCAGACACAAAAACGTCCATACACATAAAACACATGTTTTTTTAGTTGTACAATATACTGTGACCTTTAGCACGTAATTCTGATGCTTTGGGAACATCGCTATTCCTGAGGATTGCTGACACCGGATTCTGCCTATATTTAATTCTCTCCTGAAGGGAAAATACAGAACGTCCCCGGGAGAATCTCACCAAATGTGAGAACATCATTCATTATAAACATTGCGCTTCCGCTACAGCGGTATAGCTGTATTTTAATAACCACCTAAATGAATTAGTATACATAACTCTAATGGAATTCCACATAGTTTGCGAAAACAACCCCAGAGAGAGCAACAATATATATTACAACAACATGATTTGAATAGAGTTCTTTTCACAAGAGTCAGAACAGTAGCAGAATCTACGTAACAGTACGTTTGCCTAAACATACAGTTTCCTTTTCTGGGGCAAAATGTCCTCATTACCTGACATAGGATGAGATATTATATGCCCTAGGTATTTGTACGTCTCAACAAAAGATAGCTTGGTACCGTCTAACTGCAAATAGGGCGATTCCCGGCCCTTGAAAGTGGCATGAGCTGCCAAAATTCACACTTTTTACATAAATTCTGATCGTTATGACATCAAGAGGCTTTGAAGCCATCGAAAAACTAAATGATTGGCGTTGGAATGAGGAAAATCCATACGGTATGTGGCCTATACGAACCGGGATAGTGTTCGATAAGTAAACAAAATTTAAATAATCGGGACGACCATTCATTCATTCTAAGCCAAAGTTAGTTCAAAACAATACTTTATCGTACATTCTCGAGACTAGAAGCACTAAAAAGCTTCTGAATTGTACGTCTTGAGAAAAATAGCCGTTAATTTCAACATTCTGTTTCGTCGTCAAAATATCAACATTTTGGCAGCTCGTGCCACTTTGAACCAACTTGGTTTGAACAAAGTGCATACAGTCTTAGAAGTAAGAACTATTATATAAAATATCATGGTATGTCGCGTAATCTGAACAGCAATTTAACAAGAGTTGGAGAGCATTAATTGAAGGACTTAGCAAACAGAAGCCATCTGCATGCAGTAGATGATTGATAAAGTTACCAGCTTTATTACACCCTACCCCAGCCTTGCTAAGAGTCACGTCGAGGGAGACAGTATACCACTGACCACCCTGCCTAACTCTTTTAAAAATGGTGATATTGAAGAACCCCATCTTACTGCAAAATTCCGTGTGGTTAACCACCGATACAAGAAATTTATAAAGACAATCGGAATGCCTCTATCAATCAACATTTTTAACAAGGGTCAGTGGTTCACTCGGGCGAACGCCTTACTAGCATCAATATAACATATACATACATACATACATTGTCGCCTACAATAGTTGCAATTGCGCAATCGCAAAGGAAACCAAGTTGTTTTCAACCGTTGTCCATAGAAACAACCAATGAAATGGACCTTACAATGCGCGGGCTTTTCATGGTCAAATTTTTTCACAGCTTGTTCAGATTTCCTCTTGGGATGACGCCTGGTGTCTCTCTTGAGATCCATTCGGGAAGGACAGACTTTGAATCTTCACATACCAAATGGGTAGGGCTTATGCAATAGTAAAGTTAGGACTATATGGTAGATAGGCATAAAATAGCTTCGATAGGGATTTAAATGGATTCAAGTTTGTCCTACCTGTTCGATTATCAAGAGAACGCAAATCCTGTCGCCATACCCTTGTCTTCTTAGCACGAAATCTTTTTTTGTTTGTCATCCATTTTGGATTGGTTGGTTATTGGGTTCAGATGCATTGTTTTAAAGATCTCACATTCACTGCGCTTGGGACTTTTGATGTATGTTTGTGGTGAATAAGTCTTTTACTGGTTTAGATTCTTTGAGTTCACTGCAGTAAGAACAGCAATATTTATTGTGTGTTATTAGTGACTCTCTTCTGTCTGCTGTATAAATAAATATCTCTGCCTACTTCCACAGGCTAATTTTCTTGGCCAAATTTTCGGCTTCACAAGGCAAGCTGGTCTGCACTTACAAGCCAGTCGGCTGCACGGTGACGATTACTGTCCTCGAATCAGACACCCTGTCAGCACGCTTTTGTCGGATTTCTTTTACTTCTGTTTTATCAATTTTACTGGCGTTTACCGGGCTTTGCACTCTGCCCCCCCCCCCCACACACACACACACACCCCTCATTCTAATCACGTACATCTCGTTGTCTGTGTTTTGGGAATCCCATCCGTAACATTCAACGCGATCCAAGAAATTGTTTATTATAAAACATCTCATGCTAAATAGAAGATTTGGTGGACACTAAAGAACTACTCTGTGCTTGAAAAGACCAAAGAAGAAAGATTACGCCGTCTCACAGTGGAACTATATAACGATACTGATGAACCGACTGTTCAAACAAAACTGACAATTTGACAAGTGTCCGTCTTTTATATAACGATAGTAATGAACCGACTGTTCAATCAAAACTGACAATTTGACAAGTGTCCGTCTATTATATTTATGATCCGTCTTTTATATATGTGTTGGTGAATGGTGATATTGTATTTGTGTTTACTAACATGTTGTAACCCTTTTATAAATGCTATAAATATTGTACATGGGGTTTTAGGTAAATATATTAATAGTACATTTTTAATGTTAAGAACATAAATATGAATATTTATAAATAAGTGCCTAACTAATAATCATTCCACTTTTTTGGGGAAAGTGGAATTTTGTTCTTAGTGTTGTAGAATTACCTTGGCCAATGATGAATAGAAGACCCTTAGAAGAAAAGCACAAACCACCTGATAGAAGACCTGCCCCAGAGAACAGACCTATATACCGCCCTGAAGATGAAACATTTTGGAACCTTAAACACAGACGATCTAAGAATAGAAACCAACTGAAAGAAGACCTGCCCCAGAGAACAGACCTATATACCGCCATGAAGACGAAACATTTTGGAACCTTAAACACAGACGATCTAAGAATAGAAATTTACTTCACTTTAAGATAAGTTTCTCCAAATTTAAAATTTATGCTCACCATTTAAATCCTTTCACATTTTGTTTTAATGCTCGATTTCTTAATTTGTTTTAAATTAAAGATCTACAATCTGGGTAATGGGTTCTGTTAGATGACATTAGAGGTACTGGGATAATCTTATTTGGTATGACCTTTTTTTGTGGACCGATCAACCACAAAAACAGGTCATGCCAAAGGACTTAATTTAGCGTAGTGAATTAAAGATCAAAATATAATGATTGGGTAATATGTTCTGTTAGATGACATTAGAGGTACTGGGATAATCCTATTTGGTATGACCTTTTTTTGTGGACCGATCAACCACAAAAACAGGTCATACCAAAGGACTTAATTTAGCGTAGTGAATTAAAGATCAAAATATAATGATTAAAACATAACTGTCGCCTTGTTTTGTAAAAGCATTGGGATTTTAGCTATATTTATTAATAGTACATTTTTAATGTTGAGAACATAAATATGAATAATTATAAATAAGTGCCTGACTAATAATCCTTCCTCTTTTTTGGGGAAAGTGGAATTTTGTTCTTAGTGTTGTAGATTTACCTTGGCCAATGATGAATAGAAGACCCTTAGAAGAAAAGCACAAACCAAGTGAAAGAAGACCTGCCCCAGAGAACAGACCTATATACCGCCCTGAAGATGAAACATTTTGGAACCTTAAACACAGACGATCTAAGAATAGAAACCAACTGAAAGAAGACCTGCCCCAGAAAACAGACCTATATACCTACCGCCCTGAAGATGAAACATTTTGGAACCTTAAACACAGACGATCTAAGAAAAGAAATTTACTTCACATTAAGATAAGTTTCTCCAAATTTAAAATTTATCCTCGCCATTTATATCCTTTCACATTTTGTTTTAAAGCTCGATATCTTAATTTGTTTTAAATACTTATCTAAATATGTTTTAGTACCATATCTCTAATATTGTTGTTGTCCAGACTTGAGGTTTTAACAAATATAGTTTATAATACTTTTTGTAAATTCACTATCTACAATCTGGGTAATATGTTCTGTTAGATGACATTAGAGGTACTGGGATAATCCTATTTGGTATGACCTTTTTTTGTGGACCGATCAACCACAAAAACAGGTCATGACAAAGGACTTAATTTAGCGTAGTGAATTAAAGATCAAAATATAATGATTGGGTAATATGTTCTGTTAGATGACATTAGAGGTACTGGGATAATCCTATTTGGTATGACTTTTTTTTGTGGACCGATCAACCACAAAAACAGGTCATGTCAAAGGACTTAATTTAGCGTAGTGAATTAAAGATCAAAATATAATGATTGGGTAATATGTTCTGTTAGATGACATTAGAGGTACTGGGATAATCCTATTTGGCATGACCTGTTTTTGTGGACCGATCCACAAAAACAGGTCATGCCAAAGGACTTAATTTAGCGTAGTGAATTAAAGATCAAAATATAATGATTGGGTAATATGTTCTGTTAGATGACATTAGAGGTACTGGGATAATCCTATTTGGCATGACCTTTTTTTGTGGACCGATCCACAAAAACAGGTCATGCCAAAGGACTTAATTTAGCGTAGTGAATTAAAGATCAAAATATAATGATTGGGTAATATGTTCTGTTAGATGACATTAGAGGTACTGGGATAATCCTATTTGGCATGACCTTTTTTTGTGGACCGATCCACAAAAACAGGTCATGCCAAAGGACTTAATTTAGCGTAGTGAATTAAAGATCAAAATATAATGATTGGGTAATATGTTCTGTTAGATGACATTCGAGGTACTGGGATAATCCTATTTGGCATGACCTGTTTTTGTGGACCGATCAACCACAAAAGCAGGTCATGCCAAAGGACTTAATTTAACGTAGTGAATTAAAGATAAAAATATAATGATTAAAACATAACTGTCGCCTTGTTTTGTAAAAGCATTGGGATTTTAGCTATATTTATTCATAGTACATTTTTAATGTTGAGAACATAAATATGAATAATTATAAATAAGTGCCTGACTAATAATCCTTCCTCTTTTTTGGGGAAAGTGGAATTTTGTTCTTAGTGTTGTAGATTTACCTTGGCCAATGATGAATAGAAGACCCTTAGAAGAAAAGCACAAACCAAGTGAAAGAAGACCTGCCCCAGAGAACAGACCTATATACCGTCCTGAAGATGAAACATTTTGGAACCTTAAACACAGACGATCTAAGAATAGAAACCAACTGAAAGAAGACCTGCCCCAGAAAACAGACCTATATACCTACCGCCCTGAAGATGAAACATTTTGGAACCTTAAACACAGACGATCTAAGAAAAGAAATTTACTTCACATTAAGATAAGTTTCTCCAAATTTAAAATTTATCCTCGCCATTTATATCCTTTCACATTTTGTTTTAAAGCTCGATATCTTAATTTGTTTTAAATACTTATTTAAATATGTTTTAGTACCATATCTCTAATATTGTTGTTGTCCAGACTTGAGGTTTTAACAAATATAGTGTATACATGTAATACTTGTTGTAAATTCACGATCTACAATCTGGGTAATATGTTCTGTTAGATGACATTAGAGGTACTGGGATAATCCTATTTGGTATGACCTTTTTTTGTGGACCGATCAACCACAAAAACAGGTCATGCCAAAGGACTTAATTTAGCGTAGTGAATTAAAGATCAAAATATAATGATTGGGTAATATGTTCTGTTAGATGACATTCGAGGTACTGGGATAATCCTATTTGGTATGACCTTTTTTTGTGGACCGATCAACCACAAAAACAGGTCATGCCAAAGGACTTAATTTAGCGTAGTGAATTAAAGATCAAAATATAATGATTGGGTAATATGTTCTGTTAGATGACATTCGAGGTACTGGGATAATCTTATTTGGTATGACCTTTTTTTGTGGACCAATCAACCACAAAAACAGGTCATGTCAAAGGACTTAATTTAGCATAGTGAATTAAAGATCAAAATATAATGATTAAAACATAACTGTCGCCCTGTTTTGTAAAAGCATTGGGATTTTAGCTATATTTATTAATAGTACATTTTTAATGTTGAGAACATAAATATGAATAATTATAAATAAGTGCCTGACTAATAATCCTTCCTCTTTTTTGGGGAAAGTGGAATTTTGTTCTTAGTGTTGTAGATTTACCTTGGCCAATGATGAATAGAAGAAAAGCACAAACCAAGTGAAAGAAGATCTGCCCCAGAGAACAGACCTATATACCGCCCTGAAGATTAAACATTTTGGAACCTTAAACACAGACGATCTAAGAATAGAAACCAACTGAAAGAAGACCTGCCCCAGAAAACAGACCTATATACCTACCGCCCTGAAGATGAAACATTTTGGAACCTTAAACACAGACGATCTAAGAAAAGAAATTTACTTCACATTAAGATAAGTTTCTCCAAATTTAAAATTTATCCTCGCCATTTATATCCTTTCACATTTTGTTTTAAAGCTCGATATCTTAATTTGTTTTAAATACTTATCTAAATATGTTTTAGTACCATATCTCTAATATTGTTGTTGTCCAGACTTGAGGTTTTAACAAATATAGTTTATAATACTTTTTGTAAATTCACTATCTACAATCTGGGTAATATGTTCTGTTAGATGACATTAGAGGTAATGGGATAATCCTATTTGGTATGACCTTTTTTTGTGGACCGATCAACCACAAAAACAGGTCATGCCAAAGGACTTAATTTAGCGTAGTGAATTAAAGATCAAAATGTAATGATTGGGTAATATGTTCTGTTAGATGACATTCGAGGTACTGGGATAATCCAATTTGGTATGACCTTTTTTTGTGGACCGATCCACAAAAACAGGTCATGCCAAAGGACTTAATTTAGCGTAGTGAATTAAAGATCAAAATATAATGATTGGGTAATATGTTCTGTTAGATGACATTCAAGGTACTGGGATAATCTTATTTGGTATGACCTTTTTTTGTGGACCGATCAACCACAAAAACAGGTCATGTCAAAGGACTTAATTTAGCATAGTGAATTAAAGATCAAAATATAATGATTAAAACATAACTGTCGCCCTGTTTTGTAAAAGCATTGGGATTTTAGCTATATTTATTAATAGTACATTTTTAATGTTGAGAACATAAATATGAATAATTATAAATAAGTGCCTGACTAATAATCCTTCCTCTTTTTTGGGGAAAGTGGAATTTTGTTCTTAGTGTTGTAGATTTACCTTGGCCAATGATGAATAGAAGACCCTTAGAAGAAAAGCACAAACCAAGTGAAAGAAGACCTGCCCCAGAGAACAGACCTATATACCGCCCTGAAGATGAAACATTTTGGAACCTTAAACACAGACGATCTAAGAATAGAAACCAACTGAAAGAAGACCTGCCCCAGAAAACAGACCTATATACCTACCGCCCTGAAGATGAAACATTTTGGAACCTTAAACACAGACGATCTAAGAAAAGAAATTTACTTCACATTAAGATAAGTTTCTCCAAATTTAAAATTTATCCTCGCCATTTATATCCTTTCACATTTTGTTTTAAAGCTCGATATCTTAATTTGTTTTAAATACTTATCTAAATATGTTTTAGTACCATATCTCTAATATTGTTGTTGTCCAGACTTGAGGTTTTAACAAATATAGTTTATAATACTTTTTGTAAATTCACTATCTACAATCTGGGTAATATGTTCTGTTAGATGACATTAGAGGTACTGGGATAATCCTATTTGGTATGACCTTTTTTTGTGGACCGACCAACCACAAAAACGGGTCATGCCAAAGGACTTAATTTAGCGTAGTGAATTAAAGATCAAAATATAATGATTGGGTAATATGTTCTGTTAGATGACATTAGAGGTACTGGGATAATCCTATTTGGTATGACCTTTTTTTGTGGACCGATCAACCACAAAAACAGGTCATGCCAAAGGACTTAATTTAGCGTAGTGAATTAAAGATCAAAATATAATGATTGGGTAATATGTTCTGTTAGATGACATTAGAGGTACTGGGATAATCCTATTTGGCATGACCTGTTTTTGTGGACCGATCCACAAAAACAGGTCATGCCAAAGGACTTAATTTAGCGTAGTGAATTAAAGATCAAAATATAATGATTGGGTAATATGTTCTGTTAGATGACATTAGAGGTACTGGGATAATCCTATTTGGCATGACCTTTTTTTGTGGACCGATCCACAAAAACAGGTCATGCCAAAGGACTTAATTTAGCGTAGTGAATTAAAGATCAAAATATAATGATTGGGTAATATGTTCTGTTAGATGACATTAGAGGTACTGGGATAATCCTATTTGGCATGACCTTTTTTTGTGGACCGATCCACAAAAACAGGTCATGCCAAAGGACTTAATTTAGCGTAGTGAATTAAAGATCAAAATATAATGATTGGGTAATATGTTCTGTTAGATGACATTCGAGGTACTGGGATAATCCTATTTGGCATGACCTGTTTTTGAGGACCGATCAACCACAAAAGCAGGTCATGCCAAAGGACTTAATTTAACGTAGTGAATTAAAGATAAAAATATAATGATTAAAACATAACTGTCGCCTTGTTTTGTAAAAGCATTGGGATTTTAGCTATATTTATTCATAGTACATTTTTAATGTTGAGAACATAAATATGAATAATTATAAATAAGTGCCTGACTAATAATCCTTCCTCTTTTTTGGGGAAAGTGGAATTTTGTTCTTAGTGTTGTAGATTTACCTTGGCCAATGATGAATAGAAGACCCTTAGAAGAAAAGCACAAACCAAGTGAAAGAAGACCTGCCCCAGAGAACAGACCTATATACTGTCCTGAAGATGAAACATTTTGGAACCTTAAACACAGACGATCTAAGAATAGAAACCAACTGAAAGAAGACCTGCCCCAGAAAACAGACCTATATACCTACCGCCCTGAAGATGAAACATTTTGGAACCTTAAACACAGACGATCTAAGAAAAGAAATTTACTTCACATTAAGATAAGTTTCTCCAAATTTAAAATTTATCCTCGTCATTTATATCCTTTCACATTTTGTTTTAAAGCTCGATATCTTAATTTGTTTTAAATACTTATTTAAATATGTTTTAGTACCATATCTCTAATATTGTTGTTGTCCAGACTTGAGGTTTTAACAAATATAGTGTATAATACTTGTTGTAAATTCACGATCTACAATCTGGGTAATATGTTCTGTTAGATGACATTAGAGGTACTGGGATAATCCTATTTGGTATGACCTTTTTTTGTGGACCGATCAACCACAAAAACAGGTCATGCCAAAGGACTTAATTTAGCGTAGTGAATTAAAGATCAAAATATAATGATTGGGTAATATGTTCTGTTAGATGACATTCGAGGTACTGGGATAATCCTATTTGGTATGACCTTTTTTTGTGGACCGATCAACCACAAAAACAGGTCATGCCAAAGGACTTAATTTAGCGTAGTGAATTAAAGATCAAAATATAATGATTGAGTAATATGTTCTGTTAGATGACATTCGAGGTACTGGGATAATCTTATTTGGTATGACCTTTTTTTGTGGACCAATCAACCACAAAAACAGGTCATGTCAAAGGACTTAATTTAGCATAGTGAATTAAAGATCAAAATATAATGATTAAAACATAACTGTCGCCCTGTTTTGTAAAAGCATTGGGATTTTAGCTATATTTATTAATAGTACATTTTTAATGTTGAGAACATAAATATGAATAATTATAAATAAGTGCCTGACTAATAATCCTTCCTCTTTTTTGGGGAAAGTGGAATTTTGTTCTTAGTGTTGTAGATTTACCTTGGCCAATGATGAATAGAAGAAAAGCACAAACCAAGTGAAAGAAGATCTGCCCCAGAGAACAGACCTATATACCGCCCTGAAGATTAAACATTTTGGAACCTTAAACACAGACGATCTAAGAATAGAAACCAACTGAAAGAAGACCTGCCCCAGAAAACAGACCTATATACCTACCGCCCTGAAGATGAAACATTTTGGAACCTTAAACACAGACGATCTAAGAAAAGAAATTTACTTCACATTAAGATAAGTTTCTCCAAATTTAAAATTTATCCTCGCCATTTATATCCTTTCACATTTTGTTTTAAAGCTCGATATCTTAATTTGTTTTAAATACTTATCTAAATATGTTTTAGTACCATATCTCTAATATTGTTGTTGTCCAGACTTGAGGTTTTAACAAATATAGTTTATAATACTTTTTGTAAATTCACTATCTACAATCTGGGTAATATGTTCTGTGAGATGACATTAGAGGTAATGGGATAATCCTATTTGGTATGACCTTTTTTTGTGGACCGATCAACCACAAAAACAGGTCATGCCAAAGGACTTAATTTAGCGTAGTGAATTAAAGATCAAAATATAATGATTGGGTAATATGTTCTGTTAGATGACATTAGAGGTACTGGGATAATCCTATTTGGCATGACCTGTTTTTGTGGACCGATCCACAAAAACAGGTCATGCCAAAGGACTTCATTTAGCGTAGTGAATTAAAGATCAAAATATAATGATTGGGTAATATGTTCTGTTAGATGACATTCGAGGTACTGGGATAATCCAATTTGGTATGACCTTTTTTTGTGGACCGATCAACCACAAAAACAGGTCATGCCAAAGGACTTAATTTAGCGTAGTGAATTAAAGATCAAAATATAATGATTGGGTAATATGTTCTGTTAGATGACATTCGAGGTACTGGGATAATCTTATTTGGTATGACCTTTTTTTGTGGACCGATCAACCACAAAAACAGGTCATGTCAAAGGACTTAATTTAGCATAGTGAATTAAAGATCAAAATATAATGATTAAAACATAACTGTCGCCCTGTTTTGTAAAAGCATTGGGATTTTAGCTATATTTATTAATAGTACATTTTTAATGTTGAGAACATAAATATGAATAATTATAAATAAGTGCCTGACTAATAATCCTTCCTCTTTTTTGGGGAAAGTGGAATTTTGTTCTTAGTGTTGTAGATTTACCTTGGCCAATGATGAATAGAAGACCCTTAGAAGAAAAGCACAAACCAAGTGAAAGAAGACCTGCCCCAGAGAACAGACCTATATACCGCCCTGAAGATGAAACATTTTGGAACCTTAAACACAGACGATCTAAGAATAGAAACCAACTGAAAGAAGACCTGCCCAAGAAAACAGACCTATCTACATGTACCTACCGCCTGAAGATGAAACATTTTGGAACCTTAAACACAGACGATCTAAGAAAAGAAATTTACTTCACATTAAGATAAGTTTCTCCAAATTTAAAATTTATCCTCGCCATTTATATCCTTTCACATTTTGTTTTAAAGCTCGATATCTTAATTTGTTTTAAATACTTATCTAAATATGTTTTAGTACCATATCTCTTATATTGTTGTTTTCCAGACTTGAGGTTTTAACAAATATAGTTTATAATACTTTTTGTAAATTCACTATCTACAATCTGGGTAATATGTTCTGTTAGATGACATTAGAGGTACTGGGATAATCCTATTTGGTATGACCTTTTTTGTGGACCGATCAACCACAAAAACAGGTCATGACAAAGGACTTAATTTAGCGTAGTGAATTAAAGATCAAAATATAATGATTGGGTAATATGTTCTGTTAGATGACATTAGAGGTACTGGGATAATCCTATTTGGTATGACCTTTTTTTGTGGACCGATCCACAAAAACAGATCATACCAAAGGACTTAATTTAGCGTAGTGAATTAAAGATCAAAATATAATGATTGGGTAATATGTTCTGTTAGATGACATTAGAGGTACTGGGATAATCCTATTTGGTATGACCTTTTTTTGTGGACCGATCCACAAAAACAGGTCATGCCAAAGGACTTAATTTAGCGTAGTGAATTAAAGATCAAAATATAATGATTGGGTAATATGTTCTGTTAGATGACATTAGAGGTACTGGGATAATTCTATTTGGCATGACCTGTTTTTGTGGACCTATCCACAAAAACAGGTCATGCCAAAGGACTTAATTTAGCGTAGTGAATTAAAGATCAAAATATAATGATTGGGTAATATGTTCTGTTAGATGACATTCGAGGTACTGGGATAATCTTATTTGGTATGACCTTTTTTTGTGGACCGATCAACCACAAAAACAGGTCATGCCAAAGGACTTAATTTAGCGTAGTGAATTAAAGATCAAAATATAATGATTGGGTAATATGTTCTGTTAGATGACATTCGAGGTACTGGGATAATCCTATTTGGCATGACCTGTTTTTGTGGACCGATCAACCACAAAAGCAGGTCATGCCAAAGGACTTAATTTAACGTAGTGAATTAAAGATAAAAATATAATGATTAAAACATAACTGTCGCCTTGTTTTGTAAAAGCATTGGGATTTTAGCTATATTTATTCATAGTACATTTTTAATGTTGAGAACATAAATATGAATAATTATAAATAAGTGCCTGACTAATAATCCTTCCTCTTTTTTGGGGAAAGTGGAATTTTGTTCTTAGTGTTGTAGATTTACCTTGGCCAATGATGAATAGAAGACCCTTAGAAGAAAAGCACAAACCAAGTGAAAGAAGACCTGCCCCAGAGAACAGACCTATATACTGTCCTGAAGATGAAACATTTTGGAACCTTAAACACAGACGATCTAAGAATAGAAACCAACTGAAAGAAGACCTGCCCCAGAAAACAGACCTATATACCTACCGCCCTAAAGATGAAACATTTTGGAACCTTAAACACAGACGATCTAAGAAAAGAAATTTACTTCACATTAAGATAAGTTTCTCCAAATTTAAAATTTATCCTCGCCATTTATATCCTTTCACATTTTGTTTTAAAGCTTGATATCTTAATTTGTTTTAAATACTTATTTAAATATGTTTTAGTACCATATCTCTAATATTGTTGTTGTCCAGACTTGAGGTTTTAACAAATATAGTGTATAATACTTGTTGTAAATTCACGATCTACAATCTGGGTAATATGTTCTGTTAGATGACATTAGAGGTACTGGGATAATCCTATTTGGTATGACCTTTTTTTGTGGACCGATCAACCACAAAAACAGGTCATGCCAAAGGACTTAATTTAGCGTAGTGAATTAAAGATCAAAATATAATGATTGGGTAATATGTTCTGTTAGATGACATTCGAGGTACTGGGATAATCCTATTTGGTATGACCTTTTTTTGTGGACCGATCAACCACAAAAACAGGTCATGCCAAAGGACTTAATTTAGCGTAGTGAATTAAAGATCAAAATATAATGATTGAGTAATATGTTCTGTTAGATGACATTCGAGGTACTGGGATAATCTTATTTGGTATGACCTTTTTTTGTGGACCAATCAACCACAAAAACAGGTCATGTCAAAGGACTTAATTTAGCATAGTGAATTAAAGATCAAAATATAATGATTAAAACATAACTGTCGCCCTGTTTTGTAAAAGCATTGGGATTTTAGCTATATTTATTAATAGTACATTTTTAATGTTGAGAACATAAATATGAATAATTATAAATAAGTGCCTGACTAATAATCCTTCCTCTTTTTTGGGGAAAGTGGAATTTTGTTCTTAGTGTTGTAGATTTACCTTGGCCAATGATGAATAGAAGAAAAGCACAAACCAAGTGAAAGAAGATCTGCCCCAGAGAACAGACCTATATACCGCCCTGAAGATTAAACATTTTGGAACCTTAAACACAGACGATCTAAGAATAGAAACCAACTGAAAGAAGACCTGCCCCAGAAAACAGACCTATATACCTACCGCCCTGAAGATGAAACATTTTGGAACCTTAAACACAGACGATCTAAGAAAAGAAATTTACTTCACATTAAGATAAGTTTCTCCAAATTTAAAATTTATCCTCGCCATTTATATCCTTTCACATTTTGTTTTAAAGCTCGATATCTTAATTTGTTTTAAATACTTATCTAAATATGTTTTAGTACCATATCTCTAATATTGTTGTTGTCCAGACTTGAGGTTTTAACAAATATAGTTTAGAACACTTTTTGTAAATTCACTATCTACAATCTGGGTAATATGTTCTGTGAGATGACATTAGAGGTAATGGGATAATCCTATTTGGTATGACCTTTTTTTGTGGACCGATCAACCACAAAAACAGGTCATGCAAAAGGACTTAATTTAGCGTAGTGAATTAAAGATCAAAATATAATGATTGGGTAATATGTTCTGTTAGATGACATTAGAGGTACTGGGATAATCCTATTTGGCATGACCTGTTTTTGTGGACCGATCCACAAAAACAGGTCATGCCAAAGGACTTCATTTAGCATAGTGAATTAAAGATCAAAATATAATGATTGGGTAATATGTTCTGTTAGATGACATTCGAGGTACTGGGATAATCCAATTTGGTATGACCTTTTTTGTGGACCGATCAACCACAAAAACAGGTCATGCCAAAGGACTTAATTTAGCGTAGTGAATTAAAGATCAAAATATAATGATTGGGTAATACATGTATGTTCTGTTAGATGACATTCGAGGTACTGGGATAATCTTATTTGGTATGACCTTTTTTTGTGGACCGATCAACCACAAAAACAGGTCATGTCAAAGGACTTAATTTAGCATAGTGAATTAAAGATCAAAATATAATGATTAAAACATAACTGTCGCCCTGTTTTGTAAAAGCATTGGGATTTTAGCTATATTTATTAATAGTACATTTTTAATGTTGAGAACATAAATATGAATAATTATAAATAAGTGCCTGACTAATAATCCTTCCTCTTTTTTGGGGAAAGTGGAATTTTGTTCTTAGTGTTGTAGATTTACCTTGGCCAATGATGAATAGAAGACCCTTAGAAGAAAAGCACAAACCAAGTGAAAGAAGACCTGCCCCAGAGAACAGACCTATATACCGCCCTGAAGATGAAACATTTTGGAACCTTAAACACAGACGATCTAAGAATAGAAACCAACTGAAAGAAGACCTGCCCCAGAAAACAGACCTATATACCTACCGCCCTGAAGATGAAACATTTTGGAACCTTAAACACAGACGATCTAAGAAAAGAAATTTACTTCACATTAAGATAAGTTTCTCCAAATTTAAAATTTATCCTCGCCATTTATATCCTTTCACATTTTGTTTTAAAGCTCGATATCTTAATTTGTTTTAAATACTTATCTAAATATGTTTTAGTACCATATCTCTAATATTGTTGTTGTCCAGACTTGAGGTTTTAACAAATATAGTTTATAATACTTTTTGTAAATTCACTATCTACAATCTGGGTAATATGTTCTGTTAGATGACATTAGAGGTACTGGGATAATCCTATTTGGTATGACCTTTTTTTGTGGACCGACCAACCACAAAAACGGGTCATGCCAAAGGACTTAATTTAGCGTAGTGAATTAAAGATCAAAATATAATGATTGGGTAATATGTTCTGTTAGATGACATTAGAGGTACTGGGATAATCCTATTTGGTATGACCTTTTTTTGTGGACCGATCAACCACAAAAACAGGTCATGCCAAAGGACTTAATTTAGCGTAGTGAATTAAAGATCAAAATATAATGATTGGGTAATATGTTCTGTTAGATGACATTAGAGGTACTGGGATAATCCTATTTGGCATGACCTGTTTTTGTGGACCGATCCACAAAAACAGGTCATGCCAAAGGACTTAATTTAGCGTAGTGAATTAAAGATCAAAATATAATGATTGGGTAATATGTTCTGTTAGATGACATTCGAGGTACTGGGATAATCTTATTTGGTATGACCTTTTTTTGTGGACCAATCAACCACAAAAACAGTTCATGTCAAAGGACTTAATTTAGCATAGTGAATTAAAGATCAAAATATAATGATTAAAACATAACTGTCGCCTTGTTTTGTAAAAGCATTGGGATTTTAGCTATATTTATTAATAGTACATTTTTAATGTTGAGAACATAAATATGAATAATTATAAATAAGTGCCTGACTAATAATCCTTCCTCTTTTTTGGGGAAAGTGGAATTTTGTTCTTAGTGTTGTAGATTTACCTTGGCCAATGATGAATAGAAGACCCTTAGAAGAAAAGCACAAACCAAGTGAAAGAAGACCTGCCCCAGAGAACAGACCTATATGCCGCCCTGAAGATGAAACATTTTGGAACCTTAAACACAGACGATCTAAGAATAGAAACCAACTGAAAGAAGACCTGCCCCAGAAAACAGACCTATATACCTACCGCCCTGAAGATGAAACATTTTGGTACCTTAAACACAGACGATCTAAGAAAAGAAATTTACTTCACATTAAGATAAGTTTCTCCAAATTTAAAATTTATCCTCGCCATTTATATCCTTTCACATTTTGTTTTAAAGCTCGATATCTTAATTTGTTTTAAATACTTATCTAAATATGTTTTAGTACCATATCTCTAATATTGTTGTTGTCCAGACTTGCGGTTTTAACAAATATAGTTTATAATACTTTTTGTAAATTCACTATCTACAATCTGGGTAATATGTTCTGTTAGATGACATTAGAGGTACTGGGATAATCCTATTTGGTATGACCTTTTTTTGTGGACCGATCAACCACAAAAACAGGTCATGTCAAAGGACTTAATTTAGCATAGTGAATTAAAGATCAAAATATAATGATTAAAATATAACTGTCGCCTTGTTTTGTAAAAGCATTGGGATTTTAGCTATATTTATTAATAGTACATTTTTAATGTTGAGAACATAAATATGAATAATTATAAATAAGTGCCTGACTAATAATCCTTCCTCTTTTTTGGGGAAAGTGGAATTTTGTTCTTAGTGTTGTAGATTTACCTTGGCCAATGATGAATAGAAGACCCTTAGAAGAAAAGCACAAACCAAGTGAAAGAAGACCTGCCCCAGAGAACAGACCTATATGCCGCCCTGAAGATGAAACATTTTGGAACCTTAAACACAGACGATCTAAGAATAGAAACCAACTGAAAGAAGACCTGCCCCAGAAAACAGACCTATATACCTACCGCCCTGAAGATGAAACATTTTGGTACCTTAAACACAGACGATCTAAGAAAAGAAATTTACTTCACATTAAGATAAGTTTCTCCAAATTTAAAATTTATCCTCGCCATTTATATCCTTTCACATTTTGTTTTAAAGCTCGATATCTTAATTTGTTTTAAATACTTATCTAAATATATTTTAGTACCATATCTCTAATATTGTTGTTGTCCAGACTTGAGGTTTTAACAAATATAGTTTATAATACTTTTTGTAAATTCACTATCTACAATCTGGGTAATATGTTCTGTTAGATGACATTAGAGGTACTGGGATAATCCTATTTGGTATGACCTTTTTTTGTGGACCGATCAACCACAAAAACAGGTCATACCAAAGGACTTAATTTAGCATAGTGAATTAAAGATCAAAATATAATGATTGGGTAATATGTTCTGTTAGATGACATTAGAGGTACTGGGATAATCCTATTTGGTATGACCTTTTTTTGTGGACCGATCAACCACAAAAACAGGTCAAGCCAAAGGACTTAATTTAGCGTAGTGAATTAAAGATCAAAATATAATGATTGGGTAATATGTTCTGTTAGATGAAATTAGAGGTACTGGGATAATCCTATTTGGCATGACCTTTTTTTGTGGACCGATCCGCAAAAACAGGTCATGCCAAAGGACTTAATTTAGCATAGTGAATTAAAGATCAAAATATAATGATTGGGTAATATGTTCTGTTAGATGACATTAGAGGTACTGGGATAATCCTATTTGGCATGACCTTTTTTTGTGGACCGATCAACCACAAAAACAGGTCATGTCAAAGGACTTAATTTAGCATAGTGAATTAAAGATCAAAATATAATGATTAAAATATAACTGTCGCCTTGTTTTGTAAAAGCATTGGGATTTTAGCTATATTTATTAATAGTACATTTTTAATGTTGAGAACATAAATATGAATAATTATAAATAAGTGCCTGACTAATAATCCTTCCTCTTTTTTGGGGAAAGTGGAATTTTGTTCTTAGTGTTGTAGATTTACCTTGGCCAATGATGAATAGAAGACCCTTAGAAGAAAAGCACAAACCAAGTGAAAGAAGACCTGCCCCAGAGAACAGACCTATATGCCGCCCTGAAGATGAAACATTTTGGAACCTTAAACACAGACGATCTAAGAATAGAAACCAACTGAAAGAAGACCTGCCCCAGAAAACAGACCTTATATACCTACCGCCCTGAAGATGAAACCTTTTGGTACCTTAAACACAGACGATCTAAGAAAAGAAATTTACTTCACATTAAGATAAGTTTCTCCAAATTTAAAATTTATCCTCGCCATTTATATCCTTTCACATTTTGTTTTAAAGCTCGATATCTTAATTTATTTTAAATACTTATCTAAATATGTTTTAGTACCATATCTCTAATATTGTTGTTGTCCAGACTTGAGGTTTTAACAAATATAGTTTATAATACTTTTTGTAAATTCACTATCTACAATCTGAGTAATATGTTCTGTTAGATGACATTAGAGGTACTGGGATAATCCTATTTGGTATGACCTTTTTTTGTGGACCGATCAACCACAAAAACAGGTCATGCCAAAGGACTTAATTTAGCGTAGTGAATTAAAGATCAAAATATAATGATTGGGTAATATGTTCTGTTAGATGACATTAGAGGTACTGGGATAATCCTATTTGGCATGACCTGTTTTTGTGGACCGATCCACAAAAACAGGTCATGCCAAAGGACTTCATTTAGCGTAGTGAATTAAAGATCAAAATATAATGATTGGGTAATATGTTCTGTTAGATGACATTCGAGGTACTGGGATAATCCAATTTGGTATGACCTTTTTTTGTGGACCGATCAACCACAAAAACAGGTCATGGCAAAGGACTTAATTTAGCGTAGTGAATTAAAGATCAAAATATAATGATTGGGTAATACATGTATGTTCTGTTAGATGACATTCGAGGTACTGGGATAATCTTATTTGGTATGACCTTTTTTTGTGGACCGATCAACCACAAAAACAGGTCATGTCAAAGGACTTAATTTAGCATAGTGAATTAAAGATCAAAATATAATGATTAAAACATAACTGTCGCCCTGTTTTGTAAAAGAATTGGGATTTTAGCTATATTTATTAATAGTACATTTTTAATGTTGAGAACATAAATATGAATAATTATAAATAAGTGCCTGACTAATAATCCTTCCTCTTTTTTGGGGAAAGTGGAATTTTGTTCTTAGTGTTGTAGATTTACCTTGGCCAATGATGAATAGAAGACCCTTAGAAGAAAAGCACAAACCAAGTGAAAGAAGACCTGCCCCAGAGAACAGACCTATATACCGCCCTGAAGATGAAACATTTTGGAACCTTAAACACAGACGATCTAAGAATAGAAACCAACTGAAAGAAGACCTGCCCCAGAAAACAGACCTATATACCTACCGCCCTGAAGATGAAACATTTTGGAACCTTAAACACAGACGATCTAAGAAAAGAAATTTACTTCACATTAAGATAAGTTTCTCCAAATTTAAAATTTATCCTCGCCATTTATATCCTTTCACATTTTGTTTTAAAGCTCGATATCTTAATTTGTTTTAAATACTTATCTAAATATGTTTTAGTACCATATCTCTAATATTGTTGTTGTCCAGACTTGAGGTTTTAACAAATATAGTTTATAATACTTTTTGTAAATTCACTATCTACAATCTGGGTAATATGTTCTGTTAGATGACATTTGAGGTACTGGGATAATCCTATTTGGTATGACCTTTTTTTGTGGACCGACCAACCACAAAAACGGGTCATGCCAAAGGACTTAATTTAGCGTAGTGAATTAAAGATCAAAATATAATGATTGGGTAATATGTTCTGTTAGATGACATTAGAGGTACTGGGATAATCCTATTTGGTATGATCTTTTTTTGTGGACCGATCAACCACAAAAACAGGTCATGCCAAAGGACTTAATTTAGCGTAGTGAATTAAAGATCAAAATATAATGATTGGGTAATATGTTCTGTTAGATGACATTAGAGGTACTGGGATAATCCTATTTGGCATGACCTGTTTTTGTGGACCGATCCACAAAAACAGGTCATGCCAAAGGACTTAATTTAGCGTAGTGAATTAAAGATCAAAATATAATGATTGGGTAATATGTTCTGTTAGATGACATTCGAGGTACTGGGATAATCTTATTTGGTATGACCTTTTTTTGTGGACCAATCAACCACAAAAACAGTTCATGTCAAAGGACTTAATTTAGCATAGTGAATTAAAGATCAAAATATAATGATTAAAACATAACTGTCGCCTTGTTTTGTAAAAGCATTGGGATTTTAGCTATATTTATTAATAGTACATTTTTAATGTTGAGAACATAAATATGAATAATTATAAATAAGTGCCTGACTAATAATCCTTCCTCTTTTTTGGGGAAAGTGGAATTTTGTTCTTAGTGTTGTAGATTTACCTTGGCCAATGATGAATAGAAGACCCTTAGAAGAAAAGCACAAACCAAGTGAAAGAAGACCTGCCCCAGAGAACAGACCTATATGCCGCCCTGAAGATGAAACATTTTGGAACCTTAAACACAGACGATCTAAGAATAGAAACCAACTGAAAGAAGACCTGCCCCAGAAAACAGACCTTATATACCTACCGCCCTGAAGATGAAACCTTTTGGTACCTTAAACACAGACGATCTAAGAAAAGAAATTTACTTCACATTAAGATAAGTTTCTCCAAATTTAAAATTTATCCTCGCCATTTATATCCTTTCACATTTTGTTTTAAAGCTCGATATCTTAATTTGTTTTAAATACTTATCTAAATATGTTTTAGTACCATATCTCTAATATTGTTGTTGTCCAGACTTGAGGTTTTAACAAATATAGTTTATAATACTTTTTGTAAATTCACTATCTACAATCTGGGTAATATGTTCTGTTAGATGACATTAGAGGTACTGGGATAATCCTATTTGGTATGACCTTTTTTTGTGGACCGATCAACCACAAAAACAGGTCATGCCAAAGGACTTAATTTAGCGTAGTGAATTAAAGATCAAAATATAATGATTGGGTAATATGTTCTGTTAGATGAAATTAGAGGTACTGGGATAATCCTATTTGGCATGACCTTTTTTTGTGGACCAATCCGCAAAAACAGGTCATGCCAAAGGACTTAATTTAGCATAGTGAATTAAAGATCAAAATATAATGATTGGGTAATATGTTCTGTTAGATGACATTAGAGGTACTGGGATAATCCTATTTGGCATGACCTGTTTTTGTGGACCGATCCACAAAAACAGGTCATGCCAAAGGACTTAATTTAGCGTAGTGAATTAAAGATCAAAATATAATGATTGGGTAATATGTTCTGTTAGATGACATTCGAGGTACTGGGATAATCTTATTTGGTATGACCTTTTTTTGTGGACCAATCAACCACAAAAACAGTTCATGTCAAAGGACTTAATTTAGCATAATGAATTAAAGATCAAAATATAATGATTAAAACATAACTGTCGCCTTGTTTTGTAAAAGCATTGGGATTTTAGCTATATTTATTAATAGTACATTTTTAATGTTGAGAACATAAATATGAATAATTATAAATAAGTGCCTGACTAATAATCCTTCCTCTTTTTTGGGGAAAGTGGAATTTTGTTCTTAGTGTTGTAGATTTACCTTGGCCAATGATGAATAGAAGACCCTTAGAAGAAAAGCACAAACCAAGTGAAAGAAGACCTGCCCCAGAGAACAGACCTATATGCCGCCCTGAAGATGAAACATTTTGGAACCTTAAACACAGACGATCTAAGAATAGAAACCAACTGAAAGAAGACCTGCCCCAGAAAACAGACCTTATATACCTACCGCCCTGAAGATGAAACCTTTTGGTACCTTAAACACAGACGATCTAAGAAAAGAAATTTACTTCACATTAAGATAAGTTTCTCCAAATTTAAAATTTATCCTCGCCATTTATATCCTTTCACATTTTGTTTTAAAGCTCGATATCTTAATTTGTTTTAAATACTTATCTAAATATGTTTTAGTACCATATCTCTAATATTGTTGTTGTCCAGACTTGAGGTTTTAACAAATATAGTTTATAATACTTTTTGTAAATTCACTATCTACAATCTGGGTAATATGTTCTGTTAGATGACATTAGAGGTACTGGGATAATCCTATTTGGTATGACCTTTTTTTGTGGACCGATCAACCACAAAAACAGGTCATGCCAAAGGACTTAATTTAGCGTAGTGAATTAAAGATCAAAATATAATGATTGGGTAATATGTTCTGTTAGATGAAATTAGAGGTACTGGGATAATCCTATTTGGCATGACCTTTTTTTGTGGACCAATCCGCAAAAACAGGTCATGCCAAAGGACTTAATTTAGCATAGTGAATTAAAGATCAAAATATAATGATTGGGTAATACATGTATGTTCTGTTAGATGACATTCGAGGTACTGGGATAATCTTATTTGGTATGACCTTTTTTTGTGGACCGATCAACCACAAAAACAGGTCATGTCAAAGGACTTAATTTAGCATAGTGAATTAAAGATCAAAATATAATGATTAAAACATAACTGTCGCCCTGTTTTGTAAAAGCATTGGGATTTTAGCTATATTTATTAATAGTACATTTTTAATGTTGAGAACATAAATATGAATAATTATAAATAAGTGCCTGACTAATAATCCTTCCTCTTTTTTGGGGAAAGTGGAATTTTGTTCTTAGTGTTGTAGATTTACCTTGGCCAATGATGAATAGAAGACCCTTAGAAGAAAAGCACAAACCAAGTGAAAGAAGACCTGCCCCAGAGAACAGACCTATATACCGCCCTGAAGATGAAACATTTTGGAACCTTAAACACAGACGATCTAAGAATAGAAACCAACTGAAAGAAGACCTGCCCCAGAAAACAGACCTATATACCTACCGCCCTGAAGATGAAACATTTTGGAACCTTAAACACAGACGATCTAAGAAAAGAAATTTACTTCACATTAAGATAAGTTTCTCCAAATTTAAAATTTATCCTCGCCATTTATATCCTTTCACATTTTGTTTTAAAGCTCGATATCTTAATTTGTTTTAAATACTTATCTAAATATGTTTTAGTACCATATCTCTAATATTGTTGTTGTCCAGACTTGAGGTTTTAACAAATATAGTTTATAATACTTTTTGTAAATTCACTATCTACAATCTGGGTAATATGTTCTGTTAGATGACATTTGAGGTACTGGGATAATCCTATTTGGTATGACCTTTTTTTGTGGACCGACCAACCACAAAAACGGGTCATGCCAAAGGACTTAATTTAGCGTAGTGAATTAAAGATCAAAATATAATGATTGGGTAATATGTTCTGTTAGATGACATTAGAGGTACTGGGATAATCCTATTTGGTATGATCTTTTTTTGTGGACCGATCAACCACAAAAACAGGTCATGCCAAAGGACTTAATTTAGCGTAGTGAATTAAAGATCAAAATATAATGATTGGGTAATATGTTCTGTTAGATGACATTAGAGGTACTGGGATAATCCTATTTGGCATGACCTGTTTTTGTGGACCGATCCACAAAAACAGGTCATGCCAAAGGACTTAATTTAGCGTAGTGAATTAAAGATCAAAATATAATGATTGGGTAATATGTTCTGTTAGATGACATTCGAGGTACTGGGATAATCTTATTTGGTATGACCTTTTTTTGTGGACCAATCAACCACAAAAACAGTTCATGTCAAAGGACTTAATTTAGCATAGTGAATTAAAGATCAAAATATAATGATTAAAACATAACTGTCGCCTTGTTTTGTAAAAGCATTGGGATTTTAGCTATATTTATTAATAGTACATTTTTAATGTTGAGAACATAAATATGAATAATTATAAATAAGTGCCTGACTAATAATCCTTCCTCTTTTTTGGGGAAAGTGGAATTTTGTTCTTAGTGTTGTAGATTTACCTTGGCCAATGATGAATAGAAGACCCTTAGAAGAAAAGCACAAACCAAGTGAAAGAAGACCTGCCCCAGAGAACAGACCTATATGCCGCCCTGAAGATGAAACATTTTGGAACCTTAAACACAGACGATCTAAGAATAGAAACCAACTGAAAGAAGACCTGCCCCAGAAAACAGACCTTATATACCTACCGCCCTGAAGATGAAACCTTTTGGTACCTTAAACACAGACGATCTAAGAAAAGAAATTTACTTCACATTAAGATAAGTTTCTCCAAATTTAAAATTTATCCTCGCCATTTATATCCTTTCACATTTTGTTTTAAAGCTCGATATCTTAATTTGTTTTAAATACTTATCTAAATATGTTTTAGTACCATATCTCTAATATTGTTGTTGTCCAGACTTGAGGTTTTAACAAATATAGTTTATAATACTTTTTGTAAATTCACTATCTACAATCTGGGTAATATGTTCTGTTAGATGACATTAGAGGTACTGGGATAATCCTATTTGGTATGACCTTTTTTTGTGGACCGATCAACCACAAAAACAGGTCATGCCAAAGGACTTAATTTAGCGTAGTGAATTAAAGATCAAAATATAATGATTGGGTAATATGTTCTGTTAGATGAAATTAGAGGTACTGGGATAATCCTATTTGGCATGACCTTTTTTTGTGGACCAATCCGCAAAAACAGGTCATGCCAAAGGACTTAATTTAGCATAGTGAATTAAAGATCAAAATATAATGATTGGGTAATATGTTCTGTTAGATGACATTAGAGGTACTGGGATAATCCTATTTGGCATGACCTGTTTTTGTGGACCGATCCACAAAAACAGGTCATGCCAAAGGACTTAATTTAGCGTAGTGAATTAAAGATCAAAATATAATGATTGGGTAATATGTTCTGTTAGATGACATTCGAGGTACTGGGATAATCTTATTTGGTATGACCTTTTTTTGTGGACCAATCAACCACAAAAACAGTTCATGTCAAAGGACTTAATTTAGCATAATGAATTAAAGATCAAAATATAATGATTAAAACATAACTGTCGCCTTGTTTTGTAAAAGCATTGGGATTTTAGCTATATTTATTAATAGTACATTTTTAATGTTGAGAACATAAATATGAATAATTATAAATAAGTGCCTGACTAATAATCCTTCCTCTTTTTTGGGGAAAGTGGAATTTTGTTCTTAGTGTTGTAGATTTACCTTGGCCAATGATGAATAGAAGACCCTTAGAAGAAAAGCACAAACCAAGTGAAAGAAGACCTGCCCCAGAGAACAGACCTATATGCCGCCCTGAAGATGAAACATTTTGGAACCTTAAACACAGACGATCTAAGAATAGAAACCAACTGAAAGAAGACCTGCCCCAGAAAACAGACCTTATATACCTACCGCCCTGAAGATGAAACCTTTTGGTACCTTAAACACAGACGATCTAAGAAAAGAAATTTACTTCACATTAAGATAAGTTTCTCCAAATTTAAAATTTATCCTCGCCATTTATATCCTTTCACATTTTGTTTTAAAGCTCGATATCTTAATTTGTTTTAAATACTTATCTAAATATGTTTTAGTACCATATCTCTAATATTGTTGTTGTCCAGACTTGAGGTTTTAACAAATATAGTTTATAATACTTTTTGTAAATTCACTATCTACAATCTGGGTAATATGTTCTGTTAGATGACATTAGAGGTACTGGGATAATCCTATTTGGTATGACCTTTTTTTGTGGACCGATCAACCACAAAAACAGGTCATGCCAAAGGACTTAATTTAGCGTAGTGAATTAAAGATCAAAATATAATGATTGGGTAATATGTTCTGTTAGATGAAATTAGAGGTACTGGGATAATCCTATTTGGCATGACCTTTTTTTGTGGACCAATCCGCAAAAACAGGTCATGCCAAAGGACTTAATTTAGCATAGTGAATTAAAGATCAAAATATAATGATTGAGTAATATGTTCTGTTAGATGACATTAGAGGTACTGGGATAATCCTATTTGGCATGACCTGTTTTTGTGGACCGATCCACAAAAACAGGTCATGCCAAAGGACTTAATTTAGCGTAGTGAATTAAAGATCAAAATATAATGATTGGGTAATATGTTCTGTTAGATGACATTCGAGGTACTGGGATAATCTTATTTGGTATGACCTTTTATTGTGGACCGATCAACCACAAAAACAGGTCATGTCAAAGGACTTAATTTAGCATAGTGAATTAAAGATCAAAATATAATGATTAAAATATAACTGTCGCCTTGTTTTGTAAAAGCATTGGGATTTTAGCTATATTTATTAATAGTACATTTTTAATGTTGAGAACATAAATATGAATAATTATAAATAAGTGCCTGACTAATAATCCTTCCTCTTTTTTGGGGAAAGTGGAATTTTGTTCTTAGTGTTGTAGATTTACCTTGGCCAATGATGAATAGAAGACCCTTAGAAGAAAAGCACAAACCAAGTGAAAGAAGACCTGCCCCAGAGAACAGACCTATATGCCGCCCTGAAGATGAAACATTTTGGAACCTTAAACACAGACGATCTAAGAATAGAAACCAACTGAAAGAAGACCTGCCCCAGAAAACAGACCTATATACCTACCGCCCTGAAGATGAAACATTTTGGTACCTTAAACACAGACGATCTAAGAAAAGAAATTTACTTCACATTAAGATAAGTTTCTCCAAATTTAAAATTTATCCTCGCCATTTATATCCTTTCACATTTTGTTTTAAAGCTCGATATCTTAATTTGTTTTAAATACTTATCTAAATATGTTTTAGTACCATATCTCTAATATTGTTGTTGTCCAGACTTGAGGTTTTAACAAATATAGTTTATAATACTTTTTGTAAATTCACTATCTACAATCTGGGTAATATGTTCTGTTAGATGACATTAGAGGTACTGGGATAATCCTATTTGGTATGACCTTTTTTTGTGGACCGATCAACCACAAAAACAGGTCATACCAAAGGACTTAATTTAGCGTAGTGAATTAAAGATCAAAATATAATGATTGGGTAATATGTTCTGTTAGATGACATTAGAGGTACTGGGATAATCCTATTTGGTATGACCCTTTTTTGTGGACCGATCAACCACAAAAACAGGTCATGCCAAAGGACTTAATTTAGCGTAGTGAATTAAAGATCAAAATATAATGATTGGGTAATATGTTCTGTTAGATGACATTAGAGGTACTGGGATAATCATATTTGGCATGACCTTTTTTTGTGGGCCGATCAACCACAAAAACAGGTCATGTCAAAGGACTTAATTTAGCATAGTGAATAAAATGATCAAAATATAATGATTAAAACATAACTGTCGCCTTGTTTTGTAAAAGCATTGGGATTTTAGCTATATTTATTAATAGTACATTTTTAATGTTGAGAACATAAATATGAATAATTATAAATAAGTGCCTGACTAATAATCCTTCCTCTTTTTTGGGGAAAGTGGAATTTTGTTCTTAGTGTTGTAGATTTACCTTGGCCAATGATGAATAGAAGACCCTTAGAAGAAAAGCACAAACCACCTGATAGAAGACCTGCCCCAGAAAACAGACCTATATACCGCCATGAAGACGAAACATTTAGGAACCTTAAACACAGACGATCTAAGAATAGAAATTTGCTTGAAGTTGCTCTAATTTTTAATTTATTCTTACTGTTTATATAATTTCAAAAGTTTCTTTCAAGCCTGGGCCTATTTTTCACAACGCGATCTTAGCTAAGTGTGATCTTAACTACCATGGCAACCAATGCTAAAGGTATACGTTGCCATTGTTAATTAACATCAACTTAAGCTAAGATCGCTTTGTGAAACTGGGCCCTGATATCTTATTTTTGTTTTAAATGTGTATCTAATATTGCATTTTTCATCCAAATTTGAGGTTTCAAAAAATATAGTTTAAATTAATTTTGGTTAGATTAATTTTCTACAATATAGGTAATACGTTCTATTAGTTGAAATTAGAGGTACTGGGATAATCCATGTATGGTAAAAATGGCTTTCTTTTTCTGGACTGGCCAACCACAAAAAGCAGGTCATGCCAAGGGACTACATGTACTGAATTAACAATCAAAATATAATGATGCAATCACCACTGTCGCAAATTATATATTGTAAGAGAATTGGGATTTTAGATATATTTATCGATAGTTAGTACATTTTTCAATTTGAGAATATAAATATGAATATTTTTAAGCATGTACTCAACTAATAACCATTCCTCTGTTTTGGGGGAAAGTGGAATTTTGTTGTTTTAGATTTACCTTGGCCATTTAAAGAAAAGCGCAAACCAACTGAAAGATGACCTGCCGCCGGATACAATTTAACGTTCCGCCCCGGGAAACATCGATATGTGCCTAAATTGTTTTAAATTTCAGACGAAGTTCGTTGAAAGTGATTGGAAGCTACGACTTTTGTGTGTTGAGGTCTAGCTCCCATGATGCACTTTTCTGATAAATATGATTTTATTTTGCTACACATTTGTCTTCTTTCTGGTGGGGGGCGTTAATGCATGTCAAATATGGCTAAATTCAGTATACGGTAATACCTGAGTCAATTAGAGGACTATGCATGTTGCTAAATCCTCAATAACAAAAAGGTTCTGAATGAGATTTAAACTTTCAACACATCTCAGTCCAGGGAGATGATTGACCAGCAGTTAATCCTTGAATGTTTTACAAGCTCTCTCATGAATTAAGATGAGAATTTGCACTCTTCTACTTTTTTCAAGCACTTGAATTAACTCAGACATTACCGTACATGTTGCATGATTTTATATCACTGTAATTCTGTGTTATTTTGGCACACTTTTGACAAAACAAATATCCTTTTCCCATGCATGATTTTTATATCACTGTAATTCTGTGTTATTTCGGGACACTTTTGACAAAACAAATATCCTTTTCCCATGCATGATTTTTATATCACTGTAATTCTGTGTTATTTCGGGACACTTTTGACAAAACAAATATCCTTTTCCCCTTGCTAAATTCAGTATAGATGTTGCATGATTTTTGGATTACTGTAATTCTGTGTTATTTCGGGACACTTTTGACAAAACAAATATCCTTTTCCCCTTGCTAAATTCAGTATAGATGTTGCATGATTTTCAGATTACTGTAATTCTGTGTGATTACGGCACACTTTTGACAAAACAAATATCCTTTTCCCCTTGCTAAATTCAGTATAGATGTTGCATGATTTTCAGATTACTGTAATTCTGTGTTATTTCGGCACACTTTTGACAAAACAAATATCCTTTTCCCCTTGCTAAATTCAGTATAGATGTTGCATGATTTTTAGATAACTGTAATTCTGTGTTATTTCGGCACACTTTTGGCAAAACAAATATCCTTTTCCCCTTGCTAAATTCAGTATAGGTGTTGCATGATTTTTAGATTACTGTAATTCTGTGTTATTTCGGCACACTTTTGGCAAAACAAATATCCTTTTCCCCTTGCTAAATTCAGTATACATGTTGCATGATTTTATATCACTGTAATTCTGTGTTATTTCGGGACACTTTTGACAAAACAAATATCCTTTCCCCCTTGCTAAATTCAGTATACATGTTGCATGATTTTATATCACTGTAATTCTGTGTTATTTTGGCACACTTTTGACAAAACAAATATCCTTTTCCCATGCATGATTTTTATATCACTGTAATTCTGTGTTATTTCGGGACACTTTTGACAAAACAAATATCCTTTTCCCCTTGCTAAATTCAGTATAGATGTTGCATGATTTTTAGATTACTGTAATTCTGTGTTATTTCGGCACACTTTTGACAAAACAAATATCCTTTTCCCCTTGCTAAATCCAGTATAGATGTTGCATGATTTTAGATTACCGTAATTCTGTGTTATTTCGGCACACTTTTGACAAAACAAATATCCTTTTCCCCATGCTAAATTCAGTATAGCTGTTGCATGATTTTTAGATCACCGTAATTCTATGTTATTTCGGCACACTTTTGACAAAACAAATATCCTTTTCCCCTTGCTAAATCCAGTATAGATGTTGCATGATTTTAGATTACCGTAATTCTGTGTTATTTCGGCACACTTTTGACAAAACAAATATCCTTTTCCCCTTGCTAAATCCAGTATAGATGTTGCATGATTTTAGATTACCGTAATTCTGTGTTATTTCGGCACACTTTTGACAAAACAAATATCCTTTTCCCCATGCTAAATCCAGTATAGCTGTTGCATGATTTTTAGATCACCGTAATTCTATGTTATTTCGGCACACTTTTGACAAAACAAATATCCTTTTCCCCTTGTTTATGGTCACTAAAACTTAATGTAAAATTTTCACAGTTGATTAAAATACTCTTTGTCGAGATGAAATCAACCATTTTTAAAATTATTACACATATTTTTTCTACATTTGTTGAAATCTTATTGATGAAAAGCTGACGCAAAACTTTATTTAGTTATACAAAGTATGCAAAGTTAGCTTATGGCACCTGATGGTTAAAGGATGTGTCTATTGAAATGAACGCTCTTGGTTAGTGGCTTAAACGTTGTTTTTTTTTTTTGGGTGGTGGGGCGAAGGAGGGGTAAATGCGTCTTACACAAAACTGGTTTCATTGTAACATAGGTTTTTAAATCTTTTTTACATTTCCCACCTTAATATAAGTCTATCCTTATAAAAGCCTTCATATCAAGTTGTAATTATTTTGAGATATTCCTTAATCAATTTGAAGATGAATTTATTTATTTGCCATCGTCCATCTGTTTGACATGCTTTAACTGCTGGCCAAAACATCGAAGAGAAATGTACTAAATTCCAAATTTCAACACACAAACACAATTTTTAATGCTGCCTTACAATACTGTAAGAAGGTCCCAAGCCCTTATCAAAAGCAGAGGGAAAATTTATGTTCAATAACTTTTAACTATAAAGGTTTCGTTTTGTGCATTTACTGTATAATCTATCTTGTCGGAACTTTGTATCACCCTTCCGGCAAAGATGTCGTCGATTTCAACAACCAACTACAAGAAATTATTCAAAAATGTCACTAAGAAAGGAAAAAGTGCATACTAATGGGAGATGACAATATTGATTTATTCAAAATTGAAAATCACTTACACTCCAAAACTTTTCTTGAAACTATGACATCATACTATTTTTTCCCACTTATAACTAAGCCAACAAGAGTTACCTCAACATCCGCTACCCTTATTGACAATATCTTTATTAATTTCCATGATAGTAATCTTCTCTCGGGCATATTGCTAACTGATATAACTGACCACTTCCCAATATTTCATATCTCAAATTCAAATTGCCCCGTAAAGCAACTTAAAAAATGGACCTGTACACTGTTTCAGAGACTGAAAACTTTATAAAACTCTTACAAGATGCTGATTGGGATTTCATAGCCAACATTGCTGACATTAACTATGCCTCAAAGACTTTCTTAGATCAATTTAACACATTATATAATGAATGTTTTCCGTCAACTTCTTTTACTGTCACAGCCCCGCAAATAATTCGTCCATGGATCACAACAGCTATCTTAATTTCTGTGCACGAGAAAAATAGACTATCGAAAATATCTAAAAAATGAAGAAAAAATTACTTGTGTAAGCAATATCGGCGCTATAGAAACAAACTGAATAAAATTTGCCAGGAAAAACTACTTTGAAAATAAATTTAACAAATTCAACAATGATACTAAAACTGCTTGGAAAATTATAAACCAGCTTATAAATAAGAAAAAATCTCCCCTTTCCTTCTTTAATATCTAAATCCCAGTTTCCCACCCCACTAATGATATAAAACTTGCAACACTGTTATACAATTGAAGTAAAACCTAACTCAACAAAATCAATTGACATAAATATGCTACCAGTAGTTCAAAAAGCACCTAATTTCATCAGTACAACATAGCTCCCCTTTACAGCTGATTAAAACTTTGATTTATATAAAAAATGTCTCTTGTGGTAGTGGTATTGCACTAGTTACAAAACTGTTTGATGCTTAGCACTTAATGTCGCAGTTTTAATTACAGTTGCAGAATATGTAGCTGCTGCCAACTATATATGTGAGGGAAATCCTAAACTAAGAAGAACTCTTGCTTACTTACATGCATGATATTCATTTCAATTTTCGTATAAGATTATTTTTTTGGAATGAGACATGTTATTTTATACTTCATATCAGGTGATGAAAAAGTGGCTCCCAGTTTCAACTTAAAAATCGTGCTTTAGTCCTGTTGGAGGCTTTAAGAAACAGTTTGCGATAGAAAATGAAATGCCAATAGAGGATTAAAAAGGAAATCAAATGGCTTCAAGTGAAAGTCTAAATGACGTCAAGTGCCAGGGATGAAATTATGTAGCTGGCTATTAAGTATGTTAGATTTCCCAGATAATTGTTTGAAATTGTGAGAGGACCAACTGCGGAACGCATCCCCCATTGTATGAGGTTCCAGGAAGGAATAAGGTAAAGCAATTTTATACTTTTTACATACTTTTCCTTATAAGTCATTTTTTCAAGTTCTGTTATCCTTTTTTATTTCAATACAATTGAAGTAAAGCATAAATCAACGAAGTTCTGTTATCCTTTTTTATTTCAATACAATTGAAGTAAAACGTAAATCAACCAAATCAATTGGCAAAAATATGCTACCAGTAGTTCATTAAAGCCCCTAATTTTATCAGGAGGACATAACTCATCTTTACAGCTGATTAAAACTTTGATTATATATTAAAAAAATGTCTCTTGGAGTTGTCTGGCGAGTGGTATTGCACTAGTTTCTAAATTGATTGATGTTTGACAGTTAATGTCGCAGTTTTAATTAACGTTGCAGAATATGCAGCTGCTGCCAAGTATATTGGTGAGGGAAATCCTAAACTCAATTTATCATTCTACATGTACTTATGTCAATCGGAAAAAAACTCTTGCTCACTTGCATGATATTCATTTAAATTTTCAATTAAGATTAGTTTTTTGGAATGAGGTGTTACGTTATACTTTATATCAGGTGATAAAATAGTGCCTCCCAGTTTACAAATCGTGGTTCAGTCGGCAGAGTGACGACCGTCGCTCATTCCAACACAGGCCTTCAATGGCAGCTCTAGCATAATCAGGCTTCTCTCAGATTGGCACCTCTCTATCATTTAACTGTGAATTTCTTTCAAGTTGTAAAATTTTGATTGATTGATTGATTGTATGGTGTTTTACAGATTATTTCACTTATATGGCGGCGTTGCCAGTTTTATTGTGGGAGGAAACCAGGCTCTATGCCCGGAGGAAACCCACGACCTTCCGTTGGTAACTGGCAGCCATCCCACATAGGTCGTTCAAGTGAAAACCCAGTCAGAAAATTTTTTTTGTTGGACTGACAGGGATTCGAACCCGCAACCCATTGGTGGAAGGCTGTTTGGATTGAGCTCTACCTACTGAGCCACGGAGCCACCTCAAATTTTGATAATTAATGGAATAAAAACTTACCCCACCCCTCTAAAGGTGATGATGTTCATATAGTTCCAAGGGGAATAACCCATTCCAATTTCTCCATAAAAGCTGTCAAATTTTATATGAATTCAAACCTTCATTTCCTTTAAAATTTGCATGAGCCGCCAAATTCGAACTTTTCTCAGGAATTCTGACTCTCATGACAGTAAGTTGTTTTGAAAGTCATCGAACAACTAAACAGTCTGTGTGTTGTACGAGCCGATATAGTGTCTGAAAAATTTAAATAACCGGGACGAACGTTCGTTCATTCTAATTAAGTTAATGCAAAGCATTACTTTAACATATATTTCAAAACCCACCACTATACAAGCAAGAAGATTTTCCCTGTGCCCGTGTGTTTAAAGCCTAGCGCACACGAGAGGCGCCGGCTGAGCTGCCGGTCACTCGTGGCTGGGAGCTAAGCTGTTTCCCCCGTGTGCGCGTAAATTTTGGTGAGATTTTCGCCTCTCGAGGCGGTGAGGAAAGTATATAGCATGTTTGATATTTTCTGCCTCTCGTGGCAAGAATCTCACCGTGTGCGCACAACGTAAGCTGCCAGCTGAGCTGAGAGGAGGGATAGTCCAATGGCGCGTACTTATTCAATCATGTGACCACTTAGAATATTACGTAACACGGGTAGTGACACTTGAGCAGGTCAGTGAACTTGAGTGACAAGGAACTGGCCTCAGCCGAGAGCTCATCGTCTGCGCTGAAATTTGTAGCTGCTCCCTTGGCCACGCGTGCCTTGTAGCTCAGCCGGCGCCTCTCGTCTGCGCTAGGCTTTAGTGATCATAACTATACAAGCAAAAAATGTCGCAAACAATACATCGGAGAAACTCAGAATTCTCTACGACAAAGAGCAGCCAACCATTTATCTAGTATTAGACTTAAACATGATGTGCCCGTGGCACAACATTTCAATACTCTAGGTCATTCGGTCAAGGACCATTTTGAAATCATGCCTATTGAGAAAATCTCGTTTCTCACTTCCGCTGCAGATACCAAGCACAAACGTTTGGAAAGGGAAAGTTTTTGGATTCAAACATTATAAACTGTTTATCCGTTGGGTTTGAACTTGGACCCGGGAAGACGTCATGAAAAAACTATAATACCATTTGTGTTTCAGTACAACACAGCGAGCATCGCTATGTCTACAAACTACTTCAAAGTAAACTTGCTCGACCTCTGTCCCAAAGGCCAGTCATTGCTTATAAAAAGAACAATAGTTTGAAAGACATACAAGTCAGGGATAAACTCCCCTGTCTGCCTTCTACCTAGGTTTTCTGGGAAAGTGGTGGGAGGGGGGGGGGGGGGGGCAAATTTTCACTGTCTTTTCCCATGAGCCTATAATAAATGTATAAAGTCTGACAATATTCTTACCATAGCTTAAGATGCCTAAACATTGTCAATGTAATACAAAGTGTTCCAGAAAATTCTACTGACTAAGGCCAAGCTCCTGTTAGTTGTCAACCTAATGAAATATCATAGGTTTACTTTATTACAGTAATTTATGATGGGGTATAAAGGTCTAAATGATATACCTCTTTTTAACACAATTAGAAACTTGTCTCCGTGGTTATTTTAGACAAGAAGATTTTCCCTGTGCCCGTGTGTTTTAGTTTTCATAACTATACAAGTAAGCACCGTAATGCTGATCACTTCATCACTCAAACGTTATTTTTATTTTAAATATCGATGAAATGGAAAAATTATCCGATTTTGTTTATATCTGTATTTGTTTATATCTAAGGGATCCAAGTTCAATTGTTAAGTTTAGAAAGCGTAACAATACAAAGCCGATAGAAAGGGACGGGTTGTAAATTAAGATCTCAAAGTTTGGTAGTCTACAATGAAGAAAACAACATGCTTCACATTTTGAAACATTTTCAGGTGCATACAAAGGGCACCAAAGAGTGCTGGATTAAATGTCCATGACACATATTTGGTGATGTTATTAAAGATGAATAACAAAATATTTCCACCAATGAGTCGCACGTTCCAACCCCATCCAATCACGAAAACGTTCATGCATATGCCTAGAGAAGGTAAAGACTAAAAATGTTGGTGTATTTGTATTGGTTTACTCATCATAGGTACACATATTTCAGTCGTTAATACTATGCATGTGAAAGCTTCAGGGATTTGTGATCAATTGACATCAAAGAAATTATTCAGGAAACTATGTAGCTCATGTTACGAATTTCAAAAGACTCATGGCATTCACTGAATCTGACAGAAGTCGGGATGTTCATTGAAAAGAACATTCAGATTGTGCATTACTTTGATTAGGCACATGTAGGTCGATGATGTCATCAAATGTTAGGACAAGGTATTTAATCATAAAAGTAAAAAAAAAACAAATATGAGTGTTAACAGTTAAAAATAATGCAAAAAGTCTAGTTTGTATTTTTTTTCAGAGCCCATTCATAGCTTAGTGCTACCATTCATAAAAATGCTTCAGAAAGGCCTAGTTCAATTTTACCGAACTTATGGTTATATTACATGTACCAACTATTATTCAGTAATTGAACTTCAGAAATATCCTTTTTTAAAGTAAATCAGATCATGTGGAACTGAATACTGATTACATCTTATAATCATGTGAACAATAGTTTGATATAGGTTTTATAAACAATCTATGGATGATTAAAATTGACCTGCCCTGAGCTTGATATTAGGAATATCCAAAACTGCCATGAAAAACCATGTATCCTACCCAATTCAACATGTTAAATCTGACTCCTTAGTGAACAATTCAGAATTGACCCAGTATCGTCACAGTATGTGTGCTTTGGTTAGAAACGGTCCAGGACTGGCTGACCAGGGTGTATGACCCAGTATCGTCACAGTATGTGTACTTCTGTTAGAAAGTCAGTGGCAGATTTAGGGGGGGGGCGCAGGGGGCGCGCGCCCCCCCTATCAGCCGACCAAAAAAAAAACGAAAAAAAAAAAAAGAAGTAAAAGAGAAAAAGAGAGAAGAAAAAGAGAAAAAGAGAGAAGTAAAAGAGAAAAAGAGTAGGAAAACGAAAATATCGTACATAACAATACTATGAAGAAGGAAGCTTTACATGGAGCTTCGATCACATTTAAATTGTTCGTATAATTGCCTCATTGGTACGGGCCGTGCCTATGTGTGTTGAATATTTAAAACACCAGGTTCTTGGAGAAGTGGTAAGGAGAGTGGTTGGAGGGGGGGGGGGGGGGGGGGGGGGGGGGGGGGGGCGCAAAGCCACACGAAGCTAAGCGATGTGGACTGGTAGCGTTTTTACTCACAATTAGACCAGATAGGCTAAAAATATAATTTCTGGGGTTTCATCAAGAGGGAAATCGCTTAATTTTCGCCGCTTCGCCGCAAATCGTAACTATGTACTCTTATAAAAGTCTATTGTAACTGGGGGAGACGAGAGTCAAAACAATATATAAGCGTTGCAAATGGCGGGGACATTGGGCCCAAGGATAATCGGCCACACACCAAAAAATGCGTGATGAGAATTTAACTGAAATGTTTTGTTTCGTGCATGCACTCGTATAGGACTGTTGCACCCGATTGAAAGCACATGCACTTCCACTGTTCGCTTAATGTTATCATAATTATCAATGCGTCATCACTAAAAAATCATATGGGATCATTAACTTGTAGATAGCATAAAATAACATTTGAAAACTGTGGACCATGGGAGAGGAGAGAATGAATGGACTTGCTCATCTGTATGTACATGTAAATAAAGATTTGCCGCTGAATTATTCCAGAGTTATGGATGAATTTTCGCGCAAAAATCGCAAGCTGTCGTTTTAAAGCTATACAGAACTCTGAAACTGCCATTAGGCCCTAATCTTGACATTATTTTGAAATTGTTACTGAGAGTATTACGTAAACAGGCAAAACATACACAGTTCCATTTTGATTAATTTCATTAATTTCATTGATAATTCATTATCAGTGACTTGAACAAAAACAATTTTGTAACGTTTTAATTAGGTTGAATTTAAAATACTTGATTAAAATAAGTGATACTCGAGAGGGAATAGAGGTATCACGCTTATGATGTAGGCCCATTGGACCTTCTCGTTGATTCGGACGTGGCTCTAAGCTAAAACATCTTACTGGTAGACATATTTTTCCGCCATCTCCTTTAGAAATTTTTTCACCGGCTCTATTTATGAAGATGTACTCTGAAAAATAATGTCTAGTTTTACACGCCGAAATGGCTTAGAACGCCTCTCCGGCGATCTAGGATCCCAGAGCTTCCGGGGCCTAGGCGGCCCCTGGACCCACGCCTTATGGTGCTGTGATAGTTGCCCCCCGCTACCTACTGCATATAGGAATTGCGCCCCCCCTTTCACAAAATCCTGTATCCGCCCATGGAAACGGTCCTGTGTATAACCCAGTATCGTCACAGTATGTGTGGTTCGGTTAGAAACGGTACAGTGTATGACCCAGTATCGTCACAGTATGTGTGCTTCGGTTAGAAACGGTCCAGTGTATGACCAGTATCATCACAGTATGTGTGCTTCGGTTAGAAACGGTCCAGTGTATGACCCAGTATCGTCACAGTATGTGTGCTTCACTTTGAAACGGCCCAGGACTGGCTGGCCAGTGCGTATGGCATCAGTAGACAATTAATTTTCCATTTGCTGTAATGTTAACGTTTGGCTCCGTCACTCAGTTAGAAACATTTGCCCAGCTAAAAGTTTTGGTGGGAAATCCGAACCACCCTAGACGAGTGTCCAGTTCAAATCTAGACAGACCAATAAGCGAGAAATCTCAAGATTTTCACTTCCAAAGGGGACAGGGGTGCAGACGACACAAGTCACATGGGCCAAATCCTATGCCAAATCACCCCCACATCAGACAGCTCAATCCGCCACTTTTATTCAATCTTCACCTTTCATACATTTTTTTTAGGCAAACTACTACTTCATTGCGTCACATCAATACTCAAAACAATATTCCTAGCTTATGAGAAGTTCCACTAAAAAATGCCCAAAGATATTCACCAAAATCTGGGAACTATTTTCAGGCTAATCCTGATTGTCCTCTTGCTACTGTACACCCAGGTCAACTTAAAAAAAAAACCCAAATCTGTTCCAAGGATGCATGCAAAAATTTAGACTTATATCTCAGATATTACTGGTATACTCATCACTTCAGTATCCTCACCCGATATATCCAGATAGTCTCTTTTCGAACTGTTACAAAGGGCAGAGGGGTAAATTTCTCTGGCTGATATATTCTAAACAACTCTTGATTTGCACATTCTTTTCTGTGTTGACATGTCTAAAGCCTGTAAGAAAATGCATAGCAAAATATTAGTTTAATAGTATAAATATAGTCTATATATATTTTTTTTTTTTCTATTTTGCTCCGAACGGGTGATTTTAAGACATATTTTACATATTTATTAAGAAAAATGAAATTGACCAGCCTGTCAAAATATATATTTTCTGAAAGGCAATTTCTTGTAGGAAATGCATGTAAAACTTGATTCTCTCCTGAAAAGCATTCAGAAGCCATACCAGGGAAGGTACACCAAAGGCTCATGTTAAAAATCTGGTTTTTTTTTACAGATTCTGGAGCCAATAAGGGGAGATAAGTTCAGATAACTCCCATGTTTATTTAACGCTTCTGTTGTAATGGTGAAATTTGTGAGTGGATTTGCAGGCCTGTCACTATGAATAAACTGGGAGAGTTACAACATGCTCTCCCAAATCTGTCCGGGTGACCTGTTTCACTCTCCCCAAAAATAGTCTCCCAAAATTCAATGGGAGTGCACTTCCTCTCCCATGTTTTTACGAGAGAGAACACGATCATGATGAAATAAAAGCGTCTGAAGTTATAGAAAATGTAATTTTATTTTGGTATATTTATCTATGTCAGAATTGTCCTGCAAATTCTGGACAAAAAAAATCTTTAAAAAAATGCTATCCTAGTTTTTCATATTATCATACAGTTAATTCTATTTTAATGGACATGAAAGGGTTGGAGAATAGTTTTATCTTGGGAGCGTGGAACACTCGCCTGAAATCAGTAGGGGGAGTGATAAACAGGTCTCCTTAGACCCCTCTGGGGGTGTGTGGAGGGGAAGGAGAGAAATCACTCTCCCTAAAATGACAGCCCTGGATGTGAGTATTAAGAACATAGAGACATAACTAGTTTGAATTAATACAGATAGAAAAACAATATTGATATGAATTTGCCTGGGCCCATGATGCTACACCCTTGTAACCCCCCTACTCACCCTCAAATTTCCCATATTCCCTCAGTTTTCAAGCCAAACAGGGTCATGGGATAGCCTTAACGTTCCAGGCAGACAAGAATAAAAATTGGAGATCGGGGGGCTGTTCAACTACCCATGTGTGTAAAGAATAGTAACGGATGAAATCTAAAATCCTAACTAACCTTGTATATCCGAAGAGAGATCTTTGTACAAAATAGAGAGGTGAAGTGCAGAGCTGGCGATAGTTGAAGAAAAAACCCAAAGTAGTTCAATTTGATTTCTCATATCTTCAACTGCTACTGTTGGATGAATTTCAAGTTCAGTTTAGAAGGTTTGGGATTTTCTGGGATATACATGTACACTTGTCCAAGAGACTAAACCAAGGAGGCTGAAGTTTAAGTCAGAGCTCAATCTGTGGTCAAAATGAAATGATAAGGTACCTGTTAACAGAAGAAAAATCTAGTTAGATAAAGTAAGGGAAGCACAAAATTTATCCAAATGAAGAAACATGAGGCTACCATAACCAAAACCCCTCCGCCCAAGAGTTTTCTTGCCCAAAAAAGCATGTTGTGAGTAACAAGAATTTGGACCCAGTAACATTCAATTTGAATATGCTTCCTATCCATATAATTCATATTATATGGTAATAAGATAATTCAGCATTGGATGTATTAGAAGGAACGTACTTCCTTTTTTTTCTGCTGAACACACATGTGAAATGGAAGTTAAGTGAATATTGTCAGCAATCAGGAGAGGCAATTTTATTGGCAGATTAGCCATAGCTCATGAGTTTGGTGGAGAAAAGCAGAATTTGCCAGTTGATATGCGATGGGGACATCCAAGTTGATTTGGATGTAGACCCCCCAGGGTAATTTCATGGAGATAAAAAAGGCTTACACATATTAATGGACATCTGGTCACAGAAAAAGCATTAATCGAGAAGAAAAAAGTATTTGGGAGGTGGGTTTGGATAAAACATGAATACTTTAAAACCAGGTGGACAGATTATTGAGAGGCATTGAGAGTTGTGGAAATTGAATTAAAATTCAACAGTGAAAACATCTATAGAGAACCAAATCTTCATTTACAACTATATCAAAGCCCAAACTCTCAAGACAAGTCCTAAATTCATGATGTTTATGCAATTGTCCAGTTAAACGCAACCAAAAGTTGACTATACAACCTTCTTACTTTCAATATGTAACATATAATATGTCTTTCGAAAAATAGGTCTGAAATTCTACTGTTTTTATTGCAAGGTGTCAGAAGAATAGTATTTCTCTAATTTTCCTAGACTATGTTTTCCAACTTTCTATTTAGTTCTAAAATTAAATGTTATTTGTTTGGTGTGTAGCACAGCCCAAACTATCAATCACACAATGTATGTTTCTCCTCAAATGAGAATTTGCAAACAGAATAAAATTAGATTGATTGTTTGGTGTTTTACGCCGAGCTCAAGATTACGCATTTTTTTGTTGTTGACTGATTGGGATTCGAACCCACGACCCATTGGTGGAAGGCAGTTCGGATTGAGCGTCCAACGCTCTACCTACTGAGCTACGGAGGCCCCCACAACAACAAAAAGTAGGGGGAAAAAACTAAACATGTAAAATTATCTTCATTTTTGTCTTCAAATTCAATCACATGTTTTGAGTGAAACAGATCAAACAAGTTCAGCCAACAACAACACAACAATGAACATTTATATTTATAAACATTACGCCGTACAGGCATCAGTACTTCACTTTAGTAAAGGTCTTACTCCGTTATTTATAATTTCTGACATTTATTGGTACCGACCAATATATATCCAAACATAAATAACGAGGTACCTGTACTAGGCTGTAGACATTTAGCTAATGTTATTGAATTAAGGCATCAGCAGATCAGTAGACAATTAATTTTCCATTTGCCGTACTAATGTTAACGTTTGGCTCCTTCACCCGGTTAGAAACATTCGCCCAGCTAAAAGTCCTGGAACTCGAAACCACCCTAAACTAGTCCGCAGTTCAAATCTCGACTTTCACTTCCTAAGTCGACAGGCGTGCAGACGACGCAAGTCACATTGCAATCGTGCACACTTGCTTACCTCCCCTTCTGAGAGTTTCCAACACGGATCCACACAAACACACTAGATTTTTTTAAAATATTGAAAATCAACTCTTATTATCTATTTCATGTCAAAAAGCAGTAGAATTAACCTGTAGCTGTTTCAGTTTGACCATGCAACGGCCGCTTCTCTCTCCCTGCTAGTCAGAAGATAAATAACATTCAACTAGCAGTGCTATTTAACAGACCTAGATATATTGTCGTTTTTGTTGTTCGTCTATCCAACGGCCCCTTCTCTCTCCCTGCTAGTTAGAAGATAAATCACATTCAACTAGCAGTGCTATTTAACAGATATAGGCCCTATTGTCCTTTTTTGGGTTCGTCTCTCCAACGGCATATTTTCTCTCCCTGCTAGTTAGAAGCTAAATAGCATTCTGTCTTTAGTGGCATTTAGAAGGAGGTATAGATAAATAACGTAAGACTTTCGCATGGGTAACACACTTCTAGGTTTATTTAATGATGACGTTTCTGTCTTTCTCCGAAGACTGTTTTCAAATCATTTGAAAACAGTCTTCGGAGAAAGACAGAAACGTCATCATTAAATAAACCTAGAAGTGTGTTTACCATACGAAAGTCTTACGTTATTTAAATAGCATTCAAGTAGCAGTGTTATTTAGCAAATATATTGTCCTTTTCTGTCGATTTCCCCCCGGATTTACCTTCTCTTCATAGGCTATCATAGTGAATTCTGACTGCATGGAGACAACCACATCAATGCTATTTAGAACATATTCTATGCTAATATTAGGCTACTAACTTCGAAAAATAGCAAAAGTATCTGTTTAAAACTGGAAAAGTGATATTTAGCACCATGTTAATCTAATGGACGAAAAGAAGTTTAGCACAGAAAAGGCCAATCCTGCACCTAACTCAAATGTGATTTCCCGATTTCCAATTTTAGATTTTGAAATTTAAATCTTGAAATTAAGAAATTTCTGCGAATTCAAAATTTCGAAATCTGAATTTCGAATGATCCTTCTTGGCTTTCTTAGAGAGAAACCCGGTCAGATAACTATAAATTTGGTTACAGTGCAACAGTTGAGTATAACAGAAAGTGCGAATTAATAAAAATGGAACTGTGTATGTTTTGTCGGTTTACGTAATATTCTCAGTAACAATTTCAAAACAATGTCAAGATTAGGGCCTTATGGCAGTTTCAGAGTTCTGTATAGCTTTAAAACGACAGCTTGAAATTTTTGCGCGAAAATTCACCCATAACTCTGGGATAATTTAGCGGCAAATCTTCATTTACATACAGATGAGCAAGTCTATTCATTCTCTCCTCTCCCATGGTTCACAGTTTTCAAATGTTATTTTATGCCATCTACAAGTTAATGATCCCATCTGAATTGATTTTTAAGTGATGAGGCATTGATAACTATGATAACAAGCGAACAGTGGACTTAAATTTTGCAATTACGAGGAAACGAATTGGTTTTCCTTTTCCACTACGACTAATATTGTACAGCAACAGCATGCTATTAATAACTAAAGCATACGCTAAATATCAATTTTATAATTGTATTATATGATATAATATTAGAAATTAAATGATTGATACTCAACAACAATACTCAAGCCGAATTAAAAAATGTAGAAGATTTCTTCTTATTAAAAACTGGGTAAATTTTGAAAGTCCCCTTGTACCAATATTAAAATACTAGTGCAATAGTTGTGTAGCAAAAAATTCCTTTAGTGTTTAGTGTGAAGTGCATGCTTTCAATCGGGTGCAACAGTCGTAGCACGAGCACATGCACGAAACCAAACATTTCATCAGACGTTTCAGTTAAATCCTCATCACGCATTTTTTGGTGATTTTTTGGCCGATTATCCTTAGGCCCAATGTCCCCGCCATTTGCAACGCGTATATATTTTTTTGACTCTTGTCTCCCCCAGTTATATACAATAGATTTTCATAAGTGTAAATAATTACAATTTAGCGAATTCTCTCTTGATGAAACCCCAGAAATTCTATTTTTAGCCTATCTGGTTCTATTTTCACTCTCCGCCCCTCTCTCGAAAACGCTACCAGTCCACATCGCTTATAGCTTTGCTAATTGGAACCTGATATTAACACTAAAAACAAGGTCTTCTATATTCTTCCGAAAATTCACAAACCCATTGAAAAATGGTCAAAGTCTACAATGCCCCCTGGGCGTCCTATTATCTCAGATTGTGATAGTGAAAGTTATTGAATATTTTGGTATTTGTTATTTTTTTTTTTGTATTTGGTTTATTCACCCACTACAGAAAAAAGGCATTTAACATGATAACATGGGCGGGAATAAAGTCAAAAGAGACTTGTTCTATCCCTAAATATCAGAGCTTATTGATTACTATCTAAACCTATAGCGAATCGGCACCCTAGCTTTATCAAAAATACGGATGATTCGTTGTCCAAATTGTCTGAGAAATCCATCCCACGCGTACGGGATGTGATTTTGGTTACTCTGCAGTCTATGTATACAAACATTGACATAGACTTGAGTCTTAAATCCATAAAATCAGCATTCCAAAGATATCCTGCCCGCCGTCGTCCGGACAAAGACATTTTAGAACTGTTGGAACTTAGCTTGATTTTGAATTCAATGGGGAGACCTTTCAGCAAATTAAAGGATCTGCTATGGGAAAACGTTTTAGTCCTTACTTTGTCTCTTCTTTTATGGCTGAGTGGGAGAGTGATATTCTTCACAAATGTCACAAACAACCTTTCATTTACCTTCGGTATCTGGATGATATCTTTAACATTTAACAGCATACGTTGGAAGACCTTCATATTTTCATTGATTTTCTTAATTCTCACGACCTCCGCATTAAACTACAGCCTACTATTGATCACACTTCTGTGGATTTTTTGGATGTAACTATTTACAAGGTCATACATATCAAACTACTATGTATCTTGATTACAAAGTATTCTTAAAACCTACTGACACACATCAGCTGCTACAAGCTGGGTTCTATCATCCTCTCCACACTTTCAAGGAGTCATTAAAAATTAAGTCTCAGATTTTTAGATTCTATAGAAACTGTAGTCCTTAAGATTTTTAACCAGGCTTGTTCTGTTCTTTTTAAAGCTATTCTCTCCAGGGGGTATTCTATTAGGTTACTCCGAAGAATCAAATCTGACACATTAAAACACATCACTTCTCCCCCTTCAGCCACCGACACGTTCGCTTCTCCTTCACGAGTGCACCCCTAACGCCTCGCCCAATATGCGGATTTTACTAACCTCAAATATTTCCGTATTGGGTTACTAACAGACTGTGTAACTAATAATTCCATCAAGTTCAAAAGAATATATATAGGAATAGTATCATTCTCTATATATACCCAGAGTGACATCGGTCAAAATAGCTTATGCTGCAAGCTGACAAAAAATGGTAAAACTTGCGAAGGAATTTTCGTTGGTCGTCTCAACACCACCCAAGAAAGTGGGCGCTGCAGAATAGTTTTCAAGTCTTATGGGTAGGCCTAAACTTTTCTCAGTTTTATCGGAAAAGCTTCTTTCGTTTTATGGGAAAAGATTTCACGGTTTTATAGTTTATGAAAAAAGGCTTCTCGGTTTTCAGGGAAAACGTTTTTCCGTTGTACGGGAAAATACTCTCATTCAAGAGTATTTCTCTTATAAAGCGACATTGCCAGGTTGACCAGTGAGAGATTGATTGATGTTTTACGCCGCACTTCAGATTATTTCACTTAGATGGTGGCGTTGCCAGGTTTTGTGAGGGAGGAAACCCCTGACCTTCCTCATACGGCGACCGAGTGAAAAATCCAAGTTGTATTTGGTCTGAGTGTGGTCAGACTCCCAAGGAAATATCCCACGTTACATTCGGACGCTCGTTCCACATCGGGATGCCGTTAGCATTGTTTGATGTTTTACAACCCATTCATATGTTCATGTTGACAGGTTTAGTGAAGGGGAGGGGAAATCATCTCCAGTCCTAGAAATAAGATCGATTGTCTGTCTCAACCATTTAGAGGCGTCACTAAATATTCTGAGAGAAAATAATTATGGTATCCTGCATTGTATCATGGTTGCGGCGTTTTTCTTTTGATGAGCAGCCTTCGACAAATCCGATACCCAGTGGACAGAGAGTGGACGGGGCTTAAGTGTTGAATAACTTCCCGATTTTGGAAGTTGTTGTATGGCTCTCTTGACTGGGTATCAGAGAGTAAACACGTGCTAATACCATGATACAAGCACGTTATTGAATGGCTCCCTCGAGTATGGAAGAAAGTCTGAGAATATCTTCCATACCCTCGGGAAGCCATTCAATAACACTAACTTAGCAATCGAAGGGAAGTAACTCTGTACGTTATTTGTTAAAAGCCTTATATGGTAAACATGTTAATCACGTGATATAAAGGACTTCCATCTACTCCAGTCTTCCTTTACTTATTACTTGATCCTACATCTCTGCCTACCACCGACACCATACAAATGAGCGTTTCTTTCGAAGTGTTTTCTGACTGGGTTTTCACTCGAACGACCTATGTGGGATGGTTGCCAGTTACCACCGAGAGGTCGTGAGTTTCTTCCGGGCATTGAGCCGGTTTCCTATCACAATAAAACTGGCAACGCCGTCATATAAGTGAAATAATCTTGAGCGCGGCTAGTCCGAAATATCTGCGCTGATGATGTAAGACATTTTTTTGACAGATAGGCCATCATCAGCGTCAGAACGCATTTGATCAATTTTCTGGGAATTTCTTGCCACCCTTCGAGGTGGCAAGACCACCTCTCGTTTCTCATCAAAAATATCAAGATTCTCTTCATAACTTTTAAAAAATAAAATTGCTAACCCGTACTTCAATGATTTCCCTTTCTCCTTGCACCAATCTGAAGTCTGTACGTCGACACCAGCCATAGATCTGCCCGGTTAAATTTCAAACTGTACCAAACCTTTAATTTAGAAAAGTCGCCATTTGCATACTCTCATTGATACGTCACTATACGCGCGAAAGGTCAACTTGTCACATGATTACCCACTAGCAGGCGATATAGTTCATTGGTCGTGTTGGTTCACGTGACTTCAGCAAAAAAGCAACACGACCAATGAACTATATGCGTGGAATGGACACGTCTTATTGGCTGGTTTGGATCGGACTTTGTAAAATGTGCCGCCATTGACAGCTGATAAGCGCGTGCAGAACAGAACTGGATGGACGCTCCACTATCTCCTGGTAATGGCGGCATTCGAAGCATATCAAGCACCACGTGACCTCCGTTCCACGCATATAGTTCATTGAACACGACCAATCGAACTATATCGCTTGCTAGTGGGGTAGTCATGTGACAGATTGACCTTTCGCGCATATAGTGACGTATCAATAGGCGTATTCGACTGGTCGTTTTCTGAGGAGTAAATTTAAGCTCCGCCCACCTGCGCAGCAGCTCAAACTAACTGCTAGGGGAAGTACCAGTCGAACGAATTTGAGTAAATTGAGGAACGTTTGGGTCATTTGCTTGGCAACATAAATCGCCCACCTAGCAACATAAAATATTCATCAAGTGACGCTCAACTGGTAGGCGTGGGTGCGTGGAGGGCGAACACGGACTTGAGAAAATAAATATTTGCATTTCAAAATTAAATATTTCTGTCAATAATCTAGGAAAACTGCAAATATTTTTTCAGACCTATAACAAATCGATTTGGGTAAATTCGGCTAAGTAGACTTCCGAAGCGTGATTGGCCTATTTGCATAGAAAATAAATAACATTTATTCGTTGAGATTAAGGGTGTCAGAGTTAAATTTTATGTAATTTTAGTTTCGGAATACAGGAATGCTTAGAAATAGTCAAAACACATCAAGAATTATATAATTGGAGTCATGGAAGTACTAATATTTTGCCACGTGACCAGCTCCCCTCTCTCTGCTCTTACGAAATCAGCGAGCACTTCGAGCGTGCACGCGCGAGGAGTTTGTGCAAATCAAGCGACCTGTCGAAAAGAAATTGTGTGGTTTGAGAAGAATGAGCTCCTCGAAAACGACCAGTCGAATACGGCTTATGAGAGTATGCAGATGGCGACTTTTGTAAACTAAAGGTTTGGTACAGTTTGAAATTTAACCGGGCAGATATATGGCTTGTGTCGACGTACAGACTTAAGATTGGTGCGAGGAGAAAGGGAAATCATTAAAGTACGGGTTAGCAATTTTATTTTTTGAAAGTTATGAAGAGAATCTCGATATTTTTGATGAGAAACGAGAGGTGGTCTTGCCACCTCGAAGGGTGGCAAGAAATTCCCAGTAAATTGATCAAATGCGTTCTGACGATGATGATGGCCTATCTGTCAGAAAATGTCTTACATCATCATCGCAGATATTTCGGACTAGAGCGCGGCGTAAAACACCAATCAATCAATCAATCTTTCCTAGTGACAGCTAATAGATCTACAATGTACAGATTAAAAATCTCCAACACAAACACAAGCATTTTTTGTCTTTAAAAATGAATCCGTAAGAATATAAATGGTAGCAATACAAAGCTAACTTTGTATATGTATTTCATAACGCTTATTCAAAGCAAATTGTACAAAATATGTCATATAAAATAACACAAAAATCATGTAACAAATATAATAGTGACTCGAAATGCATTTAGAAACAATACTCCTTGAAAAGTTTACCAATAGCCTTTTTGTAAGGAAAATGTATATTTTAATTGGTTGTTTTTCATTATGTTTATTTTGGATTTACATTCATTTTTATAAAGGAGCGGTCATTATATAATATAAGACACATCTAAATAATACCTGTTTTTTTTAATGAAACAGTTATATTGCACATGCATTTATCGTGTGATCTGTCAAAAAAAAAATAAATAAAAGGGCAGATAACTTGCTACCAAACAGATTCCACTCCCTGTACACAGTTTAGTTTTTCCAAACTATGATCAAAACGATAAGTGGAGAGATCAGATCCCTGGGTCCTGTTTCACAAAGCGGCGTAGATGTATTTTTTGCGTAACTTTCATACTAACGTATCTCTACAGTATGGGTTGCTATGGCAGTTACGTAAAAACTTACGCTACGCCGTTTTGTGAAACAGGCTCCTGGGTGGGGAATATTTCAAATTTGAAAGCACAGAAGTAAAATAATCTGGTCAACAATCTGTATTAATTTTGATTCGCTATAAAGAATCTGGTCAACAATCTGTATTAATTTTGATTCGCTATAAAGAATCTGGTCAACAATCTGTATTAATTTTGATTCGCTATAAAGAATCTGGTCAACAATCTGTATTAATTTTGATTCGCTTTTTGTGTCCCACTTTAAAGTGTGCTGCGAATATCTAAAAGTCCCTTAAAGTTTAAAGAGACATCGCTGAAGTTTTTTTTTACAATTCTCGGTTGACCTTCAGATCAGTACACTATTCAGAAGTGATCAATCTCGGATGAAAGTCTCGACTTTCCGCCAAAAATGTAGGCCCTACATTTAAAGAGCTATTTAAGGAATTTCCTGTTCTGTCGGGCAGTTAGTAAACAAACAGCAGAGAATGCGCCACACTGGCAGCCAATCTTTGTCCTGGGCATACCCCTTTAATGAGCTATTATTTAAAACATAATACTTTTCAATCTTTCAATGGCATTTAGAAGTTGAAAGGTTACAATAAGGCGAAGGTTTACTAATGGACAACAAATTCTTGGATCTAAACCAAGATTGATCGATTGATGTTCCTCCTTGCTGGGTCAGCATACATGGCTAAAGCAGAGCCCCAATGCTCCAGCCCGAGGGCTCTAAACCAAGAAGTTGTTATCCATAAGTAATTCTTCACCTTTAAAATACTTTTACTCTGGTTATCCGATCGATTGAAGTTTTACACCACACTCAAGTAATTCAATGATATAATATGGTTAAGTAGCTAGGTTTAAAGTTGAAGGAAACCAGGCTCCTTGCCTTGATTTACCTCAACCTTCGGGGGATATCTAATGGTCGTTTCTCAGCACTAAAAATGTCAACTATTCACCCACCTAACTTTTATCTTATAACAGGACAAAATAAACAAAAAAACATTTTCTTTCTACATGATTTGTGTAGTCATTAATCACAGAAATAGTCATAATTGTAACATAATGTTGTTTTGTTTCTTTGATCTTTGGCAAAACAAACTACCTTGTTGCCATAAGAAGTATAAGATTCTTACAGCATATAAAAAAAGTCACTTGAAGAAATAGTTGTTACAGTATATCACATCACATTAGAGTGAATTCACAATTTCATTGGTTGAAGGATAGAAATAATGTAAAGAGATTACGGTACTTGGGAGGACATCAGGTAGAAAATAGTCAATCAGATATGTGGGTTTCATGAAAATGTCCCATTTCTCAATTTTATAAAACAGGTAGTCATTTCAATTCCAAGGAACTGCTAGGCATTTCATGAAACAGCCAAAAAGGCCAATTTCACGAAACAGCCAAAAAGGCCAATTTCATGCAACAGCCAAAAAGGCCAATTTCATGAAACAGTCAAAAGGTCAATTTTATAAAACAGCCAAAAAGGCCAATTTCATGAAACAGCCAAAAAGGCCAATTTCATGAAACAACCAAAAAGGCCAATTTCATGAAACAGCCAAAAAGGCCAATTTCATGAAACAGCCAAAAAGGCCAATTTCATGAAACAGCCAAAAAGGTCAATTTCGTGAAAAAGCCAATTTCAGGAAACAGACAAATTTCATGAAACAGCCAAAAAGGCTAATTTCATAAAACAACCAAAAAGGCCAATTTCATGAAACAGCCAAAAAGGCCAATTTCATGAAACAACCAAAAAGGCCAATTTCATGAAACAGCCAAAAAGGCCAATTTTATAAAACAGCCCAAAAGGCCAATTTAATGAAACAGCCAAAAAGGTCCATTTCATGAAACAGCCAAAAAGGCCAATTTCATGAAACAGCCAACAAGGCCAATTTCATGCAACAGCCAAAAAGGCCAATTTCATGAAACAGCCAAAAAGGCCAATTTCATGAAACAATCAAAAAGGCCAAATTCATGAAACAACCAAAAAGGCCAATTTCATGAAACAACCAAAAAGGCCAATTTCATGAAACAACCAAAAAGGCCAAATTCATGAAACAGCCAAAAAGGCCAATTTCATGCAACACCCAAAAGGCTAATTTCATGTAACAGCCAAAAAGGTCAATTTCATGAAACATGCATTATATCTCAATTTAAGGAAGAACGAGGCTTGTTGCTATTCTTTTTTTAAAAGTTGCTAGAAAGTTCATTTTGTTCTATGCAGCACTTCATATTAATGATTATATTTTACTTTATCTTGCGTCAATAAAAGTGGAATTGCATGTTTATGTGGGAGGGGAGGGATGAGGTGGGTGGGTGGGGGTTGGTTAGGGGCTTGGGGTGGGGATGACGACCATATGCTACAATAACGAATAAAAATCTTTTATCCCAAAATTTCACATTAGCAAATTCAAATTCTTTCAGTACAAAAATAACCAGCTATGGTATGAAGAGATTCGGTTTTATGCCACATGGTGATTTTTCTTACATGGTGATGGAATCGTTAAAGGCACACTTGCCGCGAAAATCAGGAATATTGTTTACATTAAAACAGAAAGACTGTATTCTGTATTTTTCCCAGACAATATAAGTTAGGAACTTTCTATTTTTACCAAAATTTAAAAGTTTGGACGTCACTTTGTATTTTTAATTTGAATTTGAAAATTTGAATTGTTACGTACCCGGAACGTAAACAAACCGATCTGCCCCCTATTGGCGATTTTATGTTTCAGTCGAGTGAGTGAACTAACGGCACAGTGTAATTTTACGTAGGCCTATTTATCTGAGAAATACAGACTGACGATCGGTTAACAGCGACTGGAAAAGCCTGCTGATAATTGTTTGAGTGTGAACCACAGATACAAAGGCCTGAAAGGAGGGTAATCCAACACGAAAGTTGACCGACACTGATCGTTGTAGTTGTAATCAGGCTTCGATTCTTCGTTTGTTTTTCACCCCATTTTTACAGTCTAAAGCTAACTAGACATGTTTTATGTGTCCTATGTTTAAGTTAAGTGGTATTAGTCTTAGTAAGCTCATGTAAATTGGTTTTCTTAGCAAATTTAAACAGGCTACGACAGCAAGTGTGCCTTTAACAATCCACAAAGAATTTACATGTAGATTGAACTGCGTTTTATGCCGCACTCAAAATCTTTCCCTAATAAGGCAGCGTTGATGGGGGAGGAAATTGGGCTATCTGCCCAGGAGGCAACCCTAAACTTGGTGGGTATCTGGTAAATGCTCCACCCAGGACAATAGAGTCAAAAATCCACTCAGAAATTTAGAATTTTTCTCTCAAAGGAATGGGATTCGAACCGGCGATCCATTGATTGATAGTTTGTGCCAGAGTGAGAAACTAAGTACATGTATTTAGAGCGGAGTGTCATCTAACAATCATCCTTTATAAGTTGGTTGGATAACAAAGTCATACATTTTTTAAACTAAGATTCGAGCCCACGACCCACCGGCAGAAGGGTTTTCAAAGCGATCCAGTAGTGCCATTCTCTTTAATAGACATCCCCGTAATAAAAGACAGCAGATCTTGAACATTACTTGATGTTGAAAGCTCAGAATCATAAAGAAAGACATTTTCAATGATAACATCCTTTTTAGGAATTTCAAATTGCAAAATTTTTCCATTACCCAAATCCTGAATAAGCCCAACATCAAATTCCGAAAAGTTTTTGGGTTCACGTTTCGAACCCTTTTCAGGAGAAACATTGGAAGTATTGCTAGCACAGTTTGGTTTGGTAACGTGGAGAGGGTCGCTAACTCTACGTCTCTTTGATATGGGCGTAATATCAGATAAAATAGTTGATTGGCCATCGCCAAGTGAGCTCTCGTCAAACTCAATTTCTACGCTATTAGCACCGTCGGCCCGAATGTAAGCGCTCACATGGAAGTCATCAATGCTGATCATTTCATGTTCAAAACTGCTGTCTAAGAATTTAGAATTGCCCGACCTATCCATGGACGGCTCTGACGCAGGGCGTACAGGACAGCAGCCACCGCTTAAATACACGTCATCGAGATAACGCTTCATGTGGGCGTCCATTGGTTTTCCTGACAGATTCATTTTAGAGGGTATTTCAGAAGTTTTGTCAAGAACTGGAGATTTGGGTATTGTAAAAGTTTTATCTGAAGATGTGTCACTTTGTGGAGTAGATGTTTGGGGTCTTTGGTCTGCTGACTTTTCACTGGATCGGAATTTTGGATGAGATTGTAACGGGGGTGGGGGTCTGATGAGGGACGGCCTCCGAGGCATTTCACTAGGACCCCTAGGAGGAAGGTGTGGGTAGGAACTGGGGTAAGGCCCCCCAAGAGGAATACCATGGGGCATCCACGGACTGAACATACGAGGCCCTGGATAAGGTTGGAATGGATAACCCTCTCTTGGGCTGTCCATGTGGTTCATAAACCTTGGATATTCAAAATGATTTGGACCAGGCATTCTGGGAAACATATCCGTTCCTGACGGAATTCGCGGCACCCTTGGAAAATGACCTTGCCCAATGTACCTCATATCATCAGGTAAATTATATGGATTATAATACGGGTAAGGGGAAGAACTCAGTGTACCTGGCGGAGTTTTGTGCCCTTTGATACCTTCCCCAGACTCTTGTGAATTAGAAGGAGGAGTGTGTCTATGAAGTTTGGGCATTTTTCGTATTCTATCGTCCCCATTTGCAGGTGACCCAAGTCTATCAGGGCACAGCGGAGGGGTCAACTTTTCATTAATCTTCCCATTTTGTCCAGTAAACTTTCTGAAGCTATGATTTTGTAAGAACGGTGGTGGTATTGGATGATTCGGAAAAGCAGGGTTATAAATTGGCATATTTTTATGTGGGTACATATATCTAGCACTGTCAGCCAACGGAGAGGGAGAACGTTTTTGGCCAGATTTCCTTGAATTTGGATTCATAGAGTTTTGCATTTCTTGTCCATATGCGTATGGTAAGGGTCCATATTGGTTTGGATAGGGTGAGGGTCCAGATTGGTTTGAATATGGACCCATATACAATCCAGCATGCCTTTGTGCATAAAGAAATGCTGGGTCCACATCCCCTTTGAAATGGTTATATCTTTGGAAGGGGTGGTTTTGCGGTACATTATTGCTCCCTTGTGTAGGTCTGTCAGAATTTTGTAAAAGGTTTGGTTTTCGATCTTGCTCTTCATTTTGATCAGCAAATTTCGAGTTTCGTCTTGGAACACTGTTTTTACGCCTGGAGTTATTTTCTGGGCCCTTACTGACATTGTCGTTTTCTTGTGGCCTGCTATAACTCCCAAAAGCTTTCCAGGAGGGTAATGGCTTACTAGAATTGTGACACTTCTTCCACTGGTCTTCTACCCGTTGGGATTGATCCTGCCAGAATGATCTGTTCAAAAAGGATTGACGAAGTGCCTCTTGAGCATACAAATCCGTTTCTTGGGATTGCCTTGTCGTCCCTTGAGCATATACATCCCTTAGTTGGGATTGCCCCAGAGGTTTTATTGGCCCCTGAGCATATACGTCCCTTTCTTTTGGTTGCCTTGGAGGCTGTGTTGCCCCTTGAGTATACATATCTCTACCTGGGGGTTGCCTCAGAGACTCAACATTGTCATCATCATTAAGAATTCGCTTTCTGAAAAAGTCGTTTGATTGAATACCTGTATCTTCCAGATCACTAGTGACATTATCTGGTGAGTGGGTCGACAGACTCTTTGATCCACCCCTAGAACCAAGTCCATCTTCTTTAGATGAAACATGTTCATTCATGCCAGATTTGTCTGATATATCCATACTTTCATCCTTTGGCAAATCATTAGAGGTGGCACTAGTATCGTCTTGTCTCAAGTTTTCCTGAGTTGGAGGAATGGAGTCCACAGTATTCGTTACTGCGGGTGACTGGGGATCCCTACCATCAGGGGAAAGCAGAACCATGGGGCTCTCCAGCAGAGCTGTATCATCTGCCATTAGACCAGCATCCCATAAAAATTCCTTTAATGGCTTCTGTGACTCTTTAGCAATAGCTTGAGCAGGAGCGCTCATGGATTTGTTCCCTTTTTTCAAATAGATACATTTTCTGTATATACAGCTCTGTTTAAGCACACTTCTGCGGACGCAGTTCGTACATTCGCCACAATTCTCTTTAACCTGACAGGGGCCGCAGATGCCACATCGCTTCCTGCGCTTAACGCCGCTGCCAGGTGATTCCGATGAAGTGGACTTGCGCTTTTTGGATTTAGACTTTGGTTTTGGTGTAACAACACTCGATAGATATGCCTGATCTTCTGAAGTTGACATGTACGTACTCGCATCGTAGATTTCTTCTCCATCCTCTGTTGTGATGATATAATTGAGATCAGCCTCTGTTTCCGGGTTGTCGTGAGATTGAGATAGTTGGGATTCAACATCCTCCAGGGAGGTTTCAACAGTAAAATCCTCCTCTGGTTCCTGTTTGACTCTCCTCAATAAAACTGGAAACGCACCTTCATTTTCTGACATTGTGGCCATCCTCCCCAATTTTTCAAACAGCAATCTGAAAAGAAACGAAAAAGAAAAATAATAGAATAAGCTGATCAAGTCTTTACATTGTTTCTCGCCAAAAACAAGCTATGATAAAGTAGATTTACCCATTCAAAGTTGAGGATATTCACATCATTGATCGCTGATTTAATCATCACTCAACATTAATTTAAGGTGTTGTTGCCAGGTTTAGTGGAGGAGGAAACCGGGCTCTTTGCCCAGAGGAAACCCCCGACCTCAGATGCTAAGTTTTGAATCAATTACATCTTTCAAACAAACTAAAAGTAACAGGGCTTTAAGACCAAGATGGCTGGCAATGGTCAATAAATTTGAGGCCACTCGTTAGATTTATTGGCAGTTAGATTGATGTTTTACGCCGCACTCAAGATTATTTTACTTATATGGCGGCATTGCCAGGTTTAGGGGTGAGGAAACCAGGAATTTTTTTCAATTTTTATTCGGTCCGAGTGTGATTCAAATTCGCATTGCATCGATGAAAGGTCTGTGTGGGACTGAGGGACGATCACTCTAACCCACTGGACCACTGAGACCCCTAATTGGAGTTAGAAGACAGATTCCTATGCCAGAGTGGCCCAGGTTGCTCAGTCGGAAGAGTGATAGTCTCTGACAGTCCGACACAGGCCTTCCATCTACATGTATGCAGCGTGGTTTCAAATCCCACTCAGACCAAATAAAATGCTGGCTTCCTCCCCTACTAAACCTGGCAAAGCCACCATTTAAGGTAATCTTGAGTATGGCGTAAAACATCAATCTATGCCAGAACAAAAATGTCAGAGCAATAGTTTCTCACTCCAATACAAGCCCTCAATCAATGTCAGAGATTCACCCCATTCCGTCCAATAAAAATACACAAATTTCTCAGTGGATTTTTCACTGTTTGTCCGATGTGTAAAAGTTGCCTGATACATTTACACTAGGCATTTCGCGACTTCATGTCAACCATAGCATCACATTAACATTTTTGGGGGGACTGAGCCCTATTCAAACTCCTATCCCCTTGGTTGATTGATTGATTGGGGCTTAACGTCGCACTCAACAGCTAAGGTAATATGGCGACAAAAGTACCAACCGACCAAAAGATCTTACCCAACCCCATCCCACTTAAATCTTAACATTAAAACCTCCACAGACCATATGAACGTCAGGAAGGCTAATGTATTTGGCATACTTAATTTTCCTCCATGCTACAAATGTAGGTAGGGAAAATGGCTATGGCCAAAAGCCACACCGCCCCCAGCCCGAGGGTCCCTTTGGAGAAAAGATGCTGAATTGACCATCCAGAGGTCATTGTACTGTACATGTACTGGACACTGGCCAATACCCTCAATAGTTTTCTGGATTGATTGATTGATTATTTTCCCTTCTGTGGTCAAGTGGGAGAGGAAAGTTGGTTCTTTACAATTGGGGTATACCAGGCAACTATTCACTATCAACACCCTTGCTAAGATCAAAACGGTAGAAGTTATGAATTCAATTGACAAGTAAAATAACATAATTCAACATGGCTGAGATATACCGTATTTCTTCTAAAGATTCAGCCACTTTTTTCATCATAAGGATTCGATCATTAGAAAAAAAATATGCTAAATAAGGCCAGACAAATTTGCCCATTAAAGGGAATTTAAGGCAGTATGACCCGCCAAGCAGTGTATGAAAATGGCAGGGACTCATAGAAGTCCAAAATTTACAAATTGAAAAATTCAGTTTTTTAGAAGGCGAAATTCAATTTTTTTTTAAAATTTACCGACCATTTTAGGGTTAAAATTTAGTTAAAATCTATGTTACAAACCAGTTCCAATTTAATATTTCTTTTTTCCTGAATTTATGAATTCCAAGAAAAAAATCAGCTTTGACAAAAAACTAATGATAATAATATATATGTAATGTCAAACCTAGATCAAAGTTATCCCTAATCTCTTCTTCATGTGCAACAATAAAAAAAATACACAATGATTTAGTTACAAATGAATTGAACTATTTGAGAACTATGTTTCAGGGGAGGTAACTAATATCGTAATTTCATGCTGTAAGACACTAGTTGTCTCCCCTTTTATTTTCTATACGACCAAAAACAGCTGAATAAATATAACAAGTCGCGAATTATTCAATTATTGTTGGTAATACAAAGGGCAAAATAAGCCATGTTGTGGAGACACTGAAAACGAGGTTGTATGTTTCTCAGTATTTAAACAACAACAACAAGAGAATGACAGCGGTTTCTAAATAAACTTTTCCCTTGAACTTAGATTTTTTCATCATAAATAGTGGATATCAATCAAACAATATTCAGTTTTTCACGCCCAAATTGAGTTTGGAAATTTTAGTTTTCAGAAGGAAATTTTAAACTGAAAATATTGAGTTTTTTAACACCAAATTCAGTTTTAAACTCAATTTTACGAACCGAATATCGGTAAGTAAATCGGATGTGTATGAATCCCTGAATGGTTATCCTTAAACACAACTCCTCGTCTCCATTTTTGTCCGACGCAATGGAAAATTTAGGCCATTAGAATGGCTGAATATTTAGAAGAAATATGGTACATGTAATGTAACATATGATGTCATGAAAAGATCAAGGTCAACACACCCTCTACACTTGTACCGTAAACACCTTCATGTAGAGGTTATGCAGCGGAATGGAACAACCATAATATGATACGCTTTTGAAGATGAAAACATAAAATCACTAAATGGACCCTGTATAATACATACTTTTTTCCCACAAGGATAGACTAGATTAAAGAAGCATGGGCAAGCCCGTATAAATTTCATTAAAATGTGGTTCTTCATCTGGGGTTGACAAAATTCTTTTCAAACAAAAATAGCAAACCCTTTAAAGGTCAGACTTTTCCATAGCTTCTGATTATCAAAAGAAGCTGATTATTTAAAGTACATTGACAAAGGACTGACAAAGATATCAAAAACAAAATTTTCAGCTCGAGCCACTTTAAAATATAATTTCAGTTAGTAAATAACTGACACTAATTGATCCGGAAAAAATTCCAGACCAGGGTGAGAATCGAACTCACAACTTAGGGTTACCGTCCCACCGCTCTACCAACTGAGCTACCCGGCCCTGTTGGGAACGGTTCGCTTGTTAGATTCTCTTATACACGCAGAGCGTTATATTGAATGAATAATGCCCTTTTTAGTTCAAGTACCTGTCACATAACAGAAAGGTCAGTTTAAGATTATCCCCTATACTTGAATGTCTATGCCAACAGGAAACTGTGACCTGATTTACCCATTAAATTGGATTGGGCAAACTTGGTCTGGGTTAAGAGATGCTGCAGGGCTATTCCAAAATAAACAATGAGGTTCCACAGGACTGAGGTCATATAAAAAATTTGCAAATTTGCAGGTGACATTTTGAAAATTGAAAAGGTACGAGTAAAAGGATATTATAAGACACAATTTCGATTCGAATCGGTAAGAAAAAGTATCTGTCTACTTAAAGAGACAAGGCTTTAATTTTGATTGTTTGAGGACAAGTTATTTCAAGGTACAATATCTTTGGCCTGTTTTAAGTGGCATGAGCTGTCAAAATTCACACGACAGTAAGAGGCTTTGAAGGCCATAAAAAAACTAAATGATTAGCGTTGGAATGAGGAAAATCCATACAGTGTGCGGCCTATACAAACCGGAATAGTGTTCGAAAAGTAAACAAAATTTTAATAACCGAGACGATCATTCATTCATTCTTAGTCAAAGTTAGTTCAAAATAATGCTGTATCCTACATTCTCAAGACTAGAAGCACTAAATCGCTTCTGAATTATACGTCTTGACAAAAATGGCAGATAATTTTAACATTCTGTTTCAACGTCAAAATATCAATATTTTGGCAGCTCATGCCACTTTAAACAGGGTGTGAGATAGATATTTATGAAAACTAAAACACACGGCACAGGGAAACTTCTTGTCTAAAATAACCATGGAGACAAGTTTCCAATTGTGTTAAAAAGAGGTATATCATTTAGACCTTTATACCCCATCATAAGTTGTTATTTATGAACACTAAAACACACGGGCACAGGGAAAATCTTCTTGTCTAAAATAACCACGGAGACAAGTTTCCAATTGTGTTAAAAAGAGGTATATCATTTAGACCTTTATACTCCGTCATAAGTTGTTGTAATAAAGTAAACCCATGATATTTCATAAGGTTGACGACTGACAGGAGCTTGGCCTTAGTCAGTAGAATAAGTTGATATAATAAACTAAAACCCATGATAAATCGATACATGAATTTCTCAGATTTACTAACATATTGATTAATTTTTTGTGCCATACTCAAGATTATTTCCCTTACATGGTGTGTTGCCAGGTTCAATGGGGAGGAAACCCCTGACCTTCAGCAAGTACCTGTCAACCTTTCCACACATGGAGACTGATTGCAAAAGTCACTCAGATTTTTCAATTGGTTTATGGTCTGAGTGGGGTTTGAACTCGGAAGACCTGTTTTGGAAACTATCACTGTCAACTGAGCAAACGTACTCATCTTCTCTAGCCAAGTTAAAATCTGCATGTCCCATTCCGTGTTTTACCTTGGCGGACTACTCCACTCAAACCTGTAAATTGAACAGCTCGTTTTGATTGGATGCGAGTAAAACTTCTCGCATCTAATCAAATCTTTGGGCACTTACACTGAAAATAACGTAATGGCGGCTGTGTACACCTTGAACTTTTGTTTAACGAGTGCTGATTGGCCAAGACTCTGAAGTCTAGGAAAGACAACTCTTACATTCCCAGCAGTGGACGCTGTTCGATGTACGGGTTGGAGTGGAGTAGTCCGCCAAGGTAAAACACAGAATGGGAACATGCGAAGATGCAACATACTTTGTGAATGAGAAAGACAGAGAAAGTTAGTGAGAGAAGATTTAACATCGTTTTAAACATTATTTTTGTTTTATCGTGGTAAAAACAAGTCATCAGAAGATTACGTATCCCCTGGGCCGCGCATAAGATTTATCAATGTTATGTAAAGTGCAAATAGTCTAAGAACAGACAAAAGTTCATTTACCAACAGGGTATCCCCATCCTCACTCTATAGCAATCTTCCTCACCAAGTTTTAACAATATTCAATACAATTGAAGTCGTGAAAGTATTCAGAAAACTTTGAAGAGACGACGGTGTAGTTTATTTCTACATTTAAAATCTGGAATACAAAGGTCAGGGGACTTCAAAACGACTGGTCAGATTGTTTATGTTCAATGACCCACTCTGGAGCCTCTGTTAGAAACTCCAGTCTGATTAACACTAGATTGATTGTTTGGTGTCTTACATCGCGCTCAAGATTATTTCACTTATATGGCGGCGTTTCCAGTTTTATTGTGGGAGGAAACCGGGCTCTGTGCCCGGAGGAAACCCACGACTCGCTGGTAACTGACAACCATCCCACATAGGGCGTTCGAGTGAAAACCCAGTCAGAAAATTTTCCAATTTTTGGACTGAGTGGGATTCGAACCGCGATCCATTGGTGGAAGGCTGTTCGGATTGAGCGTCCAACGCTCTACCTACTGAGGATTAAAACTAGAAGTTAACCGATCAGATGAAAAGCAATTTGAAAATCATATGAGACTCGTCATTGAACGGGGAAAAGAAAGTTCGTCAGATCATCTGAACACCTTCCCATAAATATGTAAACTATTATATCAATAAGAAAAAATTAAGGCATCCCCACATAGTTGTTTGTGAACAACACAAGCTTTCGACACCTATACCGATATCTTCGTCAAGTGTAACGTTTTTCTCATTAGTATGGAACCCACGTTCAAAGAGAGTTTCAAACATTTCTAACTATTATATCATAGTCTATTTCAAGGCACACTTGGCGCGAAAATCCAGAATACTGTTTACAATAAAAAACAGTGGACGGTTTTCTGTATTTTTCCCAGACAGAAGAAGTTAGGAACTTTCTATCTTTGCTAGAAATTGAATGTTTTGGCATAATTTAGTATTTTCTAATTTGAAATTAAAACAAGAGATCCCTTAAAGGGATCTTAACGCCCGTGTTCATCTATTCATATTAAATTGATTGATTGATTGTTTGGTGTTTTACGCTGCGCTCAAGATTATTTCACTTACAGCAATAACTGGATATAGGAATTGGGGCCTACATGAAAAATCTTATTCCAGGGAGATAACTATTGTTGAGGAAAATTAAATTGTGAATTGCAAAATTAAGCTCCCCTAGAAATTTTGGTTGAAAACAACATTGCCACCTGGTAGCCATCTTCAATATGCAAATGAGATGAAAATGTACAATGCACAACTAGACCATAGGGTGATGATGTATGTTAAGTTTGATTAAGATTGGACAGGTAGTTTTCTTGGAATAAAGGTAACAAAGAAAAACAACATCGCCCCCTGGTGGCCATATTGAATATGCAAATTAGATGAAACTGTACGATGCACAACTAGACTATATGGAGATAATGTCAGCCAAGTTTGATGAAAATCTGACAAGTAGTTTCCTTGGAATAAAGGTAACAAAAAAAAAACAATATGCCCCCTGGTGGCCATATTGAATATGCAAATGAGATGAAAATGTACGGTGTTCAACTAGATTTTAGGGTGATGATGCATGTTGAGTTTGATTAAGATTGGACTAATAGTTTTCTTGGAATAAAGGTAACTACCGAAAGTTTTCTTGCAATAAACGTAACAAAGGAAAACAACATCTCCCCCTGGCAGCCATATTGTTTATGCAAATGAGATGAAAATGTACGGTGCACAACTAGACCATAGGGTGATGATGTATGTTAAGTTTGATAAAGATTGGACAGGTAGTTTTCTTGAAATAAAGGTAATAAAGAAAAAACATCGCCCCCTGGCGGCCATATTGAATATGCAAATGAGATGAAAATGTAGGATGCACAACTAGACTATATGGAGATAATGTCAGCCAAGTTTAATGAAAATCGGACAGGTAGTTTTCTTGGAATAAAGGTAACAAAAAAAAACAATATCGCCCCCTGGTGGCCACATTGAATATGCAAACGAGATGAAAACGTACGGTGCACAACTAGACCATAGGGTGATGTTGTATGTTAAGTTTGATTAAGATTGGACTGGTAGTTTTTTGGGAATAAAGGTAACAAGCAAAAAGTTAACGGACGGACGACGGACCACGGAAAAGCGATTTGAATAGCCCTCCATCAGAATGAGGGCGGGCTAAAAACAGATTTTTCAGGTACCCACAATGTAAACAACCTCTGAACCTGAGCATGCACACAAAACGCCCCAATGTTCGTGTGGGCGATCTAACGACACAGGATAATTTTACGAACTTTATCTAAGAAATACAAACTAACGATCAGGTAAGATAGACTATAAAATCCTGCAGAGTGCAAAACGCAGACAAATATGCCTGAACTGAAGTTAAACCAACACTTAAATTACCCGACACTGATCGTTGTTGTTGTTGTAATCGAGCTTCGAATCATTGTTTGTTTTTCACCCTCATTTATACATTCTTAACCTAAATGGACATGTTTTATGAGTCCTATGTTTGATTTTAGTGGTTTTAGCTGTAATAAGCACATGTAAATTGGTTTTCTTAACAAATGCTAAACAGGCTATGGCGGCAAGTGGGCCTTTAACCAAGAGTGAATTCATTTTCTTCCTAGAGATTGTTCAACAATTGACAATATCCTAATCTACGTCACATAGTATACTTAGCGCCATTAAAAACGCACGGTTGAATTTTATGTTTCTACCCCAGTAAGGCTATTGGCCATTTACGTTTTGTTGTTTATTGTTAGTTCGAGTTTAGTTGCAATAACTGGATAACCTGTGGTTTTCCCGACGCGCCTGTCGTGACATTTCCTAATAACCTCCATTAAGTGTTTCACCTTCACTGAAAACAGCTTTCAGGGCTCATTTGTCGTGGGTTCAACACTTTACACGAAGCTCAGCATAAAGACGAAAAAAGAATCAGAAAACGTTACCATGCCCCGACTTACGACACAACAAAGGGAACGTGCCATTGGCATGTTACAGGCGGGTCTCAGTTGTGCCGCCGTAGGACGTCACATGGAGTGTCATCCCTCCACAATTAGTCGCCTCAGAATCAGGGAACATGAAACTGGCAATGTTGCCGACTCCCGATCCCCGATCTATCACCAATAGAGCATTAGTGGGATCAGCTTAAGAATGTCGTTGCACAACGTCAACCCAGGCCACGCACCCGACGTGAATTCATCCAAGTAGTGCAGGAAGAGTGAGACCGGATCCCACAGCACAGAATAGTCACACTCATCAGGTCCTTGCGTCGCAGATGTACTGCTTGCGTTGATGCCCGAGGTGGACATACCCATTATTGAATGATGACACCTTCAATTTCTGTATCAACGATTTGTCACCAGGGTTTCACATATTGTCAATTCTTTGTCTCATTGTGACCAATGCCTTGTTCTTCAATTTAAGAGTACTTACAATATTTTACACATTACATTTCTCAAAATATTTTACATTCTTTGGGTCGTGCGTTTTTAATGGCGCTAAGTATATATTGACGAACAATTGCCAGCGTACGGAATAACGGACAATGGAACATCAAATACTTCCCCGTTCACAGGCTTCTGTTGACATAATTTTAAGGAGCGTGCCTTTGATACCATTCTTAAAAGAGTACTTTGCAGCAAAAAAAACATAAAAACAATGTATCCAAGTTGTCTCCAATTTGTCAGTTATTTGCACACAGCTCCAGGAAGGCTACAGGCTCACCAAATACAAGGTTTTATTAAAAGTAAAAACATCCAGTTTTAAGTTAATTAATAAAGTCCAATTGAGTATTTTAGTAGCCAGAACTTGAATATTTCTATGCAGAACTAACTGCAATTTATTTTTTTATGGAGTGATTTGATTTTTTTCGAATCACTTTTTGATTTGATATTCGACTTCAAAATTTGACTTCCAAGAAACAAGGAGATATCTTTTTTTTATTTTTTATAATTTTTATTATATTTTCTTTCGATATATCTTTTTATTCCAATGTCAATCATTTATTTTTGCATTAAAGTTCAACCCCTTGTGAGCTGCATTATGACACTGAGTGCATGAATCCTGTCCTATGATCAACAGCTAGAAAATTATTTTTCTCATCGTCAACACAGACCACGGTCCACCGAGCCTTGTTTGTCATGCAACAACGCACACAAATCGTCAAGTGTGTAACAGGCTTTATGAAATCTAGCTCCCTGGAATATTATTAGTTACAGGGTTTGTTTGAGGCGGGGATACGGGAATACATGTGGTCAATAAATGGAATATTGGTTGAGGTGTTAGCCGATCCCAATATACGGCTTTATATCGCATCTTACACACCCTGTAACGAATCTATCCCACCCAAGACCTAAACTGGACAATATTCAAGCCTTCTTTCTCAAAATTGGCCGTTCCATAAAAGGCAGATAGCAAACTCCTAAAGCTATTTTCTAGTATGGCACAAGCATACACGACTGACAAGTGTCTAGACATGACGTCAGGAGCTTTATCCCACCTCACACTGAATACTTCCAGTTTATTGGTTCAAACCTGTCACGTGGAGACCCTGTGTATTCCATATTACGTCGCCGTGCAGATCCATACAGGGCGACTACGCCTCGCCCAATATTTGTTTACTGACCCCATATATTTCCGTACCCCCCCTCGAACAAACCCTGTAACTAATAATATAGTACATGTACATGTAGTTACCCTGTATGTTTCACCACTGATATAATATAGAATATACAAGATCTGGATTAAACCAATCAAAATGAAGTATTCAATAAGATGAATAAAATCCAATACAGCTTCACATGGCACAAAAATGTAACCTATATCTCCTGGCAGTAACCAAAAATTCATTACAAACTTACACAGACAGACAGATGGGCCAACAAACTTTCTTTACAAATGTCAATCTTTGGAGCACAAAGTAACTAGAGTGAAATTTCTACGCATAGCATAAAGATGCCGTAATTTAAATTATTTATAAGCAGATTTTTACCTGCTGGACGTACAACGGTCATAAATCAATATGTAGGACAGTCATGTGGTAGCTTTCAAAGGTCATACTGGAGTCGTTAATCTAACAGCATGCTAATTCAACACAATCCTTCTAATACCTTCATGGTGTTCATTCTCTACTAATTAGACCTGGCGAAACGTTTATGTAATATTGTTCATGGTTTGTTTGACAGGTGTTTGACAGGTGTTAAACTTTGACCTTTGGCGAGTACCTGGCAGCCATTCTTCCACAAAGGGGGATCCACTAAAAAATCATAAAAATTTTGTTTCTATTTTTCTTGTTTATTGATTAATTGATTGATTGATGTTTTATGCCTCACTCAAGATTATTTCACTTATATGGGGGTGTTGCCAGGTTTAGTGGGGGAGGAAACTGAGCTCATTGCCAGAAGGAAACCCTTGACCTTCAGCGAGTACCTGGCAACACTTCCACAGAGTGAAAAATCCACTTAGAAATTTTTCAATTTTGTATTTGGTCTGATCACTCCAACCCACTGAACCTTCGGCGCCCCTATTATTCTTTGGACTAAATGTTATTTTAACACGTAATTAATCGACAAAAGGCTTGCGTCTTTTTCCCTCTGACGACTGATTCCTTGAGGTCGCGTAGAATCATTGAAAAAAAATTTGTATTTTTTGTGAATTGATTAACTAGTGTTTCCTGTCATTTAAATATTATTTCAAAGGTCAAACAGAGGTCATTTTTTCTCAGAGGAAAACGCCAACCATTGGTACAAGGATCACATTTTTTTACCAGCAGTTAATGGTCAATCAAAGATTATTTCAATGTAGCAAAATGGTCAGGTTAACAATGAGCCACCAGGAAAGAAACTTTCATAATCAACGAACATACTGAGAAAGTGATCCTCAGAGATTAGAACCCACAACCAATTGGTGGAAGGTTTTTCGAAACAGAGCGACCTACGCTGTGCCAACTGATCGATTGAGCGTAAAACAACCAAAATCAAAAAAGGTTTCTGAATTTTCACAGACTGTTCCTTTGGTATTGTAGTGTTGGTAACCCGGAGGTGATGTGATTGCATGGTCAGCAAATACGCCAGCGATATGCTAACGAACAAAGCTAATTTAATAGAAAGTAGAATGAATAATAAATAGACAACATGACAGTAGGCTTTCCGTGTATCGACAGAAATATGCCTGAATAAGGTGGATCGTTTTAAACTACTCTTAAACTGATCTACTTTGGCTAATGCGATTCAGTTTTTAAAATGAAATTTGCATCCACGATTGATACAATTGCATGTGCACTATTGGTTATTGATCTCACTGATTGGTTTAGACGAGTTTTATACTTCGATCACTCAACTGTGCAATCTTTCACCTTGAAATAACATTTTTTGTAACATTTATGGTGCCATTAAAACAATTCTGATTAATCAAAGGCATAGAAAACTCCAGAAATACATACAATCTAACTAAGTTCTTTGAAATACAGAACTACTTCAATAGCTGAGGACTTTTAAGCTAGTAGATATTGACCCCACAGAGCAATGTAACCATTTTTATGACTTGTCCATAGAACCTTTCGGCTTAAAGATTGACGTTTGCGCAAAAGCCTCGCTGTATGGCAAAATGATGCTAAATTTAGTTTTAGGATCAATCTGACGACGGAATCGTGCTCATTTCGTCTATGGTACAATGCAAAAGATGCATGCCACAGCGGCGGCAACAGAGGAATAATGTCAATGCGATACAATCCGAGGCATGCCAACAGAGGAATAATGTCAATGCGATACAATCCGAGGCATGCCAACAGAGGAATAATGTCAATGCCATACAATTCGAGCAACATCATAAAAGCGTCATTCTAAGCCGAAAAGGTCTATTGCAGCGTAAGAGAGCGTCATTTTGAGATCAGTGGTTGAACTTTGCACTTTTCTGAGTGGGAATTTATTTTAAACACAATGGCTAGGTGTAAGAACTCCATAATTTTTCATTGGTTTACTGGATAACGTGGCCAGTTAAACACTCCAATTTTACTCAAGTTTTATAGGGTAAAAATAAATGGAGAAAACACAGAAACTCAAGAGATCTTGAGCACACCCACGATGTTCAAATCCCTGTGATAACGAACTTTCAAAAGTTCCTTATTTGATAACAAAAGCATGCAAAATGATTGGATTGTTGTTTTAGACTCAGGAAGGTAAATCAGCAAAATAATAAAATGGCTCTGCCTTAAGTGGCATGAGCTGCCAAAATTAACCCTTTTGTCAGAATTTCTGATCGTCCTGACAGTAACGCCCGGCTCAGGTCGAGTTAAGAATACTTAAGATCCGATCCGATTGTCTGCGATTGAATCTTAAGAGCGTTCATGTCGACTGGGACTGGTTTATCGTTCAGCCAAATGATTACCGACTGATCAGTCTTTAAGCCCGCTCAGGTCGACGCGATCAATTGATCGGAAGGAAATTTCGTCACTATATTCTGCAGAATGGCACGCCACTAGGAATGACGTAACAATGCAACATCTTCAAAACGCCGAGAAAAAAATGATCATGTGATGAAGCATAGGTCGCTGATTGGCTGTGACCTTAAGATTGATCGGGAGAAAATAGAACGTTTCTATCCTTACGATCGTAAGACTGGTCAGTCTGAGACCGATCAGTCTGAGACCGATCTGAAGAATCCGAAGGCCGCTCATGTCGAAAAAAGTTCTCAGACTGATTGATCGCAGATTCACTACAGACTGGAGCTTACGACGATCGGATCGGATCTTAATTCAACCTGAACGGGGCTTAAGAGGCATTGAAGGTCATCGAAAAACTAACTGATTGGCGTTGGAATGAGGACATCAATACAGTATGTGGCCTGTACAAACCTAAAACACGTTCGAAAAGTAAACAAAATTTAAATAACTGGGACGACCATACAATACTTTATCGTACATTTTTGCGACTAGAGTTCTAAAACGCTTCTGAATTATGCGTCATAAGAAAAATAGCCTTTAATTTCAGCATTCTGATTTAACGTCAAAATATCAACATTTTGGCAACTTTAAAATGAAGATAATATGAATAGATAAATTTGTAAGTGAGGAAAGCCATATGCCTGCTTTGTGTATTTTAGAGAGTGCGAAATTATTACAAGGCAAGTTTATCTAATTATTGTTGAGTAGACCCAGTTAGTTTTTTTGTTACATGAAGCTATGTATATTACAAATAAAGCCCTACGACAGAATACAAGTCAATTGAGAGGTAAACTCACACTCTTATTCTCATTGCTCTGACCTTTTGTGGGTTCTGTCTCCATGGGGACATGCCCGCTTAGTAATTGCAGATTTATCAATATAAATACTTATTCAACCAGGTTGATTATAAAGGCGATAGAGCACAACGTCAGCGGCCTGTTTCACGAAGCCATCACAAAGTGTGATCAATCGCAGTTGCCATGACGTATCTCTTCAATATGGTATTCAGTGGCAACTACATGTAGGCATTGTTAGCTATGGGACTGCTTTGGGAAACAATCCCAGAGGAGCGAAAGCCTGACCGGTACCTTTTACCTGGCAACCAAAATAAATTGGGGGGGGGGGGGGGGGGGAGTGGCATTTGAACCTAGCACACACAGCCCTTGTTAAATGATTCTGAATGATTTTACAAACTCATCATTACCTTTTAGAATTATGTCTTTTCTCCACATATTCCAGGTGCCTCCGTGGCTCAGTAGGTAGAGCATTGGACGCTCAATTCGAACAGCCTTCCACCAATGGGTCGCGGGTTCGAATCCCACTCAGTCCAAAAAATTGAAAAATTTTCTGGGTGGGTTTTCACTCGAACGACCTATGTGGGATGGTTGCCAGTTACCAACGGAAGGTCATGGGTTTCCTCCGGGCATAGAGCCCGGTTTCCTCCCATATTAAAACTGGCAACGCCGCCATGTAAGTGAAATAATCTTTAGCGCGGCGTAAAACACCAAACAACCAACCAGCAACCACATATTCTACAGGATGAATTCAACAGGGAGTGCAAGTCTCGTAAGATTTCTTACCCGATTTGGGGATATTCGGTGACAGGTGACGCTGTTAAGAATGTTTTTGGTGTTTTGCAATTTCATTTGATGTATTTTGCTCCACAACGGCAGATGCAAACGTCATTTTAAAATGAAACATGATGCTGCGCTAACGAAAACCCCTCGGCCCTAGAGCTTTTTTCCCCAAAAAGGTACGTTGTGAGTATTAAGAATTCATTTTATCAACCGTCGAGTAATAGTTGAGTTCTGTACTTGATCATGCTTTCTACAAGCACCACATGCACTCATTGTCATGTCCTGCACAATCGGGCTGTGTGGTCAGAACATGTACAGAGACAACCACATGAAACTCAAAATGTGGGCTGATATATGATAAAAGGCAAGGAAATTCAAGAAGGAAATGCAAATTTATTTGTTGATAAATGCATTTGAACAAAATGTTAGTGCGACAAGTAACAAACCTGAAATTAAACTTTGAACATACTTGCGGACGGCCAGACAGACAGACAGACATTAATGACAATAACTGCATGCTTCATTGGTTGAAATATATGAGCATGCATATCTAGTACGTGTAGTTGAAATAAAACCCAAATTGTAAAGGCAAATAATACATAATATATAGGGAATAAGTCGTACAATAGTTGCAAAGGGGCATAACTCTATGAAAAACAAGAGTTTCGGGAAACCCAAAATACTCCCGGAAAGGCACAGTAGCTGCGGCCATACCAAAACAAATCCTTCCATATCTGTTTGAATTTAATTTTCAAAATTCAGAGGAAGGAGGTTGAAGCTTGGTAAATGATGTAATGTCAACAAAATGAAATAACCCCTAAAACCTTTAAAATCTATCTGTTTCAAATTTAAAATGGGCTATTTGGATCATTAACATTAACGATCATTAACAAGATTTGTACTCGGTACAAGTCATCAATTCTCGCTGCTGTTAAATCACGATGTTAAACATTCAGCTTGTTGTCAATATAGGTTGGACTAAAATGTTTACAAAAATAGTTTGAGACAGACCTTCTACCCATAAGGTATATACTCAGAAAAAATTGGCAAGTTGGAATAAAAACTTTGGAAGTTATGGAGCGGAAGGGAAAGCGTACGCCGGACTGCCGGACAGAGATGATACCATAATACAGCCCGCTTTTCAAGCCGGGCGTATAATTATCCAGCGGCATTCATTTTCAATAGGCTTCATACTCATACTGAGTTATAACACCTAAGCACGTTTCATTTAGGTAGCTCAATTACTTTCCGAGATAATTCGGTAACGGACAGACGGACATACATGACGATGACAATACCCTTCAGCCAAATTTTGGCCGAGGGGTAAAAAAGCTGACCCACAGGCGCAATGCAGTGCTGCAGACAAGAAATTAGTGGAATTCTGACGAGACTTGTGGTCCTTTCCTAAGGTCTTGATTAAGAATGATTTTGAACCCCATATATGGGGTGTGGCCAGCTGTGTGCAATTTGGACCCCAAACAACAAATAGAACAGAAACATGTTTGTACTTATATTTTTAATATCAAATGGAAGTGAAAACTGCTCTGCTAACTATTAAAGTGCAAGTGTAGTGTTAAATCTAAATTTTTGTTTAAATTTTTATTTGTTTCAATTTAATAAATCGTTTTTTTTTTATCTAATAAAGTGTTTTGTTTTCAATACATGTACACATATTAAAGGGCACACTAGCCGCTAAAATGTTTTTTGTATTTTGTTTCACAAACAGAAAATGTTCGGAACTTAATTTTTTTGCTAAAATTCAAAGGTTGACATCATTTAGTATCTTTACTTTGAAAACGAAAATTTGATTTGTTAAGTACCCGCAATATAAACAAAGGACGAGCCCCACTATGTAAACAAAGGACGAGCCCCAAAATGTAAACAAAGGACGAGCCCCACAATATAAACAAAGGATGAGCCCCACAATGCCAACAAAGGATGAGCCCGACAATGTAAACAAAGGGCGAGCCCCACAATGTAAACAAAGGACGAGCCCCACAATGTAAACAAAAGGACGAGCCCCACAATGTAAACAAAGGATAAGCCCCACAATGTAAACAAAGGACGAGCCCCACAATGTTAACAAAGGACGAGCCCCACAATGTAAACAAAGGCTGAGCCCCAAAATGTAAACAAAGGACGAGCCCCAAAATGTAAACAAAGGACGAGTCCCAAAATGTAAACAAAGGACGAGCCCCAAAATGTAAACAAAGGACGAGCTCACAATGTAAACAAACGACGGGCCCCACAATGTAAACAAAGGACGAGCCTCACAATGTAAACAAAGGACGAGCCTCACAATGTAAACAAAGGACGAGCCTCACAATGTAAACAAAGGACGAGTCCCACAATGTAAACAAAGGACAAGTCCCTCAATGTAAACAAAGGACAAGCCCCACAATGTAAACAAAGGACGAGTCCCACAATGTAAACAAAGGACAAGTCCCACAATGTAAACAAAGGACAAGTCCCACAATGTAAACAAAGGACGAGCCCCACAATGTAAACAAAGGACGAGCCCCACAATGTAAACAAAGGACGAGTCCCACAATGTAAACAAAGGACGAGTCCCACAATGTAAACAAAGGACAAGTCCCACAATGTAAACAAAGGACAAGTCCCACAATGTAAACAAAGGACAAGCCCCACAATGTAAACAAAGGACGAGCCCCACAATGTAAACAAAGGACGAGCCCCACAATGTAAACAAAGGACGAGCCCCACAATGTAAACAAAGGAAGAGCCCAGCAGTGCACATATCCACATATGTCTTAAATGTCTTGAATTGTAAATTTGAAACTAGCCGAGCAATACAGATGGTTGTGCTAATTTGAAGAACACAGGAAAGTCTTCCAATAGATTTAAGACAGCAAATTCAAAAAAATATGTTCAATTTGAGTGATTTTGCTAGCAGTAAGCTCGCATAAATTAGGTTTCTTCACAAATGTCGGAAAGGCTACAGCAGTGAGTGAGATTTTAACACAACTCTGTAGCTCTAGCAAAATTTGAGAAATGCCGTATGGACTCGGCTATCTTCGTGTGACTTTACGTCAAGACAGGAAAACATAAGTCTTTGGCTTTAGCAAAATTTGAGAAATGTCGTTTGGATTCGGCTATCTTCGTGTGACTTCACGTCAAGACAGTAAAACGTGAATTGTCATAATGATGTGCTTTCATCTGACGACGTAATCACGAATGCATCTGGTATTAAAGTGACGTCACAAATGCATTCCTCTCAACTTACTGTACAAAAAGCCATAGGACAATTTTTTCGGAGAGGCTAAACCACATACTTAAATTACCTAATAACATGCTAACAACTTTCTAGTTTTGCACCCATATTTTTTTCTGGAAGACCAAGATTTATATGTGTTTATTTAAAGTGGCATGAGCTGCCAAAATTCACACTTTTTTATAATTTCTGAAAACCACGGCAGTGAGAGGATTTGAAGGTCATCAAAAAAACTAAATGATTGGCGTTGGAATGAGGAACATCCATACAGTATGTGGCCTATACAAACCGAAATAGTGTTTGAAAAGTAAACAAAATTTAAATAACCGGGACTACCATTCATTCATTCTAAACCAAAGATAGTTAAAAACAAAAAGCACTAAAAAGCTTCTGAATTATACGTCGTGAGAAAAATAGCCGATAATTTTAACATTCTGTTTCAACATCAAAATATCAACATTTTGGCAGCTCATGCCACTTTAACATGTTTTTGGTCTTAGTAGAATTTGCACTCTGCTTGCACTTTCAAACATGGCTATTTGACGCTTCTCGAACCGAACGCTGCGAATTGTGAGAAAATATTCAATATTAAGGACTTACCGTAGATAACCGATTCATTCTGTTTGTCAAATCCCGTCTCGATGAATGTATGTATGCTGAGTCATCGTTTTCTAAAAAAGAAAACAAAAATTGCTCTTGAACTATGTGCTTCACAAATAAGAAGCAGGAGATTCATAAATATGCACATTTCCACGCATTCGAGAAAATAATCACAATAATGTTAATATTGTATTCCCCGACATGTCACGAAATAAACGCTAAAGAAAATTAACAACCTCAATATTATTGAGCAAATATTGTGTTATATTACACAATCTTTTGACCAAAAGCATTACATAATGACAGAATCCAAAATTCTTTGTTTACCAGGAAAAGTGATATTCTAAAACATGTGTTAAATCGACCTACGCGAACCAGAGTTGGACTACGGCCAAGGGCGGAAGCTTTAGACAGGCTTCAGCGTAAGCTAATGTTGGCTGCGTGAGTTATTGATTTTCTGGCGGGCTGTCATGAGGAAGTCACATGACCAGCTCAGCGGGAATTCTAGCGAAGCATGCCTCAGGTTTTGTTGGCATTTCTCCGAGCTATTTTAAACAAGCTGTACTTAGACAGTGAGTCTGAACCCATATAGAATGTAACAGGCTGAAGTTTATGTGAACATTATCCCCACGTTAACACACATTTTCAAAATACTGTGTATACAGCAGTAAATAGATTTTTTTTAAAAATTAATAGCCTTTTAAAAACACGTAACAAGTGCTAAACGAGTGAGGTTTTTATATATTTTGATTTTTGACACATTGTATTTGTTCATTTTACAAGATTGAACTTCAAACCTTTAAATTACGAGTAAATAAATCTATTAATTTTTTTTTTTCGTATTAAAATAAATGTATTGACATCTACCAAAAACCAACATTATTTCTAGGAAATTAAATAGCTTTTTCAAACTTGTAACAAGTGCTAAACAAGGGAGATTATTACATATTTTAAGCAAAAATTGAAATTTAGCAAAATTGAAGTTAAGAACTAAAAAGAATGTTTTTTTTTTTAAATAAATAAATACCAAAAAATAGAAGGTAACAGAAAATAGAAGGGAACAAATAATAGAAATAATAACTAAGTAACTCAATTACATGTAAGTCAATTAAAATATTTACTTGACATTAAAGTGGCATGAGCTGCCAAAATTCACACTTTTTTCACAATTTCTGGTCGTCACGAAAGTAAGAGGCTTTGAAGGCCATCGACAAACTAAATGATTGGCGTTGGAATGAGGGAAATCCATAAAGTATGTGGCCTATACCAACCGGAATAGTGTTCGAAAAGTAAACACGATTTAAATAACCGGGACAACCATTCATTCATTCTAAGCCAAAGTTAGTTCAAAACGATACTTTATCGTACAATTCCGAAACTAGAAGCACTAAAAAGCTTCTGAATTATAGGTCTTGAGAAAAATAGCCAATAATTTCAACATTCTGTTTCAACGTCAAAATATCAACATTTTGGCAGCTCATGCCACTTTAAATGTCTTTTGCTTTGAAATCGCACTACTTAGGATTATTCTCACGATAATTGGGGGAGAAAGTTCGATAAATCTATGTAGGCCTACGCAGGGAAAAGCTTCAGAAATCTGTTTACACCTAACAGCGATCCTAATAGCGAGCCGGACTAATTAGGTCATTGACCATACCAACCCTCAGGACTCCATTCTACATAGTACAGGTTGTATAATGGTTTTACAGGATAAATGACAAGTTAAAGTGGCATGAGCTGTCAAAATGTTGATATTTTGAATGTTGAAAGTATCGACTATTTTTCTCAGGACGTATAATTCAGAGGCTTTTCAGTGATTCTAGTCTCGATCATTTTGAACTAACTTTGGCTTAGAATGAATGAATGGCCTTCCCGGTTATTTAAATTTTGTTTACTTTTCAAACACGTTTTTGGTTTGTATAGGCCACATACTGTATGGATTTTCCTCATTCCAATGCCATTTAGTTTTCCGATGGCGTTCAAAGATATCTTACTGTCGTGACGATCAGAAATTATGAAAAAAGTATGAATTTTGGCAGCTCATGCCACTTTAAAGTCAATGCCTCCTATTTGGCAATCAATTTGTTTAAAAACTTTCACCTTATAGACCTATGAATTCAGCCAAAATAAAAATGAGCCTTCAGGCATAAAAACTACAAAATTCAAGGCATTTTTTTTTCTCTACAGCCTAGATATGTAAATTAATTGGCTTTAGCGCCATGACGTCATAGTTGACATGTGGGGCCTGTTTCACAAAGCAGCGTAGATGTATTTTTTGCGTAACTTTCATACTAACGTATCTCTACAGTATGGGTTGCTACGGCATTTACGCAAAATCTTACGCTCCTGATATGTACATTGCTATTGTTGTGACGTCATATAAAAACAGCGTTGAGCCAGGGCGTCTTCATGGTTGGTTGAAATGACGATGAAGGTGTTCAAATGACAACTGTGACGTAAAATATGAAGATATTTCTGATAAGTGACGGAAGATATGCATACGTTCAGTCGCTGTTTCTTTGACACCCTGGGACCTTATATTAGATAAATATTTAGTCAATTTACAATAACAAATCACCAATAGGTGTTCAAAACGAACATGGCCTTTTTTCTTTAAGTAATTTTCTGTTTGTGACATGGTCTGGTCTTAGCCCGGATTACCGGTCTTACGGCGACTGGTATTATATGGCTGCTAATGTGTCTTGTCGCCTTAGCCAGAATCACTAGGGTAAAATAATATTTGCTTATTTGTTGTGAAATTTGGTCTGGTCTAGTCTAGTGGATATTTAAAAAATCCCATAGTAATTGAGACTACGATACATGTAGTATGAAGTATGCAACAATAAATTATTATACGATCGATTGTTGTTCAAACCACAAAAAAGTTTAAATTTCCGTTTTGATTGGAATGGAAGTTGGGCTCTGTGTCCTGGGGTCACCCTCGACCTTGTGCGGTTACGTCGACCATTGCACATAAAACGGAGTAGGATTCAAATGCACATTTCATCCACGGTCAGTGGGATCAATTGTAAACAGAGTACATTTTGTTAGAAATGTTCGAAACTCTCTTTTAACGAGGTTTTCATACTAATGAGAAAAGATTAAGGCATCACCACGAAGTCAGTTGTTTGTGAACAACAAGAGCTTTCGACACCTATATACCAGTGTCTTTATCAAGTGTAACTATCTTGATTAAGACACCGGTATAGAGGTTGAAAGCTTGTGTTGTTCACAAACAACTTACTTCGTGGTGATGACTTAATCTTTTCTCATTAGAGTAAATTTTAGCGGGTGCAATTTCGGATTATTTATGAATTGTTCAAGTGGCATATTTTATTAAAGCCATGTCACTTCATTTTTAACTAATATCTTACAGTCATGCTTGATTTTTGTATTTGTTTCTACCCGTTTTTTCAAATACCGCTACCGCTAGCTCAGTTTACTTTGTGTAACATTGCCGCGGTGGGCCCGGTTCTACTAAGCTGGCGTAAAGTTATGCCTAGGCTTACAGCATGGCGTTGCGTTTCGAAATTGCGACCATGCGTAAGTTGCTATCATTCGACAAACATTTGCGACAGGCGCAACTTACGCCAACTTCGTAGAACGAGCTCCTGGCAGTTAAATCTGCTACGTTCATTTCCATTTGGTTGGCAAACATGCAACACTGAGCGCGAAAAACAACTAAGACAATGTACGGTAGCAGAAGTCAAATTTCTGACGGTTGTGTCTAAAATACACATGATATATCGCATATTAATAGCTTAATGGCGGCACACAATACAACATTTACAGGAAAATAATTTTTTTTCAACAAAGATACCAAGTATCACAAATGTGCATCAAAGTAACCTTATAGACATCAAATGAAGAAACAATCGTTACTCATATTAAATTTTCATTTTATTTGCGAACACAAACTCTCCACTCAGGCACAGCCTCAGTCCTAACCAATTTTTTTCTCCAATTATGTTTAAATTCATGGATCAAATTTATTTTATAAAATGGACAACTCAGTGCGCCTTATTGTCACAAGTTAAACGCCAAACATATTCAGACTTTATATTCAGCCTTTATAACGTCATGACATTTTTGTACCTCATCACAAAATCACACGTCTAACCTTTTTGAATGTGGTGATGGCAGAGAGGTCACTTGGGCAAAATTGCAGACCAATCATACATCGTTATCATAATTATATTCATTCGTTAGCAATAGCATTCAACATTAAAGTGGCATGAGCTGCCAAATATAAGGAAATTTCGCTTAAACTCTATAAGCTACTAGTTGGTTATTTTTATCAGACAGTACAATTTACAAAATAACAGCTTTCCGTTGATACCAATCTTTAACATATACGTTAAAAGTAGTTTTATGAGCAGCAAAACTCCCCAAATTGAACTCGTATACGTCTTGGCTATTTGATTGATTGATTGATTGATTGGTGTTTTACGACGCGCTCAAGATTATTTCACTTATATGGCGGCGTTGCCAGTTTTATTGTGGGAGGAAACCGGGCTCTATGCCCGGAGGAAACCCACGACCTTCCGTTGGTAACTGGCAACCATCCCACATAGGTCGTTCGAGTGAAAACCCAGTCAGAAAATTTTCCAATTTTTTGGACTGAGTGGGAATCGAGCCCGCAGCCCATTGGTGGAAGGCTGTTCGGATTGAGCGTCCAACGCTCTACCTACTGAGCCACGGAGGCCCCTTGGCTATTTGAAATTTGTCCGTTAAAAGCACACCGGTAAGTGACTTTACCAATGTTTTTTATATCCACGTCAATCCTTTAGGTTTTCAACGCTATCGCGGCAATCAGAATTTATGAAAAATATTTGAATTTTTGCAGCTCATGCCACTTTAAAATATCGATGAATTTTTGCAGCTCATGCCACTTTAAAATATCGATGAATTTTGACAGTTCATGCTACTTTAAAATATTGATGAATTTTGGAAGATCATCCCACTTTAAAATATCGATGAATTTTGGCAGCTCATGCCACTTTAAAATATCAATGAATTTTGGCAGCTCATGCCACTTTAAAATATCGATGAATTTTGGAAGATCATCCCACTTTAAAATATCGATGAATTTTGGCAGCTCATGCCACTTTAAAATATCGATGAATTTTGGCAGCTCATGCCACTTTAAAATATCAATGAATTTTGGAAGATCATCCCACTTTCAAATATCAATGAATTTTGGCAGCTCATGCCATTTTAAAATATCGATGAATTTTGACAGCTCATGCCACTTTAAAATATCGATGAATTTTGGCAGCTCATGCCACTTTAAAATATCAATTTAAGTATTTAAGTGGCATGAATAGCCTGAACTAAGTTCAAAATACTAAATGTACATTCTGAAGACTATCATTTAAAAAATAACATTTTGGCAGCTCATGCCACTTTAAAAGGCTTTAAAGGCTTATTCAATGAAATTTGAGTCGAGGTAATAGGGAAGACAAGTTGCATAAGAATTCCGCAAATTTCCTGTCACCGATGCTGTCATTGCAATTTATGGCTGACCGCTTTGCGTTCTAACACGACGCTTTCATCTGACGCTATGGAAAAAATGTTAAATAGATTTGCAGCGTCACCAAAAATGTTGTTAATAGCGTCACCTGTCACCACACTTGCAATCTCTATAGATTTCTGACGCCAGTTCGGTGTTATTGGACATCTTGATTTGGACATGTTACAGTATATTATACCAGATTTGTCTTTATACAGTCGAGTACTGTCAATGTCAATGCCATACAGGCTATTTTTTTCTACAACTTCAACCAATTTTGTGAAATAACAAATAAAATCAGCAGACAATAATGCAAACTTAAACCAAACTATCGGAATCCTCAGGCGGATTTAAAACGTATGAAAAGTCGGCTTTATCTATTCAGGTTATCAGGTAACCACGACTAGTTCTGAGTCGGTAAAATGGCTTTCTCGGATTTGGATTTTAAACACCTAAATTCTCGCCAAAAATGGGACAATAATAAATATTTTGAAGGTGAATGTTCCCTAAGACACTAGATAGGAGATCCATTTCTTTCAGAGTTAGAAACGAAAGAATATTTCAAAATGAAATGAAATACATGGTAACGTAGATTCACTGTTGCCATGGACATCGCTTTGGGGATTTACTCAGTCTCTGTCGTCTGACTGCCGGGCCACGCGCCAGTGACTGGAGAGAGTCATGGGACCGATCTTCAATACAGTGTATTCAGCTTCTGCTGTATTAAATGAATTACAAGTCTTAGTAGATGTTACAAATTAAGAACCCCACTGCGGGATTTCCGCCAGAGGATGCAAAATCCAAAATGGCGCGAGTCTAGCTAGTTTATGAAAACCATCGTAGGCTAATAAGCGACTTGATTTAGTCATAGTTGAAAGCTGGATGTGTCTTTCTTTGTTGAAATGTTGACTCTAAAAGAGTTGTCCGCCATGTTTGACGCTAACCAATATAGTTTTAAAACATCCCACAACGTAACATGTACAATTTAGGCGATGAACATGGCGACACCCTCGGTTCGTGTTGATTCAGTCTGTCTAAAAGTTTCCCACGATTGAGAGAGCAATGACCTGCCTATGCGTCATGTATTCGAAAACCGTGATCTATCCTACAGGAATATGAGCCTCGTCTGGTCTTCGATGAGGTTCACACTTTCGAACCCTTATGCAAAAAGATGTTTCAATTTTCTTTCCATGTGTTTCTTACTCGAGAATTTCACGTAAAAATACATATAAATTAAAAACTACATTAATTGTGTATTAAGTAGCATGTGTTTATTATTCAAACAATGCTATGGGACAAATTACAAACACTTACATGTACATGTAGATCACTCTTTAACAACCTTTTCGTGCTTTTTGATGAAAACATAGACCAAAGTATCGCTACGCCATCACGTTCACTGAGGGATAAAGAAATTTTGTACCAAATACTGTTCGCAGTAAGTTGGTGACATAGACATTGCCAGTTTAATTATGGGAGGAAAGCAGGCTTAATGCCCGCAGGGAACCCACGACTAGCAACCATCCCACATACATGGAGGTCGTTCGAGTGAAAACTCAGTCAGAAGATTTTCTGATTTTTTGGGACTGAGTCGGATTCGAACCCGCGACCTATTGGGCAACCATTCCACACATGTGGATAACAACATTATATTACTCAAAATAGTCTGCCTCAAATCACATTAAATCAAATGAAACGAGTACCCAAACTATATTCTGAATTCATATTATTATCCCTCAGAGTAGTTTCTCTGCAATCTGATTGGTAAATTGCCATCCGATAAATATTCGTATTAGGTGTCCTACACACCCAATACGGTAAAACCTCGTTTTCACACACATCCGATACGGCGCAAACGCTATTTTGAAAGTTTGAATGTTGTTTTGTGACGTCATAGGGCGTGCTCGTATCACTCACCTTTTTCAACTATATTGTGGGTGACGGGTGAACGTTATGTTGACGTTTTTTTGGCGACGTTGTTTGATGACGCCGTAGAGCGTGCTCGTATTAGGTCACCATTTGCAACTATTTTGTGTGTGTGCGATTGAATTAACGAGTGATATTTTGGCTGATTCTACGTAAAAGTAAAGCTCTTCGAGATAATAAAAGTGCTATCATGGTTGGTGGAGGGGGGATACGAAGTATTTACATGGTCAGCGTGGTAATTGATAACGGTCGAAAATAGTCTGCCTTAAATCACATCAAATCAAATGGAACTATATTCTGAATTCATAGTATATGGCAGTCTACTTACGAGTGAAATCAACGAGGATGAGGGTCAAGTAAAAGGTCGATTACTATATAGTTCCCCAATTTGAACACTGTGGAAACCTTAGAACTAGTAGTACCAATTAGTCAAAGCTAGCCGTGGCAAAGGGTAGTGATCACTAAGGGCCAGTAGAAGAAGATTGACAGGCCACATGTTACCAGGGTTGGGTGCACAGCTTGGGGGTGGAAATGCTACCCTGAGTGACCCAGTAAATGTTCTGTTTGACCCACATAGAGAGTAGAAGGTAAAGTAAGAAGCCCAAAACTGAAGCTCACCGCTGGCTTATCTGCACATGCTGCATGCAGGCTGATGCAGCTGTGAGTATGGCGTAAAACATGATCATCAATCAATCAATCAAATCAATAGAGCATGCAGCCAATTGATTGCGCTGTGTTTAACATTATATACATGATATACTTTATATGGGCGGCATACATGTAACTGCAACAAAATATCGCATCCATAGAAGGACATAATAGGCCTTTATCTGTCTCTATGCTTGCTGCGTCAATTTTTGAAGAAAAAATGACAAGCACAGCAAGAAAGGAACGAAAAAATGAAGTCTACATGTAGGACTGCAGATGAATGATCAGATAATGGAAAAGAAACAGATCGCAGAAGTGCAGGTTAACTAAGTGGATTTAGCAGCCTACATGTAATACTGCTGATAGAGAGCTGAACTGTGACGTGGTTTTAAACAATGCGGGCTGTCAGATAATAATATTAGCTCTGGATTACGCTGCATTCAAGATTATTGCACTTGTATGGCGGCGTTGCCAGGTTTGCTGTGAGAGGAAACCGAGCTCATTGCCCGAAGGAAACCAGATCTTCAACGAGTACCTGGAAACCGAGTGAAAAATCCAGTCAGAAATTTGTAAATTTTTATTTGATTTGAGTGTGATTTGGACCCGCGCCGCATTGATGGCAGGTCTCGGACTCAGGGTCGGTCACTCTAACGGACTGGACCACCAAGGCCCCCGTGAGTGGGATTGAAACCTGCAGACTACGTCTTGTGAAAGTTATTATATAAAGAAAAGGTTCAACCCTATGTACTGAGCCACACGGAGGCCGAAATATTCATGTGAAAACGTAACAATACAATACAACTAACAGCTGTGTAAACCTGATTGACATTTATATTGACAAAAATAAAACAATTCATGATATATAAAATACGAACGCAGTATAATCATAAAACGTTCCCTATTTTATGCTTTGAAGTGGCATGAGCTGCTAAAATGCTGATATTTTCTCGTTAAAACAGAATGTTGAAATTATTGGCTATTTTTACCAAGACAAATAATTCAGAAGCTTTTTAGTGCTTCTAGTCTCGACAATGTATGATAAAGTATTGTTTTGAACTAACTTTGACTTAGAACGAATGAATGGTCGTCCCGGTTATTTAAATTTTGTTTACTTTTCGAACACGTTTTCGGTTCGTACAGGCCACATACTGTATGGATTTTCCTCATTCCAACGCCAATCATTGAGTTTTTCGATGGCCTCCAAAGCCTCTTACTGTCGTGGCGATCAAATATTATGAAAAAAGTGTGAATTTTGGCAGCTCATGCCACTTTAACATATTGACCGATTTTTGTGATAGCTACGGTAAAGTGACATGGTTTGCCAGTGCTCGTTAGAAGAAGCTACGGTGCGAAAAACTGATTAGCGACAAGCTGACTACGGAGAATCAATAAGAGAGCTGCTTGCATGGGTTTGAAAGCTGAAAGTGGTTGGCTGGCGACCAGAATTTAACAGAGAACTGATGAAAATTTGACAACCTGTCCCATTTTACCAAAGTCCAAATGAAACTGGCCTGAGCTGCCAAAATTCGAATTTTTTTCAAAAATTCTGATCGGGAAATTAATTGATTGACATTAAAATCAAATCCATACAGTGTAAGTATGTGATCTGAACAATCTGAAGTTAAATTTATCGAGACTCGAGTTCATGCATTTTAGGCTAAACTTACTTAAAAACACTAATATGACCTACAGCATAAATTTCAGAATCTGAGACCAGCTTTGTAGGTCAGCGAAAAATGAAATTATTGACATTGGATGGAGGGAACTCCATACAGTTGGTGTTTTACTCCAAAAAGTAAACAAAATTCAAATAATCCGGACGAACGTTCGTTCACTCTAAGCCCAACTTACATGTAGTTGAAAACACTATTTTAGCGTACATTTTCAAGACTTGCAGCACTAAAATGCTTCTAGATTGCACGTCGAGAAAAATAGCTGTTAATTTCCACATTCTTTTGTTATGTGAAAATCAAAATCTTGGCAGCTCCTGTCACTTAGTTTATATTTTAATTTTTATGTTCACATTTTAAATTTAACAAACAGTGGACTAGTGGGTTTTTTTATTTAACCTACGTATATCTGGTAGAATAATTAAACACGTATAGACCCTACATGTATTAAAGTTCCCGTGGAACGATTTTTTCATCAAATTTATCACTGTTAATTTTCAAATAATACACTTGTATAAGAAGTAGTAACATTTATTTGTCAACCGCCAAAATGTATATATGTATTGTATATATATAATAAGAAGTTGTCTTACCATACGAAAGATGTTTTGTGTTTCGCCAAAATGAAGGTTAACACAATTTTCACGAAAGACGATAGACCACAAAATGACAACATAGAAAGTGGTGTTAAAATGAAACTTGGGGCTAAAATAACTACATGCGCATCCCTGATATTTAAATTGGGTTTTATTTTGTCGACAAAATTTTCGTACAGACCACAAACTGAGAGAATTATTTTCATTTCAATGTTTAGAATTTATTTTCTACTGAAATTAAACCTTCATATTCCTATTAATCAAAACGTATGAAATAAGTTCGAACATTAGTATTTAACATACAAATCAAGAAATAAATTTTAGCTTAATATTTTTTAGTTAAAACAGCGCACTTTAGGGTAGGCCTACATAATGAGCTCATACATAGTATATAGTTAAAACACTACAGCTAAAAGTGTGGGTTAAAAAAATACCCTCCATCAACATAGGAGCAATGAAACCAGTCGAAGTTGAAGAGTTTTTACAAGCTTGCCGTGAAATCGGGTCAACTGACTGGGCTGTACAGAACATACAAATACCGGCACATTTCCCATGCATAGTTCAAGCTATAGCCTCTAATGGCAGCCCACATGTTGAAGTTCTTTGGCAAACAGCCAATTTTTCACGCTGTGAGTTGAGAAGGCCGATAAAATCCGCTAGAGGCTCAAATTCATCTCGTCCAGGCCACATTCTAAGAGAATGGATCGAAGAAAATCCTACTTTTTATAAAACTAAGCATTCAGATGTCGAAAAAAAATCCAATAAAATTGATGAAAAATTCGAAACGTTGATTCTAAACAATGAAAATTAGCAATTGTAGAATAAAATTTGTTATAAAGAGTTAAATAACTGCATGTTTCGGGGGGAAATTAGATATTTCATTGTGTATACACGCGAATCGTAAGATTGGTCGATTGATTGACGTTTCACTCACTTAAGATTATTTCATGGCGGCCTCGTGCCTCTGAGGCCCCACCAATGATAAACATAAAACGCTTCAACTCAGTCGCCCAATAACGTCAACAAAAAAATTAAAAATATTATGAGTGGGAAACTGATACAAGTAGATATTACTTTGTATGTAAATTAGTAATCGTTCGTTGCTTAACTTAAACTCTATTAGGAATCCGTCATTGTCGATGTAAATTAATCAGCGATGATTGCTAGATGTTTTACGCCACAGTCAAGATAACGTCATTTACATGACAGCATTCCACGGTTTATTTACTTAGAGGACGATGGGGAATACGGGATCTGACCTAGCGAGAAATGACGGTCCTTCCGTTGATAACTCGAGATGACCCAACTCAATTAATAATAAGTATATTTCTGTAAATACACAGGACTGTAATGCACATACAGACAGCGTCTGCGACCTGTGTGCATTGTCGCTCATGCGTTGATTTTCAGCCATGCTTCTGCAATTTGTGAATGGCACTTTACCTTATCACACTGTCATGGGTTTAAGAAGGACCATGTGTACGTGCTCTTTCTCATCTAAAAATCAAACCAACAGGAGTGGACGTTATATTGATCAGGCTTATCAAGGTGCAGGCGTTTTTATGAGTACGGCACTCTAGGGGAGTCATATCGTCGCTGCGGAATGAATTAATTAATTGTTTAACATTTTGCGCCACACTTTAAGAAGATTATTTCACATGTACATTGTAAGGGACGACAAAAACTTGGTGCTCAGAAAAAAAAAGCCAAAATCCTTTATAGGTAAACTGTATACGTCTAATATATTTATGAGCACTAAAACACACGGGCACAGGGAAAATCTTCTTGTCTAAAATAACCATGGAGACAAGTTTCTAATTGTGTTAAAAAGAGGTATATCATTTAGACCTTTACACCCCATAAATTGTTGTAACAAACCAAACCTATGATATTTCATTAGGTTGACGACTGACAAGAGCTAAGCCTTGGTCAGCAGAATTTCTGGAATCCTTTTGTAACACATTGACAATGGTTACACATCTTAACTATGGCAAGAACATCGGTGGACTGAGATTCATCAGTTGATCGGAGAACACCTCCGAGTGGAAACGTGTTTAGATAGCTACCCCCTCTTTAATATCTAGGATACATTTCAACAATTGTATCTGTGTTTTTTTTCAATTTGTTGAAGCTATAAAGATTAAATTAAAATTAGTCAAGAAAAAAGCCCCTGTCATATGGTTGACCCATATACATGTTCTTTCTCAGTCCACCGATGTTCTTGCCATAGTTAAGATGCGTAACCATTGTCAATGTGTTACAAAAGGATTCCAGAAAATTCTACTGACCAAGGCTAAGCTCCTGTCAGTCGTCAACCTAATGCAATATCATAGGTTTGGTTTGTTACAACAATTTATGGGGTATAAAGGTCTAAATGATATACCTCTTTTTAACACAATTAGAAACTTGTCTCCATGGTTATTTTAGACAAGAAGATTTTCCCTGTGTGTTTTAGTGATCATAAGTATTATTTTCAGCTAAGAAAGCAAAAAGGAGATATTTAATAATTCAAAATGGCCGTGACAAAATTAGTTTTTGACACACCATTTGGTCATAAAAAGAAGAAGAAAAATATTGGATCAAAACTTATACAGTAGAATTAGTAATCATAATTATATAATTAAAAATAGCCACCACATTATGTGACATGCCCCTTTTTTAACACAATTAAAAACTTTGCCTCCATGGTTACCGTTATTTTAAAATTTTCCTGCGTTATCAAAAATATTATGTGACAAACAGATAAAACTTCAAGCGGATCACCCACTTGTCAATTTACCTGTGATTAAAATCCTTAACCAAAACAAATCTTGCTTGTGATCGTATCTGATTGGGGTGCGAGAAACAAAAATTTAGATATCGCAGATAAACAAATTTTGACAATCAAATAACCCGCAGAGCAGTGTCTTGCTCCAAACAACAGCTTTATCAAATTTACCTCTACAGTTTACACGTAACAAAAAAATTTGATCGTGCTTGACTGTGAGGGAATTATGGTTCTTCACACAAGTTTATTCCCATTGTTTGCCGGGTCATGTGATTTAACAGCTGCCCCTATTTGGTCTCAAAACATGTATCGTGCACGGCAGGCTCAACGGGAGCCTGTTTCACAAAGCGGCGTAGATGTATTTTTTGCGTAATTTTCATACTAACGTATCTCTACAGTATGGGTTACTAAGGCATTTACGTAAAAACTTACGCTACTTACTAAACTTACTAAAGGCATATCTGTCTTTGTTTACAGACTAAATGTATATTTGAAAAACAAAAGTTGAAACGAAACCTGCGCGTTAGTTCCCTTGTAGTTAAAAAAAGGGTGAGCAGAAAATATGCACATTTTCCCTAACTACAGTAAGAATTCCGCTAATTCAAGGACGAGCAATGTGAAGATAACAAATTATTAGGCTGCTTTCTGCTATGTTTGGTCTAAAACAACAACAATAGTGATTGCTCGATATGATTATCGGTCGCTCCATGCAGGAGGTAAGACACCCAACAAAAAGTCTCAAACTTTTAGAGTGCTTTTCGTAATGTTTTGAGTACTTGAATTAGCGGAATTCTTACCGTACTCGAAAAAACTCTTCAAAAGTTGACGTCATACACGACCTCCAATGTGTACAAACTACCACGGAGCTGCGTTGACAGAGCAGACATTACGTCACAACTGTGAGGGCGAGTACACAAAGGAGGTCGTATTTGACGTCATGTCACGGAGATGATTCGTAAGCATTGAAAACCGACAAATGAAGCAGTGAATGCTGTATGTTCAGCGTCAGAAAACCTTTAATTCATTGATTGATTAATATTTTACACTGCACTAAACATTATGTCACTTACAGGGCGGCGTTGCCAGGTTAAGTGGGGGAGGAAACCGGAGTTTGGACTTAAAAGAGGGCTCGTAAAATCCCCAAATTGTAGAGATAAGCTAAGAGTGCTTTTAGTTAAGAGTGCTACATGTATACGTGTATATAAGTCGGCTTAGGAATGAGAAGCCGGAGCCAATGGAAATAAGTTAACATTGGATACCACGGTGCAGAAAAGACGTCATGGAAACTGTAAGTAAAGGATAAATGCCAAGTTCTTTCTGAACACCTAGCGGTGATTTGTTATTGTAAATTGAGTAAATATGTATCTAAAACATAATATTGAAACAAAACGTACTTCCAGTAAGGTCCCAGGGTGTCAAAGAAAGAGTGATTGAAAATATGCATATCTTCCGTCCCCAATCGGAAATATCTTCGTATTTGACGTCATTGTTGACATTTGGAACGTTTTCGGCATCATTTTAACAAACCACAAAGACGCTCGACTCAACGTTGTTTGTGTATGACGTCATAACAATAGTAATGTATATATCTGATGTCAACAATGACGTCACGGCGCTAAAACTAACTAATTTTCGTATCTAGGCGACAGAGAGAAAAAGAATGCCTAAGTGATTTTTTTAGGTTTAGTGTCTGAAATCTCATTTGGCTTTTGGCTGAGTTCGTAGGTCTATACGGTGCATGTTTTTAAACAATTGATAACCAAATAGGAGGCATCGACTTAAACTTGTAATTTATCCTTTAATAACATGATGCAGTTCCAACGCAAAACTGGCACAAGTGAATGAACACTTCAACAGCATACATAAGTATGGTTACCATTGTCAACTAGATAATCCCCAGCATGCTTTGCAGTAATGATCCTCTGGCTGCGTCTGGCATTTACACGAAACAGCCATCACACAGTTTTTCATAGTTTTGCTATGAGATGGACATGATTGCGTGTTTGGGCTTTTTCGTTTAAAAAAAAAAAATTTACCAAAAATTTTTACCTAAAGGAAATCATGCAGAGAAGCAAAGAGCTACAGTTAATATATGCATTAGATCAACTTGATGTACAAATTTGAGTCAAATATTATCAAGTGATGGGCTGCTCATGGACAGTACACTAAACACCAACAATTTCTAAAGATACACATAATGGACTATTCCACAGAAAAATGACTTTATGTTAAGGGTATGAAACAAACCATTGAAGAAAAGGGGAAAGAAAAAATAGGTTGTCCTTCATGCAAGACCACACAAAACAACTCTTTCAACTGAAGCATTTCCTAAGGGAAGATTCAGGTTAAAAAGAAAATATTACATAATCTAATTTAGATGTCGCATAATGCAACCAAAATTATCATAAATGGCTGACAACACACCATCTATCCATAAGGAAAATGCTGAGTGGGAATTGTAATGATAAAAAATCTTCAAGTTATGGAGTGCAAGCAACCAAAACATGACTAAAACAGAATATTACATAATTATGGAACTGAATATAGATGTCATCCAATATAGATGTCATACTATGAAACCGAAGAAGTCATAAATGGTCCATGACACACCATCTACCAATAAAGTATATGGTGTGAAACTATTGTAAAGATCGGATCAAAACTCTTTAAGTTATGGAGTGGAAGGGAATCCGAGACGGACGGACGACACTGGTGATACCATAATACAACAGACGTTTTAAGTCGACGAATAAAAATTCTGTTGTCAACAGAATGGAAACAATACAACAGCCATTATAATCTGGCCCCCCTATATTTTTGCAGATACTGATTCGTGCGACCCAAGAGGTTGTCAAAAGGAAACTAAAGCCACGTTCAGGTCGAGTAAAGATCCGATCTGATCGTCGTAAGCTCCAGTCTGTAGTGAATCTGCGATCAATCAGTCGGAGAACTTTTTTCGACAAAAGCGGCCTTAGGACTCTTCAGACCGGTCTCAGACTGACCAGTATTACGATCGTAAGGATAGAAACATGTTCTATTTTCTCCCGATCAATCTTAAGGTCACAGCCAATCAGCGACCTACTCGAAGATGTTGTATTGTTACGTCATTCCCAGTGGCGTGCCAGTCTGCAGAATATAGTGACGAAATTCCCTTCCGATCAACTGATCGCGTCGACCTGAGCGGGCTTAAAGACTGATCAGCCGGTAATTGTTTGGCTGAATGATAAATCAGTCTCAGTCGACATGAACGCTATTAAGATTCAATCACAGACAATCGCATCGGATCTTAACTCGACCTGAGCTGGGCTTTAGGGTTGGCAAATTCTCAGTTTCAAAGAGATATACAGTAAATCACTACAATTCACTTTAATAGTGAACAGGTTATGCCCCGCTCAGGTCGAGTTAAGATCCCATCTGATTGTCGGTGACTGACTCTTAAGACCATTTATGTCGACGGAGGCTGGTTCATCATCAAGCCAAACAATTTCCGACAGGTAAATCTTAAGCCCTGCTGAGGTTGATGCGATCAACTGATCAGAATGGAACTTCGTCATCATGTTAGGCCGGCTGGCATGCAACTAGGAGTGACGTAACAAAACCACATCACCGAAACGCCGAGAAAAAATGCTCATGTGATGAAATATAGGTCTCTGATTGGCTGCGACCTTAAGTCAAGATTGATTAGAAGAAAATAGAACATGTTTCTATCCTTACGATCGTAAGACTGATCAGTCTGGGACCGATCTGAAGAGTCTTAAGGCCGCTCAAGTCGAAAAACGTTCTCCTACTGATTGATCACAGATTCACTGCAGAGTGGAGCTTACGACGATCGGATCGGATCTTAACTTGACCTGAGCGGGGCTTTAGATTGAAAATAATGGATTGATTCTCTGCATATACACTATGATAGATGTAACGACAAGGCAAAAAACTTAAGTTTTTGATGCTGCAGTTATCACACCGTAAATATTTATGATCACTAAAACATACGGGCACAGGGAAAATCTTCTTGTCTAAAATAACCATGGAGACAAGTTTCTAATTGTGTTAAAAAGAGGTATATCATTTAGACCGTTACACCCCATAAATTGTTGTAACAAACCAAACCTATGATATTTCATTAGGTTGACGACTGACAAGAGCTTAGCCTTGGTCAGTAGAATTTCTGGAATCCTTTTGTAACACATTGACAATGGTTACGCATCTTAACTATGGCAAGAACATCGGTGGACTGAGATTGAACCCCATGAATTTTGCTACAACCCATTATTTCTTAATAATATCACTCTTAGATTATTTCACTTCAATAGCTAATCGAGAAATGAAAACAAGGTCTAGGTCAAAAGGAAACCTCCCAGCCTTCGCGGTATACTTCCCTTGGGAATCCTTCAACATAGGGAGATGAGATTAAACCCCAGCCTTAATAGACTGGTGAGATTTGAGGCTGGGTTTCAACAATGAAAGGCTTGTGCCAACGTGATAGACTAGCGTTCTACCGACTGAGACATTATGGCCCCTACCTTTTTTAAGTAGCATCTTCTAGTCAAGATCCACCCCTTTATACTGTTCTTTAGTTGCTGGAATCAACATATAATGGAGTGTAATGATTGATTGATTGTTTGGGGCTTAATGTCACAATTATTACATTTTGCCTCTTTTGGGATAGAACAAGCCTTTATGGCTTTACTCCCGCCATATTTCAATTCTACAACTCCGACAAATCTTGTGAAACATTTTTGGGTGAATAAAATACAATACAATTCCAGTATAAATGACAAAAAAGTATCAACCGACAAAAAGACCAAGCCCCGCTTCCCCCTCCAACCACCCATCCCAATCTTAATTGTGACAATAGGCTCCATAGACCATAAAATGACAGGAATCCTTTACTTAATGTAAGCCAGCAAATATGACCATAGCCGCACTCTGACTCATGTGTCTCTTTCCTGTGTTACTTACTTGCCGGTCAGGAAGAGCCACACATCAAACCACCATTGAAAGGGTGGGATAACTATTATCTGTCAACAGACTTTTCAAAACCCCGCTATCATGTGATGCGAGAGTTACGTTGTCATCAAATTGTCCAGCTATTGAGGAAATTCTCGGACATACTGCGGACCATGTGACAGGTTGTCATTGTACGAGGAGAGTTTGAAATCTGTAAGGCCAATTTTTACGTTTTCTTCTTATGAAGAGGGATTTGGTAGATTTACAATGAAATTCGAACAAATTAATGAGTAAAATGAAAAGAGGAATGCTTTAAATGTGTGTTGAAGGTAAAATGTAAAAGGCAGGTAGGATTAATAGATATTTGAAACTTGGTTTAATTCTGAAAGCCGAAGTCCTTCCAAACAATTCATTTAAACGCCGTAGCTAATATGACCAAAGCAAAGCCACAGTGCCCCAACAAAGAGGGTTGGTGTGTTATGAATCGGTTGGTCTGTCATGAAAAACATCATAATCATTGCGATTATAAGGGGGAAAAAAAGTATTCTACAACGAAAGTATCGCATAGTCATGCACGATGCTACAAGAGCTTGTTACGTCAAGAGCCTCTAAATTCCTTTTACATACCACAAGTGACGCCAATAGTCTTCCAGCCTATTGCAACAAAAGGCTTATTAGAGAAAAACAAACCTATGACAGAATCAATAAATTGTCTGAAAACGACGTAAAAAATAAGAAAAGAATTTTGAAACCAAGTCAACTATTGAATTGTATAAATAATGCTTAAAACTACAGATATATTTATATCCTAATGCTTCAGGAGACTAAAGAAGACAGGGAAATCAACAAAAAATCAACATAAAAGCGCTTGTCCTTTATAAGGGAAGACAGGGAAATCAACAAAAAACATAAAAGTGCTTGTCCTTCATAAGGGAAGACAGGGAAATCAACAAAAAACATAAAAGTGCTTGTCCTTTTAATATAAGGGAAGACAGGGAAATCAACAAAAAACATAAAAGCGCTTGTCCTTTTAATATAAGGGAAGACGGGGAAATCAACAAAAAACATAAAAGCGCTTGTCCTTTTAATATAAGGGAAGACAGGGAAATCAACAAAAAATCAACATAAAAGCGCTTGTCCTTTATAAGGGAAGACAGGGAAATCAACAAAAAACATAAAAGCGCTTGTCCTTTTAATATAAGGGAAGACAGGGAAATCAACAAAAAACATAAAAGCGCTTGTCCTTTATATAAGGGAAGACAGGGAAATCAACAAAAAACATAAAAGCGCTTGTCCTTTTTAAGGGAAGACAGGGAAATCAACAAAAACATAGAAGTGCTTGTCCTTGATAAGGGAAGACAGGGAAATCAACAAAAACATAAAAGTGCTTGTCCTTTATATAAGGGAAGACAGGGAAATCAACAAAAAACATAAAAGCGCTTGTCCTTTTTAAGGGAAGACAGGGAAATCAACAAAAACATAAAAGTGCTTGTCCTTGATAAGGGAAGACAGGGAAATCAACAAAAAACATAAAAGCGCTTGTCCTTTTTAAGGGAAGACAGGGAAATCAACAAAAAACATAAAAGCGCTTGTTCTTTATTAGGGAAGACAGGGAAATCAACAAAAACATAAAAGTGCTTGTCCTTGATAAGGGAAGACAGGGAAATCAACAAAAAACATAAAAGCGCTTGTCCTTTTTAAGGGAAGACAGGGAAATCAACAAAAAACATAAAAGCGCTTGTTCTTTATTAGGGAAGACAGGGAAATCAACAAAAAAACATAAAAGTGCTTGTCTTTTATAAGGGAAGACAGGGAAATCAACAAAAAAACATAAAAGTGCTTGTCCTTTTTAAGGGAAGACAGGGAAATCAACAAAAACATAAAAGTGCTTGTCCTTGATAAGGGAAGACAGGGAAATCAACAAAAAACATAAAAGCGCTTGTCCTTTTTAAGGGAAGACAGGGAAATCAACAAAAAACATAAAAGCGCTTGTTCTTTATTAGGGAAGACAGGGAAATCAACAAAAAAACATAAAAGTGCTTGTCTTTTATAAGGGAAGACAGGGAAATCAACAAAAAAACACCAAAGCGCTTGTCCTATATAAGGGAAGACAGGGAAATCAAGAAAAACATAAAAGTGCTTGTCCTTGATAAGGGAAGACAGGGAAATCAACAAAAACATAAAAGCGCTTGTCCTTTATAAGGGAAGACAGGGAAATCAACAAAAACATAAAAGCGCGTGTCCTTTATAAGGGAAGACAGGGAAATCAACAAAAACATAAAAGCGCTTGTCCTTTATAAGGGAAGACAGGGAAATCAACAAAAAACATAAAAGCGCTTGTCCTTTATAAGGGACACTGACAACGACCAAACAAAAGATCATTAAAATTTGTCTTCCATTTGTGTTAGGGTCCCAGATGTCTGACCATTGGTAACTTTCCTAGCTCTCATGGACCAGTGGCTATAAAGTTTTATTTGAAGATTTGATTTTCTTCTTTGCTATGCATAGAGATTAGACCTAATTTAGCGTTGGCACATGTTTGTTTAGATCTGCCAAACATAGTAACTTTCAAATATATTTTTGGGGCGGAAAATCGACTTGCAGCCCTTCATTCGGTATCGATTTCTTTTTTTTTAATACTGATCTAAAGGTCATTGAAAAACCTTAAACTGTTTGACGGTATGCCCCTTTAAAGTGACATGACCAGCGAAATGAAGATCGTTAAAATGTGTGCTATTCTACTGATCATGCAAATATAGAGACAAGGTTTCCAGATGGCCATTGGTAACTTTCCTAGCTCCCAATGACTGCTGGATAGCAGGTTTTCTTTGAGGATTCCTTTGTTTGCTGTGTTGTGGTAAAAAAAAAATTACTGTGCAGTAAAGCCCTGTGTGGCTGCACATGTGGTGCCTTCTCAGCTGTTTGTTAACGGACTGTCAGACAGAAAACAATGGCAACAGGGAATTCCCGAAATGACTCTGTTAGTGCACATTTTTGGGCAGAGCCTTTCATCCCAGGTAAATCTCTTATTATTTTTTTGAATCTGAAGATCAAAGAAGAACCACAACAAACTTGAGGATGTATGGTGGAGTGTTAGGACCAGATGCAACTCAAGCAGGGTGGTGCATATTGGACACGTACACAATTCCATAAAGTCGCCTTGGGTTAAATAGCTTAGTGTTCATACCAATATTTATATTTTGATCCTAGAATTGGTTTATCACTGAGGCACATTTTGAGTTGCATGTATATCTTGAGCTTGCGTACAGCGTGTCGCTATTTTCGCGGAAGGACTTCATTCTGTGCAAATTTATCTCCCTTAACATCGATTGAAGATAATTAACTTTTAGCGTGAAGTTCCAAACCTGAGGGTGATCAAAGCAACAATCATTCCCAATGGGTAACAGAAGTTTGATTTCTTATCTAGATTTATGTTTTATCTGACAGCCAAAAATATACCTTTTGTCCTTTTACTTCTATGTCAAATTGCACTCAATTACTGATTTTGACAGAAATAACTTTCTACAATAGAGTCGCCTTTTTGAGCCATGGTAAAATCTACACAGCCATTCCTTGTTTTACCGTGACAGATTATGATGTTTCAACCCATTCATAAAACATCGCACTCATGGAAATGTAAGAGTTGTCTTTCCTTCCCTCATAGAGTCTTAAACAATCAGCAACTCAAGGGGTGTACAGCTGCCATTCTGTCTCAGCTAGTAGGAAATTGCAAGTGTTGGATAAACTGCGAGAAGTTTTACTCGCATCCAATCAAAAGTCGCTAAACGATTTACGGGTTGAACTATAATATGCCGGGCAAGGTAAAACACAGAATGGCTATGGAGATATTACCTTGGCTTGAGAAGATGACGAAGAGTACAATCTACATACATCATTCCTTGTTGAGACGGACTCAAAAATAAATTGCCGTGTGTTTTTAAATCTTCAGGGTTTTTTCCCCTCTATTGTTCATGAACTGCGCCAATTGTATTTGTAGAAATAAAAGGTTTAGGTACATTATGGTATTTGTTCCTTTCTTTATAAATACCCGGTATTCCCAAATACATGTATTTCCAAATGCCTATCTAAAATACAAGCAAAAATGTTAATACAATAAAAAACGAGGTCGCAGGAATTTTGTTGCCTCTGCTTCAATGGCTAACATGGCGGTGCATTCTTGGTTACTCTTGCTTTCGGAAAATCTTAAGTTTATTAAGTGTCCTAAGTCTTGAAAATGTACGATAAAGTATTGTTTTGAACTAACTTTGGCTAAGAATGAATGAATGGTCTTCCCGTTTATTTAAATTTTGTTTACTTTTCGAACATATTTTCGGTTCGTACAGGCCACACACTGTATGGATTTTCCTCATTCCATGGCCGATCATCTAGTTTTTCAATGGCCTTAAATGTCTCTTACTGTCGTGACGATCAGAAATTATGAAAAAAGTGTGAATTTTGACAGCTCATGCCGCTTTTATGCCAAGACGATATTTTTACAATGTATGACACTACACTATGATAGTTTTTGATACATGTTCTCGTACAAAGTGATTTTAAACGGAAATGTTAATAAAATTTGCTATTAAACTCATATATTTAATTATATTTAGAATAAATTGGGAAAATTTTACGGCATTAATGATCTACCTGCCCAGCTATATACCATACAGAATAAATAGTGAAGTCAGAAATCAGAAGCTATGTAGCCTACAGCTACACTACAAACCAATTTTCTCTCAACCCTGATCTCCAGACTGGTTTTGTGTTACACCCAGACGCCGGGGCTCTGTGACACAGCGCGGCGGGGTCAGTTCGTTAAAAGCCTCAGCCGGTATGAGCGACTCGGTCAACAAAATTCGGGGCTTTCAACCGCACGGCTGACTCGCCGTAAACACAGATTGCCAGCGAAAGTACCGTGCGGTCGTATGCAGACCTTATAACGTTGGCCTGCTGACTGAGTCGTCAGTGACAGCTCTAAAGAACGTCCCCCAAAGATAAGTTATTCACCAAAACCTAAACTGATTGCTTCTCACAGACCACTATACTTACCAGCAACGCCATCAAAAGTCACACTCGTTTCGTAGCAACCATTAAAAAGTTATCACTTCGTAAAGTTTCCAATTTGCCCAGCCCATGTCTAGCGCCATGCAGTTGCTGCTGTTTACAGCTTTGACAGCTAGACATGTCAAACCGATAGAAATAATCAGAGCAACTTAAAAACCCTTAAATTACTTTTCTAAATTTATGAAGAAATGAAACAAAAAGAAACTTAAGTTAAAAACCTTGACATCTTTGCAAGGCAAAATTCTTCATGTACATTTTTATTTCCTTAAAAATTACGATTTGTCTGCGTTGTATTAGCCTGATAATTGTCTTCTTACATTCGGACTATTTCTGTCCGCCATATGCTATCAGCTGTTCTTACCAGCTGGAACCGAATCGTGGAGAGTTTGAAGGCCACGTGGTTTTCCATAGCCGACAACATGGACACGGAAGTGTTGACATCTGTTGAACAAATTCAGAAAGAAGTTTCTGAAATTAGAAAACTTGGGAAAAGATGGGGATTTGAAGATGAGGAAATTGATGCCTATATTACAGAGGCACTGGAATCTTCGAATCAGCCACCTGTTACGAAAAAGAAAGCTCCCAAAGGAAAATGTCGCAAATATTTTGGATACGCTGCAAAAATTGTGATGGCATTTTGGATAGTGGTTTTATCGGTGTCTGTGATTTTGGGGTTTGTGGATGAAAAACGCTTGATGCCTGTCATGAAACATGTGGTTGATTTGTCGTATCCACTTCTAAGATACACTCGACTGTTTGGCATCAGGCTTCATCACATTTCTAACTTCTCGGGTACGTCCTAGCTAAGTCCGGGTTTCCGACTCCAAAAAGACTATTAGTATTACTATTAGTACTCTATTTTCCATTTGCCGTAATGTTAACGTTTGGCTCTGTCACTTGGGTAGAAACATTCACCCAGCTAAAAGCCCTGGTGGGAAGTTTTCAACGTGACGGACCTATTCTATATCCTGTCCAGTACTCTATTACTATTAGTATTTTTTTCTGTTTTTGTAAACATTGTAACAAAGAATCTTTTGACGTTTGGTCACAAGCTCCGTTAGCTCCGGCATGTAGCGTTAATGTGCGCTCTTAGGCTAGCTCATTAAAATATTGTTCTACAAGTTACAATTAGCTCTCGGTATAAAAAAAAGGTCGAGTTGATTTTTTAAAACTGATTTATTTTTTCGCAAATCTAAAATGGTTAATTTACTTTAAGTGTGAAATCTCCAATACCGATCGGCGCTTGACTACACGTCAGGTCAGGTGTCTACAGCACTCTGAATGGTTAATCACCCTGGTTTGTGACCTTTGCCGCAGGTCAGATCAGGCATCTGTCGGATTCAGACGTCATCTACCATAGCTGAGATGCACAAGTATAATTTCTTAGGGTTTTGTCGCTATTAAAACCACCTAAAAGTAAATGCCCATCTCATAGATCAGTATCAACAGAAAACCCTTTTTTGGTACTTTTACCCGGTAGGCAAAAATTATGAAGATTTTGCTAATTTTGTGCCAACAAAATTTTCAGTATATTTGGCAGCTTTGTGTATTCTATTGATGTTTGTGATTTGCCTGTTATTTCAGAATACTACAACTCTGAGTGTTTGATTGACAATCCTTGGTACGATAACTCTCCGGATTCCTGTTGGCATTGCCGTAACTTGAAGAAGTTGTCTGATGTCCCATCTACAAGAAAGTTGGTTTGGAAATACGAAATGGAAGCGGTTATATTTAGGGTAAACATAGTTCGCTATTCCCTTGTAGAATATGATTGATTAATGTTTTACCCCGCAATTAATATTATTTCTGAAATTCACTTATATGGCAAGTTAGCAACTTATCTTGAGTGCGTCTTAAAATACAAACAATCAAACACACAAAACAATTTTTAAAAAAACCGAAACTCAATTTTGGCAGATTATGTCTTTTTATAGCTGGACTGTATATACATCTTGACTGTATGTACATGTATTTTCACTTTCTCAGTCTACCAATATTCTTGCCATTGCTGAAGATACATAAGCATTGTGAATGTATTACGAAGAGTTCCAGACAATTCTACTGACTATTAAAGCCAAGCTCCTGTCAGTCGTCAACCTAATGGAATATCATGGATTTAGTTTAGTACAACAACTTATAGGGTATAAAGGTCTAAATGATATACCTCTTTTTTCACACAATTAGAAACTTGTCTGCCTGGTTACTTTAGACTAGAAGATTTTCCTTGTGCCCGTGTGTTTGTGTGTTCATACATGTAACTATAATATGTAATATAAATATACACGTGTGCATATCCTTAACACCTTACTCCATGTTGACATTAAACAAGTGTACTAACTTTAGAAATTCAGTTTCTTTCAGCATTATATCCTGTTTAATATGAACTGGCATTCAATGGCTATTGTAAACCTTGTCTTGCACAAAGGACTATACCACATCACAACTTGTGAAAACTGAACAAAAACCAGAATGTTCAATACAATTGAAGTCTTAAGACTCTGTGATAGGTATTTCCCCTCTATGTGAGCTCAATTGTCATGGCTCAGTACATGGTTGTACACATTGTAGATTTAACTGTTACATCTGGCCAATCAAATTGATCGACTTGATAGAGCTCACCAATCAAATTGATCCCCTTGCTGGACCTAGCCAATCAAATTGACCCACTTGCTAGGGTTGACCAATCAAATTGACCAACTTGCTAGGGCTGACCAATCAAATTGATCCACTTGCTACAACTGACCAATCAAAATGATCCACTTGCTGGATCTATCCAATCAAATTGATTACTTTTTTAGTGTTGACCAATTAAACTGATTCCTTTTCTAGCACCATTTAATTTTGTAATATTGAATCTCCAAAGCAAACTAATTATATTCATTGTTCATCTTAACCCAACAAGCAATTAACATATTGGAACCTTTGAAATCTTGTAAGCATTCAAAAGAAATATAAATATATGGAACTTTTAGAGTAAAACTATAATATTGGAAAATGTCTTGTTTTGGGGCGGCCTCTTCCAAACAAGTCAAAGACCTCAATGGCTCAGTCAGCAGAGCGATAGTTTCACTGTCCGATACAAGTCACGCATCAATAAGTCTTGGGTTCGAATCCCACTCACTATTTCCTGGTACTTGCAGAAGGTCAAGGTTTCCTTCAGGCAAAGAGCCTGGTTACTTCCCCTGCTAAAAGTTCTTAATAAATCTTAATGAATATCATATTTTGTCCCTTATCCAGGAAGCTCTGGCGAATGCAACAGACTTTTCTACCCTGAGGAAAATGTACAAAGAAAAGCGAGATCTTCTTGAACCGGAGTTACATTCAACGACCATCAGCGCCAATAGACCCAACTACCGCTCTCTGATAGATATATTTGAGGATGAAAAGGTTGAAGATGAAATTTTGAAAGATCGTGGTTTCTCATTTGTTTGGTAGGCACGACATTTATGTACTCTCACTTTATCCCTGTGGGAATATATTCTCTAATTTAAAACACTGTCTTCGAGAATACAGGAGCCTGTTTCACAAAGCGTCGTAGATGTATTTTTTTCGTAACTTTCATACTAACGACGTATCTCTACAATATGGGTTGCTAAGGCATTTACGTAAAAACTTACGCTACGCCGCTTTGTGAAACAGGGTCCTGGTCTTCTGGGCTAAAATAACCTTGCAGACCAGTTGTTGGTCTCAATTTCCCTAAAATTTGGGTAGAAAGATGGTTAAACAGCTACGAACAAAATGTCCGAGGTTTACGATAGGCATTCAAAGCTGGTTTCTTTAACCTGTAAGGCAGCTATATAAAATAGAATTAAAACACAGTAGCTAAATGAGAAAACGGCAATCATTCAATACAATGAAGCCAAATCGCATATACAATACACTGTAGCTAGATTTCATGAGAACATCCGAGCCTCCAGGGACTCCTCCTACTAAGCTGGCGTAAGATGCGCCAGTCGCAAACGTGCACATGGTCACAAGTCTGGAGGCGCAACTCTATGCTGTAAACATATGCGTAACTTTGCGCCAGCTTAGTAGAACGAGCCCCTGGTGTGATGTGCTGTGGGGTTTGGTATGGCGGACCAAAATTATTCTGCACAGAAAAGTGTGTGTGCAGTCATGTGTGTCACTACAGAGGCTTCTAAGTATATGTCCATTTCAAAGCGAGAACCACCTTGACACCCACAATGCATTTCACCTTTTCCAGTGACCTCATTATCCTTCAGGCTTTTATAAATCATTAGGATTGATTGATTGATTGGTGTTTTACGCCGCGCTCACGATTATTTCACTTATATGGCGGCGTTTTATTGTGGGAGAAAACCGGGCTCTATGCCTGGAGGAAACCCACGACCTTCCGTTGGTAACTGGCAACCATCCCACATAGATCGTTTGAGTGAAAACCGAGTCAGAAAATTTTCCAATTTTTTTTGGACTCAGTAAATCATTAGGTGTTTTTGACACATATGTAAACAAGCCCAAAAATTATTTTAAGTAGTGGATGGATAATCAGTTTTTTTTTCAGATTTCCCTTAAGTTCCCCCACCCCCACTTTTCCCTTACTGGATTCAACTTTCTCAGTGAAAAACTAAAGGATATTATTATTTCAGCATTTTGTGGAGATCAAATTCAGCGGAAAGGTAGTTTGTGTTTAAATTCCTGTGAGCAACTTTTATTGTTGTGTTGTATGTCTGGATTCTTTTTCACTATTGTCTGCATCCAATTTTATTTTTATTAGCTTCTATTACTTTTCTCTGACAATTTTTATTTATAATTATTTATTTACTGTACCGCACATTCATGACTGAAACGACAAAAAAGGTTGTTGATTGTTTGAACGTTATAAAACTCTTTTCCAGTTTGATTTGAGCATGACTTTCCTGTGTACATCTGTTTACTCCACTTTTCACAATGACCATGAAATATTAAAGTGGCATGAGCTGCCAAAATGTTGATATTTTGACGTTGAAACAGAATGTTGAAATTATCGGCTATTTTTCTCAAGACGTATAAATCAAAAGCTTTTTAGTGCTTTTAGTTTCAAGAATGTATGATAAGTATTGTTTTGATGAACTTTGACTTAGAATGAATGAATGGTCGTAACGGTTATTTAAATTTCGTTTACATTTCGAATCCTGTTCATATAGGCCACATACTGTATGGATTTTCCTCATTCCAACGCCAATCATTTAGTTTTTCGATGACCTTCAAAGCCTCTTACTGTCGTGACGATTAGAAATTATGAAAAAAGTGTGAATTTCGGCAGCTCATGCCACTTTAAGAAAGCATCTTTCTAAGTTTCTGCGGTGGCTCAGTCGGCAATGATAGCCCCTCAGTCCGACACGGGCCTTTCATCAATGTGCTGGGGTTCAAATCCACCATATAAGTGAAATAATCTTGAGTGCGGCGTAAAACTTCAATCAATCAAGCAAGTTTCTTCATTACCTTCTCTGGGTATAGGTCTGTCGAGTGATAGCCCCTCAGTCTGACACAGACCTTCCATCAATGCGCTGCGGGTTCTAATCCACCATATAAATGAAACAATCTTGAGTGGGGCGTAAAACATCAACCAACAAAGTTTCTTCATAATATGATATCCCACTCAGACCAAATAAAATTTCTTAGTGTATTTTTGCACTTGATCGCCATACATGGAAGAGTTGTCTGGTACAAGGGCAGGGGTTTCCTCCAGACAAAGAGCCCTGTTTTATCCCATAATTAACCTGCCAAACCCGGAATATAAGTGAAATAATCTTGAATCAATGCTCACTGGGCTAACATATGGCTTATGTCAATTTTAAGAGTTACCAGCGGAAGGTCATGGGTTTCCTCCGGGCACTGAGCCTGGTTTCCTCCCACAACAAAACTGGCAACGCCGCCATATAAGTGAAATAATCTTGAGCGCGGCGTAAAACACCAATCAATCAATCAATCATTATATAAACATGAATTTGTTTTTAACCGTTAGATTTCTTTTTTTGTCACAGGAATTCAGCTGCTAGTTTGGCAGTGAATCAAATCTTAAGAAACGTCTTTGGGCGTCCCCGGTTTATTAGCAGTCAGTCAGAAGTCTCCCCAGAAAAGGGTGTCCTTATTCAAGGTCCAACTGATGAACCATTTGACCTGGTAAGTATTGACTTAGATAGTGTCTTTTAGAAAGTGAGTATAACAGTATTCTCGGTATTTTGGGATTACACTTCCTTGAAAATATGGCAGAAATTCTTCTACCCTTTTTTGGGTGACGCCCGAAACGGGAATCGAGCCCGGGTCCCAGAGTATGGCACCTATCGCCAGCACATAAAGGTGTAAATGATATACCTTAACACAATTAGAAACTTGTCTCCATGGTTATATAGTTTAGACAAGAAGATTTTCCGTGTGTTTTAGTGTTCATAAATATATAATTATTTATATAATATTTTTCTGTTGTTTGTTGTAGCCTCCCCTGCCTAACCCATTTGGCTGGTACGTTCAGTTGGGGGGAACACGACGTATCCGTGTCTCCCCTTCACCCAAATGTACCCAACAGTGTCAGGAATATGAGGTCGTTCTACACCCTCAAGATGCCAGTAAGTGAAATACAATATCAGTAGAAAGTTAGCTCTCAGTCGCCTTGAAACGATGGGTCATGGAATTGAATAGTTAGCTCTCAGTCGCCTCGAAACGATCGGTCATGGAAGTGAATGCTACGCAGTTGGGAAAATAATTTGTAAAATTTTCAGAATGGCTTAGTACTATTGACCGATGTTGAATCGTCAGTAATAGAAAAAGGTTTCCTACAAGCTTTTGAGTTTGGTTTGTTCCCCGAAGATTGATTAAGGTTTTATGTTAAACTCAAGATTTTTTAACTTGCGTATATATATGGTAATGAAACTTGTCTCCATGGTTATTTTAGTCATGTCCAAAGGCGTTTTGTCGCTTGTCTGGTTTTTTTTTTAAATCTGTCTTTGTAGCACAGCAGAGAGATCAATTCTCGAGACCAGAGTCAGCGTAAAATTTGCATTTACTGTCCAGCTATCAATTAATTTTTTGTTTTCTATTTTCAGTCGTTTTCATGACGTATAATTGGAATGTCAAGCTACTCCCATACGACGGTGACTACATCAGTCTAGGATACTCAGGGCATTTCAATTGAAAAAATTTCTGTAAAAGAAAATTCAGCAATTTTCTTCAAATGGTTTTCTTCTTATTAACCCATTCACAGAGAGAAGAAATCTTATTTTGTTTAAATTACGCCTTACAGCCCAGATCTAAATTCTGTGATATCCAGCATTTCATTTCAATTTTATCTTTACCCAACACTGGCAGAATCTAAATGACGATGTTGTATAAGTTTTCACATATCTGTCGTAGCAACCTATATTGTTTCGACACATTGGTCGGACAGTTACAAAAAAACTTGAGGCCAGTATACTGCGACCCGAGGCGACTGTACCCGACTGGACTTATGTCGCGTCTCAAAATCTCAAGTGGCACAAGATAAAAAAAGACCGGACTGCAGTGAAGCTTCTGATTGGCCTACAAATTCAGACTCTCTACGGCGCTTGTCGCAAGAGTGGATACACTGTCTGACCAGACCCGACTCAACCCAATTCTGGAACAAAATATCTAGCACGTCCAGATCATTCCCGAGATCATTCCCGACAAGAGTTATGCAAATCGGTCTGCTTCAGTTGCGTTGTAGACTGGTATACACTACATTTTTTCTCTACGACGTGACGCAATTTTCCAATCGGGTCACAGCAAAACTCTTAGTTTATACCAGCCTTTTTGCTACGTCCTTTCATGACCTAGATCAAGGCGTTTATTTCATACAGATTATCCAACTTACTTAGCATAGGCTTCAGACAACAAATTTAATCTGAATTTATAAAAAAAAAATGAATTTATTAAATCCAGCATCAGCTACTTCTGAACACTACCAGAGACTGGCATCACTGAAAAACCTCTAATTAGCAATTATTTATTAAAACAATAGTAAATAATTTTAAACTATCAACATTTAGACAGCTCATAGAACTCTTGTCGGCATGTGAATGGGTTATTAAGAATTATCTGTAGATGAGCTGTTTGAAAATGATACCCAAGAGAATAAAGATTATCTATTTTTATACTTCAATATTGTTATGAAAATTTTAAAAATATATTTTATAGCATTCTGTTACCAGCTAATAATATATACAAAAATGTTAATGTTGTTTTAAGCATTTACTTTTCTAAATTTTTGAAGGATCTATTTTTATAAATTTTGATGGAAAGACTTTCCAAGTTTTCTTAACTGTTTGTTAAACTGACCTATTAAAAATATGCAGATATTGAAGCTTTTTGTTTGTTTTCCCAAATCCACAGTTACATGTAATTGGTAAATTGATATCTTTATTCAACATCTTTTGGCAGAGCGATAGTCTGTCAGTCCGACACAGGCCTTACATCGATGCGCCAAGTGTTAAAATTCCACTCAGGCCAATTAAAAATTCACAAATTTCTGAGTGAATTTTTCAGTTTATCGCCATACATGTATATGGAAGAGTTGCCAGGTACTTGCCAAAAGTCGGGAGTTTCTCCCCCCACTAAGCCTGGCAACGCCGCACACAAGTGAAATAATCTTGAGTGTGGCGTAAAACATGGATCAATCAACCAAAGAGTCTTATTTAAGAAATGAACACGTTTTTTTATGGGTTGCAACTCAATCCAGGAGTTGCAACCCATAAAAAAACATGTTCATTTCTTAAAGGGGCATGAGCTGCCAAAATGTTGGTATTTTGACGCTACAACAGAATGCTGAAATTATTGGCTATCTTTCTCAAGACGTATAATTCAGAAGCTATTTAGTGCTTCTAGTCTCGAAAATTTACGATAAAGTATTGTTTTGAACTAACTTTGGCTTAGAATGAATGAATGGTCGTCCCGGTTATTTAAATTTTGTTTACTTTTCGAACACGTTTTTGGTTCGTACAGGCCACATACTGTATGGATTTTCCTCATTCCAACGCCAATCATTTAGTTTTTCGATAACCTTTAAAGCCTCTTACTGTCGGGGCGATCAGAAATTATTAAAAAAGTGTGAATTTTGGCAGCTCATGCCACTTTAAATATCATGACCAACTCCTAAATGCCACTTAAAGAGACAAAGAGTCCTATGACAAAAATTGAATATTTCCAAAAGGGGTGTTCACGCCCAATGGGGAAGAATTTCCAGGTACTTGTCAAAGGTTGCAAAATGTGAGGACGCTTTGTCAGTAGGAAACCCCCCAACCTTCAGTGAACACTAAGCATCTTTTCCACACATAGTGGTTTAGTGAAAAACACCCTTCGGTTTCAGTTTTATACATCAATGCAGTTTAGAACAGAACTTTTATTAATGATTATGTGGGATGGTTGTCAGTTACCAACTGAAGGTCGTGGGTTTCCTCCGGGCATAGAGCCCGATTTCCTCCCACAATAAAACTGGCAACGCCGCCATATACTGTAAGTGAAATAATCTTGAGCGCGGCGTAAAACACCAAACAATCAATATATTAATGAAAAATAACATCGACTGGAATAAAACCGCAAAGGGTTTGTTTTATTCCTGAATATCATAAACAGATAATTTACTGGCTGAGGTGAAGATTGATTTGATTTTACAATATATGAAAAATGTTCTTTAACAATAAGAAAAACAAAATACGACCACTGAGCCTGAAGACCATGAAGCAAAAAAGTCTTAGTTATTGATTTAAATAGGGAAATTAATTCAATATTCAATTTTATTTGGTCTCCATGGGAATTGAACCACCCAGATGTAAAGCCTGCGCCAGACTGAGGGACTAAAACTTTCAAGTTATGCAACGACCTATGTGGGATGGTTCCCAGTTACCAGCGGAAGGTCGTGGGTTTCCTCCGGGCACAGACCCGGTTTCCTTCCACAATAAAACTGGCAACCCCACCATAGAAGTGAAATAATCTTGAGCGCGGCGTAAAACACCAAACAATCAATCAATTCAAGTCATGCATAGTTTACCTTCAGGAAGTGAATGACACTTTGTTAATTTGTTGTGATTCTTCGTTGATCTTCAGATAAGTAGAAAAATAAAAGTGATCAATCTCTGATGAAAGTCTGTAAGTCGACTTTCCGCCAAAAACATACATTTAAAGAGTTATTTGGGGAATTCCCTGTTGCTTTGTTTTCTGTTTGACAGTCAGTAAACAATGCACCACATAAACACCCACAACGGGATTGTACTGCACACCTAAGGTCCATTCACAGTCAGTAATCAAAGCAGACAAAGGATTCCCCAATTAAAGCTCGCTATTCAGCGGTCAGTGGGAGCTAATGAAATTTACCAGTGGCCATCTGGAAACCTCATCTATATAAAAACAGTAGCCAAATTATCCTTTCCAGAAAATTCTACTGACTGAGGCTAAACTCCTGCCTGTCGTCAACCTAATGAAATATCATGGGTTGTGGTTTATTTTAACAAACTTATGATTGGGTAAAAACGTCTAAATGATATGCCCCTTTTAACACAAAAAGAAACATTTCTCCATGATTATTTTAGACAAGAAGATTTTCTCTGCACCCGTGTGTTTTCGTGTTCAAAAATATATAAAAACCGTCGAATAGCCAAAATTTTACTGATTTTTGTTCCCGGCTTGTCCCTTTCAAATTTCTTTATGAACAAGGGCTTAATTGCGATGAAAAATGATTAAAGGTACACTTGTCGTATCAGTGCAGATTTGTCGTATCAATTTGAAAAATAGAAATTAAAAATTGTTGTATTTTGATTTGTGAAGTACGTGTAATGTCAACAAAATATCTTGTCATAGTAATGTCAGATGGTTGACCCATTTTATGAACCCATCCAGAGAAATACAGATACATGTAATGGTTTTGGCCTGAGAGTTTTAGTAAACTCAACACATGCGCTCCACTACGACTGATTAATCTACATTATAGAACCTATTTGTTTAAATTTCAACAATTGAAATTCTACGTTCATATGAAAGATTTTCATTTCTCTATTCGATGAACATGCATGTATATGGATGCCGTATCATGTAACCAACAATACCTAAATTGTTCCCGACACACCATCTACCTCGTAGGTATTTATACTCTATAAATTGCCAGGATCAGGTCAAAACTAAAATAGATATGGACTAAAAGAGAATATTACATAATGTAAACTAGATGTCATATCATGCAACAAAAATTGTCATAAATGGTTGACAACACACCATGTATCGTATAAGGTAAATGCTGTGAAAGAATTGTAAAGATCAAAACTCTTCAAGTTATGGAGCGCAAACAGCCAATACATAATCTAATATGGACGCTGTATTATGAAACCATCTTAAAACTAAAAGAGAATATTACATAATCTAATATGGATAATGTAGTATGAAACCAGGGATGTCTTAAATGGTTCCAGACAAACCATCTACCCACAACTGTTATATATTTACACTGAAAAAAATGTCAAGATCAGGTAAAAACTAAAGAAGATATGGACTAAAAGAGAATATTACATAATTCAATATAGATGCCATATTATGCAACCAGAGATGTCATAAATGATTCATGACACACCACCTACCCATGAAGTGTATGCTGTGAGAAGATTGGGTCAAAACTCTTCAAGTTATGGAGCGAAGGGGAACCAAGACAGACTAAAAAAGAATATTACATAATTCAATATAGATGCCATATTATGCAAGCGAAGATGTCATAAATGATTTATGACACACCTTCTACCCAGAAGGTATATGTTGTGAAAGGATTGTAAAGATTAGATCAAAACTCTTCAAGTTATGGAGTGGAAGGGAATCGAGACGGACGACGCTGGTGATACCATAATACGAGCAACTTTTTTTAAGTCTGGCATATAAACACCTAAGCTAAGTGCAATCCAACTTAGAAGTGATTGATTGGTTGGTGACTTAATCTTGAGGTATGGGGGAACCTGGGTGGCTCAGCCATGGTCTGAGTGGGATTGGATTGATTGATTGATTGATTTATGGAAAGCCTTTATCGGACTACGAGACTATCACTGACTGAGCAGCTAAAGCTCCACGGTTATAGCCCGGATTATTGGTCTAACGGCGACTGGTATTATATTACTTGTAATGTGTCTCGTGGCTTTTATGTTGAATACAAAGGAAAACGAAACAAAATTTGGCGGCGCCCAGATTTCTCGGATACCACCGTTATAGCAGAATACAAACTACTTCAAATTTTACAGATTATCTTGCCAAGATCCTTTGAACCATGTCATTACATTACAAAGTGTTCCAGAAAGTTCTACTAACTCAGGCCAAACTCCTGTCTGTCATCAACCTTATGAAATATCATGGTTTTTAATTTATTTCAACAATCTAACAAACTCCCTTTTTAACACAATTAGAAACTTGTCTCCATTGTTATTTTAGTCCTGAAATGTTTCCCCTATGGCTGTGTGTTTTAGTGCTCATAAATATTTCAGAAAGGCCAGGCCAGTAAGTGGGCCTTAAATATTATACTAAGAACTTGAGGTTTTAGATGTACTGTCCATAACAATGTCATGAGTCGGGGTTCAAATCCCACTCAGTCCAAAAAAAAAAATTGGAAAATTTCCTGGCTGGGTTTTCACTCGAACGACCTATGTGGGATGGTTGCCAGTTACCAACGGAAGGTCGTGGGTTTCCTCCGGGCACAGAGCCCGGTTTCCTCCCACAATAAAACTGGCCACGCGGCCATATAAGTGAAACAAGGCATCGCAAACGATACAAATCCCCTCGCGTGCAAACACAAGAACTCTGATGCAAAATGGGGGCTGGGGTTATTGCAGGACATTGAAATAACATCAGTTGTCATTTGCACTGAACTGCAATAGACATGTTATCAGGCATGGGCTAATTGCCTGATAAATATGGTATATATTATTCATTCAACAGTATCTGGTTACGCATCACACCAGCAGCTTGATTTCCTGAAAGTGATTATAATTATGTATGTATCTAAGTGCATTCTCATTTGTGCAGAAGGTGTGATTGGCATAGTACATGATTATTTTCTTGGATGGAGACCCATTCAAGAAAAATATAGAATGCAATATAGTCACATGAAGACTATAGGTGTCAAATATACTACTGCATGGTTTGCGCTGGGTATTTTATAAATGGGGTCCTTTCCTAAATAAATGGGGTCCTTCTGTATGTCCTGAAAATTAGTGGGGTTCTTTTCAGTTTCAATGCTTGAAAAAGATACATGGACGGCTTCAACACAAACCCTGCATTGTAAACACTTTGTGAGAGATTTATTTTCGCGTGAATACGTAAGTAGACTAGTACAATGCATGATGGTCTCATCATTTGCCAATTTAAATACTCGCAAATAAATAAGGAGAAACCAGATCATGAAGTAATTAGGAAAATATAAGTGATTTGCAGTATTGGTGAGGGTCTACTAGGTAAATTCTTAGATACTTGAGTAATACCTGTGATGATGGTGGCATATCCTCGGGCATGCGGAAATGTTTGCATCAGAATGCAGCATACACAGCCATGTGATCCGAATAGTAATTAAATACTATTCCTGTGTCAACAGGTGTCATGTCCTTTACATAGATATGGTCTAGAATGCCTCCAAATTTGTGTGTTGGATGATACTTTATATACCACCAGGCAGTGTCGGGCCCGATTGACGGAGACATGGAGTTGTGTTCAAGGGTAACCACTTTCACACCATGCTGGACCCATATATGAAGTTTGGTCACAATCCGTTAACAAGTTTCGGGAAACTCAAAATACGCCCGGAAAGGCACAGTCACTGTAGCCATACCAAAACAAATCCTTCCATATATATATTTTTGAATATATGCAATGGGTCCTTCAAATATGAAATCTCATCTGGTGTTAAATGTCCAGGTCTTCAGCTTGGAGTCCAGTTAATTCTGACTGGTCAGTGGGTTCAATCACTGACCAGGATGTTTGCCACATTTTATATAGGTATAGAACAGAGCCTAATCTCTGAGATGGTCAATGGTGTGTAAATATACAAGTCTTATCTGTTTACACTTACAACCTTGTCAAACATATCTTTAAGCAGCTATATTTGCTTAACCATATGGGTAATAAAACTGAATTGAAGAGCCTTTAAAACAGAGAAATAATTCTAAACTTTTTAGGTTTTGGCCACCACAGCTATCACTAAATTATCCAAGGAAGCTGACACACTTTCTACCCATAAGCTATATCCTCAGAAAAATTTGTCCAGATGGAATCAAAACTTTGAAAGTTATGGAGCGGAAGGGAATATTACATAATCCAATATAACTCCCATATTATGTAACCAGTGATGTTTAAAATAGTTCGTGACACACCTTCTACCCATAAGGTGTATACTCAGAAAAAATTGTGCAGATGGAATCAAAACTTTAGAAGTTATGGAGCAGAAGGGAATATTACATAATCCTATATAATTCCCATATTACATTTAATGTAACCAGTGATGTTAAAAATAGTCTGCCAGACAGCCGGACGGATGGAGATGATACCATAAAACTGAATTGAAGAGCCTTTAAAACAGAGAAATAATTCTAAACTTTTTAGGTTTTGGCCACCACAGCTATCACTAAATTATCCAAGGAAGCTGACACACTTTCTACCCATAAGCTATATCCTCAGAAAAATTTGTCCAGATGGAATCAAAACTTTGAAAGTTATGGAGCGGAAGGGAATATTACATAATCCAATATAACTCCCATATTATGTAACCAGTGATGTTTAAAATAGTTCGTGACACACCTTCTACCCATAAGGTGTATACTCAGAAAAAATTGTGCAGATGGAATCAAAACTTTAGAAGTTATGGAGCAGAAGGGAATATTACATAATCCTATATAATTCCCATATTACATTTAATGTAACCAGTGATGTTAAAAATAGTCTGCCAGACAGCCGGACGGATGGAGATGATACCATAATACAGCCCGCTTTTCAAGCCGGGCGTATAAAAAATGAAGTAGCTAGAGCGCTGACAAAGATTTTCTATAAATAGTAACAGTGACCTTGACCTTGGCACCCTGAAATACGAACTTGTTCGAGGTATTCCCATGCTAGACCCATATAGGAAGTTTGGTCAGAATCCGTTCAAAAATGAAGCCGCCAGAGCCCTGACAAAGATTTTCTATAAATAGTAACGGTGACCTTAACCTTGACCTTGGCACCCTGAAATACGAACTTGTTCGAGGTATTCCCATGCTGGACCCATATAGGAAGTTTGGTCAGAATCCGTTCAAAAACGAAGTCGCTAGAGCGCTGACAAAGGGTGAACATACGTACGTACGTACTTACGTACGTACGTACAAACGGAACGCTATATCCCCTCCCCGACTTCGTCGCGAGTGGATAATAATCTTGAGCGTGGCGTAAAACACCAAACAATCAATCAATCTTATTCATGTCTGATAAAACGAGTCATAAAAATTTACTGTTTTCACCTTCAAACGTGTGCAGAGATGATCAAAAATTGAGACAAAAATAATGTACTTTCTTGGATAAATTATATTTCAGACCCCATTTCAGTTCACAATTGACAACAAAAGCGTACTGATAAATTAAATCCTTTTTTTTCACAAAAATATGGGTATGAATGAAGAGGTGACTATGATAAAATGAAAACAACATTCTGAGTGATATTAGTGATGTCGTGAAACAATAATTGATTGATTGATTGTTTGGTGTTTTACGCCGCGCTCAAGATTATTTCACTTATATGGCGGCGTTGCCAGTTTTATTGTGGGAGGAAACCGGGCTCTGTGCCCCGAGGAAACCCACGACCTTCCGCTGGTAACTGGCAACCATCCCACATAGGCCGTTCGAGTGAAAACCCAGTCAGAAAATTTTCCAATTTTTGGACTGAGTGGGATTCGAACGTGAAACAATAAACTTTAATTTTTATACCAGCACTCTCTTTATTTTTGAGATAACAATGATTTTGGGTGATTTTCGGATCAAATTCGCACAGTAAGAAATGCCAGCATTAAACGCCAGGTGTCCTAATTCCCAAATAAGGATTGATCATTTCACACTGTATTTCAGATTATTTCCCTTTATATAGTTGGCATTGCTAGTAGGTATTTACAGTATATATAAACACATCTTTAAATGCATCACCAGCGCTATCACATTTTTTTTATAAAACATAAATAAATTGTGATAAATACATACATCTACATTCTTTACACAATATACATATATTATTTTACAAACAAAGAGGGGAATTATTTTTCATCTTGTATAGAGAGAACAATCAACATTTTATTTCTTGATCACAGCAGTTGAGCGATCAATTTTGACTTTCCCTGTGCCCGTGTGTTTTAGTGTTCATAAATAATTGACCTCTGTGCCAGCACCACCTGACCATGCCAAATGCTCGAAAAATTTACACACATTCACATTGATTGATTGATGTTTTACGCCACACTCAAGATTATATCCCTAATATGGCTGCGTTGCCATGTTCAGTGGGGGAGGAAAGTCAAAACCCCCGACTTTGAACGAGTACCTGGTAATTCTTCCACATACGGCGAATGAGTGAAAAATCCACTCAGAAATGTTTCAACTTTACACACATTCGGGGAAAAGGTTTTGGTAAAATCAAACAGCCGCACACTCTGAAACTTCGGGGATTTACGTACGTGAAATACCCTCTGATAGACTGCAGGTCATTTTGAATATGGCGACCAATTGGGCAGCCGTGAATAGTACAATTCCCAAATCCTCCTTGAGGGCCCCACAAAAGTGTCTTCGTGATAACGAAGCGACCGAAACACTCGGTTTGTTAACTTTCAGCCTCGATCAGTTATATAATTGAAGCATTGGAGGATTCCTGATATGTACCGAAACTGCGTCTGTCTACAACATGTGGTTTACCGGGCTAAATAAAATATATTCACAAATATCTTTCTAAATGATATTAGCATTTAATATATCTATAATTATTATTAATTTCTTTTTTCATCTGTAGTAAAACATTTTGATATTTGCTTTCGACGCCATTTTTATTCAGCCCAAAAATACGGTGATTTACCGTATAAAAAGCGCAGACTGCCCGAGGCGTGTCAAAGCCGACCGGTAGGAAACGCAGATAGCCGAAGTGTGTTCTGACTGACAGCCGCAATGCTGATTTTGTATTACCTTTTCGAATGTTAGGCTTGGCTACGTGGTGCAGGAGGAGGTCAATTCACAATGTACCAGAATTATGATGATAATATATACATAATACGCAACATGAGACAAACACTTAAAACTGACGAAAATACATTTATGAAACACTTATTCTAAATTACTTAAAATGCACTCTGTAAAGTGTGTCACTTGTACACATGAGGGGAAAACATTGACCTGTTTACGGTCAACTTTGCCGTCAGAAGAAAAAAACGTTGAATTAGTTTTCATTCAACAGTAGAATTTTTTCTGATATAATGGACTAAAATCCTAAGCCCCTTAAACCATTTTCTCACTTTAAATTCATAATGACTGATTTATACGACGCAATCAAAGTTAACGAAACAAAACATAAACAAAGCTGTACCCATGCCAAAAATGATATATTAATTAAATTTTTTTAAAAATTTAAATGTAAAAAAATTATCCTTAAAAAAAACGAAACAAAAAATTTTTAACAAAATATCGAAAAAAAAAAAAATTCATTGATTAAAATTTAAATTTTTCTTCACAGTAATTCAGCCAAACTATTACTATGAATGAAGCCATCATCAATCAAACTTTTCACGCAGCCTCTTCTTGAAGAAAACGGGGAGGAGGGACAGAATAGCGAGTCCGGATAAAATTGCTATGGATGTCCACGATAATGTATCACTGGAAGAGGTTAGTTGTTGCAATGTTGTACCAGCGTGGATCGCAACAAAGGATGGTGGAGCAACACCTGCAGAGAAAAGAACGAACACTGATTTGTCTGCGAATGAACATCTCTTTCAAATAATAAATTATCAAAGAAGAAGGGGCCTCCGTGGCTCAGTAGGTAGAGCGTTGGACGCTCAATCCGAACAGCCTTCCACCAATGGGTCACGGGTTCGAATCCCACTCAGTCCCAAAAAATTGGAAAATTTTCTGACTGGGTTTTCACTCTAACGATCTACATGTATGTGGGATGGTTGCCAGTTGCCAGTTACCAGCGGAAGGTCGTGGGTTTCCTCTGGGCAAAGAGCCTGGTTTCCTCCCACAATAAAACTGGCAATGCTGCCATATAAGTGAAATAATCTTGAGCGCGGCGAAAAACACCAAACAATCAATCAATCAATCAAAGAAGAAAACACGTTCTAATGCACAGAGAAAATCGCAATCCCAAGACAAGAAGTCGAGTTTGGCTGAAGTCCACAAGATCACGCGAGCCCTGTGTTTAGTGGCATAACTTTCTCCGATCGGCTGTACAATTAACATTAAAGCTTATGGAGCTCGGCTGTTACCCTGTTGTTTTGGCTGTGATTCTATAATCTATACTTTTTACCAAAATCTTTTTCTGAGACATATACAGATGTATGAAAAGCCATCAGATACTTTTTTTGGACTGACAAAAAAAATCATATTATTCCTAGGGGTGAACTTACCTATAAATGTGCCCAAAAAGAAAGGTACTAAAGGTACATTTATTACAGGTGAGGTAATGTTAATGAACCAGTTGGGTAGGAAAGGAGTAATTCGTAAAAAGATGATATAGTTCAGCAGGTGTTCTCTGTGATTATTTACCTGAAAAAGACAGTATAACAAATACGTTACTATATTTATGATCACTAAAACACACGGGCACAGGGAAAATCTTCTTGTCTAAATTAACCATGGAGACAAGTTTCTAATTGTGTTAAAAAGAGGTATATCATTTAGACCTTTATAAATTGTTGTAACAAACCAAACCTATGATATTTCATTAGGTTGACGACTGACAGGAGCTTAGCCTTGGTCAGTAGAATTTTCTACGTTACTATAGATAGATTGATTGATTGATGTTTTACGCCGCAATCAGGATTATTTCACTTATATGGCGGCATTGCCAGGTTTAGTGGGGAGAAAACCAGGCTCATTGCCCTGACGAAACCCCGACCTTCGACGAGTACATGTCACTATTCCACATACGGTGACCGAGTAAAAAATCCACTATATTTTTTGGTCTGAGCGTGAATCGAACCCGGGCCGTATCAATGACTATAGATAGAGAACGATACTCTACTCATAAAAGACAAATTATTTGACAGGAATTAACTTTTCTGATATTTGTGAATAGTGAAAATGTCCAATCTTGATGCCAGCAAAGAATGGTTGATTAAGGCCTAACGTCTCAACAGCTAAGGTTTAATGGTTACAAAAGTAACAACAGACCAAAATATCACCCTCACCACCCACCAAGCCACATCTAAATTTGGAGGGGCTCCACAGACCATAGACGTCATTATTTTCATATGGTGTGCAGTACATGCCCTTAAAGGGAACACTTAAGGTAAAATACATTATACTTCATCTAAAAGACAATATCTACCTGGTCCCAAAACATGGTTTATAAGATGAAGTATAATGTATTTTACCTAAAGTGTTCACTTTAAACAAATGGATTAACAAATAGGAGATATTGTGTTAAACTTGTCATGTACCCTTAAAGAACCTCCCGCCTAGGTCAGGAGAGATAAAAAAGTGTAATAAAAACTCACATGTGTTTGCCATTCTGCGACTCTGTCTGGTATATACTTGGTCACCAGTCTTTTTCCCACAAGGTAGGATAGTAGGTAGCAAAATGACGCTCCGAGCCCTGAACACTGAAAATTACATGTTCAAAATTAACAAATAGCATTTCATTAATGAGAGGAACCATTGCCTGGGGCTTTTTCTATAGCTCAAGCCGAGGTGTCCATGTAAGATCTGGGGTATTACAGATTGATTGTTTGGTGTTTTACGGCGCGCTCAAGATTATTTCACTTATATGGCGACGTTGCCAGTTTTATTGTGGGAAGAAACCAGGCTCTGTGCCCGGAAGGAATCCACGACCTTCCGCTGGTAACTGGCAACCATCCCACATAGGTCGTTCGAGTGAAAACCCAGTCAGAAAAATTTTCAATTTTTGGACTGAGTGGGATTCGAACCCGCAACCCATTGGTGGAAGGCTTTTCGGATTGAGCGTCCAACGCTCTACCTACCCAGCCACGGAGGCCCCGAAGTATTACAGAACTTACTTTCTAAGGACTTGTTTCATTGGTGTTTTACATCGACTTAAAATTACATGTGTTTTAGTTACAGTGCTATGACCTTAAAGTAAAACACCAACGCGTTGATCTAAATTTTTCAAAAAGGATTAACACTTGATCTTAATTGTCTTAATTGCTTTTACTTACCAAGCAGACTAAAGTCAGAGCTAACGGGAATGGAAATAGGAAACCAGAGAGTATACTGAGAAAAATAGATCCTGGAATGGCAAAAGACTGTAAACTAAACAGGGGTTAAGGAATATAAATACAGTCTTAGGGTTAAACTGAGCGATGGATTGTGTTGTTTAGATTGATTGATTGATGTTTGACGTGGCACTTAAAGATTATTGTACTTATATACCATTGTTGCCAGGAAGGTTCAGTGGGAGAGCCGCTTGACTCATGGATGCCCCTAAAGATAAATGAATATCTTTTAGCAATATTTTCTATCTTACACCTAAACGGACGTGCCCGAGGAGCGAATATCGTTAAAATGTGTGCTATTCTATCGTCAGTTATAGAAAGATGAGGATTCCAGAAGGTCATTGGTAACCCTCCCAGCTCCCATGGACTACTGGATAGGGAGTTTTGAGGGTTCCAATGTCTGCTTTGTTGTGGTAAAAAGAATTAAGTGCGCAGTAGAACCCTTTTTCTTGGAATAAAGGTGCCGTAACAAAAAAACAACCGTAACAACCCCCCCCCCCCCCCCCACACGGCGGCCATATTGAATATACAAATGAGATGAAAATGTATGGTGCATAACTAGACCATAGCAGTTTGATAAATATCGCACAGGTAGTTTTCTTGGAGTAAAGGTAACAAAGAAAAACAACATTGGCCCCTGGTGGCCATATTGAATATGAATATGAATACGCAAATGAGATGAAAATGTACAGTACACAACGAGACTATAGGGAAATAATGTGAGCCAAGTTTGGTGAATATCGGACTAGTAGTTTTCTTGGAATAAAGGTAACAAAGAAAAAACAGCATCGCCCCCTGGCGGTCATATTGAATTGCAAATGAGATGTAAATGTACGATACACAGCTAGACTATAGGGAGATAATGTGAGCCAAGTTTGGTGAATATCAGACTGGTAGTTTTCTTGGAATAAAGGTAACAAAACAAAACAATATCGCCCCCTGGCGGCCATATTGAATATGCAAATGAGATGAAAATGTACGGTGCACGACTAGACCATAGGGTGGTGATGTATGTTCAGTTTGATTAAGATCGGACTGGTAGTTTTCTTGGAATAAAGGTAACAAGCGAAAAGTTAACAGACGGACGGCGGACCATGGAAAAGTGATTTGAATGATAGCGGGCTAAAAAAGGACAGTATTTTTATAATAACCCCCAGTGATCTTGTTTATCATTCTCTATTGATGTTCAATGTTTTACGACACCCACAACATTTAACCCCTTATTGAAGGGTGTTATAATGGGGCATCGTGTCTCAAGATAAAACCTGACAACTTCTATGCTGAATTACGCCCACTTCTGGGGGCCGTTTCACGAAGCCGTCGCAAAGTGCGACCAATCACAGTTGCCATGACTCTGTATCTCTTCACTATGGTATCCATTGGCAACTATGCTCTGTTTGTGATGCGAATGCTTTGTGAAACGAGCCACAGATGTTTTAGGGAGTTTCAAAATCACAAAATTGTCGCCATCAAAAAAATCCTTCTGAAGTACGTTTTCTCAGATTGTCCTTAAAATAGATCTAGAATGAGTAAAGAATTATACATGTTCAGGGGCTCCCTGCAACTAAACTGAGTTCATTTACACTGGTAACAACTGTTTTCCAATTGAAGAAAAATCTTCACAATACATGAATATTTTGAAAAAGGATACAAAATATATGTAATGAAATAGAATCCTAGTACTTCGTAATAGTGATCTTCTTTGTATCGGGACAAAACCTTCCCCAAGTTTTTGGCATCGGTAATATCACGAGGCAGCTTTATATGCTGCTTTTCATCGCTGAAACGAAGAGAATAATGAATTTATATGGAAGGAAGATACACATTACCGTATTTCTTCTAAAGATTCAGCCACTTTTTTCCTCATAAGGATTCGATCATAAGAAAAGAAATATGCTAAATGAGACCAGACAAATTTGCTCATTAGTAGGAATTTAAGGCAATATGACCCGCCGAGCGGTGTGTGAAAATGGTTATCCTTAAACACAACTCCATGTCCCCTTTTTTGTCTGACTCAATGGAAAATTTAGGCCATTAGAATGGCTGAATATTTAGAAGAAATACGATAGGGTACATTCTTGAGACTAGTACTACTAAAAAGGTTTCAATTTGTACTGATAATTTCAAAATTAAGTTTGGACAGAAAAATAACATTTGACAGTTCACGCCACTTTGACATTGAATAATTCAGTCAGTGTTTTATAGAAACTTTCCTCAAGTGGTGTATTATTCTGACATGCGTAGATACCCTCTGATAGACAGCAGGTCATTTTCAATGTGGTGACCAAAAAGGGAGACGCGAAACGAACGATCTCCATATCGTCTTGAGGGTCAAACAAGTGTCCTCATGATAATGTATTAACACAAAATGGAACCAAAAACTTCAACCTTGATCAGTTATAATTGGAGCATTAGAGGAATCCGGATATGTACCGAAACTGCGTCTGTCTTCTTAGAATAGTATTACACAACATGTAGTTTTCCAGGCTAAATAACATATACACAAATATCTGAGATGATTTTAGCATTTAATCGATTTAGTATTTTTTTCACTTTCTCTTTTCGTCTGTACAAAACTATTTTGATATGTTAATGTAATCCTGTCGATATTTGTATTCAGCCCAAAAATACGGTGATTTTCCGTATAAAAAGCGAAGCCTGTCCGAGGCATATCAAAGCTGACCAAAAGCGAGTGAGGACAGCCGAAGATTGTTCTGACTGGAGGTTAGTGAAGTTCTTCAAACTCTGTTGCCAAGATATTCATGATGGGCGGCAAACAGAGTTGAAGGACCTGCCATGTTGGAAAATGTATACAACTGCACATAAACTCTTTGTGCGCAGATGGGGAAATGTACGAGCACAAGTTGACCTTTTGAGCCTCGCTTACGGATTTTCTTTATAAACATAAGCGAGGCTCAAAGAGGTCAACTTGTGCTCGTACATTTCCCTGGTTCAGTCTAACGGAAACGAGGAGGCCAGCGGGAGATTTGGGCTGTCAATCGAAAAATGACGAGGATGCAACACAGATGTGAGTGTTTGCACGCTTTTTTTTTTGGTGGAACGGCGAACTAAAGGATCGAACTGAATGTGTGTAAAGTTGGGGCCGGTTGGGTTGCCTAAATTAGGAGAAAATCAGCGAAGAATAGAATTACATGCTTTCCAAAATGGCGGGTCCTTCAACTCTGTTTGTCACCCATCATCAATATCTTAGCAACAGAGTTTGAAGAACTTCAACTGACTGGTGGTGTGTAACTATACCACCAAACTAAAACCATTCCACATCTGATTCTTCTGACAGTGTGGCGTAAGAAATCAATCAATTAAATCTACTCGTACTGTATACACAATACAACTTACTCATTGAGATTTGGAAAGTTGAGATAGACGACTCCGAGTGCAACTAGAGAACCAATGAAAATCAAGGCGAGGATGATAAAGGATTTGGTACTGCCTCGTTCTGTTTTATCGTGACCTTTGACACCTGAAGCCAACTCATTGTAGGATTCATCTGTAATCACTGAAAAATTTAATAATCAAATTTAAAACAAGAGTTTCGGGAAACCCAAAATACGCCCGGAAAGGCACAGTAACTGCAGCCATACCAAAACAAATCCTTCCATATTTATTTGAATTTAATTTTCAAAATTTAGAGGGAAGAGGTTGAAGCTTGGTAAATGATTGATTGATTGATTGTTTGGTGTTTTACGCCGCGCTCAAGATTATTTCACTTACATGTATATGGCGGCAATGCCAGTTTTATTAGGTGAAGCTTGGTAAAAAGGTGATGTTATGTCAGCAAAATGAAATATTACCACTTAAACCTTTAAAATCCATCTGTATCAAATTTAAAATGGGCTATTTGGATCAACAATTATTAACAAGAGTTGTACACGGTACATGTACAAGTCATCAATTCTCGCTGCTGTTAAATCATGATGTTAAACATTGTTTGTTGTCAATATAGGTTGCACTAAAAGGTTTAAATTTTTTAGAAAAGCAGTTTATAATTTACTAATCATACTTAAACAAATGTAATTAATTGGCAATTTCGCAGCTCACACCAATTCAAATAGATTTGACAATTTTTCTCATAATATTTTTTATCTACATTATTTGGCAACAGTTGGGCATGTTAAAAGCCTACATTTAATTTTATCAGTGTTTGACATTGGCATAATTTTCACCATATACATCTTGACAATATTTTAAATCTCCCCAAATACCTACAGGTTATTACTTCTAATTTTATCATAGACCAAATGGATTTACAATAGATTTGGCTATGGGTCCATCGCTAATGTCACACACTGTTTTATGGAGGCCATAAATCTTTAGGCCATAAAAGCTCTAGAGACTGAGAGCTAACTGTAAGTTGACAAGGTAAATAGACCAAAGCTGGGATACTTATCTCTTGGTCTGTAGATAAAACTTTAATCCTTATATGTATTTTTCATTTGATTAAAACATTATATATTGATTTAAGAATAGTTTTAATCAATTTAGAAACATTATTGCAGTTTGAAAAAATCCTTTTTTGATGAGAATCGGAAAAGTAGAAGCCATTTTATAATTTAAAGGTTATTTTCATGAAAATGAAAGTAAGAATAAAAGGGAATGTACATAATCCAATAATTTGCAATAGTTGATATCATAAACAATTTTTTTACACACTGTCTGTTAATATGGTATGTAACATGAAAGATTTGAAAACATCGGATCATATTTGTTAAAGTTATGGAGAGAAAAAGTAAATATTACATAACCCAATATGGCTGCCATATTACGCAATGCATGATGTCAAAAATAGTTCGCGACACACCTTCCACCCATAAGGTATATACTCAGAAAAAATTGTGCAGATGGAATCAAAACTTTAGAAGTTATGCAGCGGAAGGGAAAGCGGACGCCCGGACTTCCGGACTGCCGTCCTGCCGGACGGACGGAGATGATACCATAATACAGCCCGCTTTTCAAGCCGGGCGTATAAAAATTGGAAAGGCATTTTGAAAACTTAGAGGCCATCATATATTAATATTACAACCACCTATGACTGGGTATAAAAGCCTAAATGACATACCCCCTTTTAACACAATAGAAACTTGTGTACATGGTTGTTTTAGTGATGATTTTCCCTATCCCTATGCCCGTGTGTTTTAGTGTATATAAATGTATAATATAAGCATGTACAGCAAGTTTTTAATTGTCTGAGTAGTCAAACGACAAACGATTTTAGACCAGGTAATTAACTAATTCAGTAACACAACTCGATCCTCGGCTTTGTCTCACACCTCAATATTAACATTAGTTTTTTGCTGAGATCAAGTCTAATTTCTGGAACAATCTGTCCTGTTTTCAGAAATGCAGTACGCCAACCGCTCTCATTCAATTCAAATTTAGGTTTTTAAAAATAAACAAAAAATATGAAGCATTTTTCAAAAGTTGAAAAAATCGATAAAAACCTCAATTCAAGTAACAAAAAAAAAACTCAACAAGTTGCAGAATCATCTATTCTCGATTTTGACGTCATGATCACAACAACAAGGCTCCTAATTTGCATACAGGTGAAAAAAAGTCCATGACGCACCATTTTGACTAACTATTTAGAGAGAGACCGTCACAATTTTAAACATTAACTGTACAACCAGAGGTACATGTAACACAACTTTTAGGCATAGTCAATGTTTTGCAAAGTTTTACAACTTAACTGCTCAAAATCACTTTTTAAAATGGGGCCCAACGAGTTGTTTTCAACAAGTTTCCAGGCAGAGTGAAGACCACGTCACCACAAGTACCCTGACATAGACTGATCCAGAGACATTTTGATACCTGTATACAGGTATGGGCGCCCAAACTCACAAGCAAAAAATCCGCCCAAATTCTTAAAACCAACAGATTTTAATGTCAAAATAGCATTTAATGTTGAATTTTGGGCCAGAGATGTTGTTTTTGTCTTATTGTAGGAACATTTTGAAGCGAAATGGTATGCCCAAATTTTCCCTGGATCAGTCCCTGCCGGATACGGGATGTCCGAAACCGAGAATCAGGCTTATTATCAGCAGAATCAAATATACTCCAAACTGGCAGTGACGAGTCTCTTGGCTTTTAAATTACAGTGATACAGGATTTCCAAATATGGCTTTGCTAATTTAGGGTGTGGACTTATACAACTTATATAAAAGTAAAACTGTTAAGTAAGAAAATAAACAGCAAACGGAAAATTCCATCACATTCATAAATTTCAAAAAATACATCTGACGCCACATGCTGATAATTTTACTCATAACTGGTAATTTCACTTAAAATAAACAGGAAATATACAGGTGGAAGTTATTCGTCGTTAAAAAAACATTGTCGTTATATACTTATAACATATGTGACAGCGTTGTTGTTGTAATGTTACATTTTTCAGCTGTGTGACGATGATGATCACATCAAATAGGAACAATTAAATTTCTTAATCCCCATAAAAGTTAATCTTCATAAAACATGATACCTCAATAAAATAAAAGTTTGTTTACAGCGCAACAAGATAGATTCCTGATTTGGTTAACAAAATAAATGTAAAACAAACCTTCTTGATGGTGCGGAGTTGTTGTTTGGCCGGCCATTATTGTGTAGTCTCACCCTTTCTCGTTCACTTCACGAGAGCTCCATACCTGACAAGATGGCGGCGCACAGGTGCTTGGTTACGATGACGCGCTGAGATTTCGTCCACTTTTACCCACACCTGTGCAGGGTATTTTTAATCATTTTTGGTATTTATTCAAACCAATCAGTGTTTGTATTTTCATGAAACCACAAACGCCTAGCCAGAATGCAAAATCCCGAATCAAACGTCTATTTCTGTGTTCATTTTGAATTTACAATTACATTTTAAATGTAATTTCCCAAATATGGCAATAATGCAATATACTTACGTTACGATTTATTATATAGATTATTGGATTGGAATAATAAATGGAGCTAGCATTACAATCTGTCAACTTGTAAATCGCCAAATGCAAATAACAAAAAATTAGAAAAACACTGATGTAGACCCTACTTCACTGTAGTAAAGGTCTTACTCCGTTATTTATAATTTCTGACATTTATTGGTCGTCGACCTGGTACCGACCAATAAATATCCAAACATAAATAACGAGGTACCTGTAGACATTTAATGTTATTGAATTAATGTAGACCCCTAAAGACGCTTGCTAATTGTAAATTCAGTTATATTTTATAAGAAATAATATTCAATCTGAATTGATGCGTATTAAACTCTTTGCCCTTCGTTTGGAGTTGTGACCCAGGCAAATAAAAACATGTAGTCTCCAAACTGCGGTAAGTGCAAGTGTCAATCGATATGATTGTCCAAGGAGTTGAGTGCAAAGTGTAGTGTCGATATAGTATAGCCTATAGGCTATAGTATAGACTGACGGCCACTTGGTCAGTGCTGGGAATAGGGGTAATTCAATTTCAATGCCTACAGTACTGCTACAGCCTACAGAACAGGTACTTCGTTATTTGATCAAGACGTATAGTTCAGAAGCTTTTTAGTGCTTCTACAAGTTCTAGTCTCGAAAATGTACGATAAAGTATGGTTTTGAACTGACTGTAAGCTGCAATCATCATCAGGGAAATTACTGAATTAGTAAATAACCGACACTAATTGACCCGGAAAAAATTTCGGGCCAGGGTGAGAATTGAACTCAAGACTTCATATTTGCCTGGGACACAACTCCAATCATTTAGACCTTTATACCCAATCAATATGTAGGCCTATAATTTTTCTTTTTTGTTGCAGATAGTGTAAAGACTCAAATAACGAGAATGTGAAATTGAATTCTTAAACTGCCAGTCTTAGATAACAATTATTTATGAAACCTACTCAGAATGGCTCGTCTTAGGTTTGCCACTGATCAAGACAAATCGGTTCTTATGAATAATTTTGAAGCCCGAGGCTGGATACAAGTCAATACTGATGATGACTGGAATTTCTATTGGTATGGCATTTTTTTTTTTTTTTAATTTATTGATTATTTAATTGAATTATAGGCTGAGCAATGGTACAGAGATGTTACGTAATAGGGCTGCCTTTTTGTGTCATTAAATAAAATTTCTCAATGACTATTTAAAAATTAACTCTCGCCACCACTATTTTGCTCCCATGACAACAGTTTCCTTTTGTAACCTTTCATCTTAGTCGCGCCTTGAATTTATTTTTCCTAGATACATGTACCGCCAAGGCCAAAGTGGCTTAGAAAATGGGTGCTGACAATTATCCTTAATTCGAGGGTAGATCTGAATGGTTGTATCTGTTCTTTTTCAAATGGCTGGGGGCCTCCGCGACTCAGTAGGTAGAGCGTTGGACGCTCATTCCGAACAGCCTTCCACCAATGGGTCACGGGTTCGAATCCCACTCAGTCCCCCCCCAAAAATGGGAAAATTTTCTGACCGGGTTTTCACATGAACGACCTGTGGGATGGTTGCCAGTTACCACCGGAAGGTAGTGGGTTTCCTCCGGGCATAGAGCCCGGTTTCCTCCCACAATAAAACTGGCAACGCCGCCATGTTAGTGAAATAATCTTGAGTGCCTCGTCAAACACCAAACAATCAATCAAATGGCTGTTTTTTTTTATTCTTGTTCTATTCCAACGCTTATATGTAATCATAATTCATTTCGTTTTTGATTTAATTATAACTTTGGTATCCCCCCTAACATTGTTTTAATAACACAAGCTACATGTATACAAAATGAATAGAAGTTCCTCTTCATATTATTATTTCTCAATAAGCCTTTCTAAAAAAGAAAGGCGGCGAGCCTTGCTTACTCCCCAATGAAATCTAGCAAAGTGTCTGGCAATATTATAAGTGAAGTATTCTTGAGTGCGGCATAAACATCAATCAATCAATCAAACAATCAATCTAAAAACATACTGGTAACATCTATCATCCATGTTTATGTTGGCTCTTGTCGATCAATCAGTCGATCAATCAATCATTCATTGTAAAAAACGTAACACATAGACTGATACAGAGACATTTTGATACCTGTATACAGGTATGGGCGCCCAAACTCACAAGCAAAAAATCCGCCCAAATTCTTAAAACCAACAGATTTTAATGTCAAAATAGCATTTAATGTTGAATTTTGGGCCAGAGATGTTGTTTTTGTCTTATGGTTGGAACATTTTGAACCGAAATGGTATACCCAAATTTTCCCTGGATCAGTCCCTGTAACATCTATTTCCATATTAAATCCTCTATTATACTTAATGTGGGCTCTTGTCAATCAATCAGTCGATCAATCAATCATTCATTGTGAAAAACGTAACATCTTTTTCCATGTTAAATTCTCTGTTAATGATTAATGTTGGCTCTTGTTCATTTAGAAGATTACTCAAATAAATCAGTAAATTGTGAATTATATTTTCCAGGGCCAATGTGCAAAATGTGAAAAACGTATTTAGTGTGGAATCTGGGTATAGGATGAGCGATGATCAGTAAGTTTGTACGTCGTTGATATGAAAATTTCAATTGTGAGTGTCGATTGCATCATTTTTCTTCTCTTTCATATGAGGGGGCCCTCGGTGGTCCAGTGGGTTAGAGTGATCGTCCCTCAGTCCCACACAGACCTTCCTTCGATCACACTCAGACCCAAAAAAAATTGAAAAAATTCTGAGTGGATTTTTCACTTGGACGCCATATGTGGAAGAGTTGCCAGTTGCCACTAAACCTGGCAATGCCGCCATATAAGTGAAATAATCTTGAGTGTGGCATAAAACACCAATCAACCTTTCATATGAATGAAATTGTCTTGAACAGGGTCCTTAAAGGTACATTCCTGCCACCATAGACTTTCTACAAATTTACAATGGCTTACCAAAAGTAAAGAAAAAATATGATTCAAAATTGAACGTAACATGTATACCCAGTTACGTTTAAAGGCACACTTGCCGCAAAAATCCAGAATAGGTCTACTTTTTACATTAAAAACAGTGGACGGTTTTCTGTATTTTTCCCAGACAGAAGAAGTTAAAAAGTTTCTATTTTTACCAGCAATTGAAAGTTTTGGCATCATTTAGTATTTTTAATTTCAAATTGAAAAACAGATTTTGCACGTACCCGCAATGTTAACAAACTTCGAACCTCAGCTTGGATTCTTCGTATGATTATCACCCCATTTATATACATTCTTAACCTAATTGGACGTGTTTTATGTGTGCTATGTTTAATTTTAGTGGTTTTAGCGGTAGTAAGCTTGTGTAAATTGGTTTTCTTAACAAATGTCAAACAGGCTACGGCTGCAAGTGGGCCTTTAAGATGTCTAAATGGGGGTCTAAAAGCATATGTAGAGTTTCAGGTCTGTTTTGTCTGTAGGTTACAATCTGAAACTTAATTCGTGTCCCTCCAACCAGATCCCTCATCTGTGTTACTCCCCTCGGATAAAGTCTGTAGTACTAAACAGTAAAATTGCTTGTATGGGTGAAATCATTAAGATGATCGTGGGCATGCATAGGCTCGTAATTTGTTTACATTGCTGTTTCGTAAAGTGGCACGAGCTGCCAAAATGTTGATATTTTGACGTAAAAACTGTTGAAATTCTCGGCTATTTTTCTCAAGACGTATAATTCAGAAGCTTTTTAGTGTTTCTAGTCTCGGGAATGTACGTAAAGTATTGTTTAGAAATAAATTTAGCTTAGAATGAATGAATGGTCGTCCCGGTTATTTAAATTTGTTTACTTTCCAAACACTATTCCGGTTCCTATAGGCCACATACTGTATGGATTTCCCTCATTCCAACGACACTCATTTAGTTTTTCGATGGCCTTCAAAGCCTCTTACTGTCGTGATGATCAGCACTTATGAAAAAAGTGTGAATTTTGGCAGCTCATGCCACTTTAAGAAATCAAATAATGCCAATACTTCAAAATTTTGCCAAAAATAGAAAGTTCCTTACTTTTTCTGTAAGTGAAAAATACAGAAAACCGTTAGCTGTTTTAAATCTAAACAATTCTAATTCAAAAGGCTCTAGGCAAAGTGCCCTCTTTCCTCCTCCACTAGAGTCAGACCTGGGAACGCATCAGTCATATAACTTATATAAATACAGCCTTAAATAGCAATTGATTAATCTGCCCCTATTTGCTGCAGGGTCATTAACCATTTCCCCAACCACGTGGAACTGACACGCAAAGATCTGATGGTGAAAAACATTAAGCGTTATCGCAAAGACTTGGAAAAAGAAGGCAGCCCGCTAGCAGAGAAAGACGAAAATGGAAGATATGCCCACTTTGGTAAATACAACTTAGTGTAGTCACAGGCACACGGAGTGCTCTCCCTTATCCACCCTCTGTTATACTATAAATATTTATAGTATATACAGAGGGTGGATAAGGGAGAGCACTCCGTGTGCCTGTGGTGTAGTACATGAAATATATATATATATATATATAAATATTTGAGGGAATATTTTTGATGAATTCAACTTTCACAAATGAAATTGTTTTAATTCTGTTGAGCTACGTAGTAGTGAAGGCGAACTTATGCAAAAATGCCAAGTGCAGCTACTTACTATCTCCGAAAGAACAAGGGTTTCATCCGGCCAAAGGCGCCAGTTTCCTCCCTTCTTAGCCTGCCTATGCCGCCATGTAATCTTTAGTGTGAGATTAAGCATAAATCAGTCAATCAATCGCGTTCATAGAATACTTTTTCTCTGGTGCAGATTTCTTCCCGCAGACGTTCATGCTTCCGGCCGATTACAACCTCTTTGTGGAAGAGTTCAGGAAAAACCCGAACATTCCATGGATTATGAAGCCCTGCGGGAAAGGTGAGAAACATATTACATCTTATACCCTTAAAGTGGCATGAGCTGCCAAAATTCACACTTTTTTCATACGTTCTGATCGTCTCGACATTAAGAGACTTTGAAGTCCATTGAAAAACTAAATGATTGGTGTTGGAATGAGGAAAATCCATACAGTATGTGGCGTGTATGAACCGAAAACGTGTTCGAAAAGTAAACAAAATTTAAATAACCGGGACAACCATTCATTCATTCTAAGCCAAAGTCAGTTCAAAACAATACTTTATCGTACATTTTCAAATCCCAAAAGCACTGAAGTTTCTGAATTATACGTCTTAGGAAAAATAGCCGATAATTTCAACATTCTGTATCAACGTCAAAATATCAACATTTTGGCAGCTCATGTCACATTAAGTTTGGCCAGTCTTCCTTGACTCTGTCGGTAGAGACCCACCTTTCTTAACTTGCATAAAGTTTTGTTCAGGGTTACATTGTATTTGGGCACAAGTATGTTGAGTTAAGCTATCTCGCTGTTTAATCACACACCTTTCCTCCAACGGGTCACTGGTTTGAATCTCAATCAATCCAAAAATTCTCGAGATTTTGCATTTTGATTTGATAAACCAGTATTGGATGGCTCTTGCCATGTGCCAGACTGTCCCCTTCTAGACCGATTTCTTCAATAAATGAGAAAATATTGAGTATGGTTTAAAAGCGCACTCAAATTTGACATGAAGATTCACATTATTTATTGGAATCTGGGCAAATTAGCAGGTATGAATTCATATAATGAGTAATGCACTGTAAAATTTGCTGAAAACATTGTCAAATTATCTTACATTTCTTCTAAATATTCAGCCATTCTAATGGCCTAAATTTTCCATTGAGTCAGACAAAAAAGGGGACATGGAGTTGTGTTTAAGGATAACCATTTTCACACACTGTTCGGCGGGTCATATTGCCTTAAATTCCCTCTAATGAGCAAATTTGTCTGGCCTCATTTAGCATATTTCTTTTCTAATGATCGAATCCTTATGAGGAAAAAAGTGGCTGAATCTTTAGAAGAAATACGGTACCTCTGGTTTTATTTCTGAAAGTAACAATCTTACTCTATGGTTTTCTTGCCAGCTCGTGGGATAGGTATTTTCCTGGTAAACAAATTATCCCAGTTAAAGAAATGGTCGCGGGACAGCAAAACAAGCAAGTGAGTACTTTTTAGTTAAAGTGGCATGAGCTGCCAAAATTCACACTTTTTTTCATAATTTCTGATCTTCACAACAGTAAGAGGCTTTGAAGGCCATCGAAAAACTAAATGATTGGCGTTAGAATGAGGAAAATCCATACAGTATGTGGCCTGTACGGACCGAAAACGTGTTCGAAAAGTAAACAAAATTTAAATAACCGGGACGACCATTCATTCATTCTAAGCGAAAGTTAGTTCAAAACAATGCTTTATCGTACATTTTCGAGACAAGAAGCACTAAAAAGCTTGAAATATACGTCTTGAGAAAAATAGCCAATAATTTCAACATTCTGTTTTAACATCAAAATATCAACATTTTGGCAGCTCATGCCACTTTAATCAGGCTATGGAAGGATGTTGGGTTGGATCTAAAAAAGAAAAGATACAGGTTCGTCACAAATGGGCATGTACTTTATAGTTGTGTTTGGAGGCAAATTGGGTTCTTCGCAAATCGGTATGTACTTTAGAGTTGTGTTTAGAGGCAAATTGGGTTCTTCTCAAATGGGCATGTACTTTATAGTTGTGTTTGGAGGCAAATTTGGTTCTTTACAAATGGGCATGTACTTTATGGTTGTGTTTAGAGGCAAATTGGGTTCTTCACAAATGGGCGTGTACTTTATAGTTGTGTTTGGAGGCAAATTGGGTTGTTCACAAACGGGCATGTACTTTATGGTTGTGTTGGGAGGCAAATTGGGTTCTTCACAAATGTGCATGTACTTTATAGTTGTGTTAGGAGGCAAATTGGGTTTTTCTCAAATGGGCATGTACTTTATAGTTGTGTTTGGAGGCAAATTGCGTTCTTCACAAATGGGCATGTACTTTATGGTTGTGTTTGGAGGCAAATTGGGTTTTTCACAAATGAGCATGTACTTTATAGTAGTGTTTAGAGGCAAATTGGGTTCTTCTCAAATGGGCATGTACTTTATAGTTGTCTTTGGAGGCAAATTGGGTTCTTCACAAATGGGCATGTAATTTATGGTTGTTTTTGGAGGCAAATTGGGTTCTTCACAAATGGGCATGTACTTTATAGTTGTGTTTGGAGGCAAATTGGGTTCTTCACAAATGGGCATGTACTTTATAGTTGTGTTGGGAGGCAAATTGGGTTCTTCTCAAATGGGCATGTACTTTATAGTTGTGTTTGGAGGCAATTTGGGTTCTTCACAAATGGGCATGTACTTTATGGTTGTGTTTGGAGGCAAATTGGGTTCTTCTCAAATGGGCATGTACTTTATAGTTGTGTTTGGAGGCAAATTGGGTTCTTCACAAATGGGCATGTACTTTATAGTTGTGTTGGGAGGCAAATTGGGTTCTTCACAAATGGGCATGTACTTTATAGTTGTGTTTGGAGGCAAATTGGGTTCTTCACAAATGGGCATGTACTTTATAGTTGTGTTTGGAGGCAAATTGGGTTCTTCACAAATGGGCATGTACTTTATAGTTGTGTTGGGAGGCAAATTGGGTTCTTCTCAAATGGGCATGTACTTTATAGTTGTGTTTGGAGGCAATTTGGGTTCTTCACAAATGGGCATGTACTTTATGGTTGTGTTTAGAGGCAAATTGGGTTCTTCACAAATGGGCATGTACTTTATGGTTGTGTTTAGAGGCAAAGTGGGTTCTTCACAAATGGGCATGTACTTTATAGTTGTTTGGAGGCAAATTGCTTTCTTCACAAATGGGCATGTACTTTTTGGTTGTGTTTAGAGGCAAATTGGGTTCTTCCCAAATGGGCATGTACTTTATGGTTGTGGTTAGAGGCAAATTGGGTTCTTCCCAAATGGGCATGTACTTTATAGTTGTGTTGGGAGGCAAATTGGGTTCTTCACAAATGGGCATGTACTTTATAGTTGTGTTGGGAGGCAAATTGCGTTCTTCACAAATGGGCATGTACTTCATGGTTGTGTTTGGAGGCAAATTGGGTTCTTCACAAATGGGCAGGTACTTTATGGTTGTGTTTGGAGGCAAATTGGGTTCTTCACAAATGGGCATGTACTTTATGGTTGTGCTTGGAGGCAAATTGGGTTCTTCACAAATGTGCATGTACTTTTTGGTTGTGTTTGGAGGCAAATTGGGTTCTTCACAAATGGGCATGTACTTTATGGTTGTGTTTAGAGGCAAAGTGGGTTCTTCACAAATGGGCATGTACTTTATAGTTGTTTGGAGGCAAATTGGGTTCTTCACAAATGGGCATGTACTTTATAGTTGTGTTTAGAGGCAAATTGGGTTCTTCACAAATGGGCATGTACTTTTTGGTTGTGTTTAGAGGCAAATTGGGTTCTTCACAAATGGGCATGTACTTTTTGGTTGTGTTTAGAGGCAAATTGGGTTCTTCACAAATGGGCATGTACTTTATGGTTGTGGTTAGAGGCAAATTAGGTTCTTCACAAATGGGCATGTACTTTATAGTTGACCAGAATCTATTTGATCCACTGAACAACTTAACATAATAAAGTAGTAAGGAAACTCCGAAAATATTCATGGTGTAATCTCAATATTTCGACTTTAATTAAGTCATCGTCAGGAGAATTATGAGTACATCTAGGTATTATGACTGCCCTTTAGAACCCTGCTCTATTGTAACTAAATTTTAATCTCCCATGCCTTCTTAGTGTCAACCATCATTGTATTCTGTTTTTCTATATAAATGCACACTGTCTTTTGATGTACTCATAATTCTCCTGACGATGACTTAATTAAAGTCGAAATATTGAGATTACACCATGAATATTTTCGGAGTTTCCTTACTACTTTATAGTTGTGTTTAGAGGCCATTTGGGTTCTTCACAAATGGGCATGTACTTTATGGTTGTGTTTAGAGGCAAATTGGGTTCTTCACAAATGGGCATGTACTTCATGGTTGTGTTTGGAGGCAAATTGGGTTCTTCACAAATGTGCATGTACTTTATGGTTGTGTTTAGAGGCAAATTGGGTTCTTCACAAATGGGCATGTACTTTATAGTTGTGTTTGGAGGCAAATTGGGTTCTTCACAAATGGGCATGTACTTTATGGTTGTGTTGGGAGGCAAATTGGGTTCTTCACAAATGGGCATGTACTTTATAGTTGTGTTTAGAGGCAAATTGGGTTCTTCACAAATGGGCATGTACTTTATGGTTGTGTTGGGAGGCAAATTGGGTACCTCACAAATGGGCATGTACTTTATGGTTGTGTTGAGAGGCAAATTGGGTTCTTCACAAATGGGCGTGTACTTTATAGTTGTGTTAGGAGGCAAATTGTGTTTTTCTCAAATGGGCATGTACTTTATAGTTGTGTTTGGAGGCAAATTGCGTTCTTCACAAATGGGCATGTACTTTATGGTTGTGTTTGGAGGCAAATTGGGTTTTTCACAAATGAGCATGTACTTTATAGTAGTGTTTAGAGGCAAATTGGGTTCTTCTCAAATGGGCATGTACTTTATAGTTGTCTTTGGAGGCAAATTGGGTTCTTCTCAAATGGGCATGTACTTTATAGTTGTGTTTGGAGGCAATTTGGGTTCTTCTCAAATGGGCATGTACTTTATAGTTGTCTTTGGAGGCAAATTGGGTTCTTCACAAATGGGCATGTAATTTATGGTTGTTTTTGGAGGCAAATTGGGTTCTTCACAAATGGGCATGTACTTTATAGTTGTCTTTGGAGGCAAATTGGGTTCTTCACAAATGGGCATGTAATTTATGGTTGTTTTTGGAGGCAAATTGGGTTCTTCACAAATGGGCATGTACTTTATAGTTGTGTTTGGAGGCAAATTGGGTTCTTCACAAATGGGCATGTACTTTATAGTTGTGTTTGGAGGCAAATTGGGTTCTTCACAAATGGGCATGTACTTTATAGTTGTGTTGGGAGGCAAATTGGGTTCTTCTCAAATGGGCATGTACTTTATAGTTGTGTTTGGAGGCAAATTGGGTTCTTCTCAAATGGGCATGTACTTTATGGTTGTGTTAGGAGGCAAATTGGGTTCTTCTCAAATGGGCATGTACTTTATAGTTGTGTTTAGAGGCAAATTGGGTTCTTCACAAATGGGCATGTACTTTATAGTTGTGTTGGGAGGCAAATTGGGTTCTTCACAAATGGGGATGTATTTTATGGTTGTGTTTAGGGGCAAATTGGGTGTTTGGAGGCAAATTGGGTTCTTCACAAATGGGCATGTACTTTATAGTTGTGTTTAGAGGCAAATTGGGTTCTGCACAAATGGGCATGTACTTTATAGTTGTTTGGAGGCAAATTGGGTTCTTCACAAATGGGCATGTGCTTTATGGTTGTGTTTGGAGGCAAATTGGGTTGTTCACAAATGGGCATCCAATTAGGAAAAAACACATGAGTATAGTTTGCAGCTCATACCACTTTGCCTTGGACGTTACTAGACGCTACAATCCTAACTGATCTCACGCTTGCGACCTAACAACATTCTTAACAACGGGACAACAAAGGCGCCCCATATATAAAGAGCGACAACACTGTCAGCTACCATTCGCCTCTGATGAGTCGTGAACAAACAGCGAAACCGGTCAGGCTAGTTCTCCTGTTTCCAGCGATCCGAAGTCAATATAGTCTTTACCTCTCCGTCTGACTCCGCCCGTCTCCGTTTCACTCGAACGACCTATGTGGGATGATTGCCAGTTGCCATCGTGGGTTTCCTACGGGCATAGAGCCCGGTTTCCTCCAACAATAAAACTGGCAACGCCGCCATATAAGTGAAATAATCTTGAGCGTGGCGTAAAACACCAAACAATCAATCAATCAATCTTCCTATCTGCACTCAGGATCGTGGTGGCTATTTTTAACCAACCCCGGGCATGCCTCTGGTCTAGTCCACTGGTTTATACGAGACCAATAGAACCAGCCCATCTCTCTCTTTACCATAATCCATTACAAACATGTCCGCCAAGAACAATTGTTCATGAGTTTACTTTCCTCAAGTTAATTAATCTGCAAATAATCTTGAGTACAGTATCTATAATCAATCAACATTATAATTTACTGTTGGATTATAGTTGAGAAACTGTTTTTATGACCATCATATATTTCTATGGTATTTTTTTTAAACCCGTTTTGTAGATCATCATTGCAAAGGTAGGCCTGAAAATGGATTAATATTAAACAAGATTTATATCCGCTTCCATATGCACAGCTTTAAACTCGCTTCCAGTATGTTTTTCATGTGTCCATTATATTTTCACTGAATTGATTATTGGCTGCCGTCCTCGACATATGCAATAAAAAAGCTATTGGTTTGTTTTACACTAATTGTATATGTTATATATTGTGGCATATTTCAATAAACATTTAATTTTTTTTTTTACTTATAATTATTTACATCGTTTGTAAAAGGGTGTTTAGTTTGGCGATCTCTTTTTCTTTTCTTTTTTCAAGCAAAATGTGAGCTATTTAGTCATTTTTTTTTCTGATTGAACATCAATGTGTTGAGGCAGTATGTAAGTCGAGTGGCTACCAGAAACCATTAAAGAAAGGATACCACTAATCATTGTTTTACTTCTGGGTGGTCCTTCAAAAAAGTAGGAGGGGGCCTGGGCGGTTCAGTCTGTTAGAGTTATAGTCGCTCAGTCCAACACCGGCCTCCCATCGATGCATTGCGAGATCCAATGTCACTCAGGCCAAATAAAAACGACAAAATTTGGGAGTGGATTTTTCACTCGATCGCTGTATGTGGAAGAGTCCCGTACTCGCAGAGGGTCGGGGGTTTCTTCTGGACAATGAGCCCTTCCTGGACCCCACTAAACCTGGCAACGCTGCAATATAAGTGGAATAATCGTAAGTGTGGTGTAAAACATTAATCAATCAATCAAAAAAAGTGAGAAAACAAGAAGAATAAAATTTCTGCTGATTTGCATAAAAAATAGTACTATTGACCGATTGCTTGATGACATCACTTGGAAATTACGCGCAAAGCATTTCGGGAAATTGAGGGATATTTAAATAATTTTACAAAATGGCGGAATGATAATACTGTATAGAGAAGAGGACATACACTGTAAAAGGTGCCAGATCTTTCGATGGGCTTATCTGTCGTGCTTCTGACTTGAAGACGTGCATTTCGGTAAACAACATGTTGTTTTCATAACTCTATCAGTATCAACTTTTAAATACGTTATGTCATAAATGTTTCCCAAGGAAGTGACGTCTTGCTATAACTTAATAAGAAGGTTAATAAAATGGCGACATGAGGTACATTTTGTCCAGAAAGCTTTGCGTAAATCTGTGTGACGTCATCAGGCTCGGCGGTAATACAATATAAGATTAATTTAGTAGAGGAAATCATTAGTGCTTTTGTTAACATCTTTACGGGCTTGATAACAATCGTTATTATATGTCTTTTCACTGATTTATTATCATGATAAAGTGTGACTAGCCATTTGTGTTCAGTTGTTTTCACGATAAATAATCACAACAGAAGCATGCAAAACACTAGAGCGTTACTTATTTTAACGGATTTATGAACAGGGATTTAAAGGCTCATTTTCACTGTGCGATTTGTCACACCGACTTGTAGCATGTGATTCAAATGGATTCATTTGATTGGTTGACAAATAGTATTGACCAATTAAAAGCATCCATTTTAATCGCATCCTACAAGTCGGCACGAAGAATCGCACAGAGAGAACCGGCCTTTGTGGTTGTATATGGACTATTTGGTCAAAGTAGATGGTCAATGGTGTTTAAATTACATTGCAGTTTATGTTCGATAATAATGCCTGAAATTTAGAACTTATTTAGGTTTGTTTTCACCTATTGTTGGGCGTAATTCAAAGTATAAATTACGTTAAATATTGTTTTTGATTACAGTTTCACGCCACCAACTGCCAAGGATACCTATGTGATTTCTAAATACATCGACAACCCGCTTTTGATTGGTGGAAAGAAATTTGATCTCCGACTCTACGTACTTGTCACTTCATTTCGTCCCTTAAAGTGCTACATGTAAGTTTGAAAGTAGATAGAGCGATGAGAGTGCTTTTGCTCTATTTGAACCCTTCGACCAATAGCATTTAGACTTTTTAGATTGATTGATTGTTTGGTGTTTTACGCTGCACTCAAGATTATTTCACTTATATGGCAGCGTTGTGGGAGGAAACCGGGCTCTTTGCCCAGAGGAAACCCACAACCTTCCTGTGGTAACTGCATGGCAACCATCCCACATACGTCGTTCGATTAGTACCCTATTAGAAATTTTCTTTATAGACGAATTTGATAGATGAAAATTCATGCGTGTTGTCCCACAATGATTGATTCAGGTCTAGCTTTAACACTTGAAACACAGATTTAGATGCCCGGTTTAAACCGCACTTAAAATTAGTTCACTTTTATGCTGAAGGGAGGAAACCATGCTCTGTGTCCTTGAGAAACCCTTCTACCTTTTTCTTCTACCTTCAGAATTTTTTTTTATTTTACTTAAGACTGAGCGAATGTCATAATGAATGTAGGCACTGTACCATTCAACTTCCCCCTCCCTGCTATAGATTAAAATTAAAAATAAATTTATAATTGGAACCAGAAGTTTTGACGATTCTCCCCCTCCTATTGAATGACTTAAAAGTTGGAAACTATTTTTATATATGTTTAATGACCCCCCTAAACTGAAAAATATATTTTAAAATTAGGAAACATTTTGTTATATATGTTTGATCATTGTCCCCACCCCAACAAAATTAAATTAAAAATAGATTATAAAATTGGGAAAGTCTTTTTATACATGATTGATGATTCATCAGGCCTGGGATGAATATGAAAGGGATATGAAACACCTTTGTATTATAGTCAGTCTACGAGCAGCAGTTTGGCTCGCTACTGTCTGTCCCAGACACCCTGTGAAGGCATTCCGATTCATTCGAAGTCCATATATCCACGACATCGGTAAGGTTCGGAATGAATCAGAATACACAACATGGGTTTCGGCACTCTAAAACTTCGGGGATTGATGTATGTGCGTGTCAAAACCGACCGGTAGCAAACGAAGATAGCCGAAGTGTGTGCCGAATGGGGTTTTGTCTATTCTCGAGGCTGATTGGAATGCCGTCACGGGGTGTCTGAAACGAACAATAGCGAGCCAAACGTTCTGCCACTAGACTGACTACAATACGAAGGCGTTTCATATCCCTTTCATATTCATCCCAGATCAGGCTGACCAAATTCTATGTCTTTCATCCAGAAAAAGGACTTGGTTTCCTCCCTGGTTTCAGTGAAGTAATCAAGAGGACATCATTTTACGTTGCCTTCAAACTAATTATTGCAATTTTTTTTTCCATCATATTAGGTCCCAAGCTTAAATATTTTAAGTGACATGAGTTGATATTTTGACGTTAAAACAGAATGTTGAAATTATTGGCTATTTTGCTCATGACATATCATTCAGAAGCTTTTTAGTGCTTTTAGTCTCGAAAATGTACGATAAAGTATTGTTTTGAACTAACTTTGGCTTTGAATGAATGAATGGTCGTCCCGGTTATTTAAATTTTGTTTACATTTTGAACACGTTTTCGGTTCGTACAGGCAACATACTGTATGGATTTTCCTCACTCCAACGCCAATTATTTAGTTTTTTGATGGCCTTCAAAGCCTCTTGCTGTCGTGACGATCAGAAATTATGAAAAAAGTGTGAATTTTGGCAGCTCATGCCACTTTAAAGTTTTGTTTAAATGATTTTTTGAAATTTGCATTGAAGGTATCGTCTGGGATTTTGCCGATTCTGTACGGTGAAATACAACACTTCTATGAACGAGCTGGATAACATGTTTGTGCATTTGACAAATGTCTCCATACAAAAACATGGGGTGAGTACTTGAAGGGGCGGTGGGGCTCTGGGTCATTGGGGTGCTCTGCCCACCAAGCACTTTACTGATGAGTCAGGGGTTTTCACTCGAACGACCTATGTGGGATGGTTGCCAGTTACCAACGGAAGGTGTTGGGTTTCCTACCACAATAAAACTGGCAACGCCGCCATATAAGTGAAATAATCTTGAGCGTGGTGCAAAACACCAAACAATCAATCAATCTAATCTCACACTTTCCCCAAAAATGCCGGGTCAAAATTTGATAGAATTCTGGAGAATGTTTACTTTGTAATGAGGTTTCCTGCTGGCCATGAATCCAGTTTCCATAAATAGAACTGATGTTTTATATTGTACTTAAGATTATTTTACCTACTTGGCGGCATTGCAAGGTTTAGCGGGAGAGGAAACCAGACTCTTTGCCGAACGGAAACCCTCGACCTTCTGCGGGTACCTGGCAACTCTTCCACATACCTAAACCATAAAGCAGCCATATAAGTGAAATATTCCTGAGTGCGGCACAAAACACCACACAACAGCCAATCATGTGTGACGTTTACACCTCTTTTCTGGACGGCTGTGTTCCATCAGTTTTTATTTCGATCAACAACACTTAAGTTTATCATTTTTATGATATCAGAAACAAAAATCTATCGTCCACAAATAGAGCACTTAGCTCCACATACTCACTGAATACCCAAAACTACAAATTAACCGCGTCACAAACCATTTCCTTTAAATAATTGGGTTTTCTAAATGTTATATTTTTTTACTTTTTAAAGGATGATTACAATGCAGTACACGGAGGAAAATGGACAGTGGAAAATCTTCGACTTTTTATCGAAAGTTCTAGAGGAAAAGAGGTTTGAGTTGCAATAAAGGCTATAATAAATAAAGATTTTTTTTTATAAACTATTGTTCTTTTCCTAAAGCTGTTTAATTGAACAACCTAAAGGATTAATTTATGTTGCTATCAAACCTGGCTAAATGTGTGAAACTTGTATCAAAATTGCACAAGTAGTGTTATTCTGAAAAACGAAAACTTCAAATTGAGTCAATATTTCGACTTTTATTCAGTCATCATCAGCAGTCAGAATTGGTGTTATATTTTTGGTGAAATGACCAACACGTAAATTATTTATTTATTTATTTTTTTTTCGACAGGTGTCAGATAAACTATTTGACGACATCTATTGGTGTATTGTTCATTCACTAAAAGCGGTTTCAGTAAGTCTTTTGATAAATTTTAAGTTTGGATCTGAGCTTGAGAATAAAATATTACTTGGAGAGTTTCAGATACACTGCAAGTACCAGTGATTTCACATGTGGTTATTTCTAGATTTTTCAACGAATATTGCCTTCCAACAGGACACTGGCCCAGTCAATAGTTTTTATTTTATTCTCGCACTACACCCTCGCTATTTCCACTCCCAGACATTGTTATTGTTTTCCTAACATGTGAAATTATGGTCCATATAACGTTATGATTTCAAGAAATCTCAAAAGTTACGCCACAAGAGAATTACGTCACCTGTCATTATAATGTTAAGATCAAGCGTCCAGCGGCAACCATATATTTAAGGGTCTGGGATGCCGTCACTGGTGACGTCATTTCTGATGTAACAATGCCCCGTGAAGTCTTTCTTCAGACAGCCATTCTTAAAAAAAGACACTCGCACTCTTGTTAGATTGATTGATTGTTTGGTGTTTTACGCCGCTTAAGATTATTTCGCTTATTTGGCGACGTTGCCAGTTTTATTTTGGGAGGAAACCGGGCTCTATGCACGGAGGAAACCCACGACCTTCCGTTAGATAGCCTCTATATATTAATCATTTTAGTTTGTGAAAAAGTACTGATATGTATAATTTTGTTTATTTCAGGGCGTTATAGCGAATGACAGACATTGTTTTGAGTGTTATGGGTAAGGTTTAGATAATGGAATTATTTTTAAATAAAATTATTCTTGGGAAGAAAATTCCATGAAAAAAGCAGTAAATATTGGGGCATATTACCGTCGAGCCTGATGACGTCACATATATTTACGCAAAGCTTTCTGGGTAAAATGTACCTCAGTTCGCCATTTTGTTTATTGGTACTTTATAACAAGATGTCACTTTTTTGGGAAAACGTTGATGACCTAACCTGTTTTTATCCACACATTTTCTGGTAACTTTACGCCTTTTGCGTCTTCCTCTCTATACAGTATTATTTCTTCTGCCATATTTTAAAATTATGTTAACATCCCTCAATACCCCGAAATGCTTTGCGTGTAAACTCCAAGTGACGTCATCAAGCAATCGGTCAATTTAAGCTGAATTTTGAGAGGTATGGACTCAAATTTGAGAAGAATTGATTCAGATTTGAGAGGAAGTCTCAAATTGGACAGGAAGTAACACAAATTTGAGTGAAATAGAACCTTTCGGTTTAAGGATTGACAGTTGCGCAGAATTCTCGCTTTATGGCAAAATTATGCTTAATTGAGTTTTTTAATCAATCTGACGTTCGGAATCGTGTTCATTTCGTCTATGACGCCTTGCAAAAGACTGCAACTGCAACTGAGAAATGATGTCAATGCCATACAATTTGAATGTCCTAAAAATGTTATTCTAAACTGAAAGGGTCTATTAAAGTGGCATGAGCTGCCAAAATTCACACTTTTTGCATAATTTCTGATCCTCACGACAGTAAGAGGCTTTGAAGGCCATCAAAAAACTTCATTATCCCTCAGAGTAGTTTCTCTGCAATCTGATTGGTCAATTGCCATCCAATAAATATTCTTATTATCCCTCAGAGTAGTTTCTCTGCAATCTGATTGGTCAATTGCCATCCGATAAATATTTGTATTAGGTGGCCTACACACCCGATACGGTAAAACCTCGTTTTCACACACACCCGACACGACGTCGAGCAAACACTATTTTGAACGTTTGAACGTTGTTTTGTGACGTCATAGGGCATGGTCGTATCACTCACCTCTTTCAACTATATTGTGGGTGATGGGCGAATGTTATGTCGACGTTTTTTTTTGGTGACGTCGTTTGATGACGTCGTAGCGCGTGCTTGTATTAGGTCACTATTTTGTGTGTGTGCGATTGAATTAACGAGCGATATTTTGGCTGATTCTATGCAAAAGTAAAGCTCTTCGAGATAATAAAATCGTTATCATGGTTGGTGGAGGGGGGATACGAAGTATTTACATGGTCAGCGTGGTAATTGATAACGGTCGAGCCGTTAGGAATTTAAATAACCGGGACAACCATTCATTCATTCTAAGCCAAAGTTAGTTCAAAACAATACTTTATCGTTTATTACCCAGCCTAGAAGCCCTAAAAAGCCTCTGAATTATTCTGTTTCAACCTCAAAATATCAACATTTTGGCAGCTCATTTCACTTTAAGTAAAATATGAGTGGAATTTAGGCTTTGAACCAAGTTTGGGTTTAAAAAGCGTTAAATTCAGGTGCCTAAACATTCGTCCCTCTTCCTACAAAATGTGGGATGAATAGATAAAATTTATTGTTTTACTTCGGTCTCAGGAATTTTTCATCTCTTGGCTAATACCCGATACCTATAGATGGAAGGCATTTACGCTTGAAAAACAAGAAGATTGACGTTGAGATAAAAAAAAAATGTGTGCTAATAACGGACACAATTCAATAATGAATGTGTTGTTGCCTATAAAACGACGGTAAGAATTCCGCTAATTCAAGTACTCAAAACATTACGAAAAGCACTCTAAAAGTTTGAGACTTTTTATTGGGTGTCTTACCTCCTGCATGGAGCGACCGATAATCCTATCAAGCAATCACTATTGTTGTTTTAGACCAAACATGGCAGAAAGCAGTCTAATAATTTGCTATCTTCACATTGCTCGTCCTTGAATTAGCGGAATTCATACCTTAGCGTATACATCCAAGATAGATATACGGGGAAAGCTCCAATTTCATACTTCTAGGTCAAAATGGTAAACAGTTAGCTAATTCAGTTTCAACAAAATTTTCCCTTTACTTGGCAGCTCATGCATTTTTTAAATTTATTTTTTAAGTATCCTGAAACTGATGAATTTGTTTTAAAATATATAAATTTATTTTATATTTGCAGGTATGACATAATCATTGACGACAACTTAAAACCGTGGCTGATAGAGGTATGTGAGTTAAAGTGGCATGAGCTGCCAAAATGTTGATATTTTGATGTTTAAACAGAATGTTGAAATTATTGGCTATTTTTCTCAAGCCCATAATTCAGAAGCTTTTTAGTGATTTTAGTCTCGAAAATGTACGATAAAGTATTGTTTTGAACTAACTTTGGCTGAGAATGAATGAATGGTCGTCCCGGTTATTTAAATATTGTTTACTTTTCGAACATGTTTTCGGTCTGTACAGGCCACATACTGTATGGATTTTCCTGATTCCAACGCCAATCATTTAGTTTTTCGATGGCCTTTTAAGGCTCTTACTGTCGAGACGATCAGAAATTATGAAAAAAGTGTTAATTTTGGCAGCTTATGCCACTTTAACATTGGTGATTGATTGATGTTTAGCGCCACATTCCAGATGGTTTTGCCATGCCAATGTTCCATAGTTTAGAAAAAACCTAGCTCCCTTCGGCAAGTACCTGGCAACTCTTCCACATACATCAATTATATGAAAACCTCAAAAAAATTTTCAATTTTTATTTGGTCTGTGTGGGACCAAGTAAATCGGATAGTTTGGAGTCACACGACTTGCCCAAGTATTATTATTTACAATGTTGGCATAAACAGATGATATGCAACAAATTAGAATGAAAAACGGTCAGCCACATGCGCAATGCAGAGGAATTCTTACGAGACATGGCACTCACTATAAATGTTTCTTTCAAAGCTGCTCTTGTTTGTTGATGCTTTCTAGATGGCTAGATATTTTATTTCAGTTTAAAAAAGTAAAGTCAATTTAAATTTTTAAATTCTGATATGCAATAACTTTATGAATTGACAATACAAGTATAAAGACAAAAATTCTAGTTGATTGATTGATGTTTCACGTCACAGTTGAGATTATTTACCTTTAAGGTGATGTTTAAAATGGGCAGGAAAACGGGTACTTGGCAACACTATCTCTAATGGGGAATGAGTGAAAACTAAGTCTGATTTCTTTTTATACGCCCGGCTTGAAAAGCGGGCTGTATTATGGTTTCATTTCCGTCCGTCCGATTTCTTTTTAAATATGCCTCTAAACTTAGCTGGATTTGAATCAATTAACCAGCAATATATTGTTTGATATTTTATCTGCGCTCAAGATTATTTCACTTATATGGCGGCGTTGCCAGTTTTATTGTGGGAGGAAACCAGGCTCTATAACTGGGCTCTATGCCCGGAGGAAACCCACGACCTTCCGTTGGCAACTGGCAACCATCCCACATAGGGCGTTCGAGTGAAAACCCAGTCAGAAAATTTTCCAATTTTTTTTGGACTGAGTGGGATTCGAACCCGACCCATTGGTGGAAGGCTGTTTGGATTGAGCGTCCAACGCTCTACCTACTGAGCCACGGAGGCCCCCACCAGCAATAGAAAGCCAGTGTCTGATTAGAGACTCTCGCTCTGCTGACTAAACCAGCAAGCTGCCAGTTTGTTTCTATGTAATAATAATACGAAAGTTCATCTTTTTTTTTTCTAGGTCAACGCCTCCCCATCACTAACAGCGACCACATCAAGTGACCGCATCATGAAGTATAACCTCATCTCTGACGTCATCAACATCGTGATTCCGAAGGGGGAAGTACCAGAGTAGGTCATCTTTTTGATTGAGTCGCTGGCCTTTGGAGGAGGTCTTAAATTTTCTCTCGCCATGGATACATGCAAAGTCGATTTCTGCATAAACCAAATCAGGATTACAAATTCTTTTGATTGCTCGTTTAGCCGCTATGGACACTTTCCTTGAGCTCCTCGTATACAATTGGACAGAATTCGCATTTTCCCACTGCGAGACAGCCCTTGACAGCGACACAAAGCTACCAAATTCGTCCCCTTCGAATAAATTTGCCATGTCAGCAATATTTATATTAGTTTTCGCTACAACTACTATGCGCATGCGCGATTGGAAGCCACATAAGAATAGCCTGTGGAAAAGGCATTACGGTCAAGTAAGAATAGCCACTGTGTTTTAATTTTCATGTCAATTTTCAAGGAACTTTCAATATCTCTTTTTCTCTTGAAACTCTGAAAATTCCTGATTCCCTTCGACTCCACACTCCACAGGCTTAGTGAGGGAAGGGCAATTTTGACTTTCGACACATACCTGCCCAGTGGGTCATTTTCAACCACAGGCCCAACCTGGATAATATTTTTCTCAAATCCGAAATTATCGATTTAAACATGAACAAAATTTTAATTTCTGTGTGTTTTTTTTTCGTCAGTGTCTGTTGGAATAAAATGTTAACTTTTGTGTGTGTTTTTTTCGTCAGTGTCTGTTGGAATAAAATGTTAACTTTTGTGTGTGTTTTTTTCGTCCGTGTCTGTTGGAATAAAATGTTAACTTTTGTGTGTGTTTTTTTCGTCAGTCTCTGTTAGAATAAAATGTTAATTTTTGTGTGTGTTTTTTTTGTTGTCAGTCTCTGTTGGACTAAAATGTGAATTTTTGTGTTTGATTTTCTTAGTGTCCGGTGGAGTAAGATTCCATCTAAAGAAGCTCTTGGGAACTTTGACCTTTTGTAAGTATTATAGCGAATAGGTTGTATTGTGATTTTTGTTGGGCTCGAGGTTATTCCAGCTATAGGGCTATATTTTATTGCTGAGATAGCAGGGGGCCGTTTAACGAAGCCGTCGCAAAGTGTGATCAATCGCAGTTTCCATGACGTCGTATCTCTTCACTATGGTATCCATTAGCAACTACGCCTCGTTTGCGATGCGACTGCTTTGTGAAACGAGCCCCTGTTTTATCAGTGGGAGACAACCACATGGTATTTCCCCAGGCAAATCTCCCACACCATTGGGGAAAACATTTTTGTTCAGACTCAAAGATCTATATTTTTTTCTGTCAGATATGATGAAGAGCTGGCCCAGTCTGAAGGTCCAGGAATGGAAACAAAAGGCAAATCTACTCTGGGAGGAACAAATATGAGATTTGGCAGAGATGGGAAGAGGACGACCATGGCAACTTGGAAATGAATGGTCTTCAATGCTGGAGTTGTCTCCTCTTATTGTGTAGAAGTGCAGTTATCTGCCCTTGGAATTCTTAAGGATATTTCTATCATGAATTATCTCCCCTTTAAGTGTATGGTTGAGAAGCTATATTGTATTTTTGCTCAAACTAAGGGGTTTGGGGCCTCGTTGGCTCAGTTGGTAGTGGGATCATCTTTCACTTGGACACAAGCCTTCCAACTATGGGTAGCAGGTTCCAATCCCACTCAGTCCAAAGAAAGAAATTTTCAATTGGACATTAACTCCATCATCGCCATGCAGAGTGGAGGTTTCCACCCACAGTAAACCGGGAAATGCTACCGTAAAATTGAAATAATCTGGAATCAACTGCCTTTTAAGTCAAGGTGGAGTTATGCGCTCTTGGATTGTGGATAGCGAGTCTTTCCCCATTGTGAAGATGCATTCTATTTTCTCTTGGCGATATTTGTTTGGGCCAACTGCTGGCTGGCAACCGTCCTGCCCTTTCTGGGGAGGGTTGCTTCACGGAGAAGGACCACTGAATTACTGGATGATTGAGACATGAGATCATTAAATTAAACATTGTGATAAACTGTTCAAGTAAAAATTGTTCCTAATCAAAGTACAGATTTTTTCTTAGTTCGATTTGATTCACATTATTCTATAGATGTTTTAGGACATGGAATTGCTGCATTGCAAGTCAACTGAGGACACAAAGCAATGCATGCTAATAAGTCTTTTTTTCCCCCAATCTTGACCAAATGTATCCTATTTCTTCTAAAGATTCAGCCACTTTTTTCCTCATAAGGATTCCACCATTAGAAAAGAAATATGCTAAAGGAGGCCAGAAAAATTTGCCCATTGCAGGGAATTTAAGGCAATATGACCCGCTGAGCAGTGTGTGAAAATGGTTATCCTGAAACACAACTCCACGTCTACATTTTTGTCTGACTCAATGGAAAATTTAGGCTATTAGAATGGCTGAATATTTAGAAGAAATACGGTATTGCAAGTAAGACACGCATAAAGTAAATAATCTGAAAGAATTGTAAAAATCGGATTAAAAAAGGGAATAGAGATATAGACTAAAACAAAATATTACATATTCCTATGTAGATAGCAGTGCTGGAGCTTGCCACTGGCCCTCATACATTCTGCAAGTGATTTGGCCTGCAGACAAGTTAGTTTTAGAGCACGTTTAGATTTTGATTGTAACAGGACCATTGGTTGGTCCAGACAAACAATGACTAGCATCATTCTGTCTAAATAAAGTCACTTTTCATTTGCTTAGAAACATCTATGATAAATATGGGCGACCTGTCTTGGCGCTGGCAACCAGTTTTGACATTCAGCTTGCCCTGATGGCAACCGGTCTAAAAAGTTAAGTTCCAGCACGGTATTGCCACGAGAAAAGAATATATATGAGGAGAGTTTGACGATTTGCAGAAACTAAGGGTACTACTACTAATTGTAACAAGAGTTTCATAATACGCAAGGGTAAATTCATTGTACCACACTATCTTCATAGACATGCTTTAACCATAATTTCGGTTGGTAGGATCTTTCAGTCACCTAAAAAAGACTGGAGCTTGGTGAATTTTAGTATTTGATCGCCAAAAAAATCTAGAACTCAATTTAATTTTGGAACGGGACACACCATTTACTCATAAGCTAGTTATAACTGAACAAAATTGATAATCCATGTAATAAGTACCGAGTTATTCACTGCCAAAAGACTGGTGACTGTTCTGGTCGCCACAAATATCAAGACCCCAATTTAATTTTGGTACATAGATCATCCAAGCATAAGCTTCATATATCAGAAGAAAAAAAAATTATAATCCATGAAATAATTAAAGAGTAACTCAATGCCAAAAGGCTGGTGACTGTTTTGGTCGCCACAAATATCGAGACCCCAATTTAATTTTGGTACAGGACACACTATCTACTCATAAGCTAGTTATAACTGAAAACAAATTTAAATCCATCGAATAGTTCCAGAGTTATTAAATGTCAAAAAGCTGGGTGGCTGTTTTGGTCACCAATATTTGAGACTCCAATTTATTTTAATTTTAAATTCAGACAATAGGTTTTAAGTGATGGAGCGGACACGAATCAGGGACGGACAACGGTATACCAATATACACCCCCTTTAAGAGCGGGCGTATAAAAATATCAACATGACAGAGGAAAAAAGTGACACTGCACAACTAGATGGTTTGAAAACTTAGCTGGTATATATTCACTACCAGCACTGAAAATATTTTTTGAGATAAAGAAACTAGGGCGGACGGACAAGACTCCCCCGAAAATTTTCCGCCGCATAAAAAACACAAAATAAATCTAAACAAATTTTAGTTTGATGATAATTTATTAGCCCACAAAATCACTTTTTGCTTTAATTACATTAATTACACCTTTATGAAACAAAACAAACTAGTCTCTCTAATTTTCCTACCAATGAAAATCGCAAATGCCATTTAACAAACACACTAGTTTATGAAATAAATGATCTCGAGATGCCAACAATGCAGAAGAGAGAATTGTTTGCTGAAAATGAAAAAACAAATTAGAACAATTATGAGGCTGTGTTACAGTATAAATGTCAGCAGTATGAATCAACAAAACGAGTGGAAGGTCCAGCCTGGTATTTCAGCTGTGTCTGTTGACTTGCAATATCTGACCTAAGCATTTTTTCACTTATATAGCAGGTGTCTTGATCAATCTACTTTAGTACCCGGCCCAAAATCGGCGTCTCAATTGATCCACTTTCATATCCAGCCCAAAATGGAGGTCCAAATTGTTCCACTTTCGTAGTGAACCTAAAGTCGGTGTCCAAATTGATCCACTTTTGTATTGGACCTAAAGTCGGTGTCCAAATTGATCCACTTCGTATTGGACCTAAAGTCGGTGTCCAAACTGATCCACTTTCGTATTGGACCTAAAGTCGGTGTCCAAACTGATCCACTTTCGTATTGGACCTAAAGTCGGTGTCCAAATTGATCCACTTTCGTATTGGACCTAAAGTTGGTGTCCAAATTGATCCACTTTTGTATTGGACCTAAAGTTGGTGTCCAAATTGATCCACTTTCGTATTGGACCTAAAGTTGGTGTCCAAACTGATCCACTTTCGTATTGGACCTAAAGTCGGTGTCCAAACTGATCCACTTTCGTATTGGACCAAAAATCGGTGTCCAAATTTCTCCACTTTCGTATTTGAACTTAGTTATTGTCCAAATTGATCCACTTTTGTATTGGACCTCGGCTTCTCAATTTATCCACTTTTATATCCAGCCCAAACTGGGTGTCTCAATTTTATATCCGGCCCAAATTATGTGTCAATTGTTCCAACTTTGTATCTGGCCCAAAATGGGTGTCTCAATTGTTCCAATTTTGTCTCTGGCCCAAAATGGATGTCTCAATTGTTCCAATTTTGTATCTGGCCCAAAATGGGTGTCTCAATTGTTCCAATTTTGTATCTGGCCCAAAATGGGTGTCCAAATTGCTCCACTGTTGTATCTGGCCCAAACTGAGTGTCTAAATTAAAATGTCAATCAAAATGTTTTGAGGTGGAAGTGTCTCAAGGACCCTGTGAAGCCGGTCTGTCAAACATAATCTGACATAAAAGTTATAAAATAGAAAGTTTGTGCATAGATCTAAATATCAAATGAAACAAGACATTTGATTATCATAGAATCCTGTTGAAGACAAATGCTTAAAAAGTTTTGACAACAAGGGCTTGTTGGGAGCGAAATCATAGAAAATAACAGAAATTTGCAAGGGTAAAAACATAGAATGAACAAAAATGATAACCTGCCTTCAAAGTATTATGTCAAGAAGACAGAAAGTTCTGTAAAAAACCCTAAATAATGACTACAATGAAAACAGACCTATCTCACTCTATTGCACTATTACTCAAAATATAGAAACAAATATACAATTTTATACGCTCAGGAATTTCTATAATGGGTTAAAAAACAAACTGTACATGTTCGAACACAAACCATATGTATTTGTAGGATATTTACAGCAGGATAAAATGAATGGTAAAAAATGGGCACCAGAAAATTCTCAAACTTTCTTGATAAAAACATAACTATAAAAAAATTAATGACCTATTAAGAAAATAATTAAAATAGAGTACTCATGGAGTGAAAGTATGTAAGCTAGATTTTGAATTATTATTTTGGACTTATCTTGCAATATTATAACGGGCAATAGATTAATGAGATTATCTCCCTGTATGTCCACGACTAATGAAATGATTACTATAAGTTTTGTGCCCCATTTGTCTGCTGCGGTCCTGAGGCTATGAGCAAAATCAAAAGATTTTCAAATGCTCGCATCATTTGGTGACTCACACTTTGCAAAATTTGGAACCGAGGAGAGAGGAGGTATTGGGACAATTTGGAGAGAAATGCTTTCTTTTCTACGATGGAATTATTTTACATCTAAACTGTCTTACAAGTCAATGCTAATTTTGTAGTCTGGGTTATTTTTAAAAATCAATATTGTCAACAGAATTTTAATTACGGTGTCCAAATTGTTCGTTTGTAATTTTTCTTTAAATTTTGCAGTGTGTCTTAATTTTCATTTTTGGTCCTATATCTTATCAAAAGGGCATCCAAATTTCTGTAATAGCTGTCTAGCTGTAGACTAAATGCAAGCTATATAATATATAAAGTGACCCCATAGTCATTAAGCCTATTTTTAATAAAGAAGTTTGATGCCTGCTCCATCACAATCGCCCCCCTCTAATGAGCCCTATGCAAGCTACGTGTATGCCCCCTACCATGTGACGACTGACAGGCAAGGCCCCCTCCCATGTGGTGATTGACAGGCAATGCCCCCTCCCATGTGACGACTGACAGGCAAGGTACTCTATTCCATTTGTCCACCAGCCTGGACTACAATAAAGTCACCAACTTAAATTTTCATTTTCAAAAACATGAAATGATAAATAATACAAAAATGACTATACTCAAAATTCAGCGACACACTTTCCTTATAATCAGGTCACTATATACATAAATTACAGCAATATACAAACACTGGCTAATAACATTTATATGACTAATGTACATTTCATATAGGGAAAATTCTTGCGTTTCATAAAGAATTGTAAAATCCGATATTTTATGTTTATTCCACTGGGTTAGGTCCCTTCTGAAACCAACGTTCATTCCAATAACACGTCAATAACAGTAGGCTAAACACAAAGGTCGTCAGGTACAGGTTTGATACCAACATAATCTGTACAATATTTCTTCTTGCTTGCACTGGGTAGCAAAGAGTACACAGTTAAATTTTCCGTAATTGAAACAGGTTTCGTAATGAACTTTTCCTACTGGTGACTTTTGGATTGTGATTTCACTGCTGTAAATTAAATGGAAACATACATGTACATTTTCAGACAGTCTCATCTTGGGTGGAAATATGCGCAAAATATTCATAAATTGGGTCAACATTTCTAATATGAGACTCTTGGGAATCAACAATTGAATGAAGCGAAATTGGGAATTGCAGACTGGATAGATTCAGAGCCACAAATACGTATATGCAGCCCCTTGCATGTGACGACTGACAGCCACAGATACAAACTCGTCACAGTGAAAAATGATTGTCGTTTTGACTGATCGGTGTCTGGCGCCACACCGGAAAGCGCAAAGATTTCGCTCGGGAAATCAACGAAATAAACACTTCCCAATCAAACTGGTAAAAAGGCGTCAACGCTGAACACTAAAAAAGCTCAGAGTTTTACACAAATTTCTCGCTATATAAATATACTGGTCCACGTTGGGTATATTACAATTCTGAAATTCCTCCCCATGGAAGTCATGGTTTTAGCTAAGAGAGAAACGCGTCACTGAATACAACTCTGTATTTTATCGATCCATTCAACAGCAGTTTTCGCCTCGGTAGCCAGGAAGTGGTAGACTCGTTTCATGGTTTTCATCTGTGAAAAAACAAAATACAAATATTTATTGATTGATTTTGTGATGAACACTGCTAATTATTTTGTGATGTTAGCGTAACTACTTCATACAGGGATTTCCTGGCTCCCAAAATGTTTGGGTTCATTGGACCCCCATCAATTGGGGTTCATTGGACCCCCATCAGATAAAAAGTAAGTGGGGTCCAATTAGTTTTTAAATATGCATTATTGCTATTTATTTGCATCCCATGGGAATAATAATTGCAATGGTGTTTTGCATTATTGTAATTCTCAATATTGCAAGCGAATCAGATTTGTACAATCATTTGCATTATTGAGGTAGTGATCCACATTAATGATAAAAAATTAAAGACATCACCACGTCCTCAGTTGTTTTTTAAAAAAGGACGTGGTGATGTCTTTAATTTTTTATCATTACTATGGAACCCACGTTTAAAGTGAATTTCAAACATTTCTTACAGTGATCCACATTGTTGCAATTCATAATATTGCAAGGAAGATTCACACCACAGCAACACTGATTTACATTATAGCAATATTGTTTGCATTATTGCAATACAGATTTGTATTATTACAATGCAGATTTGTATTATTGCAATATAGATTTGTATCATTACAATAGATTTGTATTATTACAATACAGCATTGTAGTGTTACAATACCGAATTGTAGTGTTACAATACAGATTTGTATTATTGCAATATAGATTTGTATCATTACAATAGATTTGTGTTATTGCAATACAGATTTGTATTATTAAAATACAGATTTGTATTATTACAATACAGATTTGTATTATTACAAATGATTTGTATTATTACAATACAGCATTGTAGTGTTACAATACCGAATTGTAGTGTTACAATACAGATTTGTATTATTGCACTAGAGAATCAATTATTGCAATAATGATTTATATTCTTCCAACATGGATTCCCATTATTGTATATGGTTTGTGATTAATGTAGTGATTGTTCACTTGGTAGTCACCCCTGTAGTGATTGTTCACTTGGTAGTCACCCCTGTAGTGATTGTTCACTTGGTAGTCACCCCTGTAGTGATTGTTCACTTGGTAGTCACCCCTGTAGTGATTGTTCACTTGGTAGTCACCCCTGTAGTGATTGTTCACTTGGTAGTCACCCCTGTAGTGATTGTTCACTTGGTAGTCACCCCTGTAGTGATTGTTCACTTGGTAGTCACCCCTGATACCCTTACCTCAAAGAAGGCATTTTCATCCGCCTTCTTGGGTGCTGATTGTACATTTCTGATTGGTTGAACGGAGACGACGTCAGCGAGATCGATATAACCTTTACAGTTAGAATCTTCCATTGCGTCATAATACCTCAGCTGCAAGAAAAGAATTATAACGATTTAAGATATAGTGGAGTGATTGATTGTTGTTTTAGTACTTTATCCATATGGAAAAGTGGAGCCTCGGTGGTCCAGTGGGTTTGAGAGATCGAACCTCAGTCCCACACAGACCTTCCATCAATGCGGCGCGGGTTCAAATCACGCCCAGACAAAATAAAAATTAAGAAATTCTGAGTGCATTTTTCACTTGGTTGTCGTATGTGGAAGAGTTGCCAGGTACTCGCCGATGGTCTAGGGTTTTCTCCGGGCAGTGAGCCCAGTTTCCTCCCCAACTAAACCTGGAAACTGTGCAATATAAGTGAAATAATCTTGAGTGCGACTTTAAATATCAATCAACATAAGAATGTAGTTTCCTTAGATCATTAAGTATAGAGACAATTCTATCAAATAGTAAATAATATTGAGTTTTGTGTAAAAGAAAAATTCATTATGTCAAAAAAAATATGACATTCACTATGTAATACCAAAAAAAAAAAAAAATGAAGATGCAATAATTCTTTCAGATCAAACAAAAACAATGCAGTCATTCTCTCATAACATTCATTACAAATCTTATCCAAAAAGTCCACATTCACCCTTTCAAACCAAATAAAAATAAGTTTATGCAAAATTCATTCAAGTGGAATTGCTTTTTATAATCAAACACACAGCAATCGTATCACAAGACACATGCTATGCAAAATAACTGACGTAAAGAATGGCGTCCAATCAGAATGTAGCGTACCTGATGTTTGGTTGCGTCCAAAACAAACCACCTTTGTTTCCATGCCTTGAGTAATGCCCCTCGTTTGTAGAGGTAGCCTTCATGTGTTCTAATCTCGCCGACGTTACAAGAGAACTGGTCATAAGTCTGGCTGGATGAACCCAAACTACCAACTGTATGACAAACACAGCCACAATTAGAATAAACAATAAAAATCCAAACTTAGCTACTAATTTTATTTTCCAAAGTATTCCTAATTTTTACTACCGTATTTCTTCTAAAGATTCAGCCACTTATTTGTTCATAAGGATTCGACCATTAGAAAAGAAATATGCTAAATGTGGCCAGAAAAATTTGCCCATTAGAGGGAATTTAAGGCAATATGACCCACCATGCAGTGTGTGAAAATGGTTATCCTTAAAGACAACTCCACGTCTCCATTTTTGTCTGACTCGATGGAAAATTTAGGCCATTAGAATGGCTGAATATTTAGAAGAAATATGGGGGGTCAAGAAGCCACTCAGACTACTTATCAATATTTTCACTCCCAGGCTGTGTCTTATTCTATTCATAATCAATGTGTGAAATTATGGCCCAAGTAATGTAATGACCTCACGAAAGAATTACGTCATCAGTCATTATGAAATTACGTCATCAGTCATTATGAAATTACGTCATCAGTCATTATGACGTTAAGATCAAGCGTCCGGCAGCAACCATATATTGAAGGATCGGGGATGCTGTCACTGGTGACGTCATTTCAGACGTGACATGTACATTGTCTCATTGGGTTTTTCTTCAGACAACCATTCGCATATTTTTTTTAAGTAGAGCTGCCGTTTTACAGAAAACACTGTATTTTTTACGTAGTGTGAGAAAGAGATTATCCAACTCGAGCCAGAGTGCTACTCTCGTTGGAACCCACGAGAGATGACATATAGGGGCAATTTGGAGAAAAATGCTTTCTTTTCTACAATGGAATTATTCTACATGTAAACTGTGGTTCATAGACACTAGTGATATTCATTGTGACATACAGGCTCTCGTTTGATAACCTCTATTTATTGAATCCATTGTGCAATAAAGTGATTAAGGCGCACATAACTCCACAACCCCATGGATAGTTTTATGAAATCTCCTGAGGCTTCTTAAAGTGGCATGAGCTGCCAAAATGTTGATATTTTGACGTTAAAACAGAATGTTGAAATTATCGACTATTTTTTTCTAGACGTATAATTCAGAAGCTTTTTAGTGCTTCTAGTCTCGAAAATGTGAGATAAAGTATTGTTTTGAACTAACTTTGGCTTAGAATGAATGAATGGTCGTCCCGGTTATTTAAATTTTGTTTACTTTTCGAACACGGTTTCGGTTCGTACAGGCCACATACTGTATGGATTTTCCCCATTCCAACACCAATCATTTAGTTTTTCGATGGCTTTCAAAGCGTCTTATTGTCGTTACCATCAGAAATTACGAAAAAAGTGTGAATTTTGGCAGCTCATGCCACTTTAACTTTTGAAAATCTCACAATTTGTTTTAACGAAAAAATAGCTCATTCCAGTTGAAGACAGTCCTTTTAAAAAAATATTTTATAAATTTAAAAATAAAAAAAGTTAATAACCTCTGTATTAGTCTAAGAAAACTCTGTATAAATCATCATGCAAAAAATAAATTTGAAAATGCACTGAATGCAACAAGCCAAAAAAAAAACGAAATCTTCAATTTTTGTACCTGTTGAAACTTGGCCGTTATCTGAGATCCCGCTACGTGAAATGTTAGCTGTACTCCCAGCAGATGGCAGCACCCTCAACTTGGTGCAATTTTTCGGAACATAACTGACGCACTTGTCGTGACAGTTGTAGCCGCAGTCGACACACTGCATGCCAACTGGTGATACTACAAGTAGAAGTATACAAAGATATTTCACACTTTGTATATTATAATTAGAACATGAATCAACTACAGCCCCCATTTTCAAAGACACGTGGTGATAAAGAGTAAAGCTGATCCGATGCAAATTATTAGAATAATTGACAAAATTCTCAGTTTTTTAAAGAATAATCTTTGAACTTATATGGTTGAATATTGAACACTGTCGAGGGCAACATTTCTGCCTTGTTTGGCAGTATTGTCCAGTCAAGTAGGGGAGGGAACCCTGGCCTTCCAATGGTACTTAGAAACAGTTCCACATACGTCAGTTGAAAAAACATCAAAATTTGCCCTTTTTTTCGACTGAATATGAATAGAGCTCGCAACTGATGGCAGGCTTGTGTGTGCCGTTGTCACGGTCCACTCAGCCAAAGAGTACGAAACAAAGTTTTCTCGCGACATATTCTTAATAAGATGGTAGGCATGTCCAAATGTTTTTTTTTTATATTATCATTTAATAGGGAGCGGGAGTATCGTGAGAATTCCACAAATTTCCTGTCACCGTTGAACATCTGAGGAGCCATTTATGTTCGTATGTGAACCTCATTTCTGATGTTGTAGAACAAAAAGTGTCAATCCAACTGACGTCACCCAATAACGTCATCTGTCACCGGATATTGTGAAATCTCTCAGGACACTCCCAAAACCGATTCTTTTTAAATATCAAAGATATATTGCCTCATTTTGTAACTGGGTTAATAACTGAGCTATTTAAGAAGGAAAAAACTAAAATGTCAGTGTGGGACTGAGGGACAATCGCTTATGTTCTGGTTGCCAGCTAAATTCTATCAAAGTTGAGTTTCATGTCATTTTGATATACCCGCTAAATAAATCACTTAGGGTTGCATATATAAAACAATACTACTACGCCCGACCAGTATTTTTAATATTAACTCGAGGTTTATGGATTACAACTTCTGTTTATTTCTAAAGCGACGTTTCGGTCCAGATTCTAGTACCGTTATCAAGCATAATGATTGCAAATAAACAGAAAATGAAATTCATAAACCTCTTGAGTTAATATTGTTACCTCAACTTCTAAATGCCTCTTACAGGACAGTATTTTTAAGCTACTTTAACTTTTATCTTTCAAAAACTTAAAAGAATTGTTACAGTTAGGAAATTTGTGTAAGTGTCATTTAGAAGTTGAGCATAATAATGAAGGAAAGAACACTCTTGCGTATGGTGTTCGCAATAAACCAAGAAGTTGTAAATCCATACGCAAGAGTGTTCTTTCCTTCATTCATTAGGAAATTGTTTATGTAAAGCCATTCAGTTCACAAGTAGAATTACCCTTGCTGCCTAAGAACTATTGTTTTGTATTAATGTGAAATGCCAATAAACTGTAGTTTACAGTAATTTACTTATCTAAGAAACGATAAAATCCGACTGACCTGTTTTTACGAGCCCCCAGAGTACATTAGAGCAGTAGTCACAATAGGCCGGGGTTGTATACGTGAACACTTCAAAGTGGTGAGACTGATTGAAAGCACGGGCCGTCTCACCGAGCATTTTGCCCCGGACGAGGATCTCTAGGGTGGACCGCTTGTGAATGGAGCGTCCATGAGAGCGAACAAGTTGAGTGGTCAGTGAGATCTGCCGGTTTAATGGCTCATGTGACGTCTCTAATTGGTCGTAAACAGGCTTCCATTTCCTTGGCAAATGTTCCAATTTGCTTTCCAAGCGACTGATTTTCTAAAATATAAATCAAATCGTTATAGAATGTGTGACATTTTACCTCAACCCAGACCTCTATATAGTTTCAATATTGTCTTTAAAGTGGCATGAGCTGCCCAAATTCACACTTTTTTCATAATTTCTGATTGTCTCGACAGTAAGAGGCTTTGAAGGCCATCGAAAAACTAAATGCTTGTCGTTGGAATGAGGAAAATCTGTACAGTATGTGGCCTGTACGAACCGAAATAGTGTTTGAAAAGTAAACAAAATTTAAATAACCGGGACGACCATTCATTCATTCTAACCTGAAGTTACTTCAAAGCATTACTTTATCGTTCATTCTCGAGACTATAGAAGCACTAAAAAACCTCTGAATTATACGTCTTGAGAAAAATATCCAATAATTTCAACAATCTGTTGTAACTTCAAAATATCAACTTTTTGGCAGCTCATGCCCCTTTAAATGAGCATGTATTTCATTGTGTCAGTTTTCTTATTTCATTCACCAACAAACAATACAAATGTACATATGCAAATGTTAAAATGATTAATAAAAGGTGGCACGAAAAAAAGTTTCTTAGAAACTGGTTCTATCGCATAGTGAAATAATTCTTAGAGACTTGGCGAAAAGTTTAACAATGATTACATAGAACTAAAGAAAAGATATAAATAAAAACAAAAAAATGAAGTGCAAATATAGATAGATACAATGGATTTTATGGGTATCGGCAGATACAATGAATTTTATGGGTATCGGCAGATACAATGGATTTTAAGGGTATCGGCAGATACAATGGATTTTATGGGTATCAGCAGATACAAAGGATTTTATGGGTATCGGTAGATACAATGGATTTTATGCGTATCGGCAGATACAATAGATTTTATGGGTATCGGCAGATACAATGGATTTTATGGGTATCGGCAGATACAAAGGATTTTATGGGTATCGGTAGATACAATGGATTTTATGGGTATCGGTAGATACAATGGATTTTATGGGTATTGGTAGATACAATGGATTTTATGGGTATCGGTAGATACAAAGGATTTTATGGGTATCGGTAGATACAATGGATTTTATGGGTATCGGTAGATACAATGGATTTTATGGGTATTGGTAGATACAATGGATTTTATGGGTATCGGTAGATACAATGGATTTTATGGGTATTGGTAGATACAATGGATTTTATGGGTATTGGTAGATACAATGGATTTTATGGGTATCGGTAGATACAATGGATTTTATGGGTATTGGTAGATACAATGGATTTTATGGGTATCGGTAGATACAATGGATTTTATGGGTATTGGTAGATACAATGGATTTTATGGGTATCGGTAGATACAATGGATTTTATGGGTATCGGCAGATACAATAGATTTTATGGGTATCGGCAGATACAATGGATTTTATGGGTATCGGCAGATACAAAGGATTTTATGGGTATCGGTAGATACAATGGATTTTATGGGTATCGGTAGATACAATGGATTTTATGGGTATTGGTAGATACAATGGATTTTATGGGTATCGGTAGATACAAAGGATTTTATGGGTATCGGTAGATACAATGGATTTTATGGGTATCGGTAGATACAATGGATTTTATGGGTATCGGTAGATACAATGGATTTTATGGGTATCGGTAGATACAATGGATTTTATGGGTATTGGTAGATACAATGGATTTTATGGGTATTGGTAGATACAATGGATTTTATGGGTATCGGTAGATACAATGGATTTTATCGTTAAGGGAAGATTGTTCCTATTCTCTTAAATCGATTGATTGATATTTTACGCTGCCCTCAAGATTATTTCACGTTTACAACGGCCTTATCAAGTTTAGTGGGGGAGGAAACCAGGCTCATTGCCCGAAGGAAACTCTCGACCTTCGGGGAGTACCTGGCAACTCTTCAACATACGCAGAGCAAGTGAAAAATCCACTCAGAAATTTGTTAATTTTTCTTTGGTCTGAGTGTGATTCGAACTCACACCGCATCGTTGGAAGGTCTGTGTGGGACTGAGGGACGATCACTCTAACCCACTGGACCACCGAGGTCTGTTTGGGATTGAGGGACGATCACTCTAACCCACTGGACCACCAAGGTCTGTGTGGGACTGAGGGACGATCACTCTAACCACTGGATCACCGAGGTCTGTGTGGGACTGAGGGACGATCACTCTAACCACTGGACCACCAAGGTCAGTGTGGGACTGAGGGACGATCACTCTAACCCACTGGACCACCAAGGTCTGTGTGGGACTGAGGGACGATCACTCTAACCACTGGACCACCGAGGTCTGTGTGGGACTGAGGGACGATCACTCTAACCACTGGACCACCGAGGTCTGTGTGGGACTGAGGGACGGTCACTCTAACCCACTGGACCACCAAGGTCTGTTTGGGACTGAGGGACGATCACTCTAACCCACTGGACCACCAAGGTCTGTGTGGGACTGAGGGATGATCACTCTAACCACTGGACCACCAAAGTCTGTGTGGGATTGAGAGACAATCACTCTAACCCACTGGACCACCAAGGTCTGTGTGGGACTGAGGGACGATCACTCTAACCACTGGACCACCAAGGTCTGTGTGGGACTGAGGGACGATCACTCTAACCACTGGACCACCAAGGTCTGTGTGAGACTGAGGGACGATCACTCTAACCCACTGGACCACCAAGGTCTGTGTGGGACTGAGGGATGATCACTCTAACCACTGGACCACCAAGGTCTGTGTGGGACTGAGGGACGATCACTTTAACCACTGGACCACCAAGGTCTGTGTGGGACTGAGGGACGATCACTCTAACCACTGGACCACCGAGGTCTGCGTGGGACGATCACTCTAACCACTGGACCACCGAGGTATGTTTGGGACTGAGGGACCATCACTCTAACCTACTGAACCACCGAGGTCTGTGTGGGACTGAGGGACGATCACTCTAACCACTGGACCACCGAGGCCCCGTTATGTTTTTGAGAACTCATTGTAAAATAAAAACTTACAGTGAAGAGTTCGGTGAATACAGAAGGCTGTTGAACATTGATGTTGTTGTAGCACCCGTTAACGATTTTCCGTCTTTGTCCGTCACCCATTTCTTGTTCCTCCATTAGTTGAAGTTCTTTGTAAGCCAGCTCAATATCGTACGAGGGCCCGTGAGCCAGGTCTTCAGTTAAGTAATAGTCCCATAGTTTTAGACTGGACAGGTTGGAATAGGGACGAAGAACCTACAAAAAAAATAAAATAAATTTTGTGAAGAAACCAAAATAGAAAGGATTAATTGATTGATTGTTTGGTGTTTTACGCCGCGCTCCATACTATTTCACTTATATGGCGGCGTTGCCAGTTTTATTGTTGGTAACTGGCAACCATCCGACATAGGTCATTCGAGTGAAAACCCAGTCAGAAAATTTTCCATTTTTTTGGTCTGAGTGGGATGCGAACCAGCGACCCATTGGTGGAAGGCTGATCGGATTGAGCGTCCAACGCTCTAGCTAGTGAGCCACGGAGGCTCTCTCTGGCTAAAGGAACCTCCCTTAAAAAAATTGGGGTTTCAAGTAAAAAGCAATGTATTTTAATCCCAAAATAATTCAGTCATATAATAGCACAAGGGACAATTCATTGTATACAGCCGACAGGTGTTATATCTGTATCACATGGCTATAACAGTGGGAGATGTATGGTGACCTATATGTTATATAAGTGGCTGTCGCCATCAGGACCTCTCGGGTCTGGGCCGAAGAAACCGAAGATATATTTATTTTCCAGACAAGTTGTTGCGAGTGAAAAACTACTCCACATACATGTATCACATTTACAAACAAGAGTTTCGGGGAACCCAAAATACGCCCGGAAAGGCACAGTAACTGCAGCCATACCAAAACAAATCCTTCCATATTTATTTGAATTTAATTTTTAAAATTCAGAGGGAAGAGGTTGAAGCTTGGTAAATGATTGATTGATTAATTGTTTGGTGTTTTACGCTGCGCTCAAGATTATTTCACTTACATGTATATGGCGGCGTTGCCAGTTTTATTATGTGAAGCTTGGTAAAAGGTGATGTTATGGTAAAATTGTGCAGATGGAATCAAAACTTTGGAAGTTATGGAGCGGAAGGGAATATTACATAATCCAATATAACTCCCATATTATGTAACCAGTGATGTTAAAAATAGTTTGCGACACACCTTCTACCCATAAGGTATATACTTAGACAAAATTGTGCAGATGGAATCCAAACTTTAGAAGTTATGGAGCGGAAGGGAAAGCAGACGCCGGACGGACGGAGATGATACCATAATACAGCCCGCTTTTCAAGCCGGGCGTATAAAAAAGTTTTTGCTGACGGTCATGTACGGGGCATAACTCTTGAAAAACACGTCCGAGCGCGTTGATTGTCAATAGGCTTCTTGTACTTGCTATATTATACAAATGTGTGAAGTTTGTAAGTTGTAAGTCAAAGACTTTTTTAGATAATGTGTTTACAAGGCTTTTGACAGCAGCGGTAATGTAAGGGGCATAACTCTTGAAAAAACATCCGAGCGCGTTGCTTTCCAATAGGTTTCTTGTACTTGCTGTATTATACAAATGTGTGAAGTTTGTAAGTTGTAAGTCAAAGACTTTTTTAGATAATGTGTTTACAAGGCTTTTGACAGCAGCGGTAATGTAAGGGGCATAACTCTTGAAAAAAACATCCAAGCACGTTGATATTAAATAGGCTTCTTGTACTTGCTGTATTAAACAAATCTGTGAAGTTTCGAAATTATAAATTAAAAACTTTTTTAGATAATGTGTTTACAAGGCTTTTGACAGCAGCGATTATGTAAGGGGCATAACTCTTGAAAAAAACATCCGAGCCCGTTGATTTTCAATAGGCTTCTTGTACTTGCAGTATTAAACAAATCTGCGAAGTTTCAAAATTGTAAGTTAAAACTTTTTTAGATAATGTGTTTACAAGGCTTTTGACAGCAGCGGTAATGTAAGGGGCATAACTCTTGAAAAAAACATCCAAGCGCGTTGATTTTCAATAGGCTTCTTGTACTTGCTGTATTAAACAAATGTGTGAAGTTTAAAAGTTGTAAGTTAAAGACTTTTTTAGATAATGTGTTTACATGGACCAATGGACAGACGGACGACGGAGGCAACGACAATACCCTTCGGGCAAAATTTGCCCGAGGGGTAAAAACCAACACTCCAAATCTGAAGAATTGGAAGAATAATTCTCATATTCCTCCAAGATATACCTACCTGTACAAACACTTGCCTTTTGACCCTAGGAGAAAGAACAATCTGCATTTTACACAATAAAATCAAAAAATCTTGCCCTAACATCCTGTATAGTAATCTAGGCTAATGCCCTGTACTGGCTATCCGTTTGTACATACCGCGCATGCGCGAACCTTCCCTTCCGGTCTACCTCTTTCAACGCTTGCAGGCGTAATAGTGAGGGGAGGATGGGCTGGGTTTAACTGTTTGTACAGGTAGGTATATCTTGGAGGAATATGAGAATTATTCTTCCAATTCTTCAGATTCCCATAGATAGTACCTACAAACTGTACAAACACTTGCCTCGCATGCCACAGTCCGGAGGAGGGACTAATACGCCGTACAGAGCATTAACCAAGTTTTTTTTTTGATTCCCGCGTAAAGAATGGTAACCTCGGTATTACTCACCTCGAACTCTCCTGGATCCGTCCTCAGGTCAGGCCAGGATGAATTAGATCTTTCCCTGAACGCTGTGTGGGCCGCTACCAACGGACCGAGTGAATACAACCCACCGCGTACTAAAGTCATGTCGCGGAGACAATAGTCCGCGAAAGTCCTGGGTGACTTCCAAGACAGATAGATTGATAGGTTGTTTGGTGTTTTACGCTGCGATCAAGATTATTTCACTTATATTGCGGCGTCGCCAGTTTTATTGTGGGAGGAAAACGGGCTGTGTGCCTGGAGGAAAATCACGACCCTCCGCTGGAAACTGGCAACCATCCCACATAGGTCGTTCGAGTGAAAACCCAGTCAAAAAAAATTTTTTTTTTTTTTTTTTTTTTTTTTGGGCTGAGTGGGATTCGAACCCGTGACCCATTGGCGGAAGGCTGTTTGGATTGAGCGTCTAACGCTATACATACTGAGTCACGGACCCCAGCCTTCCAAGAAATAAGCCCTCATAATCCGAGGACATCGTGTAGGGACATCATCGTTTATCAAGGGGCTTGGTAAACGAAGATTGCACAGGAAATATATTCTCTATTAGAGAAATGTGTTTTATTTTACTGATTTATTTATTTCTTGGAAATAAACTTCACTCGGAAAGGAATAAGCAACATTCCTGTGTCGGCTACGAAGACCGGTGGTCTTCGAAGACCGACGGAAGACATATGGTCTTCGCAAAGGTCCGCGCTCAAATCTGCAGACTTTCTGCGTCTTGACAAGCAAAGTCAGCACCCAGGCTCAAGTGGCCGTACATACTAGGAATAACGACTGTTCGTGTATTTCTTACTACGGTAATATACACAAGTACAGTCGGCTTGCGTTCACATCCCGTCGACCCGTAATGGCGAAAGGGTGTAACAGTCGACTATCCAACAGGCCTATCAGCGGAGTCGTTGCTGATTAGCCAATCACAGCTCCTTTCTTTCCCCGGCATGGGAAATCATGAAGATGGCGGAAAGAGGACAATTCCAGCAATTGACGGGAGAAAAACATCTCTAGTATGGTTTATGTTCGAACCTAAGATCTGTAGTCAGAACAGGTACGGTACTTTTTCCTTTTGCTCATTTTGGAAAAAAAGGAATTTACTTGAAAACCAGTTGGCAAGAAGTCCGTCTAAGATTAGAAGATAATGACATTCTAATGAACTAGGAGCTCGGTCTTGTACTTAGATTGATGATTGGTCTTCGCGCCGCACTGAAGTTATTTAACCTATAAGGTGGCGTAGCCAGATTGTGGGGGAAGGACCTGGGCCCGGAGGAAACCCACGACCTTCGGCATGGCAACTCCTCCGCATACGGCAACCGCCATAATGTAAAAGTTGTCATTTTGCAACGGTAACTGCGAGAGGAAACTGTCAGGGTAATAATTTAAAGTGGCCTGTACGAACCGAAAACGTGTTCGAAAGTAAGCAAAATTTAAATAACCGGGACGACCATTCATTCATTCTAAGCCGAAGTTGGTTCAAACAATACTTTATCGTACATTTTCGAGCCCAGAAGCATTAAAAAGATTCTGAATTATACGCCTTGAGAGAAATACATGTAGCATAATTTCAACATTCTGTTGTGACGTCAAAATATCAACATTTTGGCAGCTCATACCCCTTTAATAGTAAGCTGTCATGACGCAATGCCACAAGAAAATAACAAACAGCGCACCATTTTAAACTACGAACGGGCTGTTATTAATTTACAACCGCACAGTAGTGATATCATTTATTGGTCAGCCTTGAAATCTGCGAGCAGGCCGGGTGAGCAGTCCAACCTGACGATTGATTGATCGAAGAATTACGCTGCACGCAAAAGCTATTCCGTTTATACGGTGGCGTAGCCAGGTTTAGTGGGGGAGGAAGACCGGGCTTACCGTCTGGAGTAAACCCCGAACTCCGGCAAGTACCTTGGGAGTCTTCCACATACCCATCTTGACGAAGGCTGTGCCAACGCACGTGTGCCCGACGAGTGCAACCTCGCCCTGCACTAGTGTCAAGTCTCATATGTAGTATACTGTGAAGGTCGTAGGGGACCCCCCAAGACCAAACCTCCTAAAGCCTGATCCCATAAATTATGGATGAGGGCTCACTATACTGCCAAGAGCCTGAATCCAAGAAGATTAGTCCTCGCCAAGGTTGCTCGTTGACGAGGGAAAATTTTTTTGCATGAAAACAGGCTCAGGGGTTCCTAGATATTACCAGTCGTCATGATCGGCTAATAGTCTTCTGTTTACGTACCCCCCCCCCCCCCCTCATGTCCTATGACACAACTTGCAGGTCGTCCTGCGGGTCCAAGGGGGGGGAAATCTGATTAATGTATTAATCGCTGATTTTTTGCCGCAATCCATGTTATTTCACTAACCGGGCAACTTGTCAGGTTTAGTGGGGGAGGGAATCCCCGATCCTCAGGGGAAAGGGTTGCATGGTTAATGCTTTACGCTACATTTCGGCTTATTCCACTTATACTGCAGTTTTGCAAGGATAAGTTGGGGAGGAAAACCGGGCTCATCGTCTGGAGGAAGCCCCCAACCTTCAGTGAGAACCTGGTAACCCCTTTCTATACGGCGACTGAGTGACGAGTCCTCTCAGAAATGTATTTGTTCTGAGTAAGATTCGAACCCGCGCCGCATGATTTGTGTAAGTAGGCCCCGGGCTGACATTTAAAAAAAAATCAAAGGCAACCAGGCGGGGTCCAGGGCCTAGCTTATCGGATGGGGAGACTCCCACGCTTGGGCGATTTCCCGCTGTCGACCGGTCACCCCAGTGGCCCGCTCTAAATTGAGCAGCAGCTGGTAGATATAGTCCAGGAGTTCAGAGAAAGTCAAATATTGATCGTCCGTCTCCTGTTGGTTTGACAGTTGGGATGATAACCGCCGGCGGTTCGACTCGCACCTGGGCGTACATCCATGGCCGAAACATGGTAGGTTTAGGCCTCTTGGAACACCTCTTGGCGTTTTGACAAACCCAGAACCTGGGTTAGGGCTGTTAGCCTTTCCCCCCACTCTAGTTGTCAGGCCGATCGACTCATGAACCCGTGGGTAGTGTCGTAATCGAAGGCGCCGTAATTTGAGGCTCCCCTGTGGACTGACAAATCCAGAGTTTGGGATGACGCCAGTATTACAATCAGCCCACTTTAGTTGTCAGGTGGCCGACTCGTGTACCTGGACGTACAGTCAGGGTCGAGGCCGCCGTATGCTAAGCCCCCAGGTGGATCGACAATACCAGAGCTGGGGTGACGCCCGTAGGCCCACAAAGCCACTCCGGTTGTCAGGCGGATCGACTCGTGTGCATGGGCGTACAGTCGTGGTCGAGGCCGTTGTATGTTGAGGCTTCCCGTCGGCTCGACAGATCCAGAGTTGGGGTGAGGCCCGTACGGTAACCAACCCACTCCGGATGTCAGGCGGGTCGAGTCGTGGGCCTGGGCGTACAACCCTAGTCGAGGCTGTCGAATGTTTAAGCATCCTGGTGGCTCAACAGATCCAGACTTGGGGTAACGCCCGCAGGACTCGCCCACTCTAGTTGCTAGGCGGATCGACTTGTGTACATGGGCGTACATTCGTGGTCGAGGCCGCTGTATGTTTAAGCCTCCTGGCGGTTCGACAGATCGAGAAGTTGGGATGACGCCGAAGGCTCAAACCACTTCAGATGTCCGGCAGCTCGACTCGTGTACCTGGGCGTACAGACGTGGTTGAACCGCCTTGTTCAGTAGTTCAGAAACCCTGATCATCCGTATCTTCCGCCGAATCCGTCGGAGACTCCTCTCCAGTGGGCTCCGGTTCGGGATACTGGACGTTCGGCTGGAGGTAGTTCCCTGACCAAGTTTTAGTCTGGTAGTCGCCCTCTAAGAACTGGTCCGCCCATCTCCTGGTCTCAGGGAGCGCCTCCTGGCGGTTCGACTGATCCAGGGACAAGGTTGCCGGTCGTTGCCTGATCAACCCGCCCTGGACGTCAGGCAACTCGACTCGTGTGCTTGGGTGCACAGTCGTGGTCGCAGAAGCCTGTTTAGATCGTGAAGATCTGGGCCCCTCGATTGCCGCGCCTGAGTTGTTTATTTACTCGAGCTTGGCAATTGAGAATTTAACGCCCTCTAACGTTTGTTCCATGGCACACAAACGTTCTGCGTCTGACCTCTGCGTGGGTTCCGGCTGGCGGGTGTTCCGACACGCAGACTTCGTATGGGAAGGTGTAACTGACGTTCGGTCGCTGGCTTGAGACAAACTGTCGAAGATAAGCAAAATGAACAGAACATATGTTGAGAGCTAATCCCAACAAAGCATCAACGACAGCCAAATCAGAAGAGATAATCAACAAGAGAACACAGAAAAAAATTTTTTTTTTTTTTTTTTTTTTACTAACTCGTTATTAATTACTCATTCCTGTTATATTATATATCGTTTTTTTCTTTTTATTACAATAAATAATAGTTATTGATTTAGGACTTGCCTGGACCGTTTAACCTCGTCCGCTGAGTCTGGGGAGATCGCGTGATCGCCTCCCCCCCCTCTTCGAGGACCTCCTCGGTTTCGAAGAATTGCCCTCCTTACTGGACCAGGAAGAACTTCGGGACCTGCTACTCTTCCTCTGAGGCTTCGCTGCTGATGATATTCTTGGCAGGTATTCGTGGGGTAAATGCCTCCACAGGCACTAGACACCATTTTCCATCACAAATTTTTAATCTAAAAATAACAACGAAAAAGATTTAAAATTTAGTAATGGAACGTAATTTATTTAAACAGGGACGCACCCCGCTTTAAAAAATCGCCTATGAAAATATGTAATAGTGTTTGTATGGGAGGGTGGTGAGCCACAACAACCCGACCGCATGGTGACGAATTTTGGACCCACGACAGCATATATGTGGGTTGAGATGGGTTGAGTCCGAAACTCTCCAAAAACAAAAAAATACAGGACATTTTTTGGTCAGAAACCCTCTAGTAATCTAGGGGAGGGTATCTAACCGCTAGGGACAGTAAAATTTCCTACCAAAAACGATTCAGAGAGAAGGATTAGTAAGAAAAGTATACTTAGTATAATTTGCAGTGTTGATCTCTTCTCTGCAGAGTTGAAAGAGGTAGACCGGAAGGGAAGGTTCGCGCATGCGCGGTATGTACAAACGGATAGCCAGTACAGGGCATTAGCCTAGATTACTATACAGGATGTTAGGGCAAGATTTTTTGATTTTATTGTGTAAAATGCAGATTGTTCTTTCTCCTAGGGTCAAAAGGCAAGTGTTTGTACAGTTTGTAGGTACTATCTATGGGAATCTAAATTTTCACTGCACAAAATTAATTGATTGTTTGGTGTTTTACATTGCACTCAAGATTATTTCACTAATCTGGCCGCGTTGCCAGTTTTATTGTGGGAGGAAACCGAGCTGTATGTCCTTCCGGTGGTAACTGACAACCATCCCACATAGGTTGTTCGAGCGAAAACCCAGTCAGAAAACTTTTCATTTTTTTTTGGACTGAGTGGGATTTGAACCCGCGACACATTGGTGGAAGGCTGTTCGGATTGAGCCTTCTACCTACTGAGCCACGGAGGCCCCCACTGCACAAAAGAAATATATGAATAAGGGGCAAAAACGGGACGACTCACTGGTTCAGGTTCGTGTTTACAATAGAAGAAATTGAAGAAGATCGGTGACTTTCGGTGATGTTTCTCTATGTACTCCCAAAGCGACACCCCCGTCGTAATTTGGTGTTTGGTGGAGAAGCCTGCCTCCTCGTCACTATTACCCAGTTTCCAACTCTTTTCTTGAAGCAGCCAGCCTGCTTCCATCCGTTCAAATTCATTGTCCATCATAAACGTATGGAAACGATTTGACACATAATGGTAGGCCAAGAACTTGATGAAATACTGATTGAACTCAAAGGAACACGGGAACTGTGAGTGGATCTAAAGTAAAAAAAACAAAACAAAAAAACCCCACAAATTAAGAATTATTTAAACCTTACTAATGATAACAAATAAAGACATCACCACGTCGTCAGTTGTTTTTGAACAACACGAGCTTTCGACACCTGTGTCGGTGTCATCGTCAAGTGTAGTGATGCATTAACTATTTCTCAATGCAAATTGTTTAATCGCTTAATTCTTTGACGACAACACTGTAGACTTGATTATTTCACTTATAGATATGGCTCTGGGCTAAGGATCTATGGACTTTGCACAGGGGACGCTCACCCACAATATTTGTTCATTTGTTACTGTCGTTCAAAATCCGCCTATAGAATAATCCACCAAAATGGAATCCGATGAAAAGACAGGAGCTATCCTTGATTGATTGATAAGTATTTGGCACCTCACCCACGGGTTATTACCTCCATACGGCAGCATTGCTTGCTTTTTTAGGTAGGATTGACCCCCCCCCCCCCCCCCCCCCGCTTCCCACCCCCCCCCCCCCCCCCAAGAAAAACCATTATTGACCAGAATTTTTGTGACATATACCTGATGAACCACATCCAGGAACTGCAGGAAGATCGGGGCGAATCCACTAGCCTGATTGGCTGCCGTTTGGTTACTACGATGAGTAAAGCGGTGTCCGAATGACAGCCATTCCTTCTCGATCAGCCCCCGGAAACCTTCGATCGTCCGATAGAACGGGTCCATTAATAGTTGAGCAATAGACACCACCTGAGATAGAGCAAATTAAAATGAATTATTTACTAGTTTATATATATTTTTTTTTTTAAGTTTGAATTAGTGTTAAGGATGACCTGAGCACCACAGTGATATTAGTAAGACCATTGGTTGACTGTGGTTTAGTCATACACAAAGAGTTAATAGTTAACATAAAATAACTCTTTAGTTTTTAAGACCCCCTACTATCTATATAAACCATTATTCTCGTTAGCCTTGGGATTCGATTTTCTGGAAAAAGGGCAGAAATTCTTCTACCGATAATAACTAGACATAACTGAGATACCCCCCGCTCTGCAAGAAAAGTCGGTAATGTAAGGGGCATAACTCTTGAAAAAAAAACATCCGAGCGCGTTGATTTTCAATAGGCTTCTTGTACTTGCTGTATTAAACAAATATGTGAAGTTTCAAAGTTGTAAGTTAAAGACTTTTTTAGATAATGTGTTTACAAGGACCAATGGACAGACGGACGACGGAGGCAACGACAATACCCTTCGGGCAAAATTTGCCCGAGGGGTAAAAAACTATGTTAATGTAAGTCTAGGAGAATGATTGAACAGCATAGCAAATTTACGAACTCTACATGGTCATCTTTTTGTAACTGCAACTGTAAGCAAGACGGAGAAGCGGGAAAGGATAGCCCCTTAGCCATGATAAGCAAGCTTTATAGAGTACAACAATATGCACATAGGATGATATGTATATGCACATGTATGATAAAGATGGAGAAACAGCACCAAGAGGAGGAGACACATGAATTGGGCATGATTTAATGCTACGTCTGTGACAAATGATGGAGTAAGACAAAATATCATGCAAAATACTCCTTGCTGGTCATGTTTAGTTAGCATCGACAACAAGAAAGTAGACTATGAGGCTGCTTGCTGATCATGTTACCAGCACTCACTACGAGGAAGTAGGCTATCAAGAGTGCCACAAGCACAATAATGAAACATGCAGGCTTATATGACAAGCACAGCAACTACCGTACAACTGTACAATGGGACAAAATTGTGTCTACAAACAAATGTATGAACAGACAAATGGCAGAACAGAGAAATGTCAAAAGGAGTCCAAAATGTCATAAATATGTAAAAATATCTCCTTGCAAGTAGGACATGGACAACTTCATATCATTGGTAACATTTGTCAAGTTTCATTCAAAAAGAACCAACATCTGGGAGGAGTATTTTGGACAAAATTGCGTCTACGGACGGACGGACGGAGGGCTCAACGATCAGACAGATGTATGTGTGTACATACATACTTTATGCCAGCAGAAGGGGGGGGAGGTAGGGAGGAGGGAGGGAGGGGCGATAACATGATAACCCTGTCTTCATATGGAATGAGACCCATTGGAGGAGTATTTTGGACAAAACTGTGTCTATGGACGGACGGACGGACAGACAGAGGGAACAACGATTGGACGGATGTATGAGCGTACATACACACTTCATGGCACTTCATGGCAGTAGAAGGGGGGGGGGGAGGGGGGAAGGTACGGAGGAGGGAGGGGCGATAACATGATAACCCTGTCTTCATATGGAATGAGACCCCAAAAATGGCAAAGTCCTATAAGTCAAAAACGTCATAAAAATGTGAAAAAAGGAAATATCATCCTGTAAGTTGGGCATGCACATCTACATACCATTGGTAACATATTTGTGAAATTTCATTGAAATCAAAGCAAAATCTTAGGAGGAGTAGTCCGGACAAACAAAAATAGCAAAGTCCTATAAGTCAAAAATGTCATAAAAATGTGAAAAAAGGAAATATCATCCTGTAAGTTGGGCATGCACATCTACATACCATTGGTAACATATTTGTGAAATTTCATTGAAATCAAAGCAAAATCTTAGGAGGAGTAGTCCGGACAAAATTGTGTCTACAGACAGACAGACGGACAGACGGACAAGCCGATTCCAGTATACTGATTCCAGTATACCCCCCCCCTTAACTTCGTTGCGGGGGGTATAACAAGAATATTTTTATAACACACTAATGATTGATTGACTGATTGCCTTGCCCTGCTGGATCTTTATGGAGCCTTGTCCAATATGGGCCGTGTGAGACTGGCGGAGAGGTCAACTAAGGGAGACAACCCTTCAACATTCCGTTGATTTCTGGCCATTTTCAAAAATGTCATCAAAAAACTTTCCGAAAATTTTGTTGGAGGATTCTGACCCCCCAACAAAATCGTAACAAGATGTTTGTAAAGCATAATGACAAATGAAGTACATAGTTTACCCAGAAAGCTTTGCGTAAATCGGCTGTAATATAATGCTTACTTGGGTAGTGATATCCCAGCCGTCTTCCAGACAGATCATTACGGACGACCCCTGTACATCAATCAGGTCAACTGTGGCACCAGCTAATTGAAGGATGTTTTGTAGCTGAAAAACAATGTCATCTCCTTTAACCAACAATTTTATTCAAGCATGTGTTAAAAAATGATTTTGCTGACGGATAAATCTTTAAGACTTTGTTCAGAATAAAACCTCGACTTATGTTGTTGAGAACCCACTGAACATATGTCAATCAATTGGAAATCTCCAACCTTTGATGGAAGCTCTAGCCTACCATATTTCTTCTAAATATTCAGCCATTCTAATGGCCTAAATTTTCCATTGAGTCAGACAAAGATGGAGACGTGGAGTTGTGTTTCAGGATAACCATTTTCACACACTGCACCGTAGGTCATATTGCCTTAAATTCCCTCTAATGGGTAAATTTGTCTGGCCTCATTTAGCATATTTCTTTTCTAATGGTCAAATCCTTATGAGGAAAAAAAGTGGCTGAATCTTTAGAAGGAATACGGTATGTAGACAGTGCTAATAGTTCAACGCTGCACTGTGGATTATTTCGCTTATATGGAAGAATTGGCACTTTATGGAGGAGAGACAACCAGGTTCTCTGACCAGAGGAAACGTCTGACAAGGGGTCTTACAATGCATTTTGGACAATTTCACTTATATGGTAGTGTTGCAAGGTTTAGAGGGGGAGAGAACAGAGCTCTTTGACCAGAGTAAGTCCCCAAACACGGATGGATTTATTGATTTAATTTTTATGTCGCAGTTAAAATTATTTCACAAATATGACAGCTTTGCAAAGTTGTGTGGTGAGGCAGCTGGGCTCTTAGCCACCTCAAAGCGTTTGATTGATTGATGTTTTATGCCGCGCTCAAGATTCCCACATAGGTCGTTCGAGTGAAAACCCAGTCAGAAAATTTTCCAATTTTTTGGACTGAGAGTGATTCGAACCTGCGACCCATTGGTGGAAGGCTGTTCGGATTGAGCATCCAACGCTCTACCTACTGAGCCACGGAGGCCCCCCAAAGTGTTTGAAGCCGTTTTCAAAATAGAGACGCCATTTCCTCCTTACCTGGGAAAGCCATTCAGACTCCTCCAGCGTCTTGTAAAACATGGACGCCTCCGCGTTGGTGAGCGGGGCGCTCGGAACACACAGTCTCATCAGCTTCTTAAAGCTCGCCTTTACTTGACGAACATCGTAAAAGTCCACGGGGATGAAATCACACTTAGGAAAAGATTCCACTTTGATACCCTGTAAAAACAAACAAGTGCATAGTAAATATATTTATGAACACTTCATCACACGGGCACATGGAAAATCGTCTTGTCTAAAATAACCATAGAGACAAGTTCCTTATTGTGTTAAAACAGAGTAAAGATAAATTAACATATCATTAACAGTCATATATGCAAGCTCTTTAAAAGACAGCAAGAGGATTTTAAAAATCATAAGATCTTTCTTGATTGATTGATTTATGTTTTACGCCGCATTCAAGATTATTCAACTTGTGGTGGCATTGTCAGGTCTCATGGGGGGGGGGGCAGGCTCTTTTTCCGGAGAAAACCCCTGATCTATAGCGATTGAGTAAAAAAAATTAATTTGGTCTGAGTGGGATTTGAACCCACACATCGATGGAAGGTCTGTGTCGGCCTGAGGGGCTAACACTCTGACCGACTGAGACAATATTATTGATTCGTTGTCATTTATTTCATTAATGTGGTAGCATTGCTAAGTTTAGTGGATTAAGAAACGAAAGCATCGATAGACCAAACAAATTACGAAATATTTTCCTACCTTCATTTGAGCTTTTTCTCCTAGCACGTACAGTGAGAACTTGTTAAGGCCCTGTATAGAGTTGTTCAAGAGATCGCCCTTAGTATCGATACTGCCGTTGTGGGTCACCGGGCGTTTTCCTACAGTGTCGAGGCTTGTCGTAGACAACCGAGATTTGTCCTTGAAACTGCCGATTCGTCCCAAGGCTAAAACGAAAAGTATCACTTGGATAAGAATCGGATCAAATCCGTCAAATTTTCAAAAATAATTGATAAATTGGTTGCTAGATTGGATTCTACTCCACATTGAAGTATGGGGGGAAAAGATTGATATGCACTATTTAATTTATTTCTTTTTATAAAAATTACAAATTCTTAACTCTTGATCATATTGAAAAAAACGTAAATGTTTCAAAATCATTTGTTCCATATTTATACGTATAACATTATTAATACAAAGTTTAATGATAGTATTGATATTCGATAAACAAATACATGTGTACAAAAATTAAAATATTCTACCCAATATTTAAAAAAAATATTTCCACCAAACCAAACGAAGAGGGGTGTTAAATTCATGCAATGGTCATTCAGGGTTTTCTTTGTTTTATTTATTTTCACACGGCAAGATTTATTTCTGATGCTTAGAGAGACAGCCGTTTTTAAATTGAAAGTTGAAATTTTTTTAAAAGCTGGCATTCACGTGGAGTGTATTGTGAGTTTAAAAAAAGAGGGAAAATTTTAAGAAGAAAAAAAATCAGTAAAATAAAAAGGCAAAATGATTTGAATCAATATGTGTTTCCGACACCGTCCTATAATGAAAACTTTCCTGTGTGGAATATCTTTAACTGAAGCATACTCACTTGGGACATTTGTTATTCTCAGACTCTGATAGTTAAATCTAAAGTAATTGGGGTAATACCGAATTTTAGCAATGTTAAGTAGAACGTTGTCTTAATATTTTATAAAATATGAAAATTAAATTCTTTTCTGTATTTCTTTTATTATCAATCCATTTATTTAGTGAAATTTTTGTAATCATTACATTTGGGGGCTCACATCTCATAGCCAATAGGTACCAAAGTGAAAAGACATGACGTCATGGAAACTGAGATTGATCACAATTTGTGGCAGCCTCGTGAAACGACCCCCACAACCTTATCTTCCAACGCTTGCGTAAGTTTGGTAGGACACATATCTGGCTTTACATGATATCTCCCTCAACATAAAAAAGTGTGCCAATTCGTAAAATTTAAAAAGTGAAAATGTGTTACCAGAAATCAAATGCGTAAAAAAATGTGTGTAGCTTAAAATCAAACCAGTGATAACTATTTAACCCTGTGCTCAAGTGGTGGGCATATAGATTTTGTTACCGTGGATAAATGTATCCAACCAATCAGAATTGGTCGACGGTGAACGAACTACTGTAATCAGAACAAGTGCAGATGTAAACATTTTAGGTTTTAGAACTTCTCGCTAAATCTCAGATTTTTAACAAGAGTTTCGGGAAACCCAAAATACGCCCGGAAAGGCACAGTAACTGCGGCCATACCAAAACAAATCCTTCCATATTTATTTAAATTTAATTTTCAAAATTCAGAGGAAGGAAGTTGAAGCTTGGTAAAAGGTGATGTAATGTCAACAAAATGAAATGTTACCACTAAAACCTTTAAAATCCATCTGTATCAAATTTAAAATGGGCTATTTGGATCAAAGATTATTAACAAGATTTGTACTCGGTACAAGCCATCAATTCTCGCTGCTTGTTAAATCGTGATGTTAAACATTGCTTGTTGTCAATATAGTTTGGACTAAAATGTTTCAATTTTTTAGAAGAGTAGTTTATAATTTACTAATCATACTTAAACAAATGCAATTAATTGGCAATTTCGCAGCTCACACCAATTCAAGTAGATTTGAAAATTTTTCTCATAATATCATTTTTTTATATTATTTGGCTACAAAAAAAAAACAGTTGAGCATGGCATGGCCATGTGGTATAGAAGAGTCAAGACCATAAAACTGTCAACACTTGTAGTGATAAGAGACTTAGAGCTTTAGAGTATGTTTAAATAGAGTGTCTGTGTAAATAGAACAAGGCTGGGTTACTTATCTCTTTGTCTGTAGATAAAACTTTAATCCTTATATGTATTTTTCATTTGATTAAAACGTTATATATTGATTTAAGAATAGTTTTAATCAATTTAGAAACATTATTGCAATTTGAAAAAATCCTTTTTTGATGAGAATCGGAAAAGTAGAAGTCATTTTATAATTTAAAGGTTATTTTCATGAAAATGAAAGTAAGAATAAAAGGGAATGTACATAATCCAATAATTTGCAATAGTTGATATCATAAACATTTTTTTACACACTGTCTGTTAATATGGTATGTAACATGAAAGATTTGAAAACATCTGATCATATTTGTTGAAGTTATGGAGAGAAAAAGTAAATATTACATAACCCAATATGGCTGCTATATTACGCAATGTATGATGTCAAAAATAGTTCGCGACACACCTTCCACCCATAAGGTATATACTCAGAAAAAATTGTGCAGATGGAATCAAAACTTTGGAAGTTATGGAGCGGAAGGGAATATTACATAATCCAATATAACTCCCATATTATGTAACCAGTGATGTTAAAAATAGTTTGCGACACACCTTCTACCCATAAGGTATATACTTAGAAAAAATTGTGCAGATGGAATCAAAACTTTAGAAGTTATGGAGCGGAAGGGAAAGCGGACGCCGGACAGCCGGACTGCCGGACGGACGGAGATGATACCATAATACAGCCCGCTTTTCAAGCCGGGCGTATAAAAAAACTCAAACATGGCTCTCAAATATAGAAATTTTTTTTTTTTAAATTTGTATACAACAACACTAAAACTGAAATATTTTCGGAGCTATTTTATAAAACGTTACTGAAAAAAAAATTAAACACACATGATGACATCCACATATTTAAAAAAAAACTGAATTATATATATCGTTAAAATCAATCAAGCATTAGGGGAGGGAAAAGTAAAATTTGTTTTCGTCAAATACATTTAACAAATGAAGAGGACGGTTAAAAAGAAAAATTAAAGGCTGGATAAAAAGTTGGGCTGCAATTCAAATAAAATAAAACATGTTAGAGAATATTTAAAAATCACAGAAATCATACCAAAACAAAAATTAAACCAGATCACCACAGAGCCCAACCAGAAGGTTACGTTAGTAACACAGAACCACAACATCGCATTCCCATAGCAACCAGCAAAATATTTATTTCGTTGATGCAACAGTGTGTTTTCACAGTCTAAATTATCCCAATTAAAATTCATGACAGAAAGTTAAAAATCTGCTCATTTGTATATTTACTTACATAGAACTAAGATTGCCGATGATAAAAGTTTAAAAACTTTAAGCAGGTCTTTAAATACTTACATAAGCTGGCACAAGAAAATTGCTCTCTTTTTTTAGATCATTAAAAAACAACTATGAACATAAGTTTTAATCAAGCAATTAAGTAGATTGACATGCTAAAAGTTTAACTCTATATTAAAATCATATCTTAGTGATAAACCGTAGACTGCACACTGTTGCACCAGCCAATGAAATCACAGTTAGACATATTAACAACCAATCAGAGGCATTCCGTGAAGTGTGTCATTTACTTTGATACTGCCACCATTGGGCTTGTCGGTTTCGCCGTGTCCGTTCCGACATTAACGTCAAAGATACTGTAAAAATCACCAAGTGTTACAACAACAGCAAACAAATATCACCATGGTTACGTGAACTAACACTTGTGTAAGAAGAATATTTTACCTCAATAAAATAATATGGAAAGAGTTGAAGTGTTTAAAAAGCTTATAGTATATAGACCCATTGCTTATTGATGTCATAGGAAAAATAGGACGATAAAATATGGCGCTTGGCGGATTTCTGCACTGAAAAGTATAGGTGTGCGGTTAAGCACGTCGTTACATGGGCTTGTAACAAAGCTTTTCATCCAAAGAAGACACCCAAATATCCCATAATTCTTTCAGTGACATCATTAAGCTGGGGGTCTATTAGCCAATAAAATAGGAAATGAATATGAAAACCAGTCACACCACTGCATGGTTTAATATGTGAAAAGCTAAAACAAAAAATGTCTAGAATCCCATAAATTTCTATTTGACTCGATCAGCCCTCACAATTCAGTTTTGGGGAGTCAAAAAAATAACCAATTTTTAAAACGATTTTCTTTGAAGCACATCGGAAGAAAGTAGAAGAACAATTTTTTTCGAAAGGAAAATATTCTCAGCGACAGTTTATGTATAAATCATGGACAAATTACTATTTTATTTTTAGGTATTTGAGTCCTCTACAAGAGTCAAATTTTATCGAAGTGGCTACTGCAAAATTGTTGAAATATTGAGGCTGAAAAATTGTGAAAGCTGACGACGGAACAAAAAGAAACGACGACAATCTCTTAGCCCCAAATCGTGAGTAAAGGAAAGTTTCTCCAAAGTTATCTTCCCTTGCTAGAATTTTTTAGGAATTATTCTGAGAATATATATGGATGGAAGAATCTACATCTACAAATTTGAAAATTCTACAATATTATAATCTCTAAACTGAGGCCCCATAAAACCTGTAAGCCTCAATCCCTAAAAAGATTTTCAGATTGCTAAAGTTGAGAAATAGGTTATCTACCCTAGCTAGAATTTTTTATGAATTATTCTGAGAATATATATGGAAGAATCTACATCTACAAATTTGAAAATTCTACAATATTATAATCTCTAAACTGAGGCCCCATAAAACCTGTAAGCCTCAATCCCTAAAAAGATTTTCAGATTGCTAAAGTTGAGAAATAGGTTATCTACCCTAGCTAGAATTTTTTATGAATTATTCTGAGAATATATATGGAAGAATCTACATCTACAAATTTGAAAATTCTACAATATTATAATCTCTAAACTGAGGCCCCATAAAACCTGTAAGCCTCAATCCCTAAAAAGATTTTCAGATTGCTAAAGTTGAGAAATAGACTACCACCACCAATGTGATTTAGTTTAGTATAATATAAGGTGTGCAAATAGCTGACGAGTAGGACGTACATGTGCCCCCTTTACCACCGCTTGATCGGAGGGTATCCACCGCACGGCGGAACATGTTACGACGGGCGGTGTTTGGCGTCGCAGCAACATCGAATTCCAGCTCATCGCCATCCACTGGAAGCCAATAGAAAGGGAAGGATTTGCACAACGAGGAATACAAAGGGAGGTAATCCCGTAACTTCACTGAAGTGTGCCTGAAGATTATACTACAAAGATCTGACAAAATCTTCAACATGTGTTTTTGTTTGCTAAGCAATTAAAAAATCAATTAAAGAAAAATTTGAAATTTGATTTCAGTTCAACTTGTAATGTTCAAGATTGTTTGCTTAGGAATTAAAAATCAATTGACCGATTGCTTGATGACGTCACTTGGAATTTACGCGCAAAGAATTTCGGGGGATTGAGGGATAATTTTAAATATAGCGAAAGAAATAATACTGTATTGAGAAGAAATAAAAGGCGTTAAATTACAAGAAAAATTTGTGGATAAAAACAGGTTATGTGATCAATGTTTTCCAAAAAAGTGACATCTTACCAATTAACAAAATGGCGAACTGAGGTACATTTTACCCAGAAAGCTTTGCGTAAATCTATGTGACGTCATCAGGCTCGGCAGTAATTATAGAAAAATTCGAAATTTGATTTCAGTTCAACTTGTAATGTTGAAAAGCAGCATGAGCCAAAAAAAAAAGTTTTTGGCATTTTTAATAATTTTGGCAACAAAAAAGTAAGGCAGCATCAGGGAAGTTAATGGATTTTAGAAAAATGTAATAAAAACAAAAGATATAAATGCAACAAAAAAAAATAAATATTCTTATAGAAAACAATTTTATAACAATTCAGAAATTTTTTTTGGTTGCAAGTATATCTTTTGATAGATTATGTCACAAAAGACAACAAAAAAATCTCCACCCCCACCCCAAAATCAAGAACTTAAAGGGTGCCAGGGGCAACAATATAGTGGGAATATATCATACAGCCAAATAATAAGTAAATAAAATAAATAGTAAATAAAAATACTGACAGCATAAATACGATAAATAAAAGTTGATATATGTGGCAGGATAAATAAGGCCTTGAGCAGGTATAGAATGAAAATGTATGATCGTATAATATAGTCTGAGATACAGAAAATTTATAAAATTTATCCAAAGATAACTGAATTAATAAGCCATTTCTGATTTTTTTGAAGTGATGTAAGATACATTTGAGAGCTACATTTATTAGTGTAACCCTTTGACTGTTCATTCTTCACTTAAAGTGGTATGAGCTGCCAAAATTCACACTTGTTTCATAACTTCTGATCGTCACGACAGTAAGATGCTTTGAAGGCCATCGAAAAACTAAATCATTGGCGTTGGAATGAGGAAAATCCATACAGTATGTGGCCTGTACGAACCGAAAACGTGTTCGAAAAGTAAACAAAATTTAAATAACCGGGACGACCATTCATTCATTCTAAGCCAAAGTTAGTTTAAAACAATACTTTGTCGTACATTTTCGAGACTAGAATCACTATGAAGCTTCTGAATTATACGTCTTGAGAAAAATTTCAACATTCTGTTTCAAAGTCAAAATATCAACATTTTGGCAGCTCATGCAACTTTAACGTGGAAAACAGTGGTTGGTATAAATTTTCTCAACATCTGATGACATACGGCAGATTAAGGTAGAATTGTGTGTATTCCCGCAGCCCTAGTAACTGGCGACGGCATTCTACAAAAGCTGTACTCAATCATTATAGACCTAAATCTGTTTTAGGTCAGCAGTTTCATTATCCTGTGGGATGGTTGCCAGCGGAAGGTTGTGGGTTTCCTCCAGGCACAGAGCCCGGTTTCCTCCCACAATAAAACTGACAATCCCGCCACATAAGTGAAATAATCTTGAGCGCGGCGTAAAACACCAATCAATCATTACCGTCCGGACAAACGTACATGTAAATCTATAAAAGTGCTGTGCCGTGCTAACTGCTGTTTTTTTTGCTGTGGTAAATCTTTCTAAATACTAGGGCTGTCCCCCATGACCGAAAAACACAAAACTTTTGATTAATAAATTAGGCTTTTAACTCAGTAGTATATCTCACCAGACTTAATTTGAAAGAGGCTTAAATTATATCTGATTTTGTTCTTAATGATGAATGGACCAGCCCAAAACAAACAAAATAAAATTCCATACACCGAAACAACACAGAAACTTTAACAACAACATAATTACTCCCTTTCCCCCCAATTGTTAATTAATAAATGTTTGTAATTAACATTATTGATAATATTCAGTGTATTAAGCCTGGCCATTTGTAAAGGGTTGAATAAGTTAGAGTCCATGAAAAAGGGGGATATGAAAAAAAAGTTTAGAAATAAATTTCTTACTATCTCGGAAGCCTTGATAAACAAAGAGAAGAATAAATTTGATTTCAATGAAAATGCTTCATTAAATTTGAATGAGCCAAAAATATCATTTTAGAAGCAAAACAAAATTTAGAAAAATGTTTTGTCCAATCTGGATTTTCTAAATCATCAAAATAGTTTTAAGATTTGATTGCTAGGGATTTGAGGTCAAGCTCAAGATTATTTCACTCATGTGACATTGACAAAAATATTTACGAGAAACAAATCCGTCTTGCTTGTCCATTCTAATGGTTCCCAGCAACCTTTCCTGCTCAGTCTAAATTTTTGCTCAAATTTAAATTGAATAAAACCTAGACGTTTCTTTCTTGACAAAATTTGAAATAGAAAAGACGAAAAAGACAAACAAAACTTGGTAAAATAAACGATATAAATGCCGCATCCATAAAAATACAATAAATATGCCGGTAAAATAAACAGCGCTATGTCTTCATGCTGTATCATGTTTGCAACAATACTTTACATGAGAATCGGAAATATGGCAATGAACCGTATTAAAACTAGAAATGTAAACAGAAAAGAAGAAAAAAATACATACTACGAGTCTTTCCTTTGCTCATGGCTCGAGAGAAAACACTCCGCCGAGCACTTCTGGGGGTTTCTGGGATTGTTAGCGTCTCGGAAGTTCCCGCCATCATCAGGGAGTCGAGACTGGTTAATGAATCGCTATAAGATGAAGAATATGTCCGTTGACTGTAAGGCGTCGCCGCCACGATACTCCGGAAATATTTCTCCTGTTCCATACTGGAGCCGGACGTGGCTTCCCCACTCGTCGGCGCTAAAAACAATGCAAGATCAAATACATTGATTGATTGAATGATGTTAGCTGTAATCAATACTATTTCATTTACGATAAGAATTCCGCTAATTCAAGTACTCAAAACATTACGAAAGGCACTTTAAAAGTTTGAGACTTTTCGTTGGGTGTCTTACCTCCTGCATGGAGCGACCGATAATCCTATCGAGCAATCGCTATTGTTGTTGTTTTAGACCAAACATAGCAGAAAGCAGTCTATTTGTTATCTTCACATTGCTCGTCCTTGAATTAGCGGAATTCTTACCGTAAATGTGAGCGTTGCCAGGTTTAGTGGGGGAGGAAACCGGGTTCCATGCCCCGAGCAAACACATTCGGCAGGAACAAAAACATTGAGTGAAGATTATGAGAAAGAGGATTGAATTAACATTGATTGATTGTTTGGTGTTTTACGTCGCGTTCTAGATTATTTCACTTATATGGCGGCATTGCCAGTTTTATTGTGGGAGGAAACCTAATATAAGAGCAGGTGTAGCTTTAAATCAAGTTTTGTTTAGAAATGTCAGTTTTTATTCAATTTATGAATCCAACTAGCTGAAAAATTTAACAAATCCTTTACAACAAAAAATTTTAAACATGATTCTGCATTCCCTAAACATTTGAGAAATGACGTTTGCATTCAGACACTTCCGTGTGAATTCTCGTCAAGATATTATTTGTCATAATAGAGTGGGTTGATCTGTTTTGGCTATACCAGAATTTGCGCTCTACTTTTGAGCAAAACTCAAGATTATTTCACTTATGTAGCGACGTTGGCATCTTAAATATGGGAGTAAACGGTATCTGTGTCCGTAGAAACACCTTGACCTTGACCTCAGTCAGAATTATTTACCATTTTGGATGGGTTGATTGATTGATTGTTATACGCCGCGCTCAAGATTTCACTTATATGGTGGCGTTGCCAGTTTTCTTGTGGGAGGAAACCCACAACCTTTCGCTGGTAACTGCCAACCATCCCACATAGGTCGTTCGAATGTAAAACCCAGTCAGAAAATTTTCCAATTTTTTTTGGACTGAGTGGGATACGAAGCCGTGACCCATTTGTGGAAGGCTGTTCGGATTGAGCGTCCAACACTCTACCTACTGAGCCATGGAGGCCCCCCCCCCCCCCCCCCCAGCCCTCTCAATTCAGAAATTTACGTCGGCAAAAAAAATTGCCGTGGCAGAATAATTTTGCCTCGGCAGAAAGTTGTTTGCCTCGGCAAATTCAACTGATGATAAAAAAACAGAAACTGTTTGTCTTGTGACCTTTTTTAGGCCTTTCTATGATTAAATAACATACTTTATTGTCACTTTGAGTGTCCCGCTTGCATTTCCAATGGTAAAAATCTAAATAAAAGTATAAATACTCTTTCTACGGTCCATTTTGACCTACGATACCCGTAAACACACGAGGAAAACAAAATGGCTATTGATCCCTCCGTATGACGTACTGTCATTTCGTATCAAATTTGACACAATACCCATGCGCACGCATGCGGGCCACTGTTCAGTTTCAGTTTGAGATACGAAACGGTGACATTCTCCAAAAATTAACGGTCGCTATATTTCGTTTGACAAAACTGTTTTAATCGATATTGTGGGTCTAAATGGATCGTAGAAAGAGTATTTAGACCTTTTATTTTTATTAAATTGACAAAGGAGAATGCAGTGACGAATGTACATTTTTAATAAACGTTAGCCAATCACTATAATCAGTCTACGAATTTAACCGCTTCTGAAGACCTGCCACTGCATTTTTTTTTGCCGTGGCGAACCGGCTGTGCTACGGCAATTGCCGATTGCCGAGGTGAATTGAGAGGGCTGCCCCCATTTTGGATGGGAAAATTTAAAAAAAAAGTGAAATAACTAACTTGTAGCTGTTTGGTTCTTGATCATTCCCATCAGACCTCTGCTGTGGAAACCGCTGGCACGGAGTAAGAGAGCTTTTGTACGAGGATGTCGCCAAGTTACTACAGGAAAACTGAAAGGAGAGTTTATTGTCAATAAAAATTGTCAATGAAAATAAACCCCATTTTCCAAGGTTTGATTGATTGATTGATGTCGCTCTCAAGATTATTTCAATTATATAGAGACGTTACAAGGTTTAGTGGGGGAGGAAACCGGGTTCTTTGCCCAGAGGAACCTGCGACCTGGCAACTCTACCACAAGTCCACTTGGAAATTGTTTAACTTTTATTTAGTCTGAGTGGTATTTGCCCCAGAGTCGCATGCCATATATCACTCTGGACCCCCGTGTGATTGGTGTTTTACGCCGCACTCAAGATTATTGCACTTTTGCTGCAGCGTTCCCAGGTTTAGTGTATGTGTATGGCAAGAGAAGGGCGGACCAAGCTCTTTGCCCGAGACTAAGGCCCGACCTTCAATCAGTACCTGCCAACTATTCCACATACGGGGAACAAGAGAAAAATCCGCTCAGAAATTTTCTAATTTTTATCAGATCTGAGTGGGATTTGATCCCGTTCCACATCAATGGAAGGCCTGTGTTGGGGCTGATGGACTATCAGTCTAACCCACTGAGCCACAGAGTCCCCCCTTGTCTGGTGAATTAAAGGAAGAGAGAGCTTACCGTGATTGTCTATTACAACGGGAGAATTTTCGTATACTGTCATCAGTGACTGATTGAGGGACAACTAATAAAGCAGGGTAGCTGAAGAGGAAAAAATATCAATAGAAATAAATTTCAACAATCATAAAACTCATGGTAAAAATGTCTAAAGTTCTGTTTTCATATTTGTTTTTAACATTATCATTGATATTATATTGGAACAAAATATAATTTACACCAAAGGATGTAACAAAACTATCAATAACTAATAACAGCAGCATTACTGTCCTGTTGTATCTCAGCCTTTGTTAACTGATCAGCAGTATGTAATTGGTCAGATCTCTTGGTAGCTCTGCGAAATCGTGTTGTGTTAAATGCAGCTCGTTGTCTGGTTAATCTGTTACATTATGTAAATGAATTCTATGTATTTGCATACTGTGCTGTGAGTTGATTATATTATGGACGTAAACTGTATTGTAAGTAAGTCAAATTTGTTTCCCAAAGTTATAAGAGAATATAACAAGACAGACATAGGGCTTTTAAAAAAGGGTGATTTTTTTTAGATGTTATGGTGAAAATGACACTCAAATGAAAGTAGCTTGTTCCCCTATGTGAGAGTCAAACTAAGCATTTAAACCAAGTGTCATGTTTGAACTCAAAACTGTCCCCCACATGAGTAATTGTATCACTGCTAACAGTAAATGTGTGGCACTTCCCCTATTTTCAGGTGGGCATGTAAAATAACGAGGCAATAATTCTCCGTTTAAAGTGGCATGAGCTGCCAAAATGTTGATATTTCGACGTTAAAACAGAATGTTGAAATTATTGGCTATTTTTCTCATAACGTATAATTCAGAAGCTTTTTAGTCCATCTAGTCTCCAAAAAGTATTGTTTTGAACTAACTTTGGCTCAGAATGAATTAATTTTTCTGGTTGTATTGGCCACATACTGTATGGATATTCCTCATTCCAACGCGAATCATTTAGTTTTTCGATCAGAACTCATGCCACTTTAAGCTTCTCACCTGGACCAAATCTTTTAGGGTCATTTATTTCCCGAGACAGCAATTTTTCTGATGATAATAATAATTTCAAATCCGATGTTTATGAAACTTTTAAGGTAAATATCACAGTACACTAACTTAATTAAAATTTCATTTTAACTGTAAGTACCTTCTTGATACGGCAAAGTTTGCATTGACCACAGATATTCTGAACGGATCGTTTCTTGAGCGTGAGTTTGAGGAAGGGAGACAACCCAGATCTAATCTCTCGTAGTCCCGATAGCCCGGCCTTTCCATTAACTTCTCCAAGTTTTTGGGATCTGCTGTTAATGTTGTACTGTATTCACATTCCTCTATCACTGAAGCCAGAAAAGATAATACAAATGGTAGAGCGAGTGCGTAAGGTACACTTTCAATAAACTCTTCTTTTTTACAAAAAGATTCCAGAAATTCTACTGACCAAGGCTAAGCTCCTGTTAGTCGTCAACCTAATGAAATATCATAGGTTTGGTTTGTGACAACAATTTATGGGGTGTAAAGGTCTAAATGATATACCTTTTTTTAACACAATTAGAAACTTGTCTCCGTGGGTATTTTAGACAAGAAGATTTTCCCTGTGCCGGTGTGTTTTAGTGTTCAGAAATACAATAAAATCTTCAAATGTTGGTGTAGAATGGATTGATTGATTGATGTTTTGCGCCGCACTCAAGATTATTTCAATTATATGGAGTCGTTGCCAGATTTAGTGGGGGAGGAAACCTGGCTCATTGCCCAAAGGAAACCCCGACCTTCCACATACGGCGACCGAGTAAAATATCCACTCAGAAATTTTTCCGGTTTTTATTTTGTCTGTGATTCGAACCCGCGCCGCATCGATAGAAGGTCTGTGAGGGACTGAGCGACGATCACTCTAACCCACTGGAGCACCGAGGCCCCCCCACACCGCATCAATGGAAGGTCTTGAGGGACTGAGTGACGATCACGCTAACCCACTGGACCACCTAGCCCCCCCCCCCCCTGCACCGCATCGATGAAAGGTCTGTGATGGACTGAGCGATGATCAGTCAAACCCACTGGACCCCCCTAACTAAACCTGGCAACACCGCCATAAAAGTAAATTAATCTTGAGTGGGGCGGAAAACATCAATCAATAAATAATTTTTTTGCCGAGGGGAAAAGAGATTCAATAACACAAGACCATCTTGACATCAAAAAGAGAATTTAAGACATCTCCATTTTTAAAAAAATCTTACTTGGGAAATCGTCATCAAAAAGCTCGCTTCTCGGTCTGTCCGACTCACTGTCAGAATTTCTTGGAGATGCAGTTTTCCGTAACATTGGTGGCGTAGGTAAAACATACTTGTCTTTCCTTGCAGCTTGTTTGGACGATTTAATCCCAGCTTTCCTGGCAGTTTTAATAATGGTTTTCTTGGCAAATTGTCTGTAAAAGAAGCAATATATCAGAATTCAAACTAAGTTATAGTGCATTTTCTTCACATAATCTGAAAACAATCATTTTCTTCACATAATCTGAAAACAATCATTTTCTTCACATAATCTGAAAACAATCATTTTCTTCACATAATCTGAAAACAATCATTTTCTTCACATAACCTGAAAACAATCATTTTCTTCACATAATCTGAAAACAATCATTTTCTTCACATAATCTGAAAACAATCATTTTCTTCACATAATCTGAAAACAATAATTTTCTTCACATAATCTGAAAACAATCAGTTTCATCACATAATCTGAAAAAAAAATTTCTTCACATAATCTGAAAACAATCATTTTCTTCACATAATCTGAAAACAATCATTTTCTTCACATAATCTGAAAACAATCATTTTCTTCAAAACAATCTATTTGGTTAACTACTATGCACCCCCCCCCCCCTTACTCACAACCTCACACCCTTTAAATGCAGCAGGAAAGTGGATATGTCATCAGTTTGGACAATATTTCGGTTCATGAAATTGTCACTTTACGTAGGTTTCTCTGTAACACCTGACAAGCGTCTGCACTTTGACATCGAACAAAAATCTGAAATATACACATTGATAAATTTGATTAATTGTGGCCTTACTTGAGACTGGCGTTCTTTTCCTTCTGTTTAAGATGTGGTATTGGCTGGGAGACAGATTGAAACGAAAAGGCGAAAGTTTCGAGAACTGACGAAGGATTTCTCACCCGATTGACCAGTTTTCTAAACGTCTCCACATTATCAGACACAACTTCCTCGTCAAAGTAGACTTTTATCAACTGAAACAGCAAAAGGTCTAAATGATATACCCCTTTTAACATAGTTAGAAACTTGTCAAAGTATACTTTTATCAACTGAAACAGCAAAAGGTCTAAATGATATACCCCTTTTAACATAATTAGAAACTTGTCTCCATGGTAATTTTAGACAAGAAGATTTTCTCTGTATCCATGTGTTTTAGTATTCATAAATATATCTGACAACTGTAATTGGTACAGACAGGCAGACTGGCATCTGTAGTCACCAAAGCTGCTTGCATAATTGTCTACACTACATATAGGCATTCAACATTCAACAGTGAATGCAATATTCAGTTTGTACAAGGGTAATTACTGAATTAGTAAATTAACCGACACTAATTGACCCGGAAAAAATTCCGGGCCAGGGTGAGAATCAAACTCACAACTTAGGATACCGTCCCACCGCTCTACCAACAGAGCTACCCGGCCCTGCTGGGAACGGCTCGCTTGTTAGATTCTCTTATACACGTTTTTTGGGACCCATGGGTAAGATCTGTAGATTTCTTGGTTTGATATGGTATTTATAGGATTGCAGAGGGGGGGGGGGGGGGGGGGGGGAATAGAAAAGTCTTTTTGTGGGGAAAACTTGGAGAAATCAAGATTGGACAGAGTGGTATTTGAGCCTGCACCCATTTCATCTGAGAGTTTTTCGATTGATGGTGTGTTTGTTGTCAATTTTATTTCGTTAATTATCAGGGAAAGAAACCAGGCTTTTTGTCACAAGGAAGCCTTTAGTCTCAGTAACATGGCTTGTTTATTACAAACCTAGTATAAAAACTTTTATTTTTTTAGTAATTTAGTTGGCTTTCAAATCGTAATTCATCTTTCAACGAAGTATATGTTATATTTCCATCAAGTCAAAGTTACTCCCCTTGTTGTGCTCTCTATTGAAAGGACGAAGCATTTCCCTACTCTCGCAAAATTTCTGGGACGGGCTTTGTGTTTAATGAATGGGGAATTTTACAGATAAGGCCATAGATAATTATTAAATATTTATTTGGATTTTACCTCTGGTAATAAAAAAATTTAAGATGTAAGGGTTTAATTAATTTATTAAAACCTAACGAAATTATCTGTAAATAGGTCTCTTTCATTATTTGTACTCTCCGTATTACAATGGGAAACAGGCTGTCCCACTCATACGAAATGCACTTCACTTGAAGAGTTGTACGAATGGAAATACAACATATTATGTTAAGGTACGAAGCTCTTCTAATTATAAGATTGATTGTTTGGTGTTTTACGCCGCGCTCAAGATTATTTCACTTACATGGCGGCGTTGCCAGTTTTATTGTGGGAGGAAACCGGGCTCTGTGCCCGGAGGAAACCCACAATCTTCCGCTGGTAACTGGCAACCATCCCACATAGGTCGTTCGAGTGAAAACCCAGTCAGAACATTTTCCAAATTTTAGGGGGACTGAGTGGGATTCGAACTGTCAAGGTCCGAAGCTCTTCTAATTTTATGAAGCTGTAGAAGTCCGAGGGAAAAAGCTTCTCATTGAATACTGTTAAATAAGATAAAATTATACAATGGCAAATAACATGGCAAAAACTAGGATAGGTCACGGCAAGACAACATATTACAGCATAACAAATTTCTACGAACCTGGAAGATATTTGACCGGAGTTGAACACCGTCCTGAAGACGTTGATTCAAATAGGGTAGATACTGCCCACTGATTCGCTTCTCCTTGGTGAGGGTGGACACAGGGAAACTTCGTATCACAATCTGCTCACAGGCTGTGTTGAAAGAGGAAAAAGTTTAAGTGACATGAGCTGCCAAATATATGGAAATATTGTTGAAACAGAATTGGGTAATTGTTGGTAATTTTTATCAGCAAGTTCCAAATAGGTTTGATTGATTGATTGTTTGGTGTTTCACTTAAATGGCGGCGTTTCCAGTTTTATTTTGGGAGGAAACCAGGCTCTATGCCCGGAGGAAACCCACGACTTTCCGTTGGTAACTGGCAACCATCCCACATAGGCCGTTCGAGCGAAAACCCAGTGAGAAAATTTTCCAATTATTTTGGACTGAGTGGTATTCGAACCCGCAACCCATTGGTGGAAGGCTGTTTGGATTGAGCGTTCAACGCTCTACCTACTGAGCCACGGAGGCCCCTCTTTGCCCTGGGAAGTTGATAGTCATGAAAACTTTACCTAATGGATCACAGGGAATTCCTTTGAAGACGATTCTGTACTTTGTGAGGAAGATTGCGCCCTCTGCAGGGAGTAGCGAAGGGCCACCCATGTTACCCCCTGTGCCCTCTTCTCGACCATCGGGTACCAGATATGCCCTTAACCCTTCCATGAGGATTTCTTCACCAGGTAACAAGATGGGGGTGAGAATTTTAGGCTATGGAAACAAACAAATTGAAATGTGCAGTCAAAAAATATGATATCGAACAATCGTGATAATTTGATACAAATGACAAGAATTTTGGCTAAACTGTAAAGAGTGTTATATGCCGGCCCAAAATACCGTTCCAAAGAAATTTTTCCAATTTTTGGAGTCAGTTACCCTACCCCACTTCAGGAAAAAAGATTTATGAGCTTTTCGTTTTGTATTATGATGTTCATTTCTAGTTTAATAATATTAACAATATGGCGGTTGTTATTGTATATTTGTATTCCAGACTTAAATAACATGTATTGTCAAAAAACCTCTAAAATTATTCTAGGGAATAATGCGTGTTTTTGGGTCAACAACCTGCAAAGCCTTAAGGGGCATGAGCTGCCAAAATGTTAATATTTTGACGTAAAAACAGAATGTTGAAATTATCAGCTATTTTTCGAAAGACGTATAATTCAGAAGCTTTTTAGTACTTCTAGTCTCGAGAATGTACGATAAGGTATTGTTTTGAACTAACTACGGCTTAGAATGAATGAATGCTCGTCCCGGTAATTAAAATTTTGTTTACTTTTCGCACACTATTCTGTTTTGTATAGGCAACATACTGTATGGATTTTCCTTATTCCAACGCCAATCATTTAGTTTTTCTATGGGCTTCAAAGCCTGTAACTGTCGTGAAGATCAGAAATTATGAAAAAAAGTGTGAATTTTGGCAGCTCATGCCACTTTATGAAATGAACAAACTAAAACAAATAAATAATTATTCCCCTGAATTTATACTTACTTTCTGTATGGGTGGCAATCTTTTGCTCTCTTTAAATACACCTTCTAATGTTTCTATGTGCATAGTAACAACACCTGTTTATAATACAAAACATGAAGAAAACTGTGACATTTAGACAGGATTTTTACATTTCAGTGTGAGGGCCTCTGTGGCCCAGTGGTTAGAGCGTTGGACGCTCAATCCAAACAGCCTTCCACCAATGGGGCGCGGGTTAAAATCCAACTCAATCCCCCAAAAAATTGCAAAATTTTCTGACTGAGTTTTCACTCGAACGACCTATGTGGGATGGTTGCCAGTTACCATCGGAAGGTCGTGGGTTTCCTCCGATAAAACTCGCAACACCGCCATATAAGTGAAACAATCTTGAACTCGGCGTGAAACACCAAATAATCAATAGATTTCATTTTTTTTTGCAGATATCTTACAGAACAGCAACAACAAAGGAAATTATCCCAATTGAAAGCTAACAGAAAAACAGACAGACGTACAGATAGCAAAAGTATCAATTACACAGGAATTTCATAAAAATATGTCAAGCCTTTTGGATTAAAGTTTTTGGCAGTGGAAATAGGATTCCACTTTGGCGATGACTGCAACATTGGCTATTTGGCTGATGAATTGAGAGGGTTATGACTGTTTTCAGAACATATAAAACTGCTGACTAACCTGGTATCATTTGCCTTAGAGTCTTGAGATGATCTGCCGTTACTCCACTTTCGTTACACACTTTATCCACAAACCTATTGACAAACTTGATCACGTTCGAGCCCACTTCAGTTGTCTCGACTTCATCAAAACCACTCTCAGCATCCGCACTGTCACTTTCGGCAATACTACAACAACAACGATTGCAATTTTCACGAAGTTTTCGTAAAGTATGATAATTTACAGTAGCTGTGATGTCATATCTCTAGGGTATGGTATCGATTGGTAGCTCAGCTTTATTTGCAAGGTAACTGCTTTGTGAAAAGAGTGTGTTAAAAGAAATTATATCAAGTTATGGGTGGAACAACTTGATTTATTTGCAAGGCGACTGCTTTGTGAAAAGAGTCCGTTAAAAGAAATTATTTCAAGTTTTGGGCAGAACAACTTGATTCATATAACATGAATAAGGTCAAATCTGCTGTGGTAGGCAGCTAAATTTGGCAGAACTAAAAAAAGCCATGTCATCCGTCTTTTTTTCCTCTTTCCAACATAAAATTCGATAACAAGGTGATATAACTAAGCGTTCTGAAATTATTGATCAAATAGACTGATTGATTGACTGAAGTTTATTGTTATAGCCCAAGATCATTTCACCTATATGGACGTGTTGGCAGGCTTAGTGGGGAACGAAACTTAAGTTATTTGCCAGAGGAAACTCCAGGCATTCGACTCCTACCTGGCAACCCTTCCACATTGGGCGCTTGGGTGAACTGACAGATAGAGGCTATCCATATATTCCTAAATCATACTATCTGGGATGGGTTCATTGGGTATGGGGTGGGGGGAGTAGTATACGGTAAGAATTCCGCTAATTCAAGTACTCCAAACATTACGAAAATCACTCTAAAAGTTTGAGACTTTTCGTTACGTGTCTTACTTGCTGCATGGAGCGACCGATAATCCTATTATGTACTCACAATGTTGTTGTTTTAGACCAAACATGGCAGAAAGCAGTCTAATAATTTGTTATCTTCACATTGCTCTTCCTTGAATTAGCGGAATTCTTACCGTAACTATCAAACCACTTCTGAGGGAAAATCTGGTAAACATGTATATACTTGGTAGTCTTAATGAAAAACCCCACTTAAATCTTTTTAACACAACTAGGAACTTGTCAACATGGATATTTTAGTCAAGCAGATTTTCCCTGTGCCCGTGTGTTTTAGTGATCATAAATACATACCTTGTCGTTATATTACTGTTACTGTTGCTCTCCATATCATAGCCCAGAGACTTGTGTTTGCTGGTGTCCAATGGAACTCTCAGATACACCATCTGATTTGCATAATGTATAGCTTGACAAAAAACTGTAGATTCTTCGTTATTCACCATTTCCTCCTGTTTCTCTTTACTAATTGTCGGCCAAACTCTTAACTGGAAACAAATTTAAATAAAAAATTTTAAAGGGCATTTTTAAATAAAAAAGTTTTTTAAGTTGTTCATTTGGTGTTACACCCTTGCATTCATGATTAATTCACACACATTGTGGCAGTGCAGTTACATTGATTGATGTTTTACGTCGCATTCTAGATAATTTCACTTATATGGTGGCGTGGCCAGGTTTAGTAAAGAAGGAAACCGAAAACCCTGATAAAACTACAGACCTTCGGCGAGCACCTGGCAACTTTTCTACATACGGCAATCCAGTAGAAAAAACACTCAGAATTTGTTTGCATTTCTATTTGGTCTGATTGAGATGATAGGTTTGATTGATTGATTGATATTTATTCACCTGAGATAATGATTACCAAAATAAAATTTATAATTGAACAAAGATCGAAGGGGGGGGGGGGGGGGGGGTATTTTTCCTATGGCCAGGGGTTGGTTGGTTGATCTTCCCCGCGATCAAGATTTTTTCACTTAAATTTTATTGTGGGAGGAAACCGGGCTCTATGTCCAGAGGAAACCCACGGCATGCCGGTGGTAACCGGCAACCATCCCACATGGGTCGTTCGAGTGAAAACCTATGGCCACAGGAAACCAACAAATGGCAAAAGGGACACAAAGCATTCCCCGTTTGGAAGAGTTATACAAGCTTTACCACAGATGCCACTCGCACAACCGAGGTAAACTACCATTATAAGCAGTTTTGTCTTTTTACCACCCATCACGAGCAACACAGCAAAATATTCAAAAAGTTTCAGTTTTGTTCATTTATTATTTTATTACATAACAATGATTAAAACATAGTCTGTGAACGGGAAGTGTGAAAGGTCGCATTATCCCATATTCAGGGCACTGGCGCTATCAGTCTGCTTATGCTACATTATGTGACGTTTATGCGCGGTAGATTTTGAAATTGTCAACGGTTGCGCAATTCCAAATCCGAAAATAAATTCTTTCTCCACTTACTGGACTATCATATCTATTGGCAATCCCAATAACCGCAGTTCGGAGAATGCATTGGTTCTTATAAAAGCTTTACCGAGCACACGACTGTTATATCTCCATTTGGACTCAAATCGTTCCAAACAAGGCTTCTTGTCTCATTTTCAACTATATGAAGTTCTTCGGAAACATAAACTTTTTACTCCATCAAGTATTGCTGTCATATCTAAAACGTTCCGTTTCGCCATGTTTCTTCTTATGCATCACATAATAATTCATACAAGGAAGTCAAGAAAAGCCACTGTTTCTGGCTAACCTAGAGAGGGTGCTGTTTAAGGTGACCTTCGGGTCGGAAAGTGCCAATGCCCTGAATATGGTGTAATGTGTTATACTCCAGTTAGGAGTAATTTCTTTATTATTTACATTTCTCTATGTTACTTTTTTTGTTTGTTTACTGCATTATGTAATTGACACCCCTATTGTATTATGGACTCTCCCTAGGCATTGTGCAATTGGGATGCAGTCAATGGACCCCCGGATTTTGTTACAGGGGAGAGCTTGTCAACATTTTATCGTTTCAACTTCAAGTAAAGTTTTGACAAACAAGTCTATTTTGAAATTGTTTTCTGCCTCCGCCATCTACCGCTAGTTCCCCAACAGCACAATAAATGGGACGTTTCAAACTTCCACATTTAGGCTTGTTTTATATTAAAAATGGATGATCCATAACTTACCTGTTCAGCAGCTATTTCCAGGGCAGTTATCTCCCTTGGTTTATAGGTGGCGCTGATAACTCGTCGGGTTGGTTCTGACCCAGATACTGAAGAAGGTCTGGAATTTGGGGTTAAATCAATACCCTGAAACAAACAAGGAGAAAAATATTCTTTAAAACATTCTCATAATTTAATTTTTTTCTTTTCTTAAAATGAATGAAAATGCAAATTTATTGTGGGTTAACATTGGTTCAAACCCACATTTCATTGGATTAATTGATTGTTTGGTGTTTTACGCCGCGCTCAAGATTATTTCACTTATATGGCGGCGTTGCCAGTTTTATTGTGGGAGGAAACCAGGCTCAGTGCCCGGAGACAACCCACAACCTTCCACTGGTAACTGGCAACCATCCCACATATGTCGTTCGAGTGAAAACCCAGTCAGTGGGATTCAAACCCGCGACCCATTGGTGGAAGGTTGTTCGGATTGAGCGTCCAACGCTCTACCTACTGTGCCACCGAGGCCCCCATTTCATTGGAAGGTCCACAGAGAGGGCATCCGGGGCGCTCAGTAGCAAACTAAGCTGGCAAAGGACTCAATTTTGCTCTCATTCAAACACCAATTTGTAGATTAGTGAAACAACTATATCGACTCTTACAAACTTCTTTAGTTTACTATCCTCTTCAAATCAACAGTTGATAAATCAGCCCGTACCAAAATCTACTCATATTTTCTAAACAATTTTTTTTCACCATTTGATTTGGTACAGTATTTCTTCTAAAGATTCAGCCATTCTAATGGCCTAAATTTTTCATTGAGTCGGACAAAAACAGAGACATGGAGTTGTGTTTAAGGATAATCATTTTCACACACTGCGCAGCAGGTCATATTGCCTTAAATTCCCTATTTGCCTGGCCTCATTTAGCATATTTCTTATCTAACGGTCGAATCCTTATAAGGCAAAAAGTGGCTGAATCTTTAGAAGAAATAAGCCTTTTTACACCTATATCACATTTTTCTTAAAACATTTAAGGGTACCAAACAGGATTAACAAGTTTGTGTTATGAGAAACTCATTTATTTTAGTGTGACTAAATTAAATTTCTAATGAGAAACGATTAGGGCAGTTGTATTAACAATATAACCTTTTGAAGCCTATATACCGTTGTCTTTATGAAGTATAATTGAGTAATGCAATTGAAAAATTAACATTCAATTCTCAGTTTTCACACATTATATTCGAATTTCATACCAAATCAATTTATATGCAAATTCTGAATCTATAATTCTCCGAATATAAAAACAAATGTAATTTTTTGGCTTAATGAAGCGATTTACCATACATAATGAAAATGGTGCACAAAATATACAGCCTTGGGAATAGAGACAAATACAACTTTGAAATCAACATCAACGCAGACATCAGCAAATTAAAACACAGCTTTGGGAATAATTGCCAAATCACACTGAACGTCCTTGGACAAACAGATTTTTTAAAACCGTACTCAAGATTTTTTTAGTTATTCCGAGGCCCTTCCAGGATTATTTAAGGGCTCTTGGCCAATAGGCTAATTTGACCTTTCGTTTTGTTTCTGATAACCATTTTACATGAAATAACGTTGAGCTTCCATAGCCCTGCCTATACAGATCAGAAGAATTGTGAGAATACAACATATTTCCAGAAAGAAAACTTAAAGGAGGGGAAAACAAATAAACAACATGAAATTGTAACGAACAATCACCTCAAGAGTGTCAATTTTTAAGCTGTAAATCTTACCTGCGTTTTAGGGTGATGCAGAAAATTGCACATGTTTAAATTGGGTCACAAAAACGATGGGGGCCGCCATTTGTAAAACGAGAAATTGACCGGAAACAGGTGTGCCTAGAAATTAACCTAGGCTCAAATGGCAGACAAAGAAAGTTGACCAATTTCACTCGCACGTGCGCTTTGGGTTGCTGGGTATGCGTCTACTGATTGGCCGAAGGAGACACACCCCTAAGCACTGTTGTGATGATGGCGGCCAAGTAGGCAAGTCGGTCTCAGTCGAAATCCGATGGTTTTATATAACTTCACTTTAAGACTGTGCGGTGGGAAAAAATCGTAAAAATATGTATATGGTACCATTGAAAAGGGAAATTCGCCGTTCGTTTTGTGCATTTGCCAGTTTTATTTGTTTTCTCCTCCTTTAAAGCGACATGAGCTGCCAAAATTCACACTTTTTTCATAATTTCTGATCGTCACGACAGTAAGAGGCTTTGAAGGCCATCGGAAAATCGATAAAAAATAGTGTTCGAAAAGTAAACAAAATTTAAATAACCGGGACGACCATTTATTCATTCTAAGCCAAAGTCAGTTCAAAACAATACTGTATCGTACATTCTCAAGACGTACAATTCAGAAGCTTTTTAGTGCTTCTAGTCTTGAGAATGTACGATACAATATTGTTTTGAACTGACTTTGGCTTAGAATGAATAAATGGTCGTCCCGGTTATTTAAATTTTGTTTACTTTTCGAAACAAATAGCTGATAATTTCAACATTCTGTTTTATCAATATTTTGGCAGCTCATGCCACTTTAAGAGCATGGTCTTCTCCCCCGATAAACCTGACAACCTTGAGATATAAGAGAAATAATCTTGAGTACGGTGTTAGACAACAATCAATTGTAAATGTACATGGCAAGGTCTTAAAAAACAAAGATGGTTGTGAAAAAAAAGGAACTGCATGTAAATGTTGATAGAATGAAAACACAAATTTTTAACGGAAGTTCTTGACATCGTTAGTCAGTGACATACCTAGATTAATTAATTAATTAATTATGCTTCATCCCTTTTTACTTACCAGTGACTTTTATACTCATATTAAAGTGGCATGAGCTGCCAAAATGTGGATATTTTGACGTTAAAACAGAATGTTGAAATTTGTATCTATTTTTCTCAAGACATATAATTCAGAAGCTTTTTAGTGCTTCTAGTCTCGAAAATATAGGATAAAGTATTGTTTTGATCTGACTTTGGCTTAGAATGAATGAATGGTCGTCCCAATTATTTAAATTTTGTTTACTTTTCGAACACATTTTCAGTTCGTACAGGCCACATACTGTATGGATTTTTCTCATTCCAACGCCAATCGTTTAGTTTTTCCATGGTCTTCAAAACTTCTTACTGTCGCGACGATCAGACATTATGAACAAAGTGTGAATTTTGGCAGCTCATGCCACTTTAAATGACTTAATTTGACAATGTTAGTATGGATTATGAAGCTGTTAGGGCAGGGACACATACCTTAATTTTCACTTTTTGGGGTCTTTTGTTGAATAACGTCTACAACACATGGGGAGATAAAGACAAGGGTGAAATAAGCAAGCAGAGGGTGAATGGAAAAGTGAAATATATACGACTGGCTATGGAAGCTTATAACCAAATAAACGTCAAATAAAAAGGCTTTAGATATAAATATAATTGTCCAAATTGTTTAATTAGTTAGTGTCTTTTAGAAAGTGAGTATTACAATATTCTCGTTATTTTTTGGGATTGCACTTTCTTGAAAAATGGCAGAAATTTCTCTTTGGCCCGGTTTCCTCCCACAATAAAACTGGCAACGCCGTCATATAAGTTAAATAATCTTGAGCGCGGCGTAAAACACCAATCAATCAATCTACCATTTGGGGTGAAATTTGGGGTGAAACTCGAAGCGGGAATCGAACCCGGGTCCCAGAGTATGGCACCCATCGCCAGCACTAAATGTCGGCTGCCTTTAATATCCATTCATTCTGAATGCATTCAGCAATGGGAGCTGTGTCAATTATGTTACCAGAGGGGTACTAAATGTCCGCTGTAGTATCTACCAGTCAACTACCTCCTTTTTAGAGGAGGCCGGTTGGCTGAATGGATAAGGCAGCTGGCATTTAGTGCTGGCATTAGGTGCTATTCTATTGAAAAAAGTCAAAATTTTACTTTTATCTGAGAAATCAGAAAACATTATTGATAACTTTACTAGTAATAACTACTATTACTAATGGAGATTACGGCCAAAATAATCGCATCCTTCAACTGTTTAATTAAGAAACATTTGTTTAATTGATAGAAGTTTTACGCCACACTCAAGATGCTTTCACTTATATGGTGGCATTGCCAGGTTTAGTGGGGGAGGAAACCAGGCTCTTTGCCAAGAGGAAACCCACAACCTTAGGCAATTACCTAGAAACTCTTCCACATAGAACAATATTTGTGAAAACTTTTTTAGACCAAATCAAATCGTCTGAAGTAAACTTAATAAAATTCATGTTTTTAAAGCCTTTTTTTTATAGAGATTTATCAGCTGCTTCCGTTAAAACCGACCAGTCGTCAACACAAATGACACCACAAAGCAAGTGATTTAGCCAAGGAATTCATGATTATGTGAAACAAAAATGAAAGCGGTTATGAAAAAAAAATTGGCAAGTACTCCAGATCAATTTTAAATGTGACAAAATTATTACAGCATGGTCATACCTGGGATGAATATGAAAGGTATATGAAACGCCTTTGTGTTATAGTCAGTCTACTAACAGCCTGTTTGGCTTGCTGTTGTTTGTCTCAGACACTCCTTGACGGCATTCTGATCCGCCCCGAGAATAGCCGAAACCAGTGTTGTGTATTCCGATTCATTCCGAACCTTACCGATCTCGTGGATATATGGACTGTGCATGCCTATTTGTAAGCTAGCAACAGAAAACAATCGCCATTTTGAATATTTTGACACTTCGATCAATTATCTCCGGCCCATATATCCACGACATCGATAAGTTTTGGAATGAATCGGAATACCCAACACGGGGTTCGGCTATTCTCGGGGCGGATCAGAATGCCGTCACGGGGTGTCTGGTACAAACAATAGCAAGCCAAACGTTCTGCCAGTAGACTGACTGCAATACAAAGGCGTTTCATATCCCTTTCATATTCATCCCAGGTCATACAAAGCAAGTGAATTGGGGAATATTGACAGAGATCTAGGTTTAAAGGAAAATTTATAAAGATAATTAAAAATAGGGTCAATTATGTGATGATATGTTATGTTAAGACGATTAAGCAGGGGAAAAATAACAATATCTAATTATAATATATATAATAATTTAATAATAATGAGGTTGAAAGTTGAAATGAAGGCTTTGAAATGTGACCTTTATGCTCGAGACATAAGCTATCAAGTTTCCACGAAAATTAGTTTAATAAATTAGTTTTCAGCGATATAAATAAAGAGATGTTAGTCTAAAACTGAAATGATTTATTAGTCCATTTTGAACGAAAATAAAAATCTATGTAAATAAACTAAAGACAGAGAGATGAAACGACAGAGAAATGAAAAGTTAAAAATATAAATGATAACGGTATGGAATTTTCATTTAAAAAAATGAAAATTAAAGATAAAAGAAATGATAAAAAGAGCATTCCGAATGAGATAGTTTGTACAACATTTCAAGAAAAAGAAATAGTTTATTAACCTAATCAGACCCATCAAAAGAAAAGAACGGCGGTGAATTTAAAGAAAGGAAAATACCCAACAATCTCCGAGGAAATTTTATACCACAACAGTTGTATGTGAACACCACATATGCCTACATGTAAGCGTACATTCAAGATCGATTGATTGATTGTTTGGTGTTTTACGCCGCGCTCAAGATTATTTCACTTATATGGTGGCGTTGTCAGTTTTATTGTGGGAGGAAACCGGGCTCTATGCCCGGAGGAAACCCACGACCTTCCGTTGGTAACTGGAAACCATCCCACATAGGTCGTTCCAGTGAAAACCCAGTCAGAAAATGTATATTTATGAATGATGTATATATGATATACTAAAACTTTCAGGAAAAAAAACAAAACATAAAATTTGACTGATCCCTAACCGAGATCTACGGTTATAAAGTGAGGCATGTAGTACCATCATTTAACTTGTCTAGTAGGGAAATTGACATGAAGATATGTATATTTCTGAAAGGCCAGGGTTCTAACATGCAAAGCAGAATAAGAGTGTATTGGACTGTATATAATCAAGGATACAGGGCAAGGCATTGGGTTAGCCAGCTGGACGTCCAAGTGGATGGTCAGTTTGACCACAAGAGGACGGCCAAAGAGAAAAAAGACCCATTTAAAGAAGCTGTTTTCAAAATTATTAATATGTTGGAGAAACAAAAATTACAAAACTTGGACGCCCACTTCAAGGAATATTGCTTCAAAGGGTCAATTTGGACCCCCTAAATCTGGCTAACCCCTTGGGGGGGGGGGGGGGTAATTTGAGTGCCTTCTCTTGCCTCCTACTTACGTTGTTCAATCTTCTGTTATTTCTTCTATAATACTTTATAAAATAAAAAGTTGATTTTTTGGGTAATACTGATAATTGGTTTCTACGTTTACTAGAAGTTATGTCAACTATGAAAAAAAAAAAATTCATTTCGAATTTTACTTTGTGATTATCATTTCAAAATAAGCTTTAGAAGAATTTAAAATATCTATAGAGATGATTAGTAGTTGTTTCAACTTTCCACTTTCTTAACCTCTTTACATAACGGAGATATCAGCGAAAATCTTAATTAATAAAAGATAAATTATCAGGAATTTTTTAAAATAAATTTCAAAATTGGAACAAATCATAGAGCTTGAGAAAAGAAAACAAATTTCGGTAATTCAAACCACAGAACAACGAAGAATACTATTTCAGGTAACAAGCAACCAAAAACATCAAAACCGAAATAAAACGTGGAAATAAAAATTAAGAAAATCAGAAAGCAAAATCATTGAAAGAGCAATAATGTTAAAAGCGTGGTTTTATCAACAAAGCAGAACTACATTTAGTATTAAAAAGTGTTAGCGATAAAAAATTTGAAAGTTCCAAAAAATTTGGAAGTTCCAAAAAATTCATCCAAGACTTACCTCCCTTGGTGTCGAACATCGTGAATTTTCTCGACTCCTATCTGTACCCATCTGTTCCTCGTACTGCGGTAAATAAAGTTGTCGTATCTGATGCTGTACATCTTGATAAAATGTCGCCTCCCAGAATTGTAAATTTCCCCATACTGCGTGTTCTTGTATGCAGGTGTAGGCAAATTGTATCACGTTTGTACAGAGTTTCTGAAACATTGAAAGGGATATATGGTAAATATCATTAAATTAAACAGAGAATATTAAACTAAATTATTTTTGGATACTGCAGAGCTTTTTTAATACAAGTACTTCTTGTTCTACAAAAACTATGGAAAAAATTTGGCAAAAATATTTTTCAATATTCATTTACATTTTTTTCGCACTTGCCCACAGAAAACCCTGACCTTCGGCAAATTCACTTAAGGTTGATTGATGTTTTACGCTGCACTCAAAATTATCTCAGTTGTATGGCAGAGTTGCCATGTGTAGTGAAAGAGGAAACCAGGCTTATTGCCCGGAGGAAACCACCAACCTCTTCCAAATACAGCGATCGAGTGAAAAATATACACAGAAATTTTTCAATTATTATTTGGTCTTAGTGTGATTCAAACCCGTGTATGACGATGGAAGGCCTGTGTCGGACTGAAGGACTATCACTCTAATGACTGAGACACCGAGCCCTATAGGCCAACAGAATTATTTTTCTCGGAGTTATGAAAGGCAACCAACGCCTAAAAAAATGTAAGATATTTTGACAATCTTACCCGACAGAAAGTAGTTGCTAACGGCAGGATGGCCGCTGCCGTTCCATTCTCATCCATACTGGACTCGTTCTGTAACGGGAAGAAAACGCTTGATATGAAAAGTTTTAGGATGACAACGTTAAAGTGACTTGAGATGCCAAATATTGATAAGAATTTTGATAAAACAAAAATAATTTTTGTCAGGAAGTGCAAAATTAGGGCTTTCAGTTGATACCAATCTTTAAGAAGCAACAAAATCACCTAAAAAGATAGCCATACATCGCAGTATTTCAGTTTAGTTCATGACTAGCCCTAATCTTTTGTTCGTACTGGTTATTTCTAATTTTTCTAATCCTTTAGATTTTCAAGGTTTTTCAAGCTACTGATGCAATTTTAAGCAACAATTGAGAGATATTGGCTCTCTAATAATAGCCAAAGTTTACATAAATAGAAATCATTTTAAATCTAGAAATAATATATTTATTCCATGTTGTGCTCACAGCTATCTTCTTTACTTTTAAGATGGCCTTGCCAGGATTAGTGAGAAAACCGGGCTCTATGTCTGCTGGAAACCCTGACCATAGGCAGCAATTCCACTAAGGGCAATCTAGTGATTGATTGATTGGGGTTTTACGCCGCACTCACAATTATTTCTTATAGGATAAGTGGGGAAGGAGACCCCTAGTTTGCCCAGGGGAAAACCTCAACCCTTGGCAAGTCCCTGCGCAACTCTTACGCATACAGTAATTGAGTGAATAATCTACTCAGAATTTTTACAATTTTATTTGGTCCTGAAATTTATGTTTGAGCCTCAAAGACGATGACATTCAAAGAAAAGCTTAGCAGAAGTTTGAATGTTATCCCTACCTGAAGTGCACAGTTAAGAAGTTTGAATGTTATCCCTACCTGAAGTACACAGTTAAGAAGTTTGAATGTTATCCCTACCTGAAGTGCACAGTTAAGAAGTTTGAATGTTATCCCTACCTGAAGTACACAGTTAAGAAGTTTGAATGTTATCCCTACCTGAAGTACACAGTTAAGAAGTTTGAATGTTATCCCTACCTGAAGTACACAGTTAAGAAGTTTGAATGTTATCCCTACCTGAAGTACACAGTTAAGAAGTTTGAATGTTATTCCTACCTGAAGTGCACAGTTAAGAAGTTTGAATGTTATCCCTACCTGAAGTGCACAGTTAAGAAGTTTGAAGTTATCCCTACCTGCAGTACACAGTTAAGAAGTTTGAATGTTACCCCTACCTGAAGTGCACAGTTAAGAAGTTTGAATGTTATCCCTACCTGAAGTGCACAGTTAAGAAGTTTGAATGTTATCCCTACCTGAAGTGCACAGTTAAGAAGTTTGAATGTTATCCCTACCTGAAGTGCACAGTTAAGAAGTTTGAAGTTATCCCTACCTGCAGTACACAGTTAAGAAGTTTGAATGTTACCCCTACCTGAAGTGCACAGTTAAGAAGTTTGAATGTTACCCCTACCTGAAGTGCACAGTTAAGAAGTTTGAATGTTATCCCTACCTGAAGTACACAGTTAAGAAGTTTGAATGTTATCCCTACCTGAAGTGCACAGTTAAGAAGTTTGAAGTTATCCCTACCTGCAGTACACAGTTAAGAAGTTTGAATGTTACCCCTACCTGAAGTGCACAGTTAAGAAGTTTGAATGTTATCCCTACCTGAAGTGCACAGTTAAGAAGTTTAACAACTAGGTCAAACTGTTGATGTTCCAGCATCGCTCTGTTCGCGTGGACGTGGTGACCTAATTCTTGTGTCAACTCTTGCCTCGCCACACGTCTTTCTAACGCACGCATCACAGCAGGAAAAATCTGATTTAAGAAAATAAATTGTTATCGGGTGATCAATGTTTTATGCCGAACTTAACGATTAATTCACTAAAATGGCAGCGTTGGCAGGTTTAGTGGAGGAGGACACCGGGCAAATTCCCGAGAAAAGCCCCAACCTTCCACCAAAAGTTGATTGATGCTTTACGCCACAATCAAGATTATTTCACTTACAGGGCGGCCTTGCCAGGTTTAGTGGGGGAGAAAATCTGGCTCTTTGCCCGTAGGAAACCCCTGACCTTCGGCGAGTACCTGGCAACTCTTCCACAACTCTTCAAAAACTGAGAAAAACTTGACTTACTTTCCTGGCGTCTGAGATCTTGTTTTCAAATATACAATTTACACAGTTCCTTAAAACTTCCATTCTTCGAGCGTTATTGTCGACCACTCGAAGTTTATCCGTAACCGAGGTGATAGGTAGTCCTGCGGGAACAATTCGGGGTGCATGGGGCATCCCATTCTTTAACCTGATGGAGCAGAAAATATCATGTTATTTAAAGTAAAATGATTGATTGATTGTTTGGTGTTTTACGCTGCGCTCAAGATTATTTCACTTATATGGCAGCGTTGCCAAATTTTTATTGTGGGAGGAAACCAGGCTCAATGCCTGGAGGAAACCCAAGACTTTCCGGTGATAACCATCCCACATAGGTCGTTCGAGTGAAAACCCAGTCAGAAAATTTTCCAATTTTTGTAAAGTAAAATGAAACAAATGACGAGGATACATAGTAAAGCATGACTTTCTACACTTGAATGAAATCTGCAGTCTTTCAATAGCCCATTTGCCAGTTTTGCACGAAAAAATGACGCAACATTATGGCAAGACCATTAAAAAAGAAACGTGCAGCTGCCATTTCCAGTCTTTCATATTTACATGTAGTTGAATTCAAGACCAGGCTTAATGCCTGGAGGAAACCCAAGACTTCCCTGTGATAACCATCCCACATAGGTCGTTCGAGTGAAAACCCAGTCAGAAAATTTTCCAATTTTTGTAAAGTAAAATGAAACAAAATGACGAGGATACATAGTAAAGCATGACTTTCTACACTCGAATGAAATGTGCAGTCTTTCAATAGTCCATTTGCCAGTTTTGCACGAAACAATGATGCAACACCATGGCAAGGCCATTAGAAAAGAAACGTGCAGCTGCCATTTCTGGGTCCTGTTTCACAAAGCGGCGTAGATGTATTTTTTGCGTAACTTTCTTACTAACGTATCTCTACAGTATGGGTTGCTATGGCAGTTACGTGAAAACTTACGCTACACCGCTTTGTGAAACAGGCTCCTGGTCTTTCATATTTAGTTGAAGTACTGTTTTCCTATAGGCATTGATTGAGGCTTAACATAACACTCAACGTACCACATCTAAGTTTTGGCATAACGCACCGTAGACCATTAGACAGGCTATCGTAGTTAGCATTACAGTTTGTATCTTTTATAAGTCTTTGCTAATCTCGTTAACCATTTCCTTCTTTTATTTTTTATATTTCTAAAGTGATATTGGTTATTTATCTTCAATAAGCCCCTTTCGGGTTTGGTGGAAGTCCCACGAGATCACGCCAGACCCGTGTTTAGGGGTATAACTTGCACCGATCGGCTGTCCGATTATAAACATAAGTGCCTATGGAGATCGGCTGTAACCCTGTTGTTATGTCTGTGATTCTTAGCTTACAATCTATACTTTTTACAAAAGTGTTTTTTTGAGACATATCAAGATATATACAAAGCCATTAGATATTTCTTTTTGACGGACAAAAAGATATTATTATTTCTAACACAAAAATAACACGCCGTAGTTGTGTTTTCACCGTTGGTTTTTGACAACTTCGAAGCGTATCCACGCGATATAAATAATTGTATTGACAGTCAACTGACAAAAACGCAACTGATAGCTTCTAGTGTGTTTCACAAAAAAAAAATTTGGATTAAAGGAATGATTTAGAAATAAAGAATCAAAGACAAAACCACACGATAACCATAGATGCTAATGTTAAATGAACGGCTAGTCCGTGTTATACCCCTAAACTCATTTCTCGTGTGATCTCGCGAGGTTTTAGCCAAACTCGAAAGAGGCTTATTCAGTGAATGCTTGCCTTGTTATTCATCCCTGTAAATGAATCTTGATCAGTTCTGTAGGTGAATTCAAATAAATAAATAAATAAATAAAAAAGCATACTTAAATGCTAACGGCACAATGCCCCCAGACAAAGGGTCTTTCCCATAAGCAGAGTGGTTTTAACATACACCATTTTTCGCCCCTTAACTTTTAAAGTGGCATGAGCTGCCAAAATGTTGAAGTTTTGACGTTAAAACAGAATGTTGAAATTATTGGCTATTTTTCTCAAGACGTATAATTCAGAAGCTTTTTAGTGCTTCTAATCTCGAAAATGTAAGATAAAGAATTGTTTTGAACTAACTTTGGTTAGAATGAATGAATGGTCGTCCCGGTTATTTAAATTTTGTTTCCTTTTCGAACACGTTTGCGGTTCGTATAGGCCGCACACCGTATGGATTTTCCTCATTCCAACGCCAATCATTTAGTTTTTCGATAGCCTTCAAAGCCACTTAATGTCGTGACGACCAGAAATTATGAAAAAAGTGTAAATTTGGCAGCTCATGCCACTTTAACTATGATAGTTTACAGTACTTACTTGGACTTGATGTTATGTTTAGCGACTCCCTCGTTGATGATCCGCTGTACATGAACGGGGTCCAGGTGAGGGAAGGGGGGCTGATGAATTCGGCCGTAAGCCCCATCAGTAGGTTTAGGAACCCGCTGGACATATGGCGTGGGGTTTGGACATTCCTACAATAAACAGCCAGCCAAATGAGGAATATTTCATCGATTGATGGATTGTTTTACACCGCACACAAGATCATTGCACTTATATGGCGACGTTGCCAGGTTTAGTGGGGGAGGAAATCAGACTCATTGCCTGGAGGAAACCTCTGACATTCGGCGAGAGGAATGTTTTACAAAATGATATAATATACTAATGAGAAACAACTAGCCAGCAATTGTTGCAAACCACACAAGCTTTCGACATCTATGCCGATGTCTTAATCAAGTGCAATGATCTACCATAAATACAAAGAAAAATATTGCCTGGGGATTGGACATTCCTACGACAACATCAGCAGCCAGCAAAATTCGGAATAATAAACGAACACATTTTACCAAACTTTCAAGCCAAAAACACATAAATAAACCATTTTTTTGTAACAATGTTATTTTCTCCATCAACAAAGATTTTGCTGTGAAGGGTAACGGAGACACTGGGTTTTATTGAGTTGAAAAGAGTTTAACATATTTCTTCTAAATATTCAGCCATTCTAATGGCCTAAATCTTCCATTGAGTCAGACAAAAAAGGGGACATGGAGTTGTGTTTAAGGATAACCATTTTCACACACTGCACGGCGGGTCATATTGCCTTAAATTCCCTCTAATGGGCAAATTTGTCTGGCTTCATTTAGCATATTTCTTTTCTAATGATCGAATCCTTATGAGGAAAAAAGTGGCTGAATCTTTAGAAGAAATACGGTAATATGTTATCTTTGTTTTTATCTGCTTTAATCCCAACCAATAGGGAGAATCAATTAACAGCGGAATTAAAAGTATAAGTTGTCTTTTAAACCTGGAAGTGTCTTCAAATGCCCTCCACCCCCTCCAGTAATATGTAATTCAACATTGTATACACTAAGAATTCCGCTAATTCAAGTACACAAAACATTACGAAAAGGACTCTAAAAGTTTGAGACTTTTTGTTGGTTGTCTTACCTCCTGCAAGGAGCGACCGATAATTCTATCGAGCAATCACTATTGTTGTGGCTTTAGACCAAACATGACAGAAAGCAGTCTAATAATTTGTTATCTTCACATTGCTCGTCCTTGAATTAGCGGAATTCTTACCGTAATAAAGACATGGATGTGACTTACATGTTGTGAGAGTTGTGCCGATAGTTCTTTAACGTGTAACATTAGTTTATCTTCATGGCTTTGTTCTTCCTTCAAATTCTCCTGGATTAAGGCATACACCTGGTGACACAAACACAATTACATATAGAACTTCTTAGATTGATTGATTGTTTGGTGTTTGGCGTTGCCAGTTTTAGTGTGGGAGGAAACCGGGCTCTATGCCCGGAGGAAACCCATGACCTTCCGTTGGTAACTGGCAACCATCCCACATAGGCCGTTCAAGTGAAAACTGAGTGGGATTCGAACCCGCGACCCATTGGTGGAGTACATATAGAACTTCTTAGATGTAAGAACACTGTCATATAGTGCATTTTATTTTGTTGATTGATTGATTGATCTTTTATGCCCCACTCCAGATTATTTCACTTATATGGCGTCCAAGTGAAAATCTACTCAGAAATTTTTCAATTTTTACTTGGTCTGAGTGTGATTTGAACCTGCGCGACATCGATGGAAGGTCTGTGTGGGACGATCACTCTAGCCCACTCGACCACCAAGACCCAACCATTTTATTTCGACAGGATTGATTGTGTTTTACTCGGGATTATTTCAATTAAATGGCGGTTTCGCCAAGTTGAATTTGTTAGGAAACCAGGCTCTGTCTGGTGGACATCTTGGACATTTAGCAGGTACCACATAGACAAACTGAGTGAAAAAAACCAACTCTGGACTGAGTGAAAACTTGTAATCCAACGACTGAAGGCTTGTGTCGGACTAAGAGACTATTGCTCTGCTGCCTGGCACTCGACAATCATTCTACATAAGGCGGATGAGTGAAAAAACATTTCAGACAGCAGCCCATTCATGACCGGCCGGGCGGAGCTGACAGGGCCCGGGAATCTGTATTACGAAAAGAAATGAGGAAAACCTACTTGGCAACTACCGCACAGCGTACAATTAATACGCCCACGTTATGATTATTATCAGTTATTTTTGAGAGTGATAGAATATCCATCCAACATCAGATGAGCACCTCCCTTCTCCGTAACAAATTGTGGAGAAATCTAAATCAAAGCCAGCCTTGAATTGATTATTTCGCACTCAAGATTATTTCACTTATATGGCGGCATTGCCAGGTTTAGTGGGGGAGGAAGCCAGGCTCATTGCCTGGAGGAAATTTCCGACCTTCAGCGAGTACCTAGGAACTCTAAATTATGTGAGGATACAGTACGTAAAATCATCCTAATAAAGTATTGCCACGGTTACCCAAACAGACAAATTAATCAACATTTCCTTCAAAGACTTTCTATGTGCAAAACAAAAACGTTATGACTACTATGTAAATTTGATAAAAAAAAACGCTCATTGCCTGGAGGAAACTTCCCACCTTCGGCAAGTACCTGGCACCTCTTCCACATACGGCGACCGAAATCCACTCAGAAATTGCCAGCATTTGAGTGAGTGAGTGAGTGATTGGGGTTTTACGTCCTGCTCGCCAGCATTTGAATATAAAGAACAAATCATGGTTGTGAGATTGTGTATACCTACCTCGTCAAATATATCACAGACCCTATAAGGAGGTCCTCTCTCCGAGACAAATGAGTTAAAGCTCATCCCATCAAGCACACGTAACGTGAAGTCATTTTCTACCATGTCTCGATGACCCAGAAAATTGGCCTGGAAAAAAAATGTCAAATTTTTGTGTGCCGCTTCTAAAGGTCGGACAGATTAATGACAAAATCATCAATTCAGACGAACCACTATAGCTTCCATAGATTGATATCTTACGTTGGACTCCAGGGCCCAGTTTCACAAAGCGATCTTAGCTTAAGTTGATCTTAATTACCAATGGCAACGTATACCTTTAGCATTGGTTGCCATGGTAGTTAAGACACACTTAGCTAAGATCGCATTGTGAACTAGGCCCATATTATTTCATTTAAATGCCCGCGCTGCAAGGTATAGCAGAGAAAGAAAACAGACTCTTTGACAGAAGAAAACACCAGGAGCCTGTTTCACAAAGCGGCGTAGATGTATTTTTTGCGTAACTTTCATACTAACGTATCTCTACAGTATGGGTTGCTATGGCAGTTACGTGAAAACTTACGCTACGCCGCTTTGTGAAACGGGCTCCCGGCCTTCTGCAGGTATCTGGTAACCCGTTTCATTTGTAAGACTGTCAGCTTCTCAACATCTTGCCCTTTCATTGATTGATTGATGTTTTATGCAATATATCATGTCCCTTATATGGCAGGGTGAAGGAAACCAAGCACTTTGCCCGGAAGAAACCTTCGACAGAGGTATCCGAAAACTATTGCACATATGTTGATCCAGTAAATAGCCCACTCAAAATGTCTACGATTTATTTTTGGTTGATTGATTGAATCATTGGTGTTTTACGCTGCACTCAAGATTATTTCACTTATATATTTATGATCACTAAAACACACGGACACAGGGAAAATCTTCTTGTCTTAAATAACTTATATGATAGCGTTTAGTGGGGAAGGAAACTGGGCTCATTGCCCGGAGGAAACCCCGACCATCGGTGAGTACCTGGCAACTTTTATACATATAGTGAAAAATCCACTTAATTTTTTTTTGGTCTGAGTGTGATTTGAAATTGATCTCAAACTGAGAAACGATCACTCTACTCTGTCAGCCATTATGGCACCCTAGCCCTTTGGGCGCCGGGGTATCTAAACACGGTACTTACCTTATGAAATGTGATGAACGGAACGGGATGAATTTTGATGATTGTGAGACATGAACGATATCCCTGAAATAACTCTGCAAACAGACGTAGGAATATAGCACGGATTTCCTTATCCTGTCAAAACATAGAAAGAAATATTTCATTCTCATTACACCAGCTAGTGGCGAACTACAGAAATTTCATGTAAACCGCAGAAAACTACAGGACAAACTTACAGCAATATTGTTCATTTATTAGAGAAAATCATGGTATTTTGTGCAGAGAAAAAAAAAACCCAGGCCTTCTCCTTACCGTGCAAACATCCAGCGATCCTTTCAAAAAAAGGTTGAAATTTTAGGGTATAGTAGGATTCAAACCCACGACCCAGTGATTATGGGCTAGCCATTGTGTTATCTGGCCTTGAATCCCATTGATTGATTGGTTGATGTTTAACACCAGCCTCAAGATTATTCAAGCCAAATGTAAGGGTACCACGAATCGGTTGATTGATTGATTGTTTGCTGTTTTACCCCGCGCTCAAGATCATTTCACTTATATGGCGGCGTTGCCAGTTTTATTGTGGGAGGAAACTGGGCTCTGTGCCCGGAGGAAACCCACGACCTTCCGCTGGTAACTGGCAACCATCCCACATAGGTCGTTCGAGCGAAAACCCAGTCAGACAATTTTCCCATTTTTGGACTGAGTGGGATTCGAACCTGCAACCCATTGGTGGAAGGCTGTTCGGATTGAGCGTCCAACGCTCTACCTATTGAGCCACGGATGCCCCCGTACCAAGAATCCGCTTAGAACGAAAAGTGTGATTCTTGTAAAATCGGTTAATCACATGTTCAAGGCTTATTTATATTTCTGGTATATATTTTCCTACCGGTTGTTGAATAGATTAGAAATCAATAGATTACCTTGGTAGCTGTAGACATCCTATCTTTTGTCGGTGAAGGGAAGGCATAGTCAGCTATCAACAATTCAGGATTTAATACCTAAAACAGTCAGTTGAGTTGTTCAAAAAGTGTATTAGACTTTAAGGATTTATGAACAACCTTTGGAAATATTTTTCAATTTACGTTAAGTGTGTTGTAGAAGATGTACTTTAAAAGTCTGACCAAAAAGATAATTCAATTTTGGTCGCAGCACATACAAAATTCAAGCTACGTTTTCCGTTCTACAATGCTTACGAAAGTAAATTATCTTGTTTTAAAATCCTGTTTTAGTTTTAAATCCTGTTCATAAAGGTCTAAATGACATGGCGTAACAAAGAAATTAAATTATGACGTTAAACCGTTATTCAGCCTACTACACTTTTGAACTACCAGCGCCAGTTTAATCGGGAGTGCATTAAACAAATTTCTCAATAAGTCAAAACTTCAGGATTTTTTGTTTATTCAGTACAAATGTAACTGTAAAAGTAACTACTGATTCAAAGGTTTCTACAAAGTGCCAAGGCAGCTAAATATATTTGTCACCGACATAATTTGATTGGTACCTCACTTTTCAGATAATTTTGTTATATGACAGCATCGATAAAATCATTCAGCTAGTAAAAAAGGGTACTGTATTTCTTCTAAAGATTCAGCCACTTTTTTCCTCGATCATTAGAAAAGAAATCTGCTAAATGAGGCCAGACAAATTTGCCCAATAGAGGGAATTTAAGGCAATATGACCAGCTGAGCAGTGTATGAAAATGGTTATCCTTAAAGACAACTCCTCGTCTCCATTTTTGTGCGACTCAATGGAAAATTTAGGCCATTAGAATGGCTGAATATTTAGAAGAAATACGGTATGGGCTGTTTCTCAAAACATTTAAGCATGATGTGACTTTGTGATTGTAACGTAATGTTAAAGGTATTTGTTCTCATGACAGCTATGCTTTATCTTAGAATAAGGGGAGGCTAAATTTGTTAAGAAACAACCTCTAGTATAATGTGGGATTGAACTCGAGACACGTCGATGGAAGGCTTTTCAATGACCCAGTCTGAGGCATAATCCATACCCTTTTGCTGACGGCCACAGAATCAAATGTTGAGTTTTACACATACAGTATTTCTTCTAAAGATTCAGCCACTTTTTTCCTTATAAAAATTCAACCATTAGAAAAGAAATATGCTAAATGTGGCCAGAAAAATTTGCCGATTAGAGGGAATATAAGGCAATACCACCTGCTGTGCAGCATGTGAAAATGGTTATCCTTAGAAACAAGTCCAAGTCTCTGTTTAAGTCTGATTCAATGGAAAATTTAGGCCATTAGAATGGCTGAATCTTTAGAAAAAATACGGTAATTCAAGATTCTTTCAATTATATTGCGGCGTTGCCAGGTTTAGCAGGGCTTAACTGGGTTCTGTATATGGAAGAAACACCCTAGAAAGTACGTAGCAACCCTCTCACATAGGGTGATAGAGTGAAAGCCCCATTCAATGTTCGAGCTTACGATCCATGGAGGGATGGCATGGGACGGAGTGAGTGACTGAGCCACTACAGGCTGAGCCACCGAAGCCGTAGAATCAAAAGTCGTCATCAAAATACTTACAATATTGAGTGATTTTACTGCCCGAATCACAAGTTGTCATCAAAATACTTACAATATTGAGTGATTTTACTGCCCGAATCACAAGTTGTCATCAAAATACTTACAATATTGAGTGATTTTACTGCCCGAATCACAAGTTGTCATCAAAATACTTACAATATTGAGTGATTTTACTGCCCGAATCACAAGTTGTCATCAAAATACTTACAACATTGAGTGATTTTACTGCCCGAATCACAAGTTGTCATCAAAATACTTACAATATTGAGTGATTTTACTGCCCGTTTCAGGACTGGCTGTGGTAGTTTGTAAATAGTCACACACTCTGGTATATGTATACTGCCTCCATCTAAATCCACTTGTATTACATCCAGCTGAGGAAAAAACAAGGAAATGTTATCCAATATCAAACGCTCAAGGCGAAGGCTTTTGGGTGAACAAATGAGAACCCACGACATTAATCCTTTTGTCTCCTATAGAGTACACCATTAAACTTTACAAAATCCAAAACGATTGTGCACATGTTACTAAGATGCATTTAATGTTTGTTTACAAATCAAAAGATAATGTATATCTGTCAAAAATAGCCCGTGAAAAGTGAAGAATGGGCGACGTATCACACGTCTGATGAGTAAAAATTTAAACATGACGAAAGTCAGTTTAAAAATTAATGGCAAAAAATTTCCCGATTCGTTCAGAAATAAACTCTTATAAAAAAAAACTTCATGCACGATTTGATATCAATATATGATTGAATAAAAACATTTTAGTTTACTTTATTGGTTTATAGCAAGTCAGTTACTGTACATAGCTGCATGAACGCAAATTCGATCGGCAAAATAGTTCGAAATGTTATCAAATATCAAACGCTCAAGGTAAAGACTTTTGAGTGAACTGGTATATTAATCAAGCTCTGGACTCATCACATAAATCCTTTTGCCTCCTATAGAATAAAATGTTTATCAATTTCACAGAATCAGATTGATTGATGTTTTACAACGCAGGATTATTTCCCTTATATGGCTGGTTTACCGAGGGGAGGAAACCGGGCTCTTTGACCGGAGGGAACTCCTGACGCAGCGTTCGAAAATTTGACAGAAAATGTAAGAATCTTATGTTTACTTATATGGCATTGTTGCCCTATTTAGCTCGGAGATGTAATGGGGCGTAATGAGAGTAGAAACCCTAAAGCACCCCTTGATACCTAAAAACCATCACACAAAGGTGGGAGAAAAAGAAATCAGGAAAAATGAAATGAAGAGAAATGAAATAGATTGATTGATGTTTTACGCTGTACTCAAGATTAATTCATTTATATGGCTGTGGTTCCAAATTTAATACAGGGTTATTTGCTCAGAGGAAATTCAGACCTCAGACAAGTGCCCAATACCTGTTCCACATAATGGTTGGTTGGTTGGTGGATGTTTTACACCGCACTCAAGATTATTTCACTTATATGGCGGCCTTGCCAGGTTTAGTGGGGGAGGAAACCGGGCCCATTGACCGGAGGAAACCCCCGACCCTTGGCAAGTAGCTGGCAACTCTTCCATGTACGGTGACTAAGTGAAAACTCCACTCGCAACACAGCGATGGAAGGTCTGAGTGGGACTGAGGGACAATCACTCTAACCTGCTGGACCACCGAGGCCTCGTTGCGCATATAGGACCATTGAGTGGTAAAAAAAAATATGACTGAAAAGGAAACCAATAACCCACACAAAACAAAAAGATCACAAAAAATGTAAATTACTCACGACACAATGTGAATAAAACTGTCAGCAGCAGAAATAAAACAAAAACTGTGTTAGTAAAGTCAGTAACTTAAGCTGATGGTTTAAAGTGGCATGAGCTGCCAAAATGTTGATATTTTGACGTTAAAACAGAATGTTGAAATTATTGGCTATTTCTCTCAAGATGTACAATTCAGAAGCTTTTTAGTGTTTCTAGTCTCGAAAATGTACGATAAAGTATTGTTTTGAACACACTTTGGCTTAGAATGAATGAATGGTCGTCCCGGTTATTTAAATTTGGTTTACATTTCGAACACTTTTTTCGGCTCGTACAGGCCACATACTGTATGGATTTTCCTCATTCCAACGGCAATCATTTAGTTTGTCGATGGGCTTCAACGCCTCTTACTGTCGTGACGATCAGAAATTATGAAAAAAGAGTGAATTTTGGCAGCTCGTGCCACTTTAAGAAATAAATGACGTCCTGGTGAGCTGTGTGTTGGGTATAAAGGGTCTATGGCTGAAGATACAACTATTTGAGGGAGAGAGGCAAAGTGGTATCTTAGACCTCAGACTCCGAGCTTCATGCCATCCCTTACACAATCGGCACCCAAGTGAAAATCCAACTGCGAATTTTTCTTTGGTTGATTGATGTTTAATGTCACACTTCTGATTGTTTCACTCACGTGGCCGGGTATCTGGCACCTCTTCCAAATAGGGTAATCAAGTCAGGATGAGTAGGATTCAAACCCGTGACACATCAATGGAAGTCCTGTATTGGACTCAGTGACTAAAACTCAAGCGAGCCGTCCCCAAGCAGTCAGAGGCTTTTCTCTTGATACATGGATTTTTCATCCAACATGTTAGTTGAAAAATTAGCTTCAATAAAAAATTCTGAAAAATGATGTGATATGTAAAAAAAAATGGTAAAATGGTGGATAAAAAAATCATGAATGTTCACAAATCTTACCAGATCCTGGCATTTTTCTTGTAAGGAGGAATGGATGCCAGCAATGAAAGGGGTAGGGGTGTTGAGCACTTCCAATAAACTATAGGGTAAGATGGGGATATATACATTACTGAAACAGAAAAAAGATACAAGTATTTAATACAAATGTAGTTTGAGGAACATTGTGTAGTCCACTAACGGGTTAACTAGGGGAATCAATAATAAAAGTGATTTGATAGTTTGTTGTCAGAACAGAATATTTTTTTTTCAAAACCTGCAATTCAGAAGCTTGTTAGTGATGCCAGTCTTAAGAATGTACAATAAAGTATTTTTTTAACTAAGGCTTAGAATGACTGAACGTGTGTCTCTGTTAATTTAAATTTTATTTAGCTTTCAAACACTATTTTGGTTCGAATAGGCGATATGACTTTTCTTCATTATTTAGTCTTTTCTTGACCTTGGAGCGAGTGATTTGGGTTTTACGTTCTGCTCAACAGTATTTCAGTTATATGAAGACGTTGTCTCCTTGTTGCAGGGCGGATTTCCACTGCTCTTTTTAGGTGCTGCCTCACCGAGACGACTTGCCGTCATGACCTTGGAAGTCTCTTGCTGCTTTGGCAATCAGAATTTATGAAAAAAGTGAATTTTGGCAACCCATGCCTTTTTTAAGGTAATGTACAAAATATTTGGATATTGAATTTAAGGTATGGAACCCTGCCCAGAGGTGGACACTAAACCTTTTAGGGGTTTCTAACACGTAAAAAGTCATGAGTGATTAAACCAGGAGCCAATAATCATCACCAACTGCATAAAAATCATGATATCCTAGGCCTTCAATTTAATACAATTTTGGGTACATTTCAAACGGCATTTTATTAGAATTTGGTAACACCACTATAAAAACCTAAGAAAACATAATGCCACAAAGAAGAAACATTCAGGGCTGATATTCTGAGAAAGCCTTAGTGACGTGGGTTGCCAATTACAGGGAAAATTTCGATGAAACAGAATTAGCGAATTGTTCATCAATTTTATCGTATTTCTTCTAAATATTCAGCCATTCTAATGGCCTAAATTTTCCATTGAGTCGGACAAAATGGGGACGAGGAGTAGTCTTTAAGGATAACCATTTTCACACACTGCTCAGCGGGTCATATTGCCTTAAATTCCATCTATTGGGCAGATTTGTCTGGCCTCATTCAGCAGATTTCTTTTCTAATGATCAAATACTGTAAGTACAAATTAAGAGCTTTCAGGTGTTACTAATTTTGATGTTGCATTCAAATAACGTTCATATCCCCTTACCTATATTTAAGTGGGTACATAAGGGCAACTAGCGCCTGGGAAGCATTTGTGAGTCGAGCGTAGCTCTGTGAGTAGAACATTATACGATGATCTGCTAATGCTGCACAGAATACACTCATAGTACTGTCGATACCTGCAGAGGAGAACAAAATTACAGATCAGTTACATTAACAAAATACACAGTTAGCTTTATCTACATAAAGATTGATTGATTGATACTAGTTTTATGTCGCACTTCAGATTGTTTCACTTATATGGAGGCGTTGCCAGATTTAGTGGGAAAGGAAACCGGGCTCTTTGCCCGGGGCCTGGAGGAAACCCCTGACCTACGGCGAGTACCTGGGAACCCACCCACACGTGGGAATCATGATATGCGAAATGAAATGATTATTTTATGCCACACTCAAGATTATGACAAAGTTGCCAGGTTTAGTAGATAAAATTAACTGCCCCTTGGCCTCGCAGAAAGACAGAGTTTTTAGGGGGTGACTGACAGCCCTTGCACAAAGGGCAATCCAGAGTATGGCCATGAGTTAGTATACATGTATATATATACACGGTAAGAATTCCGCTAATTCAAGGACGAGCAATGTGAAGATAACAAATTATTAGACTGCTTTATGCCATGTTTGGTCTAAAACAACAATAGCCATTGCTCGATAGGATTATCGGTCGCTCCATGCAGGAGGTAAGACACCCAACAAAAAGTCTCAAAGTGCTTTTCGTAATGTTTTGAGTACTTGAATTAGCGGAATTCTTACCGTAGTTAGCTGATGAATTGGTGTTGTGTGTCACATTCAAGATTTACAGTCACTGAAAAGGTTCGGCTGTCAAGTTGTTTTGTTTTTAGAGGAGAGGGGGGGATTTACATTCCCTTGATTCCCAAACTTGGGGAATTTCAATTACGGTAATGTCTGAGTTAATTTAAGTGCTGGAAAAAAGTAGAAGAGTGCAAATTCTCATCTTAATTCAAGAGAGAGCTTGTAAAACATTCAAGGATTAACTGCTGGTCAATCATCTCCCTGGACTGAGATGTGTTGAAAGTTAAAATATTATTCAGAACCTTTTGTTATTGAGGATTTGGCAACATGCATAGTCCTCTAATTAACTCAGGTACATACAACTATTATGTTACAAGGGGCCGAAAATGTTTTGAGCTATTTCTCTACTGGCCTCTCTCTACAGACCCTTTAGGTCCCAGTATTTATTCAATTTACTTCATATATATCCGACAATCGAATGAGCTTATTTCATTTATAAGAAATCCCTATTCCTCTAATGGTTATACAAGTAGCACACAATGTTAGATTTGCTCAAACGTTATCAAATATCAATATAAGAATCACCGAGACAAAGTTTTCTGCTGAGGTTAATTGGAGGAAGACAAGATTTTTAGTCAGGCTCAGGTAATATCAGAATGATCAGCTGTCCGTCTGTCTAGATAGGAGCAGATTCAAATTAGCAGTTGTCAAATAAAGCTGTGAGCAATATTGATTTATTTCCCATGGGAGGCTCTGGTGTGAAACTGAGGCACTGCATTAGGCTACTCACCAATGACCGGTCAATATAGCAACAATCAATCACGTCGATATCAATCATAATTATATCAGAATCAAAGAGTGTTCATTTCAATATAAACAGAACCATATGCCATGATAACCAAGTATTCACAATTTGTGGATCGAATTAACAAGAAGCTATTTCAAAAATAAAATTAATAAAATTTCAAATCTTTATAATCTGTGTCAATTGACTCGGTTATTTATAAGAAAATGAAAACATCAAAAAATTACAAAAGTACTTTTTTTTAATAATCTGATCTATTCAAAGCCAATTTGATTTTTTTTTAAAGCGGATGCCTCCTGGGTTGTCCCTCAGTCCAACACAAGCCTTCCATCGATAAAGCGCAGGATCGAATCGCACAGTGAGCTCAACTAAAAATCTACAAATTTCTGAGTGGGTTTTCCTCCAAGCAAAGAGCCCGGTTTGATCTTCCACTAAACCTGGCAACGCCGCCATATAAGAGAAATAATCTTGAGTGCGGCGTAAAACCTCAATCCATCAATCTTTTGCAAATGTGTATCTGTCTAATTGAGGAGACATTAACTGTGCATTTTCCAGCTAAATTGGATCACTGAGATTATTTGAGCGGTCCTGCCAGGTTTAATGGGTTATGGGGGAATCGGGCTGTTCGCAGCAGAGGACATCCCCGTGCAACGCTCCACAAGTTACCCATAAACACTTCCAGTGTGAAAAAATCATTGAGAAATTTTTCAATTTTTCTTTATACTAAGTGAAATTCAAACCTTAGAGTGATGTGTCGAGAGACTATCACTTGGCCCAATGAGACACGAGACAGCTAATATTATACAAAACAGAGCGAAAAATTGAATTTAATATAATCATTTCGGTATGAGTCAACAAAGCAGTAGCACATATGTCTGAGTTGGAGAGAGAACACTTTTCTAATTGCCCGTGCCAAAAATATCCAAACGCAATGGAAGTTCACCCCAAAGAATTTCCCAGAGGGACCCAGTTCTCCTTAAAACGGACACTGATATCTCTTCAATAGAATACTTCTGTCTGTAGGGTATATCGGGGTTAGGTAAAACTACAAACAATGTGTACATTCCAGCTGCCCTGTGTTACAAGAATGTACCTGCATCTGTGCTCTTCTTTTGTTACACACTCTCACTGGGGGAAAGGACTTTTCTTAGATAACCAGAACGTGTACTTTACTACAGATGTTGGGTCAATCAATGGATTGATTGTTTGGTGTTTTACGCCGTGCTCAAGATTATTTCACTTATATGGCGGCGTTGCCAGTTTTATTGTGGGAGGAAACCAGGCTCTATGCCCAGAGGAAATCCACGACCTTCCGTTGGTAACTGGCAACCATCTAACATAGGTCGTTCGAGTGAAAACCCACTCAGAAAATTTTCCAATTTTTTGGACTGAGTGGGAATCGAACCCGCGACCCATTGGTGTCAATCAATGGAAGTGGGAACGTTGCCAAAAGCAAAATATAAATACATTTTGGCTGCATTTTTTTCTTTTGGAATCATACTCTGACATTGTTTGTTCTTTAAAAAGTAAACAAAAAAAAAAGTATTGGCATTATTTTTGGGTTAAAATTTTTGGGATCAAAATTTGTTGATAAATGGCAAAATATTATCCTATAGAGAAACAGTTCAGTTGCATGTGTCTTTTAGAAAGTATAAATATTTTACAGTATTGGTACTATTCTTTTGATTCAAATTTTTGCAAAAATTTTTTAAAAAGTTCTGATAGAGAGTTTATTCGCGAGTGTCTTTAAAAACTTAACAGTACTTTCATTATTTCATAAGTTCGGTGTTTAGAAAGAGAATTTCTTAACAAACCTTAGGTTGAACCCCAGCACAGAATGCAAAAAAAAAATGCTGCAGACTTTGATCATCAAACGATTCTTTGCAAGTTTTTTTTTCAATTATTTACCATTTCCAAAATTCAAATTTTTAGTTCTGTGACATTTTTTTTGTTATTGCAATCATGGCAGAATTGCCTGTTGCTGTGGTTATTTAAGATTGCTGGCAGTTTAAGATGCATACGGTGTGAGATTTTACGATATCCGTTGACAGATGACGTTTTAGAGAACGATATTACAATTGATATTATTTTGTTCAAGAACATCTGAAATGAGTGTCCAGTTGGCATGGACAAATCTCAGTCATATGTCCAATGGCGACATCGGTGAAATTTGTGAAATTCTTTTGATACTTTAGTTCAGTATGAACTATTTCAACATCCTCTGCATGGCATTGTAGATTTGGTTTACAATTGGATGCTTTTTTTAAAACATTTTTTGGACTGCAAAAATAGTTTAAAAAAAATAAATAATAAAAATTTTTTTTTGATAAAAAAGAAAAAACAGCTATCAACATTATCGTTTCAACAAAAAAACACAAGGACTTTTAGAAATGTTTTACAGAACTCAAATCATCGGAGAGGCAAATAGTACATATTTGATGTACGTAGGCATGAAAGGAAAGACCTTAATCTAGGGGGTGTTTTTGCCGTCAAAACATGTAAGTTGAAAGGGTGTTAACTATAGACTCTGTGTTTTTATTGCATTCTTAACTTCATAAGTATGTCTGTATATCTCAAGATACCCATTGGCAATCAGCCAAATCTAGGTTGAGAATTTGCAGCACCAGTGATGATATAAACGTAATTCCAAGAGACATACCAGCTGGAATAAGTGGTACCGATGCAGTGAGTACTGTTATGTCGTTCTTATCAAAATATAGGAGTATATCTATTTGCTCCGTGCACCGAGGAGAAAAGTTCATACTCTGACAGCTCAGTGAGCATAATTCCACAGTTCAGTAGGTAAAATTATTTGTTAATTTATTTACCACCTTGCAGACAGCTGGGATTGTTTGGATGCTGTTTAGTGTTTTTTGCCACACTTGTAATCATTTAAATTGTTATACTAGGGTAGGTTGATTGATTGTTTGGTGTTTTACGCCGCGCTCAGGATTAATTGCCAGTTCTATTGTGGGAGGAAATCGGGCTCTGTGCCCGGAGGAAACCCACGACCTTCCTTTGGTAACTGGCAACCATCCCACATAGGTCGTTCGAGTGAAAACCCAGTCAGAAATGTTTTCCAATTTTTGGACTGAGTGGGATTCGAACCCGCGACCCATTGGTGGAAGGCTGTTCGGATTGAGCGTCCAACGCTCTACCTACTGAGCCACGGAGGCCACCTATAGGGTAGGAAGAAGACACTGAAATTGACTTGTTTGAGGAAGAAGACACTGAAATTGACTTGTTTATACCTGGCCTTGCAAGACTATTTTACCTATATGGTCGAGTTGCCAAGTTTAATGGGCCCTCTGCCTGGAGCAAAACCGCGACCTTCCGTAGCCCTTTCACATAGAGTACAAGCCATTGAGTAAATAAATAATCTTGAGTACAGCGCAAAACATCAATCAATAAAACCATCCACCAAAGTCAAATCTCTTAAAATCCTTGTGAGATTTATTTTTTTAACACTGGGGTATTCGAACCAGCAATCAGTTGGTGGAAGGCTTAGATTCAGTTTCCAATGCTTTACTGAGTCTGCCAAAGAGAGCCCTTGGGCTTGTATTATTTGGAGGGCAGACTGAAATTGGTGTTAAGCATGAGTATCCCCAAAGTTTAACAAGTGCAGGGATTCCTACAGAATAATCAGATAAGCAGAATGGTAATTTAATAAACAGACACTCAGAAACTAAACATGCCAGCCTATTTGAGGCCAGACTTACATGTACAACGCTGGCATAAAGATGTGCTTAAAGAGTACAGCATGGACAAGTGGCAAGCAAGGCCCTGCCTGCCTTACAATGTCGCTGATTCAATCTGGACCCAACTTTGAAAGTGAAACCATATCTAATTTGGGACATTTCTGTAATGTCCCAATACCACATGATGAAGAGGGAACGGCTCAGGACCAACTTTTGAAAGTGAAACCATATCTAATTTGGACATTTCTGTAATGTCCCAATACCACATGATGAAGAGGGAGCGGCCTATGAGTGAGTGAGTGATTGGGGTTTTACGTCCTGCTCAACAGTATTTCAGTTATATGAAGACGTCTCCTTGTTGCAGCACGGATTTCCACCGCTCTTTTAGGTGCTGCCTCACCGAGACGACTTGCCGAAGACAACCAGCAAGCTCCCTCACCCAGTCACATTATACTGACACCGGGCCAACCAGTCGCTGCTCTAAATCCTATTGCTGAGCGCCAAGCGAAGCAGCAACAGCTACCACTGTTAAAGTTTTTGGTCTGACTCGACCCAGGCTTGAGCCCATATCTCCCAGGCCTGAAGCGGACCCTCTACCGATTGAAGCGGCCTATGAGCTATATACATGTATGTCTAATAGTTTTATTTTAATCAGCCAAGAGATTGACAGATATATCAATTGATGTTTTACGCCGCACTGAAGATGATTTCCCTTATATGGGCGCGTTGCCATGCTTACTGCCAGAGGAAACCGGGCAAGCCATTCACATATGCTGATCGTGCAGTGAAAAATCCACTCAGAATTTTTTTTAATAGTGTGATTGGGATAAGATCCCTCCCCCCATCAACCACCCCACTCCCTGCATTGATGTAAGGCCTGTATCAGACTATGGGACCATCACTTTAACTGGCTGAGCAACCCATGCCCTTTGTCAGCCGAGAGAAGGGGAACCCAACATGGATTTATCAGTTGGCGTTTACACTACACTCAGTTATAAACATTGATTGATTGTTCGGTGTTTTACGCCGCGCTCAGGATTATTTCACTTATATGGCGACGTTGCCAGTTTTATTGTGGGAGGTAACCGGGCTCTGTGCCCGGAGGTAACCCACGACCTTCCACTGCAGTTATAAACAGCATTCTTACCTAATTGTTGGAAGAGTAAAGCGACGGACGTATGAGTAGATGGCACACTGGGACTTAATGGAGGTTGAAGAGCTTGTTGGTCGCCAGCACCTATGGAAAACCTAACTTGAGGACCACCTGTAGAAATGCGAACACAAGCCAATGAACATATTAAACATCAATGCACTGGACTCAAAATATTAATTGAATGATCAATATTTTTGGTCTTTTTCAACATTAGAAATAATAACACCCAAATCCTAAAATGTTTCAACCAGATACAGAATTTGTTCAATTTATGAGTTATATTTTGTATACCAACATTTTAAATAATTTCATAATGTCAGATGAAAATGCTTATATGGTGACTTTTGCATTTAATTTTTCCATACAATATTTGTTAGCAGTCATTTTTTAAAGGAATTGGATATAATTAGAGCATGCCTCCAATTTCAGAAAATTAGGGCCACCCATTTTTAGGGTCACATTGCTTAGGTGAATAAAAAACAATGAGAACGGAGGCCAAAATGCTGAGCATTAAGGCATAATGGGCACTGGCCTCCGTGAAATTCAAGGCCTATAAGGGGAAATAACTACTAACATTGGGTCAATCAATGGAAGTGGGAAGGTCACAAGAAGCGATAAATAAATAGATTTTGGCTGCATTTTTTTCTTTGGGAATATAAATACTCTATTCGACATATTTTGTTCTTTAAAAAGTTAACAAAAATCAAAGTATTGCCATTGTTTTTGAATGATTTTTTTTTTTTGACAAATGGCAAAATATCCTCACATAGAGTTTTAATAGTTGCATGTGTCTTTTAGAAAACACATATATTTAACAGTATAGGTATCATTTTTTGGATTCTAATTTTTAGAAAATTGGAAAAAAAATCTGATGAAGAGTTTATTCACTTATAAACATATAATATGTTTATTATCACTTATTCACCTGTTAAACTATACTTTCATATTGAGCACTGGCCTTTGTGAAACTCAAGGCCCATAGGGGGGATGCATAAGAAGATCATTAAGACATCTTACCTGGGGGTGGGACCTGGACACACCCAAGTATATTACCCACTAGGGTCTCCAGTTGAACATGCATGTTCTCTACATACACAGAGTATATGATGCCCAGACAATGCTGAAAAAGTGAAGAAAAAAAGAAAATGATTATGTATAGAAATTGTCAAAACTGTATAATATATATCAATTAAAAATTATTGATTGATTGGATGGTTGATTATTTTGAGTAAGTACATGTTCAGCTTCATGGCATGTGTGACAGTAACAAACAACATTGTAAATGATTTGATTGATTGATATTTTACGCCACACTTAACATTATTTCCTTTATACGGCGGCATTGCCAGGTTTTACTGGGAGTGGAAATCTTGATCATTGCCTGGAGGAAACCACCCACCTTATGGTGAGGTCTATTGCACTCTATTTTGGGTTAATTCAGGGGGCGACCCCGTTTCCCCACTCAGGGGTATCTCTGACCGTTACACAGGTAATTTGTGCATAGGTACATGTAACTAAGGGTACAGAATGAATATGAATCAATAATCTGCCTAAATGTTTGTCTCCTTGGAGGGGGGGGGGGGGGGGGGGGGGGGGGGGGCAGGGGGTGAAAAGAGGCAAGTGTGCAAATAGTATCTGACAACTATCACATGTAAACTATAAATAATTACAAATCCATTCAGAAATTAAAAACTGAAAAAATTAAGTTATTTCAGTTAAGTTACAACACAAAGGGCCGGACATAAAAAATTTAGCGCAAAGGCAGCTTTCAGATAAATATAATTTAGTTTGCATTAAAATCATAAATCTTTGAGGCTGCTTGTTGATGATTGATGTTGTCCGACAACAATCAATCAATCAACCAACCAATTTGTGGACCTGAAGTCATCATTGTTGACATTTTTTGGAAAGGTTTTTTTTTTTATCATTACACATGTCTTTCGCACAAGACAAAACAACTTCAGCGACAAACTACATTCAAATGGCCAAATTGACCATAAATATACCTATGACTGAACATATAAAATACAGAACTGTATACCGTATTTCTTCTAAATATTCAGCCATTCTAATGGCCTAAATTTTCCATTGAGTCAGACAAAAACAGAGAAATGGAGTTTTGTTTAAGGATAACCATTTTCACACAATGCTCGGTGGGTCATATTGCCTTAAATTCCCTCTAATGAGCAAATTTGTCTGGCCTCATTTAGCATATTTCTTTTCTAATGATCAAATCCTTATGAGGAAAAAAGTGGCTGAATCTTTAGAAGAAATACAGTACATTTGGTCAAGGTTGGGGGAAAAAAGACTTATCAGCATGCATTGCTTGAAATTGTACTGTTAGACAGTCATTAAAAGGTAAGAAATTCCTGCTAGTGGCTAAATGGATTAGGTAGACCCAGGGTTAAATAGACGAGGGTTAAGACAGGGCGACCTAATGACCCCCTTGACATTATCTCGTGGAGTTTTACACCCAGCAGGTATGTGTGGCATGTTGGTACACAACACTACTGACAATAAGCCGTCAACTCAACCCACCATCAAATCAATAATGTACAAACGTCATTTGTATTATTTTATTATTGTTGTGGCTGTTTGATTGATTGGTATTTTGTGCCACAGTGCAGCTTTTTCAGCAATAAGGGGTAGCAATCCTGGCCTAGTGTCCAATGAAAACACAGTGTTCAAATAGTAACTGACAACTACATGTATCACACATAAACTTTGTGATGTTCCGATACATGTTACCAGTCTATTCAGAAATTAAAAACTGAAAAAGTTACGTAATTTTATTGTCGCAGTCTAGTGGTTTCCTCTGGGTGAAGAGTCGGTTTCCTTGTGGAATAATCTTAAGTTTGGCGTAAAATATCAGAAAATAGGCTATGGAGAAAATAGTTGATAATTCTCTGGTTTTGTTTCAGCGGAAATTGAATCAGATTGAAATTTTGGCAGCTGAGGCTAATTCAAATTGTCAAGATTGATTGATGTTTTATGTCAAACTCAACATTATTTCACTTATATGGCGGCGTTGCCAGGATTAGTGGGGCAGGAAACCGGCTCCTTGTCTGGAGGAAACCTCCGGCCTTCGGGGAGTACCTGGCAACTCTTTCGCATATGTTGACCAAGTGAAAAATCCACTCAGAAATAGTTCAAGTTTTAATTTGATCAGAGTGAGATTTGAACCCGCGCTGCATCGATGGAAGGTCTGTTTGGGATTGAGGGACGATCACTCTAACCCACTGACCCACCGAGGCCCCTGGAAGGTCTGTGTGGGACTGAGGGACGATCACTCTAACCCACTGACCCATCGAGGCCCCGTCAAGATTTTAAGTAGATTATACCCATTATAACATATGAATGGTACATGTATAAGTAGTGTAAGTAAAATGTGTCAATAACAATAGTTGAGTTATAGTACAACAGATGTGAAATGAACATTGTTTGTCCAGTATGAAGTAGGTCAGGCGTACATTCCCACTCACATGGTGTATATATCAGTCAATTACAGCTACAGCTAATTACATGTGCATTAATTAACAGTATGCTCATTTGAATTCTCTAAACCCACTGTGTAAACAATAGCAGAGAGTTGTGCTACAGAATACAGGAAGTATCAAAATGATGGTCTAAATGATATACCTCTTTTCAACACAATTAGAAACTTGACTCTATGGTTATTTTAGACAAGAAGATTTTCCCTGTGCTTGTGTGTTTTAGTGTTCATAAATATTGTATATATGTATGTTACCCTTGTGAGTTCTGATTATAAGTTGTATACTAAAATATCTAATGATCTGAAAAAAGATTGTTTGGTGTTCTAACTCAAAGGTGTAAATCAACCCAAAAGAAATCAACACCGCAAATTAATTAAAACTTTTAAGTGGCATGAGCTGCCAAATTTCACACTTTTTTCATAATTTCTGATCGTCACGACAAAAGGTGGCTTTGAAGACCATCGAAAAACTAAATGATTGGCGTTGGAATGAGGAAAATCCATACAGTATGTGTCCTGTACGAACCCAAAACGTGTTCGAAATGTAAACAAAATTTAAATAACCGGGACGACCATTCATTCATTCTAAGCCAAAGTTAGTTCAAAACAATACCTTATCGTACATTTTCGAGACTAGAAGCACTAAAAAGCTTCTGAATTATACGTCTTGAGAAAAATAACCAATAATTTAACGTCAAAATATCAACATTTTGGCAGCTCATGCCACTTTAATGACACAAAGTGAAATTCAGCTTGCATAAAAATGAACTGACAAAATGTTGATGTTTTTTTTTCTTCTGATTTGTCAATAACTTTGCTTTATTCACTACTGTCTTTAATAAAATAGAAAAGAAATAACCACTATGACTGCATAATTGGTGATTTTTATGGGCAGTGGTAACTAAAGGTAAATTGTTTTGTCTTGTGCCGAAGAAATACATGTATGTGATGATAAAAATCTCAACAATGATGACGACTTTCTCTACAAATTGATTGATTGATTGGTGTTTTACGCCGCACTCAACATTATTTCAATCATATGGCAACATTGCCAGGCTCAGTGGGGGAGGAAATAGGGCTCTTAGCTCGGAGGAAACCCCCAGCCTTCAGGGAGTACCGGGCAACTCTTCCACATACGAAGATAGATAGATAGAGTGGAATATTTCTTAAAGTGGCATGAGCTGCCAAAATGTTTATATTTTGACATTAAAACAGAACGTTGAAATTATTGGCTATTTTTCTCAAGACGTATAATTCAGAAGCTTTTCAGTTCTTCTAGTCTTAAAAATGTACGACAAAGTATTGTTTTGAACTAACTTTGGCTTAGAATGAATGAATGAATGGTCGTCCCGGTTATTTAAATTTTGTTTACTTTTCGAACACGTTTTCGGTTCGTACAGGCCACATACTGTATAGATTTTCCTAATTCCAACGCCAATCATTAAGTTTTTCGATGGCCTTCAAAGCCTCTTACTGTCGTGACGATCAGAAATTATTAAAAAAGTGTGAATTTTGGCAGCTCATGCCACTTTAAATATAGATCAGGGCCGGTTGTTCAAAAATGTATTAGGCTTAATATCGATATAACTTTGTAATGTAACAATACACTGTATTTCCATTATTAGAACTCTTCAAAGAGTAGGTGCATTTAATTGTAATGCACAGGAATACAAACAAATTACAATGAAAGAGATATATTTACAGTAGGTTTTAATGAATTAATTCAATCTTTATATTTTCTGAGTTCAAATCCAAAGAAATATTTTGACCGTATTGTCTGTCTACAGTTTTCTGTACAATTCCCCATTCATTAAACAAAAAGCCCGTCCGAGAAATCTCACTAGAGTGGGGAAATGCTTCCTCCTTTCAATAGATAACACTGCAAGGGGAGTAACCTTTCCTTAACGGAAATATAACGTATTCAATTTCTTTGTTACGCGACATCATTAAAGCTAATTTTCTTTTTGAACAACTCCGTCCAGGATCAGAACATACTAATAATAAACTCACCCTGAATGTTTCAAAATAATCCAGTCTTGATATGAGCAGTAAAGTTTTGGGGGCGAAGACTAGGGAATGATGGACGAGACTGGATTCATTCTCCTCCCCCTCAACTTCGTCAGGTTTAGTGGGCGTCATGGCAACAGTTTCGTGGAAGGTGAGACAGGCGCAGTAATGTCTTTCGCCCATACTGTCCGTCAAGACGGCCACGGTAAATGTGGGCTGCTGTCTGTCCGTTGACAACCTCCATCCTGTAGGCTGGCAAAACTGAAAACAACAACAGTGAAGTTTGAAAAATAAGCCTTACGCCTAATGAGGTCACTCAAGGAATTATGGGATAAAATAGGGGTGTTCTTTGTTGGAAAAATTTGAGATATTTGCTGTACATGTATCTTGCTTGAAGAGATCGCTTCATTACAATTCTTGGAAAAAGTTGGATAAAAATATCTCGAGAACTTATTTCTAAGAAAGTTCGAAGATTCTATGGTTTGGTTGGGTTTGTATTTCAGCTGTGAAAATGAATGCCAAACATCCAAAGATAAAAATGACCAAACGGTGGTGTTCTATTGACTGTCACAAAACAATCAATCAATCTTCCCAAAAAATTTAGGATTTCTATTCTATATTCTTTGCTTGCCCGATCCAAAGTCAACGGTTCCTGCCTTCCAGAGAAGACTCTAGTTTTGTTCGCGCATAAACTTGGAAGCGTCGCCATGTACATGATGTTGAGTGTGGCGTATAATATAATCAACTAATCAAATCCCTATAAATTAACCGTTTGCGACGGCCAATCATAAGTTTGCGTCCTTCACCAGGGCCCTGTCTTACGAAGCTGGCGTAAAGTTGCGCATAGGCCTACAACATGTACCAGTTGCGACTAGGGCGTAAGTTCCTATAGTTTTAACACTGATTTACTTCCGACGTAACTTACGCCAGCTTTGTAAGACACGGCCCAGACCAACAGATACTCACATCTTCGATGCCTGGAGTAAAGACACAATCGTCCCAGTTTTTCTCGGGAAATCGCTGAAGAACCTTCCCAACGCTCACCCCTGTCCCGCTACCTGAAACAAGGGAGATAATCACCGTTAAAAGAATGAAAATTCATATGTCATAGCAACAAGCACAAATATTATTATTTAGCACACAATGTTCTTTTTCAAGTGTTAAACTTGACGAAGACACCGGTACAGGTGTCGAAAGCTTGTATTGTTCAAAAACAACTGACGACGTGGTGATGTCTTAATTTTTTATCATTAATGTTCTTTTTCTTATCTAAAACATGAACAAAAACAGGAGAAATCTGCATTTAAAAGCGTCCTTAGTTAGCTAGTAATTTGGCCTTTACGTTCTCCCCGACCGGTCAAACGACGTAGCAGATTCTGCGTCAATCAGTGACCCCACCCCTCCCATATTTATTGATTAATTTGATTGATTGATTTATTAATTTCCGTCAGATTAAATCAAATGTAATAAATATATAGTGAGAAAAAGATATATGGGTTTATTTTGGGCCCCCTGACAAGTGAACTATAAACATAGGAATTTTAATCTAATTTTGGATTGATTGCTTGATTGTTTGGTGTTTTACGCAGCGCTCAAGATTATTTCACTTATATGGCGGCGTTGCCAGTTTTATTGTGGGAGGAAACTGGGCTCTATGCCCGGAAGAGCCCCACAACCTTCTGTTGGTAACTGCCAACCATCCCACATAGGTCGTTCAAGTGAAAACCCAGTCAGAAAATTTTCCAATCTTTTTTTTGCACTGAGTGGGATTCGAACCCTCAACCCATTGGTGGAAGGCTGTTCATCCAACAGTCTACCTACTGAGCCACGGAGGCAAATTTTGGAATAAAAGAACTACATGGATGAGGGCCAGAGGTGTATTTAAAACAGATTGGGCAATTGCCTACTATCGGTGTGATGCAGGGTGTTCCGGAGGGTTCTGCTGGCTGGGGCCAATCTCCTGTCAGTCGTCGGCCTGGTGGGGTGTCAGGGACTGATCCAGGGAAAATTTGAACATACCATTTCGGTTCAAAATGTTCCAATAATAAGACAAAAACAACATCTCTGGCCCAAAATTCAACGTTAAATGTTATTTTGACATTAAAATCTGTTGGTTTTAAGAATTTGGGCGGATTTTTTGCTTGTGAGTTTGGGCGCCCATACCTGTATACAGCCTACAGGTATCAAAATGTCTCTGGATCAGTCTATGGGTGTCGTAGGTTTACTTTATTACAACAATTTATGATGGGGTGTAGGGGTCTGGGTGGTGTACCTCTTTTTAACACCATTAGAAACTTGTCTCCGTGGTTATTTTAGACAAGAAGATTTTCCCTGTGCCCGTGCGTTTTAGTGATCATAAATATATATACATGTATGTAATACATGTAGTATCCCACAGCAAAAAACCTTTATATACAATGCACTTTAAGGATGAATGGAGGCATTAGAATGTACACACACACAGTACACCCGTACAACCCAGCTGTCTAGAAACCGTTATTGGATTTGTTTAGCTTGGACTATATTCTGGTAGACTCAATCAGTGAGCACTGGCCTAGTGCCAGTATAGACATATCCCTGATTTGTTGTCCTACATTTCTCAGAAGCATTTCTAAAACTGGTACAAGGGCAGCTGTCTGTAAGAATCAGGGCATAGCAATATGTCCCAATACTCCCACCCCAAGTAAATCATCAAGAATTGAGATCAATTAAGCTGCCAAAATTCACACTTTTCCATAATTTCTGATCGGCACGGCAGTAAGAGACTTTGAAGGCCATCGAAAAACTAAATGATTAGCTTTGGAATGAGGAAAATTCATACAATATGTGGCCTATACGAACCGGAATAGTGTTCGAAAACGAAACAAAATTTAAATAACAGGGACGACCATTCATTCATTCTAAGGCAAAGTTAGTTCAAAATAATACTTTATCATACATTTTCAAGACTAGAAGAACTAAAAAGCTTCTGAATTATACGTCTTGAGAAAAATAGTTGATAAATTCAACATTCTGTTTCAATGTCAAAATATCAACATTTTGGCAGCTCATGTCACTTTAATATAGAAAATTGAATACACGATTAGTTACAAATTTTATTTGATCTTTTGGTCACTTGGTATTTTTGTTGGATCTGACCCTAGATTTTGACTGTGATGAGTTTGTATGTAAAGTACAAGGTTAATTGTTGCATCATTTGTGGACAATACAGCTGTACATGATCATTTGTGGACAATACAGCTGTACATGATCATTTGTGGACAATACAGCTGTACATGATCATTTGTGGACAATACAGCTGTACATGATCATTTGTGGACAATACAGCTGTACATGATCATTTGTGGACAATACAGCTGTACATGATCATTTGTGGACAATACAGCTGTACATGATCATTTGTGGACAATACAGCTGTACATGATCATTTGTGGACAATACAGCTGTACATGATCATTTGTGGACAATACAGCTGTACATGATCATTTGTGGACAATACAGCTGTACATGATCATTTGTGGACAATACAGCTGTACATGATCATTTGTGGACAATACAGCTGTACATGATCATTTGTGGACAATACAGCTATACATGATCATTTGTGGACAATACAGCTGTACATGATCATTTGTGGACAATACAGCTGTACATGATCATTTGTGGACAATACAGCTGTACATGATCATTTGTGGACAATACAGCTGTACATGATCATTTGTGGACAATACAGCTGTGCATGATCATTTGTGGACAATACAGCTATACATGATCATTTGTGGACAATACAGCTGTACATGATCATTTGTGGACAATACAGCTGTGCATGATCATTTATGGACAATACAGCTGTACATGATCATTTGTGGACAATACAGCTGTACATTATCATTTGTGGACAATACAGCTATACATGATCATTTGTGGACAATACAGCTGTACATGATCATTTGTGGACAATACAGCTGTGCATTGTACATGATCATTTGTGGACAATACAGCTGTACATGATCATTTGTGGACAATACAGCTGCACATGATCATTTTAGGACAATACAGCTGTACGTGATCATTTGTGGACAATACAGCTGTGCATGATCATTTTTGGACAATACAGCTGTATATGACCATTTGTGGACAATACAGCTATACATGATCATTTGTGGACATTACAGCTGTACATGATCATTTGTAGACAATACAGCTGTACATTGTACATGATCATTTGTGGACAATACAGCCGTACATGATCATTTGTGGACAATACAGCTGTACATGATCATTTGTGGACAATGCAGCTGTACATGATCATCTGTGGACAATACAGCTGTGCATGATCATTTGTGGACAATACAGCTGTACATGATCATTTGTGGACAATACAGCTGCACATGATCATTTGTGGACAATACAGCTGCACATGATCATTTGTGGACAATACAGCTGTACATAATCATTTGTGGACAATACAGCTGTATATGATCATTTATGGACAATACAGCTCTACATGATCATTTATGGACAATACAGCTCTACATGATCATTTGTGGACAATACAGCTGTACATGATCATTTGTGGACAATACAGCTGTGCATTGTACATGATCATTTGTGGACAATACAGCTGTACATGATCATTTGTGGACAATACAGCTGCACATGATCATTTTAGGACAATACAGCTGTACGTGATCATTTGTGGACAATACAGCTGTGCATGATCATTTTTGGACAATACAGCTGTATATGACCATTTGTGGACAATACAGCTATACATGATCATTTGTGGACATTACAGCTGTACATGATCATTTGTAGACAATACAGCTGTACATTGTACATGATCATTTGTGGACAATACAGCCATACATGATCATTTGTGGACAATACAGCCATACATGATCATTTGTGGACAATACAGCTGTACATGATCATTTGTGGACAATACAGCTGTACATGATCATTTGTGGACAATACAGCTGTACATGATCATTTGTGGACAATACAGCTGTACATGATCATGTGTGGACAATACAGCTGTACATGATCATTTGTGGACAATACAGCTGTACATGATCATTTGTGGACAATACAGCTGTACATGATCATTTGTGGATGCATATTTTTTATTCTTATACAAGTACACCTTCAAGCTGTTTTAACATTATAATAAACAGTACGGTAAAGGGTCTATGTTTTTCCTATCTCCATATGTTAAACTACATATAGGGTGAAGGTGAAACAGAATAACAAATCTGCTTCCACAAATGGTATTGATTGATTGATTGTTTTGTGTTTTACGCCGCGCTCAAGATTATTTCACTTATATGGCGGCGTTGCCAGTTTATTTGTGGGAGGAAACCGGGCTCTATGCCCAGAGGAAACCCACGACCTTCCGCTGGTAACTGGCAACCATCCCACATAGGTCGTACTCACGTACTGTCAACAATTGCTACAAGTCCAGCAAGGAACAATCTTGAAATAGTGAGGAATGTACATTATTGAGTGACTGACCACACACCATGTGTGCTGACCACAGATGGTCAAACAGTATCTGCCTGGTGAGGGGCTAATTCATAGCCAGCCCTGACCACTTCACTACATGTAGCATTGTAAACCCCTAACACCTTCCTGCAAGGGAATTCCTCCAAACCATTCACTGCCCATTGCCCAGCATTTTTGTCAGCATTCCTTAATATTATGGTACAGTACATGTATTTATGAGCACTAAAACACACGGGCACAGGGAAAATCTTCTTGTCTAAAATAACCACGGAGACAAGTTTCTAATTGTGTTAAAAAGAGGTATATCATTTAGACCTTTATACCCCATCATAAATTGTTGTAATAAAGTAAACCTATGATATTTCATTAGGTTAACGACTGACAGGAGCTTGGCCTTAGTCAGTAGAATTTTCTGGAACACTTTGTATTGCATTGACAATGCTTATGCATCTTAAGCTATAGTAAGAATATCGTCAGACTATATATTATGGGGTCATGGGAAAAGACAGTGAGAATTCCCCCATCCCCCCCCCCCCCCCCCCCATACCCCTTTTCCAGAAAACCTAGGTAGAAGGCAGACAGGGGAGTTTAGCCCTGACCAGTATGTCTTTCAAACTCTTGTTCTTTTTATAAGCAATGACTGGCCTTTGGGTCAGGGGTCGAGCAAGTTTACTTTGAAGTAGTTTGTATTCTTCTACTATAATCTTGGCCATAGCAATGCTAGCTTTGTTATACTGAAACACAAATTGTATTATAGTTTTTTCACGACATCTTCCGGGGTCCAAGTTCAAACCCAAAGGATAAATAGTTTGTAATGTTTGAATCCAAAAACTTTCCCTTTCCAAACGTTTGTGTTTGGTATCTGCAGCGGAAGTGAGAAAAGGGATTTTCTCAATAGGCATAATTTCAAAATGGTCCTTGACCGAATGACCTTGAGTATTGAAATGTTGTGCCACGGGTACATCATGTTTAAGTCTTATACTAGATAAATGGTTGGCTGCTCTTTGTCGTAGAGAATTCTGAGTTTCTCCGACGTACTGTTTGCGACATTTTTTGCACGTGATTACATACACGATATTAGAGGAGTCACAATTAAGATTCTCTGCCATTTGATATTTGTCGCGAGTTTGTTCTCCGAAAAAGGTACCGCGATCGGGTACGTATATATCGAGTTTGCATCGCGTCTTAAGGCATTTCATTGATGTACCTGAGAGAAATGTTGGACGGTAATGGTACACTCGTTAAGGGGAGGTAAGCGTATCGGGGGATGAAGGGGGGAACATGATTTGTCTTACTGTGTTAGATTTAATCCTTCGGAGTAATCTAATAGAATACTTCCTAGGGAGGAGAGCTTTAAAAAGAACAGAACAAGCCTGGTTAAAAAAATCTAAAGAACTACAGTTTCTATAGAATCTAAATATCTGAGATTTAATGACTCCCTTGAAAGTGTGAGGAGGATGGTATGACCCAGCATGTAGCAGCTGATGTGTGTCAGTAGGTTTGAAGAATACTTTGTAATCTAGATACCCAGTAGTATGATATGTATGACCCTTGTAAATAGTTACATCCAAAAAATCCACAGAAGTGTGATCAATAGTAGGCTGTAATTTAATGCTTGAGTCGTGAGAATTATGAGTATCAATGAAAATATGAAGGTCTTCCAACGTATGTTGCCAAATGATAAAAATGTCATCCAGATACCGAAGGTAAATAAAAGGTTGTTTGTGACATTTGTGAAGAATGTCACTCTCCCACTCAGCCATAAAAATAGAGGCAAAGTTAGGACTAAAATGTTTCCCCATAGCACACCCTTTAATTTGCTGAAAGATCTCCCCATTGAATTCAAAATCGTTTCCTTTTAAGCTGAGTTCCAGCAATTCTAAAATGTCTTTATCCGGACGACGGTGGTCAGGATATCTTTGGAATGCTGATTTTATGGATTTAAGACCCAGATCTATGTCAATGTTTGTATACATAGACTCCACATCCAGAGTAACTAAAATCACATCTTGTGGGATGGATTTCTCAGATAATTTGGCCAATAAATCATCCGTATTTTTTATAAAGCTAGGATGCCGATTCGCTATTGGTTTTAGATAGTAATCAATTAGCTCTGATATTCTGTAACTTTCACTGCCACAATCTGAGATAATAGGACGCCCAGGGGGCATTGTAGGCTTCGGCCATTTTTCAATGGGTTTGTGAATTTTCGGAAGAATATAGAAGACCCTGTTTTTAGAGTTATGATCAGATTCCAAATAGCGATACTGTTTTTCATTAAGTAAGCCTTTATCTTGAAGAGAAACAAGAATTTTATTAAACTTCCTAACATTTTCAGGCCAAATTTCCTTATCAAGTTTTTTGTAATGAAGAGGGTTGCTTAGCTGCCGTTCTATCTCTTCAATATAATCCTGTTTTGACATAATAACTGTTGCCGAACCTTTATCAGCAGGTTTAATAACTATGTTTGGATTTCTCCTTAGCTTACTTAAGGCAAGACATTCTGAATGAGTAAGGTTATGTTTGTTTTTCTGATTAGTTAAAATATCAAACTTCCTAGATACAGAGTCACGACTAATGTTTATCTCTGGGTCATACATGTGAGAAGGGGGTGTATAGCCGCTTTTAGAGTGAGTGAGTGATTGGGGTTTTACGTCCTGCTCAACAGTATTTCGGTTATATGAAGACGTTGTCTCCTTGTGACAGGGCGGATTTCCACCGCTCTTTTAGGTGCTGTCTCACCGAGACGACTTGCCGAAGACAACCAGCAAGCCCCCTCACCCAGTCACAGTATACTGACACCGGGCCAACCAGTCGCTGCTCTAACTCCTATTGCTGAGCGCCAAGCGAAGCAGTAACAGCTACCACTGTTAAAGTCTTTGGTCTGACTCGACCCGGACTTGAACCCGGATCTCCCAGGCCTGAAGCGGACGCTCTACCGACTGAGCTATCGGGGCTGGTGCCGCTTTTAGATGTAAATGGCTTGCGTACCCCACTAGAATCTCGGTAGATATCAGCCAGACTAAGATTTCTGGAGAACTCCATAACATGCACTAATTTACTAATAGAAAAGTCCCTATCAGATAATGGTTTTGGGCAAGGCACAAATGAGAGTCCTCTATTGAGTAGAGATATATCATCAACAGTGAGTTCCTCGTTACTAAGATTAACAATATTACTTCCTAAGCCGAAAGTAGGGTGGCACATGCCCTGTCCCAAATTTAGTTTAAATCTAGTGTCTGAAGCCAGTGAGTATACAAGCAATTTGCTGTATCTTCGGTCCAGTGAATTTTGGCCGTGGATACTCTAAATTTTGAATTGGGAATTTTTGGTATGACCATAACTCTCTTCATCTTGGAAGCAGAAGAGTTATATAGGTTCAGGTTCGAAACTTCACTGGCCGGTAATTTTGTGGATGTATGTAGGTTTGGTTTGTTACAACAATTTATGGGGTATAAAGGTCTAAATGATATACCTCTTTTTAACACAATTAGAAACTCGTCTCCATGGTTATTTTAGACAAGAAGATTTTCCCTGTGCCCGTGTGTTTTAGTGATCATAAATAGGTCTATAGGACAATATTTGTAAGAAATTTTGTAAATAGATCTGAACTTAATGAAAAGAAATTACTCTGGGTAAACAACTCCTTGAACAAATTTAATTACGACGTTTCGATGTTTCTCCTAACATCGTTTTCAAGTAAATGATAACGGTACAATAGATAGCGGTTACAAATAACATGCGTTCTTACGTAATAAGTTGACGTCATCGTAGATGAACGTCAAATTGGATAAGCTTAAAGGAAATAGCGTTATAAAGCATTTACGTCATAAGAAATAGTACAAGTACATAACGTAATGGAGATGACGTAATGGAATTATAGAAAATTGTGTATCTATGGTTACATAAACAAATACGTAACATAAACAAATACGTAACATAAACAAATACGTAACATAACGTATAATAGAATGCTATGTACCTAAGGTTACATAAAAACAAAATACTACATAACTACACCAGTTGTGATTTAAAAATCTAAAAAATTATTACAGAGTATACATTTGGAATAAAGAAGTTAGTATGATTTTAAAAATCTAAATAATTATTTCAGAGTATGCATTTGGAATGAAGAAACCTTGGTCTCTGTTCATTGTTGGCTTAAAGCGTCTAATATTTATAGCTTCTGCGAATTTTCTAGACGTCATGTGAGAAATGTTTGTGTTTAGAATTTGAAAATTTTCCCAGTCGATAACATGATTAGGATTAGCCTGTATATGATCAGAAATGGCTGATTTGGAATCTAATGTTTCAGTTGATTGTTTGTGTTCATTGAGTCGTTTATTTAGTGGTCTACAGGTTTCACCAATGTATTTAGCATTACAAGAACAACTAATGGTATAAACACAATTTTTGGGTTGTTGTTTTTCACTAGTAGGGCGTTTACCTGTTGCTTGGAGAAGATTTTTTAGATTTTTACTACTTGAGAAAACACATTCAATATTTCGAGTCGACAAGAGTCTCTTAATTTGGTAACTTAATTTACCGATAAAAGGTAATGTGATTCTTAAGGGTGAATGGTTTTTGACTTAAATTAAATTTGTTCAAGGAGTTGTTTATCCAGAGTAATTTCTTTTCATTATCCTTTCAACTTCTATATGCCTCTTAAACAAGATCTGAACTTGTATACATTTTTAGATGCCAAAATTAAAAATTATACATAAATTATACGCATTATTGTCAAGTAAAAAACAAGCATTCCAAGAAGTTTCTGGATAAAATAAATGATAGTTGCAAAATATTCCTAGAGCCGGTGGCTAGTATACTAAAACGGTCTTTTGCTTTTTTTCTAAACTTTGGTTTCTCAAGCTATTTAGACACTGGGAAATTGACAAAACGATTTAACAATCTAGTAATTTATTTGTGGAGATTTGTCGCTTATTCTGACATAAAAATGATGAAAATGCATAAATTGTGGTTGTCGTCATACAGCACAAAGTGCAGTTTTGTTTTCCTTTACTTTTTATTGTTTTTCCTAATACTTACAAGTATATCATTAAAGTGGCATGAGCTGCCAAAATTCACACTTTTTTCAGAATTTCTGATCGTCACGACAGTAAGAGGCTTTGAAGGCAATCGAAAAACTAAAAGATTGGCGTTGGAATGAGGAAAATCCATACGGTATGTGGCCTTTACGAACCAAAAACGTGTTCGAAAAGTAAACAAAATTCATTCATTCTAAGCCAAAGTTAGTTCAAAACAATGCTTTTTCGTACATTTTCGAGACTAGAAGCACTAAAAAGCTTCTGAATTATACATCTTGATAAAAATAGCCAATAATTTCTTCATTCTGTTTTGACGTCAAAATATCAACATTTTGGCAGCTCATGCCACTTAAAGTTTTACCAGATTGAAGTGGAATTCCCTTTGAGAGTTGAGAACCAGTATAACTCATGCACATTTACTAATGTTTACCCTGAACAGTGGCGGATTTAGGGGGGGGCGCAGGGGGCGCGCGCCCCCCCTATCAGCCGACCAAAAAAAAAACGAAAAAAAAAAGAAGTAAAAAAGAAAAAGAGAGAAGAAAAAGAGAAAAAGAGAGAAGTAAAAGAGAAAAAGAGTAGGAAAACGAAAATATCTTACATTACAATACAATGAAGAAGGAAGCTTTACATGGAGCTACGATCACATTTAAATTGTTCGTATAATTGCCTCATTGGTACGGGCCGTGCCTATGTGTGTTGAATATTTAAAACACCAGGTTCTTGGAGAAGTGGTAAGGAGAGTGGTTGGAGGGGGGGGGGGGGGGGGGGGGGGGCGCAAAGCCACACGAAGCTTAGCGATGTGGACTGGTAGCGTTTTTACTCACAATTAGACCAGATAGGCTAAAAATATAATTTCTGGGGTTAAATTTTCGCCGCTTCGCCGCAAATCGTAACTATGCACTCTTATAAAAGTCTATTGTAACTGGGGGAGACGAGATTCAAAACAATATATAAGCGTTGCAAATGGCGGGGACATTGGGCCCAAGGATAATCGGCCACACACCAAAAAATGCGTGATGAGAATTTAACTGAAATGTTTGGTTTCGTGCATGCACTCGTATAGGACTGTTGCACTCGATTGAAAGCACTTGCACTTCCACTGTTCGCTTAATGTTATCATAATTATCAATGCGTCATCACTAAAAAATCATATGGGATCATTAACTTGTAGATAGCATAAAATAACATTTGAAAACTGTGGACCATGGGAGAGGAGAGAATGAATGGACTTGCTCATCTGTATGTACATGTAAATAAAGATTTGCCGCTGAATTATTCCAGAGTTATGGATGAATTTTCGCGCAAAAATCGCAAGTTGTCGTTTTAAAGCTATACAGAACTCTGAAACTGCCATTAGGCCCTAATCTTGACATTATTTTGAAATTGTTACTGAGAGTATTACGTAAACAGGCAAAACATACACAGTTCCATTTTGATTAATTTTTTCCACAAATAAAGTTAGCAACCGATAATTCATTATCGGGGACTTGAACAAAAACAATTTTGTAACGTTTTATTTAGGTTGAATTTAAAAAAAAATACTTGATTAAAATCAGTGAAACTCGAGAGGGAATAGAGGTATCACGCTTATGATGTAGGTCCATTGGACCTTCTCGTTTATTCAGACGTGGCTCTAAGCTAAAACATCTTTCTGGTAGACATATTTTTCCGCCATCTCCTTTAGAAATTTTTTCACCGGCTATATTTATGAAGATGTACTATGAAAAATAATGTCTAGTTTTACACGCCGAAATGGCTTAGAACGCCTCTCCGGGGATCTAGGATCCCAGAGCTTCCGGGGCCTAGGCGGCCCATTGACCCACGCCTTATGGTGCTATGATAGTTGCCCCCCGCTACCTACTGCATATAGGAATTGCGCCCCCCCTTTCACAAAATCCTGTATCCGCCCCTGCTGAAGTTAATAGATGCTATTCCGTAAGCCTCTGGAGAGATGAGGATAAGTGCAGGCATGTGCTAGCATTAAACCCAAATCCTCACAGAACAGGGCAATGGAATTGGGGATTTCCGAGTGGTATTCCGGCCTAAATGCTCCTACATGTCTGGGGACGGCATTCATTCATTGTGCCTGGACAAGGGTTGGCCGCCACTGACCATAGGGTTAAGGCTGATCAATAACCCTGAATGGAGGAGTCTGCATGTACATGTAGATGGAATCAATGGTTAACTGAATCAATAATAGTAATAATAGTACAGGAGTACTTAAGTGACCTGAGGCTGTGCTATTAACATACTGTACTAAATGTGACCAGGTTAAAAACAGATGGTACCAACAGACAAGACAGGGAAAATTTGGGCATACCATTTTGGTTCAAAATGTTCTAACAATTAGACAAAAACAACATCTCTGGCCCAAAATTCAACATTAAATGCTATTTTTTTTTGCTTGTGAGTTTGGGCGCCCATACTGTACCTGTATACAGGTATCAAAATGTCTCTGGATCAGTCTATGCAAGATTGATTGGTTGATGTTTTACGGCACACTTAAGATTGTTTCCCTTATATGGCGGCGTTGCCAGGTTTAGTGGGGGAGGAAACCGGGCTCGTGTCCGGAGAAAACCCACGACATTCGACGAGTACTTGGCAACTCTTCCACATACGGCGATCAAGAAGAAAATCCACTCAAAATTGTTTTAATTTTTATTTAGTCTGAGCGTGATTCAAACCTGCGCCGCATGGATGAAAGGCCTGTGTCGGATTGAGGGACAATCACTTTAACCAACTAAGCCACCAAGGTCCCTCCATACCAGCAGACAAGTATGTGTGTGCATATGATAACAGCGAGGAGTAGATTAACCCCTTCATGAAATGACATTGTATACAAAGAACTGATATTCTGATATTAAGAGTATAGATTTATGATCACTAAAACACACGGGCACAGGGAAAATCTTCTTGTCTAAAATAACCATGGAGACAAGTTTCTAATTGTGTTAAAAAGAGGTATATCATTTAGACCTTTACACCCCATAAATTGTTGTAACAAACCAAACCTATGATATTTCACTAGGTTGACGACTGACAGGAGCTTAGCCTTGGTCAGTAGAATTTCTGGATTCATTTTGTAACACATTGACAATGGTTACGCTATAGATATATTTGAAGGACTACCACCTGCCAAAACGTTGATACATTTATATTTGTGTTACAACAAAATTTTACTATCATTTCAAGGAACTCATGCTTATTCAAATAGACATTTTATAGACATTTATCAATTAAAATAGAAAATAGACATGTTTTTATTCTTAAAAATGCATTTTAAAAATTTTGAACTTTGAAAGTATTTTTTTACAAAAAATTTGCCTGGTCCTTCATAAAGAAACCCAGTGGCGTTAGGTACTGGGTGAAACCTACTTATGAGTTATGTAGGAAGTGGATCAAGTTTCGGTGAGTACTGCAGTAGCCAGTGTCCAGTTTCCAGATAAGGCTAACCTCAGCTGACCCTTCCTTATCTGGAATAACACTCAGACCACCATTTATACAGATTTGACCAGAGATAGTGTCCACACTGACAGTGGAGAAGTCACTTAGTCTAAAGACTGTCCATCTATAATACACTCATAAACATATCAGCTTTCAGACTGCTGGCAATCAAATATAACAGTATATATTTATGAACACTAAAACACAAGGAAAATCTTCTTGTCTAAAATAACTATCCAGACAAGTTTTAATTGTACATGGTTTTAAAGTGGCATGAGCTGCCAAACTTCACAATTTTTCATAATTTCTGATCCTAACGACAGTAAGAGGCTTTGAAGGCCATCGAAAAACTAAATGATTGACGAAATGAGGAAAATCCATACAGTATGTGGCCTGTACGAACCGAAAACTTGTTCAAAAAGTAAACAAATTTAAATAACCAAGATGACCATTCATTCATTCTAAGTCGAAATTTGTTTAAAACAATACTTTAGTTTACCGTACATTTCCGAGACTAAAGCACTAAAAGCTTCTGAATTATACGTCTTGAGAAAAATAGCCATACATTTCAACATTCTGTTTTAACGTCAAAATATCAACATTTTGGCAGCTCATGCCCCTTTAATGGTACATATAATTTAGACTTTTAAACCCAATCATAAGTTACAATAAACCAAAAGTCATTAGGTTGATGACAGACAGGAGTTTGGGTTTAGTCAGTCGAATTTTCTGGAATACTTTGTAATATATCTATGAACACTAAAACACACGGGCACAGGGAAAATCTTCTTGTCTAAAATAACCATGGAGACAAGTTTCTAATTGTGTTAAAAATAGGTATATCATTTAGCCTGAATATATTTATGAACACTAAAACACAAGGGCACAGGGAAAATCTTCTTGTCTAAAATAACCATGGAGACAAGTTTCTAATTGTGTTAAAAAGAGGTATATCATTTAGACTGTATATATTTATGAACACTAAAACACAAGGGCACAGGGAAAATCTTCTTGTCTAAAATAACTATGTAGACAAGTTTCTAATTGTGTTAAAAAGAGGTATATCATTTTAAATATCGGTAGACTGTATATATTTATGAACACTAAAACACAAGGGCACAGGGAAAATCTTCTTGTCTAAAATAACTATCCAGACAAGTTTGTAATTGTACATGGTACATATAATTTAGACTTTTAAACCCAATCATAAGTTGTAATAAACTAAAAGTCATTAGGTTGATGACAGACAGGGGTTTGGGTTTACATTAAGTCAGTGGAATTTTCTGGAATACTTTGTAATATATTTATGAACACTCAAACACACGGGCACAGGGAAAATCTTCTTGTCTAAAATAACCAAGAAGACAAGTTTCTTATAAAAAGAGTTACATGTATATCATTAAGACCTTTCAATTAAACCCAATCATAGGTTGTTTTGTAATTTGCAAACCAAAAGCAGCCAGGATATTTCATTAGGTTGGCGACAGACAGGGTTTAGTTAGTAGAATATTCTGGGATTGGAAGGCTGACTTTGTAATAATATATTGACAATGTTTTCACATCTTCAGCTATAGCAAGAATATCGGTAAACTGAGATTGAACCCAAATGGATCATTGGAAAAGAAAGGAAATTTTTCTCTTGTATTTAGTAGGCTGTACTTGTACACGTTGCTGTCCACTGCAGGAATTTTCAGTCAAATTGGTATTAAGAAAACAAAATGTAGCCGAATAGAGAAATATTATAGAAACGTAAAAGTTGTAAGAACTGTTTGAAACTCTCTTTAAACGTGGGTTCCATACTAATGATAAAAAATTAAGACATCACCACGTAGTAAGTTGTTTTGAACAACACAAGCTTTCGACACCTATACCGGTGTCTTCGTCAAGTGTAATAAAAGTTATTAAAATTTTCTAAATTTCTGATTTTTACTGATTTTGTTTCTGGATGAAATTAGAACTGACTAAACATTGATCGATTGATTGATTGATCGATTGAGGTTCAAAGCCACATGCATGATTATTTGATTAAGGATTCAACTACAATGTATAGCAGGCTTTCTGGTATTAACTGGAAACATTTTCTGAATGAAGTGATGTCTAATATAATTATAATACCAGGTCAAATCTCTTCAAATCCTTACTCTGTAAGTTTGCATTTCCTGCTTATAATTAATAAACATGACCAATAAGTAAACCTATATCCCATTTAGACAGTCACCCAGTGACCCATTATAAATGATTCAAGAATGAATTAAACAGCAATATGTTTGTTGAGTGGATTGTTGATCTCGGAAAAGTTGAAAGTTATGAACATTACCCACCTAAAACTGTGTCAGCGCAATTTTTGATAATCCCTCAGTCAAGATTATTTCACTTATATAGCGACCAGGCTTAGAAGCAAACTGGGCTCATTGCCCGGAAGAAACCCCTGGACTTTGGAGAGAACCTGGTAACTCTTCCACATACAGGGACCAAGTAAAAAATCATCAAGGCCTGAGGGAGCTAGGATTTTCAGGGACATTTTTACACAGATATTGCCATTAATGCACACACAGGTGTTATAACTTCACAATGGTAAAATTTGATTTCCAGGAAACTGCAGAAAATTGATCTGCAAGCAGCACTGAACGCTGATTTGCACTGCGCTTGTGGCCTTTCTGAAATTCTCTATCCCTAAAATCTGCGTCAAGAATAACATCTTTTTTATAGTTGTAGACACTTAAACACACGGGCACAGGGAAAATGTTCTTGACTAAAATAACCATGGGGAAAATCTTCTTGACTAAAATAACCATCCATGGGCAAAATCTTCTTGACTAAAATAACCATCCATGGGGAAAATCTTCTTTACTAAAATAACCATGGGGAAAATATTCTTGACTAAAATAACCATCCATGGGGAAAATCTTCTTGACTAAAATAACCATGGGGAAAATCTTCTTGGCTAAGATAACCATGGGGAAAATCTTCTTGACTAAAATAACCATGGGGAAAATCTTCTTGACTAAAATAACCATGGGGAAAATCTTCTTGACTAAGATAACCATCCATGGGGAAAATCTTCTTGACTAAAATAACCTTCCATGGGGAAAATCTTCTTGACTAAAATAACCATGGGGAAAATCTTCTTGACTAAGATAACCATGGGGAAAATCTTCTTGACTAAGATAACCATGGGGAAAATCTTCTTGACTAAGATAACCATGGTCTTTAATAGCAATTTAAGGTCATGATCAACCCAGATGTAGGCTACAAGGTATTCAGAACGGATCATCAAGTCAGTACATGTAAATCTATGACTGTATCGCAATGTCTGAAGAAAAGGGGTTTTAATCCGATTAGAGATTATAAAGATCGACCGAGTGTGATTTCAATAAGCTCTAAGGACTCCCAGAGGCTTGTAAAGTCAGCTTTTCTTTTGGTGGTAATTCCATTTGAATAGAATTAGTATAAATATCTTGAATCAATACATATTTCAAGCTGGATCTACATACTATGATCAGAAGTGTGCATGTACCTTAGCTCATGTAAAATAACCCCCCCCCCCCCCTCATGATACATGTATATGATATATGTCATGATATATTTCAGTATTTCATATCAATATCAAAACTGATTAATCTGTTGCACTCACTGTACAGATGTATTCAAATCATCACAGAGCATTTATCCAGATATCTGCATGTATCAAATTGGAACAAAAGCTGCCATTGTTTATTTTGGGCTGGAGGCTAAAAAACTAACCAGCATTTTAAGTTAACCTTGACAAGTTGGGTCAGCCAGTCAGTAAGTGAAGAGTAGTTCTGGTTTAATTGGGAACAAATTCAGTTTCCTGTCTGTTGTGTGTTCTGATCAGCTTAAAGCATGAGTCAGTGTTTACTGACTTCAATAAAAGTTATATGGCAGACAAAGGAACTGAAATAGGGGTGTGGCTAGAAAGGTGTTTTGTTCAGAAATCAACTTTCTTCAAGCCTGTATTTATTCTGTCTGAGGTATCAAAAGCAAGGAAGTTGACAGATGTCAGGACAAAAGTGAATGTGTATGTTTGAAAAGGCCACTGCCTTGATATTAGACAAAACTCCCAGTGAGACACATAGAAAAGTTCCTGGATTTGCTTGATTAATGTTTAACGCCACACACAAGAATATTTCACTCTATGCCATTCTAATGGCCTAAATTTTCCATTGAGTCAGACAAAAATTGAGACGTGGAGTTGTGTTTAAGGATAACCATTTTTACACACTGTACGGTGGGTCATATTGCCTTAAATTCCCTCTAATGGGCAAATTTTACTGGCCACATTTAGCATATTTCTTTTCTAATGGTCAAATCCTTATGAGGAAAAAAGTGGCTGAATCTTTAGAAGAAATACGGTAATAAAAAAAGATGGTGAGAAAACCTGGCTCTTGTTTAGAGTTTGATTGCACTCAAGATTATTTCACTTAAATGGTGGCATTGCCGGGTTTAGTGAGGAAGGAAAACGGGCGCAGTGCCCGGAGGAAACTCCCAAACTTCGACGAGTACCTGGCAGCTCTTCCACATATGTCGGCCGAGTGAAAAATCCACTTAAGACATTTTTCAATTTTTATTTTGGTCTGAGCGTAATTCGAACCCACGGCACGCCAAATAGATGGGAAGGTCTGTGTGGGACTGATGGACGATCACTTTAACCCACTGCACCACAGAGGCCCTGGTGTACATATTACGCTTATTGTTGCTTATAAAAACTACCTTATAGGTATTGGTATCAGCAGAAAGCTATTTTTTGCACTGTTTAATAAAAATGACTAGCAATTCGTTAATTCTGTTTCAACTAAACTTTCCCGACATTTTGGCAGCTCATGCCATTTTTAAGAAATTGTCTTTTATCGAACAATTATAACTCTGTTGGACGCAACAACAAAAAAGGTAGATGAATTGAACAATAACATAAGGCAAATGTATCGTTAATTTCACAGTAGTTCGTACTGATTTGTTGAAGCACTCTCGAAGGCATTGTTCAACCAAGGAACAGTGATTGTACAAATTATGAGACTATGTTACAGTGAAGGTACACACAAAGGTCAATGTCAGAGAAAACTTGGGTAAAGTGACCTGCTAAATTAGACCTGTCACAATAGATTACATGTTGAGCTGACTGAGGAATGTACATGTACACATGCACTTGAAATGTACATCCCCTATAGGCAGACAAAACAGGGAATTACACAGTATGTGTGACATGTTAGAGAGATTATATCACTAAATGACTTTTGAACACTAAAACACACGGGCACAGGGAAAATCTTCTTGTCTAAAATAACCATGGAGACAAGTTTCTTATTGTGTTAAAAAGGGTCATATCATTAATCATAAGTTTGTTATAATAAATCACAACCCATGATTTTTCAGGAGAATTTTCTGGCTATATGTATATATTTAAACACTAGACGACACAAGGCTTTAAATTGATTGATTCATTTAATATGTTTTACACAGCACTCAAGATAATTTTTTTTTTCACTTTATATATGGCGGTGTTGTCAGTTTTAGTGGGGGGAAACCAGGCTCAATGCCAGGAGGAAACCCTCGACCTTCTGCGAGTAAATTGAACCTGGCAACTCTTCCACATACATGTATGGTGACGAAGTGCAAATCCACTTAGAAATTTTTCAATTTGTATTTGGTCTGAGTGTGATTCGAACCTGCGCTGCGTACATCCGTAACATGGAAGGTCTGTGTGGGACTGAGGGACATTCACTCTAACCAACTGGACCTCCGAGGCCCCCTTCGTCTAAAGGAACAATAGTACATAAGTGACTTGTTGAGAAAGATTTTCTCACTAAAAATGGGTAGTGACTATATATATTTTCACACTGGGCGGCACAAGGCATTAAAGGCAATGTAGAAAACTGTTCAAAATAAAGACTGTTTTCTGTATTTTATTCAGTAAGAACAAGTAACATAAAGAAACTTTCATATTTGCCAAAATTCAGAAGTTCTGGCATCGATTTGCATTTACAATTTGAAAATGAAAATTTAGCTTGCGCGGTCCCCGCAATACATGTAGTACATAATGATTATCGTTTTTCATCACTTACATCATAGCACTTTTAAACCAGCTGGGGGTTGACCCATTTTATGTACCTAGCGTGAGAAATACAGAGTGAGACCACGGATTTAGCTGGGGGGGGGGGGGGGGGGGGAAGGGGGGGGATATTTTGACGTTAAAACAGAATGTTGAAATTATTGGCTATTTATCTCAAGGCGTCAAATTCAGAAGCTTTTTCGTGCTTCTAGTCTCGAGAATGAACGATAAAGTATTGTTTTGAACCAACTTTGACTTAGAATGAATGAATGGTCGCCCAGGTTATTTAAATTTTGTTTACCTTTCGGACATTATTTCGGTTCGTATTAGCCGTAGATTTTATGGATTTCCCTCATTCCAATGTCAATCATTTAGATTGTTGATGGCCTTCAAAGCCTCTTATCGTCGTGAGGATCAGAAATTATAAAAAAAAGTGTGAATTTTGGCAGCTTATGCCACTTTAAACATAATTGGGTGTACTTATGTGTTCCATGCTTAATTTGAGTAATTTTACTAATTGTCAACTCTTGAAAATTTGTTTTCCTAAAAAAATATTAGAAAGACTACGGGGACGATTAGATAAGAATGATTGAATGGACTGATATAGGTAATGATTAACTGGTAGTTTGTTACATGTAAATAATAATAGCCTTGATATTACAACTCTGTAAAGTCTTTAAGATTTTTGTAAATTTATATACATACTATTACTGTATGTATATTTATGATCACTAAAACACACGGGCACAGGGAAAATCTTCTTGTCTAAAATAACCACGGAGACAAAGTTTCTAATTGTTTACTGTATGTATACATGTATACAACCACATATCTGACACTGCATTTAAAACAATAAATTCAACATTTCTTCCTTGTTGCATACATTTGTATGAATGAGATACAAAGTCCAGTTGATAAATGTGAATCTGACAAGCTTATTCCCCCACCACATAGCTCCATCAATAAGCAGGTGAATATACAAGACCGGAGAGTAACTGTTGAGCGAAGGTCTCTAGTTACAACCTCTGGGGTTATTCTCGGAAATGCTTCTACAAGGCTTGAGTGAGTTCTGCAGACTGGGAGGTGGCAATCAGTACAAATTGTACACAATGATGCAGAAAGGAAACAGGAGGGTGCAGCTACATGTATCATTACAGATTCTAACTCAATAGTTATTTATATTTGTACATGAATCAATAAATTTGAATCTTAACAAGTAGTACTTGAATACACAGAATCTCTAGTACTAAATTTTTGATTGATTAGTGTTTTACGCCGCACTCAAGATTATTTCACTTATATGGCGGCGTTGCCAGTTTTATTGTCGGAGGAAACCGGGCTCTGTGCCCGAAGGAAACCCACGACCTTCCGCTGGTAACTGGCAACCATCCCACATAGGTCGTTCGAGTTACTTGAATAGAAGGAATCTAAGTAAAACTACTCAATGTTTTTAGGAACACTACATGTAAAACACAAGGGCAGTTGGAAAATCTTCGTGACTTTAATAACCATGGAGACAAGTTTATAATTTTGTTAAAAAAGAGTAATTCAATAAGACGTCTAAACAGAATTTTCTTAAAATGAATTTTCATAATAAAAGAAGAACATATTCTTTTTTTTTATTTTATGTCCATTCTGTACCATTAAATTTATTTATGACCTTAGTTGTATGAGCTTCAAACCAAATGAGTCTCTCTTAAATAGTATGTGAACTTAATGTTCTTCAATTCAAATTTTGGGTCAGTGTATGAATTTTAATTATCCACACACGCTGATATCAATAATTTTTTAAGCGACACTTTATTTCCTGATGATTGAATTAAGTATTCAGATTGAGTTAATAATTGAATAATAAAAAATAACTTTTAAATGAGAATGAGATACAATGTAAATTTATTTGTCAGGCATCCATATGCATGTTATTGACTTCATTATTTTTATAGACACTAAAACACATGGGCACAGGGAAAATCTTCTTGACTAAAATAATCATGGAGACAAGTTTCTAATGGTGTTAAAAGGGGAGTATGTTATTTAGACCTTTATACCCATAGGTTGTTTTAATAAACCCCAATCCATGATATTTCATTATGTTAGACAGACAGGAGTTGGGCTTTATTGGGTACATTTTTTTCTGAAATAATTTGTTATATATTGACAAAATTGTACGAATCATCTTCAACTATGGTAAGAAGTCCGGTAAACTGAAATTGAACAAAACATGCTACCGGTAATGGGAACAGAAAGGTTGATTGATTGATTGATTAGGGCTTATTAACGTGCTTATTAACGTCGCACTCAACAGCTAAAGTTATATGGCGACAAAAGTACCAACCGACCAAAAGATCACCCCCCCCCCCCCCCCCTCCCTCCAGATCTAAATTTTGATATTAGGCTCCACAGACCATAGAACGTCAGGAAGGCTAATGTATGTGGCATACTTATAATGAGTTGACTTGAATGATTGGTTAACTTCGGATTAATATTATTAATTCAACATGTGCATCGAGGGTCCAGTCACCAAAGTGATAGTGCTAGTTATAAATGAGTTGAGAAACAGCCCCCAGGGCTCTACATGGATCTATTCTAGCAAAAGCTTGGGTCACTCAGATGTAAACCAGGGTTAAAAACAAAAAACTATTCAAACATACACCCGACCGTGGTTGCAAGTGGTCCCTGTTGTACATGCAGGTGTTTGTGCATTTGTACGCCAGCTTTGCACAACATGAGATCTAGTTCACAAGTAACGTTACAACACATAATAATATCCTCAACAATAAATCATAATTTCAGGATTAGCCTGTGAATCATATATTAATAATACTTCAGTAAGTTTTATATTAATTATATGTATTTATGCAGGTATTTTAATGTTTGCTGCGTATTAACCAAGTGGACTCGATGAATATTCTTTTCGGTTGTCTAGCTTAGTGACCTATCCTAATCGAGATTAATTTACATTTATTACAACGTATAATATTTCTGTAAGCCACTGTGTTTTGTCTGTAGACTTTAAGCATGCATTGATTCAATTTTTAAGTGGCGTGAGCTGCCAAAATGTTGATATTTACACCTTGAAATAAAATTTAGTAGAAATTATTGGCTATTTTTCTCAAGACGTATAATTCACAAGCTTTTTAGTGTTTCTTGTCTCGAGAATGTACGATAAAGCATTGTTTTGAACTAGCTTTGGCTTAGAACGAATGAATATAGTCGTCCCGGTTATTTAAATTTTGTTTACTTTTCGAACACGTTATCGGTTTATACACGCCACATGCTGTATGGATTTTCCTCATTCCAACGCCAATCATTTAGTTTTTCGATGGCCTTCAAAGCCTCTTACTGTCGTGACGATCAGAAATTATGAAAAAAGTGTGAATTTTGGCAGCTCATGCCACTTTAAGATCTTTGCTTGAGTTGCAGTGGGATATCAACTAAAAAGAAAAGAGCTGATTGCTTAAAGTGGCATGAGAACGCAAACATTTATGAGAAATTTCTTAATTTTGGCCGCTCATTCCACTATAATTAACTTATAAGTTTTAAGACTTTCCATCTTCTTTATTTTATCTTCATTTATTTTACTTTTTTCCCTGTGGAAAACAGTTGCATTAAGTGACAGAGCAAATGGATATTTTTGTATCATTGTACCCTTTTGGAAATAAAGTGATACACTTTATATAGAACACATGATTTTCCCTGTGGTCGTGTGTTTTAGTGTTTATAAATTATTTATTTTAAAATCATACTATTTTCATCCAATTGTGAAAACAATAAAGGGTTTTAAAATCACGAAAAATTAAATGACTGACGTTGGAATAAGGTTAACTGATTGATTGATGTTTTCTTGGTGGGGGAGGGGGGGGGGGGGATCGGGCACTTTGCCCGGATTAAAACTCTGATTTTCATCAAGTACCAGGCAACTCCTCACATATTTCCAAGAATTCACAGTAACAATGGGCTCCATCTAAACATTTAGGAATCGGAAATATGTTACCCATCAAAAAAGGCATTATGTACAGGTACATAGAGGTATTAACTTGTCTCCATGGTTATTTTAGACAAGATTTTCCCTGTGCCCGTGTGTTTTAGTGATCATAAATACATAGAGGTATTGATATTGGCACTGGTTCGATCCAACCATTCCAATCTGCAGAACAAATTCAACGTTAAATTCTACTATGGAGTGGTTTTACTAAAGCCAAAACACATAGGACAACTCGTACTATATTGTACATGATGATGTATATTTATGAGCTTTCAAGAGTAGCTACTCTCATTATCAGATATTACAACACTCAATAGACAATTTTCTACAGGCATTGTATATAGAGAAACACAGTTAATACGTTTAATAGTCAACGTTTTCCAATGTCAGCGAAAACTTATCCTATGCAATGTATTTGTTTATACATACATGTATGGCAAACTATATGTGGTAGTTTATTATATACAGGAAATGTCTTAAATCATCATGTGGAACAGATGTCATATAACAAGGTCAAAGGTCATCTAGTGTAACAGAATGTCACTCAAGAGGCCACCTCATTAGTGGTGAGCCAGCCTTTATACTTGACATACATTCTATTGACATGTTCAATGACTTTGGTATAAAACTGCTAATTTATGGTCAACAATGGCCAGTCAATATGATAAAGTTAGTAACCACAGTATTACTTCTTGCTCATCTACATTGGCACAGGTATTGTCAGACATACACAAGCAGAACATTATTGACATACAAAGGCTAAATTCAGCCATTTTCAACCCAGTCTAATCTGGGGCTAAAGTAAACTGTTATGATTCGCGTAAATCAAGGCTCACTTTTCACAAGAAAATACATGTACATGTGTGGTAATCCTATTTGGTAATTTTCTCAATTCCCTTAGAATTTGACAGAAAAGCAAAAATATATTTTGTGGGCTAATAAATAATTATCATTATCAAGATTCGGACAACCAAAGTCAATTTGTAAAAGGCTAGCACTGCAGGTACATTAGCTATAGGAACTACATGTACAAAGAGTCCTCCAAAATTTGCCATTGATGGACCAATGACTACTAGGTAGTAGGAGGGAATCAGCATGGCGGACGGAATTCACGGGGAATTCACGGAAGTCTTCTGCACAGGAAAGTATACATGTGCACTGTGCAGTCAGGTCACTGCAATGAAAGACACCCTTAATAGCCACCACAATACAATTCACCCTTTCCCAGTGACTGTGACATCATAAGGCTTCGGGTCTACGTTCTATAATCAATAAATATGTATATGACCCTTCCAAATAAATTATTTATTAACAACGTTGAACTGTGAATTCCATGGATCACTTTGAAGTGCTGCTTAGTGATGTAACATAAATGTTATCAATTTATAACAATTAGTTCAAAGGGTGGCATTGGACAAGGTGAATGTCTAGTGCTGCTATTGATTATTGTGGCTGGCCAGTTAGTCAGCTGTTAGGTTAGGCTGACATAACAATGTCTGGTAGCTCCCTCCAATGACACCACAGACAGATTTTTATGTCTCCAGTCTCCAACAACATTAAACTGGCAACTTTGCTCCAAATTAATCTCATATGTAAGATGTTTACCCAATTAACTCTAAATTTAGCCGGAGAATATGATATGTCTAATTAAAGGAATGTTTCAGTATACAAAGATTGAATTTCTGGAAGGATGGAAAATCTCAAGAAATATTTTTACGCTGATGATGTCCTTGAGAGTAAGGGGTAAACCCTGTGATAGACTTTTTTTCCGTTATTACCACAAAAATAAAATAGATAAATGTATAAGAATAACGCCTTTAACATAATACAGTATTGATAGTATTTTTTCCAAAAGCTTTTTTTGTTTTAAAATCATAAAAAAAAAAAAAACATTTTTGCAATGAACAATTAATGATAATTAACTACATGTACTGATGGATGGCTGAACCAAGATCACATCCACATAATACATGTACATATATTTATAAACAATGAAACTCACGGAAAATCGTTTACTCTAAAATAAACATAGAGACAAGTTTCTAGTTGTGTTAAAAAGAGGTATATAATTTACACCTCAATACTACTAAATCATAAGTTGTAATAAACTAAAATCAAGACTTCCTCAATGGAGAATCCGGAATCTTAGAAAAGTAATGATGTTGCCAATAGACCCTCGGCTTAGAAAGACGTGTTTATGACGTTGTTCGAAATGTATGGCATTGACGTCATCTCTCTGTTGTGGTTGCTGTGACACGCCTCTTTTGCATTAAGTCATAGACGAAATGATCACGATTCTGACGTCAGATTGATCCAAAAACTCAATTTAGCGTTATTTTGCCCTACAACGACGCTTCTGCGCAAGCGTCAATCCTTAAACCGAAAGGGTCTATTGTTCAATCGTCTAGTGGTGTGAGTCTGGCTTTAGTACTTTACATGATTCTCTTTGATTGTTGATTGATTTATTTTAACATCCTTTGGTATTATGTACCCTATAGGCTATATCCCATTATTTACCTATAATAATATGCATACATTGCAAGCAAATATTAAGGTGACAAAATCTGCCAAGGTCCCTGGCCTTAGTCATTTAGGCTTTCATTGAATTTGAGGTATATTACACTTTCTGAGGAAAAGTCCAACGAGACCCCAACCCCTATAAACGTTGCCTTCAGGCCTAAAATTTAGGCATTTTGTATTATTCCTATATTTTTTGAACTCATGACTAGTCCATCAACACAGTCAAATTATTTTATATGATACACAGTAAACTATCAACCAAAAAATTAAATTTGGCTTTTGTAAATAAATTCTGAAGTCATTAATGTATTAAACAAGATTTAAATGGTGTCCAGCTAGGAAGTAAAAGAAACAAAGAGACTATATTTTATAAAAGCAGGAGATAACTGTATTCATGAGTCTAACATTGATTTGTTTACCACAGATAGTATGTCTTAGATCAAATTAGAGCATAATATACAAGTACAGAATAAAGTAGAGTGAGCAATCCGAAGAAAGACATATTAAGTCAATATTTCGGTTTATTCTCAAACCATCATCACTCTTGATGATGGTTTGAGAATAAACTCAAGTAGTTCAAACAGATATTTCGGTTTATTCCGAAAATATAGAGTTAATATGTCTTACATGTCTTTCTTCGGATTGCTCACTCTACTTTATTATGTCAAGCTAGTCAGTGGAAATACTAATAAAAGTACAGTCTAACCAATATCTGCTTGAACTACTTTGAACAGTAGATGGAGTTTCACATAGAGTCGTGGGAAAACTTAGCCCAATGATACCTATCATCTAAATCTAAAACACTATAGAGTCCTTAAAACCAGTGAGCAAAAATTGTGACACAGAATATGTTGTCAGTGTTTAAGTTAGAGATGTATTTCCATGTGAGTCTATCAACAGCTGGCATAGCTACTGTCTGAGTCAGTAACTGTCAGTGGATACATGTATATCATCAGTAACTAGTAGTAGTATCTCACTCACTAGTCACCATACAATATACACTGGAACTAACTAAACCAAAGCATGAAGGTATCAATAAGTATTGTACAATGTCAGTATGGTGGATATATACAGAAACATACAAAATTGTTAAACCTGCCCATGCCATGTGTTTGTGAGAGGGGTGGGGCTGAAGGGCAACGAGGGTGGGGGTGTTGAGAAGAACATTCAATGAAATGAAATATCAGTAAAAACTAAAATAATAAATATAGTTAGGGGCAGAACATTTGGTATCTCAGACAGTGGCCCAGAAAAAAACCACTGGATGAAATTTAAATCTTAAAATCAATTTGAAATTTGAAATGAATGACCCATTGAATTTGAAACATTATATTGCGATTATTCTACGAATTATATCATATATATTTGATGTAAGTGGCTTGCCTTAGCAACCACGATCGGGTATCCAAAGAATTCCAGACGTGTAGAAATCGAGAGCTGGTTGGAGAATCAATGATTTTCGCCCAACCACAAATAGTGAAATACACTCGACTCCTCTCCAACTTAGCAGAAGCCAGTCACTCCGAATGCAGCCCACGCAACCGTTTACGGTTTCTTTTATAATTCACCTGACACTTCTCATACATGCAATGAAATCAAGAAATATACTTACGGTCATTTTCATGGTCATATCCTACCACGGCAAAGTAATCTGCCAAGCGGGACATCTCAAATAACTCCGACTAAGTTAACCTCCCTCGCACAGTGTCATTACATGGTCGCCATTTTTCTAACTGTAGAAGCGCCTCCAGCTGACGGGCACTAAAGGGAGGCAACTTGTTTGACAGACATCGATTCTGAAGCCATAACATTGCTACTTGTTGGAAAATAGGGAAATTCTAGACAAGTGGTCAATGGTCTCCGTGTGGCTTTCTGGAGTCGCCAACCATAGAATCAGCCTGACTGTTGACAATATAGTTTTTGGATACTTCGGGTGCTTTTTCTCCAAAAAGGAAAAATCTTTGATAAATTTCTGTATTCTCTATGCCAAATATTATATAGCTGTCATATTACTTAGTAAATCGCCTGTCTTTTTCATAAATTTTAGATCGTTTCTTCAAACAGCAGCCTTCATCCTTAATCGCTCAAAATTTAACATTAATTTTCTTGAGATGTTAAACTGAGATTTTGCCATACCCCATAAGCAGTAGGCCTATACTAGTGATTTTAGATTTACATAATGCAGGCTTACTCTTATTGTTTTAAAATTTTATCTTTTACTCCTCTTTAAATTCCATTGATTCAAATAAGTTTAATGTTGCTAAGATATTTTTTGTAAAAACTAATAAGTTCATGTGTTCAAGCAACCTGGCCAGTTGAAGGCCATCGAAAAACTGAATGATTGGCGTTGGAATGAGGAAAATCCATACAGTGTGTGACCTGTACGAACCGAAAAAATGTTCAAAACGTAAACAAAATTTGAATAACCGGGACGACCATTCATTCATTCTAATCCAAAGTTAGTTCAAAACAATACTTCATCGTACATTTTCGAGACTAGAAGCACTAAAAAGCTTCTGAATTATACGTCTTGAGAAAAATATATACCAAATAATTTAATCGTTCTGTTTTTACGTCAAAATATCAACATTTTGGTTGCTCATGCCACTTTAAATGAAATTAAGGGGATGAAATTAAGGCACTTTAATCCCCTTTGACCATGCATGAGTCACAAAAGTCCTGAAATCTAGAGCATGCTTATGATTTTTACTAAATAACTTTTCAGACAGGCGGAATCAGGAATCTTGATGACAATGCCTTTAAAATAACGGAAATATTGAAACTCTACACGCTTTTCTTGTCGCTTGGCTGGGTTATGACTTTGGTTACCACATAATTTAAAGAAATTGGCCCATTAGAGTTATCCCCCTTGTGTGGGCTGCTGCCATAGATATGTTATAATATATATTATAAGATATGTTATAAGATATATGTTATAATATATATTATAAGATATGTTATAAGATATATGTTATAATATATATTATAAGATATGTTATAAGATATATGTTATTATAAGATATCTATGGCTGCTGCTAGTAGGCATTTTAACTCCGTTTAGACTTTCGGCTATCATTTTTCAAAAGAAAAAAGCAATACCCGAACCCACATTCATTCGCAATGACGAGCGTATCCAAAACCACAGCGCGGGTGAGGAACAACTCAAATAATTCCGATCGGTGGCTTAGTCAGCAGAGCGCGATAGTCTCCCCCATTGGCACAGGCCTTGAATCGACGTGTTGCGGGTTTAAATCCCACTTAGTGCAAACAAAAATTTAACAAATTCTGAGTGGATTCATCACTAGATCGCTGTATGTGCACAGTGGAAGTGTTGCCAGGTACTTGCAGAAGGTTGGCACCTATCGCCAGCACTAAATGCCGGCTGCCTTATCCATTCAGCCAACCGGCCTACTAAAAAAGGAGGTAGTTGACTGGTAGATACTACAGCGGACATTTAGTACTCCTCTGGTAACGTAGTTGACACAGAGCTCCCATTGCTGAATGAATGAGTTTAATTGGTTAGTGTCTTTTAGAAAGTGAATTTAGCAGTATTCTCGTTATTTTGGGATTACACTTTCTTGAAATATGGTAGAAAATCTTCTACCGATTTTTGGGTGACGCCCGAAACGAGAATCGAACCCGGGTCCCAGAGTATGGCACCTATCGCCAGCACTAAATGCCGGCTGCCTTATCCATTCAGCCAACCGGTCTCCTCTGAAAAAGGAGGTAGTTGACTGGTAGATACCACAGCGGACATTTAGTACTCCTCTGGTAACGTAATTGACACAGCTCCCATTGCTGAATGAATGAGTTTAATTAGTTAGTGTCTTCAGTCTGTTTTATTTTCAAGAAAGTGTAATCCCAAAATAACGAGACACTAACTAATTCTATCATATATCAAATATATTGATCGCGTTGAATTTACGCTGCCAAAGTGAGGGTAACCGGACACTCAGCTTCCAAAAGTTTGCCAAACCATACTCCCTTTTCTAGGAAAATCGGCAAAGTGTAGTCTCTTCGATCGCCTGTTGTTTTACGCTACATTTAACCTTATAGTGCAGGTACAAAAATTGCATGGCCAGCACTATTCCCGATTTTCGAAGAAGAGTGAAAAGAAAAGTGATAGGCCTGCCTGGGGATTGTTCCGTAAAGCATTTATGCCAGACGCAACATTGCGACAGGCCGTACCGTAGTATTTAAAGTGGCATTAGCTGCCAACATGTTGATATTTTGAATGTTGCAATTATTGGCTATTTTTCTCAAGACGCATCATTCAAAAGCTTTTTAGTGTTTCCAGTCTCAAAAATGTACGATAAAGTATTGTTTTGAACTAACTTTGACTAGAATGAATGAATGGTCGTCCCGGTTATTTAAATTTTGTTTACTTTTCGAACACGTTTTCGGTTCGTACAGGCCACATACTGTATGGATTTTCCTCATACCAACGCCAATCATTTAGTTTTTCGATGGCCTTCAAAGCCTCTTACTGTCATGACGATCAGAAATTATGAAAAAAGTGTGAATTTTGGCAGCTCATGCCACTTTAACGTATTATCACCACCATTATCTATTGCCTTTTTTCTTTCTTTCTTTTCTTTGGGGGTTCAGTCAACAGTGATAGTCCCTTAGTCCACCACAGGCCTTCGATGTGGTGCGGGTTTGAATCCCACTCAGACGAAAACAAATTGAGACATTTCTGAAAGGGTTTTTTACTCGTATGGCAATATATGTTTCCAAGTACTCGCAGAAGGTTGGGCTTTGCCTCCGAGCAAAGAGCCCAGTTCCCTCCCCGCTACACCCGGCAAAGCCTATTATTAAGTGTCATGAGCTGCCACACTTTTTTCATAATTTCTGATCGGCACGACAGTAAGAGGCTTTGAATGCCATCGAAAAACTAAATGATTGGCGTTTGAATGAGGAAAATCCATACAGGATGTGGACTGTAAGCTACGAACCGAAAAACAGTTCGAAAAGTAAACAAAATTTGAATAACCGGGACGACCATTCATTCATTCTAAACCAAAGTTAGTTCAAAACAATACCGTACTTTATCGTACATTTCTGAGACTAGAAGCATTAAAAAGAAAAAAAGGCCGATAATTTCACCATTCTGTTTTAACGTCAAAATATCAACATTTTGACAGCTCGTGCCCCTTTAACATATAAGTGAAGTGAGTCAGTCAATCAATCAATAAGGTGTACTTGTACCAGAGGAGTTGAAAATCTATAATTTTCACTGAATAGTTTTGTTGTACTACCCACGTGACCAGGTTGCACTAAACGGCTTGTACTAATGTTTACGCTACATATACAATACAATGTACATTGGAATATAAAAAAGGTTACACAAACATTGTAACAATAAAACATTTTGTTCATCTTCACCTTTATGTTACATTTTGCTGTTTACTAAATTGTCGATGGGAAACATTTGTCAACATTGTAAGTTATTCATTGATACAATTAAGTGACACTTTCAGCTTGCATGAAAAAAATGAGTTCACAGAAAGTGACATATTTAAAACGAATAAAATGAAAATGACCGAGATGAAACTAATGAGATGAACAAACATGGACATAAACAAAAATTTTTGTTACAATGAGATCTATATGTCTATTAGAGTTATTCCCCTTTAACCCAGTGTTGTCGGTAAACTGAAACAAATACCGGCTACCCCAATTAAGGTGCCACACCGTAACTTCCTCCGACATAGTGTCAAACATATGCGCCATGCGTAGGGATTCGCAAATTTGGCAATTAATGGAAAATTGGGAATTTGCTACCGCCACCCCCCACCCCCACCCCCACACCGTTAAAACAGAAAACAAACAAAACGAACAGGTTTTCCTTTATACCAATCTACAAACAAGGGCGTATATATAACGTGACATCTATCATATTGTAACCAGTTTAGAAACCAATCTGAAAAGTTTAATAGTTTTTTTTCAAAATTACTGGGATATGAAGCTCAAATAATTAAAACGTGGCCCACAAATGCCACCAACAGCTAGGAGTTCGCGGACCTGAATCGTCGCTCTGGTAGCCTACATAATTTATGGTGGTCTATATATGCCAAGTGTAGAGTGAATGTACAATTTTACAAGCACACGTGTTTTTATGAAGACATTTTTTTAATTTAAACAAATGTTCACGTTCTAACGTCTTCAACTAAGTTCGAGTTATAAAAAGGCGACCTGTCAACAGAGACTGCAATATTATAATTAATGTCTATTTAAATATGGATATTTAAACTTTGACACAGTTATTTTCTATGGACCGATAGGCCTATAAAGGTCCCTAAACTTAAAGGTTAAAAAACCTGATTTTAAGATTTCGCTTTATGCGCCTCTATCAATGGTTGCTCTACGGGCGTTTTTGCATCAGTGACTACGCATTGTAAGGCTCCTGTGTCACCCAGCTTTTGACGTGCAAATCCTGCGCAAACTTGGTAGGCCTACAAGTAATAGACCTTTCTGACCGTTTATATCTGGGCAAAAAGGTAGGCATACCCGGGCAAAATAATATCTTTTCGGATTTAATTCCTTGCGATATTCCCGATAAGGTAGGACCTAAGTGTATACATATGTTCAAAGATGTATTATTTGGTATTGTTTTTTGTTTTTTTAAAGCGATTCGGATCCACGTGTGTGTGACGCCATGAGTTGACGATTTTTTGTTTCACCTGTATCCGACTTTCGGATTTGACCCCATTAAGGCCTGCATTGATGTTTAAAGTGGCATGAGCTGCCAAAATGTGGATATTTTGACGTTAAAACAGACTGTTGAAATTATTGGCTATTTTTCTCAAGACGTGTAATTCAGAAGCTTTTAAGTGCTTCTAGTCTCGAGAGTGTACGATAAAGTATTGTAATGAACTAACTTTGGCTTAGAATGAATGAATGGTCGTCCCGGTTATTTAAATTGTGTTTACTTTTCGAACACGTTTTCGGTTCGTACAGGCCACATGCTGTATGTATTTTCCTTATTCCAACGCCAATCATTTAGTTTTTCGATGGCCTTCAAAGTCTCTTACTGTTGTGACGATCAGAAATTGTGAAAATAGTGTGAATTTTGGCAGCTCCTGTCACTTTAAAAAACCCACTCAGTCTAATAGAAAACATTGAAGAATGTCTTCGTGGGGTTTCATATTCCGTTGCCCAATGTGGAAGGGTTGCCATGCATAGAAGGTCACGAGTTTCCTCCTGCCAAAAAAATGCGGGTTCACACGCACAAAACCTGGTAACGCCGTTATATAACACAAATAATCTTGAATGCGACTGAAAACCAATGAATCTTGTTTCCGATTTGACTTTGTGAAGTTAGCGTTTTGCGCATACAGGTCCATCGCTTTAAGTTTGGAACTGACTGCATGTCGTGCTGTTAATCTACTCTGCATATATGATTTCTTTCTGGGAACTTAAATCTCTGAAATCAATCTAAAATAGAGATTGATCCTTCTGCCATTCGTTGAGATATCATGTCTCGTTTGAAGATCTCGTAGAATGGCACGAGATCTCGATTGCTCTGAAATAAGAAATTTACAACTGTATGCGCAAGATAGAGGATATTTTTTTTATTTTTTGTTATCTTCTTTCATATATTTCATATATATTATTTCATATTAAATTTATACATACGTAATTTTGGAAATAAATGACATCACATTTCAAAACAGATAACCAGATATCTATGTATTTGCATACTAACTTAGATTTTCCCTGTGTCGGTGTGTTATAGTGTCCATAACTATATCATAAAGTATTTAGGGCATGGATTAAATGTTCAGTGAGCGACATCCTGTTCAACTTGACAGCTTGCATTAAATTAACTTCTACAGTCTATTAATAAAAATATTATGAATCGAGTGTTTTCGTATTGCGGCCTCGGGCCAATACGGCCACCCTCAGGCCAATACCAAGGCAATACGAAAACACTCGATTAATAACATATAGTATAGTTGGCGACTTCTCTATTATTTTCTTTTATAGATTTGGAAATCGACTTCGTCTGGTATACTTATATACAGATATATTCAAAAGAAAAGATTTATGTTATAAAGTAGTATGTCATATACAGATACGTAAATCTTCTCTTTATTATATATCTGGGAATCAATTTTATCAGGTATATAGGCCTACAACTGCCGGCATTTCAAGGTGTATTCACACGCTATATGACGCCAGTCGTTCCACCATCTGCTAAGGTTATACCATCACTGTGCATGATTATAAAACCGATGTCAGGCGATGTTCATCATACCGTGCAAGGGCTAAACATAAAAATCTCAGTATTTTAGTAGAATTGGTCGCTTGTAGCGAAGATTATACATACGTGAAAATCGAGTTTTTATTACATGGCGTTTTAATTTAAAAGCCAATTAATAAAAACTCGACCTTTTTGCTGCTAATAAAACTGTTTGTTTTTTTTTGTCACTTACTACCATAGCTAAACACCGGCACCTATAGATATTGAAATATGGAAGCTTGATTGGACCTATTTTAAATTCACAAAAATGTGGGACTAAGATGGAGACGCATTCTACTCGAGCCGTAAGCGTATCTCGTTTGGTAGTTATATCAAACAGTATTATACCACTCGGAACATCCTTCGGCTATCTTCGCTCGCTACCGGTCGGCTTTGACACGCCTCGGACAGTCTGCGCTTTTTATACGGTAAATCACCGTATTTTTGGGCTGAATAAAAATGGCGTCGAAAGTAAATATCAAAATGTTTTACTATGGACGAAAAATGAAAATAACAATTATTATAAATTTATTAAATGCTAATATCATTTAGAAAGATATTTGTTTATATATTATATTTAGCCCGGTAAAGCACTACCTTTTTGGTAGCCACATTCAAAATGACCTGCAATCTATCAGAGGGTATTTCATGCACGTAAATCCTCGAAGTTATCAGAGTGAGTATTATACCCACTGGCAAATGCGCATGGATGTCAGTTAGCCGTTTAAATGAATGTATGGAGATATTGCGTCATTTCACTGTGAGTCCCGGATTTAAGAATACCTAGTTAACACACGTTGGGACGTTTCATCTCCCATTTATCCTGTACTTCTGGTAAGGCTGCTATTGTTTTATAAATTTCTAAAGATTGTAATAACAGTTATTTAAATTCTTTTTCCTAACTTATCTAGCATTTCGGAAAGAAAGCTAGTTTGAAAACATATTTATGAGTTTATGCCAAACTTGCTGTAGGTCGCAATACAATTTTCCTTGTGGTATATATTTTTTTAATCATTTATAGAGTTTCTCTAGCTCCGAATCCCTCATTTCGAGTTAACATTATAATAGGGCTGTTATTCAATGGCATAATTAATAGACGTGGTGGAGGTCTTGTTAGAAACTAAACATATCTAGATGAAGTTAGATGCTATGAAAAAAATTAAGAGTTGATTTCAAAAGGGATGGTTGAATAGAGAGACAATTAACTGCATTTGGTATTATGTCAAATTGTATTCGGGACCCCCCCCCCCCACCCCCACCACACCCCACCACCACCACACCCCTCAACCCAGCCCAAGCAAGAAAAAAAAAGCAATAGTTAACCCCACATTACATTGAATTGAATTAGGGGAACAAATTAAATCACTGATTTGACAAATATGGCTATATACTGTACCTTTATCAATATATCGAGATTTTTTACAATTTTATTTTAAATTTCCCACAGGGCTGCTATCTTGTTATATGTCCGAGTTTGAGGTTCCAAAGTTTCTTTGTTAAATATTGACGCGAGTATAAAACACTGTCCGTGACATAAATTTTAAGTCATTTTGGAGAATTTGCTGTTGAATAATTGTGAAATATTCCCCGCCATGTTATGTTTATGATATTCAAACTATTTATTGAATGTAAACAACTGATCTGCTATTGAAAGCACAAGCTGCTATATATATCTGCGGTGCACATTTCCACCGGCTTGATTGACAAGTTAATGTATAGGCCTATGAACACATTTCTTTTTTTAAAGATAAGATTGAACTTACGCCCTCGTCATTTGAAATTTACATCCATGATTTTGTTTGTTGGCAAACTGGATTTCTTTCTCTTATCTTTCTCTTATCAGCTATTGTGGTTAATCATTGGTAAATATTATTATATGTAGGTATAGGATATGACATATTTTAAAAAGTAAAATTAACGCACGCCAATTTGTTCTGTTATATAACAGACTAACAAAGCGACATGTGTTTTCGTTTAATAAGTTTAATAAGAATTGATAATAGTCGAATAGGTTCATTACATTGGTGTCTTATTTCACATTTAAGATGATATCTCGGCTGTTAACGCGGTAATTCGCGATTAGTACTATAGCCACTGATGACGTAATTCGGATTAAGTTGTCTATTTCTGTTGATTACTGCCAATGAACTACATGCGTGGAATGGTTGTCACATGGTATTTGATTTGCATCTAATGCCGCCATTACTAGAAGATGATGCAATAGTGATCCAGATCTGTTATGCACGCGCGCTATCGATGGCGGCACATTTTACAAAGTCATCCAAACCAACCAATTAGACGTGTCCATTCCATACATACAGTTAATTGATTACTGCTCGATAACTGTCTCAGACTAACTTGTCAAAAACATTGGAGGTTAAAATCTGAAAGTGACATGAGTAGTAAAATATATTATTTTTTTTCCTTATTTTTCCTTATTTTTCTAAAATAATCTAAATAACATTCAGCAATATTTGTTGACTAGAGATTTTGAGTCTAGAAGACTTGCTTGGCCAGTATATCCTTAAAGTGGCATGAGCTGCCAAAATTCACACTTTTTTCATAATTTCTGATCGTCACGACGTCTCACATGTAACATTCGTCAAACCTTAATGCATTCTTTGGTATAAGATCTTTTTAACATATAGCATCGAATGGTAATGTCTACAATATCCATTCTTCACTTAACTGGCCTTTTTTCGTACGTGAAAACTAAATTTTCGATACGTAAACAAGATCCCAAGGATCTGATTGGCTACCGCCAGTCTCTTGTACAATGATATACAAGACCGTTGTTGATTGGCCCATCGATCATGACAGACATTTTGATAGGCGTGGTCCCATGCTAACGCAGTCTCCCACCATCTCATAATATATTTCATAATCTCGGCAAGTCATTAAACAACTCTAACTTAATCGATATGATCCCATAGCATCGCAATGGAAAGAGGGTCACATTATAATTAAAGTGACATGAGCTGCCAAAATTCACACTTTTTCATAATTTCTGATCGGTACGACAGTAAGAGGCTTTGAAGGCCATCGAAAAACTAAATGATTGGCGTTGGGATGAGGAAAATTCATACTGTATGTGGCCTATACAAACCGTAATAGTGTTCGAAAGTAAACAAAATTTAAATAAGCGGGACGACCATTCATTCATTCGTAGCCAACGTTAGTTCAAAACAATACTTTATCGTACATTTTCGAGACTAGAAGCACTAAAAAGCTTCTGTATTATACGCCTTGAGAAAAATAGCCAATAATTTCAACATTTTGTTTTAATGTCAAAATATCAACATTTTGGCAGCTCGTGCCACTTTAATATATAATTTTAAAAAATGGTAATTTAAAGATATTGTATTATTCATGATATACATCAGGGATGGGGCAAACTTTCTTAAACCTAGATAAGATTCTTTCCCTTTACACTGGTACTTTTAAAACTAACGGATACATCATCCGAGAAAACGTAGACGTAAAAAGCCATTATGTTATTTGGTACTTGTTTGTTTCAACAAACGGCTGAACACTGCGTGGTCCAACGGAACCACATCCGGTTTAACGATCCAATCTGCGCGGAATTAAATGGAGAATCGTTAAGTAAGAATGACTCGGCGGATTTAACTTTGCCTCATGCACTAAGTCACCCAACATGGGCCACTTATGGGATTCACATGTCAAAAAGCCGACCGGAACTAAACGTAAACAGCCGAGGTTTGCTACGATGGTTTATACATGCATGCCTTGCATATAAACTTGAACAACAAATATTCATCCGTTAACGGAAAGACTCGCGAGAGAAGTTTCATTTCAGGGTGGATGAAAGCCTGAATCTGAATCTGAAACCTGAAGATAAGGTGTTTGATGTCGATATCAAGTTTAGTTTCTCAGCCGAGAAAAGTCACTTAAAATAGGTAAGATCGACGTTCACTTTCCGTATTCTTGAAGATACTGTGTAGAGAGCATATAAGTAAACGGCATTTTTTTCTTGTGGATGTAATTAAACATGTAAGTAACTTTTTAGGCAACAATTCCGATTATTATATGGAATGGCAAGTGCATTTGTACTTAGTCTCGAGACGATGGTACTATTATCAAAAAGCCTATATGAGGCAAAGCTTTTTGTTTCTTCATATATATTTACCAGAAAATATCTCATTCAAATAATAAGTTTCCGATAATTGCCCAGTTTCAAATACTTGACTCTTTTTTCTCCTATTCTAAAGATTAATTTATAATTTTTTCATCTTCCTGTCAGTTAAGTTTCATTTCCAATTTAACAATCTTGCCGGTAGAATGTAGAATACTATTGGCGTTATATTGGCGGAATATATGAAATCGGAATATTTTAAACCGCATGGCGTATTTGTTGTTCAGAACACGACGAGCAAGCCTTGTACAGGGAAATCTCGACAAAGAATGAGCCCGGGACACACTAGGCGATTTTTGACGCCCGTCGGCGCAACTTTTGTTGCCGGCAATGATTGCCCGTCGGCTGTTCAGGCGACTGCTGCGGGCAGACTAGGCGATCTTCACAGGCGATAATAACCAAAAAGACATGTGACAATAGTAAAAGATCATGTGACTATCACAAAATGCCGCATAATAACAAGCGGCGAATTTTGTCCGCTATCATTTTTTTGTTATTAAGACGTCGAACAAGACGGCGCTCAAAGAGATACGTGAACAGGAAGATCTGGTCAAAATCCTGGATTCTGAGACGAAGATCGCACGGGATTTTTTATAATTTATTGAACGAGCTGTCAACTGAGGCTGAAGCTATATGTAGGCCTACAGGCAGTACATGTGCGCATGTCGCCTCAAAGTTTTTTTAGAAATAGCCGCTATGGTACAGAGGGAATATTTACATTATCACATGATTGCATAACGTCATGTGACAAAATTATTTCTACTGATTGGTCAAAAGAGTATGGCGTTCAAAATTGCGGTCGCCAGAGGTGGCACACTACACGACGAGTAAAATATCGCCGGCGAATTTGATTCCGAAAATCAAACATGTTCTGATACCGGCGATCGATGCGGCAACAGTCGCCGGCGCTCGAAATCGCCGTCGTGGGAGCGGGCAGACTACACGACTATCGCCTGATCGCCGCGACCGGCGTTCAAAATCGCCTAGTGTGCCGTGGGCTTTAGACCACTCTGAAACTTCGGGGATTTACGTGCGTGAAGCCGACCGGTAGCGAGCTAAGATAGCCGAAGGGAGTTCCGACTGGGCTTAGACACGCACGTAAATCCCCGAAGTTTCAGAGTGCTATATCAGTTGTTCCTCAGAGCACTTCAGAGAGATATAAAAAATCGTTTTGGCAGGGAACAAAATTCATCATGGGATACGAGCGCCCCCCCCCCCCCCCTAGCTGTACCTCAAACGATAATTACATCTTCATAATAAAGACGACCGCTTTAAATTATGCTACATTTTTTTGGTCGGAGATGCTATGTACTCGGCAGGCTTTCTTTTTTCCATGGTGTTTATCACACAGTCGGAACTCCCTTCGGCTATCTTCGCTCGCTACCGGTCGGCTTTGACACGCACGTAAATCCCCGAAGTTTCAGAGTGGTTTATCACATAATAGCGTCTTGTAAAAGATATGATGGAGTTGAAATGTTCAGAGAGCTATATATGCAACCTATCAAAAAACCAAAACAGCATTGACCAGTCTCTTTCGCTTCTTTGTAGTCTGTAGACCGATTTCTTAAAGTGGCATGAGCTGCCAAAATTCACACTTTTTTTCATAATTCCTGATCGTCACAACAGTAAGAGGCTTTCGAAGGCCATCGAAAAATTAAATGATTGGCATTGGAATGAAGAAAATCCATACTGTATGTGGCCTGTACGAACCGAAAACGTGTTCGAAAAGTGAACAAAATGTCTATAACCGGGACGACCATTCATTGATTCTAAGCCAAAGTTAGTTCAAAACAATACTGTATCGTACATTTTTGAGACTAGAAGCACTTAAAAGCTTCTGAATTATACGTCTTGAGAAAAATAGCCAATAATTTCAACATTCTGTTTTAACGTCAAAATATCAACATTTTGGCAGCTCATGCCACTTTAATGGCGTCATAGAGCGGATAAAATGGCACATTGACATCTGCACATAAAAACGTATAGATGTGCAATTATGCGTAGCACTACTATGGGCTTAGCTAACTGCCATTTCAAACAAGATCCCTCTTCAATACCATATTGATTTTGAGTGACGTCATTAGGCTTGCGGTCTATTCACGTGTTGCCCTATTATGCATAGATGTTTTCAAAGAAAGAGCCCTTTAATATGACAGGGGCTGCCAGAATTCCGGTATTTTTTAGTTGAAAACAAAAAAAATTCAAATATCGGATATATTCAATACAAAACACACAATAGATACCAGAATCGAGAATGTACGTCCCGGCAATGTATAGAAGAAAATAAAACCTGGCATAAATGAACATCATGCCGCCTAGTTATATAACGTTTGTTTACATTTTGCTGAGATATTCGCTTTTGACACAGACTTAACCCGGATGTTCGGTCTAACGGTGACTGGTATTATATGCCTGGTAATGCGTCTTGACGTAGCCCGGATGTTCGGTCTGACGGCGACTGGTAATGCGTCTTGTCTTAGCCCGGATGTTCGGTCTAACGGAAACTGGTATTATATGCCTGGTAATGCGTCTTGTCGTAGCCCGGATGTTCGGTCTAGCGGAGACTGGTATTATATGCCTGGTAATGCGTCTTGTCGTAGCCCGGATTATCGGTCTTACGGTGACTGGTATTATATGCCTGGTAATGCGTCTTGTCGTAGCCCGGATGTTCGGTCTAACGGAGACTGGTATTATATACATGGTAATGCGTCTTGTCGCTATGACGAAAACGGAGGAAAAAAATCGGCAGAGCCCAGATTTCTCAGCTACTCACAGACTATGCTGCTTATGCTGAAACGTTGTGTATAATTAAAGTATTACATAAAATTGCCTCATGGGTTGTATATCAGCATCTTGTAAAATACCGCCTTTAAAGCAAGACATTTGGCAGCATATATCCCTCTATAAAGGCGCTGGTGTTTTTATGTGGCGCATACTGCAGTGCTATATTTTCTACAAGCCGATGCGTTTTTGTTTGGATCTATCCAATATGAAAACATGATACTTTAGATGTACCAGTAAAAGTTGCCATGCTATCAAACAGCATTACTATTGTTGCTATAGAAACTTGATTCATTCGACTTCGCATGTGATTTGGTTGCCAGGTTTACTATGAGAGGAAACCAGATTCTTTGCTCAAAGTAAACCTTCAACTAGGTAATCAGATTCTTTGCTCAAAGTAAACCTTCAACTAGGAAACCAGATTCTTTGCTCAAAGTAAACTTTCAACTAGGAAACCAGATTCTTTGCTCAAAGTAAACCTTCAACTAGAAAACCAGATTCTTTGCTCAAAGTAAACCTTCAACTAGGAAACCAGATTCTTTGCTCAAAGTAAACCTTCAACTAGGAAACCAGATTATTTGCTCAAAGTTAACCTTGACTCGGTGGCTCAGTCAGTTATAGAGTGATATTCCCCCAGTCCGACACAGACCTTCCATCGATGCGGCGAGGGCTCAAATCTCACTAAGAGCAAATGAAAATTGAAAACTCTATGAGTGGAATTTTCACCCGATCGCCGTATGTGGAAGAGTTACCAGGTACTCACTGAAGATCGTAGATTTCCTCCGGGCAAAGAGCCTGGGCCCAGTTTCACAAAGCGATCTTAGCTTAAGGTGATCTTAATTAACAATGGCAACGTATACCTTTAGCATTGGTTACCATGGTAGTTAAGATCACACTTAGCTAAGATCGCTTTGTGAAACTAGGCCCAGGTTTCCTCCATCACTAAACCTGGCAACGCCGTCTTATAGGCCTAAGTGAAATAACCTTGAGTGCGGCGTAAACCATCAATCAATGGATCAAACATAACGAACAACGTACGCCTTCTGTCATGTTACGTATAAATATAGCGTTTTATACAAAAGCGAGATATTTGAAACGCCTTGCTTTCTTTTCTTTTATGGATTTGTATAATTGTTCAAAGAAAGCGAAGAACAAGTAGCTTCATCTTCTATAAACATAGTTATCTAGAAAAGCTACTTCAAATGTAGGCCTAATGAGAAATCAAACTTTATGGCTAATAAACTGTTATTCGTTTGAAACGTTCAAACAAACAAACTTAATTCTCATGCGCTAACTTTACTCCCCATATATGTGAATCCATCCATAAATTCGAGGACCGTGAAGTTCGGGGGCCTCCTTGGTTCAGTAGGTAGAGCGTTGGACGCTCAATCCGAACAGCCTTCCACCAATGGGTCGCGGGTTCGAACCCCACTCTGTCCACAAAAAAAAATGGAACATTTTCTGACTGGGTTTTCACTTGAACGACCTATGTGGGATGGTTGCCAGTTACCAGCGGAAGGTCACGGTTTCCTCTGGGCATAGAGCCCGGTTTCCTCCCACAATAAAACTGGCAACGCCGCCATATAAGTGAAATGATCTTGAGCGCGGCGTAAAATACCAATCAATCAATCTAAATTCTGTTTTTAAATCGGTTTGTTTTCTGTTCAGATCTCACCATGAACTCAAATACCAAGAATAACCACCTTGACACAGATGTCCCCAAAAAGCCGAGGGGTTGTCGGAATTCCAAATGTATAGAAATAATTCGGAAGAACTTGTTGTTGCTGTTAACTTTGGTAGGAATCGTCCTGGGTGTCATTGTTGGATTTATTGTGCGACCATTCAAACCCTCACAAGACGCTATTCTATGGCTAGGTATGATATACCCCTTTTTAACATAATTAGAAACTTGTCTCCATGTAGTCCGCAATATGTTGAGTGGATTGAAGGATAAATTCTGATACGCCCATATTGAAGAAGCCCGTGCGGGCGTATCAGAATATATCCTTCAATCCACTCTAGGCTTACATATTGCGGACTAGTCTCCATGGTTATTTTTAACAAGACGATTTTCCCTGTGTCCGTGTGTTTTAGTGTTCTTAAATATATATGTGACTTTCAAGTATATTCGAACACTAAAACACACGGGCGTAGGGAAAATCTTCATCTTAACCCAACGTTACTTTATTTCAAGCTGTAAATTTACTTCAACACAATATACAACTCGATCTGTTAGCAACTATATAGCAAGTTTGTTACTGTGGGTATCTGTCATGCATGTTGTCATTTCTAAACTTTAATGACGTTACTCGAAAATTATGGGATATTTGAAGGTGTTACGATTCCCTATTTCCATCATGTTTTTATTCCTATGACGCCAATCGGTCATTGGTGTATTGAAATTAATACCTATGACATCTTTCTCCCGTTTGTACAGGACTACCCGGTGAATTATTTATGAGATTACTAAATATGATGATTCTCCCTCTGATTATCTGCAGTGTTATTTCAGGTATGTGCACGTCTTAAAATACAATCTGTAAATAGAAATGACCGTACGCCTTTTAGCAGGGTTTTACCTTTAATGTCTTTACCATCCATCTTGCTGTAACTAACTGGAGGTTGCCGCCTTTTATATATTTGTCGCTGTTTGTCTAGTCCCACTATTTCAAGTCAATATCAAAGGCCAGATCTATTTTTATCTATTTATTCTTCTGTTAGCTGGAGTTTGAAAACTGTTACCCTTGAATCCAAGCGGTGTAATGGCTGGTAAAGGTTCGGTGCTTCGCGGGTTCCCACTCAGACCAAATAAAAATTAAATAAAAATTTAGAGGGTTTTTGACTCAATCAATATGTAGGCTACATTGAGTTTGCCCTAAATTGTTCTTTTCAAACAAATATTCAATATTTGGTTCTTCATTCCACTTAATGGTTTTGTTATCTGGGGTGCGCTGGCCCCACAAACAATAACAAACTTTTCATAAATCTGAAAAAGTTATATCACCTAATCTACGTATACATACAAAGAGAGTAGATTGACAAGAGTGGTCACTTCGTCCAATCAGCTTTGCCGGCCTGTTCTTCTGGCCCCCTAGCGGAAGTATGTTCCGAATGTACACGATTTGACTGTGTGGCGCCCCTATAGGCTGGAGGTTCCTAACAGTCGAATCGTGTCAGTTCAAATTCAACATGGCGCGGACGAAGTGACCACTCTTGTCAATCTACTCTCTTTCCACATACTCCTATACTTGTGACGGTATTTCTTTTTCAGGCACAGCTTCACTAAATCCAAAATCCAACGGGAAAATTAGTGCTATAGCTTTCCTATTCTGCCTGACGACGAATTTCATTTCCTGTCTTATTGGCCTTGTATACACATTGATCATTCGACCTGGTGAGTCAATTTTGATTCTTTGGTTATCGTTTGCTGTAACATAGCAAGACTAAAAAATGGTTTGGAACATTATTTTGGAGATTTGAAGAAACATATGGATTATGAGATACACGATGAAGCAGATTTTTGTGAAGAAGGGAATTAGAGTTATCTCCCATTAACTATGTCTGAAGACGCTGTAGCTATATATTAAAGTGGTATGAGCTGCCAAAATTTGCACTTTATTCATAATTTCTGATCGTCATGAGAGCACAAGGCTTTGGAGGCCATCGAAAAACTAAATGATTGGCGTTGGAATGAGGAAAATCCATACAGTATATGGCCTATGCGAACCGAAATAGTGTTTGAAAATTAAACAAAATTTTCATGAGCTGCCAAAATGTTGATATTTTGACGTTAAAGCAGAATGTTTAAATTATTGGCTATTTTTCTCAAGCCATATAATTCAGAAGCTTTTTAGTGCTTCTAGTCTCGGATATGTACGATAAAGTATTGTTTTGAACTAAATTTGGCTTAGAATGAATGAATGGTCTCCCGGTTATTTAAATTTTGTTTACTTTTCGAACACGTTTTCGGGTCATACATGCCACATACTGTATGGATTTGCCTCATTCCAACGCCAATAATTTAGTTTTGTCGATGGCATTCAGCCTCTTACTGTCGTGACGTTCAGAAATTATGAAAAAAGTGTGAATTTTGGCAGCTCATGCCACTTTAACAAAAAAATAGCACATTTCACATTTCATTCCTATAGCTATCACAGCATAGGTTATAAATATGTACAATTTGCATGTAAATAACAGTAGCTTATGCATATACCATGTTTTTTTTAGCCGTTGTTGTCATTTTCCTGAACAAAAACTCATCTATGTCTATTCGATTTCTTTTTCGTTATTCAAGCACGCTATGTAACCGCCGATTCCTCAACAAAGGTCCAAACTCAGTTGCTAGAAACGCAGGATATTTTTGCTGATTTAATACGGTAAGGCGCATCTAAGTCCTAAATACTAGTCCATTAGATAAATTCTCAACTATGTTAGCGGGTTCGATAACCAATCGAGTCAGAACTATAGCGGTACTGTAACTATTTTTCTCATAGTATTTCATCATGTTGTACACCGAATTCAAGCTTTTCTCAATGGAATGCAGGGGGCCTCCGTGGCTCAGTAGGTAGAGCGTTGGAACAGCCTTCCACCAATGGGTCGCGGGTTCGATTCCCACTCAGTCCAAAAAATGGGAAAATTTTCTGACTGGATTTTCACTCGAACGACCTATGTGGGATGGTTGCCAGTTACCAACGGAAGGTCGTGCGTTTCCTCCGGGCATAGAGCCCGGTTTCCTCCCACAAGAAAACTGGCAACGCCGCCATATAAGTGAAATAATCTTGAGCGCGGCGTAAAACACCAAACAATCAATCAATCAATCAATAGAATGCATGTGCTGTCGAGTGTTTTGGGAAAGCCATTCAATATAGCGTTTTACTTCCATGTCTGCCGATTCTTGATGTTGGAGGGCTTTCAGGCTATTGGCGCTGGTGATAACAAATTATAAAGATGTAATAGCCTTGGAGCTGAATGACGTCACTCGAAAAATTATGGGATATTTGAGGGGGTATGGTAGTGACGGCTTCACCACTAGTGACATCCTAAACTGCACAACTATAGACAGTGCAGAAATGTTTGTTTTTGCCATGTTTCCCCACCGAATATCATGATGACGTCATAAACCAATCGGTCTACTCGTTTATTTTTCAGAAATCTCGTGCCAGATAATATTGTGCAGGCTTGTTTCCAACAGGTAACGCCATCATATATACAAATACTAAACAGAAATAAAGCACCAAATTCCACGATTTGTTGGTTGACTTTTTGATTCGTCTTTTCGGTTGCTTAAACTCTTTTCCCATCTAATGAGTATCAAAGAGCTTGCTTGCGAAACAATCTAAATCATGATGCGTAAGCGTTGTCAATGTATTACAAAGTGTTCCAGAAAATTCTACTGACTTAGGCCAAGCTCCTGTCGGGCGTCAACCTAATGAAATATCATAGGTTTAGTTTATTACAACAATTTATGATGGGGTATAAAGGTCTAAATGATATACCTCTTTTTAAGACAATTAGAAACTTGTCTCCATGGTTATTTTAGACAAGAAGATTTTCTCTGTGTGTGTGTGTTTTAGTGTTCTTAAATCATGACCTGTTTGGCCTTTGTTGCCTCGTGCAATCTTAGTTCACGCAAAACGGCGTGATATAGCGGGATCGCCGAGCTTAATACAGAAAGCATACTTCATGACATCCCTAAACTGATTTTGTACATTCTGTAAAAGTTGGGTTTCTAAAATTTGACTTTTTGGTCTAAATCTTGACATCCTTTAGTGAAACACTCATTGCTTGTTACTTTTTTTCAGGCTCAAACGAAATACAAACGAGAGCCAATCGTTGAAGATTTGTCGACGTTCACCAATACGTCAGACGTCAACGCAACTGAAAGTTTATATAAAGTCACCAAGTACGTTGGACATGCAGGTGGAGCAAACATATTGGGTAAGGTCGTACGAAATTCAGATACCTATTTGTAGAGTCTAATTTATTGATTGTCCAATACACGTGAACAACAAGGAAACATCTTTAGCATCATAATTTGATGATAAACATGAAAGGAAACATCCGGGTCAACTGAAAAACCTCTTCCATATAAAGGATGTTAAAAACGAAACATTTATAGGAAAGAGTTGAATGGAAGAATAACTGAAAAGCCCACGGCACACTAGGCGATTTTGAACGCCGGTCGCGGCGATTAGGCGATAGTCGTGTAGTCTGCCCGCTCCCACGACGGCGATTTCGAGCGCCGTCGACTGTTGCCGCATCGATCGCCGGTATCAGAACATGTTTGATTTTCGGAATCAAATTCGCCGGCAATATTTTACTCGTCGTGTAGTGTGCCACCTCTGGCGACCGCAATTTTGAACGCCATACTCTTTTGACCAATCAGTAGAAATAATTTTGTCACATGACGTTATGCAATCATGTGATTATGTAAATATTCCCTCTGAATGAAAGGCTGTACCACAGCGGCTATTTCTAAAAAACTTTGAGGCGACATGCGCATGTACTGCCTGTAGGCCTATATATAGCTTCATCCTCAGTTGACAGCTCGTTCAATAAATTATAAAAAATCCCGTGCGATCTTCGTCTCAGAATCCAGGATTTTGACCAGATCTTCCTGTCCACCTATCTCTTTGAGCGCCGTCTTGTTCGACGATAGCAGACAAAATTCGCCGCTTGTTAATCTGCGGCATTTTGTGATAGTCACATGATCTTTTACTATTGTCACATGTTTTTTTGGTTATTATCGCCTGTGAAGATCGCCTAGTCTGCCCGCAGCCGTCGCCTGAACAGCCGACGGGCGATCATTGCCGGCAACAAAAGTTGCGCCGACGGGCGTCAAAAGTCGCCTTGTGTGTCCCGGGCTTTATAATTTCGACATTGCGCGTTCAGTGTATTCCCACACAGTACTATATTGTAAAATGATAATAAAAGACCCCACGACAGACTTAGTAAACTTTGCAAACACCAAATTTTGGTTCAAGGGAGACTACTTTCCAAATATTGAAATACCTCGTAGTCCTGAGTTCAGCCTATTCTGCCTCGAGGACCTTCATCGCAATCGCTTCTCCATTTAAATCTTTCCAGGTTTGGTGGTCGTCTGTGTACTTATAGGCATCGCAGTGAATAAAAGTGAAGAAAACGGAAAACCATTTTTAGCGTTTTTTTCATCGGCTACAGAAGTTGTTTTGTGTTTATTAAGGTGGTTACTATGGTAAGTATTAACACGAAGAAAAAAATAAAAACACAACTTCATTTGGTACGGATAACCCAACTAACAAAGTCCTATTGAAAGACGAACGAAAAATTCATCGTCCATGAAAAGGGGTTGGTTGGTTGGTTGTTTTAGCCTATTAGCGCGTCCATTCGTATGAATGATGTACGCCATACTAGTGAGTAATTATTACCTTGAGCGATTAAGAAAACTGATGTTTGAACACAATATAACAATATATTAAATGTCTCTGTAGCCTACAGGAGTATATGTTAGTACGATTGAAAACTACTTAGCCTCTTAAGATGTTAAAACATGCAATACAACTGAGCTTACACCCGTATACCTTTTACAGATATGCATATATACAGTGGCGAGCCATGAAAAGTTTTTTTTTTGAAAACTCGAGTTGAAGTACGATAACTATTTTGATATGTCAATCAAAGTTTTTATTTTGTGACGTCACGGTTGTGACAGTATCCTAACTAAATGACAGTATCCTAAATACGTATGGCCTATTCTTAAACTTTTTTCTCACAATTCATTTTCATTGTTTTACTTTTTGTTTTTCGTAGGTATACGCCCATTGGCGTGTTTAGTCTTATTGCAGTATCATTGGCTAATATTGAAAATCTCGAGACAACCTTCACACAGCTTGGTTTACTGGTTGTCACGGTAACGGTAGGCGTGGCTACACATCAGCTTGCCTTTATACCATTGGTCCTTTTCTTTTTGACTGGCAGAAATCCATACAAGTACCTCCTCAGTATATCTCGAGCGTGGATGTTGGCTTTTGCGTCAACCAGCACGTAAGTTGTCTATCATATTTTTAAAGTTTGCTTTACTTCAGTTAAAGTGGCATGAGCTGCCAAAATTCACACTTTTTTTCATAATTTCTGATCGTCACGACAGTAAGAGGCTTTGAAGGCCATCGTTGGAATGAGGAAAATCCATACAGTATGTGGCCTGTATGAACCGAAAACGTGTTCGAAAAGTAAACAAAATTTAAATAACCGGGACGACCATTCATTCATTCTAAGGCAAAGTTAGTTTAAAACAACACTTTATCGTACATTTTCAAGACTAGAAACACTAAAAAGCTTCTGAATTATACGTCTTGAGAAAAATAGACAATAATTTCAACATTCTGTTTTAACATCAAAATATCAACATTTTGGCAGCTCATGCCACTTTAAGCTTAAGACTGTTTTCATTTGAAAGAAAAAAGTCATTCTTAACTTCTCTGGCTAAAAGTACTAAAAGAAATATTTCGGTATCTGGAAGAAAGCAGATTTTTATTTAAGACGGACATTGAAAACATGGAATGTTCAAAGAATTCCTTCTTAGGTTCTTAGTTTTCATAAAATTTTACGATGACTGGGATGTTTCCCGAATTCCCGGTAAACATGTTTGCTTTTCGAGCAAGGGACATTTTTCTTAAACGGGCGTAGGCGAGAAAGAGAAAGTTTGGGTTGCCATGGTATTTATACGTTAAAACTTTCGATAAACTAAAGCCGCGGTCACACTAAAGCCAAACTAGTTTACTTTAAACGTGTTTTGATGAAACCTGATCGCTTCGAACAACTTTGCGGTCACACTGGGCCTGGCGATGTTGATCGGCTTGATAACTTCTGATTGGACAAACAGTTCATGTGACTTGTCTAGGTCATACTCATAAGCCAATGAAAACAACGATCAGCTTTCTGCGTTCATGCAAACCACTTCACAAACTAGTTTTGATCGATCGAGAATTCGGTATCAATCCGAACTAGTTTCGCTCAGTGTGACCGCTCACATATACTGAACAAGTTCGAAGTAATCACGAACGACTTGCAGTGTGACCGCGCCTTTAAGTTTGAACTTACGTTTTCCTCCCTTTGCATAGAATGAGGATCAGTATGTTCAGATAAATCTTTTCCAGAGACAGGCCTACCAAGTTTATATTCTCGCTTGTTAATTTTCTCATCTTTTCTTTATTATTTCAGAGCCGTAGCCATTCCCGAAATGATCCAAGCGTGTGAAGGACCAAATAAAATAGATAAAAGAGTTTCCCGGTTTGTGGTACCATTTTGTGTGACGTTGAACGCCGATGGAAGCGCCATCTATATTACTTCCGCAACGCTTTTCGTTGCCACAGTAACAGGAAACCCGCCTGACGTGAGCATTATGATAATAGTAGTGTAAGTAACCGAAATATGAAAGAAAATAATTATATGGAAGTAATTAAAGAGCATTTAAAAATAGAGTATACAAAGCTTACATGTATATTATTTGTTGCTAGAACAATTGTTAAATCCCGGGGCGGGGGGGGGGGGGGGGGGGGTTGGGGAAGAGGTGCAATGACCTTCGTGCCCCATCAGCTTTGTGCCTTTTTTTGCAAACATTTGGATTTTCGACAAGCAATACTCTTCGTTTCACCAAGATATGAGTTTCCTTAACATATTGCGACAAACAATACACCTTTTGCGAAGATATGAGTTTCCTTAACATATTGCGACAAACAATACACCTTTTGCGAAGATATGAGTTTCCTTAACATATTGCGACAAACAATACACCTTTTGCGAAGATATGAGTTTCCTTAACATATTGCGACAAACTATACACATTTTGTGGAGATATGAGTTTCCTTAACATATTGCGACAAACAATACACGTTTTGCGAAGATATGAGTTTCCTTAACATATTGCGACAAACAATACACCTTTTGTGAAGATATGAGTGTCTTTAACATATTGCGACAAACAATACACCTTTTGCGAAGATATGAGTTTCCTTAACATATTGCGACAAACAATACACCTTTTGCGAAGATATGAGTTTCCTTAACATATTGCGACAAACAATACACATTTTGCGAAGATATGAGTTTTCTTAACATATTAAAACAAACAATACACATTTTGCGAAGATATGAGTTTTCTTAACATATTGCGACAAACAATGTACCTTCTGCGAAGATATGAGTTTCCTTAACATATTGCGACAAACAATGTACCTTTTGCGAAGATATGGGTTTCCTTAACATATTGCGACTAAAAAACAGATTTCCCCAAGATATGGGTTTTATAAACACATTGCGACAAACAATACACCTTTTGCGAAGATATGAGTTTCCTTAACATATTGCGACAAACAATACACCTTTTGCGAAGATATGAGTTTCCTTAACATATTGCGATAAACAATCAAGATGTGAGTTTCCTTAACATATTGCGACAAACTATACACATTTTGTGAAGATATGAGTTTCCTTAACATATTGCGACAAACTTTACACATTTTGTGAAGATGCGAGTTTCCTTAACATATTGCGACAAACAATACACCTTTTGTGAAGATATGAGTTTCTTTAACATATTGCGACAAACAATACACCTTTTGCGAAGATATGAGTTTCCTTAACATATTGCGACAAACAATACACCTTTTGTGAAGAAATGAGTTTCTTTAACATATTGCGACAAACAATACACCTTTTGCGAAGATATGAGTTTCCTTAACATATTGCGACAAACAATACACCTTTTGCGAAGATATGAGTTTCCTTAACATATTGCGACAAACAATACACATTTTGCGAAGATATGAGTTTTCTTAACATATTAAAACAAACAATACACATTTTGCGAAGATATGAGTTTTCTTAACATATTGCGACAAACAATGTACCTTCTGCGAAGATATGAGTTTCCTTAACATATTGCGACAAACAATGTACCTTTTGCGAAGATATGGGTTTCCTTAACATATTGCGACTAAAAAACAGATTTCCCCAAGATATGAGTTTTATAAACACATTGCGACAAACAATACACCTTTTGCGAAGATATGAGTTTCCTTAACATATTGCGACAAACAATCAAGATGTGAGCTTCCTTAACATATTGCGACAAACTATACACATTTTGTGAAGATATGAGTTTCCTTAACATATTGCGACAAACAATCAAGATGTGAGTTTCCTTAACATATTGCGACAAACTATACACATTTTGTGAAGATATGAGTTTCCTTAACATATTGCGACAAACTATACACATTTTGCGAAGATGCGAGTTTCCTTAACATATTGCGACAAACAATACACCTTTTGTGAAGATATGAGTTTCTTTAACATATTGCGACAAACAATACACCTTTTGCGAAGATATGAGTTTCCTTAACATATTGCGACAAACAATACACCTTTTGTGAAGAAATGAGTTTCTTTAACATATTGCGACAAACAATACACCTTTTGCGAAGATATGAGTTTCCTTAACATATTGCGACAAACAATACACCTTTTGCGAAGATATGAGTTTCCTTAACATATTGCGACAAACAATACACATTTTGCGAAGATATGAGTTTTCTTAACATATTAAAACAAACAATACACATTTTGCGAAGATATGAGTTTTCTTAACATATTGCGACAAACAATGTACCTTCTGCGAAGATATGAGTTTCCTTAACATATTGCGACAAACAATGTACCTTTTGCGAAGATATGGGTTTCCTTAACATATTGCGACTAAAAAACAGATTTCCCCAAGATATGAGTTTTATAAACACATTGCGACAAACAATACACCTTTTGCGAAGATATGAGTTTCCTTAACATATTGCGACAAACAATCAAGATGTGAGCTTCCTTAACATATTGCGACAAACTATACACATTTTGTGAAGATATGAGTTTCCTTAACATATTGCGACAAACTTTACACATTTTGTGAAGATGCGAGTTTTCTTAACATATTGCGACAAACAATACACCTTTTGTGAAGATATGAGTTTCTTTAACATATTGCGACAAACAATACACCTTTTGCGAAGATATGAGTTTCCTTAACATATTGCGACAAACAATACACCTTTTGCGAAGATATGAGTTTCCTTAACATATTGCGACAAACAATACACCTTTTGTGAAGAAATGAGTTTCTTTAACATATTGCGACAAACAATACACCTTTTGCGAAGATATGAGTTTCCTTAACATATTGCGACAAACAATACACCTTTTGCGAAGATATGAGTTTTCTTAACATATTAAAACAAACAATACACATTTTGCGAAGATATGAGTTTTCTTAACATATTGCGACAAACAATGTACCTTCTGCGAAGATATGAGTTTCCTTAACATATTGCGACAAACAATGTACCTTTTGCGAAGATATGGGTTTCCTTAACATATTGCGACTAAAAAACAGATTTCCCCAAGATATGAGTTTTATAAACACATTGCGACAAACAATACACCTTTTGCGAAGATATGAGTTTCCTTAACATATTGCGACAAACAATACACCTTTTGCGAAGATATGAGTTTCCTTAACATATTGCGACAAACAATGCTCCTTTTGCGAAGAATTGAGTTTCCTTAACATATTGCGACAAACAAACAAATTTCCCGAAGATATGAGTTTCCTTAACATATTGCGACAAACAATACACATTTTGCGAAGATATGAGTTTCCTTAACATATTGCGACAAACAATACACATTTTGCGAAGATATGAGTTTCCATAACATATTGCGACAAACAAACAAATTTCCCGAAGATATAAGTTTTCTTAACATATTGCGACAAACAAACAAATTTCCCGAAGATATGAGCAAAGAGAGTAGATTGACAATTCGTCCGCGCCATGTTGAATTTGAACTGACACGAATCGATTATTAGGAACCTCCTTTCTATAGGGGGCGCCTTGCAGTCTAATCGTGTACAGTCGGAACACCCTTCCGCTAGGGGGGGGGGGGGGGGGGGGCAGAAGAACATGCCGGCAATGCTGATTGGACGAAGTGACCACTCTAAAAATATTACGACAATAATTCACCTTTTGTGACTTTCTGGCATATTTTGGGATTAATTTTGATCATTGGATCTTATAGCGCCTTCGGGATTTGCAAAGAAAGCTGTATGTAGTTTTTGGAGTTTACTATGATCGAATCACAGGCACACGGAGTGCTCTCCCTTATCCACCCTCTGTTTTACTATAAATATTTAATAATTTAATATATTATTTATAGTATAACAGAGGGTGGATAAGGGAAAGCACTCCATGTGCCTGTGATCGAATGTTGGAACCTTCTTTACGGGCAATATTATAGGTTTTAACCACTAAGCTCTTATTATTTATACAATTTCTCTCCGCAGTATATTGACGTCCATAGCAGCCATGGCTATTCCGTCCGTTCCCAGTGCTAGTATTGTTACGTTGATTATAATCTTAACATCGATCAATGTTCCAGCCTCTGAGATCGGGTTCCTGTTTGCCGTAGAATGGTTCCTGTAAGTAGATATACCGGGTTCCGGGTCCAAACTCTAATTTTAACAATCATGTCTTGAAAAACTTATTTTTTCACCAGGATGAATTGAGGCATCTATCTTGGGATGTCACTGATTGGTCAAGTGCTTTTAACGCCGTACTCAAGATTATTTCGACCGGCGTTGCCAGATGTGGTGAGGGAGAAAGCCGCACTTTGGACATCAACTAAGGTTATATTGCAACGAAAGTACCAACTGGCCAAAAGATCACCCTTCTCATCTAAATTTGGACATCGCCGTGCATATAAGTGAGATAATCTTGAGTGCGGCAATCAATCAATCATTCTATTGCCCAATGCTGGTAATTTGTTATTTTGCATGAACGTCCCACGTAATTTACACATTTTCAGATTAGTTTTCTTTATTTTCAGGGACCGGATTCGAACTACCAGTAATGTGTTCAGTCATACATCTTGTGCGGCAGTTGTTTACCGGTTTTGTGAAGACGATTTAGATACTGTTGTAGGCGCAGTAGAGGATGACGTGGAACTAGAAGTGCTGTTGGTAAACCAGGACTCATCGGAGCAGAAAACATAAATATTTCCAGATTTCTTTTCCAGCCTTTATATAACGTTTTAAAGTGACATGGAATTGCCAAAATTAAGGCATTTTGTGATATATTTTGTCAAAACGTAATTAAAATGCAATCAGTTGTAGAAAATCGCCGAATCAACGGTTTCAGTTTGTAGGATTTCGTCCATGCACATACCAGCTTTTTTACGATCCGGGATATTCTGATGGAACCATATAATGTGTATCCACGTTCACCTCCGGAAAAAAATACGATTTCGGGATTCCCTAAGAATTTTGTGAAGCGAGATTCTCAGTATTAACATTGTGGCTTCAACAAACAACAACAAATGGAAGTATATATTTAAGGAATGACCAGGAGTCATAAAATACTGCAATCTGAAAATTATACACAAAATTGCCGGCTCCAAAAAAAACATGGCGGCTCAGTTTGTTAGAGTCGCAAAAAATAATGAAATTTAAGCTCTTTTGAGAGCGTCTTCCCTCAGTCATATTTACAATGACATCATGTTTGAAATCTATGCAATTTACCGACGTTATTATATACTGTATATTTTCTAGCCACATATCTCATTTGTCCGCAGGCTCGGATTGTTTTTGTTTTTGTTTAATATCGAGGTTGGTTGACTGATTTGGAAAAGAACAAAACCAAAAAAAAAAAAATTTAGATTTCAGTAAAAGCCTGGTTAATTCTACCTTCCTAACGATACCAATTGTGATGACGCGACTATCTATGCATAGCAAGACTTGCCAGTACTTGGGTACACAAAGATAGGCTCGTCATCACGATTGTAACGATACAAGACCAATATTTCTGCGATTTGTATGTCCCATAGCATGAATGGTTTATAAATGACCGTATAATGCTATACTGCGCACATTTGGTAATCTTTCCAAAATCTCCTATATGTAATCCAGGTATTTTCACTCTCTTCGAACTCTGCCTATCTCAAGAAAATTGCTTTCAGTTTCTTGAAACATACATTGAATTAAAACGAAGGCTTTGAGGAAAATATGGCTTTGAGAAAAACTAGTGGACATGCCATATTGGCGAATTATGAAGGACTCGAAATGGATGAAATTGACCTAGATTTCAATAGGAGACTTTTAAAGTCTAGTAAATCGTTTTATTTGTTGTAGTCTTTAAATAATCTCATTGTCGGGTGGTGTAAAATAATGGCGAACTTTTTCTGAGCATAATTCACTCGGTCGCCGTATGTGGAAGAGTTACCAGGTACTCGCCGAAGGTCGGGGGTGTCCGCCGGGCTCATTGAGCCCGGTTTCTTCCCCGACTAAACCTATAGCAACGCCGCCATATAGGTGAAATAATCTTGAGTACGGCGTAAAACATCAATCAATCAATCTGGACATACGTGTTATTTTCTGTTTTATTCCCCTTTAACGCCGAGCTGAAGATCATTTTCGTCTATTTATGGTGACGTTGCAAGGTTTAGTGGGGCAGAAAACCAGACTGTTTGGAAGAAACCCCTGACCTTCGGCTAGTACCAGACAACTCTTCCACGTTGGCCTCTCGATCGACCGAGAGTAACGGTAAATCACTTTGAGGGCCATTTCCGAAACTAGTGAATGAATAGTTCAATTATTTATGTGGCGATTGCAGTTGTTCTGTATCCACTTTTACGGAGCCTCCTTAAGCTATAAGGGCACCTTAATTTTCCCCTTCGGAAGAACGTAAGACTTCGATACTATTTTACGAAACCTCCTTAGCTTAAAGGCACACTTGCCGCCGTAGCCTGTTTAAATTTGCTAAGAAAACCAATTTACATGAGCTTACTACGACTAATACCACTAAACTTAAACATAGGACACATAACACATGTCTAGTTAGCTTTAAAATGTAGAAATGGGGTGAAAAACAAACGAAGACTCGAAGCCTGATTACAACAACAACGATCAGTGTCGGTCAACTTTCGTGTTGGTTTACCCTCCTTTCAGGCCTTTGTATCTGTGGTTTACACTCAAACAATTACCAGCAGGCTTTTCCAGTCACTGTTAACCGATCGTCAGTCTGTATTTCTCAGATAAATAGGCCTACGTACAATTACACTGTGCCGTTAGTTCACTCACTCGACTGAAACATAAAATCGCCAATAGGGGGCAGTTCGGTTTGTTTACGTTCCGGGTACGTAACAATTCAAATTTTCAAATTCAAATTAAAAATACAAAGTGACGTCCAAACTTTTAAATTTTGGTAAAAATAGAAAGTTCCTAACTTATATTGTCTGGGAAAAATACAGAAAACGGTCTTTCTTTTTTAATGTAAACAATATTCCTGATTTTCGCGGCAAGTGTGCCTTTAAGGTCACCTTAATTAAGGTAATTTATGGATATACTACGATCATAATAACTTTATTTTGAGACACAATCGAACTACAAGCCAAAATGAGATAATATGTATATCTGTTGTTTACAAAAATGACATTTTTACCAATAAAAATCAATAGCGAACGAAAAGTGATTGTTGTATTTATGGTTACGTTTTCAGGTTATATGCATGGTGAATGATGCTTGTATTATGGTTGCGGCGTTTTTCTTTTGATGAGCAGTCTTCGACAAATCCGAGTTTTTAACACGTGCTAAACACGTGCTAGTTGATTGACAACGTCAATCACTAATACCATGATACAAGCACGTTATTGAATGGCTCCCTCGAGTATGGAAGAAATTCTGAGAGGTGTGGCCTCGTGCGTTTGCACTTGGTAACACCTCTCAGAATATCTTCCATACCCACGGGAAGCCATTCAATAACTCTAACTTGTATGACCCTCCCCTCTTACCTTCCGATAGTTTCTAACGAACTCAATCGACAACAAGTCTGACTTGTTGCGCTTCGCGATCCCACAGTCTCGCCTCGCGATCTCGCTCTAGGCGAAATTGCTGTGGAGAATATGGCGACTAAGTCCATTAGAGTTACACTTTCAATAATGAATGCAATACATTTGTATTGTACTTTAGAATGGGTTAAGATAGCAGGAGGCCTATACTCGAAATGCTCATTATGTAGACTGATCGGAAATAATTACACAAAGATAATACCCAAAATTCAACTATAAAGTATAATGAGTTGCCAAAATTAACACGTTCTTCATAAATGTTGATTATTAAGACAACCCGTACAGTATGTGGTCTGCACGAATAGAAACAACGTTCTTAATGTGAAAAAATCTAAATAACCGGGACGAATGTTCATTCATTTTAGACCTAAGCAAAGGTACAGTTCACAACACTACTTTGACGTACAATCTAGAGTCCAGTGGCTTTTAGTTTCGAATTTGCATTTGGAGAAAAATAGAAGATAACTTTAAAAACAGAAAAACTTTCTGGCAGCTCATATGCGAGTCTTTCAAGGAGTCCAGGTTAATAGACGATCCTTAGATTTGTATACTCAGGAGAGGAAATCCAGGAAATCTAATTTCCGAAAACATTGGGTAACATCCTAATACAGGATATATGATTAAAGTCAACCACATCCGTATTTCGTCAGAATAATGTAGGGAGATATTTCACAGTTTAATTTCCCATTTGCGGTAACGTTAATGTTGTGACCCATCACATCTGAGCTGAATGAGCCGTCGCAAAGTGCGATCAATCGCAGTTGCCATGACTCCGTATCTCTTCACTATGGTATCCATTGGCAACTACGCTTCGTTTGCGATGCGAATGCTTTGTGAAACGAGCCCCTGAGCCGAATGGCGAGCGAAGATAGCCGAAGGGAGTTCCGACGGTCGCAGTTGCTATAAGACGTCGTAACTCTTCGCTATGGTATCCATTGGCAACTATGCGTCGTTTGCGACGTGACTGTTTTGTGAAACGAGCCCCTATTCTCATTACACATCCATAGTTGTTTTCAGTCTTAAAGTGGCATGAGCTGCCAAAATGTTGATATTTTGACGTTGAAACAGAATGTTGAAATTATCGGCCATTTTTCTCAAGACGTGTAATTCAGAAGCTTTTTATTGTTTCTTGTCTCGAGAATGTACGATAAAGTGTTGTTTTGAACTAACTTTAGCTTAAAATGAATGAATGGTCGTCCCGGTTATTTAAATTTTGTTTACTTTTCGAACACTATTCCGGTTCGTATAGGCCACATTCTGCATGGATTTTCCTCATTCCAGTGCCAATCATTTACTTTTTCGATAGCCTCCAAAGCCTCTTATTGTCGTGACGATCAGAAATGATGAAAAAAGTGTGAATTTGGCAGCTCATGCCACTTTAAATTCAGACAGTCCCTTTTAAAAAGATAGATTGATTAGATTGTTTGATTGACTGGGGCTCAACGTCACACTGATCATCTTAAGTTATATGGCGTGCGAGTGCTTCACTTATAAAAAAGACCACAGCAATTACGTAAGAGTATAGTTCGAAAAAACACCACCGATTCGATTGATTGATTGGAACTTAAAAAAACGTCGCACTCAACAGCTAAGGTTATATGGCGACAAAAGTTGCAACCGACCAAAATCTTACCCACCCCCATGATCAGCTCACTAAATTTTAACATTAAAACCTCCACAGACCATATGAACATCAGGAAGGCTTATGTATTTGGCATACTTAATTTTCTAGGTAGGCGAAAATGGCTAGGGCAAAGACCACACCGATTCGAACTTGGGACAAAAAGATTTTGCTTGTTGGTTGATTGATTATTTGTGTTTTACGCCACGCTCAAGATTATTTCACTTATATGGCGGCGTTGCCAGTTTTTTTTGTGGGAGGAAACCGGGCTCTATGCCCGGAGGAAACCCACGACCTTCCGCTGGTAACTGGCAACCATCCCACATAGGCCGTTGGAGTGAAAACCCAGTCAGAAAATTTTGCAATTTTTTTTGGACTAAGTGGGATTCGAACCCGCGATCCATTGGTGGAAGGCTGTTCGGATTGAGCGTCCAACGCTCTACCTACTGAGCCACGGAGGCCCCCGGAGAGGCTGGAAGAATAGTTGGATTGACTGTTTATAAAGACCAAAGTCGATTTCACTCCTGCGGCAAGGCTGTCAAGCAGATTTATGGATATTGACATAGGGATGGGATGGGAAGAACGATTGACATGTTTTAAGACACATTTAGGATTATTTCACTTATATGAACGCGTTGCTAGGTTTATTGGTGGAGAAATCCCCGTCCTTCGGGGAGTAACTGCCAACTCCCCCGGACTCTGCCGACTGAGCCATGAGGCCTCGGGTCACGGGGTGCAAGGAGAGATGCTAGAAATTTACCGTTGCTTTACGGTAGGAAGTGATGAATTTACGCCCGGCGTTACTCCAATCCGAGGAGCTGACAACATATACCCTCAACACTACGTTACGACACTTGAGGTGCAAAGTCACGTCGGGTGTTTATGTGTTGAGTAACAGCCACCGTAACTCACGATGACGCTTGCATGACAACCATTCGTACAAAGTACAAACAGTAAAGAAAACAAAAATATCAACACAAGAGAAAAATTAAACAATAATGAAAATGTATTTGTGCATTGTATTGAACACAGGCATCACAATGCTGAGGCTTTGAGATCTCTTTTCCAACTTTCGTTTTAAAAAAAATCGACGAAAACGTCAAATATACGAAATATCTCAATTGCAAAATTATAGAGTTCATCTCTCACAGAGTGTTATAATCACAGTCTTCTCCAAGTCCGATTCGGTCCGCTGGTTCAAATGTTACACATGACTGACGTCAAGTTTCAATTGTCCCCATTGTGTCTTCCCTCTAGCATTATATGGTCGACAATCTGAAAACAAAAACAAAGTGAGGGCATTAATTTCCTTCTGTGAAAATGGTTAATTAAACTAAGACAAAGGAGTTAATTAAAACGATAGCTTCCGCCAATAACGTAATTTTGGGTTAAGTTCTATATCACAGTACTTCCGCCCAAATCGTAAGATTTGTTTTAATATGGCCATGCAGTTATATTTGCTTTTTATTTGTTTTAGACACGATTCTGACGTATGACGAGGGAATTGGAGATTGGGGTGGGGGGGGGGGGGGGGGGGGGGCATTATCTTCACCCGGTTAACGTTTAGATATTTCCAATAAAGGTTACCATTTCGGACATTGAAAAGTACATTGAAGGCGACCGAATCGAACCAGCAACCCATTGGTAGGTCTATCAGGCATTTGGGGTCGTTACTTGTACCTCATTAAAACCAAAGGAGATGGTATTGTCGGTTTTCGAAAATTAGCACACAAGTTTCTATATATTCGTGATCGAGAATTAACCGATTAAATAAAACATGATAGAAAAACACGAGCTAGTGAGGCTAACGTTTTAGTCGCTTTCGTTTAAATCGTTAGCTGATTACACTTAAGAAAGTGGGACAGCTTTTACGGGCTGAACAGTTTTGTGTTATGCCTTATGGTTTGGCTGAACTCAGATGCAGTTTTTACACAGGACTGTTTTGAACTAGGTCAGTTTGACCGTGCTTGTTTACGTGGACTTGGTTGACCTCTAAAACACTAGTCTTTGTTTTGATTCACAGTGACCGATTTAACAGAAAAGTGAAATGTACATTCAATATGAAATATACAACTGAGTAAGACCGAATATATTTTTATTCAACAATATTAAATGTCTACAGGTACCTCGTTATTTATGTTCGGATATTTGAAGGTCGGCACCCGGTAAATGTTCAATAAATGTCAAACAATTATAGCCTAAAATCACGGAGGAAGACCTTCGCTTGAGAAAGTAAAATATATACTTACGTAAAGATATCATGAGCGGTTTTCGTTAGACAGTTGTCTTTTAAGTAAGTTGTTGTGATGATTATTGACAAGTTTTTGCACGGTTTTTCGGACATGTCCGCTTGGCTCGTGGTGATTCGTGTGTTGGCTAGCTTCCCTCTTTGTTCGGCCTTTACCACTGTGGCTAGAGTGGATGAATTTATCGGGTTCAATGTTGTACATATCATATTCATCCATGTAAGTTTCGATAAAATGACGAGACATTTTGTTGCAAGAAATGTACACACACTGCCGTTAAAACCAGAAATTTCGCGTCTGCTGACAGCAAGAAAGTCCCCGTGTTTTGATAGAAGCCCGAGCAGCTATATGCAGATAAACAGCTCGCCTGTAGACAAATGATTGGCCCAAATATGTCACGTGATACAAACAATGTCAATTCTGACGTGTTATAAATTCACCCAGCCCAGGCTCACAGGTTTATTTTAAGAGCATACGAAATCCCTCACGTGAGACGAATGGGAAATAATTTTTGGAATCAACGCAATTTATCGATTTTTGTCGCTCAGATAGATGTACGATGGATGGTGATAGGATATATCAGCATCGCTTTATTGGTTTTGTCGGCACCAAATGAACACAGCATGCTTGACTTGCTATTAAATAATGCAGAGGCCAATTTAATATATGTTCGAACAGGGTTTCGGTTCAATTATGGATAACTCTTTGCGATTCCCAAAGCAGAAAAATAACAATACACGGCTTGAATACACAATAATAATGAAACTGAAATATATTTCAGCGAATATGAGTCATGACTGTCTTTAGTGGCATTTAGAAGGTGGTATAGATAAATAACGTAAGACTTTCGTATGGGTAACACATAAATAAACCTAGAAGTGTGTTAATCATACGAAAGTCTTACGTTATTTAATATGAATCATATTAAGACTTGATAACTCTCCGATTTCTCTTGTGTAAAAATTCGCCCATACTATTGTCTTTTATGTATATATGGGGGGGTGGGGGGGGGGGGTGGGGGTGGGGGGGGGGGGCTCCGTGGCTCAGTAGGTAGAGCGTTGAACGCTCAATCCGGACAGCCTTCCACCAATGGGTCACGGGTTCGAATCCCACTCAGTCCCAAAAATATGGCAAATTTTCTGACTGGGTTTTCACTCGAACGACCTATGTGGGATGGTTGCCAGTTACCAACGGAAGGTCGTGGGTTTCCTCCGGGCATAGAGCCCGGTTTCCTCCCACAATAAAACTGGCAACGCCGCCATATAAGTGAAATAATCTTGAGCGCGGCGTAAAACATCAAACAATCAATCAATCAATTTATATATATTATTTTTCAATGGGCGTGAACTGCCAAATTCGAACGTTCTCATAAATTCTAATGGTGACCAAAGTAAGAAGTTTTGAAAATCTGTGTGCTTTACGAGTCGAAATGGTGTCCCTAATGTATAACTATAGGATAAATGTTTATTAATTCTAAGCCCAAACTGGATCAAAACACTACTTTAAAGTGGCAGGAGATGCCAAAATTCAAATTATTTTCATAACTTCTGATCGTCACGACAGTAATATGCTTTGCAGGCCATCGAAAAACTAAATGATTGTCGTTGGAATGATGAAAATCCATAAAAAAACTTCTGAATAGCACGACTACTATGCCAATAATTTCCACATTCCGTTTTAAAGAAAAAATATCAACATTTTGGCTGCTCGTGTCCCTTTAAATAGCACGGGTTGAAACAAAATTTGGAAATTATTGGTTATTTATCACACGAAGATAGAAGGCTTGCACCATGCATGTTGGTCTATAATGAGCAGGATTACCGAACCTATTTAAAGACGAAAGAATGTTCGTCCCGATTATTTAAATTTCTTGAAATGTCATAGCTTCAGAGCGACTTGAACCATCAACACCTGAGCAAAAAAACAGCACGTTGGTAAAACAGGTGAAATGGATGATCCCTCTAAAGATTGGATTGATTAGACTGATATATATTATTTCCTGGTATACTGTAATGTATGGAAGCCGATAGAGGCCATCTCGCGATCTCTACAGAGTAAGCGAACACAATCGAACATGCAGCAAGGCAGATTAGTTGTCACGAACTCTCCATATAGACTCATTTGCCTCGTCAACCACCCAGCCAAATGTTAGCCGAGAAATCTGGATTGGGCTGTGTTTCTGCGGTGCAAACCCATGTTAGATTCTCAACGACGCAGCACCCGATACAACTCAGATCCGCCCCATTTAAGAGGAACCAGGAGCCTGTTTCACAAAGCGGCGTAGCGTAAGTTTTTATGTAACTGCCATAGCAACCCATACTGTAGAGATACGTTAGTAAGAAAGTTACGCAAAAAATTCATCTACGCCGCTTTGTGAAACAGGGCCCACTCCTGGTCCTGCCATTCAAGGGATGATCTTATCGGGTAAACGCAGAGACCGATTTTTCGGGCCAAGTCTAATGTATAGACCGACAGCTCTTATCAATCTACCATGGCAAGAATGAATATAGCTGCTCGATTTTAATAGTTTATTTCAGGATTTATTTTAGCGAAAACTGCTGAATGTATACCACGTATCAATCTGACTAAAGTCGAGATGCTTATTGGAAATATTTCCAATAAGCATCTCGACTTTAGTCAGATTGACCACGTATATGTATGACTGTTAGTACATAAAGATTGATTGATTGATTAGAGTTTAACGCCGCGCTCAATGATTCGTCGCCTCTTACGATCAAGCACCATGGGAAAGCTGTTGGTCTATTCTTTTCTCCCCGGAACCCACACGGGGAGTACATAAAGAGGGGAAATAATTGCACGGGGCATTTTGAACTATGGGAGCCGTTTAAAAAAACACACTGTCAAAATACGCTTGTTGAGATTTTTCAATGACCTTGAGATTTAGGGAATTCCTGTTGCTTTTATTTTCTGTCTGACAGTCAGTAAACAAACAACCGAGAATGCACCACACTCGCAGCTACAAAGAGCCTGTGTGGCACGGTATTTTTACGAGCCTGCTTATGGTCCCTTATATCATGCATGCATTTAAAATAAATATAGGACCAGAAAACGCCGTTTACATTTTTAGTCCGTTTCTAGCGTCTCTCGCAGCGGATTTTCTTCTGTACATGATGGGCCCAGTCGGTTAGAGTTATGTAGTCCCACAGTCCGACACATGCCTTCCATCGATGCGGTGCGGGATAGAAACTCACTTAGACCAACTTAAAGTTGAAAAAATTCTGAGTGGATGTTTCGCTTGATCTCCTTGTGTGGAAGAGCAGCCAGGTACTCCCCGGAGGTTCGGGATTTCCTCCGGGCAAACAGCTCAGTTTCTCCACTACTAAATCTGGCAAAACTGCCATAGTAATCTTGAGTACGGCGTAAAACATCAGCCAATCAATCAGCCCCTGATCTGCAGCATACTCGAATACCTTTTCCCGTTTTCCATTAAGACATATATGTACATTTTATGTCGTAAAAGGGATAAAATATACACCTTGCTTGTGAGAAATTTATGAGAAACTGAGAACCGCAATTTATGTTGACAGTAATTGACTATTAAAGGCCCACTTGCCGCCGTAGCCTGTTTAAATTTGCTAAGAAAACCAATTTACATGAGCTTACTACGACTAATACCACTAAACTTAAACATAGGACACATAAAACATGTCTAGTTAGCTTTAGACTGTAAAAATGGGGTGAAAAACAAACGAAGAATCGAAGCCTGATTACAACAACAACGATCAGTGTCGGTCAACTTTCGTGTTGGATTACCCTCCTTTCAGGCCTTTGTATCTGTGGTTTACACTCAAACAATTATCAGCAGGCTTTTCCGGTCGCTGTTAACCGATCGTCAGTCTGTATTTCTCAGATAAATAGGCCTACGTAAAATTACACTGTGCCGTTAGTTCACTCACTCGACTGAAACATAACATCGCCTATGCGAGCAGATTGGTTTGTTTACGTTACGGGCACCTAACAATTCAAATTTTCAAATTCAAATTAAAAATACAAAGTGACGTCCAAACTTTTAAATTTTGGTAAAAATAAAAAGTTCCTAACTTATGTTGTCTGGGGAAAATACAGAATACGGTCTTTCTTTTTTAATGTAAACAATATTCCTGATTTTCGCGGCAAGTGTGCCTTTAAGTATTCGTCAACATAGACATATGTTCACTCACATGCCTGTGAAATAAATACTCTCTAGCCCTGGTGAAATATACACTACTGCACGCTAATGTTTATGTCAAGTACACTTGACCGATAACTTGATGATGTCACTTGGACTTTACGCGCAAAGCATTTAGGGGGATTGAGGGATGTTAAAATAATTTTAAAATATGGCGGAAGAAATAATACTGTATCGAGAAGAAGACGTAAAAGGCATAAGATTACCAGAAAAATGTGTGAAAAAACATGTTATGTCATCAATGTTTTCCAAAAAAGTGGCATCTTGCTAAGTACCAATAAACAAAATGGCGAACTGAGGTACATTTTACCCAGAAAGCTTTGTGTAAATCTTTGCGACGTCATCGGGCTCGGCGGTAATTATATCGGAAATATACGGTCATGTCTTTATGGGGTATATGTCGATTTCTCTCATATAGTTCCCTTGTACGATTGACCAAAATGAGGTCGACATATCCAACAGCTGTTGACAAGGGATTTTCGAACTGAATCGCCTCCTATCTATATTAAAACTTCTCCATGGTTATTTTTGTCAAGAAGATTTTCCCTGTGCCCGTGTTCATAAATATATTAAACTTTTTAGTATGGTAAATTTTGCCATTCTCCTTCCAGCAATAGAGAATTTATGATAGTATTAATATTGATAACATATCGGGAAAAAAATTAAGCGTTTGAACGTTCTCAAGGCCTAAATCGTTCACGGGATAGGACAATTGGAATCAGTTTCCAGTATAAATAATTTGCAAACGACTGGACACGCATTGCAAGCTCAGGCAGAGAGGTACATGGAGTTACGCAGTTAAACTAGGTCAATCCTCATAACAATAACAAAGAAGGAGAAGGAATTATTACGAGACAAAATGTAAGAAAAAAACCAACAGATTTTTTTGTACACATTTTGATTTATGCTGATTGATCGAAGTTGTATGCAGCAGTGAAGATTATTTCACTTATATGGCGGCGTTGCAAGGGTTTAGTGGTGGAGGAAACCAGGCTCTGCCCGGAGGAAACCCCCGACCTTCGGCGAGTACCTGGGAACTACATACGGCGATCGGGAGAAAATCCACTCAGAAAATGTTCACTTTTTATTTGGCCTGAGTGAGATTCGATCCCGCACCGCATCTATATAAGACCTGTGTCGGACGGAGAGACTATCACTCAAACCGACTGAGCCACAGAGAAACGTATTTACATGCAAATATTATACAAGCAGTGGAAAGAAAACATATATCAAAATGTCTTACTTTTACAAACTAAGAACTGACAGTTTTGAGAAAGAAAACTGTAATTCGAGAACTCACAAAAATCATTGGTATATCAGTACAGATCCAATGATCACTAGAAACTTGTCTCCGTACTGGTTATTTTAGACAAGAAGATTTTCCGTGTGTTTTTAGTGTTCATAAATATAAATCCACAGAATAAAATCCTGGAAACAGACTGGTAAACAAATCAAACAAATCACTTGCTTATAAGCAGGCCGAATAATAAACAGATTAATAACATCCAAGAAGCTTTTCTGGGTGCAGTTCGGAACTGACTGCCTTAAATACAAACAAAGCGCCTTTAAATAAATTCTCAGAAATTCCAGAACAATCCGACTACCACACATTAACATAAATTTGCATAGATACAGAAACTTGACATATTAACTTAGAATGATCGATAAACGGATAAACCCTAGGTCAAATTTGCATAATTGTAAACAGCCGTGAGAATGAGGAAAATATATTACAACAAACAATAGAGTTTGAGAAAGATCTGTAGATGTTTATATGAAACACAAAAGATTTACAAAAACAATCAAATACGAAAATAAGACGAGGGAAAACCTACAGAGCGATCAATACACGTAATAGAATTCTAAAATTGGGTTAGGAAATTTACAAAATTTATAAGAACCCTGACCCTCATATATTTTCTAATTTAAAGTGGCATGAACTGCCAAAATTCACACTTTTTCACAAATTCTGATCGTCACGACAGTAAGAGGCTTTGAAGGCCATCGAAAAACTAAAAGATTGGCGTTGGAATGAGGAAAATCCATACAGTATGTTGCCTGTACGAACCGAAAACGTGTTCGAAATGTAAACAAAATTTAAATAACCGGGACGACCATTCATTCATTCTAAGCCAAAGTCAGTTCAAAACAATACTTTATCGTACATTCTCGCGACTGACAATGAATAATTCATCATGAATAATTTAGTTTTTCGTAATAATCTTTTGACAATCGCCTTTTATTGTAAAAAGTTGGTTGTGACAGATTTTGTCGCTTGAAACATCCTGTCGAAAATAAGTGTAATTATCAAATATGACCGTTATTTCTAATTTGAGCACTGCTAGCAGCTGTGTTCTGTATATATAACAGCTTTGTAATGCCTCGCCACATCATCATCGGCAAAATCAGGCCATATCCGATGTTTTATAACCCTTGTATAAACTGAGGGCTGGAACAATAGACGGCCTTATCATAATCGATCAGCTGAGCATTATCGATCTGCAAAGTCAATTAATACGTAAGGAAAATCTGGATTGTGGATCTCAAGTTAACAATGAAGTTATCAGATGATCTGAAATAGACTATAGTGTGACTTGAGTGTCGAGGGACATACAAATGCTTAAAAGCCCTGTGGGATTGATCAACTGATTGGTGTTTGACTGGTAGTAATTATATAGCCTATAAGTTATGTTTAAAAAAAAAACAAACAAAAAAACAAGCGCAAATCGCAATAGCTGTGACCCCAAGGCTAGCAATATTTCCAGGCTGTACGTGGCCTCTGTTGTAAGAAAGCACCTATCGTGGGTTAACATTTCATAAGAATAATTGTCTTCTGGGGATGATATAATTTTATTTTGGGGATGGTATAATTGTCTTTTGGGGGATGGTATAATTGTCTCCTGAAGATGGTATAATTGTCGTCTGAAGATGGCATAATTGTCTCCTGAAGATGGCATAATTGTCTCCTGAAGATGATATAATTGTCTCCTGAAGATGGTATAATTGTCGTCTGAAGATGGCATAATTGTCGTCTGAAGATGGCATAATTGTCGTCTGAAGATGGCATAATTGTGTCCTGAAGATGGCATAATTGTCCCCTGAAGATGGTATAATTGTCTCTTGAAGATGGTATAATTGTCCCCTGAAGATGGTATAATTGTCTCCTGAAGATGGTATAATTGTCGTCTGAAGATGGCATAATTGTCGTCTGAAGATGGCATAATTGTGTCCTGAAGATGGCATAATTGTCCCCTGAAGATGGCATAATTGTCTCCTGAAGATGGCATAATTGTCCCCTGAAGATGGTTTAATTGTCTCTTGAAGATGGTATAATTGTCTCCTGAAGATGGCATAATTGTCCCCTGAAGATGGTATAATTGTCTCTTGAAGATGGTATAATTATCTCCTGAAGATGATATAATTGTCTCCTGAAGATGATATAATTGTCTCCTGAAGATGATATAATTGTCTCCTGAAGATGGTATAATTGTCGTCTGAAGATGGCATAATTGTGTCCTGAAGATGGCATAATTGTCGTCTGAAGATGGCATAATTGTCGTCTGAAGATGGCATAATTGTCGTCTGAAAATGGTATAATTATCTCCTGAAGATGATATAATTGTCTCCTGAAGATGGTATAATTGTCGTCTGAAGATGGCATAATTGTCGTCTGAAGATGGCATAATTGTCGTCTGAAGATGGCATAATTGTGTCCTGAAGATGGCATAATTGTCGTCTGAAGATGGCATAATTGTCGTCTGAAGATGGCATAATTGTCGTCTGAAGATGGCATAATTGTCTCCTGAAGATGATATAATTGTCTCCTGAAGATGGTATAATTGTCGTCTGAAGATGGCATAATTGTCGTCTGAAGATGGCATAATTGTCGTCTGAAAATGGTATAATTGTCTCCTGAAGATGATATAATTGTCTCCTGAAGATGGTATAATTGTCTCTTGAAGATGGTATAATTGTCTCCTGAAGATGGTATAATTGTCGTCTGAAGATGGCATGATTGTCGTCTGAAGATGGCATAATTGTCGTCTGAAGATGGCATAATTGTGTCCTGAAGATGGTATAATTGTCCCCTGAAGATGGTATAATTGTCTCCTGAAGATGGTATAATTGTCGTCTGAAGATGGCATAATTGTCGTCTGAAGATGGCATAATTGTCGTCTGAAGATGGCATAATTGTCGTCTGAAGATGGCATAATTGTCTCCTGAAGATGATATAATTGTCTCCTGAAGATGGTATAATTGTCGTCTGAAGATGGCATAATTGTCGTCTGAAGATGGCATAATTGTCGTCTGAAAATGGTATAATTGTCTCCTGAAGATGATATAATTGTCTCCTGAAGATGGTATAATTGTCTCTTGAAGATGGTATAATTGTCTCCTGAAGATGGTATAATTGTCTCTTGAAGATGGTATAATTGTCTCTTGAAGATGGTATAATTGTCTCCTGAAGATGATATAATTGTCCCCTGAAGATGGTATAATTGTCTCTTGAAGATGGTATAATTGTCTCATGAAGATGTTATAATTATCTCCTGAAGATGATATAATTGTCTCCTGAAGATGGTATAATTGTCTCCTGAAGATGGCATAATTGTCTCCTGAAGATGATATAATTGTCCCCTGAAGATGGTATAATTGTCTCCTGAAGATGGCATAATTATCTCCTGAAGATGATATAATTGTCTCCTGAAGATGGTATAATTGTCTCCTGAAGATGGCATAATTATCTCCTGAAGATGGCATAATTGTCTCCTGAAGATGGTATAATTGTCGTCTGAAGATGGCATAATTGTCGTCTGAAGATGGCATAATTGTCGTCTGAAGATGGCATAATTGTCTCCTGAAGATGGCATAATTGTCCCCTAAAGATGGCATAATTGTCTCCTGAAGATGGCATAATTGTCCCCTGAAGATGGTATAATTGTCTCCTGAAGATGATATAATTGTCCCCTGAATATGGTATAATTGTCCCCTGAAGATGGTATAATTGTCGTCTGAAGATGGCATAATTGTCGTCTGAAGATGGCATAATTGTCGTCTGAAGATGGCATAATTGTCGTCTGAAGATGGTATAATTTTCCCCTGAATATGGTATAATTGTCCCCTGAAGATGATATAATTGTCTCCTGAAGATGGTATAATTGTCTCATGAAGATGTTATAATTATCTCCTGAAGATGATATAATTGTCACGGTATAATTGTCTGATGAAGATGGTATAATTGTCTCCTGAAGATGGCATAATTGTCTCCTGAAGATGGAATAATTGTCTCCTGAAGATGGCATAATTGTCCCCTGAAGATGGTATAATTGTCCCCTTGAGATGGTATAATTGTGTCCTGAAGATGGTATAATTGTCTCCTGAAAATGGTATATGTGTCTCCTGAAGATGGCAAAGTTTTCTCCAGAAGATGGTATAATTGTCTTCTGGGGATGGTATAATTGTCTCATGAAGATGGTATAATTGTTTCCTGAAGATGGTATAATTGTCTCCTGAAGATGGTATAATTGTTTCCTGAAGATGGCATAATTGTTACCTGAAGATGATATAATTGTCTGTGAACGACCGTAAATTCAAAGCAACCGAAGCCTCATGTTTGACTTCTCGGTCTGTCTGGTTTATAGTTGAGAGCCCAGAAGGAAACACTTGGCTGTCGACGGGTTTCTGGAAACCTTTCACCGTTTTGTCTTCGGACTAATTGGGGTTTGAAACCCATCAATGGATTGCCTACGGTATCGGAATAGAGAAAATCCATGTAGGCCTAGTCTGTGACAGACAGGCCTAAACGAGCCCAAAAAGCGTTCGCAAAGAAAACAAAGGTTAACGTGCCACGAGCTGCCAATTCTAAGAAAATAAATATAAGCAGCAGCCCCTCCCCCCCCCCCCCATCCCCCTCTTCTCTCCCTCCGCCAATAATATGTAGGCCTACTCATTTTTCTGTTATTAGCACTCGTCTTCAGGTTGTGTGGTAAATTGGTACTATCGAACATTTTTTCAACGCAAATCATTTAGTTTTTCAAGGTACCTCAAAAGCTGTTTCATTGATAATCGTAATTTATGAAAAGATTTCGAAATTTGGAAGCTCATGCCACTTTAAATAACTGCCTCTGACAAACCATGAGTCATTTAAGAACTAAAGTTAGTTTAAAATACGTACATTCTCGAGACTAGTGTAACCCTATAAAGCTCCGCACGTACAAAGCTACTTCTTTGGCAAAATAGTCGATTAGGCCTATTTCAAAATTGTGTTTTAAAGAGAAAAAAAACATAAACAGCGCATGCCGCTTAGACATGCTCGTCTTTAGTTTTGTCACCTTGAAGAATGACTAATACATATGGTTGTATATTGCTTGTAGGCTAGCCTACTTGTTGACGTTTATTGACAAACGGTGAGTCAAGCTTTAGTCGGTTTCAGAAATCAAATTTTCGCATTGTTTGTAAACAAAAAATATCGATCGGTCACGCCACCTATTTAATTATCTCCCTTAGAAAAATGACCTAGTTAAATTTTGCTCGATAAGAAAAATCGATATTTGGTCTAGTTTAACTTAAAACTCGTGACACAGTTTATCGATTCATCTAAAACCTACAAAAGGAAACATTAGTCATATGTTGTTGTTGTCTATACGTACACATGCAGGTCGGAGTCCGGTCACTGGCATTCTTATACTTATAATGATTTTAATTGAAAGATATATAGAATCAGAAGTAGGCCTACATTCTTCTGATAGAACAAAATAAATAGACGCAAGACGAACATATCGCAACAGTCAGATATCAGTGACATACACAGCAATTTTGGTAGGCCAATGAAAAAAAACAACAAGTCATAAACGGGCCCTGTTCGTGCAGATTATTTCACAATAAGAAATAAAACTTAAAAGCGGCTAATAAATAAAATATCTATAAAATCAAGAGCCGCCAAATCACAATGGATGGAAACTGTTTTTTTTTTTTGCGGTTAAAATGCTTACACTGCGGAGAAAGCTTTTTTTATACGAAAGAAATCAGAATAATTTCAAGGGTAAATCATGCGTGTATCTCTTTTAAGGTAAAGGTAAAACGATTTGCGAAAAAATAAAAATCGCTTGAACACTGCTAAATCACATACATGTTGGAACATCCTACGCGAAGAAAAGAATCGAAGAAAAACATTTCATCAGAAAGAAGGAATAGTGGAAGAGGTTTCTCCTCTTACGTGGAAATGTTTTACATTACGTGGTTTCGATTTTCCCCCAAATGTATTCAGTTAAAGTGACATGAGCTGCCAAAATTCAAAGTTCTTTCATAATTTCTAATCGTCACGACAGTAAGAGGCTTTGAAGGCCATCAAAAAACTAAATGATTTGCGTTGGAATGGGGAAAATCCGTACAGTATGTGGCCTATACGAACCGGAATAGTGTTCGAAAAGTAAACAAAATTTAAATAACCGGGACGACCATTCATTCATTCTAAGTCAAAGTTAGTTCAAAACAATACTTCATCGTATATAGGCCTACTCGAGAGAAGCACTAAAAAGCTTCTGAATTATACGTCTTGAGAAAAATAGCCGATAATTTGCAACATTCTGTTGTTACGTCAAAATATCAACATTTTGGCAGCTAATGCCACTTTAAGGTTTGTATTAGGATGCACGTATGGTTTTCTTCAATAAAAAGGATATAGATCCATATCCTTTAAAGACCCAGTATCTAAAAATGCAACATTTTAATTATGGCTAAATAAACACTGAAATTCATGCCCAATTTTCATTTATGGCACAAGAGCACGATTCGAACCAAAAACAGCTTGGAGCGATGCAGATGTCGGTCAACAGTACAATGCAACCATGACTAACAGTGACGAGTATAATCTCTGTGGTTTCAGGAGTTCATGGTCCGACACTCAATCCGACAGTTTTATATTAAAACTGAAACCAATTGACCGATTGCTTGCTGACGTCGCTTGGAAAATACGCGCAAAGCATTTCGGGGGATTGAGGGATGTTAACATAATTTTAAAATATGGCGGAAGATATAATACTGTTTAGAGAGGAAGCCGTAAAGTTACCAGAACAATGTGTGGATAAAAACAGGTTATATCATCAATGTTTTCCAAAAAGTATTTTTTTATAGGAAATCTGACGATTTCCCACACTAAAAAACGAGATTTATACGATTGACGTATAACTACCATCGATGCGGTTTTAATAACATTCAATCATTTTTTCCAAATAGTACCAATAAACGAAATGGCGAACTGAGGTACATTTTACCCAGAAAGCTTTGCGTAAATCTATGTGATGTCATCAGGCTCGGCGGTAATAGGCCTAAAGACGACTCTGCAAAAAGTATTGGATATTCAGCGGGTCTGGCTTGAAATGAACCCTTGTATCGACACGCTTGACTACACACCCATACTTTTCAGTGCAGAAATATTTACGTCTCCATGTTTTTACCTCCCATTCAATATATCTCTATGACGTCATATAACAATCGGTCTATTGAGATATCCAGTCGGAACTCCCTTCGGCTATCTTCACTCGCTACCGGACGGCTTTGACACGCCTCGGGTCACCGTATTTTTGGGCTTAAAATGGCGCCGAAAGTAAATATCAAAATGTTTTACTACAGACGAAAAAAAAAAAATAAAAATAATTCTAAATTTATTAAATGCTAATATCATTTAGAAAGTATCATTTATATATTTTATTTAGCCCGGTAAACCACATGTTGTGCAATGCAAAGAAGAGACGCAGTTTCGGTACATTCTAGGAATCCTCCAATACTTCAATTATAAAACTGATCGCGCCTGAAAGTTAACAAACAGAGTATTTCGGTCCCTTACATTATCACGAGGACACTTTCGATGGGCCCTGAAGAGGTTATGGAAATTGTACGTTACACGGCTACCTTTTTGGTCGCCACATTCAAAATGATCTGCATTCTATCAGAGGGTATATTTCACGCACGTAAATCCCCGAAATTTCAGAGTGCTGAGATATCTTCTGAATAAAGGGATGTCACTCTAAAGCTATGCTGGTTTCTGTGAACGGTAATCAGAGTAGCGTCCCTTCTCATAAGATTTTACCCTGCAGACAAAACAGAATTTTGATTTCTTTCTGATTGTACCGCCCACAGAAATGTCTGAACTAACGTAATGCTATAAAAAAAAGAATTAGATAAAAGCTTAAAATTAATTTGTTCTTTCATTAGAAAGTTGCATTGGGTGTCCGACAATTCTTTTCTGGTTTGGTAATGTAAAAGTGGCATGAGCTGCCAAAATTCAAACTTTTTCATCATTTCGGATCGCCACGACAGTAAGAGGCTTTGAAGGCCATCAATAAACTAAATGATTGGAGTTGGAATGAGTAAAATTCACACAGTATGTGGCCTGTACGAACCTAAAACGTGTTTGATAAGTAAACTAAAAATTAAATAACCGGGACGACCAGTCAATCATTCTAAGCCAAAGTTAGTTCAAAACAATACTTTATCGTACGTTTTCGAGACTAGAAACACTAAAAAGCTTCTGAGTTATACGTCTTGAGAAAAAAAGCCAATAATTGTAACATTCTGTTTTGACGTCAAAATATCAACATTTTGGCAGCTCATGTGTATGGGTGTTCTTATTTGAAAAGCTGTATAAAACTCGATTCTCAATTTTATTTCCATTGTCTACTCGTCTTTTAACTATTCCACGGCGATAGAGTGAACAATAATCCAAAATTAGTTCATCTCTGATCTTTCCGCTGAGTGGGATTCGAACCCGTGTGTCATCGATCATGGGTTTGTGCGGATAGGAAAAGATCACACTGCCAGAGAAACCACAGAGTCACCTCGATCCCATCTCCCAACCCACTCACACATTTTGTTATATGTTAAACTTAAAAAATCAATAAGAAATCTCTCATCATATTGAAAAGTTGTGTTACCAGTTATACATGGCCAAAGAAATGTTGCGTTACCAGTTATACATGGCCAAAGAAGTGTTGCGTTACCAGTTAGTTAAACATGGCCAAAGAAATGTTGCGTTACCAGTTATACATGGCCAAAGAAATGTTGCGTTACCAGTTAGTTAAACATGGCCAAAGAAATGTTGCGTTACCAGTTATACATGGCCAAAGAAATGTTGCGTTACCAGTTTTACATGGCCAAAGAAATGTTGCGTTACCAGTTAAACATGGTCAAAGAAATGTTGCGTTACCAGTTATACATGGCCAAAGAAATGTTGCGTTACCAGTTATACATGGCCAAAGAAATGTTGCGTTACCAGTTATACATGGCCAAAGAAATGTTGCGTTACCAGTTATACATGGCCAAAGAAATGTTGCGTTACCAGTTATACATGGCCAAAGAAATGTTGCGTTACCAGTTATACATGACCAAAGAAATGTTGCGTTACCAGTTATACATGGCCAAAGAAATGTTGCGTTACCAGTTAGTTATACATGGCCAAAGAAATGTTGAACTTGGGTAAATACTAAAATCAGGTTTCCCCTTGTTGATGTCTTTTAGAAAGTGAGTTTAAGATGATTTTTTAAAGATGACGCCTCTACCCATTTCGCTTGACAGGGAATCGAACCCGCATCCCAAAGCATGACACTTTTTGCTAGAATTTCCCACAGTGTATTGACTCGTAAGTAAGTAAAACAGGAAGAGACACATGAGTGTAGCTATAAAACTAGTTGAGCTAGGATAGGCTGATTGATTGGTGTTTTACGCCGCACTCAATAGTATTTCACTTAAACGGTGTCGTTGCCAGGTTTCGTGGGGGAGGAAACCGAGCTCATTGCTCAAAGGAAACCCCCCAACCTTCGGCGAGTACCTGGCGAGTACATCTCTCCCACATACGGCGATCGAGAAAAAATCTACTCAAAAAATTTTTCAGATCAATATTTGGTTAACTGGCAACCACCCCACCTAAGTTGATCCAATAAAATTATTTCACTTATATATTTATGAACACTAAAAACACACGGGCCCAAGAAAAATCTTCTTGTCTAAAATAACCATAAAGAGACAAGTTTTTAAAAGTGTTAAAAAGAGGTATATCATTTAGACCTTTGTACCCAATCAAAAGTTGTAACAAACTCAAACCCATGACATTTCATTAGATTGATGGAAGACAGGAGTTTGGTTTTAGTCAGTAGAATTTTCTGATACATCGACAACGCTTACGTATCTTCAGCTATGACAAGAATATCACATCGGTAGACTGAGATTGAACCCAATAGGATCATAAGAAAAGAAAGGGAAAATGTTGGTTCCCCTAAAAAAAGCTAGGTAGAAGACAGACAAGGGAGTTTAGCCCTGATCGGGTCCAAGTTCAAACCCAAAGGATAAATAGTTTGTAACGTTTGAATCCAAAAACATTCCCTTTCCGAACGTTTGTGCTTGCCAGCGGATACAAGATACAAGATACAAGAAACTTTATTTAAAGTCGGTTTACAAGAAAACGAACAACATAAGCCGAGCGGAAGTGAGAAAAGGTTTTTTTTTTCAATGGGTAGGTTTTCAAAATGGTCCTTGATCGAATGACCTGGTGTGTTGAAATGTTGTTCATCCTCTGACGCCAGGGTTAAAGTAGCAATGAGTTTTTATCGTGGGTTCCGACGATGTCTGGTATTACCAGATAACTGGTGGGCGGCTCTTTGTCGTAAAGAATTTTCCAAGGTTCCGACGATGTCTGGTATTACCAGATAACTGGTGGGCGGCTCTTTGTCGTAAAGAATTATCCAAGGTTCCGACGATGGTTTAAGTCTGGTATTACCAGATAACTGATAAGCGGCTCTTTGTCGTAAAGAATTCTCCAGGGTTCCGACGATGGTTTAAGTCTGGTATTACCAGATAACTGGTGGGCGGCTCTTTGTCGTAAAGAATTCTCCAATGTTCCGACGATGGTTTAAGTCTGGTATTACCAGATGACTGGTGGGCGGCTCTTTGTCTTGAAGAATTCTCCAATGTTCAGACGATGGTTTATGTCTGGTATTACCAGATAACTGGTGGGCGGCTCTTTGTCGTAAACAATTCTCCATGGTTCCGACGATGGTTTAAGTCTGCTATTACCAGATAACTGGTGGGCGGCTCTTTATCGTAAAGGATTCTCCATGTTTCCGACGATGGTTTAAGTCTGGTATTACCAGATAACTGGTGGGCGGCTCTTAGTCGTAAAAAATTCTCCATGTTTCCGACGATGGTTTAAGTCTGGTATTACCAGATAACTGGTGGGCGGCTCTTTGTCGTAAACAATTCCCCCAGGTTCCGACGATGGTTTAAGTCTGGTATTACCAGATAACCGGTGGGCGGCTCTTTGTCGTTAAGAATTCTCCAATGTATTGCTTGTGACATTTTTATCACGTGATCAGATAAACCATATTACTAACATGAGGAGTCGCAATTAAGATTCTCCGCCATTTGATGTTTGTTGTGAGATTGTTCTCCGAAAAAGTTCCACGATACAGTGCGTTTGCACCACGTCTGTTAATTGTAGAAAACAATGGTCTAACCAGCTGGGAGCGGTGACCTTCGGTCCTCGCGTTAACGCTACATACCGGAGCTACACCTCTGTAGGCATTCCATTGATGTACCTGAGAGAAATGTTGGGCGGTAATGGTACACTCGTGAAGGAGATGCAATCGTGTTGGGGACGGAAGGTGCGTTTCCAAGTTTACTCGGTAAGGGAACTGGGGAAAAGGTCTGGAGGAAACCGTTGACCTCCCAAATACCACATTTTTTACTCCAGACAGGGCAATCAAGAAAATATAGGGATTTGTTCAATTGTTTCTTTGGGATTCGAACCCGCGGCACACAGATGAACGGTTCCTGTTGTGTGAAGCTACAACTGGTCAAACTTAGCTGAGATGCGAAGGGAGGATTGATTGATTGATTGTTTGGTTGCCAGTTTTATTGTGGGAGGAAACCGGGCTCTGTGCCCGGAGGAAACCCACGACCTTCCGCTGGTAACTGGCAACCATCCCACGCGAAGGAACGAAGAACCTAATCTAGGTCTAAGTCTAAGATTTCAGAACTTTTTTGAGAGTGTGTGGGAGATAGGGTGGGGGAGGGGAGGGGCAAAGGGGGGCTGTATGGTATTTAGACCTATATTACAATGGTGGTAAAACTTAAGGATGCGGGCTGCACATTTTAAGGTCATAAAGATTTGTCTCGAAAAACAATAGGAATGTCCATAGCTGAATTAGTAAATCAACCGACACTGATTGACCCGGAAAGAATTCCGGGCCAGGGTGAGAATCGAACTCACGACAGGGTTACCATCCCACCGCTCTACCAACTGAGCTACCCGGCTCTCTGATGATAATTGCAGCTTGATGGCCATAGCTCACTCGTATATGTGGAAGAGTTGCCAGGTACTCACTTAAAGGTCAGGGTTTCCTCCGGGCAATGAGGCCAATATCCTGCCCCACTAAACCTGGTAACGCCGCCATATAAGTGAAATAATCTTGAGTGTGGTGTAAAACATCAGTCAATCAATCAATCAATCCATAGCTCACTTGGTTTAATAGTAAAATTATTTTTTAGAAGCCTACCGTATTTCTTCTAAATATTCAGCCATTCTAATGGCCTAAATTTTCCATTAAGTCAGACAAAAATTGAGATGTGGAGTTGTGTTTAAGGATGACCATTTTCGCACACTGCTCAGCTGGTCATATTGTCTTAAATTCCCTTTAATGGGTAAATTTTTCTGGTCACATTTAGCTTTTTTTTTCTTCTAATGGTCGAATCCTTATTAGGAAAAAAGTGGCTGAATCATTAGAAGAAATACGATAATAACACTTATGTTAGCATTAATACCTTCATACATTTCGAAGACAACAAAATATAAGGATAATAAAACACAGATAATTGTGAAGTCCTCTATTTTATCATTTACTCTATCACATAATACAGGGTGATGTCTGCTCCCAAAAGACCATACATAATTATACATTTGCACGGATTTGACATTTGTTATTGATATTATTTTGCTAATTCGTTATGCGAGAACACCATTACACAAAAACTGCGATGGCTTGCTGCTCCCGTTTATCAGAACAGCACCATACAGTGGTGGCGCGCTTTTCCTGACAGCAAAAAACACCACATGATCAAAACAGCCATTACATTAAACAGAAAACTGAAGACAATTTATTTTTTAAACTATTTTTAAATGCATGGTTTAATCTTTCTGGGCCTACAGAATAAACATGGTTTGAAATTAACAGTAGATAACAAATATGAGATATGTTGTTGAATTATGATGAATTACAGACGGTTTCCCGTGCATTATGTGCATGGGGTGGTTTGAAGGGCTACATTATGCATGGTCGATTTTGAGGTGATAAATTCATTATTGTCTGACGCTAGACTCATTGGTGAAGATTAGAATAGGCCGCATGATTGTGTTTCATTTTTTTCTGGGACCATTCTTCTTAAATTTTCGCCAATCGCCATGAAAAACATGGCATAACAACAGTTGAATAAAAAAGATGAAAGCACTGATCGTTGCATACACAACATCCTAACAGCTTCGGTTTAAAATTTAAAAAAAAAAACAAAAAAAAAACACTTGCCCCCCATTAGTTTAAATCATATCAATTTTGTTCAGAAAGTGAAATGTAGTTATTGATTTTTTTCAGTTCAAATTCCAAGATAGCATGAAAATTAATGACATGTTATGTGAAAGCAAACGAAAATTGAAGTTAATGACACAAGCGTTCAATTTCTCAATTAATTTCATAAAGAGTTGGTCCTTAGCAATTAACGATAACATAACAGTAACAGAAATGAACATTTTAATGAACAGGGAACAAAACTGTCAAATGACTGAGCAAATTTATAACAAAGAACTTTGTAATATGGATGAGGAAACTGGGTCACAAGAGGTTAAATATATTTATAAAAACTGGGTCACTCCAATTTAGTACAAACGGTAACTTACTCACTATTATAAAGTGACCATTGATTCAAATAGAACCGACCTCGACTATACCATTCTAAACCTAGTCCAAGCAATATATACATATTTGTCTACTTCATTTCTTTTAATTTACATTTGACAGTTTCAAAGAAAATAAATTTGAAAAATAATTTAACACAAAAATTAATAAAATTCCACAAGAAAGACCCTACCCAATTTTGCATCAGAATTCATTATACATAAATTGAAAGTTCAGAGAAATTCATAAAGCCAAGTTGAGGCAACGTTTGTTTTCATTGAAGAATTTAACTGAAACTGGATTGTAAGTTTTAGAATAATTTAACAAAAACAATTAAATTTAAAAGTGTTTAAAAGTATTAAAAAATATGGGAGTTTGACTTAAGAATTCCGACTGAGTGGTTAATGGTTGAAGTCGGAGATTATGCCATTAATATGGGTTGTGGGTATTCAAATAAATCAGCCTGGAAGGCCACGTCAACAAAAATGGGTTACAGAAAACAAAATAAGTTTAGTGGGTGGAAAAAATCGTGTATGAAATTGAACGAAATATAAACATAAAAAACACATGTATAATGAATGGTAATAATGGATATCCACGAAAATGACGGAGCCATTTCCGATGGTCAACTGATTATACTTATAAAATTAATCAAAATAAAATTAAAATAAAAATTCAGTTCGCTTTATCAATTTGAATCATGGGACAGTATGGATAAAGGCATCTTCAAGACAAAATAAGGCGGAAAACATAAATAGGAAAATTAAACCTCAAATAATCCTGGAATATAAGAAGAGAAAAACCCCAACAGCTTTGAACACAGTTCCTTATGGGGAGTCAAGGGGAGGCCACCCTATTCACATAATTATAATATGAGGACAAAACAAATCATATACATACAACAACAACATAAATTAGACTGTCAAAATTGAGCAATAATTTGTACATGGAGAATGCAGAAAAACGTGGTTGCCAGGCAATGAATAGCGTATGTTGTCATGGTTACGATACATTTAATACGCCCAGTTTTTAAACCTCCATCCAACAATATGGCTGTCGTAGTACAATAAATAAAATAACTTCAATGTGATAAATAGTTTTTGAGCAGCCACGGATTTGAAATATTTGCAAGCGGCAGATATTAACATGGTGTCTTTTCTGTTTTTGAACTATATCGTCATCGAGACTTATAGCGTGACGTAGGTTTATTCGAGACTCATTTGTATTCCGAGAGCCACTTTACATATTTTATACATTAACCAATTGAACTGTACCCTTGTAGTTTTGATAAAAATGTTACCTCAATAAAACTATTTTATATATAAAACAGAATTTCTACAAATATAACAGAAGACTAAACCCAAAAATTTGCATTACCCAGTAAAGGCAAATATACATTTAACAAATAATATAACTTTATTAACACAATTACTCTATCCACCCCTATCTTGCAATATGGCACAGACCATTTCTACTGATAGGACTCTACCATTATCTACATCTAGGGGAGACAGGATGAAACAATCATTTCACATGGCACATATTTTAAGAAATACTTCTGCACTATTTAGATGTCAGAAAATATGATAAACACAGCATACAATAAGATAGGCTGTAAAAAATGACATCTTTTCAGCTTGAAAGAAATAGCAAATGAAAAATTTCAGGCTTTTTTTTTCACTAAAAATCAAGCGAAATTAAAACCAAAGCACTCTTGATGTTTATTGTTTTGCAGAGTTAGAAATTATTACAGCAAAAAAAAGGTGTGTCTAGCCACTCCCATTTATCAATCAATCAACCAATCACCAAAGCCCTTACATTATGAATGAGTATTATGACCAATCATATTAGGTGTCTCAAAAGGCTTGCTTGATTGGCTTGACTGACATCCAATCACATGCGATATTGATTAGATAATTTACATATTCTCCACCCATTTGTAATGTGGGTTGGGTCTGATTTATTATACATGTTGGGTATCTCAGGCTTCTGAAAATGCCAGTCGGGTAAGATAGATAAAGGGGAAAAAAGCAGTAAAAAGTAATACACCCTTAAACTGATCGTCCTGCGAGAAAAGGACGACCCCGTCTACATGCTAGTTACAGTTAAAGCAATGGCTACTGATGAAGGAATCTGAGTAATATTGCTATCTCTAAATTGCCTGCTCGTCGACAAAGTCAACAAATGTCGAAAAAAAAAAAATTGAAAAAGTTGTAAAATGTATGAAATATATACCAATATATCTTCTATTAACAAAATGAATAAAAACGGGGGACAAAAAGTTTCCGAAGATGTTGAAATCTTCTAATGATAATATTATTGCTAAATATGGCGTAAAGTGTATCTCTATCAGAACACTCTCTCTGGTTGTAAATAACTAGTTGCGTATCTATGAAAACTTTATGGCTGCCTCTACTTAATTCAGCTGTACCTAGCACCAAGGATTTGTAAAATGGTGGGGTTGGGGGGGTCATCTCTTATCCGATGTCAGATTTAGTGTTTTTGTTTTTCCTCATGAAAACGAAAGTCATTCACACACCGACATGAACTTTGCATTTTGACCTTTACACACAGTCACATTTTAAGGTCGGCCAAAAACTATGACGTCACTTCCTCTTTAATGGACAAATTCCCGCGACTTGCGTCTGAGGCGTTTATGTAAGAGTCGTCTATACTTCCGTCCGATGATCGAGCGTCGTTCATGTCGTTGTGTTCGTCGATATCCATACTCTTATCACCGTCGTAAGGCGAGGACGTATTTTGTTCCACACTTGAGGGAGAGGGCGTTCTGCCACTGGAGGCACTTCCTGGGTGCAAAAGAACGGAGGGGTCAAAAGAGTTGTGGGTTTCCCCTGAAAAAGAAGAAAAAATTCTGATTAGTCAAACAATTTCCCAGCGAAAGTAACTTGAAAAATTTGGCTGGTTATGAATATAAATATGGCCAATAAAATGCTTCTCGATTTATAAAAATTCATTCTGCTGAAATCTTTTTTAGTTTATGTCTACTAAGGGCGGTTTCTTTAATGATTTAAGCCCTTGAGATGAAATTTATGTTGCTTGCATTGCTGAAGATGAAATTTATGTTGCTTCCATTGCTGAAGATGAAATTTATGTTGCTTCCGTTGCTGAGGATGAAATTTATGTTGCTTTCATTGGTGAAGAGGAAATTTATGTTGCTTTCATTGCTGAGGAGGAAATTTATGTTGCTTCCATTCCTGAAGAGGATATTTATGTTGCTCTCATTGGTGAAGAGGAAATTTATGTTGCTTCCATTCCTGAAGAGGAAATTTATGTTGCTTCCATTGGTGAGGAGGAAATTTATGTTGCTTCCATTGCTGATTAAGCAACCCAATTTACTGCAGACGAAAAACATTTTGTTGCATTCTTACCTACGAGACCTTCAACGTAGGTGGTGCCAGCCTCTCCGTACCAAACACGCCTGACATCCTGTCGTCGATTTCTCATTAATTGTTTGTATTCAGAGATTCGAAGCTTTTTGCCGTCAACGATACAAGTTCGTTTGGGCCGGGGCCTAGGCCAGAATAAGTAAAAAAGAAATTGACATTTAATAAAGAAAACATCAAGAACCATGTGACATGGTTAAAACACATTATCATGAAAAACTTAAAAAGTATTTTTCCCACGACTAAATTTATGAAAATGTTTCATACAATGCATGTCAACTTAAAGACATCCGAAGGCATTTTATTAGCGTGTATTTACTTAATAATTGTCAGTTCAACAAAATTTTTCCAAATAAAAACCTAACTCATTATTCTATTTTTCAATCTTAAATTGTCAACGATATATCTATCAAGCATTAATTCATTTACCCCAAAAAACTAGAATGCAACTGGGCGACTTGTTAAACAAAACTGAAGACTTTCTGCTTCAGTTAGGGGGCACCACTAGTGTAGTTGATTGATTGATTGTTTGGTTGGTTACTCTTTTACGACAAATTCAAGATTGTTTCATTAATGTAGAGGCAAGTCCAGGTTTAGTGGGAGTGGAAACCTAACTCTTTGCATGAAGGCGCCTCAGACCTTAGCGTGAAAACCCACAATCAGGAATTTTTAATATTTTCTTTTGACTGAGTTTGAATCAAACTGGTGACCCCCAGAGGAGCTGAAACTCATTGAATATTTTTTGAAGTCTATTTAATATTGAATTTCATGTAGCAGCGCATTTGACTAATAAGGGAGAGTATTCATTAATACCTATAACGATAGTCTGGGTGTTTCTGCATGTGGAGTTTGCTTAGTCGAGATTGTTCTTCGTAGTATGGCTGCTTCTCGGCATTACTCATTGCCTTCCATTTGGCTCCTGAAAAAAAAAAAAAAATAAGTTAGTATTTCCCAGAAAACCCTAGGCGCGTATGAAAGCGTCATGGGCTAAAATCTATAGTAATAGAATAAGTTTCTTCAAAATAATTTTAGCAAATAAAATTGAATTCTAAACAAAAACAGCAATATCATTGTATTCGCTTTCCTTTCATATGAAATCAAATATTCAACAAAAACTTCAAGTCTTACATGTACAATTCTTAGTGATAAAATGAAAAAAACAAAAAAAAATAACCAAGAACACAAGGGGAATAACTCAGCTCATTTGAAAGAAAAGGGAGGTAACTCAAACAAACTTACCTAGAATTTTGCTGATGTTGGAGTTATGCATATCTGGACAAGCTTTAAGGATTTTTCGTCTTTCTTCGCGGGCCCAAACCATGAAGGCGTTCATTGGTCGTTTAATGTGAGGTCGGCCGGGCTCCTGTTTATCTTTGTGAGATCGAATTATCTTCGCACCAAACATTTTACCTGTAAGCAAAGAGTTAAGTTATTTAAAAATAATAAAGCACTTGATTTCAAGTCCATGGCAAACTTGTCATGACAATTCTGGGAGGAAACTAAGTACCTAGCTGAACGAAAGATTGCATTTTTTTTTTCAGGTTGAAAAACAAATATATGCATTTTATTAAACCATGTTTTAACTTGTTGAGTTCAGTAATTGTTATTTGCGCAAAACGCCGCAAATTCTGTATGGTTAAACAACATGCATCGTTAAGTTTCTGCGAACTCACTCTGCAGGTGTTGTACAAAGCTGTTCTGACCTTCATCTGTTTGTAGAGTGTCCTTGACGCCTTGCATCTGTGACAGGTTCGAAAGGGAGTTGGCTGGTGCAGCGTAGATCGGCATATGCATCGGAAACATCGTGTTGGGCAGAGACTGCGCAGCGCTCAACTGACGAGCCAAAACTTCTTGGACAAAGGATTCCTGTAAATAGAAACACATTACTTAGTTGATATGTGTTTTGTGCCACATAATCGGACATGTTGATGTTGTCAGGAAACAAACTAGGATTCCCAAATTATAGTTTATTCGATATGAAAATATTCTGTATCATGCCAAAAAGAAACCAGTGAACTTCTGCCCTTCCAACATTTCTTTGCAAGAAATGTTGATTGATTGATTGTTTGGTGTTTTACGCCGCGCTCAAGATTATTTCACTTATATGGCGGCGTTGCCAGTTTTAGTGTGGGAGGAAACCGGGCTCTGTGCCCGGAGGAAACCCACGACCTTCCGCTGGTAACTGGCAACCATCCCACATAGGTCGTTCGATGCAAGAAATGTAAAAAATATGAGAAATCTTCAATTGACATACCTGTATTTTATCTGCAGGTGAGTGACCTGGTTTTCCGTTGAGGTTTTGCAGATGAGGAACTGTGCCGTTCAAACTGGTGGTATGGTGAGATAATCCAGGCAGGGACATCCCCATAGTTGTATGCACAGGATTGGCCAAGCCAATGTATGGGTTTGTGATGTAAGGCGAGAGAGCGAAAGGGCGGTTTGCCAATAATGTGGAAACATCGGGGGTTACTGCTGAAGGCGTTGCTACTGGGGCACTGGTACTGCTGCTCTTACGGAGATGGTTGCTATGTGCTGGGGGAGGCGAAACAACATGGCCGCCTTTGCGAGAAGAGCTCTGACTGTTATCGTCCAGTGTCTGATGGTTATGTTTGCGTCCTTCAGATGATTTTGGTTTGGTGAGATTAAGCGGCATTTCTCCAAGGCCTGATGGGAAGGTAGGGGTGGGCCAGGCTAGGCCGGGCGTCTGACTGGAGGAACCCATAAGAGGACTTTGCTGTCGAGGGTTGGGAGACGGCAGAGACTTCGGGGACATCTGTCCGTAGGGTGAGGTAGGAAGCTGAGGGGATGTCGACAATGGCCGATGATTGTCGTTCGTCTTGGGAGATGCTGACGGAGATAATTTCAAGGACTGAGCTGGAGCTACTGCAACAACAACAAAGAGAGAATTTGGTCAGCCAACTATTAAATACAAAATACCATAAATTAGCCAAAGGGCAAAAATTTTACTGCATTTTTTATACTGTAATACAAAGTGGCATAACAAACTGAATAAATGTTCACCAAGCCCAAAACAGACCATTTCTGTTTTGGTAAAGGCAAATAAATAGCTGTATTAAACACTTGATTAATGTTGGGAGAAAACGCTCAGAAAAATGGGGGAGTTGATGGGGCATGTGTTTAGTTATGGGGAGATAGTGCTGTGGTTTAGAGCGTGTAAATGGGCTCCTGTTTTGGGCTAATCTAGTGAGTTAAGTAGCGACTCTGAGGGGTGTCCGTCAAGGTGATACCATAACAGTCCCCCTCTTATCAGTTCACCGGCCTTAGTCTAAGGGCTTAGAAGAATTATATCTGGGAGCAGAATACATTTACATGAAATACCATCAGTATTCAGCCAGACATCGGTTATGATAAGGTTTAATATTCACACACTGATATGCCTTGCCAATTCCGATTTTAAGGCTCTCCAAAGCTCTTTATGTATATCGTATGATATGATGCCTGTCTCTCTATTTGGAGAAACGATAAATGGGGACGCTTTGACTTGCAAAATGCGATAGCAAAGTAACTTCGAATAAATTCAACAAACGCATATTGACAATCTCAATATTTCGACAAAGGTATATTTGTCATCTTCAGGAAAATTTGCAAAAGAAACATAAAACATGCTAGGCCTGTATTGCAATGTGACTTAAGTGGGGATCTTAAATCAAGCCATTAAATACAATCAGTTGCCTTAATTCTACTCCGGCCAAAATGACCCGCTCCCCCTCCCATCTCCTTCACATGGTATGAAAGCAGAACAATTGGAAGATGAAAAGTATTTAAACCCAACAATTTACCACATCAGTAGCCTTAAGGGAAAAGTTTTCTGGACCGGAATCCGCTTTACCCTTACCCCTAAATGTGGAACAGATTCCCCCGCAGGACTAACAGTTATTCATTACAATATCAGAGGCAGCCATTGTATACAAAGCAAGACAGGATTTGTTTATAATTGAGAAGCAAAGGCCTGCCCGATATCATACTCTCTCGAACTATCGCTGCTTCACACATGGTGACCAAATTCGCAGGTCATAGAGGCGGTTAGATTGTCTACAGTCTTGAACCAGCTGATGGAGGGGTAACCATCCCCCTAACATGATATGCACACTCAAAGCACTGTCTATTTACACAATTACTCTTTCTCTGATTAGTCTTATATGGGACTGTCAGTTAGCTACCAGGGGTGGAATCCCAGACGATTTATACACCCGTAGACAGAGTCGCCATTTTTATTTACATCGTGTAAAACATAAGACGGCTTGATAACCCAGTGTCTATATAATGCAAACTGTTTCCTGTTATAACTATCAGCCACAAGAAAGAAGCACTGCAGGGCTAATGGAAGATGGCTGATTTTATCAACAGTAAATTAAACTCGGCTTTTCATATCAGGCTCTGAATTTCAAGAAGCAGTGAGCTGAACACGTTTTTAATAAGAATAAAAAGAATACAGCGCTTTCAATATCTTACGGAATGTTATACTTACATCGATTAAGCGATATACATGCACAGTGGGATTATTTAACATTAGTAAGTCTCCACAAGTAAACAAAGTTGAGTTTACTTCATCTTGAAAAAATGCACCCCCCCCCCCCCCCCCCCAAAAAAAAAAAAAAAAAAAAAAAAAAAAAAAAAAAAAAAGTAGCATATATCTAGGGTTTGTTATACATGCACAGTGGGATTATTTAACATTAGTAAGTCTCCACAAATAAACAAAGTTGAGTTTACTTCATCTTGAAAAAAAATCCCCCCCCACCCCCCCCCCCCCCCCCCCCCCCCCCCAAAAAAAAAATTAAAACAAAAAAAAGTAGCATATATCTAGGTTTTGTTAAAAAAATGTTTACTTGTGTATATGTGTTAAAGATTTGGCAAGGTGGGAGAACAGAGATAGGTTCAAGAAGAGAAAAACAAGGATATCAGTTAGAAGTCAGTTTGTTTGGCTAAGCTCTGTGAATAAAGTGTACAGTCATAGATAAATGTGGTGAAAACTGATACAAATGGTTGAGTGAAAAACAAGGCAGTTATAGGAGACATAATACTGACTCGGACTCTGATTAATGCTCTCCCCAAATAGGGCGCCTTTGATCAAAAACCCCTTTGTCTTTATTTGACATATGGAGTGTTGAGTGACAGCTTGACACAAATCATTAGTTGAGTGGCCAGGGTTAGGGTTAGGGTTTCCTTCTGTATTTGCTTTAGTGCTTTCTCTTGTCATAAATTTCCCTTTGGGATGGACAACAAAAGTAGCCAGCCTCTTTGCCACATGTGGAAATGGTTGGGTTTTAATGCCCCAGAGATTGACTCAATGGGCAGAGGGGGTAGTTAGTGGCTGACCATCAAACTACAACAATATGGCCACCCTTCCCAAAGAATGGCCCCCAAGTTAGCCCTAAGCTGCACCCCTACCCTGGCCTTACTTAGATGTGTCAGTTCTTAATGACCGGCTATTTTCTTGGGCATACCAGCACAGTCTGATTATATACATATTGTTTTCATTGAGCTTTAGTACCCCAGCTGTTTAGCAGGCTGTCTTAGTGCCTTGCCCCCTGTCAGCCAATCAAAGTGCTCCATCACATACTAACTGTCATTCCATAGACCTAACAACCAATCACAATACACCAAATTCACACCAACTGTCAAACTGCCATAGTCTTAATAGAACAAACCCTTCACTCAAATCAAATCTAATAAGCCTCCATTTTCTGTTACATTTCTGGTTTCCAATGGAAAACTTCCCCAAAATAAACAATAGGCACTGTGAATAAGGTTTTCTACCACATTTAGTTATATACAGAACTTCATTTTAATTTCTGTTTCATTCTAAAAGTTTTTGTTCAAAATAAACAGGAAAACTGACAGAGAAACAAATTTTCTCTGTGACAACATTTTCTGGCTTCCTCTGCCAGGCTGTAGATCAAGTAATACTAAACTGTACCCTTGTCGTTGAAGTCCCTTTAATATCAAACAAAATCAGCCCAAGTACTAAAATTTGGTTTTCTCATTTCAATCTCAAATTTCAGCATCAAAGAAGCTTTGAAATTAGGTTTATGTCAAACAAAACAGTCATTGTAAGATTTCAAAGAAACATTGCCGACAATTTTTGTGATCTTTAGTTTTAGATTTCTTACAATTTAAAAATTAGGAAAAGAACAGTTGCATCTAAGAATGAACAGGATTTTTTTTTAAATTTTCATTGTCAAAAGAAAAAAGATGGCTGAAGCTAAAAAAAATAATATTTGCATTGAAATCAGAAAAACTTGTTTTCTAAAGAATAATTAATTAATTGAATAACAAAGTTAACTTACAATAGGAAGTCAATGACATTGTGCTGTTTGTAAGTCAACAATAGTTTTACCTATAAATACATGCCTGGCAGTGAAAAAAAAGATATACAGCAATTTCAGAATTCTATTTAAAGGAAAAAATATCCTTATGTTGAGAGTTTAAAACGCTGAACTGCAATGCAAAAATATAAAACAAACTAAGTTCAAACTACAAATATTGTAACTGGGCTCTACAATGAAAATTGAAATCATCCTGATTTTTGCATAATTAAAACTATTGGAAAACCAAAAAACCTTTTTTAGAATTGGTACTATACATAATAAGAATACCCTAATAGTTTTTGCACCGTCCGTTGTTAAAAATAGACATTGCATTCATCAGTGATACAGTAAGTTAGTTTTGCGGACTTACCAAAGAGCTTCCCATGACTGTTGCAGACCCAAGGGGACCTAAAAGTGACATGTGCTCTTAAAAACATGTCTAACCCAATGTCTGACTTCAAGCCATCCGTGTCTATCAGCTTGGATTCAAACCTAAGCCACCTCGGCAAAGTTTAACACACATAAGTTAATCCCCAAACAGACGATCACCTCTATGTACGTTCAAACAGGCGAATCTAGAGGCTGGTTACAATTGACTCGGAAAACATCTTAAGATGCGTGCTTAGTCTCAGCAAGAACCAAACAAAAATCAAACTATCTTCAGGTTAATTTAGTTAAAATGCCAAGCGGCGCTTTGCGTATCCAAGTGAAAACGCCAACGGTTGATATGACACAAACATTGCCTAGCTTGATTAGCCCAACGAGGAAAGGGTATTTTGCGAGCTGCGGTGTTAGCCCCTAGCTTTTCGAGGAGGAAGTCACGTCAGAGGGTAAACCCCTGTGATATCTGCCCGGCTCAGGCTTCAAACGACCCCGCCAACACATCTAACCCTTACACAGTAAAAACACAGGCAGCAGAAAGGAACTTTTCTAGGGGTAAAAATACAAGCTTGTCACAATTCTAGCCATTGTGTGAAACTGTGTCAATGGTAGGCAGCCCACCCCAGGTGCAAATGACACAAAATAGAACTTAAACCTTCAACAAATTCTGTTACTTCTCAAGTCCACTAAATCTACTAAACCCCACTAAGGAATTTGTCTCTTTGAAGTTTTTTCCTTTCTTTTTCAAGTAAACAAGTATGGCAAAACTAAGTCACACGTAAGTTATTTTAACTTCAGCTGAATAAAATAAGAATTTCCTTCATTTTTTTTTTAATTCTTACTCTATGATTTCACTATAGCATTGAATAAAATTTAAAAATTTATTTTGTTTTATTTTAATATTAAAAAAAAAATCTTTTATTTTGGTGTTTTTAAATTTGTTCTTTTTTTTATGGCCACAATCATTTATTTGGAAAGGTATAAAAACATAACCTGATATAGAAATGGAACAGATTTGTCTAAAGAGCTATTGAAAAATCAAATGGATCATTTATAGACTATATCAAAGTGACTAGAACACTAGCGTTACGCATGACTTCACACAATATTAATTCTATAAAGGTGAACCAGTGGACGGCCATTCTCAATATCGATGGTTACCTAGGAGTTATAATAATTATCCATAATCCGATTGAAGTTTGACGGTCAATTCACACACGTCATTCCAACAACAACGCATGACAGAAATATCGCCTAATGCTCATTTATAAAGAGTCAATTAGAGACGCCTATGACCTCGTGAAAAAAGGGACGTTGAGAAAAAATGATTTCAATATCCGGCTAGAGTGAGGGCTGTTTGGGGTCGAGCGTTTAACGCATCAACAGCAGGATACATTGTCGTAGTTCAACAAGTCTAACGACCAAAAGGGTGGCGGCCAGCAGGAAATCAAACAAGCTTCTCCCATCAGCGGGACAATGAAGACAGAAATATTCACGATATTTCTCTCACCATTTTCCCATATCACCGATATGATTCGAACAAACAATGCAATCACACTGCTAACAATATACATGTAGAAACAATTAGGACACGTCAATGTATTTTTTCAATAGTTTCAATGCGTTAAATCAGCTTTTGTTAGCCAATAAAAAATCCATAAACAGCTGTTTTTTTCGCTAATTATATTTAAAGCGGACTCATAAAAACTTTTTTCGATTGGGTTAACATGTTAAGTTTGATCTGAACCTGAAAGCAAGAGATATTGTGTTCATTTCTTTACAAATCGTAAAAATGCTCAATACAAGTTTTGAAAATTTATTTTAAAAGAATAATGAAAAGTTAAACAACATATTTTAAGTCTTCAAAACCTTTTCAAAATTCTATCTGAGATTTCAACAGATCTACATGAAATCCAATGTCGTAAACATGATTATTGAAAATGTAATAATGAAGCTACGGCAAGATTTTAATTAAAAGTTAATTAAGGCCTTCAGTCATTTTTTTGTTACAATTTACACATGGTTGGCAAAAAGTTTGCCACAAATTTTAAGACTAGATCTTTTGATAATTTTAAATGACTAAGAAAATGGAAAGCATAAAATTGCGTAAGAAAACTGAAAAGAAATACAATGGAGACGGGCGTTTTGGGCTTACCTAGGAAAAGAATTTTTAGCAGAATCATGCAATGGTGTGAGTTGATCGTCGTTGTTGTTTAGTGGTTATTCCTTTTGCAAATGGTACACAATCAATGTGGACAGGCCGTTATCAAGAATGAAGTGAGCCAGTGATAATCCAGTCATATTAACAGGCTTTTAATCCCCTTGCTTTGAGAAACCCCCCCTTGTGTGTTCGCTAATGACCCCATCATTGTGCAGTGTGAATTCTAGTGGGTCTTAGACCTACATCTTTTGTCTTTAGCTCTGACAGCCAAGCAGGGAGTCTGGCATATCTTTTGTTTTAAATTTTGAATAGGAGAATTGGTGTTTATTGTCACTTTCTTAACTAACATCACCATCCAGTACCAAGAAATTGTTCCACATAAAGCTTTCACCAACCATATTCAGCAAAATAACACAGTTTAGTTGGCTAAACCATTATAAACACACAACCAATTGATGTTTTAGCTTTAACTGATTAAATTTAAACCTTGGCTACATTATCAAGAAATTCTCACTTTTTGAACTAGTACCATAATCTAACGCAAAGAATTTTGTACAAACAAAGCTGTCATAATCATAATTCTTTGAAAAAACACAGTTTAGATTGATAAACTATTAAAAACACAAACAAATATTTAAAATTAAAAGGATTAAAACGTTTCTTATGTAAAGGCTAGAATCAAAAACAGAAACGAGCAAACAATTGAACATGTTGTTAAATCATGCGCTTCAACAAAAACAAACAAGAGATATATAAATTAAAAAAGATAATTTCATTCTTCCTTCTCAGAATAGGATAGTTATCAGTAATGTGCTTCACAACAGTAAAACAATTATTTTGCATTGTAAACAGTTTTATTAAAGAAAATAAGTCTGCAAAGATTGGATGGGTTCTATGATAGTCCTATGTTTCATATAATTCTCTAGATAATTTCTATACGATACGGTAGAAAAATGTCTGAAAATATCAGGACTGAAACTCATGTAATACTGAAATATCAGGACTGAAACTCATGTAATACTGAAATATCAGGACTGAAACTCATGTAATACTGAAATATCAGGACTGAAACTTGTGTAAAACTGAAATATCAGGACTGAAACTTGTGTAATACTGAAATATCAGGACTGAAACTCATGTAATACTGAAATATCAGGACTGAAACTCATGTAATACTGAAATATCAGGACTGAAACTCATGTAATACTGAAATATCAGGACTGAAACTCATGTAATACTGAAATATCAGGACTGAAACTCATGTAATACTGAATATATCAGGACTGAAACTCATGTAATACTGAAACATCAGGACTGAAACTCATGTAATACTGAAATATCAGGACTGAAACTCATGTAATACTGAAATATCAGGACTGAAACGCATGTACATGTAATACTGAAATATCAGGACTGACACTCATGTAATACTGAAATATCAGGACGGAAACTCATGCAATACTGAAATATCAGGACTGAAACTCATGTAATACTGAAATATCAGGACTGAAACTCATGTAATACTGAAATATCAGGACTGAAACTCATGTAATACTGAAATATCAGGACTGAAACTCATGTAATACTGAAATATATGGACTGAAACTCATGTAATACTGAAATATCAGGACTGAAACTCATGTAATACTGAAATATCAGGACTAAACTCATGTAATACTGAAATATCAGGACTGAAACTCATGTAATACTGAAATATCAGGACTGAAACTCATGTACATGTAATACTGAAATATCAGGACTGACACTCATGTAATATTGAAATATCAGGACTGAAACTCGTGTAAAACTGAAATATCAGGACTGAAACTCATGTAATACTGAAATATCAGGACTGAAACTCATGTAATACTGAATATATCAGGACTGAAACTCATGTAATACTGAAACATCAGGACTGAAACTCATGTAATACTGAAATATCAGGACTGAAACTCATGTAATACTGAAATATCAGGACTGAAACGCATGTACATGTAATACTGAAATATCAGGACTGACACTCATGTAATACTGAAATATCAGGACGGAAACTCATGCAATACTGAAATATCAGGACTGAAACTCATGTAATACTGAAATATCAGGACTGAAACTCATGTAATACTGAAATATCAGGACTGAAACTCATGTAATACTGAAATATCAGGACTGAAACTCATGTAATACTGAAATATATGGACTGAAACTCATGTAATACTGAAATATCAGGACTGAAACTCATGTAATACTGAAATATCAGGACTAAACTCATGTAATACTGAAATATCAGGACTGAAACTCATGTAATACTGAAATATCAGGACTGAAACTCATGTACATGTAATACTGAAATATCAGGACTGACACTCATGTAATATTGAAATATCAGGACTGAAACTCGTGTAAAACTGAAATATCAGGACTGAAACTCATGCAATACTGAAATATCAGGACTGAAACTCATGTAATACTGAAATATCAGGACTGAAACTTATGTAATACCGAAATATCAGGATTGAAACTCATGTAATACTGAAATATCAGGACTGAAACTCATATAATACTGACAAGTTTGGTCGAGGCTGATAGTTTTGTACTGAATCAACTTGTAAGAAGATGTAAAGTAACCCTTCTTGAACTTAGTGGCAACAGATAATACAAAGAAGTTAAGAGTTCAATTGCTTGGCTGATGGTGGAGGCTGAGTGGATGGGGGTAGAGAGGGCAAGTTACTGTAAGACAATAGATGTCAGAGGAGGTACAGCTGGTCTTCAACTAAACAATGTGAGGCAGAAGAACAGCTGAGGTTCTTCACACTTACAGTTTATTCTACAGTTTATGTGTATGTCTTTCAGTGTTAAACAGGATCTGCCTGTCTGAGTTCATCAAGAGTTAACCCCCCCCCTTGATCCCACTTCTGACACCACCAAAATGGCATCAAATAAACACCATTGTCCTGTAATCAGATTTACAATGATAAAGACAAATGAGTGCCAATGGCTTCCACCTAGCTATAGGCCTACATGCAGCTGATGTGTGTTCTTTAAACAGCTAAGTTGAAGGTCCCATATCATTCCCAACTGCTCCATAGCATCAGATGCGTTGTCATCTTGTAAACGTATCAGCAGTTAAAAGATGTCACACTACCTTCAGACATCTTGCTATGAAATTAGCTAACTCTTATTGTAGATCGGTTTACAAAGAAGGGTCCTATCCCCCCCCCCCCCCTTCCTATGGTGTGAAGTTTTTAATGTTGCTAGGTAAAACAATGGTGTTGACTGTGACATCTTACCCCCTCCCCACAGCACCGAGCTCACTCACATTGTCTCACTTGTTATTCTGATTTGCCATCAATACCCCCTCCCCCCACCTTCACAACCCCTAGAGACGAAACCCTAGAGTATAATGTACTTAGTGTTGTTGTAGGTCGACTCTGTTTCTCTTATTCTTGCCAACATTCCAGTTTGTCTTAATAAACTAGATGACATTGTCTGACAATTTGTTATTCTGCGTTTCTTGTATACACATACAATCATGGTGGTATTGTTTGTGGGCCCCCACTGGGCTTGAATCCCCCCTGGGTAGATAGGGAGAGAATGAGCTTGAGAACAATACACACAGCCTACAGGAATCCATGCAAAGGAGAACAATGGCAATCAAACTCTGACCTAAAGTTTATCCAATCTGTGCCATGTTTAGTCAGGTCATTGAATAGACAGTGGAAGACAATCAGTACATGGAGACAAACACAGCTGTGTTGATCAGTGTTCTTCCCAAACCATGAAAGACTAAACCTATTCTCAGAACAATGCTTGCTGATTAATTATCTAGCCAGGTAAATCAAAGACCTTATGTTCACCTGGAAATGGCCTCAACAATGGGCTAATGATCTCCCGGAGAGCTTCACAATGGATCCGGCTGTCATTAACGACAACCTTAATTCTTCCTTGGTCATCGGTTGATAAAGCATATCGAGGAAGGACTATCGTGGCATGACAATCAAGCACTTCATCCCACGATAGTCCTTTGCCATATTTCCATTATTTCTGCACCAATTAATGACACAAGCGACATATCTTTGATGAAAGTCTTCACTTTAATCAGATCAAGAGCTTTCTCGAGTAAAACATGAGTAGTTCATATATTGTTTACTCGACAAGGGCAGATCTATTTTATCCAGACCTTTTTTTAGCCCTTAGTCGAGTCGACACGTTTAAAAGAAATGAAAAGCAGGATGTCTCAATTTTTCATTTTGCCCCAAAGTTGTTATCTAGAGTGACTTACTTTAGTGTCTCAAACATGTAAATTTGACAAAGGTGTTAATTTTAAGGTGTCCCATTCTGACAACATTGTGTCTCAAAAGACGCTGGAACGAAAAACTATGTTCCTATTGCAAATGTTTGAGCAGATGCTATCAAACTTACATTCTTCTTGGGGGTAGAAACAAACGCTAGCGATTGTCTAGAACTATCTTTTGACACTGTCACTTGGTGGGAGTTTGCTCAAGAATTTCAATGTCAAGGGTCAAGTGGTTAAAGAGCTGACGTAAGACATTAGACAAGGAATTACAAGCAGAAGATTTTATCATTTTTTCCCACTTCGCTAAAGTTTTTTTTATTCTTTTCCATCTGAATGGTCCAATCAGTAAACAGAGATAAAAGTCGGAAGAAAGATTTTTTTTAGCTGGTTCTCAAGACAGACAGTTTAAGACGACATAAATTCCCTCTTACAACATCTGATTTGCTAGGTGGAAATAGCATATCTGTTTTATTCACATAAACAGTGGGACGTAAAAAGAAGGTTTTAGAAGCAAAGACAGGCTTTTGGGAGATAAGTTATTCTGTCTGCGGCATCCTGTGGCAGATGAGTTACGTTTAACAGACCGACCAACTTGACCCCTTCTAGAAGACAAGTTTGAATTTAAAGCAAGGAACAATTACTCATTCTATCATCACCGTACAGACAACTAATTCTAACCACTGTCAACCCGATTCCTAACTGTTTACAGAAACTAATGCATGGTGGGTGTTTGGAACTGGGAACAAGGTATCTTGCAAGTTTGCTTGAAGAATGGTGTTTTAGTTAGAATTACAACAATACCAACACTTGTTTAAAGTCATCAACTTCATTTAATTGAAACTATACGAAATAGCTTACATAATAATAGTGAGTGTAGTAGACTAGAAAAATAATTAAAATGCTCGGCCAGAATGGAAATTCTCTGGAAAATGTAAAGCTTAAAGATAGATATAACTAAACGCTTCATTAAAATTGGAAATTAGAATTGGCTGAAGAAGGTCTGCAGAATCTCCTACCATAAGCAAAGTTGATTAACAGATATGATAAGACCGATTTATGACTCGTAGCAGTTGTTCAGGGGGAGGGGGGGGGAGAGAAAAAGAGATGTCTATAACATCAAACGATGACATTCCCCGCTAAAACTGAAGCGAGGTGTAACACAGGAAAGATGAAAGACTCTTTAATGTCTGTAAGAAGCCGTTTTCAAAAATGCCAGCTCCTATCAGGAAAGTTTGCAACTAGAAAAACAAGTTGGGACGGCTGTTTGAGAAAGAAAATCGGGATTAATAGAAGATGAACAAGGAGCTGTGACATGGCCGTAAACAAAACCTTGTGGCAGAAGAAACATGATTAATTTCGAACAAACAACAGTAGACAAACAGTAAAGGCAGGAAATAGAAGTTGATAAATGAAAACAGACTGTGTCAGAGACGGTAACAAATATGGCAGAACTTCTTTAGAGTTATGACATCAGATCCGCCACGGGATAAAAATGCCAAAATAATGTTAACTCAAAACAGAAGGATCCTATTATCTTGGCGGACTCTGTTTTCTTAATACACAAAATCTGCTGGTAGCAAAGTGAAGCAAACTTGGATGGAAGTTAGGGGCAGATAAAAGAGAAAAGTTATTCTTATCTTTTACGGCAGGACGGCAAAGGATCGTTTATCTACCCTGTTTTCCTCGACAACAACCTATTTCAAACAACACATGGTGATTCAATTTTCCAGCCCCATCCACCAACGAGAACAAGCCAGGGGTCAACGAATTTAATTTTCTCGACTGGATCAAACAGTGCATGGTGTTTTTGGAATCGGGTGGCCGCAAACAGTTGCTTTGGTCAGTCAATCACGACTCTGACATCTTATCAGAAAATATGAAACATGTTTAATATCAGCCGGGCAGAGAGATAATCTAGCCAGATATGGTCTCAAGTATCATATGCGAACCGAACCACAATCATTGGGTACTTTTTCTTCCCTGCTTAATACAAAGCATATGGCAGTCAAAGAACTTTAGGACTAATTCTTTAGGACTAATTCTTTAGAGAAATTATCGGCAGACAAAATATTTAGATTTCCTTTAGACATACGATTGTTTGTTATTTTTCTACAGTTTACACCAACACAGTGAAGTCTACTTTGTTTGTGTAAAAAACTAAATAGAGCAGTCAGCAAGATATTATTTCAAAACGATCTACGGCATACACAAAAAACAAAAAATCAAGAGCTTCAAAGAGAATCGCGATAAAAAAATGTCCCCCCCCCCCATTTTTCTTAACAGTCCTCTCAAACTTATTGCAATGATATATTAAGGTATACAAGGGGGATACCCTGTATATTTGCAGATCTTGTTATCCCATGTTATTTACGCAACTTGAATCCATTCCTATTTGTCACTTGTCTAAGTTCTACGAGTGGGTGTAAAGAGGTTTAATTACGAACAAAACCACAGGAAAGTGTCAGTTTGGATGGCGACCTCCTTAAGCACTGAAGTGCCTCACGATGAGACCATAGTTGCCACAGAATGGGCTTCCCAACATAATTTAATTGGCGTAATTCAGCTTGATGTATCACAACCATCAAAAAAATACTAATCAAGCCGTCTTAAGTGAAACAAAAGGGTTCCTTATATTTCAGAAAACAACAGAAAGTTGTTTGCATGTTTTGCATTTGGCGTACAAAAGATTATTTCTTTTATATGAAGAATTTATATTTTAATCTTGTGACTCTTTGTAGATGAAACCTTTTACCTTCAGTGGGTTCCTGGCAATCATTGAATTATTGAATCGCATGCCTGTATTTTATGAGCCCTTACAAATTCAAGAAAGTCTTTTTTTCATTGATCATTCTATAGGAGCTTTCAAGCAGCCCTTAGAGATTACGACAGGACATTAATTGATGATCTGTTGGATTAATTGCCAGGTTTAGTGGGGAGAAAACCGGGCTCATTGTCTGGGGGAAACCCCTGACCATCGGCGAGTACCTGGGAACTCTTCCACATAAAGTGGCCAAATGAAAAATCTACTCAGAAATTTTAAAATTTTTATTTGGTCTGAGTGTGATTTGAGCGTGCGCCACATCGATGGAAACCCTGTGTGGGACTGAGAGACGATCAGTCTAACCCACTGGACCACCGACCCCCGCATGATTTGTTGCGAGTTCATTTTGTAAAGAGTTGATATGATTCATAAATGGCCCTCTGTGTTATACAACAAGCAAAAAAGCTGCAAAAGAGATTCCTGATAATTAAACAATGAGCCATACAGTTGAGCACAGTCTCAAATTTAACTTGGCGTAAATTAAGTATAAACAATTTTTTTTCAGGGGAGAGGGGTAGGGGGAGGGTCGGGACAGCGAGTACAAGAAGTTTTTCTTTCTTCAGAGTGCGACTATGACACTGACATATTACATATGCAATGGGAGCTGTGAGCAACACTACCCCCAAACACACTGTAATCAATATAAATGTATATAAATACAGCCCAACGTTCGTGTATATAAGAACATTTTCAAGGTCAAAGGTCATCGCCAGAAGGTCAAACATTACTCAATAGTCTACATTGTGTAAAAGACAGTGCGTCTGTGAAGAAAGATGTGTTTAGAGACAGAAAACCTAATCTCTAACTGACACTGATTGTGTTAGGTCCTTAATGGAACTCTTTCTACACATGGGGGCGAGGGTTGGGAGGAGAATGAGGGGGTGTGAAAAGGGATGAGTAAGATGAGGGGGAGGGTGAAAATAACATGTAAACAAAAGGTACAGAGAATAAAGGAATACAAAATATTTACATAAACCATAACATTTCAGCAAAAGTCAATTTCCCTCATCACATTTACGGCAGATGACAAAAACAAAAACTTTTCTGACAAATTGAGAAGTTATAATAAAGTTTCCTTTGTTTGTTTGAAGTATTTGTTTCTTGCAAAGTTAGTTGCCAGTCTACAGATAATGAGCCACAATTATTTTGATAGTTTGCACAGTGTCTAAGATTTAAAAAAAAAAGGATGTCATGACAAAAATATTCACAACATCCGATAAGATATTTCAACACAAAATGTGGAACTTTTTGAAAGATTTTGCAAATTTTCAAAGATGCAAAATTAAGGATACACGAGACGATATCACCAATACACAATGTTCTGAAATTCCAGCAGAGCATTAGGAACTTTGCGTCAGATTTGGGGAGCGGAAAATTGAATCTTCAAAGCAATCCTTTGAGTTCCTTGAGGAAAGGAAGTTGAAAGAGCAATGCGAAGGTGTTCTTTTTGATTACAATACCATCCCAAAGAACTCCCCAAAGAATCAGAGGAAGAGTTAAAAGCCTTAAGTCTGAACAAACAGACTGCTATAAACATTGGGCCCCCTGCTTCCTGGCATAGATGGAAAGGCCCCAAGACAAAAGGGATGGCAGAAAAGACAATAGACATCTGGAAAATATAGAAGAGACAAGGGCAAGGGGGGCAGGGATTCTACAATAGTTTCTTCTAAACAGAGCTACAAATAACAGGAAGGCAAGAAATAAGATCTTGATGGTGAAATGGAAAACACATGCCAGAGTTCATTTGGACATCTGTAACCAGATAGAGAACACATTGGTGGACCATTAAAATCTGCAAGTTTCTCTTCAACTAAACCAACACCGCTGTAATGAGTTGTATCAACCTTTGTAATTGGCTCAACTTTCCGAGGAAAAATAGTTTACAAAAAGTCAAAATTAAACTACTCACTTGCCACCTCAAGGAAACAATCGACTGCGTTGCGATACTTTGCCTGTTGTTACACGTAATGATATTTTACGAAACCTTTCTCGATAAAACAAAACAGTTTTATAGCAAAAAGGACATACGTATGGCAAAACATTCACGTAAAAATAAACTAAGAAGATTTATCCATAAGTAAGCGTGGTCTTGATTCGTCGTCTTGATTCAGGTACAAGAAAATTTTAAAAAAAATTAAGATAAAAAATACTGACATTTGGTATTTTTCTTGTAATAAATGATAGAATAAAAGATTGATTTATTTTTACACCTTGAAAACAAAACCTGTTCACAAAAAAATAATATTTGTTTTCAAGGGTTCTAATTACTTGCTTAAGTCAGTCTGGAACCATATGTTTGAGGAGAAATCTGTGAAAGATATAAAAAGCCTTTCTTGGAAAAGATGTTCACAAGTTAGTGGGTGCAAAAAGATGTTCGAATCTCAACAAAGCGTATGTTCTGGCTGATTGTTTTGGAAACAAAACATCTTTGATTCTGAAGGCTACGCCTCAATCTATGGGAATAGTGCAAACAGTTGGCAAACCGTATGGGTTAAACACAACTTTGACGGGTCTTTTCAACTCGGGGCTACTTTCGATGGTTAAGGCAGGTTAAAGATGGTCATTGATCAAATTCTATGTAATTCTTAAGGAACCATGAGTGAACATGACCGAAGACCAACAAAACCTGAATAACAAAAAGCTATTCACAGAGGAAGAATTCCTAGCTGTCCCTAAAATTTTTTGTCTGACCTCCAAGGTCCATCATGAATGTCCTGGAGCAGCAACAATACGCTGATAATTCTGCTGATATTGCTTCCAATTTCCGGTGTCAAACACCAGGGGCAAACACGGCAGAAAGACCAAGGAAAACTTTATAAAGAGACCAATGCCTAATCAAATAGCAAACCATAATTTTGTAAGTTTAGAGTTCGAAGGATGAGGGACTAACTCTAACACACAATGGTGTAATTGGCATGGATTGCCACCAGCAAACACGCCACTTCTTTCCAGAACATACAGGGCATGTATTGTTCAGGCAAAAAAAAGTGCTTCATTTTGAGAGAAAATAATGTTTTGGGACTGAGTAAAAAAAGAGTAGATAGAGGGACTGGCAAATATAAAACAGAGATCAGAAAGCAAACATTAAAAAACGCGAGGATTGTGTATAAATAGCCCGGGTCAAGTACCTTAGATTCTGGTTTAATTGTTTGGGGGAGTTAGAGTTTGTCTGCAAAACTTGTTGTCTACGTTAACTGTGTGTGGTCATTGAAATCCAGGTGACCACACCTGGGAATCTGAGGAATCTGATTAGCCAGGTGTCAAAGTCATTGTCTTTTAAAGTGTGTGAAAAACACATTGTACCTATAGCCTCCCACGCTATCAAAGGTCCTCATTGGAGAAAGTTTTGCCCAAAAGTTCAGCATGTAACAACGGTGAGTTTGTCGATCCCCTTGTAAATATTGACAGGAGCAAACAATAGAGACCTAATTTCCTAAAGGGATACCTCCGAAAGAAGTAGCTCTGCAGGGGCTTGCCAACGTAAAGGAATTTCTAAGTAAGTTTAAGCCCAGTAAACAAGAGCCACGAGGGGGAAGAGTTACAGGCTATAAACTCAGCTTGAAATCTAGTCACTTAACTTAGCTCATCTTATAAATCTAAGACTGAGAATAGAGAAAACCCAACAAAATGTAAGACAAAAATAAACAGAAAACAGTTGGGGCATTATACGCGTTCGGAACCACAGCTTGCCAAAACAAAAACACTTGAATGAAAAAGAAAAAAAAATGTATAGAAGGCCTGGTTTTTTTTACAATCGAATTGGTCAAAGGAGCAATTAACTAGTTGAACACGCATAAGAGAAGAGTTATTTAGTGTGATTCAACTTTATTCTTATTGATCAAAAATATTAACCATGTATAATATAAGAAAATCTCTTGTATAAAAAGTCAAAATAAAAGTTGTGGTTGGCAAAATGACAAAGAGCCAAACTTTTCCAACGCACCCAAATTTTATGAAGTCAAAGTGCCCATTCTAGATTAAGATTTTGGGCTGATGTTTTCATCTTACAAAAGGAGGCTGAGTTGTTGAGCGAATCATCAGGTGTAATCAGAAGAGAGGAAAATGAGAGATGTATCTCGGAGGCTGGATAATATGACAGAACCTGATCTGGATTGTTGCCCTATCCTGCGCCATCTCCTTGATGTATGGACACGGAGAAAGCCCCAGCACAAAGAGGGTTGAGAACAGTAGCTGACTTGAGCAGTAGTTTTCTGTAACTCTAGCCAAACAGCAGGGGGAGGGGGTTCAGGAAATATAACCCTTAATGTTACCAGCTTGAAATTATATATCCATGGGAGATGCTTTAGCCACTCCATGATGTAGATTTAGCCCAGGTCTGTTATATCCTTTTCTCAAGTCAGCCCCCTGTTGGTTTGTATTAACAACATGTGCTTACAATACACTGTGGGTCTTTGGACAATCAGCTTCCTATACCACAATCAGTGATTAATAGTTTCCTAAGCATTTTTCATTATTCTAGCCTGCTTCCTGACAAGATGGTGTTGAATCAATGATTACAACATGTGCAGGCATCCCATAAAACCCCTTATGTTATCTCCACTTTATGGCATACTACAAAGAGAACTGCTCCTTCCAATTCTTTATAGCCAAAAATTTATTTTTGTCTGGATTTAACCAAGGAAAGAAATATAAACCATCTCTTTTCTTTGATCCTCTGATCTGTGTTTGTCTTTCTCTTTGGAAAACTTTGAAATTCAACATAGAAAAACTACATTTTGAAGTGGCATGAGCTGCCAAAATGTTGATATTTTGACGTTAAAACAGAATGTTGAAATTATTTTTTATTTTTCTCAAGGCGTACAATTCAGAAGCTTTTTAGTGCTTCTAGTCTCGAAAATATACGATAAAGTATTCTTTTGAACTAACTTTGGCTGAGAATGAATGAATGGTCTTCCCGGTTATTTAAATTTTGTTTACTTTTCGAACACATTTTCGGTTCGTACAGGCCACATACTGTACGGATTTTCCTCATTCCAAAGCCAATCTATTAGTTTTTGCCTTCAGATGGCCTTCAAAGCCCCTTACTGTCGTGACGATCAGAAATCATGAAAAAAGTGTGAATTTTGGCAGCTCATGCCACTTTAAACGATACTCCAACATATATATTTAGTCTTTTCCCACAAATAAGAAAGTGGCATAGTTCAAGGAAGCAAAATTTGAAATCCATTTTTCACCATGTGTACAAATAAAGATGTAATAAGCAAAAAGACAGATGTGAAGTTTTTTGGGCTGCTGGATTGTTGATGTAGTTGTTTTCATAGACCTCATATATATCGAAGTAGAGATATGCGTCTGGTGGATGTCATATATTCTAAGAAGAAATTCTCATCAGCTGTCCTAGTTGTCTAGTTAAAAACAAGAGTTCCTACTGTGTTATAGTTCTTACTATATCAATATCATTTTTTTCCATCAGATGGGGTATACATTAATAGTTTTTTTTTTCAATTCAAGAAGAGGGAAGTCGGGGCTAAACTCATTTTGTTTCGTGGGTGGTCAAAAAGGATGGTGAAAAACACTGAACGTCTTATTCCTTCCCTGCCACTAATAATATAATCTTACAAAAGACACAACAAAGCTTGCTGTTTCAAGTTTTACATGCAATCTGAACTGAACATTATCTTCCCAGCTGAAAATACTGATCTCGAACGGAAAAATAAATACACTTTCAGTAAATATGGAGAGCTTTAGTAGAAATAATAATTCTATTAATTTATGCTTTATATATTAATTCGAAAGCCAGATTGTTTTTCAAGAATTTGATATGAGAAAAATGTTCAGAAGCTTAATTTTTGGTTTTAACAGGTTTGTTAATTGGAGTTATAAAATCAATCAGCTGGTCATGGGGACATTCTAACTTTTAATTAATTTTAATTAAAAAGTTCACCAGGATTTGCTGAGAATCAAGCGTAGAAATCATAAGGTTATTAAGTACACACAGATTTGAAGAGGAGGTATTTTGGGGTTTAAACAGAGCTGTCAAGTTCATAACCAGTTGGCCTCCATATAATTAGCCAAATAAAAAAGGAGAAAAAACAGAACCTTGCCGCAGTATCTGCCATTTTGACACACAGGAACGAGTGTCTCTGGCAAACTAACGCAAGACGCTTACCCAAACCTGTCACACAAACTTCACACGGATATTCCTCTTTTTTTAATAGAAGCCAGACTGCAAATTTTGAAATCTATCATAAGTAAAATCTCCAAACTTTTTTGGATAAACTTTTAAAAATTCTCTTAGCAGATAACCTTCAGCTGCAATATTGCTTAGTCGCCATCAATTAGTCATTTAGCTTCAAAATCAGACCCAAAACAGCTAAAATTTAAATTTTACATTAGGATTTTTTCAAACCGAGGCATGATCATAAATTAGGGTCCAAGTGAGAAAAAAAACGCTTTAGCTTTCATAATATGACGTTGTCAGAATTTAACATCTGATGGGGTTTTCGGTTATTAGGACCCCAACATAAAATGGCAAAGGACGGAAGTCTGAATTAACCATCCTGTCCAAGTCGGGATGTGTTTTTTCTGTACTTAATACCTTTTCTAATTACTTCCCCTTGTTTTATGGCCGATGGCTTTCCGAGTTTTCTCATTCACACAACATATGGTAGATAATGGTAAAAGTTCATATTGTTTTTTGGTCGGCTTTGAGGGGGCATATGCCTCATTTAACTCCATAGTGAACAATCCGCCTAAAATAACAATCTTTTTCTGACAACTTAGACCACACACTGGCAGAAAATGAGGAAAATAAATGACTTTTGTTTTCTTATATTGCCTCCCTGTAATGCCTTATGTCAGTCAGTGCTTTAGCGACTTGGGACAAAAAAAAGTAGATTCTCCCTCAGTTTCAGAAAAGTTTTTGTTGTTGAAGTGTCATAGAAATTATTGTGTGATTTCCTTATTTTGGGGATTTTTGTTTCAGGAACATTACCGAAATTCTTTTAAGAGTTTTTGGTTGCTCAAAAAGAGAGGCACTTTTTATCGTAATTAAATGTTGCTTGCCTTCTGAGCATGGTCAAAGTTCATCCAACAAATTATCTTATTGTATGACCAGAGGATCGCCTCTTCCCAAAACACAAATTTTATTGGTGCCCGGTTACCATCATTATGCTGATCAATACTTTTTGATTGATTGATTGTTTGGTGTTTTACGCAGCGCTCAAGATTATTTCACTTATATGGCGACGTTGCCAGCTTTATTGTGGGAGGATACCGGGCTCTATGCCCAGAGGAAACCCACGACCTTCCGCTGGTAACTGGCAACCATCCCACATTGGTCGTTCGAGTGAAAACCCAGTCAGAAAATTTTCCAGTTTTTTTAGACTAAGTGGGATTAGAACCCGTGACCCATTGGTGGAATCAATACTTTTTGAAAGAAAATATTAGTAATGGACGAATAGTATTTATGAAAACATGTTTTCCGTTGAAATCTAGTCAAGGGAAGTTGTTGTTGTTGTTAATGACTAATACTCGACTGACCTGCTTGCATGTGATCCTCCGTTTGATTTGGTTCGCCCTGCAATGAGAGAGAGATACAAAACATTAAACATAATTGTCATTTGACATAAAATAAATTTAAAAAGAGGAGACCAATGTGACTTTTTGTTTATAATTTTCTGCAGTAGAATTCCACGAAAATTGAAATCTGACAAGGTTATATTACAAAGAAAGAATTAATTTACGATTGATTTCCTTAAATTTTCACTGTAAGGGATATAACAGGAAAATAACGCAAAACAGATTTTATGTGTTAAAAAACATTAAGGCTGGATTTTAACGATCTGGAAAACCCAAACTAAAACAATGATACCATGGTCCTGTTTCACAAAGCGGCGTATATGTATTTTTTGCGTAACTTTCATACTAACGTATCTCTACAGTATGGGTTGCTATGGCAGTTACATGGTCCAGATCTTTAGATTTCATAAGGAAATATCAACTTATTGGAATTCTTTTGAATTTAAATACTACAAGAATGCTTTAATATGTAGGAATTAATAATTTTAAAACAATGCTATAAAAAGCTTAATAATTTCCATATCTTTTAGACACAGGCCATGCCCAGGACTATTGACTTAACCCTGGAAAACGTACAAAGAGATCAGTGATTATTTCTTACTAGGTCGGTTAAATACTCCGTTACGCAGCCGTGTAATAAATCTAATTATGACAAGTGGGTCGCAGCAATGTCCTTTCTTTGATTGCAGTAGTTTCAAGTAGGGGACAAAGACCAAGTACATACTTGATACAGAGTCGAGAGGAAAATTGATAAATTATCCAGCTTCTTAGAAACTACAAAGGCAAGTTTCGTTTAACGACGACATAGACGTTTCAAAGATGAGCGAAGAGGTAGACATTAGCGCAGTGCTTCGTCAATATACTTCAACAATCACTGTCACGCTTCATTAACATACGGTGCAACGAGACGCAATTAAACTTTCTTTGTGTTGAAAGCCTTAACAGGCAATTAACGAGAGCCCTTATAAAATATCCGTCAACAATTTATTGTCTTTGAATAAATGAAAGTGAAAAGAAACCAGAAATTCAGAGTAGTGATTAAGGGACATTGTCACAAATAAAATAATCGATACTTTTTGTTCATTATTTGGTAACAATCCACAATATAGTGATTCTGAGATGCCGTTGTCAAGATTCAAGACAAAATAGTCCTTCATGGACAAGGACAAAATAGTCCTTCATGGACAAGGACAAAATAGTCCTTCATGGACAAGGACAAAATAGTCCTTCATGGACAAGGACAAAATAGTCCTTCATGGACAAGGACAAAATAGTCCTTCATGGACAAGGACAAAATAGTCCTTCATGGACAAGGACAAAATAGTCCTTCATGGACAAGGACAAAATAGTCCTTCATGGACAAGGACAAAATAGTCCTTCATGGACAAGGACAAAATAGTTTTACTGGTAAGCAAGAGATATCCAAAAGTGTCAATGTACAGGGGCAGTGATAAAAAGTAAAACCAATCTTAAGAAAATGCAAAAATCGTTAAATTGGAAGAGAAATCTTCCAACTCCATGGAAGTCATCGCTCGAAAAGAAAAAACTGTGAAGTCTGACTTGTTTCCAAACTCGACAAATTTTGCATGACAATTCCAGTGGTAGCGATATTCTTGACAGATATCAGAAAGCCTTTCATTAGTCGAAAATGAACAATACTTTTTCAACCAATCCTTCTAATGGGTTATTGAATGGAGATTGAAAGCAGTATGGACTGGACAGAGTATCAAAATGCAAGAGCAGAGAAGAACCTGTCTCGATACACAATTCAACGTAATCTTAACAATGGACTCTGCTGACACACTCTCATGAAATTCCACGACTGTGAGATGCATAGGCACAGAGCGTGTCTTAAACGCGGACAATAAAAGCATTGACTAAGCCTTCACGATGTTTAGCTTCCATTAAAAGAATTCCGAATCTAAGAGAAACTTTCTGGGGATCTTAACAATTTGCTAAATGTGGTCATCGTTCGATTTTATTAACATAATGGGACTTTCAGAAATCCGCCCATTGTTGCCATGGTAATATGAGATCTTTAACTTCTCAACCAAGCATATCAGAGATGTTTTTTAGGGATAATGATTCTTGTTTTTTGTACCAGTTACATAATTATTCACAGAGTTTCTAAGTGGAAGAATCTATAACACCAATGCCTTTTTAAATAGAATAGGATTTTTAACGTTATAAAGCATTTGATTTTAATGCTGAAAGTTCAGAATGTCTAGGACGGGTAAAATTGTGCGGTGGTTGATTGATTGATGGATGGAGACAACCCCCCCCCCCCTCCCACTCCCCCAACACACACACACCGCAACAAAACAAACACACTCAAAAGCCAGGCACATATGGCACCATGTTGGGAAATGAAAATTTCATTCAAATGTTTTTCAACTTTTTTTTTTCAGACTCCATGAGATTAAAAACTACAGAAAAAAAGGTCCATTTAAGACACCGGCTGCACAAATTTTCCGTTGAATCAAAATACATAAATACGTTCTGAAGTCTGAAATAATTTTTTTCAGTCAATCGTTTAATTTTTCAATTTAAAACCATTTTAATTTCCGAAACAGTCTTAAGCTGCTGCCCCTTTAACAGAAGTTTTTATGGAAACTTGAAAATATTCCATAAAGTTTTAACTCGTTCCTATCACAAATCTAAATCCACGAGTTACAAAAAGTGAAACAGAAGGAAAGTTTCAGGGTGGTTCGGACCTGCGGGGAGCGATATCACTCCTGATAAACAACGACAGGACAAAGACGGTGAGCAAAATCCCTGCTGATAAACAATGACAAGACAAAGACTCGTTAGTTTCCAGGGATTGTATTTAGGAAGGTCAAGTATGTTATTACGATGCTGTTCTCTCGGAGCAGCTGTTTGGGCATCTGTTGTGGGAGACACAAGGTCAAGAGGGTTTCTTAATTATCTAGTACTGGACAGTCAGTACCTCCATTATCTACTTCATATACCTTTCTCCTGTTTCTTAATACAATTGGACTTACTTACTTTTGTTAATACATTTAGCCAGCTAACTTAAAGTGGCATGAGCTGCCAAAATTCACACTTTTTTCATAATTTGTGATCGTCACGACAGTAAGAGGCTTTGAAGGCCATCAAAAAACTAAATGTTTAGCGTTGGAATGAGGAAAATCCATACAGTATGTGGCCTGTACGAACCGAAAACGTGTTCGAAAAGTAAACAAAATTTAAATAACTGGGATGACCATTCATTCATTCTAAGCTAAAGTAGTTATTTTAGTTCACAAGGTATTCTCCGAGCTATAAATTAGAAAATATGTACAATGTTTAGAAATTGTAATTCTTGCTTATTTTGGTTAAACTTTTCTAAACATAATTGCAGTAATATATATTCCAAAGTAAGGGAATCCATGCATTAATTGAGGAAATATTGCTGGAGAGGATGAAAGGGTTAATGTGAAGTTATGCCTCAGATAACATACCAAGTATAATCAAGATATTTAACCCTTTTCTTGACCATACTGAAACAGATATGAGCCTTATATGACAATTACATCTGATAACAGAAACTTGGTGTTTGATGACACGAAATCTGTAGGTCATTGCCTATCTATTAGTTCCTTAATATATTCATTGTACACCCTATTCTTAAATTCTAAGCACTGAGTCTCATACCAAGTACCTGATAACAAAATTCCTATGCTGGGCCACTGATAAAATTCGCTGACTAACGACAATTTGAAATGGCAACTAAACTATGTTAATTGTCGGCTTTATGAAATATCTGACCATTATTGTTATCTAAGGCTTATATGCAAATAGCCACAGTATTTTGAATACTAACATGTGTCAAGATACACAAGGCTTTATAGTCAAATATGGTCAAAGTGTGGATAACGTTTATACCACAGCGAGATATGCCCTATACAAGCTTGAATAATAAATAACTGAATACAAATATCTTCTCGACTAAAATAACCATGGAGACAAGTTTCTAATTGTGTTAAAAAGGGGTATATACTCAACCTGCCTACATATATAATGATTATGACTAATACAGAATATAAATTATATAAATTTCTACAAAGGATTATCGTCCACCTTCAACCTGTAGGATAGTTTTCATTGTGAACGGGGTAAAAATGTTTTTCTAAAACTAATAAAATGTTACATTTTAAAACCCACTTTGGATAAAATATTTTTACCTTGTTCTTAAAACCCCAGAATTGGTGTAATTTTCCAATATCTTTATGATAGAAGTCCTATCGTCAGATTCTGTCTTTCTATTCGCAATATTCCAGCTAGTTTGCTTAGTTGACAAGTTCATATCCATTGACAAACTGCCCCATGCTTGTTGATATTTCCTGTTATTTCCTTGTACGCTGGGACCGAAAGCTTAAAGTGGCGTGAGCTGCCAAAATGTTGATATTTTGACGTTAAAACAAAATGTTGAAACTATCAGCTATTTTTCTCAAGACGTATTATTCAGAAGCTTTTTAGTGCTTCTAGTCTCGAAAATGTATGATAAACTATTGTTTTGAACTAACTTTGGCTTAGAATGAATGAATGGTCGTCCCAGTTATTTAAATTTTGTTTACTTTTGAACACGTTTTCGGTTCGTACAGGCAACATACTGTATGGATTCTCCTCATTCTAACGCCAATCATTTAGTTTTTCGATGGCCTTCAAAGCCTCTTACTGCCGTGACGATCAGAAATTATGAAAAAAAGTGTGAATTTTGGCAGCTCATGCCACTTTAAGTGAGCAAAGATTTAACATCCCTTTCACAATTATTTCAGTCTGATCTGGTATTGGTCAAGAATTCTTAATGTTAACCTTGACCAATGAGTCTTGAATCCAACAGGTCTTGCACTTTATGGTAAATTAATAACTTGATCAACCCGTTTCAAATCTACCACAGACCTCTGATTAAGACTTGAACCTTGCGAATATTGGACAAAATTTCTAAATTTTATTGTTAAATTCATAACTTGGTTAATGGGTTTTGAATCTAGAGACCTTGCACTAAGAGTGGGTTAAATATTCCTTGTGGGTACCTACGTTCCTTCAAACACATGTGCCTCTCGTCAAATCAGCAATTTTTTCCAACAACAAAAGCCCTTGCCTTATGTTGCTGTCTATCAAGTAAAAATCTTAAAGGGTGAAACTCTGCAATAATGGGTAGAACAACCTCGACTCTCCGTCATTCCAGAGCTTACGTAATCTCTGCCTACTATCTACACGGGACAAACTTTCATTAACAATCTGCTTGCCCTTACGGAATCTTAACTTTAACATATCAAGCGACTTTGCAGAAAAAACTACCAATGACAAGACAGCAAGATGAATATGGGAGATGTTGATTTAAGGGAAAGACATTAGGCAAAAGGAACATGTCACTGAAGCTGTTTTAAAACATTTTAACATTCAGCATTAAGGCAAACAATCAGCACAACTTAACCACTACTGTTTATTGTTGTCGCATACAAAAACATTTCAAACTCAAACTGCAAATTTTTTCTTCCGTAAAACCACCTGCCTTTGAGAAGAAACAAGCCGCATGGAATCCTTCAATCTGCTTGGGACGTGTTTAGCTACAAGGGATGGCGTCAAACAGCATAGCAGGTTCCCCCTGTCAAATTCAACAATCGCTCCCAGTCAGGAATTTTCAAATCTGTTTGGCCGGGTTTTGGAGTCGGCTTAACAACATTAGGGCTCTGGGATTTACAGTGTTTTTGAAGCGCGTGGCTTTAGCCGCAAACAAATATTTCCACAAAAGAAAATTCTGCCACTACTGATACTTTCAATTTTCAACTCTTCATATATATGCCCCCATATGTTATTATCGTTTTTCTTTTTCTTACAATGTTTTCCCGCTAAAACTAATACTGTACAGTAAAGGGGCCTCGGTGGGTCAGTCTACATGTACTAGAGTGATAGTAACCACAAGATGGTTCTGAGCTAACAACAGATTGATTGAAGTTTTACACCAACTTCCCTGGTAACAATAGAAGGTTTCAGTCTTTTGTCCCATCCCTTTCAGTTATCGTGGGGTCCAATTTCCCAAAATGACGTAGAGTAAATTTTAACTTAACTGTAAAAGAAATACATACTGAAGAGAGAGAAATTTTGCTGTAAGTAAGACAGTTACGTACAAACATGTCTATACCTTTTCGGAGAAAGGCTCAGGTTTTGTTAATAATTAGTGAAATAATCTTGAGTATGGCGCAAAATACAATGCTATCAATCCACAATTTTTCCACACTTCCTTTAGCTTACATTCCTTAAGGCATTTTAACCGCCTCTTTAACTATGGAGAAAATATGATAAGATCCCATGACATGGCACCTGTGTGCTGGAGATGTAACCTTAATTACCATTGGCAGACAGGGATTATCAAGGAGCCAATGGCTAAAGGTTTTACATTTCAATTGACAGAAGTAATTATGGAGATTTGGCCCCTAGAGATTATAAAGTCACTGTAGAAAATAACGGTAATTGAAAAATAAGGACTCTTTAACCCTTTGTTATGTTAGCACCCTAGAAATATAAAAAAAAAAAAGATAATAAATAATTTTCATAAACTGTAAAAGAACATACTTGTTCTGCTGCAGCTTTGCTTGTAAATAAAAATGAGGTCTTGTATTTTTCAGATTTTTTCTAAATATCTTTGGAAACAAATATCAGTCAACTGTTGCTTTTGTTAAAGATTTTTTTTTTAGAAACCCTAAGAGAAGCAAACTCAACAAGCCTCTCAAAAAAAAACAAAACAAACTTACAATGACCCACAACAGAAAAAGACAAAATTGGAAAATATAAAAAATATATTCTATAAACTTATTTAAATACCAGAGACTTTCCCAGGCTATAAACAGGGATATTTATTTTCGTATCTTGCCAACACTACAAGTTACTCTCTAGTAAAAGGAGGGTTGAATGTATTTTCTTTGGACACCTGCCCGCGTCTAACAACCCCACAGAGAGGGAATGCTATCTCAATTAAGTGGGCTGTCATAACTCACAAACCATTGTAGTTTGACGAACTTTGAAAAAAATTCGGTTGATATGGAAAAAATAATTATATCTGATACGAAAACAAACGTTGGTAATGGAATGGTCGATCGTGATAATTATCTGTCGTAAAGAGCGAAGACTTGTGGCGGAGATTTTGGCATATCTTGGATTACTACTCTACTCAGCTGTCTGTTTAGAGATATCAAAACCAGCGCAGCTAATGAAAATTTCAACATTTTGCAGACGGGAAAACATTTTGAAAGGTGCTAGAAAAAAATAATAGATTTATAAAGACCAAAAATTAACGCAAAAGAAAATATGCCATGCCCTAATGAAGAAAAAAAACCCCAGACTTTAACAGAAAGGAAATACTATCTATAGAGAAATGTACAGACATGACACAAAAATGACAAATATTTCCGACAATCCAAGCTAAATAAAAAATCTCTTACCTACATATGAAAGAAATTTACGAATGAATAGATTTCTAAAGGTTACAAACACACTTATGTCTGAGGAATTAATAAAAAAATTCAACGCATTTCGGTGGACCAATTGAAGTGTTAATTTTTATAGAAGCTTCTGGAAATATTTTCAGCGTGACAAATGTAGACGTAACACGATGCACTGAATTGTCCACTTGACATGTCTCAACCTTCGTAATACGTTCATTAACACCTCTTAACAGCAACGACCAAGTCATATTTCAGGTCTAATGTCATAATGTGATATCTAAATAGTAGATTTCTTAATCATTTTGTGTTTTTAACTATTTTTTTTTAAATACAGAATTTTGGAAATATTTTAGTCAAGCTTTTATGAAGAATTTTACAATAAACATTTTTTAAATTTTCAAGTAAAGGAGAAATTGATTCCAGACATTCTAAAGTGATTTGTCAGCGTGAAAATAGTTGAAGGTTAAAACAGCAATGGTGACAAGGTTAAATAATGGAAATTAGCTTCCTTACTGAAAGACGTGTTCGTTATGTCACATGATAGCTGATCACAGCAACGACACTAACCAAAAAAACCGCTCCCCCCCCCCCCCCAAAAAAAAAAAAAGACAAAATTTCTAGACAACCAGAGAGAAAACCTTTCAGATACAACTTAGAAAAGGACTACACAGTTCTGAGAAAAAAGGACTCCAAAGTTCTGAGAAAAAAAGGACTACAAAGTTCTGAGAAAAAAACGACTTGAACTTTTGATAAAAAGGGGAAAAAAAGAATCTTACCGTTTGTTTATGTAGACTTTGTTGAATGCTCTGCAGATGAGCGATAAGAGCACCAAGTTTCTTATCCTTGTCACGTACACTAAGTTCGTCGGCGTTGAGCACAGCCTGAACGCCCTCCATCATATTCGTTTCGGGAACAGGGGCTGTAGTACCCAAATGATTTCTGGCCAAGTTCGTTAAGTGTTCGGTTTCCTGCATATCTTTAGCAGCTAGTTTTCGCAGCACACTTTCCATAGACTTTCGTTGCAGCCCAAAGTTGGGCTTTGTTGTGGAGGTTATATGATTATTATTATTATTGATATTGGGAAAGTTGCCGTTCTCAAACTGGTGATAGTTGGAAATGAGACCGTTGTTGTTGCAGTGGTTATTATGAATATCGTTATCGGAGTCGGATCCGGAGTCTTGTTTCACACCCTGTAAAATGCGTTGCTTCTTGCTCCGTGGACGGTCGCTTCGTGGACTTCCTGTTGTGGAGTCCGAGTCGTGGGAATCCGACTTATTTGTCTTCGTTACAATTCGTAGGGGAATCTGTGAATCACTGTCAGCGTCACTCTCACTGTTTTCCCCGTCTAGTTTATTATGTAGGTTGTTTCGCTCGAAACCGAGTTCGTCTTTTGTCAGCTTTGTTGGTGTGTTTTTCCGCTTAGAAGACATATCCCTGGAAGGAAACAAAAGGTAAATAGTGAGTTATCGGTCCAGTGAAGCTAGCTTGATTAATAATACATAATTGATAAGCATGGGATGAAACTAGTGTTTGCACCTTTAACAATGCCACTTGAAGTCGTCCATACTTACTGATACCCCGGAGGCTTCAGACCCTCACAGGTAAAACGAAGCTTTTTTAGGTTGCCATGACAATATGGGTGAGAAGACAATAAGGGCAAATAAGACACTTTTCAAAGCTTTGTTTTGAGGGTGAACTATTCAGTAGAAAGCTGTTGTAAAATAAATAATAGGTGCTATATAGAATTAGGGCGGTCTTTGTCGGGTGCAGACAATGCGCCGGGAGAAAACAACTTCAAAAGATCATCTAAAATGCATGGTTAGAACAATGGGTCAGAAAGGACAATAGGGAAAAGATTTCAATAGGACAAAAAACGCGGTGTCATCCCATATTAATTATCTAGACTCTGTTAGCAGCAGAAGAAAACTGATCAGATTTTTCAATCCGGTTGCGTAGAATTTCCCGCCTCTATGATTCCTGATCCGTTTTCCAATCAGGCAAAGCTGCCAATAGAGGGCGTATCAATAGTCAAGGTGATTTCAACGTGTCAATGAAGCCGATAAGCCATCCAAACACGACAACCTTTTCTCAAACCCCAATCCATTATTGATGAGCGACCGATGAAACAAAAGAATCAGATCAGGGGTGAATGGGGGACAATTCCCCGTAGGCAAAAGGTTACCTGCAGAAAATAGGCTTTAGGAGTCCGGTAAAACAAAACCCATCAAATACCTTCAATTATTGATGTACTTATCAATGCAGATAAACACCAACTATTTCGATATCTATAAGTTTTAAGGCATATTTTTTGTAATCTGTTAGTAAATCTCTATATCCAGGCAAATCCTTTCGGCATTTTTTTTTTGTCGAGGAATTTATTAAGTAAACTAGGATTAATAAAAAACGAGAAAATGAATCCATAAAATTTTGCTTATGGTCCTTATGGTCAAACTGACCAAATATTAGATAAAATTGAGTTAAATTCTGCTGTAATCGTAACCTAGAGGTCTTGATAAAAATAACCAATACATTGAAATAGTCAATAAAATCAGACAGTGGATTTGGGATAATGGTCATATATGGTACAACCAATCAGGTATAGCAAATTGTTACGGTTGAATGACCATGGCCTGAAAACGCCCAAATTTCTGAGCAGTTCTTGTCAAATACATGATCAATAGATTGTTTATGCATTGTATCATAAACAATATAGGTGCTTAAGCTGCTATAGGTTTTCACAATACAGTGCCCTTGTTCTCCGTCAGGTATTTTCACACCCAGGCTTCATTCGGGTCTAAGTAGCGAACTGAATATTTATTGACCTAAGCACAATGTGTGCTTCAGACAAAAGGTATTTGTATGCGAAGAAGGTAGTTGACGGACAAAAGAACGAGTGTATAGGACGATGGGAATGGCCACCTCAGGTAGTAGGTAAAAGGTAATTAATTAATATTAATAATGGCATTTCAATAATGGGGGCTGATCAATCAAGCATGCATTATTGAAGGAAATAAAATAACACAGGGTCAACTCTCAGCAATTTGTACAATGAATATTTATCATACAAAATGGATAAAAGCTATCTGCTTATTATCAACAAATTTTGGTGTGTTAAAATTCTTTTTATAAAAGCAGTTCACTATATATGCACAAATTTCTTATTAAAAAAAAAAGCTTCCCTCCCCCCCCCAAAAAAAAATACAAAAAAAACATGGTAACAATGAATACGCAAAATTGAGTGGCATGAATGGTTAGGGGGGTTAAGAACTTCATCTACATGTCTAAACTTTCTCCAAAAGCCAAATTGCTATCCAGAAAAAGTGCTGCAAAGGCCATTTAGCTTCAACAAATGATATCAACCTATTTTTAAATAAGTGAATGGCTGACATTTAAAGTGGCATGGGCTGCCAAAATTCACACTTTTTTCATAATTTCTGATCGTCACCACAGTAAGATGCTTTGAAGGCCATTGAAAAACTAAACGATTGGCCTTAAGGTACCCTTTTGGAGTATTCTTGAAAATTAAAAAAATGTAACCTAACTGAATTGTACACTTGAGTTGCAGACTGTTATGGAACGTAAAGAATAGAAATAAAGACAAATAAAATTGACCATACAAAGGAACGACATGGGAATAAAAGCTGTATTTTGGTGTCCACTATAAAGCGATTAGATCTGTCAAGTCGATTTTGTCAGTCGCTTGTCACAAAATACTTTCCCTCTCTCGTAGGACAGTTGTTCAGCTCCTAGGGGGCTTACGACAATGATAAAATCTCAAACATAACCTTCTTCTTGTCATTTTCTCTTTCTTTTGTTAAACCGCCCATTAACTTGTCACATGACATCAAGTTCAACTCATCCGAGAGAAAGGGTTTATAAACAACTCGGATCTCCCAAAACGTTTTTTATATAACACAGCCAAAAATGGAACGAATTAAAATGACCGTAAATTGTTGGGATATCATCATATCTACATGTAACTTTCTACACAGAAAATTCCGTGCATAAGTGACAGGAGTAAAAAGTCGAGAGGAAATATAAACATATTTAAAAAAATTTATTTCTATTGTTTATATCAACTGCATATTAAAGTTTTTTTTCTCGATTAAACTTTTTTCTAAATTAGCAGCTCATGCAGCTTCAAAAGTTAAGAAAAGAAAAGAATATTAATGCCTGTTTTCTGAAGGCTATAAAAGAAAATAATATTACTGCCTGTTTTCTGAAGGCTTTAAAAGAAAAGAATATTAATGCCTGTTTTCTGAATGCTATAAAAGAAAAATTCTATCTGACATGAAAATAAAATAAATCCAGGATATGGTCTGGGCAATGCAACCATTGTGACTTAAAATGACCTCAGCTAGTAGGCACTGGCTAAAAAACAGATTAACTGGTTGTCACCATAGAAGGTAAATATTTAATGGTGGACTGACACTTCAGACAGCTTTCTCCCCAGTTTTGTGTATGAAGATGGTAAATAGCCCGACTCAGTCCATCCAGAGCAAGAAAAAGGCCGGTAGGGATAAATATCAACTACTTAGCTGATAAAAACGACAATCATTTATTTATCTCGCATCAATATACCAAGTACGATCTACATTTGCCAGATCAAATTATAAACGTGAGCTTGAAAAACATACTGTATACTTTTTTTTTCGAGATAATTCAAGCCAGTCAAAAAAAAAAAATAATAGACTGGTGCGGTCAAATGAAAAATGACGAAATATTGTGATATATATTTTTTAAAATACTGTCGGCCAGACACAGCATTATTAACAAGAATGATTTTTTTATTATTTATGAACACTAAAACACACGGGTACAGGGAAAATCTTCTTCTGATGTATTTATTTATATTTAAGAACATTAAAACACACGAGCAAAGGGAAAAATCTTCTAGACTAAAATAACCATGGAGACAAGTTTCTTATTGTGTTAAAAAAGGGGTATTCTGACATATCTGAGAAAAACTTAAATCGTTTTTAACAAAAGTGAACAAGATTTGTGGGGAGCTTTGCCACAGGTTTGGTAACACAGTTGGTTAAGTGAGTGAGTGATTTGGGTTTTATGTCCTGCTCAACAGTATTTCAGTTATACAGTTGGTTAAGAGAGTGAGTGATTTGGGTTTTACGTCCTGCTCAACAGTATTTCAGTTATACAGTTGGTTAAGTGAGTGAGTGATTTGGGTTTTACGTCCTGCTCAACAGTATTTCAGTTATACAGTTGGTTAAGAGAGTGAGTGATTTGGGTTTTACGTCCTGCTCAACAGTATTTCAGTAACACAGTTGGTTAAGTGAGTGAGTGATTTGGGTTTTACGTCCTGCTCAACAGTATTTCAGTTATACAGTTGGTTAAGAGAGGAAAGGCACATCGCCTAAGAGAAAAGATAAGCAAATTAGGGTGTTGTATGAAACAGGGTTAACGGCTGCCAAATCTAAAGGATATCAAGCGAGACGAATTCCTACACTAAACACACCTACACATTCTAAATCTGGGGATATCATCAAAATAGTTTCTTTTAGATAAAATTATTGATGAGATATGGTTTGAAAATTTGAAGACTTTTTGAAGTCGTAATTTGTGGCAGATTGAGAGAAAATTATTGATGAGATATGGTTTTAAAATTTGAAGACTTTGGTCGTAATTTGTGGTGGATTAAGAGAAAATTATTGATGAGATATGGGTTCGAGAATATATTCTTAAGCATGTAGCTGATATTGAGAAAGAAAGGACTGCTACTGGCAATAAAGCATGCAGGAATTAAACGGGTACAGTTAATATTAAAAACAATTCTGAACTTAGTAGACACATCTCTTAATTATCAAGAAAAAAGTATAAAGTAAGCAATGTGTAATCACTGGGAAGAGGTTGGGGGCTGGAGAGACAAAACTTGTTTCATTCTAGATTGGTTAAATACAAACAATGGTTGTTTCATTCCCTACTACAACCAATTTCCTCCAGCGCTGGATCTAGAACTTGTTTCCTCTAGCACTGAGGTTACCCCCTCCACCACCAATAATTCCAGCAGTGAGGCTAGTAATTGCAAAATCATCTTAATTAAATTGTAAAAGAACAACCATTCCAACTCTTTCGCAAAGGAAGAAACTATGTTCCACTTGACTGAACGTAGTCTTACAATCAGCAGATGATCCGTGAAAATACTTCTATGTCAAACTTACTCAAATTCACCAAGGAGATAGACCACTAAGAGAATTCCAGAAATTCCAAATGTAGCCGGCAAGTGTTAAGTTCAAGACAAATATTCGAGAGACAAAGAAAGGAAATCAAAGCCTATTAACATATCGAGCAACTGATGACACAAAGTTAAAGTGAAACTACACATCACTGAAAATATCCACGATCAGGAAGTCTTGAATCTTCAGAATTTTCAATCTTTTTTTCTCTTCTCAAATATGCTCTTTTTATGAAGATGCTTTAACTGTTGATTAAAAGTTTATTGTGGATGGCCACATAGAAAAACAAACCATAAAGCATACAGCGCAGAATATTATTTTAGAGACCAAAGTTTTTGTTTTCAGTGTCAACATAGGTCTAGGGGTGAGACAGGGTTACTCTATAGGCCCCTGTCATATTGAATTAAAGCAGTCATTGTGAACTCTGATAAAGAGGTAGTTAACCCATCAGCACAAGACATCCTCTTGATATAAAACAATCCCTTCCTTTAGATAACCAATCAGATGTTCTTGTGACTCTTGATAACCTCTCCTTAGCCAATCACATCCTCTAACTGCTTTTTACGGCCCACTTATAAAGCTTCTGTATCTACCCTACTGATCAAGTAGGAGAGATACATATAGAAAAAAAAAGCGACACCACTTTCACTGATTTCGTGATCAATTTAAATATATCAAAAATAAAAAAAGTTGAATAATATTCTTGTAAAAAAAATGTATGAAAACCAAAAACACTATTTTATAATTATAAACTTAGAATGCAGCAACGTTTTTCTCACAAAATATTTCTGAGCCACAATCTTCTGATGTAAAGAAATATTTTTTTTACAAACTTTTTTTAAAAAAAAGTGTGTCAAATTGTCAAAAACATAATGTCATATTGGCTCCTTCTTTTAATCTTTCAGGATAATATGTTGCAGAATAAACATTTCTAATTAATGCGAACATGGCAAATATTCTTATCTGAGGAAATGTACACATAGAAAAAGGTTTTCAACCAAGGTCAACATGAAAAATACATTTATCAATTTCAATGTCGGTTGAAAGGAAGTTGAATTAATTAAAAGCAGTTTAATTTTGTAATTGTATTAGGAGCTTTTCTTTGATCTATCATCATTTATCGAATAGTCATTAACTATGAACAAAATGTATCGATCAGAACAAAAAGTAACACAAAATGCTTTGAATTTTATAAAGGGTTTCCAAGTTAGTTGTGAATAAATTGAATGTTACTTAGCTCAATGGGTCTATTATTTTCTTTTCTTCTATTACCCAAGACTAATTTGGACCATATGTGATTTTCACTAAACAAAGAGACTTAGTTACTTTGAAATGCTCTCATTGGTCAAGGATTAAATGAAGCAAAAGAAAGCCCCCCCCCCCCTTCCCCCCACCTTCCAAATCCCTTACCCCCAAAACCTTCATTCACATTAATTGAACTTCAATTTGGTAATAGGAAAATCTATTATTTACAAATATAAAGGAAGAAAGACACATGATGGGGAAAGAATATTTTCCCATTTCTAGCAAATGAAAATTGGTTAGTTAGGCCAAAATGTTCTAGATGAAAAACTTTATAAATTGACTAAAAAATCTTCCCAAGAACCAAAGTAAATTTAAAGAACAACTTGACTATTAAAAGATATTACTGGCAAATTGACCATAAGTTCAAATTTTATGAGACTAAATATCATCCAAGATATGATTCTCAAATACCAGAGACATACTATAAAAAAAATCTGGTAAATTTTTAAAGACTTCAGTGGAAAAAAAAACCCTAAGCAAAATACATGTCCTTTCTATCAGAAATACTATTCAACCATCTCTTTCAACATAAGCAATGAGAATGTGTTCACTTGGGTTCATTTTCAACAATTTATTTACTCTAGCAGCATCAAAAAATTCCGCGTCTGCAATCCTTAAATTCTGCAAGCAGTGGTTTAGGTAAGCCTAAAGTGGAAAAAAATGGGGCAAACTAAAGTAAAAAAAGAAGCAAGGCAGTTTAGCTTGTAGCTAGTAAAAGTCACATAGTTCACAATGTATACATACCAGACTACCAGATTCCAACTCGACTCTCAAAGAAATAGAAAGTTAAAACTTTTCGCTACGCCAAAGCGGTTTGCTAATCCAAGACGGCAGACCTTTGAGGGGAGTTTCAAGAAATTTCTGCAACAAGTCAGTCCAAGAGAGTCGGAACTCTGAAAAAATCTTTTTTAAATTTTTTACAGAGTGCTGGAATTATAATCAAATAGTCTTGGGTCCATTGTTTTCCCAATGTTGAGTTGAAGAACTGAGAGAAAAGACTACAGGCGTCAACGAGTACAGTCCTAAACCAAAGATTCCAATGACCAAAGTTTAAGAAAACTTTAAGTAGAGCGTCTGAAGGATGAAGTAGAGTATTCTGATGTGGGATGAAGACTGAGGCAGGCACAGAAACAAGAATACACAATACGAACAGTAGCTCTATTACACTGCTATATACTGGGTGCAGCGTAAGGGGAGAGAGGGTCCCTGGGTGGGGGACAACCAGCTTACATACAATGCTACTAAGCTAGCTTCTCTCAGTCACTAACTGATGATGGACTGCGGCACAATGGCTATAGATCTAAACTCCAGTCAACAGATGAACTGGGCATCTGTGTTTGTCCAGTGCCAGACTACAATAAGAAGAGTCTCATTAAGGAACGGCTGACCAGCAAGTAGAGTTTAAAGAACTTCCTAACACCAAGGGAGAGTGAGCACTGAATTACTGACAGCGCACCCAGAAAAAAATGTTATTCATACTGCTTATTAAAACAAAGAGAATGAGTGGCAAGGCAAGATGGGGTTTACAATTACACTATGGCATATTCTAAACCTTCAAACAGATGTGGAAAACAGAGGGAAAGTAAATCCTGCTGTTGTTTTCTACCTTCGATGAACTCCACCTTTGTTATATCTTCATTTCCTTCTCCAATTTAAAACTACCAACATTGAAAAACTATTTACGCTGAAAAGCTACCTCATTGCTTTTGGCTCTACAAATGTGCTTAAACGTTTAAACCGATTTGATCACTTCTCAGAAAAAATTGGAGCTTTTTATGAATGGTTTCTTTTCTTCCACTCGGTTCTTTTGTTCCAATGGGTTCTTTTCTTCCGATGGGTTCTTTTCTTTCGAAGGGGTTATTTTCTTCCAATGGGGTTATTTTCTTCCAATAGGTTATTTTCTTCCAATGGTTTTTTTTTTTCTTCCAATGGGTTCTTTTCTTCTAATGGGTTCTTTTCTTCCAATGGGTTCTCTTTTAATGGGCTTTCACCCAATCAATGTTGACGAATGGTTTAACATTTGAACTGATTTAACCCTCCTTACCCATTTGTTGAAATGGTCCATTTTCTCAAATTTAAATCTTGTTAAAGTCATCAAGTACATCCCGTTTCTGATCAGTATTTAAATATATGGCAAGGGGGAATAACTGCTTTGTGGCTTGTTTGTTCATCTCAGAAAAAAAAAGAAATAATGCAGCCCTTGACCACAACTTTGAACAGAATATTACTGTTGGGCCGTTTGTTCGAACAATTCCAGTTTTAAGTCGGTAAAAAAACAAAAGCACTTCCAGATAAAGGGTCGTTTGTGGCAAGAATCAAAATCAATAGCTGAACAAATAGGTAATTTTTTGTGCAGCCTTTCTGTCAGTGCGTGTCAGCATCTTAGGGAATAAGAAGTTTACTTCACCCGTTCCCATCAATATATTGACGCGGTACTGATAGCATTGTAATGTGGGAGGAAATTGTTGGATAAAGCCGAACCCCTGTCAATTATAGATTATCACACTGTTTCGGGGCTTCAAGAACCACTTTATAGCTTCATAGCGCACAACAACATAGACTCCTTGTATTTTTTGTCCCGAGCTGCGAAAAGTTTGATATTAGCTTGTTAATTTTTTTTTTGAGAAAGATACATGTAGTGTTTTAACATTTTTGATGCTAGCAGTCCAAGAACAGAAGATTAAAAGAATTTGCCTGACGATAAAATTAAATACCTTTTTTTATCTTTTAATTTACAACAATTAACCAGTGTCATACAAGAAATTCAATGAAAATGGTTACACAATTTTTAATTCTTCGCTTAGTTGTTTTTCTTTTCTAAAACAAACAAGATATACTCTACTAACAAACTAAACTGTGTATTCAGGATTTGCAGGTTATTAAATGTTTTCATAGGATAGACACAGCTGAATATTCCAGGGATGAAAATCACAAAAAAAAGGCGGAGTTAACTTATCTACTTATATCAACTTACCCTGATAGGTCAACTGGGTATAAATTGGGAGGGGCTTAACAAAAAGGTGTGGCTTCCATTACCACGACAACCATTCTAGAACATCTTCTGCTGCCTGCCCCCCACTGACCCCATATGGCATCAAGATGTTATTGTGAAACAGGTGATGTAGGCAAAAAAACTGAAGCTCTATCAGAAATCATTCTTACAGGGTTTCAAAAGCCATTAGCGAAGTGAAAAAACAAAACAGGGGTTGCCCAAACACACCTGTGCGAGGAGAGGGATTAGCACCCACTTTTACCTGTCGTATTTCTTAATTAGTGAGACGAATCTGACCTTTATTCTTCATGACTTTTGTATTGTTACAGAGGACAACAGTGAAATTCAACAAAGGAGGGCAATTTGAAAAACGAAAAATAGAAAAGTCCTTGTCAAAAACGTTACAATTCATGATGGTTTTTTTCTTACGGAAAAGACTTTAAATACTACAAAAGCTACTTAGAACATAGAAAAATGATTTGTAATTTCTGAATTATTCTTAAATTGAACTTTTTGAGTTAAATTTTATGGTTTGATACCTTATTAGAGCTTCTGGCGCGAACATTTCTTGTCAACTTTTTAATAAAATCCATTTTGGGTTAATTTTAAAGTTACATTTCTAAAGATCGAAAGATTTTACATTTACCTTAAAATAGAGTTTAACTTTAAGGAAAAGCAGAATTTTGGTAAATTACCGACTTGTGCATGTTGCATCTGTCAATAAAACATGCATGCCCGGAGTTTGTTCAGGTGCTATGAGATGATAATCTTTGTCTGACAGGAGGCCAAATTCCGCAGCATTGTTTTACAAAGACTCTATAAATACCAGCAGGATACTCAAAAAAAAGTATGACTTTTGAAAACAATCTTCTCAAAGAAAAGTGCTTTGGTGAGCTTGATACCCGGTGACGGAAAACTAGCTGTAACTTTAAACATGTGTATCTGTTTTTGTGTCAGTTTTAGCCACTTTTACTGTTAAGTTTTTTGTTAGCTTAATTCACCAACGAGCTTATTTAAAACCCTGGAAAACTTATACCTGTATACCGCTAAAATAAACTGAACAAATATTCCCCAGAAAAACTGAAGATGGAGGCCATATGTAGAAGTAGAACCTTTTTAACACACATGTGTACAACCTGGCGTCAGAAAAAAAACCCCATCAAATCCATAACGGATTGAATAACAGTAAAGCTGTGAAGTTAAACAAAACATGTGCTTTGTTTTTTTATTTTGAGAGAAGACACTCGTTATACTGTATCAGCATCATTTCTTTGGGAACCAAAATTCACAATTTTCACAAGATGGCAAAAAAAGAAAACATTTTGAAGAATTAGAAAACTAAATTCACAATTTTCACAAGATGGAAAAAAAAAATGTGAAGAATTAGAAAATTTACTTTTTTAAAAAATAAAGAAAAAAATGCTGAATATAAGTAAAGTAATTATTTAATTATGATGCGCAAGGAGTTGAACCAATTCAATCCTTTGAAAAAACAGCGAATTCCCCCCAAGGCCAAAGGTGAATAGCACTAGATTTGTTAGCTCTGTTAGTTATTGTAAGGGAATGTAAAGCAAATGTGGTAGTCAAGACTTGCCCTCTCGGGTTACTGGGGGTGGGGGCATTTATACAGACCATATGTCATTGTATGGCCAGGGCAAGCACCTGATTACCTACAATGGGCTGCTGGTTCTAATCTGACTCCATCTAAAATGACAGTTCTTACATAATCAGGTTTACTTTATTCTCATTGATTGATTGTCTAATGTTTAAGGCCTTGCCGTTAATGGAGACAGGTTTGTACCCTATAGGGTAGCCCCTGATCGTTCAACCCAACAATCACATCACATGTGATCAAACAAGTGACAAGCCATTTTCTCCCATGTTAAAAAATATATAAAAACAGAAGGGGTATTCGTAAATAAAGACAAAAACATGAACGAAGCGGGATTCCAGACTCGAAAAAAATACAGATACGGCAATATGACGATACTGTAATTGGTCAAAGAGAGTTAACTGATTTGTCGAGGACGATGATAATAATTGGAGATTTCTTCTTAAGGGAGATGAAAGGGTCAATCGGGAGCAAGAGTGTGAATTCCTACATGTGCTGATACTTGATGGTTTAAGTAGACTGATGGGATTAGGGATGAAGCGAGGCTATAAGGGGAGAGGGGCTGACTTCCCAACATCGTGCTTAAAGCAGACAGGTATTTCACAGTTTACTTCAGTCAATTGTCATGGCTTACAGAGCGTTTGTTCAGGCAGGTTTGTAGCGGCTGCCCATCCCCCCAGGTGGAAATTGGGCACATGATGCGAGCTTAACGCATCGCTGTGACACTTACCTACAGGTTGCCCCGTAGAAACAATCAGCTTAACACACCTGAGGAAGTTGATGATCAATTGATAGACTATCATTAAAACAGATCGTTCTAACACAACCATCATGGGTCATCTATCGCTATGCATCAAAATTTCGATACGTTTAGATGGCAGTTACAAGCATGCTTAGAAATAAATATGAAAAACAAAATATCAACTGCTTAAAGAAAATAACTTGAAAAAAATAAGGAATGGGAAAAATCTGTTTCTGCTGAAAGAACCCTAAATCACCAATTTCAAGAATATAACAAAATAAAACATATAAATGTTTAAATTTTCTTGAAAAGGTTATCAAAGCAAGAGAAAAAACAAAAAAACACTTTTAGGACCTGAAGAAGGAGTGTGATAATATTTGCTTTCCAACGATACCAAAAACATATTTTTGCAATTTTTTTTATGTCCGACAGGTAATTTCTTGTTTTCTTTTCCTTTACCCTTGAGGTGAAACTCATGAAATTCTGGTAACATTTAGTTATGTAAAATCATAACTTATAAACAATGAACGTTTTAAAAAAGCTTACACAATTTTGAAAAAAATATATCAAAAAATGTTTTCAAACCTGCTTATGAAGATCAAAAATCGTAAAATATTCCAATTTTTTCAACAAAATTTTCCCCAAAAAGCTTTTGAAATTATGAGAAAATGCCAGACTGAAAACTGCACTGCCCTCAATATGAAGCAAAACTGACAGTATAACAAAACCAGAGTATGTTAAAGGACAAAGTAGTCCGTTTTTTTATTGAATATGCATGAAGAAAAACAAAAGGTTGACAATAGATTTAAGGCAATAGAATGATCGACAGTTTTGATATCGGCATTAATCAGCGAATGTGAATTAAACATGAGCGAGAAGGAAGATGAGTCGAGTGATTTGTTTCAATGAATCCACAACAATCCTGTATTGTCTGGACGCGAGGAAAAGATAATAGGCACAAATTGAATATCAGCAAAGTTTAATTAAAAGATTGTTCACGTTCAATCAAGTGAGACTGTCCGGCTCAGAGTTTTATGACAATATGACTGCTTTATCCGCTATTTTCTCCCGACATATTTGGAATTTTCATACATAAATAATGAAGAATCGATGAGGCATAGAGAACTCTCTCTCTCTCTTCTTATCGCTTTCTTAACTACTTAATGAATTCCAGATTTTACTTATGATAATCACTACCAAGCTGCTGGTTGAATTAAAAAACTGGACTTAAATGTCAAACACCCAGTTTATTATTTACAAAAAGATTGATTGATGTTTAACGCAGCACTCATGATTATTTCGCTTACATGTTAGGTTTATTGAGGGAGGAAACCAAGCTCTTTGCCAGGAGTAAACCCCCATTTTTACAAAAATAACTCAATTTTTTCCCAGTGAAGATTTTGACACATTTAAAACATTCAGTCATGTGTTTGATTACAGGTACATTGAAATTATCTAATTGTTAATCAGTTAATGTAGTTTTATATATATTTGTTCTTAAAGAAAATTGAAATACTCGTAATTAAAAGTTTTAATGAGAATTTAAAGCAGTTAAAATGTAAAAAAGCTCAAATATTTTAGTTGGTTGTCAAAAGGAAGGTTCCAGATTTTTTTTAAAAATTTCAATATTTTGGAAACATTTATTTAAAAAAATATTACGCCAGAGGAAGTAGTTGCTTGCACAGGTATGCTAGTGGCTTCAGTTTCCCCTAAGGGCAACAAAGAAAACAAGCCCTTTCCTCCCCTTATAACCCCAACCTTAACAAACACCCCCGCCTATCCCCCCGCCCGTCCCCACCCCCTTTCCCTCTCTCTCTTGTTTCAACAGCTGTCACACTTTTGATGACTGACAAGATAAAAACTACAAAAACACAGTTTTTCATTTGCATTTCATTATTTTTCACTTTGGGAAGGTCACTTTTTTAGTGCGTTACAAGTATGATTCCTTGTATGTCGGTTCCTTCCTAATTCAGCAAAATCTTCATATGTCATGGTTTTTATATGTTTGTCCACTTGACGATACTAAAACAAATATTTTACCAATAAAAAAAGCAATAATATTGTTAAAAAAAAGCAGAACAACCTGACAATATAAATTATTTAGAATGCTGTAATTAAACGAGTTGCTGTAACAAAATGTCAAGAGCGAAATTCCAATAATTAATGTTAAATGAGTTGATGAATATTGTTTTCGGTTGGTTTTATTTGTTGAAACAGTAAAGGTAATTATAGCATTCGTTAATGTGTTTTAAAAGTCGTCTGGGCTCGGCAATGGGTTCTTTGTTTTCTAAATGTCGCCAAACAATGGTCCCAACATGGAAAGTAAGTCCTGAGACTAAAAGCCTAACTAGTACCCTTATTTGTGAGACAATAACGGGCAATTCTATGGGGTAAGGGGCTAGTTGATAACAAGGGTATGTCCTTAACTAAATAACGAAGCTATTCGAGTGTGCACGCCCAAGTATTGCTTTTAGACAAGTGAGCCCGAGTCCGCTTTACAAACGCATTATTTACATGCCTATGTTCTAGGTTCAAATTAAATCAGGCATTATGAGAACGATACACAATAGAGAATGGCAGACCCTAAATCGCTTAATGTTAAGGAATTGTATAGCGAGATTTCCTAGAGGCCGACAAAAATGCTTCATTACTCCGATGTGGAGAAATTCCACTCAACGGTCAATAAATACAGCTTGCTTGAACAATGGAGCGAGGCACAATTAACGGTCGACACATAACTCCACTTTGACAAGCCTTTGTAGAATTGTAGCAGCGTCCTGGAGAGGTAGGCCTTCACCATAAGTACGAACAAATTGTTTCCAAAGTGTATTGTGAGCCAATCTTAACGCAGCGGCCATTGATTTTTTTGCTTTCAAAACAAGCTAGGCCAAAATGAAAAGGGGTGAGTAGGAAGGGGAGGGGGTAGAATAAAGCTTAATTCTCGCAAACTTCTATTCTGATTCTGAAGTGTGTCGGCTTTCGCTCAAAACCTAAATTGGCTATTATTGGAGAACACAACTAGCACATTAACAGTTGCACAAAAAAAATCTTAAAATCTTATAATGTTTGTCTAGTAAATACTATGGCGATGGTAGAAAGACATCTTTATCCCCAGCGTGCCTTCAGAGGGTGGAATGTTTCGGGCAAACTCTTTTCACAGTCAGAATTAGTGGGAAAACTTTTACAGAAGAATGGATAAAAATGTTTGATAAACAATGCTAATTCGGACCAGATGTAAATATATACTATCCATCATTTTTAGACGTTCACAAATACCACAGAACTGTTACATGTACATCTTAGGTTACCGTTTTGCACTGAGTTGACCTGGCCCAAAAACATGTCCACAAGTTTACCAAAGCGCCTATCTCAAGAATTTGCTTTTTTATATAAATATTAATTTGAATATTCAGCAACAGATAGAGTTAACTAATGTAATTAAACGCCCATTAAAAGGGCACGCACAGATAGAGGACAAAATGCCCCACTGGGGGAGAGGGAATACGTTTAACTTCTACCCCGATACAGTAAGCTTCCTAGATATATCAAACATGGATATTGTTAGTAATTGAATTAACAGGCGCTTTTTTGTATAAAATAAGATCAACTAGTGCTAATCGGAATGAACTTCCTGTATGTAATAAGCGAACAAAAAATAGCGAATTTTCATGAGGCGTATGAAAGTGCGAGATACAGATCATCTCATTCATTTGGGGAAAGGAAAAGTGAAAAATGTACTTATTGACATTGAAGTTCAAACTTTTACTTCAGAGTCAAATGAATTTTTTTTTCGTTCTCATATCAGTAATTATAACCTAAAGTTTAATCCATTTTGGGATTACATTATAGATTTTATCGTAAAATGGCAGAATTTATTCCCTTAACTTAGGAGTTAGGCGGCAATGCTAAAATAAGGATAGTGTTTGAAGCTTTATTCCTATTTTGTCATTTGGGAAAATTAAAAAAATTAGAATATGTAGAGGAATTTCCAATTATAGATCATCTAAAATGTTATTTTTCAATTTAAAAAAATTAATAATTTTTTCCACTTTTTACATGAATTTATATAAACACGAAACTTGTCTCCATTGTTATTTTAAGCAAGAACATTTTCCCTGTGCCAGTGTGTTTTAGTGTTCCTAAATATTTAAAACAGGAAGAAGAAAAAAGTAGAAATGATATTTGAGTTTATTGTGAATTTAGTTGTTATTTTAAGCAAGACATTTTCCCTGTGCCAGTGTGTTTTAGTGTTCCTAAATATTTAAAACCGGAAGAAAAAAAAAGTAGAAATGATATTTTGTGAGTTTATTGTGAATTTAGTTCAGCTCAATTGGCTCACAAAACTTCATGTGTATTAATGATGGAAGGTCAGGTGATAATGCCCCTGGGTAGGGAAGTCGTGATGATAGGTGGAGAACCATTACAAAATGTCATCTAATTTTATCCCCTCGGGGCGCAATGATGCAAATAGAACCTGATCCCTTACGTCTGGAAAAACAAGATAGGTCCTCGTAAAAATTTCTCTTCTCCTAACTTTACGTAAAGTTCATGAGAGGTCAACTCTTAGAAAGTAAAAGAAATTAGTGGGTACTAAAGAACACTCTTCTTTCATGGAGGGTAGAATAGGTCATCCCCAATTCTACCAATGGGAGGTCCTGTCACAACAATCAGCCAATAGATAAAGACCTTTTAGAATGGAACTTTGATTGATTGGTTGATTATTTGACTGATGTTTTGTGCCACACAATGGAATATTTAAGGACCCAGTTAGAAAGTGAATAAATTCAAACAAAAAATAGATTATAATCAAATATAAATTTTATTGATGGTTGGGGCTATAAAAAGAAGAGAGGAAATATTTTCTACTACTAAATAAAAATGATATTAAAATTTGTTTTTTATTCCCTTTTACAAAATAATAAAGAAAATAAGCAAACTTGAATAAATTGTCAAGAAAATAGTAGGATTTGAACTTCGTCCAAAAACTAAGGCATTGCGCTTTATACATGTATAAGAAAAATCCATACTAAAGAGCGTCTCGTTTGTACTTCTTGAGAAAACAAATGTGACAATATCAAGAGTTTCCTTGTTAAAGTTTATAAAGTTATGTTAATTAAGCCCTCAGAGTTTAGGGAAGAAAAGGTTACTGGGTGGGACTTTAAAGGGTGAAGGCCCACTACAATGGGGAAATAAAGAAGGGCATTGCTACAGTCAAGTGTTTCAGAGATTACTAACCACAAATCAGTGCCCATTGTCAGTCAACAAATGCTACCCAATTGACACCCATTACCCTTTTAATGAGAACAATCTGCTTACCTGTGAGGGCAATATTGTACACCTGAGATTTATGGTAAACACAACAGGTGAAAGGTGGGTGACCCCAGGGGGAAAGGGCACTACAGGAGAAAAGCTGTGTTAAACGGGAAGGTGGTGACAGGGCAAAACAGGTTAAATGGTCTGTGACCCCTGGAGACAGGGGGCATCAAGAGTTAAAAGGCTGGGTGAGTCCAGAGGGCAAAAGGCACAAGGAGGAAACAGGGTGTGGGTGGGAATGAACCTAGGGAAAGGGCAACACAGGTGAGACATGAACTGTTTTACTTTCAGTGTTAAGAAAACGTGCCAAGAAAATGATAGACTTTTCTCTTAAAGCTACGACATAAAATCGCAAACAAGATTGATTTAGCTACAACAAAAGAATTCTAAATTTAACGTTTAAAAGATAAATTGTAAACGAAAACGAGAATGATCTTTTTATTCACAAAGACTGGATTAATAACACGGTTTTTGTGAGCAGCATATTGTTCAGTTGAGCCAAACTTTTTCACATTAATGAAAATTATTTAACAGTATAGTATTACAAATCACAGGAAAAAATATGGGTCTTTTTTCTCCTATAATGCACTTTGTGGATAGCTAAAAGATTTCACCAACCACAAAATGGGGAAAGCTATTAAATGACACTTGGTTACAATTACAACAAACTAATTAACGATGCTGCCCTAAGAACGGCTCCATTGACGAAGGAAAGAGATTTGTTTTCTTAATAGCTCCGACAGGTAGCACTTCATCAGAACAGAACAAACCATCAGGTGTACGAATGCGAGCATGTGTTGAAAGTGCATTGTCAGAAAAACATCGTTACTTTCGCTTCCCCGCTTAATTACTACGCTATTCATGTTATAATCTTCCTTAATCCACATAGATTATTGTTAGGGGATTAGCTTTTCTTATCGAGAAAATCACAATAATCCGGCATCCTCGTAATTAACATCTTTTGTTCAAGGAGATTTTGTCTAATCACAGTCCAATGATTCATTCACAGGATATATCATCCCCCTGAACATTTCACTGTAAAACTGCTTTTCAAATAACGGTCTTACAAATATATCAAATGGTAGAGCTGTGGGCAATAACTACAAATTGTGAGTTTGATACTCACTGGGGTCTCTACTTTTTAGCAGACTTATCAATGGCAGTAATTTACTAATTTTCTTGATGATGATTTTAGCTTAATTTCGAAAAAAATATCGTTATTCAAGAAAAAAAAAAATTCAGACGTAACATTGAAAAAAAATATATATATCTCTTTTATGATGATTGGCTTTGAAAAATGTAATAAAAATATTTTGTTTATCAAGACAATTCAAAAAGAAGAACTTAAGAACACATACTTATTGGCTAATCCTAAAATCAAAACCCCAAAAGATAAATATCTATAAAGTGGCCTACCTCAGCACGGCATAAATGCATTGTACAGTTTTAAAAACAGCTAGAATCTTTCCAAAAAACAGCTAGAATCCTTCCGAAAAACCGCTAGAATCCTTACGAAAGACGATACATCAGTAGCAAACTAGTAAACTAGAGTCACAAGTAAAGCTGTCAAATGTCTGTGCAAATTTTGTTTTTGTCCGAAATGTTTTCACTGCGTTGCCACCACCTACATGTACACACCTGAAGCTGTAATGAATCTAAATGGGCCAAAATGGACGTCCCCAAAACAATTATGTTTTGTACACTGTTGACCTGTCGTTATCTTTATGCTTTATGTGCCCCAAGAGAAAATTGATTGTACTTGAGACATGCAGAATAATTAAGTATAAAAACAATGGTTGGTATTGAATATGGAGACAAGAATAGGGGCCTGTTTGTCGGAGGGTATTGTATCTGCCATGTGTTAGAGAGTATATTGTATCCACCTTCATGTCCTTATCATTATGCATCTAGATACGGTTTTTTTAACTTCCACACATTCTTCCCAATATTCAATTGACAAATTGTGTAATTAGTCAGCCAAGAAAACAAACGAGAACAAAGAAGCGAGGGTCTAAACAAGAAACAAGGGAATCGTTTAGTTGAGAGTAACTATCCGAATTTTGATTAAAATTACATATTCATAAATGCAACGATAGAGATAAAAATAAACGAAAGAATGTACAAACAAAAAGTGATAATAACAACAGTCGATAAAGTATTCCGAATGATTAAATGGAATTTGGATACCAAGAAAACAGAATGCCTAGTTGATCTTTATTAAATTAAGTTTTATTTTGCGCAAAAGAAAAACCCCACAAAAAAAAACATGTTTTCATTGAAAAGAGTTTCAATGAATTGTAAAATTTTCAAATAATGATTAATAAAACGATGTTTGAAAAAAACAAATCCAGAGAAATTGACTCAAGAGCAATATGTTGATTAATTGATTGTTTGGTGTTTTACGCCGCACTCAAGATTATTTCACTTATATGGCGGCGTTGCCAGTTTTATTGCGGGAGGAAACCGAGCTCAGTGCCCGGAGGAAACCCACAACCTTCCGCTGGTAACTGGCAACCATCCAAGAGCAATAGGAGGCATTGTCTTTGATCTTTTAAAATAAATAATATTCAATGGTACCAGCTTAAAAAGTACAATGATTAAATATGGAATAAAAAAAGGTTGTTCTGTTTTATCTCTGAGTCAGCCGTAATCTCCCCTCAACAAATCCCATCGGTAAACACAAGAGAATTAGGTCGTATTGAAAGTTCGGAAAATGAAAAATCAGTTTCTAAGAAAGTTCATCTTCAAGGGCTCGGCAAAGCAAATAGAAAAAATCTGGCTGTATAGGGTTTGTTTTCCCGTTTCACTGACGCCCCTAATATTGAATAAGCACAACAGTAAAAAAAGCATGTCAATGCTTAGTACAAAAATATTTTAATAATATACAAAATTTGATTACACAAAAAAGAACAACGGTATTAAAATTAGTAGCTCTGGTCAGAGTAAAACTTTTAAGAAATTATCTGGTTAAAATTTTTTTGAACCTCCAGTTTACTGAATATGTTTAATCTAAGACCAGTACATTTATACAGCGAAATAGGCTTCTCATTTAATCACAAAGTCTAACATAAGAAACTATATAATATTTATGAATTACGGTCTTAGAAAATTGATTTCTTTGAGAGATTATGAAAAGTATTTCTTGAGTGTCGCTAATTGACATGAAGACAAAAGTCTAATGGCGGCGACGGACAAATAATGAAGTCGTTTCTCGGCTGTTAATTGCCTTGTCATAGTGTCAATGAAAGATAACGCTGTTAGGGGTGGGGTGATACCGGGTGGGGCACGGGGCGAGGCACTCGCGTTAATAAAATGATTGCTTCCTTAAGATTCACCGAGAGTGGGGCAAGAAATAATAGACAAATAGAGGGGGTGATAGGGAAGAATAGAAGAGCAAATCTTTCGTAAAAGAAACAGTCTTGTAATCTTTTAGCGTTGAAGATAATGAGAGAAAGATTTCAAATGATTGGTTGGAATCCTGCTGTTTCGCTTCAGTCTACAAGAGACATCTTTTACAATTGTAGCCAAATTAACTAAGCTCAAATCCCAAAGACGGTTTTATCACAAAAGAAGCTTCTATAAAAGGAGTACAAAGAATACGAGCTAATGAGAAAAAGAAAGAATACTTTGTTCCCTCCGAAACAAGAGAGCTCCCCGGCAAATCCTCTCAAACACTGGCAGATTGGTCGCAAAAAAAGGGAACAAAGTACAAAATTTAGAATTCCATCGGAGAGTGGTAGTAATTGAAAAGAATATCACTCAGTTTGCTGACATTTCTGTACGATGAAAAGATTACAATGTTCTGAAAGCTTTGCCAAGATATTCGTGCAAAATCTCCACCGCTCATCTATCTAATTAGTCTACGGCTGTATTAAAAGAGGTTGTTTGCTTTGTAAACGGGAATATACAAAGATGATTTTATTGATGTAAAGTCAGAAAACTTTTTACGTTATCTGCCTCGACAGTTAAATATATCTAGAAAATAGCTGTCGTCGTCGAATAGACTGTGGTGTTTACTTGAAGATATTTAGAAAATGAGGAAAAGTTAATTTGGTATGTTCTAACAACTTTTACATAGAATTATTCCCTTGTGACACGTTCTTGAGAATTGTAAAAAGAATTTAAACAATATATTGCAAATTGAAAATAAGAAAAAAAATTCTAAATCAAAACAAAAATTTCCATTTACAGTTTACCCATTGTCAAAGGAAAATCATTCAAAAAAGCTTAAGTGACTTTTATTCATTAAAACTTCTTAGCTGTAAAATTAAAAACAACCATTTATTTTCTTGGTAAAAGAAGAAGCATGAGATGGGAAGATAAGTTTTAAAAACTTCACAGCCCCATCACGCTCTTCCAGCAAACTTTGAAGGTGTCATAACACGATAATATTTGCTTGTCAAAGATTGTTTGAAAGCCGGTAATGAATGCATATTACATAGCATTGGGGAACACTTTATGTAAGATGGGGTTTGGGATACTTTTAACATCTTGCAGAAGTTTTGGAAATGTTAGCTGTCAAAGCACACTCAGTAGCTGATTATCAGGAAATAAGATTTCTTTTCGAGAAAAAACAAACTAAAATGACGGATGAGAAATCCCAGACGTGTAAAAAAAAAAATCAGAAATATTTCTTGTTGTTTGAAGAGAGATAAGGCACAATAGGCGATCTCAAGAATTGTTTTGCCAAATTTTGTTCTCGATTGCTGCCGATCAACATCATATTCTTTTTCCCAATTCTATCATCGCCTTATACATACATAATTGAGTCGGGAATTTTTTTGGCTCATCTAATAAATTCTCTTTGCTAAGCAGGAACTATTGATAAATTCTATTCTATCTGATACATTTCTTAGTGTTTGGATATATCTCATACATGTAGATGTAAACGGGTTTTTTTTAAGTGGCATGAGCTGCCAAAAGGCAAACATTTTTCCACCAAAAACAAAACTAATAAATTCCAAGCCACTTTTCTGAGGAAGAACGAAGAAGCTTTCTGGTGGTTTTATTCTCAAGAATGTATGAGAGAGATTAGTGTTTAGAAATAACTTTGGTGTAAAACTATTTAATGTAAGGTTATGAAACTTTTCTTTACTTGGTTTAAACGTGTCTTTATTAGTGCACAGTAATTTACTTTTAAAGGACGTTTTTAATTCGTACATGTACTTGCCACAGGCTGTATGGGTTTTCCTTGTTAAAACAACCATCATTTACGGTAAGAATTCTGCTAATTCAAGTACTCAAAACATTACGAAAAGTACTCTAAAAGTTTGAGACTTTTCGTTGGGTGTCTTACCTCCTGCATGGAGCGACCGATAATCCTATCGAGCAATCGCTATTGTTTTTGTTTTAGACCAAACATGGCAGAAAACAGTCTAAATAATTTGTTATCTTCACATTGTTCGTCCTTGAATTAGCGGAATTCTTACCGTAGCTCCACAAGGAACTAATACTTCAAATCCCTTCATTGTCTAGCCGATCGAAATTTATTTACTCAGATATTATTTTACGTTTACATCGCATCACAATTATTTACATTTCACAGCATCATCACCAGGGTTACAAGGGAAGTAAACTCGCTGTTGGACCCAAATAATTTACGAAAAGTGTTCACTCTTGCATTCCTAAAAAATTCCGCCTTTCCACCCCAGAACGGCATCAAAATTAGTAGCTGTCAATTCCACGGAATTTAATTCAGCGACCAACTTTACCGCCTTTGTCTTTGTCCATACTTTGCAATACAATGACTCAAAGATACCAGAAAATTACTTTATCAGCAGATCAATGAACAAGGTCTCATGAGGCAAAGATTCCTACTCAAATTTTATCCTGGGATAAAAAAAGAACTTGTCATGGGGAATTTTGGAAATGGATGAAAAAGTCAATTCTTGATAAAGCTATGAGAGAGTGACAAAGACATCGGCCCAGATAGAAATCTGTTCAGAAAATACCAGTTATTTATTCGAGAAAGAGAGTTCCTTGAGACGAGAAAACAATAAGGCAATCTGGAGCTATTTATCGAAAGCAAGTTCTAACTCTTGATGGTAGACAATCACTTTATCAGCGATCTCTCTCTCTTGTTCTGAATGAAGTATTGACCCCGCTGGAGAGATAGCTGGCCGAAGAGTTCCGCATTCCGAGACGCGTTGATGAGACCTATGACAAACGCAACTCACTCCAATCTAGCACTGCATTAATCATCATCCAGTCAAAATCAGAGGAAAATCATACTTCTAAAGCCTGTGAACAATTCTAATACCCCAGATCAAAATCATCAAGTTTTACTAATCTATTTTAGGATGGCAGGAAAAACATACATTCAACATCTGAAAATAGGGTGTCCAAAATACCTATTCTCTTCAGAAAGTGGGTGCCCAAAATGACCTACTTTTAAATCCTGACAGTGTTAAATTGCATGTCCAATATGCATTTTCATCAGATTTATTGATTGATTGTTTGGTGTTTTACGCCGCGCTCAAGATTATTTCACTTATATGGTGGCGTTGCCAGTTTTATTGTGGGAGGAAACTGAGCTCTGTGCCCGGAGGAAACCCACGACCTTCCGCTGGTAATTTTCATCAGAGGGTGTCTAAAAATGTGTGGACACCCCTTTGGATGAGCCCTGGTGGTAGGGCCTTCTGGTAAATTAGAAAGAGCAAAACTAGAACTCTAAAATTCAACAAGAAGAAATAATAATTGCATTTTTATTCCATCAATCCCTTTATGTCTCAAAGCGCTTCAACACTCAAATGATCCCGACCATTGAAATTCAGGAAAAGGTGTGAATTTTGGCAAATCATTTTAACAATAGAATTTTGGTCTTATTATTCGTTTCAGGTCAGTAATATGTACATCATGAGTGTTATCGAAAATCTTTCAATGAACTACTTTCAATTGGTTTAAATGAACCAATTTTCATTCAGATTTTAAAGGAAATAATTTCAAATTTCGGCAAAAAAAGTCAGTTCGACAGTGGGATAAAATGTAAAAGACTAATTGCCTGATTGTCAATTAATGTCACTTTCACAGATTCTTGTTGATACACCACAGAACACGCAAGTGGATGAACATGTCCTGTTAAAACCTAGACTATATTCAGAATAGTTGAAAAATAGTTCTAATGTTATATATGGCATCGAGGGAAAATTTTGATGAAAACCCTTTTTGCTTCGTCTTGCCCTTGATATGGTTTTCTTGACGTTTTTTTATGCAGTGATTTTTTGTGGTCATGGTTAAATCTAGCACGTTTCTGTTGTTGAGTTTCTTGTTGTCTTTACGAGCCAAAAGCGTCCAGAAAGGGAAGTTGGGAGACAGTAAGAAGTTGAACGTGTGGTATGTATCTTCCCAAACTCATTAGAGATGCCAAGAGAGTCTTTCACTTGGCTGAATCCAAAATCAACAGTGCCACGGAACACAATGCAATTTAATTGACTCATCAACTGAGCTATTATAGCCAAGGGGAATCAATGGTCAGACCAGACATTCCCCCACTCCGCGTACACAATAGCGAGAGAATGCCGAGATAAACCATTGTCCGATCACAATTAATGTTCTAGTTAGCCAGGAAGGGGCTCGGGGAACCAGCCAAGCACACATGATAGAGGTCGCTCCGTTGATACCCCAAAAACTTCTCCTGAAGGCATCTGGGAACACGACTCTTTATACTCAGACAAGCATCGGTGACTTTCTCGAATAACGCAACACTCCTTTCCTGGTTGTAACATTTTTTCTAATTTTTCACAAAGACAAAAAACAATATCAAAAGAAGGATCAAACAGAATTGAATAACCTCGAAACAAAAGGGCTCTAAAAAATTGGAAACCAGATCTAAACAAAATTTTTTTGAAAGATTTTTTTTTGATAATAAAATAATTGTACTCTGCTAAAAAAAGGGAGATATTGACGCTTTTTTAAAAAATACCTTTCGATCTCAAATTAAAAAGGTCCTCTTTTTTATATTTTAGTCTTTCAATGAAATGTATTTTCAATACATACACCAATGTCATGCAAAATGTTTTGAGACGAAATTGAGACCCACAAAATGTGTACTTTTAGGGCAGGCTTGGTTACAGCTCAACTACCCTTTCATTGGCCTTTTCGTTTCTCAGTTCACGTTGGTCATTTTAAGACAGACGGCCATTGTTTAAGATGGTATGCAAGAATTTGACAGAAAATGACTCAGCAAGCCAGAGACAATGACTGTCCAAGACAAACTCATAAATATCATTGAAATTGCCTTCTCGAAGATCAGTGTGATACGGTTCGATGAAAACTGATGGGTCTTTATCACACTGGGTATCATTACAAATGACAAATCTGCCGGCTTTCCACTCACTTCTGTTTACAGCTTTATTAGGTTACACAAACCTATAGAAATTTTAGAAAATTTTTTTTTCTTGAAGTGGCATGAGCTGCCAAAATGTAATTTTTTTTACTATCTAGACAAAATTTCCAAGTTATTCAAGCAATAGTCGTTTTTACAAAGTTAGAAAAATATTTTTTCTTGAAGTAGCATGATCTACCAAAATGTAATTTTTTTCCCTTCAGACAAAATTTCCAAGTTATTCAAGCAATAGTCATTTCTCGAAAGTTAGAAATAAGTTTTAGAACGAGAAACGTTCATCTTGGTTATAAAAATTTTGTTTCATTTTCTAAATTTATTTCTGATACTACATGCATTATAGGCGAATCAGGTATCATTAAGATAAACATCAAACTCTCGTATTATCTTGATAAACAAAATTTAAGAGAAAAGGCGGAATTTCTGAAGCTAATGCCACTTTCTAAACAGGTTTAACGAATTTTGTTCATAATGGAAATTCAACTATTATTTTCCCAGTGAAAAAATATCCTTTAAAAAAATGTTCTTGGATTGAGTGGGTTCTGAACCCGTAACCCATTGGATGAAGGCAGCCCAGATTGAGGGACAAGTCACAGAGGACCATACAATATAACTCACCAGGAAAAATGTGTTTGAAAAAAATATCGCAGAAAGAAGCTGGCTAACACTGTAAAAAGTGATCTACTGTTTTATTCTTCTGAAAATGTTGTCAAGCAACTTAAATAGAACAGAACATTTAGTCTTTTGTTTAGGTTAAATTGACAACACAAACAGATTTTTTTCGTAATTCAGCTGCGCCCCAGCCTAGGGGTAAAAGATGTTTTACAAATAACTGAAGTTTTATGATACTGAATCAGACAACATTTAACTAATGTTAAAACAACCAGTGCCCAACTGCCATTCATTTGGCTAGGCTAAATCATAGGGGAGCAATGGTGGTTTGGGTGATTGAGTGACACTAGCCTTTCATTGATGGGTAGCGGGTCCTAACCCCACTCAGTCCCCCCCCCCCCCCCAAAAAAAAAAAACTAAACCTTCTGAGTGTGTTTTTCACTAGGTTTCCCTTGGTCGAAGGGCTACCAGGTACTTGCGGAAGCTAGGTCAGGGGTTTCCCCCGGGCACAGTGCCAAAGGGCATCAATCACAGTAACATCCCGGGTGTGGCGTAAAACCACAATCAATCAATAGAACAGTTCAATACCTTTTATCTAAAATATTCATTTAATTTTGTCTAAAATCCCCCAACCAAGAAGTTTGACAAAAAAAATCTATTTCCATGTTATACTACAAGTACACAAACATTTTTCTGATCTATATTTAGGCCCAGGCCAATAACAAAACTAAAAATAGTATTGTTAGAATTATTTTTGATTAACAATTTTAAAGATTCAAATAAAAAAAAATGGATGAGTAAAGTTATTTGAATGGGGTAAAACTATTATTGTCGAACATTTGCAGTAGGCGTTGGCCTATTACCTTCAATGTACTGGCTAACCTTATGGACTCGTTTCCTGACATACAGCCCGGTTTCCCACTACAGGTCTTCAACAAAACATTATCTTTATAAAAGGTTTCATTTTTTTTTTAAACTTTTTTCTTTTTACAAAAATGTCAATATAGAAACTGTCACAACAAAATGCAGCAGTAAGTTTGGCAATAAGCCATGTTAAGACAAGCTCTTTAAGAAAGTGATTTTTTTCTAGAGTTTACATCCTCATAGAGGGGACATTTGTTAACCATATGAGTCGAGTAGAACCGTCTGTTGAGTTAGGTAACAGTCAGATTTCCTAGGCCAGCTGTACACAAAATACACAAACAATCACAACCTTCATCACATAGAGTTTATTTTTATTTTCTTATCTTAACCTATCAAGCCAGCTTCTCTTTCTTTTGCAAAGAGTTTTCTTTTATAAATACATCGTTTAAGCATTTAGACACATCGAGTAAAGAGGTCATCATACCACTTGTCTACATTAGCTCATTTCTCAACCGAAAGGTTGTGGCCCAAAAAGGGGAAAAATAAAACCTAAAATGATTTTAAAGTTGACTAATTTTTACTATTTTTGAAAATGGATGAATTAAAATAAAATTTAAATCTAAGTTATTTTCTGAAAATAAATATAATCAGTACATTGAGTCAAGTAAAATATTTTAGCCGTTCAGATAAGTATATATTATTATTAGTGTCAGGAAAAATCATGTCAAATTCTCTTCTGAGAATAAAAAAACCAAACTGTAGAAAAAATAAATTATTTAATAAAAAATTAACAAAACAAAATAATTTTGTTAATCATTTGCCCCAACACAGCATCAAATAAAACATGACTTACAGATGGGTTACGATGTAGAGCAACTATAGCCAACATCTTTCACCGAAACACTTAATGACCTCAAAGTAATTAGTACAATTAACGTGGGAGTATACACTTAAGACACAAGCACTAGAATGGGGAAAGGAAATTACTCTGAAATACCACAAGGGGGGATGAAAAGCCTAGAGTATTTGACAAACTAACAATACTTTATATTGTCTGCTTTTTTCTGTGTGGCATTTTAGTTTACTTATTTTATCATAAAAAATAAGTATCTGAAATTAAACTGAAATTAACATCCTGTATTAATTATGTCAGTTATTTGTTAACAGCTGTCAGATTTATTTCTGAACATAGTATTCATAAAATGCTGATGATGGCTAAGCTATTGGTTTCGTCAGTATGACTTTGATAGAAAAAACTGTAAGAATTTCAAATTGTTAGTCTTAAAGAAATAACTTTCCTTGGGACAAATACAGGCATCAGAAAATGTAACGCGTTCAGTAGAGACAGAATTTTGTTTGAAAATTTGACATTTTATGTCACCTCCCCCGAAAACAAAGTTTCTGTTAGGGAGTCATTATAGCAATTTAAAAAAAGTGTAACACACAAAATTCAACACCTTGCATTTAAAAGTAATTTCTCAAAAAAGTTGAATTAAAACGAATGCAAATTCAAAACATCAAAAAAATTATTTGAGATGTAAGGTATAATTTGTGAGGAAATAGGGGCTTACCTTTCAGCAGGCAAAAAGTATAACAGCTTATCGAGAGGCAATCACAGGAGAGGTGAACTGCGATTACAGTTTGTCTCGATAAATCTGATCGTCTTGCCTACTATTAGTTCAACGAGGCAATTGGCTCCAAACAGCCAGGAGAATTGATAACGTTAACTGGGTAACAATACCGTATGCAATATTCCGTTATTAAATGCAATTGATCTGGAGAACTGAGCAGTACGCGAGCAGCAATTGTGTAAAATCGAACGGTGTAAATTCATAATTGGTATGATTGATCTGGCGATTAATAAGGGAGGTTTCATATAGGAGTATAGGTGGCGAGAGTGGCCCTCGTGGACAGACGTAATGTCGATGAAGTTACACTCGCATCACCTCAACGAGATAATTGTGCGGAAACCGTCACGATAAATCAGCGTCTAGCAAACCACAGCGAGAGACAATAGGCGTGCCTCAAATCACTGCATCAAAACACTATTTACTCCTTACTGTTACGAGAAAATTGATCAATATTTTCTAAACTGAGACCAGCCGACAACATACATTTCCTATATAAACTGATGTTACAGAATCTAAATTTAGATACTTGAAAGGTACATTGGAGTAAATATAGAATCATTCCATAAAAAGCTGATTAATTGATTTCTAACTGTCGAATTATTTTTAATTGTTGATACTAAGTAATTGATTTTTTGTCAAGGTTGTTGAATATTTTTACACAAATATGTGTCTAATGTTATATTAGGCATCCTGTAACAATTTGTCATCTTAGAATTTTTCGAGGTAACACCTACGGCCAAGAAAATGGGTCAACCAAGACGCTAAATTCGGTGCTGCGAGCCAATTTGAAACAGACCATACCCAATATCATCAATGTGAAAATTCTTCTAAAACTATCAAAAACAGTGTTTTAGTAAATGGCTCAATTGGGAGGGGACTTTAAATTTTAATTTTTTCAGCAAAAATATTCTATAAGTTTAAAAAAACAATTTAAGATGTAAACAAAAAATTGTATGTGCAACTTGAAGTAATCAGATGTTTTTTTTTGTAAAAATTTATGTGTAAAATGCGACTGCCATAGGTCAGAGGTCAAGGGGTAAGGTCAAAATGGATATTTCCCGTTAGCCCCAGGCAATAAACGCTGTGAAAAATGTCTCGTGAACAGTGAGCTTATCTGACCAATAAAACTAATCTCTAATAAAGAGGCATTATATCTTTTGTGACAAAAAGACATTATAAGGGTTATAAGCTTTTTTTGTATTTTTCAAGAAATTCGGGAATTTTTCTCTCAAATAAAACCAGGAAATGATCTCCTGAAACTTTATGTACCGTAACTTATTTCACATACATAAGCAGTATACATCAAAATGCAGATGACAAAAAATTCGTCAAATCTATTTTTCTTTAATTTCCAAACAATTGTTTAAAACTGTCAATGTCAATTAAAAAAAGATCAAACACTATTTCCAAGGCCCTAATGGGATTTGCTGCAAAAAAAAAAAATCTGGGGTGCAATAAACATTTAATAACGATAGCTCTTTTATTGGCATTTGTATTTTTTTTTTGTGATACTCATTGCTTTTTGTTCTTCATTTTCTTTAGCTCCCTGAGAAAATAGTGCAGACAATAAAATTAGCCCTGGAGGTACGTTTTATGCAAATGGCCCGTTTTTATGCGGCTGTCAAAGTCGGTTTCTACTCTACTCACTTAACTCATTGTCTAGATCCACGTCTCATTTTTTCCCAAATGAATCCCTCTGGACAAATTGATCGAAATAATAAACATTCGATAAGAGAATTAATATATATCTGACAGCGATGATGATTTACATTAGGCATTTTTTACACAGAAAGTTTGATCTGTTCTTCCCAATTTTTTTTTTACACGATTTGATCTTGATTATGATTCATAAGCATCATTAGGTTTTTTATCCGATGATAATTGGGTAATTTGCGACAATAAATGATACAATAGGCGTGAAAAACTTGAACAGTTTAGCATACACTAACAACATCCATAGAACAAGTGTAAAAACCCATCAATGTAACCCTAATATTAAGCTATGAGGATTTAGAAATAAATTAATTTTATAAATGAATCAAAACAAAACAAACAATGTAACAGCCAATCAAAGTGGTTTTAGACAGACGTACCTTTCAGGTTTGCGTTGAGAGGGGATAAGAAACGTTCAAAAAGAGGTCCTCGCCAGGTGACAGATTTTCAAGAATGTGGGGGGCAGAAGTCTCAAAGATTTAAGCAAGCATTCCTGGGAAAGCTGAAAATCTTGGATGCTTAGGGGAAAGCAAGTTTGGGATATTTGCCGATCCGGTAAGCGAGAAATGTTCACAGTTAGTGACCGACTTCTTACACATGTGTATCAATTATATAACAATAGCCAATTGTCTCGGACCTCTGTCAGTTCTAGAATGCTTGGTGACGATTTCTGTTGTTCTTCATCAAGCTCTGGCTGTTATTAACACCATTGTTAATGTCTTTTATAAAACATTGTCATTATCGAATATCCAAACATTATTAAAACTATTGTCAATATTCCGAAGAAATTGTGTGATTTCAGTAACTTGAATGTTAGGAGATAGTTCAAAATGACACCTCTGCTGTGACAAATCAGAAATCTTAAAGTGCTAGGTGGTTTAGTTTCCGTTCAGAATATTGTGGCGTAAAATACTGCGATAAAACAAATGTAATAGAATCCCAGTTTTCCAGTGTCCAATGACAGCTCTCAAAATGCCTCCTTTGTCATTGTCATTAATGGCCGCACAAAACAATTGAGATATACTAGTATAAGTGTGATGAATCATGTAAGACTACCATTGAGAGAAAGATAAGCTTTAGACTGATTGTTTGAATTGACCCATGGGATGTCTGTTTACAGCTGCCGCTAACACACTGCTAATAAGCACATCAAGATAGGAGTTATCTAACCTTGCGTTCATGGGAAGCCTCGTCTTCTGGCATGTATCTCCTTAAGGGTCACACATGTAGTTAATTACCGCAGGATTCTTCTACACACTTTCACCAACCTTACATTGATCAGGATAAATAAAAGCTGTTTGTTCCAACATAGTTTTCTACGTGCTCTCTTCTAGTATTGACCCAAGGGTAAGGGCGCTTCCTCCCAACACTTAGACTGTCTTATCCGATGACGGGGCAGGTCACTCGTGCCGCATTCCGATGGCCAGGCTCTGGGTGGCAGCAGAAAAGGGGCATCACTATAGGAGGGGAGCCTGATTTGTCATCGGGGTTACTTAGAATAGTTGGGAGAGAATGAGCATTGGTGATGCAGGACAAATCAATGCAGTGAAAAAGCCTGTGTCAGAGGCTGTGAGATAACACTGGCCCCGCATCCACAAGATCGTCTCTATTGGAACGCCAACAAGATAAACATCTCTGTGAAGACTCATCCCGCCTTCTACCCCCCTTTGGGAATGAAGGAATCTTCCAGTATTGTCAATAAAAGTCTATTGTCATCCCTTAGCTGGGGCTCTTATCAGCTAAGCCTGGCAGAGCCATTGTACTTCATTAAACAAAGTCTATTTTCTTGCCTCTGAGCTGGATTTGTATGAATGCTACCATACAAGCTTCAGATAACTCATTTTGTGCCTGTCGTTTTTGTTCAATTTTTGTGCGTTTTTATTTCGTTTCATTCTGTTTTTCACAATTCCTTGCTCCATCTGTCCTCCCCTTATATCTTGTAAGCTCTCCGAAGACAGGAAGTGCCGTGGAAAGAAATCATCTTGTCCTCCAATTCAGTCTCATTCTAGATTACATAGAGCCTCTATTCTATAGCCTCTATAGAGAATCAATTCAATAAGAGACAATTCTGGATTGTCAAACTTTCTTTTGAGTTTTATCCAATTTACTTCATCTCTCATTACAATAGCACAATCCATTCTGTACAGTTCAATATAGATATAAATCATTTTCGCCAAAAACCATAGATATACATTTCCGATTTCAATGAATACTGCTATTATTATGTTTCAGCGTTTTGTCTCTTTTCAAAGCGTAAGATATATACTATAAAAATCATATCAATTATCCTTTAATTGGCTTAAGGGAAAATTGAAAATGTCAAGGAATTGTACGTCCACGCCTGCTGCGCTGATACTATGCATCAGGAACTGGAAGTCTTCAGGGAAAAGAGGATGCGGTGCAAACACAAAGGTCTATGGACAATTCTATTATTTTTTTTCTCCCTCCATCTTTCTTGAAAACACAATAAAGGCCCTGCATGGGCTCTCCGAATTCGACCAAAGACGTTCAATAGAAGGCCAATTAGAGAAGATCTTGGAGTTTCAACTATCAGAAGCTTGTTACCAGGGTAACAGCACAAGTCTTTAAAAGTCCCGAGCATCGGAATCCAGTTAAGTTTCAACGTGGACTGTAAAGAAACGAGGAGGAAATGGAATCTCTCGCCACAGACAAAGCCCTGCCCGGAGTGCCTCGTAACAACAATAAAGAAAAGTTACAGCAGTGACGCACACGCTGCAAGCACCCTTGTTACCATTTCACTGAGAACAATGTTTTCCTATGTTGTAATGATGCACAGTTAGATCTTTTGTCATTATTGGTTAACTATAAAGGAATGCAGCGGCCGTCAAAACCCCGATGTGACACTAACAATGGGTAATCAAGCCTTTGTAACTGTTTTTAACAATGCAATGTAACTATTGGATGGAAGAATTATAGTTGAGTTTGGGAATTCAGTGCAAGCCTTATGGTATCAAGACTGAACAAAGACATACATCTGTGTCTTCAGACATTATTCGATAGAACGGGGAAATATCGTTAATTAAAACTTTATGTGATACTTAATAAACACAGAGGGCTTTTATCATCTGTCAGCGTTATTAGCTGTGGCAAGGGATTTCTTCTCTGCTGGAATTGATGTAGCCAAAGAACAGAAGGACATTGATTTTTCCGGCTACCGATGTGGGACTCGCTCTCGAGTCTTGGAGAGTCTGGTGCATGAACACACACACAAAATCTCAGAGCAATAATAACAGATTTAGACACATTGTCCTCAAGAAGAAAACATCATGGGGCTATGGCCTGTGTTATTTGCTGCTACAGCTGGCCTTACTGGACTTGGAGCAGACCGAGCCGAAATAATCAAGATCAACAGAGGAGAGGTTATTGATTGCCAGAGAGTTTTTCACGGCACCCAGAGTGGTGAAATCTGGGCAGAACATTGATGCATGAGATCAATAATTGTTGAAGCAGGATTGTTTCATGTGTTGTGTCAAAGGCTCCATCACCTCTGGCCTCTTTCACACAGAATGTACACGTCAGAATCCCACTTCTGACACCAAAATATCTTAACCCTCACAACACTTTCAAACACCAAAAACATCTTTATAAACGATGCCTTTGCCTCATAGACAAATTCCCTAACTGTTTTGGCATGAGCAATAACCTATTACAAGGAGAACACTAAAATCAAATCTGCGTTGGTACGATCAAATCTTGATATAATTTGACAGACTTGATATATCAACTGATTGATTGAAGGTAGCTGTCACTGTGGTGTTATATTTTACAGACTTGAATTGATTGGTTGATTGAATGCAGTGTTATTTAACACAGAGAAAAACCCAAGCAGGACAAGCAAAACTTCACTAAGGACACAATAATTAGAAGTTCTAATTTTGGTTCATGTGCTGTTAAAATTATCCAAATCTTACCTGATTAAATCCTAGGTTAAAAGACAAAAAAATAACTGCCACAGGATTAAGAAAAAACAAATATGCCAACAGCTTTCCTGCCAGTTTAATGACAAAATTTGCTTCATGTTGAAATACAAGACTTTGAAAGACTTTATTTTTAGACTAGATAAAGTTGAATGTTAAGTTGTCAGTTTTACAGAGGGTAAGTGGCAGGCTTTCTGTACAAACACAAAGGACCAAACCCCAAACAAAGTCCAAATCGGTAACAATAGTATCTCCTCAACGACAGTGGATTTTTACCTACGTCTTGAATTACACTCAGAACAATGTGAGGTATCTTAGAAAACTGCTGTCTCACTGTAGATTTTACTGGACTGTAGTTAAAAGTTATCACGAGCCTATTTTAGACTGTCATCCACATAATGGGGCCTTTTAGGAGGGGTCTCAACAGTTAGCTCGGAGCCCGAGTTTCAACAATGGGTTGCGAGTTCAAATCGCACTTAGTCCAACCAACCAACAGAATTTATTTCTGAGTAGGTTTTGGCTAATGTGAAATTATTGTGTATACTCCCCCCCCCCCCCCCCCCCCCCTAAGCCTGACAGTAGCACGGTATAAGTGATTGATTGATTGATGTTTTATGTCACACTCAAGATTATTTCCCTTATTTTGCGACGTTGCCAGGTGTAGTGAGGGAAGAAACCGGGCCTTTGGCAATGTTTCTGGTAAATCAAGCTATAAGTGCGAGAAACGCCTAAAGTGCATCATAAAACAGTCAATCAATCTGAAAAATCCCAAACATTGCACTCCTTTTAAATGCGTATACTTCCGATTTTTTAAAAATTATCAAAAAATACAGATTATAATATATAAATTTTTTTGGGGATTCCCCAAATTTTTTATTTATATTTTTCTAATTCTTCTTAGATTTATAAAAGTAGTGACTTAATAATGGATGAGGTCACTGACAAAAATAGGCGAAGCTATTCATAAAAGTCCTCATGTTGAATTTCACACAAAATAAAAGTAGTTTGGAGAAATGGTGAAGACATCAGTGTTATAAACACACATATGCAATCTTAGCCTTAATAATGGATCCCACTCAAAATGTCATCAATGGGCTTTTAAGTGAAAACTGAGTATTCTGGGGAAGCGTTATCTAAGGCGGAGCAGACTGTATGGTTATCACTAAAACTATAACCAAGTACAAGAGCAGGAAATACAATTACACAACATAAGTTAATAATTCTATCATACATTCGCTTTGAACAATTTTTTCCAGCTTTAACGAGAGACGAAAACAAGATAGCAGAAAGAGGTGCTAGATCTGAGAAACCGGTACTATCCAACGTTCAAATTTAGCAAACAGAACACAGACTATGAATTCGAGAACATTTGTTTTTAAAAAGGCCGGATAAATAACTTGGTTTTCAGTTTGTATTAAACACTAAATGTAAAATTATTTCCATTAAATTTGTGTCGTTGCCAAAAAGTACACGTCTCTAATCAAAGAGAATCTTGAAAACCTACTGTTTCTGAGCATTTTTCAAGGGCGGCTACCTCACATAAGAGCGTTCAGAGTAAGAATGATTGACTGACTGACAGGTTATTAGCAGTTTTGATTGATCGTTTAATGATCGACGACATACTCAAGATTATGTTACCTGAATGATGACATTAACCCACAGATAGTTTTTAATTAGTTGATGGTGGCTAACCCACTTAAGCCTATCCTTGTCAGAAATGTACAAATATTTTGTTTCTAAAAATAAAACGATTGTATCATTTTAATTGAAAAGGATATTTAAGTTGGCTGGTTTAAGTGACAATCATAGACATGTGAGAATGAGGTAACACAGAAACCAATCAGCTACAACAATACATGGGGGGACTTATGAACAAGGTAAAGTACTAACCAATGAGAAACGAGGTAGCTAAAAATGCAATACAGGTCATTTGCCCATATAGCCACTCATAAGGCCACTTAAAACACTTCTATTTCCTTTTGTACTTGAGAGTTTTTTTCTTATTGAAATGTAATGGGACACAAGGTCACAGCGTAAACCAGTTTTAACCAAATAGTCCGACTTAGTCAGCTTACAAAGAGCACCAACATGACTATATTTCTATTTACTTACACTCAATAAACTTCAGGACAGGCAATATTAACCGATTGTATGACAAACATCCACCTATTTATAGAATAACATTCATTTTTTCTATCGAAGAGTTCACAAGTTGGGGCCTTAAGAATGTGCTTCAACAGAGTTCTTTTAAAATTTTCGAATTGGATTTTAAAGTTTTACGCCACAGTCATAGTATTTTCTAACTGTTACTGAACCCATTTTTTGTGACTTAACAGTTAAAAGTCGATAGAACGTTAAATTAACTAATTTAAAAGTCATACTCAAAATTACATATATTTAACTTAAAAAGCTTCTTTGCAATGCCCATTGGCGGGGGGGGATTGATTTTAAAGTTTTACGCCACAGTCATAGTATTTTCTTACTGTTACTGAACATATTTTTTGTGACTTAACAGTTAAAAGTTGATAGAACGTTAAATTAACTAATTTAAAAGTCATACTCAAAATTACATATATTTAACTTAAAAGGCTTCTTTGCAATGCCCATTGGGGGGGGGGGGGGTATTGGGCTAAAGATGAAAACAGTTATGGAAGAGTCAACGAGAATGGGTTCACAGGGTGGTTCAAGATGATAAAAAGAAAACATACGATAAGAGTGTTTTAGTACAGCTTTTCTCAACAAACATGTCACTCTTTTGTTATGGAGACATCAGCTGACTGCTACGCACACCACACCCTTCTCACGGGACAAAACGTCCGTATATCTTACAACCAGTCAGTAAACAATGTCATTCTTAAGGAAGTTCTCTGTCATACAGAAGATAACAAGAGTTTCGGGAAACCCAAAATACGCCCGGAAAGGCACAGTAACTGCAGCCATACCAAAACAAATCCTTCCATATTTATTTGAATTTAATTTTCAAAATTCAGAGGGAAGAGGTTGAAGCTTGGCAAATGATTGATTGATTAATTGTTTGGTGTTTTACGCTGCGCTCAAGATTATTTGGATCAACAATTATTAACAAGATTTGTACACGGTACAAGTCATCAATTCTCGCTGCTGTTAAAACACGATGTTAAACATTGTTTGTTGTCAATAAAGGTTGCACTAAAATGTTTCAATTTTTTAGAAAAACAGTTTATAATTTACTAATCATACTTAAACAAATGTAATTAATTGGTAATTTCGCAGCTCACACCAATTCAAGTAGATTTGACAATTTTTCTCATAATATTTTTTATCTACATTATTTGGCCATAGACATCTTGACAATATTCTAAATCTCCCCATATACCTACAGGTTATTACTTCTAATTTTATCATAGACCAAATGTTTACAATAGATTTGGCTATGGGTACATTGCTAATGTCACCCACTGTTTTATGGGGCCATGTGGTACACAAAGCCTGGTTTAGCCATATATCTCTCAAGAGAGACTGAGAGCTGACTGTAAGTTGACAAGGTAAATAGACCAAAGCTGGGATACTTATCTCTGGGTCTGTAGATAAAACTTTAATCCTTATATGTATTTTTCACTTGATTAAAACGTTATATATTGATTTAAGAATAGTCTTAATCAATTTAGAAACATTATTGCAATTTGAAAAAATCCTTTTTTGATGAGAATCGGAAAAGTAAAAGCCATTTTATAATTTAAAGGTTATTTTCATCAAAATGAAAGTAAGAATAAAAGGGAATGTACATAATCCAATAATTTGCAATAGTTGATATCATAAACAATTTTTTTACACACTGTCTGTTAATATGGTATGTAACATGAAAGAATTGAAAACATCGGATCATATTTGTTAAAGTTATGGAGAGAAAAAGTAAATATTACATAACCCAATATGGCTGCCATATTACGCAATGTATGATGTCAAAAATAGTTCGTGACACACCTTCCACCCATAAGGTATATACTCAGAAAAAATTGTGCAGATGGAATCAAAACATTGGAAGTTATGGAGCGGAAGGGAATATTACATAATCCAATATAACTCCCATATTATGTAACCAGTGATGTTAAAAATAGTTTGCGACACACCTTCTACCCATAAGGTATATACTTAGAAAAAATTGTGCAGATGGAATCAAAACTTTAGAAGTTATGGAGCGGAAGGGAAAGCGGACGCCCGGACTGCCGGACTGCCGGACTTCCGGACTGCCGGACTGCCGGACTGCCGTCCTGCCGGACGGACGGAGATGATACCATAATACAGCCCGCTTTTCAAGCCGGGCGTATAAAAAGTCTCTACAATATTAAACTTTTCTTTGCAGGACAGAGAGAACATTTTGGAAGAAAACTAATCCTTCTGTAAAACCAGCTACTAGTTTTTCAGAGATATAAAAATATCATCGTTAATTATTTTAAACATAGACCATAGATTTACGGAAAAGACACAATTTTCCATTAATGCCAATACAAAGTCCATCTCTAACGTTTCCAGCAAAAAGCAAGAAAATTTAGATAAAAAGGTACCCGGTATTGCAAATAAATAATTTCAGCCAAACATTATCAGCTTCAGTTTCCATTGTAGGGAAGGATTCATTGAAATGATTAAACAAAAATTTTGAAATTATTTTATAAAACTTCTTTTTCTTTTTAAATGTTTTGACCCTATTTAGAGATAAGAGGGCAGTAAACATTATTTTGTATTTTAGGCTAGGATCCATGTCTGTCGAATATCAAACAGAAGTTTAGCGTCTCGGAATTTTATTTGACAATGTTTTGTGTTGAAGAATGTCAGGACTAAACAGTGGCCGTATCGAGTTACACAGAAGGATAAGGCCGATTACATTATGTTTGACTGAACTTTATCAAAGATTGGCTAGAGGAAAAACAGGGATATTACCAGAAATCCTGACCTCAAGTTCACCATGATTGTGTGTAACTACTACCACAGACAAATGTCAAACTTCTATAGTTGTGTCATATCAAATAGGAGAATTACAAATACATGGTAGCTAACTTTTAAGAAAAGGGAAATAAGGAATTTAAAAAAAAAATGAAATTAAAGAAAAATAATAGAAGGAAAGAAAAACATGTAAAAAAAAGCTGGTTTAAGAATTATAAATTTATGTCAAAAATCTATTGCAACCAAATCCTTTTCAATTGTAGAGCTCTTTCTGTTTTCTGAGAGTACTCCAACCATCCCCATAGAGCAATCAGCAAATTGATAATGGGGGATGATTAAAACCCACAGCCCCTTGTTGAAGGGTACTAGCCAAAGACGCATGTTTTAAACAATCTATCTTGGGCTGCTGATTGATGTTTTATGCCGCTCTCTAGATTATTTCACTTATATGGTGGTGTTGCCAGGTTTAGTGGGGGAGAAAACCCCCTGACCGTAAGCGTGTTTTGCCTAGGAAGCTAAAAAGGAATAATAATCTAATGGTTCTTAACAGAGATTCAAACCCACGACCCCTTGTTGAAGGAGGCAGAAATTGTTATCGTAAGTACAGAGCTACAAAGACATGGCAAAAAAAAAGGGTAACAACTTACCATGTCTCTGGGGTTGAGAGTAATGTAGTGCCTGAATTCCTTAAAGACAAAAAAAAAAGATAATTAAGTAAAAGCAAACAGAAATCAGAAGGAACATATCACACTTAAGACAAGACATCAACTATTAAAGATAAGGTACATGTATAAAACCTCAGACATAACAATATTAAAGATATACGTCAAATTGAAACATAAATTAAAAGACATAAAACCTAAGTACAAAAACATTTTTAGCCACAAAACCTAAGATTTTAGAAAATTTAAGATCTAAAACCTAAGGTAGAATGAATTGATACATTAGTAAAACAAACATCCCATAAAAACATAAATAAAAAGACATAAAACCTGAGTACAAAAACATTTTCGGACACAAAACTTAAGATTTTAGATTGTTTAAGACCTAAAACCTAAGGTAGAATGAATTGATACATTAGTAAAACAAATATCCCATAAAAACATAAATAAAAAGACATACAACCTGAGTACAAAAACATTTTTGGACACAAAACCTAAGATTTTAGATTGTTTAAGACCTAAAACCTAAGGTAGAATGAATTGATACATTAGTAAAAACAAATATCCCATAATCAAATAAAGATAAAAATCCAGGACAAAATCTATATTACAATAAAATAAGTCTTCAGGTATTATCTATATGTCAATAATAATTCAATCTTATGTTCACAACTGTTCTATATTGAGCAAATACATGTATGTAATCAAATAAAATACAATATGAGACTGACCCCAGCACGTAGTGGTGACATTATGGTCAATCATACGACGTACTTCAACCCGTGCAATATGTCTTAACGCCTCGTAGATACTAAATTAGATTTTCCTTTTTAACCCAGGTATAACTAACAGCATATCAGGCGAATAAAAAAAACAAGCTTATTCCAACTCCGCGTTCTCACCTACCCATCTGTTGTATTGTGGGTATAAAATCCATTACAGAGACAAAGCCCGAGTAAAAAACCCCATCTGGAGTCTTCAAAGTCGAGTAAAATCAATACACCGCAATAAGTAGAAGAATGGTCCTTTCTTTTGTTCTTTTAATGATACAATAAGACATTGGGGAGGGAATGATAATGGACATGCGGCTAGGTGGAAAAGACAATCACTTTTCTCTTGGTTATTTGATTAAAGCTATTTCGCTTAGGGAACAGTCTGACAATAGTTATTGCCCTTTGCTGTCTGGGAACTTTGCGATGAGGTTTGGACAGGGTTAGAACAGCTGTAAAGAATTGATCTTTTTTATCGGCCACTCAACGAAAATATCGGGACAAATTCGTCCCATCTTCCCTCCCGATGAGACTGATTGGGTCAAATTTAAATTGCCTCGTTTTCTTCCGACAAACAAACCTCGACATACAGCTCTTGAAATTAAAATTCTACCACAAATGCAATAGCGTTAAATTTTACATGAATAACAACGAGCCTATGAAAAGACCTTTGCATATTGGTTTGTTTACTTAATTAATAGACTGTAGGTCTCTTATTTAAAGCATCCGTTAAGCTAACAATGGTTCATCTATTCAACGCAATGAATTCTATTTAAGCGATATACACTACATTGTCAAATATCATATTTTAATTTACTCAGAGAAAACACAAATAAACCGATGAGCAAAAAAAAAAAGAATCCAAATTGTAATATTTGAATAGCTACAACTGATCAATATAGGCCAATAACGTGACTATCGTCGCAAGGGATACAACTCTACCCTATTATCTCTACGTTTCCGAAGTAAAATTCTTTCCATGGATAATCTTTCTGCTGTAGCCCTTGTATACTTTTGTATGACATGGGCACAGGGAAAATCTTCTTGTCTTAAATAACCATGGAGACAAGTTTCAAATTGTGTTAAAAAGAGTTATATCATTTAGACCGTTCTACCCAATCATAGATTGTTGTAATAAACTAGAACCCATGATATTTCATTAGGTTGATGACAGACAGGAGCTTGGCCTTTAATAATGAGTAGAATTTTCTGGAAAACTTTATAATACATTGACAATGCTTACACATCTTCAGCTAGTGCAACAATATTGGTTAACTGAGATTGAACCCCATAGGATCATGGGAAAAGAAAGTGGAAATTTTTGATTCCGAAAAGGTAAATACAAAACAATTGTAGAATCTTGTCTTAATAACTTTTCTGGTCAAAACCTTTTAAGCCCTTAGAAAATAAAGAAAAAATGATGGAAAATCTGTCAAAACACAATGTTTTATTTCATGCTTTCCCCATTTTAACAGCTCCCCGTAAGGCAGAGGCAATATTAACGAGGAAAGTAATTTATTTGTTAATTGTAAAAAGAGCCCAGCTGTTTGACTCTCGGCAATATAAGACAGACATTAAAACATAAGGTACATTGAACAAGAGTGAGAATATGTTAAAGTGATGAAGCATCTTCACAAAATAGTTAAGACAGATATACCCCTTGGGGGAAAAGGAATAGTGATACATCTATAATAAAAACCCAAGCCTTTTTTAAATTACCAAAAATCCTATGAGAACTTCGAAACATCATCGTTAATAATTTACACTTATGGTGTTAGAGAAAACCTCAAAAACATCAATATCGTTGCGGAGAAGGGTGGCATGGGCGGGGAAGAAAGTGAAAAGAATATTACGTGTATTTTTAGAGATGCAAAAGTTGGAGCAATTTTCAAGATGCAAAAGTTGGGGCAATTTTAAAGATGCAAAAGTTGGGGCAATTTTTAGAGATGCAAAAGTAAGATCAATATTTAGAAATGTAAATTTGGGGGCAATCTTTACAGATGCAAAAGCCAGGGCAATTTGTAGAGATGACAAAGTTAAGGCAATTTTTACAGATGCAAAAATTGGGGCAATTTAAAAATAAGTTTGTGTCGTCGTGACAGACTATCACTCTGGCGACAGAGCCACCAAGGCTGCATTGAGAATTGAACCCGCTACACGTTGTTAGGATGTTAATGCACGCATGAGTCCATAGAGCTGGCGGGTGTGAGCAAACGAACGCCCCTTGAAAAATAGAGAGTTGCTGAATATCCAGATGAAGATTGAAGATGCGTCTAAAAGGCAGACATAATACGTCGCACAGATAAGATAGTTCAATGCGACAGAGATTTGTATCACACAAGCTCTTCCTGTTTTACAAAAGAAAACTAGACAATCAGTAAAAAGCGAAAAAAAAGTTGCTGGTATTGTCTGTGCTTTAAGTTGGGTGGAAGTTTAGAGCTATATTCATGGTTTACATTTACCCTGGGGGCAACATCCTACATAATATCACCAGAAAAAAATCTCACAGACAGCTAATTGTGTTTAAAGATAATTGGGATTCAGAAAGGATTGACAACGGTCACACTGCGTTGATTTCGTACCTGTAGCGAGCTGAAGGGCGTAGAGCGAGAAACTGACTCACACGATCCCATAGGCAATATACGTTATTCGTCTTTTTAAAACAAAGACTGAAAAGATGGCGCTCATAATAACAAACAAAGAAAAGTGTTCTCCACCAAAGACAAGTGTTAAATCATTTTTGTGACATCAACATCTGGTGCCTTTTCACCCTCGTCAAAACTTATAACTCGGTGATTAAATTAATTGAGGGTATCAAGTTTTTTGGGGGCTAAATTGTTAAAACTGAAGGCGGCGTGGTCAAACTTTCAAGACGCCTAGCAAATGACCATGACCTTGATGAGTTTTACTTCAAGTGGCATTAGCTGCCCAAAATTCAGACTTAAAAAAAAACGATTGTCAAGAGAAGTTGAGTAAATAAATATTGCAAAAGTTTCCCTTTCTTAAAAGAGTAAGATTCTAAACTCCGTGGTTCAGGCAGAGGGCTTCATTATAGATTCATTGTTTGGTGTTTTACGCCACACTCATGATCATTTAGCCGTTTTCACAATGTTTATCAAAGTGACATGAGCTGCCAAAATGTTGATATTTCGACGTAAAAACAGAATGTTGAAATTATCGACTATTTTTCTCAAGACGTATAATTCAGAAGCTTTTTAGTGCTTCTTGTCTCGAGAATGTACGATAAAGTATTGTTTTTAACTAACTTTGGCTTAGAATGAATGAATGGTCGTCCCGGTTATTTAAATTTTGTTTACTTTTTGAACACTATTCTCGTTCGTATAGGCCACATACTGTATGGATTTTTCCCATTCCGACGCTAATCATTTTGTTTTCTGATGGCCTTCAAAGCCTCTTATTATCGTGACGATCAGAAATTATGAAAAATGTGTGAATTTTAGCAGCTCATGCCACTTTAAGGGAGGAAGCTAGGCTTAACGGAATGACTAAGACATATGTTCCTGCAGAGCCTTCTGAAGCCATGATGCATCTACTAATATCGCAAAATTTACTCAAATATATGCAACACAAATTGAAACAGAAAATTGCATCAGCGTAGAACTGTTTAAAACCGCACCTTAAGGGGCTACTTGACGTCCTGTTTATTTGTATGCATACAAAAGGATGATGTACTAGTCCCTGTACACTATTGGAAAAGCCACAAAACTCGATGTTAATATATACAGAGGGCCCACACACTGTAACAGGAAATCAAGAAGAACAATGCAGGCGATTGATTCAAAACCACTTTGTTTCTTTTTGTTACTGGTCTAGAAAAATTAAGTCTTTTGACGAATTAGGCAGAGACACAGCTTTTTCAGTAAGCATTACTGAAGTTGTATTAGAGATGGGATTTTCTCATATATTGTCTAAAAGTTTCAGATGGGGTTGTAAAATAGTAAACATCTTCAAATAGAAGTTTTATATTCACTTATATCAATGTAAAAATGTGTGCTAACTAATGTATGAAAAGAAATGAGTTTTTAAACAACTAATGCATGGAAACAATGAACTTGAGTAACTAATGCATCAAAGCAATGGTTTTGAGTAACTAATGCATCAGAGCAATGGTTTTGAGTAACTAATGTATCAAACAATGAGTGAGTTACTAATGTATCAAACAATGAGTTTGAGTAACTAATGCATCAAAGCAATGGTTTTGAGTAACTAATGTACCAAACGATGAGTTTGAGTAGCTAATGTAACAATGAGTTTGAGTAGCTAATGTATCAAACTATGAGTTTGAGTAGCTAATGTATCAAACAATGAGTTTGAGTAGCTAATGTACCAAACGATGAGTTTGAGGTACTTATGTATTAAATAATGAGTTTGAGTAGCTAATGTATCAAACAATGAGTTTGAGTAGCTAATGTATCAAACTATGAGTTTGAGTAGCTAATGTATCAAACAATGAGTTTGAGTAGCTAATGTATCAAACTATGAGTTTGAGTAGCTAATGTATCAAACAATGAGTTTGAGTTACTAATGTATCAAACAATGAGTTTGAGTAGCTAATGTATCAAACAATGAGTTTGAGTAGCTAATGTATCAAACTATGAGTTTGAGTAGCTAATGTATCAAACAATGAGTTTGAGTAGCTAATGTATCAAACTATGAGTTTGAGTAGCTAATGTATCAAACTATGAGTTTGAGTAGCTAATGTATCAAACAATGAGTTTGAGTAGCTAATGTATCAAACAAAGAGTTTGAGTAGCTAATGTATCAAACTATGAGTTTGAGTAGCTAATGTATCAAACAATGAGTTTGAGTAGCTAATGTATCAATCAATGAGTTTGAGTAACTAATGTAACAATGAGTTTGAGTAGCTAATGTATCAAACAATGAGTTTGAGTAGCTAATGTATCAAACTATGAGTTTGAGTAGCTAATGTATCAAACAATGAGTTTGAGCCGCTAATGTAACAAACAATGAGTTTGAGTTACTAATGTATCAAACAATGAGTTTGAGTAGCTAATGTATCAATCAATGAGTTTGAGTAGCTAATGTATCAAACTATGAGTTTGAGTAGCTAATGTATCAAACTATGAGTTTGAGTAGCTAATGTATCAAACAATGAGTTTGAGTAGCTAATGTATCAAACTATGAGTTTGAGTAGCTAATGTATCAAACAATGAGTTTGAGTTACTAATGTATCAAACAATGAGTTTGAGTAGCTAATGTATCAAACAATGAGTTTGAGTAGCTAATGTATCAAACTATGAGTTTGAGTAGCTAATGTATCAAACAATGAGTTTGAGTAGCTAATGTATCAAACTATGAGTTTGAGTAGCTAATGTATCAAACAATGAGTTTGAGTAGCTAATGTATCAAACTATGAGTTTGAGTAGCTAATGTATCAAACAATGAGTTTGAGTTACTAATGTATCAAACAATGAGTTTGAGTAGCTAATGTATCAAACAATGAGTTTGAGTAGCTAATGTATCAAACTATGAGTTTGAGTAGCTAATGTATCAAACAATGAGTTTGAGTAGCTAATGTATCAAACTATGAGTTTGAGTAGCTAATGTATCAAACTATGAGTTTGAGTAGCTAATGTATCAAACAATGAGTTTGAGTAGCTAATGTATCAAACAATGAGTTTGAGTAGCTAATGTATCAAACTATGAGTTTGAGTAGCTAATGTATCAAACAATGAGTTTGAGTAGCTAATGTATCAATCAATGAGTTTGAGTAACTAATGTAACAATGAGTTTGAGTAGCTAATGCACCAAACAATGAGTGAGTTACTAATGCATCAAACAATGAGTTTGAGCCGCTAATGTAACAAACAATGAGTTTGAGTTACTAATGTATCAAACAATGAGTTTGAGTAGCTAATGTATCAATCAATGAGTTTGAGTAGCATATATATCAATCAATGAGTTTGAGTAACTAATGTAACAATAAGTTTGAGTAGCTAATGCACCAAACAATGAGTGAGTTTCTTATGTATCAAACAATGAGTTTGAGTAGCTAATGTATAAAACAATGAGTTTGAGCAGCAAATGTAACAAACAATGAGTTTGAGCAGCCAATGTAACAAACAATGAGTTTGAGTAGCTAATGTAACAAACAATGAGTTTGAGTTACTAATGTATCAAACAATGAGTTTGAGTAGCTAATGTCTCAAACAATGAGTTTGAGTAGCTAATGTATCAAACAATGAGTTTGAGTTACTAATGTATCAAACAATGAGTTTGAGTGGCTAATGTATCAAACAATGAGTTTGAGTGGCTAATGTACCAAACGAAGAGTTTGAGTAGCTAATGCATCTATCAAACAATTAGTTTGAGTAGCTAATGCATCTATCAAACAACGAGTTTGAGTAGCTAATGTATCAAACAATGAGTTTGAGTAGCTAATGTATCAAACAATGAGTTTGAGTAGCTAATGTATCAATCAATGAGTTTGAGTAACTAATGTAACAATGAGTTTGAGTAGCTAATGTATCAAACAATGAGTTTGAGTGGCTAATGTATCAAACTATGAGTTTGAGTAGCTAATGTATCACACAATGAGTTTGAGTAGCTAATGTATCACACAATGAGTTTGAGTAGCTAATGTACCAAACAATGAGTGAGTTACTAATGTATCAAACAATGAGTTTGAGTAGCTAATGTACCAAACAACGAGTTTAAGTGGCTAATGTATCCAAGCTCTTGCTTTGAGTAAACTATCAATCCAGACAATAAATTTCACTTCTTAATGTGTTAAAACAATGGGTCTGAGTAATAAATACATCAAATCAATCAGTTTTCAGAGTACAGAAAAAAAACAAAAAACATTTTGGTAACAGTCTAAAACTGTTGCTTAGATCATACAACACCCAATATGTAACAACCTTGGGGATGAGTTTAAAGACCGTTAAACTGGCAACCAAAACAACTGTTAAAAATACTCTATAACTGAAAAGCAAATAGCAATACATCGTTTAACCCTATATCAGCCATATAGGAGTAATGTACATATTTATGAACGCTAAAACACACGGGCACAGGGAAAATCTTCTTGTCTAAAATAACCAAGTTTCCAATTGTGTTAAAAAGCGGTATATCATTTAGACCTTTATACCCAACCATAAGTGGTTGTAATAAACTAAACCCATGATATTTCATTAGGAGTAATATATAAATATAACTAAGGCCAAGCTCCTGTCAGTCGTCAATCTAATGAAATATCATAGGTTTACTTTATTACAACAATTTATGATGGGGTATTAAGGTCTAAATGATATACCTCTTTTTAACACAATTAGAAACTTGTCTCAGTGGTTATTTTAGACAAGTAGATTTTCCATGTGTTTTAGTGTTCAGAAATATTTAGACCTTTATACCCAACCATAAGTTGTTGTAATAAACTAAACCCACGATATTATATTAGGAGTAATATATAAATATAACTTAGCGAAAACATACCAGTATAAGCCTGGGAGAAGGGAGGGGTCGTTAATCCGTGGCCCCAATCCAGTGTTCATGTAAGACGGGGCGTATTGACACTCCATCACACCGTGCATTGTAACACCCAGTTTACCTGGACTGCCCTTAACGAGAAAATCTTGGGGGTACACAGGTGGAAACACAATAGCGAAAAGTTCTCTCACAGGCTTATAGTTGTTAACTGCTTATACTGTCACCCAACACTGACGTGGTCGTTGTAAGGCAGTTCAGGAGAAGTTGCTAGCGGAAACCCCTATAGCTATAAACAATGCTTTTTATAAAATGGTGTCATCTCCTATAACAATATAAACCACGACTGCCCTATGTGAAGTTCTCCTTGGTTCTAAATTCTATATAAGTCAAGTCAAGCACAAAGTCAGTAAAAAAGCTTGTCTTGACCCGGATTAATAAAAGTGATAAGACAAGAGCCGTAGGCAGTTTTTCACTAAATCCCACTACCATCTCATACAAACACAATAAAACTGACTTAATTGCAACGAGGTTTAATTTTTAATATCCATATGACAATGAGCCAGAGCTTTTGTAGTGTTAAACAAAATATGATGGAAGGACAGTGATACTATCTAACCGGCAGTCAACCGAGAACCAAACAGTTTTTATCCCAGTGAAATTAGCATGCAGTCAAATCATCCCATAATTAACAGTCTAGATTAACTAAGTTTTAGTCAAAGTCAAACTTAAGACAATATGAAATAATGATGGGAATTAGATGAATTCTTTAAGTGGCATGAGATGCCAAATATTTCATAGAAACAGAATTAGCTAATTGTTCGTCATATTTATCAACAAGTAGGAAATAGTAAGAAATGTTTGAAACTCTCTTTAAACGTGGGTTCCATACTAAGTTACACTTGACGAAGACACCGGCACAGGTGTCGAAAGCTCGTGTTGTTAAAAAACAACTGAGGACGTGGTGATGTCTTTAATTTTTTATCATTAGTAGGAAATAGTAGTTTTCCACTAATACCAATCCTGAATGTAGAAGTAACAGAGTGTTTATGAGAAAGAAAAAAAACCCAACTCAAAAACGTATTCATAGATCTCAGCTATTGGACATTGATTTTATATATATTTTTGATCATTAAAACACACGAGCACAGGGAAAATCTTGTCTAAAATTGATTTTATATATATTTTTGATCATTAAAACACACGAGCACAGGGAAAATCTTGTCTAAAATTGATTTTATATATATTTTTGATCATTAAAACACACGAGCACAGGGAAAATCTTGTCTAAAATTGATTTTATATATATTTTTGATCATTAAAACACACGATCACACGGAAAATCTTGTCTAAAATTGATTTTATATATATTTTTGATCATTAAAACACACGATCACACGGAAAATCTTGTCTAAAATTGATTTTATATATATTTTTGATTATTAAAACACACGAGCACAGGGAAAATCTTGTCTAAAATTGATTTTATATATTTTATTTTTTAACACCATAACACACGGGCACAGGGAAAATCTTCTTGTCATAAATAACCATGGAGACAAGTTTCTAATTGATTATATATATATGTATATGATTATTCATTAGAGTGACTGGGACCAAGTGAGAAGGAAGAAAGAACCCCAACGTTAAACTGTTACCAGGTTAAAGGTTACATATTTGGCTAATTCGAACCCCCACCCAACTGTTTCAGGTGGTCTGATTAAGTGCTCAACACTATAGGTCTACCATGGTACCAATTCATTTATCATTGTTGTTTCCTTTGTCCTTTAAAGTGGCATGAGCTGCCAAAATGTCGATAATTTGACGTTAACACAGAAAGTTGAAATTATTGTCTATTTTTCTCACGACGTATAATTCAGAAGCTTTTTAGTGCTTCTAGTCTCGAAAATGCACGATACAGTATTGTTTTGAACTAACTTTGGCTTAGAATGAATGAATGGTTGTCCCGGTTATTTAAATTTTGTTTACTTTTCGAACACGTTTTCGGTTCGTACAGGTCATATGGATTTTCCTCATTCCAAGGCCAATCATTTAGTTTTTCAATGGACTTCAAAGCCTCTTACTGTCATGACGATCAGAAATTAGGAAAAAAGTGTGAATTTTGGCAGCTCATGCCACTTTAATGTTGTGTGGCATTAGATTTTATTCAATCTGCTGCATGTCCATACACAATTGAATCATTTTATGCACATCCTGCATTGCGTGTACAAACATTTTCTTACGGCCAACTGATATTACAAAACATTGCTTAACGGCAGCTCCTTACATATCATATTAGTTGTGTCGGTTTAGGATGTGCTAATGTAAATTGACAAGCCTTCTGTAGAAAACCTCTGTGATAACATATCAGATACTTTATCAGCAGGAAGTGACACTTCATTATATTGTTGGCTTTTCCGCTAGAAGATCAACGTCAAAATATAGAACTAATTCACAACTTCTTACGTTATTTTCTGTTGACAAACGTTTGTCTATATATCCATTCATCAATGTGGCCCTTCGAGGCTCACCAGCTTGATGTTCGCGACCTTCCACCTATTGACCCCCGCTAAATGCATGAGGTCACCAGGCATAACCTTTGCAAGTTACACCCATTCAGGAAAATGGGTTTGTGACGCCACAACATTCCTAAAACGTCACAAAACAGCAAAAAAAAATTAGATCAATTTTTCATAAAACGGCACAATTTTATTTTTTTTTTTAGATTAATTTTTCACTTTTTGCAATGGAGTACTTACTCAACAGGCCTGTTGATTTTTCAATCCATTCTCGCTAGTTCTTTAGAAAAAATAACAACTTCTGAGTTTTCTTACTGAGTATCAACGAGAATTATTTCAGATCGAGCAGTCAATTAATGCCCTTTAAATACATCTATATCTGCACTATTCGGAATTGAAAGCGTTTTTTATCCCCAAGGAGGTAATCAAATGTATATTGATTGCCGGCAACTAGCACACTTAGTTTTGTTTCTAAATTCTTTATTCAGCATAAGCATGGGTATTTATTGACATTTATTTGGGCCCAAAACTGAAAATAGTTAAAAAACAACTTATTAGCTTTAATCTATATTCAAATAATTTAACGATAATTCCAGTTTATTTTTTCTGCCCTGTAACACTCACTGCTTAGGATGGGGTTTAGTGATGCGGAACTATGACCTACATATGATCAGACATCTAACGATGTGATGACTCACAAATGCACCGGATTAAACTTCGGCTGATCAGAAAAGATACAGTATCTCTACTCGTTAGCCACATATCATCACTGGCCAATTAATTAAGTAGCAATGTTAATTGTTACAATAGATCAAGGGTCAGTGAATCAACCCCTTATCCATTTCTTCAACAATGTAATCTATGATCTAACTATTTCAAAACTATTTCAAATGAGCCAGACATGACCTAAATTAAAAGTTGATTTATCGGGTCGATGACATATGACGTAAACCAGTTCCTGAGAACCAATCAAATGGCCTCGTGATCTAGTGAACTCTGACCTATCTTATGTTCCGAAAAATCAGATAAAATGCAACGTTATTCCAAGAGAAAAATTTGGGTCAAATATTTAACCTAGTTAAGATTATACAACAATTAGTAATTAGAGTCGTAATTAATATAAAGAATTGCCCAAATAAGGAAGTTGATTTAAGGTCTTCTTATTTCGAACATTAAAGAATTTACCGAGACAGTGAAGTCTTTGTATCCTCTACATAAAAAAAAAACAGAGAAAAAGATTTCTATAAAAGATTAAACTTATTGATTAAGTTTATGAATAGCAGTCTGTAATAAACATTAATTGATATAAAATATTGGAAATATTATTTCATCAAAGTATAGCAATTCTTAATTTAGAACTGATTCTTTAAATATCCTTGTCATGCACATATTTATGAATTGAGTGGTTAATAAATGAAATGAAATGAAAAATTTAGATGGATTGATTGATTGATGTTTTACGCTGCACTCAAGATTATTTCACTTATTATGGGGGCTTTGCCAGGTTTAGTGGGGGAGGAAAACGGTCTCTTTGCCCGGAAGAAACCCTCGACCTTTGGCGAGTACCTGGCAACTCTTCCACATACAGTGCTGAAATTGGAAATTGGTTTTAACACACACACAAATTTGATTAATTGTTTTCTTAGTGTTTTCCATCATATGTACAAGATTAATTGGCCGCAGGAAACCCCCAATCTTCGGTGGATACAGGGACTGATCCAGGGAAAATTTGGGCATACCATTTCGGTTCAAAATGTTCCAACAATAAGACAAAAATCACATCTCTAACCCAAAATCCAACATTTAATGCTATTTTGACATTAAAATCTGTTGGTTTTAAGAGTTTGGGCGGATTTTTTGCTTGTGATTTTGGGCGCCCATACCTGTATACAGGTATTAAAATGTCTCTGGATCAGTCTATGGGATAGAGGCCATATAATTTGGGTGTCAGACAGAAACATGGGGTCATTTTCTACTGATGCTAGTTTTGTTATACATTATACCATATTTCATAATGGATAATAGATATTTGTTTCGGTAGTTTTAGAACAACAGTGACAACAGGCTACTGGAACTGATCGTAACTGTGAAATCATATAGCCTGTGGATAACTGTTAACCCCAGTCGGAACTCCCTTCGGCTATCTTTGCTCGCTACCGGTCGGCTTTGACACGCCTCGGACAGTCTGCGCTTTTTATACGGTAAATCACCGTATTTTTAGGCTGAATAAAAATGGCGTGGAAAGTAAATATCAAAATATTTTACTACAGACGAAAAAATAAAATAAAAATAATTGTAAATTTATTTAATGCTAACATCATTTAGAAAGTTATCGGTACATATCAGGAATCCTGCAATGCGTCAATTATATAACTGATAGAGGCTGAAAGTTAACAAACCGAGTGTATCGGTCCCTTACATTATCGCAGGGGCACTTTTGCGGGGCCCTCAAGAGGATTTGGGAATTGTACGCTTCACGGCTACCCATTTGGTCGCCATATTCAAAATGACCTGTAGTCTATCAGAGGGTATTTCACGTACGTAAATCCCCGAAGTTTCAGACTGCTGTTAACCCTTCTCAATCAAGAGACAAGATGACATAATGTTCAGAGTGCTAACAATTCCACTTCGCTTCCAGTTTCAAAATTTCAAAATCAAATTAAATTCTTACGTGTTTACTTACATATGCCTGTGTAGCATGTACATATGTATAGCTGATTGTTATAAAAAAAATTTTTTTTTATGGATGCAGAATAAAAAAAAAAACTTATTTCATAAATATGCGAGACAAAAAAACGCATACAATCATCTTTAATATATTTAAAAGTTTACATGTATATATACAATTATCATTGTATCTTTATATATGCAATCCAGACTTTGTATTTAAAAACACTTCGTCATGTGAACATAATGAAAATTCTGCATGGTGTTTAGGCAATAAAATTTACCTTGTGAACAACAGGGTTATTGCCCTTGCCTGTTATGGAATAGTGACATTTTCTAATAAGCATGTTAGTTGTCTAATAAAGCGGAGTGATACGTAACACCTCTACAGAGAGAGAGCTGATAAAACATAACACCGACATCGCTAGTGCACATAATATGGTCGTGTAAATATGGAGACATTCATTTACATACCATGTTACGTGTGACAAAGAATTAATAAGGGCCTTTAGGAAAACACACAATAACAATATATAAGCGATTTTCGGACAAGCCAGAAATCAAGCTTATGGATGCCTTAACAACCATATTCAAATTAAAAAAAATGTTTTTAATGTTTTTCTGAGATTCATGTTTCGACAATTTTTACTGCGCGATTTGCGTTTAACTTCACACTCAAGATTTCTACATTGTTGCTTATACGTGACCTATGCTATAATCAACGAACCAATCAATTAATCGGAAATGAGTCTATGGCGTAAACAAAATTTAAATAACTGAGATGCCTATTCATTCAATCGCCGATTAAGCTACCTCAAAGCAGTACTATAATGGTAAAGATCCTTTTCAAGCCTGTCGTCAGTAAGAAGCTAGTAAATTGTAGCTGCCAAAATGTTGATATTTTTGCGAGAAAACAGAATGTTGAAATTATCAGCTATTTTTCTCAAGATGTACAATTGAAAAGCTTTTGAGTGTTAGATTGATTGATTGATTTTTTGGTGTTTTACGCCGCGCTCAAGATTATTTCACTTATATGGCGGCGTTGCCAGTTTTATTGTGGGAGGAAACCGGGCTCTATGCCCGGATGAAACCCACGACCTTCCGTTGGTAACTGGCAACCATCCGACATTTGAGTGTTAGAAATCTCGAGAATATACGTTAAAGTGGCAACTTACGCTTAGGACAAATGAATGCTCGCCCCATTTATTAAAATTTCATTTACTTTTTGGACACTAAATTTGTACAGGCGGTGTGGATTTTCCTCTTTCCAACCTCAATCATTCAGTTTTTTCAATGACCTTCAAAGATTCTCACTGCAGTGACAATCAGAATACAAGTAAAAAAGCGCAAATTTTGCAGCTTACGCCACTTTAAAGAAAGACGTTGAAACTTTGGGAACAGATGCAATAAATCACGTTCTAGAAAATACAGAGGGATAAATGCTACTTACCCCCCTTTAGGGTTTTTCTTTATCGTTTAAAACTCACATGGGGTTTTCAACAAAGCGAACCTTTACAAGATAAAAAGTCATGTTTCCGCTAATTTCTGTACAGTGACGTCATATTTATGTTAACTTTACCAAAGAAAACTTAAGATTTCAGGAACAAAAGGTAAGAAGATATCGGACGTTGCTTTTTAAATGAACTTACTCTTGTCTTCCCTCATTAAACCTAATACATGTGGATATTATAAGCTAATTAGAAAAGCTGTTAGCACGCAGACTGAGGCTCCGTAAGGAGGTGCCCCAACACACGTAACTCGACAAAAAGTAGCACATGTGTCTGAAAAATACAGATTAATTAAATCTGTGAAAAAAATGAGGACAAAAAAAAAATAAGCAATTTATTTTATTTAAGCTGGGGATGCACTGATGCACTAATTTAAATGTACAGAAGGTTTTGAGAGCAGTTGTGTTGTAAGTCTAAATAGTTTTTGCCTCTGATTAGGTTTGATTGATTGATTGATGTTTTACGCCGCAATTATATTTATTTCACTTATATATGGCGGCATAGCCAGGTTTAGCGGAGGAGGAAACCAAGCTCATTGCTGGAGGAAACCTCCACCTTTGGCAAGTACCTGGCAACTCTTCCACATACAGCGACTGAGTGAAAAATCCACTCAGAAATTTGTCAATTTTTATTTGGTCTGAGTGTGATTTGAACCCGTTTAGCACCGATGGAAGGTCTGTGTGGGACTGAGAGCGATCTCTAGTCCACTGACCTCCCGCTCCCCTCCCGCTCCCCTCCCCAATGATTGTGAGGCCAAATATAAATCAGTATCTTTCAATACAATTACGAAAATTGAAAGCCATATTTTTTAATACTTCAGAATTGTTCTATAGATGCAATTAATTTTTTGGTTTGGAAGGATGGGAAACGATGTATTAGAATTTGTTTATTGGAAGTAAATCAAATCAGTGTAAAAATCTAACGATGCCAAAAACAATTTTACGGGGATAACAGCTAGAGTATCATGTTTGACGTTAAACAAATACGTCAACGATCATAGACAGTTATTTTCCTTGGATGTGAGCATGAAACCAGTTTGTCTGAGAAGTAGAGTGAAGGTACGTAGGGCATTGTTATCACGGCTGTACAACGTTCCGCTCTGGTTATCCTGAATAAAAGGTCTGTTACCTCCCTTTAAGGTGCGAGTAAAAAACACAATGCATGGTATCCTGCTTATGTGGTTGCCAATGACAACAGTCTTATGTTCAAGTGGCACCTGTATGGGTTAGGCGGACAATAGCGTTGAACCAAATGAAGCCAGTCTTTTGTTAACGACACTTTACTGCCCTTTGTCCCCTGGGGTATTGTCCTTGGAGCATAATGGGGTGTAAAAATAAGATAAAGGTAGGACCAAGTCTGAACACTTTGGTGTGTTGACCTGACTAACAATAAGGCACTGGTTGGTGACAATGGAATGTAAAATAGGGGGCAGTTATTGGGTGTCGAAATCAACAGGGCAAATGAGGTCAATATTTGGCCCCACCAGGTGAACACAGGACCACTTTTAACACAAACATTATATCTTAGTTTTCAGAAATAGCCAACAAGTAATGGAGTCTAAAGTTTCAAGTTATGTCCAAATATATATTTATGATCACTAAAAGACACGGGCACAGGAAAAATCTTCTTGTCTAAAATAACCATGGAGACAAGTTTCTAATTGTATTAGACCTTTATACCCCATAAATTGTTGTAACAAATATATACATTTGCCAGTGCCAGGGTAAATATATATTTGAACGCTAAAACACACGGGCACAGGGAAAATCTTCTAGTCTAAAATAACCATGGAGACAAGTTTCTTATATACATCCAAATAAAACGAACTCTTTACTATAAAATACGACCTGGACGCTGTTATATCACTAGCCTCTGTCGTCTAACGTGCTTATTTTCAATGAATATTTTTATCTCTTTAAAAATATGTACATGAAAAATTACCTTTTATATGCTTACTTGAATAATTGTAATTGAAATGCAGAACAAAATATATTTATGATCACTAAATCGCACGGGCACAGGGAAAATCTTCTTGTCTGAAATAACCATGGAGAACAAAATATATGTGTTTACGTTGCTTTAGGTGATATATTTATTGATTGATTGATGTTTTACTCGCACTCAAGATTATTTCACTTACATGGTGGCGTTACCAGGTTTAGTGAAGGAAACCCCCGACCTTTGGCCAGCATGTGACAACTCTGCCACATATAGCGATCAACTGAAATCAACTCAAAAATTATTCAATTTGTTTTTTGCTCTGAGTTGGATTTGAACTGCTTCATTTGAATGTTCCCTAAAATGAATAATTAAATGACCCTTCCATCAATAATGGTAACCATCCCACTTAACTCAATGTGTACCACGTTAACATTGGTGACCTCCCCACTTAGACGGATGACATATATCTAGCCTACGTAAGCATGTTATAGTTAGACAGTCGACCCTTCTATTTGCCCTTCTTCTCAATTACATAGGCAACCTTCACACTTAAAGTGGCATGAGCTGTCAAAATGTTGATATTTTGATGTTAAAACAGAATGTTGAAATTAGTGTTGAGATGACTTAGTTCCAAAACTTTTCCTTTTCAGTCGAGAATATCATTTAAAATCTTAAAGTAAAAACATCCTAATTTACACCTGCATTTAAATGAGTCAATACATTGAAAAGCCTTCATGTATGTTAAAGAAAATATCTATTTTTAGGGTTAAAAGTTAATATTAAAAAAAAAAGTGCCATAATACAAATTGCAAAACTTCCATGGGTCTTCAGGCATAATATCGTCAGTTAAAAATGCAATCAAAAATTTCGAATTCCAAACGAAGGCGGAAATACAAGGATCCATTGTACGGATAAAAAATGACTCAGTGTCTCGTTTTTCAGGGCATTGTTTACAGCTTTTTTTAAAACAAGAAGATTGTGTCAAAATAAATTAAGTTAATTGTGGGTAGTTAATTGGGACATAAACCTTACGGTGAGTCATAGCTGTTAAACATAGAAGGTGGCTATATCCAATGTTAATATATACATGTAACTACCATATAACAGTCAAAATATCCTGGTTTAAAAGCAGATATTAAGTCTGCTCTAACGATATAAGATGAAACATCCACCAAGACCATGAAATGCCAATCCTGTTAAGAAATAGAGACTACATGATTGGCTTTTTTATGTATGCAACTCACGGATCATTTGTTTGTAGGGGTTACCTGGTTTACCGCAAGAGGAAACCAATGGTTAACCTTCAATGGGTGCCTGGCAACCCTTCCAATGGGTGCCTGGCAACCCTTCCAATGGGTGGGGGGTGGGGATGAGTGAAGAACTAACTAATTTTTTGTCTTTAATTGATTGATGTTTTAATTTATGCAGCACTCAAGATTACTTCACTTATTTGGCGGCATAGCCAGGTTTAGTTGGGGAGGAAACCTGTGCTCTTTGTTGCAAGAAACCAGTACCCTTTGGAGTCTACATGACAACTCTTCCACACACCGTGATAAAAAAATCCACTAAGAAATGTTTTCAATTTTTGGTCTGAGTGGGATTGGAATCTAATACCAATTGATGGTTGATTGATTGTTTGGTGTTTTACGCCGCGCTCAAGATTATTTCACTTATATGGCGGCGTTGCCAGTTTTACTGTGGGAGGAAATCGGGCTCTATGCCCGGAGGAAACCCACAACCGTCCGTTGGTAACTGGCAACATTCCCACATAGGTCGTTTGAGCAAAAACCCAGGCAGAAAATTTTTAATTTTTTTTTGGACTGAGTGGGATTCGAACCCGCGACCAATAGGTGGAAGGCTGTTTGGATTGAGCATCCAACGCTCTATCTACTGAGCCACAGAGGCCCCCGAGTGGGATTGGAACCTGAGACCAATCGATGGAAGGCCTTGTAATTGACTATCACTCTTCCAACTAAGCCATTGAGGCAGCTCACCCAAAAAAAGAAAGGCTGTGAAAAAAACGAAAGTTTGTTTAACATCGATCCCAATTAAGAACGTTGAAATGTAGATTTGTAAACAAAAAAATTAATTCTATTTTTAAAAAAAAGCAACATAGATAGAATTCAAAATTGATATAAATATTTGACATAGTGCAATTGTAAATTTGTTGAATTTTTAAAAAGTTATTTTCCTTTTGAAAACTCTTCATATAGAGAGGTGATTCATTAACTAGGAATTTTAATTTAAATCCTTTTTCCAAAACAAAAGCGACATTGTGGTGTGAATATGACAAGCTCAAGTGTAAAAAAAAGTCTGCGGAAATAAAAGTTTACAACTACGTATTCAGTTTTTTTATTATCATGTGTTTGATTGATATTTTGTACTCAAGATTATTCTGCTTATTTCACGTGGGTTTCCCCCCCTATTAAAGCTTGCAACGCTGTTATATAAATGAAATTATCTTGAGTGCACGTAAAACATCAATCAGTCAATCTATCAAAATGTTAATATTTATCGCCAAAGCCAAATTTTTCAACTTTTGGTCTATTTTTCTTAAATTCAAAAAGTATAAATTTGAAGGTCTTTAGTTATAGTGGTCTATCATATGCAAATTAAAGTTTTGAGCTATCTTAGCTCTAAAATAAATAAAAGTTTGTGCAGGTAATTCAATTTTTGTTTACTTTTCGAAACCTGACTAATTCCAACCTCATCCTATTGTCTACGCAATCAAAATTTATGAAAAAAGTGCAAACTCTGGCAGTTCATGCAACATTAACTTTAGATAAATGCAACTAGGGAGCGCAAGTCTCATAAGAGTTATTACGAGATTTTGTGATATTCGGTGACAGATGACGTCATAAAGAACGTTTTTGATGACGTTGCAATTCCATTTGGCATATTTTGTTCCATAACGTCAGATTTAAACGTCATATTGGAACGAAAAGCGCTCAGTCACAGGCGCAATGCACTGCCGGTGACAGGAAATTTGTGGAATTCACACGTGACTTGCGCTCCCTATACCTCAGTGACAGACATTTCCTTCGATATGGAAGAAAAACGAATTGGCAATTCTTCAGAAAAATAGCAAACAATTTCCCAAATCCGACACGAAATCCAAATCTTTGGAAACTTGTGCAAATTTACCAGAAAATAAAACTGATTTTATATTTACCGTAATTAAAGAGGTACTCACTCGGACTATATATATCTTATTCCTGAAGTGATCTCGTCAGCGGTAAACGTAATTCTTTTCCATACCCTCATTTCCATATAATCGTAACATCAGGTACAATGTTGGGAATTTGGCATTGGTCATTCATATGAAGGATTACTTAATGAATATTCATCATTCAGAACATATCTCTTCACAAACAATATTCAATAGAGCATTTATATTTCTTTCCATGTCACACAGAAATAGAAAACGCTAATTTTTCCATTTTATTTAATCCCCGGAGATCAAGTAAATTTTTATTTTTTTTTTCATTTTGTGAAAAATTTTGAACCAGTTGAAAATGTCCATAACACAGTTTTCTTCGAAATGGTGACATAGGGCTATGAAATTAAAAATGCCTTCTGCATCATGGAAGGAACAATTTATTGTTCTCACACTCAAAATGTTTTAAGAACAAAACCGCAATCTTAGAATTGTAAGCCTTTCATTGTTATATGATTAGTGTTAGCTAGGCTAATTAGTGTAAATAACATAATTTCAGTTCTTTACAAATACCTAAATTATTTATTATTTGATGTCAAGATTTTCGTGGGGGACTTCAAAAGGGCAGATTGGTAGAGGGGGGGGGGGGGGGGGGGGGCTTGAATAATAAAACTCCCCAAGAGCATATTTTACAGTTCTGTCAGTATACAAAAAGCTGGGACCTTAGATGTTTGGTTAAATGGGGGCTGTCATAAGGTGTGAAAATTAAACATACCAACAAGATGGTCTGAGGGTGCATTCAAGGGAACAGAAAAAAACTACAAAAGGATACTTCAGAAAATAGTTGATAGATCATCATAGATAAGAATGTGTCCAATTTCTAACCAAATTATCCCTGTCTGTTTTATAAGTTATAGTATTTACATGAAAAGGGGTTCTGTGGATATTACGGCTGACAAAGATAGTGCCATATTGAGGGCATTTTGCCATCCATCCCAAACACATTTCCCCAAACTTCAATAAACTTCAAAGCCCCTCCAAACAGTGGCAGTGAAAAGGGAAATGGGGGAGAGTGAGCATATAAAATAAGTGAAAACAACACAAATGTGGAGAATAATGACTTTAACATCTGGTCAAAGCCTGATGAGAAAAGAGTGCCTGTCAGGGGGGATAATTCTCAAACTGCAAGTTCAAAAGAATTAATGAATGAAATAAAATATTATGAACGGCCCTGCTAATACAAAGCCTGGACTAGGCCCTCTGAAGTGGCTCGTTTAATTTCTAGCTCTGGTTTCAGAACAGACAAACCCCAGATAATTTGCTACCACCTTAATTCTAACAGATACTGTAAAAACATTTTATTGGTCACTGACAAGTGTAAGGCGTGAAAAAAAAAACAACATTTTTTTAAAAAAGGCTTAAGTATATTAAAGAAAAGTTTCTATAAATGTGCATCTAACACTGAAAAAACTTTTTTTCAAAACTTGATGCTGCATGGGTTGCTGAAATAATATTCTATTTTTGGTTTGAGCATTAGATTCTCATTTGTCTTGTTCAACTATTTCTAATATTATTTTAAAAATCAAATAATTCTTTTTCAATGGCAATTGAACTTTGATCAAATCCACATGGGTTGATTTCTCTTTTATAGAACTACTTAAAGTTCTTTGGCAGAATTATTGAAGGAGGGAGGGGGGGGGGGGGGCTTGAGTTGCAATGGCAAGAACTTATTTACAATTGCTCTTGCGACCAACCCCCTTATACGTAATAGGGTTAAAAAAGATTTGGCAATTTCCATTTTAAATCTCAGTGCCTGGTTTTCTCAAACATAAATCAAACTATTAGCCAATATAAGTTTTACTACAATACAATAAAAACATCTAAATCATATTTTGAAATGTTGCAATTATTTTTAGTTTGGTTGGGGAGGGGGGGGGGGACATATGCAGACTTAAAAAAAAAATATATTAAAATTGCTTTCTACCAAAGTTTTTCTGCAATTTATTAACAAAATTAAGAAATAACTGAAGCTTCTTTATATTTATTCCTGAACATTAAAACACACGGGCACAGGGAAAATCTTCTTGACCAAAGTAACCATGGATTTTTTATATTGATTTCAGTCCCTTGAAAGAAATCTATAGAAATAAAAATATTTTTGTGCTAATTCGTAATAACATTTTATGAAATCGAAAAAGGAAATAGAGAACGGTTGTGTTTAATCAATGATCAGGTAAAAAATCAATGGAATTTAAACATCCTAACAAACAGCCAGGATTAATGTTCTAGGAACAGTTAAATAATGTGAAAAGGTATTTATGATTCGGTGATCGCCTTTCACGATGTGGACAAAAACGGTATTGTGTTAACGTGCTCATGTTGCGATAAAACTAGACCACGTTGTTTGTTCTTTGTCCGATAAATCAGTACCTCCATCTCATCCGTATTTAATGTCGCCTAAGTTCCCTTTGTTTCCGCCCAGAGAATCAGTACAATAATTTGTTTACCGTTGTATAATCAGGGGATGATGGGAGAGAGGGGACGGGTTTGCGTGGACAAAGAGAGACGAAATCAAACAAACATCTGGTTGGTTCACCTAAACCACATCACAGGTGCGAGTTCCTTCCGATACATTGCACATCCTTAAACTACCTCCAAAAACACAAGTGTACCTGCTTTAAACCAATATACCATAACGATAATCGTAAAATTAATTGTCTGTCGTTATTCTTGCAGTGATTGAATTGCGAGCGTCCACAGAAAGGAATGATGGGAAATTATTTGATTTTTCACATGTGGTTAGTTTCTCTTTTTCTATCGGTAAACAAAACCCATTGAAATGTGTTTTCGTTTAACACTTCAGATTTTAAAAGAAAATGTGTAGGACTGCTATAATGAAGGAAACATCTATATATTGAATATTCTCTGACTATGATGCTATGAAAAAAATTCAGCTGTTAAATGTTAAAGATTATACCTCTATAAAATATATATTGAATATTTTATGAATATGATATTATTTAGATAAATCATTTCTCCTATCAATAGAATGTTAAGCATAAAGATAAACTTGGAAAAACTTTTTTTAATGCCAAAACAAACTAATATTTTATTTTTTTTCATCTCTAGCCATAAAAAAAAAGAAAAATGAATTCTAATTTATATAAATTTGAAATAAAATAAAACCAAAAACACATACCTGTTTCGGAATAAAAATGTTGCGTAAAACTTTTCCACTGCTAAAAATAATAAATCCTTTTCGTTTTCAGTTAATCCAAGAAAAATTAATTTGATTCTGATTGTACAAGTTACTGAAAACTACCCCGCACTATCCTTGACAATAACTCCGCTACTAATAACTGCAAACTAGGAATATGAGGTTAGATTTTCTGGGACTGTTTCTATAAGTGTTTGTCCTTAAGTTAGAATTGTTAAAAATAGGGACAGGTAAGGACAATGGGGACAATAGATTCAATGGTTTTTATACCAAGTCGGGTGGGCTATGATCAGAGGCAGAGATTGGGCAGAGGGGCGCACAGCTCCAAAGTCCATTTCTCTAGTTTGAATACCACAGTAATCAATAATACTAGCTTTTATCTCTCTTGTCCAAGTTTGGTGAATAGAACGACGTCGGTGAAATTCTAAAGAACAAACAATACATTTTGAGCACAAAACTGACAGGCAGGACTTTATTAGAGTATGTCACTGTAAGAATAAGCTGTCATTCAAAATGACACAAAGAGAGCGTGTTCTAATTTTTCACATATATCTATTCGGTCTCTTTAAAATAAGAATTTTTCTTGGTGAGAAAAAAAGGCACGATGAAATCTACGAACCAAAATGGCATTCTTTGCAACAACAAAAAAAAAAGAAAAATATTCTCACCGTGCACGCAGCGGAGAGGAAAGTAATAAAATAAGTTTTATCAACAATAAGAAAAACTCCCAAGAAGTCAGATGTACAACTAAAAGTATCTCCAAAACAGTCATTGATGCGCAGAAAACTATTCAGCATTTTTATAGTTTCGTTCTAATAAAAAAGGCATAGACTAAGAGTAACAAACACATATCTTGGAGTTGAAATATCATGGGTTTTAGTTTATTACAACAACTTATGATTTGGTATAAAGGTCTAAATGATATACCTCTTTTTAGCACAATTAGAAACTTGTATCCATGGTTATTTTAGACAAGATTTTCCCTTCTTGCCTTGCCTATGCCTGTGTGTTTTAAGTTTAATAATTATATCTTGGAGTTTACAAAAAAAAAACAAAGTTTCTTGGTGCCTAGTGGCTAACCCACATCTCTATCATTCTGGCTTATGTCCCTTTACCAGAGTCCCTATTTTACATTAAAATATTTTATGATGTTCAAGTGGCACACAGAAGTTGAAGTGAAAAATAGGAACACAGTCTATCATGAAATACAACTTCTGTTAAGTTAACACAACCACGTTTCCATCTCAATAGCAAGATCGTTCTCAAGCTAATTATTTAACTGTTTAACAGCATGCATATAAAAACCTAGACATTAACTAAATAATGATTTGATAATTAATAGCTGATTTAAAATGGCGGAATTTGTATACCATATCATACTTTGTTCCTAGCTAATGTATTTTAGCTGAGTGTAAATAAAACTGCATTTTGGGTCCAGCCTTAAGCATTATGACATCAATAAAAAAATAATGGGATAGTTGAGGTATATTGTTTGAAGTTACGGATTTATTAAAAACCCTTGTGTCAACACATATGATGGCATGCTATGTACTTCTCTGTGGAGAATGCCCTTCATCGTCCATGTCCTCATGTTCAGGGGCCTCGGTGGTCCAGTGGGTTAGAGTGACAGCCCCTCAGTCCCACACAGACCTTGGTGGTCAAGTGGGTAACAGTGATTGCCCTCAGTCCCACACAGACCTCGGTGGCCCAGTGGGTTAGAGTGACAGCCCCTCAGTCCCACACAGACCTTGGTGGTCCAGTGGGTTAGAGTGATTGCCCTCAGTCTCACACAGACCTCGGTGGCCCAGTGGGTTAGAGTGACGTCCCTCAGTCCCACACAGACCTTGGTGGTCCAGTGGGTTAGAGTGACGTCCCTCAGTCCCACACAGACCTCGGTGGTCCAGTGGGTTAGAGTGACGTCCCTCAGTCTCACACAGACCTCGGTGGCCCAGTGGGTTAGAGTGACAGCCCCTCAGTCCCACACAGACCTTGGTGGTCCAGTGGGTTAGAGTGATTGCCCTCAGTCTCACACAGACCTCGGTGGCCCAGTGGGTTAGAGTGACGTCCCTCAGTCCCAAACAGACCTCGGTGGTCCAGTGGGTTAGAGTGATTGCCCTCAGTCCCACACAGACCTCGGTGGCCCAGTGGGTTAGAGTGACGTCCCTCAGTCCCAAACAGACCTCGGTGGTCCAGCGGGTTAGAGTGATTGCCCTTAGTCCCACACAGACCTTGGTGGGTCCAGTGGGTTAGAGTGATTGTCCCTCAGTACCACACAGACCTCGGTGGTCCAGTGGGTTAAAGTGATTGCCCTCAGTCCCACACAGACCTCGGTGGTCCAGTGGGTTAAAGTGATCATCCGAGGTCTGTGTGGGACTGAGGGACGGTCACTCTAACCCACTGGACCACCGAGGTCTGTGTGGGACTGAGGGATGATCACTCTAACCCACTGGACCACCGAGGTCTGTGTGGGACTGAGGGACGGTCACTCTAACCCACTGGACCACCGAGGTCTGTGTGGGACTGAGGGATGATCACTCTAATCTTTTAAACTTTTCACCAGGGTTAAGTAAATGGAAAAAAATGTAGGTCATTTTTTTTAAATAAAGAAATAAACGCTTGCAATACAAAAAGTCTAATAGACATTAAAGTTGTAATGTTTTCCAACATAGATAGTGTCTGCAAGACAACACGTTGTTTAAATCTAACAACAACACGCTAGCAACCAGTGGTATGGATTAAAATGACTGACAAGTGAAATGGGCCAAATCATATATACATTCCATTTATAAGTCACCATTGTTAGCCGATATCTAACAAAGCTAAAAACATGTACGAAACTAAAACTCCCAACATTTTACCATAATATATATGCGATACAGGTCTATTAATAGCTTACACTTATTGGTATGTTTGAAAAGCAAATGCTAATTTTAGTTAATGATAAACTTTCTGAGCTCCTTTTATATTTTTTGTTTCAATGAAACATCAAAAAAAAAACTGCCGTTATTTCTGAAGTACATTCAGCTGCCAATTTTCAAATTTTTTTTTTTAAGGCGAAAGAATCTTTAATTAGAAGTATTCATTTCAAAAGAAAAAAAACATGTTGAAATAAACACATATTAATTAAAAATCTTTAAGTGACATAAACTGACAAAATTTTGGAAATACAAAATTTTTTTAGCCATCTTTTTAAAAATAATTTAGGTTTTGTTGTAATGAAAAAATAATTAAGGCATCACCACGAAGTAAGTTCTGTGAACAACAAAAGCTTTCAGCAACAATTTCATTTTTCACAAAACTTACTTCGTGGCAATACCATAATTATTTCTCAATAGAACTTGAAGTTTATTTATACAAAACTTTAAAAAGTTTTTAAACATTGTATATGCATATTTATAAACCCTAAAACACACGAGCAGTCGAGCACAGGGAAAATCTTCTTGACTAAAATGTAACTATGTGTGTCGTTTTAAGCCGGCTTGTCTGTTACTGCTATACTGCTTACGGTTTTCAAGGTAAGACCATAACGAAAACATGGGTTATGTTGCAAGAGTTATAGAGCCAGTTTGGGCTATTTGTTCCACTGTCTGACCTCGTGGGGTGATTCACAGCGGAACAGTAGTGGGCGTACAATGCAACAGCTATTGTCCCAGTTTTCTACCCCATAAAGGCAGACAAACAACAAAGAGAAAATACAACAAGTGTTTTAGCATAGACTATTTTAACATACTAGCATGTACAGTTAGTGGTGGCTAAAAAAACAGTATGCACTAAGCATCAAAACTGAGCTGCAACGATCGTGACTTTTTATCCAGAATATTTATTGTTAAAACAAAACTTTCTTCTCAAGTTCAAAGAAAAATTCAATGGTTTGAGTTGATTTTAAAAATATCAATATCGTATAAAACTTGCGTAAACCAAGAGGGTTGGGGTGAAGGGTGGTAATGGTAAGGGGGGGGGGGTATTGAAACATAGATATCTTATATTAACTAGATTGGCTAAGTTTGGTGTTTTACGCCTTGCTCAAGATTATTTTTCACTTATATGGCGGCGTTGCCAGTTTTATTGTAGGAGGAAACCGGGCTCTATGTCAGGAGGAAACTCACGACCTTCCGGTGGTAACTGGCAACCATCCCACATACATGAAGGTCGTTCAAGTGAAAACCCAAAATTTTACATTCCGGTGTCAGCAAAAAGTTTCCTAATTTACTTTTTTATTTTAAAAGTTACTAGATATTGATCAAAAATTCTCATTTTATATCATGGGAATCAAAATTTGAAGAGAATATTCTCTAGGGGTGACTGAGAAAAAAAGGGAGGTTATTTTCTAGCACTGACAAATAGCTTGTGGCATCAAATAACATTCTGAACTTGTATAAGTGTTAAATAAAGTGTAACAAAAAAAAAAACAATGCAGAGAGCTGGGTGCGAAAGGTTGACTGTGCAGTCATTCATGAAAAACTAATGATCACTCCTTTTTCTCTTAGCTAATAACATATATATATACAGATATATTAATGCTCGCTTGATTCAAAATAAAACTGTGATTTAAATTAGATTTCTTTCTTAACATGGGGTTGTTTAGTACTAACCTAGAGTGACAAAGAACATTCCATTGTATTATGTTGTTATTTTTAAATAATTTAGTGAGTAAGATACATATATCATATTTATGACCATGACAATAACATTTTCCCTGTGCCCGTGTGTTTTAGTGATCATTAATATATATGAACACTAAAACACACGGGCACAGGGAAAATCTTCTTGTGTAAAATAACCCTGGAGACAAGTTTCTAATTGTGTTAAAAAGAGGTATATCATTTAGACCTTTATACCCCATCATAAGTTGTTGTAATAAACTAAACCCATGATATTTCATTAGGTTGACGACTGATATATGATGTATAGGTATTTTTAAAATTTATCAAAATACACGAATATTGGCAGTAAAAACGTGTATGTTGAGCGCTGAAAAATGTCTCCACTTGTGAGGGGTTGTCAGCGATTGAATCCAGGCTTTATGTAGGTCATCACGATCAGTTGATCACATGATAGGGAATAGCATGTTGATTGGCTACAACTGTAAGACTGGCCGAAGAAAACAGAACAGGAGTCCTTCGTAAGGCTGATATATCTGCGCCTGATCAGAAGAGTTCCTTGCAGATTTGCTGCTGACGAGTGGTTGCGACCAGTGCTACAGATAATTTTTTTTTCTTGCCAGTACAGTACTGGCTGATTTGAAGATGTACCAGTACAGAGTTCACGCAGTCGGGTATGTGTCGACATTCGACCAATATTAGTATAATAGTATTATTAATACATTAACTGCTCATATAGTTATAACCTACAAATACATTATACATGTATGTGTTTTAATGAATAAAGTCAAAAGACAAGTGATTTCTATCAGTGTTTTGAGTTTTCTATTTTCTCAAAAATAGTTGACAAAAATAATGACTGATAGTGTTTTTCTGTTGAAAAGAAATACCCTGACAATCCGTTTGCGCCTGGCAACAATCCCATATAAAGTTCACCTACATGATGAAAACCCAAGTTCTGAAAACTATTATGAATTCCTAATGTCTGACGGAGAAAAACGAATTACATGTAGCTGGAGAAATTTGAAGGGTGACCTTTTCTCATCTTGTTACAGTATTTCTTTGAATTTGACACTTTATCCTTTAATATTTGACACCAAGACATGTGAATATTATACTATGCCAGTCCATTTTTTTACCGTTTAAATTCAGTTGCACGAAGAACTTAACGGCAAAACTTACCGACACTAAAAAAGTGACTAGCCTATTTCAAACAGATGTTGAATAATGAAACAGGGGAGATAACTGGCGTCAACTAGGTCACCGGCAGAGCAATTATAAATATCAACCAATCAGTGACCTCCATTGCTATGGGCTCGCTTCTCTCAATCTTTGAGAGTTTCGATATAAACAAATGGACTGGATCGCAAAGGAAGCTGCTGTCTCCACAAAAATGAAAACGGGTTATCAATTTTTCCCCTTGTACTGGTTATACTCTTGATACACCCGTACACACCTTTATCAGGCCGTATTCGGTACGCTTGGTTTTATTTGCATTCCCGTATCGTGTGATTTTTTACCCGTATTTAAGCGTGTACGGGCCTTATCTGTAGCACTGGTTGCGACGATTGGATTAAACCAGAGACGATTTATGCAATACCTAAATCTCACGATAGGATGGACGACGTCCAGAAATTTTGAAAAAACATGGGGAATATTAACGAAATTATTTTATCTGAATCCTTCGTTTGAAGTTGATTGATTGATTGATGTTTGAGGCTGGTCTCATCAATTCAAGTTGAAGGTATTACAAATACAACTTAAGACCAAAACACATAGGACAACTTACAAAATTTTGTCCATGGTGATGTTTAATATGAGCTTTTAAGAGCAGCTACTATCTTCACCATGTGAAAAGTAGTCCTGTGTGTTTTTGTTGTAATAAAACCACTCCATAGAAGAATCTAAATACAACTTACTAAATATAATGTTACTTGCAGGTTACTTAGCGTTTTATTCTCCATGCAAGAAAAAATTTTCATTATTTTTTAACGCTGAAATTACCATCATGGAAAATAACAAAGTCGTTAAGCTCTAATAAAAGTTCTCTACTAGATGTGTTTTCCAAATAATGAAAGACAACATAAATTTTACTTATATGAAATTGTAAAATTCCTTTTATTAAACTCAAAATCAAAATGTATGTTTTTAAATTTTTATTACACTAATTGCATCCTTTTCAGAAAAGTCACAACTATTTCAAAGGGGTTCTATTTTTAGGTTTAACGGTACATACATGTAGCTGAAAGAAATAAAGCGAAGAAAAATATAAACTTTTTAAATGAATACAGTCGGAAAACGCTTTAACTATGAACAACGAGAAATCTTGTGTTTTTCTTTTGATATATAATATGGAGAAATTACAAAGCCAATCAGAGACGCTGGATTTTCTCTTGAAATAAAGAAAGCCATTTTTCTTGGAACTTCAATTATCGTTGGTTTATTCTAAAGAGTTTCAAACTTCTATTGGAATATTGAATTATCGTTGGTTTATTCTACAGAGTTTCCAAGTTCATTTGAAATAATGACAGCCATTTTTATTTGAACTTCAATTATCGTTGGTTTATTCTAAAGAGTTTCAAAGTTCTTTTGAAATAGTGAATTATCATGGTTTATTCTAAAGATTTTCCAAGTTCATTTGAAATAATGACAGCCATTTTTATTTGAACTTCAATTATCGTTGGTTTATTCTAAAGAGTTTCAAAGTTCTATTGGAATAATGAATTATCATTGGTTTATTCTAAAGATTCTTAAAAAAAAGTTATATTCTGTGATTGATCGATTGATGTTTAATGTCATCCTCATGATTATTTCCCTTGTAACATGTTGGCTTTGCTAGGTTTAGTGGGGGAGAGGACTGGAGGAAACTTGGTAACCCTTCCAAAACCATGACGAACTTTTTTCCATATGTTTGGACTGAGTATGATTAGAACCCGCGTCCAACTGATGAAAGGTTAGTGTGTTGGCATCAATGCCCATATATTCTTTCAATAAGCCACGTGAGAATTTTTATACAAATGTATAAAATTGATTGATGTTTTACACCACACTAGAAATAATAATATTTCACTTTCATGTCTATGGAAGAGTTGCCAGGTTTATTGAGTGAGGAAACCGGTCCCCTTAAGTGGTAGAAAACTGACCTATGGCTGGTACATGTTAATCCTTGCACTACAGACAAAAAGGTTTAAAGTGGCATGAGCTGCGAAAATTCACACTTTTTTCATAATTTCTGATCGTCACAACACTAAAGGGCCTTTGAAAACCATCGGAAAACTAAATAATTGGCTTTGGAATTAGGAAAATCCATACAGTATGTGGCCTGTACGAACCGAAAATGTCTTCAAAAAGTAAACAAAATTTAAATAACCGGGACGACCGTTTATTCATTCTAAGCGAAAGTTAGTTCAAAACAATACTTTATCGTACATTTTCGAGACTAGAAGCACTAAAAAGCTTCTGAATTATACGTCTTGAGAAAAATAGGCAATAATTTCAACATTCTGTTGTAACGTCAAAATATGAACATTTTGGCAGCTCATGCCACTTTAAGGATACCGAATGCTAATTTTTTAATGAGAAATTGGAGAATTTTTCGTTTGTGCTGTAAAAAAAAACAGAGTTTTAATTAGCCCTGAAATTTGCTTTTTCATACTGTTTTTCCTTACCTTAACCAAGTCTGCGTGAAAATGGGCAACCATACTGTCAAGTCTGCCAGTGAAAAAAAGGAACAAAACCGAAAATATCTTCTGTTTGGACAAGTCTGAAATAAATAAATAAATAAATCTGTACAAACGTAGAAAATTCGACTTTGGGTTTGCAATGTAAGTTTATTAAGAGGGACAATTCACTTTAAAATGATACGTTAAAATTGACCTCCTGGAAACATCAAACTGGACGATGTCTTGTTTTTTCACTTGACCTGCGGGGAGTGTGGTGGGAAAGGGGAGGGGGGGGGGGGCGTGGGGGTGATATTCATCGATTGGTTGGTCAGTAGGTTGATTGATTGAGCTGATTAATTGGTAGCTTCATTTATTAATTTCATGATAGATTGATTGGTTGGTTGATTGAATGAATTACCTGATCTGATTGATTGATTAATTGATTAGTGGAAAGATTAATCAGTTCAATCCATAGCTAGGTTGTTTGATTGATGATTGTATTCTTGATTGATGATTGTATTCTTGATTGTTTGATTGATGATTGTATTCTTGATTGTTTGATTGATGATTGTATTCTTGATTGTTTGATTGATGATTGTATTCTTGATCGTTTGATTGATTGATCAATTACTTACTTACTTGATTGATCAATTGCTTTATTAATCAATCAATTGCTTACTTGATTGATTGATTAATTGCTTGACTGATTGATTGATTGATTATTACCTGGCATGTATGAATCATTGTTACAACCCAAAGCCCCATGGAGCCAGTAGCGTCAGTTTTTGCGTATAAACTGTCATGACAACAAGTTAGTTAAACTTTGTAAAACAGTGCCAATATATTTTGGAGATACTGTTTACTGTATATTGAGATACTGTATATTGAGATACTGTATATTGAGATACTGTATATTGAGATATTGTATATTGAGATATTGTATATTGAGATATTGTATATTGAGATACTGTATATTGAGATACTGTATATTGAGATACTGTATATTGAGATACTGTATATTGAGATATTGTATATTGAGATATTGTATATTGAGATATTGTATATTGAGATACTGTATATTGAGATACTGTATATTGAGATACTGTATATTGAGATACTGTATATTGAGATATTGTATATTGAGATACTGTATATTGAGATACTGTATATTGAGATATTGTATATTGAGATACTGTATATTGAGATACTGTATATTGAGATACTGTATATTGAGATACTGTATATTGAGATACTGTATATTGAGATACTGTATATTGAGATACTGTATATTGAGATACTGTATATTGAGATACTGTATATTGAGATACTGTATATTGAGATACTGTATATTGAGATACTGTATATTGAGATACTGTATATTGAGATACTGTATATTGAGATACTGTATATTGAGATACTGTATATTGAGATACTGTATATTGAGATACTGTATATTGAGATACTGTATATTGAGATACTGTATATTGAGATACTGTATATTGAGATACTGTATATTGAGATACTGTATATTGAGATACTGTATATTGAGATACTGTATATTGAGATACTGTATATTGAGATACTGTATATTGAGATACTGTATATTGAGATACTGTATATTGAGATACTGTATTTATCGTTGTTATCGTTGCCCTACTTCTAAATGTCCTTCAAAAGTTGTATTTATAACAGCTCGTAACATTTTTGGTTGAAGTATTTTATAAAAAAAAAAAGATGGGCGAGAATGCCTACCTAAAAGCCTGTCCGAGCAAGTAAAGGTACCCCCATGTGTGTAGTGTGAGAAAGATTTAGCCTAAAGAATATTGTAAAGAAAAGCGAACAATAGTTTTTATATGATGGGGTTTATGACAGGTCCAGTCAAGTGAATATGATATTAAAACTTATATGATATTAGAGTGGGGGATAGAGCGTCACCTATTATTTGCCCAGACAATACGAGGGAATCCACGTCATTCACCAAACTCTTGTTATAGTCATGCCGACTTACAATCAACACAGGGGGGTGGGGTCAACAGTTTTTTTCTTCTTTCCAACACAATGAATTCTAAGGGGGCTCTATACAAACTTGTACATAATGGCAAACTTCAAGTAAAAAACGGCCGACCTACTATTTTTTGTTCCGATTTATTTGCCGCTAATGCAAGAAGCTATTCTTATACACAAATAACTCTGTATCCTTTATTCTAGATGGGTAAAGTTTCGTTCCTATGGGAATTTCTTAGGATAAATTATACAGATGAAAAATAACTATTCCATTAAAGTGGCATGAGCTGCCTAAATGTTGATATTTTGACGTTAAAACAGAATGTTGAAATTATTGGCTATTTTTCTCAAGACGTATAATTCAGAAGCTTTTTAGTGTTTCTTTCTAGTCTCGAAAATGTACAATAAAGTATTGTTTTGAACTAACTTTGGCTTAGAATGAAATTTTGTTTACTTTTCTTACACTATTCCGGTTCATATAGGCCACATACTGTATGGATTTTCCTCATTCCAACGCCAATCATTTAGTTTTTTGATGGCCTTCAAAGCCTCTTACTGTCGTGACGATCAGAAGTTATGAAAAAAGTGTGAATTTTGGCAGCTCATGCCACTTTAAGTGTGGAGAAATCAATTGTATGGTGTTTGACGCCGCAATCATTATGTTTTATAATCTAAACCACAGTCTGCCACAGACAACACCTTCTGGACTAAAATAACAAAACTTGTGAGAAGATTATCTCTCATTGTACATATGTGTTTACCTTCATATCATAGTAGCCCTGTACCCTTTTGGGGTTAGAAAGAAATTATAATTAGCCGAAAGAGCTTGTGTATCAATTGCTGGTTAGATGAATGATTGATTGATTGATGTTTAGTGTGACACTTATAATTTTTACTTTCCTTTAGAAATGTTTTATGAGATTTGTTTTTCTGTTGGAAAAATAGCCGTTTTGTATTTTGGGCACTGGGTTGAGAGGTCAGGACATACATTTTATCGATCTGTTTTTGACCATCCTGGACTAAGTTATCTATGGTATGTTAAACTACCTTTTTACCTTTGAATGGTAGCCTTGTTTTGTGTGATTTTGTCTATATTTTATATTTATGGACTAAACTTGTAGATTCCCCAGCTTAACCAGTTAAACAACAAAGTTTTTTTTAACAATTACTCTAAACTTGATTTTATAAGTTCAGAACTGTAAAACAACGTATAACTTTCTGATAATGAGTATTTACTGAAAGGTACCTAAATTGGAATTGAACAGGTTATGGCCAAGGATTGGTCAAGTTAAACACATACTAGTTGTCGGATTGTGGTTGTTGAGTTCACTCGGTATTGAACGCACAGAATGCTGATTAAGGTAGCATAAATTTTATTTCTATTTTTGTTTTGTTTCATGTAAATTTGTTCTGTTTAAAACAATTGATACTGTTACATGTACATGAAAGGCATTTAAAGTGGCATGAGCTGCCAGAATGCATACTTTTTTCATAATTTCTGATCGTCATGACAGTAAGAAGCTTTGAAGCCCATCAAAAAACTAAATGATTGGCGTTGGAATGAGGAAAATCCATACAGTATGTGGCCTGTATGAACCGAAAACTCATGCCACTTTAAGAAGTGTTGCATAACTTCATTTATTAACCAATCATTGCTAACCGAGAACCATCCTAAACTAAGTGGGGTGGCAACCACTGAGTTGGCTGGTCACCGGGAACCAATGTGAGGTTTGGGATTCATTCAGTTCAATGGCTCTCTTGGATGCATATGTGATATTTGAACGAAGCCTAGTTGCCACTCAATAGCATATTAAAGAGATACGACGTCATGGTAACTGCGATTGAGCGCACTTTGCGACGGCTTCGTGAAACGGCCCCCAGATTAGCTTTAATGCCTAATTAACCTTAAGGGGACAAAATAACATTTACATTTACACATTTTTATATCTTTATTGAGATTTACAAAACAACATACAATCAATTATCTTGAATAGTATATTTCTTTTATCAAAATGAAGTGATTTTAATGTACACATTTTTATGAATGTTGTAAATTTTTCTTTAAAAAGAAAAACTGTTTAAAAACAATTTACATCTGGCTATTTGGTCGTCATTCTGATGGTTAAAGAATATTTTAAAGTGGCATGAGCTGGCAAAATTCACACTTTTTTCATAATTTCTGATCGTCACGACAATAAGAGTCTTTGAAGGCAATCAAAAGACCAAATGATTGGCGTTGCAATGAGGAAAATCCATACAGTATGCGGCCTATACAAACCGGAATAGTGTTCAAAAAGTAAACAAAATTTATATAACCGGGACGACCATTCATTTATTCTAAACCAAAGTTAGTTCAAAACAATACTTTATCGTACATTCTCGAGACTAGAAGCACCAAAAAGCTTCTGAATTACACATCTTGAGAAAAATAGTCGATAATTTCAATTTTTTGTTTCAACGTCAAAATGTCAACATTTTGGCAGCTCATGCCACTTTAAATATAGAGTTATAAATGGTGTAAACAGGTCAAACAGGTGATATTCAGTTAGTCTAAATTTTGGTGACCTATTTATTTGGATCAACATCTGATATGTGAGGTTTTTTTTATATGTCAGCATATGGCAGTGCAAATTAATATTTCTTTCAGTTGTTGCAAATGTTTTGGTTTGTCATAGCAGGCCTTGCGGTGAGCAAAATGAAGGCGAGTGTTTCAACACTCGCCTGAATTTAGTGCCAGGCGAGTCGTCGCGAGTGTTAGAACACTCACCTGGGTTTCTACCAGGCGAGTGGTTTCCATGTAAAAAAAAGCCCGAAAACTTTAATTTATAAAATGTCAGACTTTTTTAATATGATGGATGGGCTTTGATTTTATGCCAATTTCTGGCGCAAATGTTACAAAAAATATGAGTCACATAGATACGATTTGTTGGTCGCGTTGTTGTATTCTTCCTTATAATGTTATAATATATTATAAATTCGGAAACCGATGGTGAGTTCTTCTTCCCATCCTAATTATGTGGACACCTCAACTGGCTTACCTTTAGCCATAACTTAAGTTTGTTTTAAAAATATGCTACCTAAAATTTGTTTTAAAAAGTTCATGCTTTGTGTGGGGTAGTTTTAAAAACGGAACCCGGCGATGCTACGAAAGCAAAAGTAAAAAATATTAATCATCTTACAAGCAAATTTATTCTAGCGTTCTACATGTGGTAAAACATCAGTTCTGATTGTCTCCCAAGTCTTTTTAAGCAGTAAGAAAGGATTTATATTTCCGCATGGCAGCGAGTCTACGGCCGTAGCTTTAAACAGATACCCTCATTGTATTTGTAGGCGTGCAGCAGTGCCGTACGGCGAACAACATTTTAATTTAACATACCGTCAACCTGCTTGCGTTTTGGTAACCTTATGTAAACTTGGAAGTTATTTAATAACGAAAATCGCCAAAAAAAGGTAGAGTTGACAATTTCTTGATACAGTTTCTACGAAAATAATATACAAAATAAGTTTTTCACCATAATAAACCCATTCCGCTATGAAGCAGTTTTGATTCGGTACCAATGCAGAGGTATGCTTATGGCATTATACGTTTAGGAAGCATAGATGTGTAGAGAGCGGCCTCGCCGGTCTCGATCGCACGGTCAACCTTAGTTGTGTAGCGAACTGCGAATTGGCCGGATGAGTTTTTACAACTTTATTAAACGGGCTATACATGCATTTTATTTTTTAAGGTGGATTTATAAGGTGGACAGTTTCGAAAATTTTCGCAGTTGTGGAAAAAATTTGTAAGGAATAGATTTTATTTTAAAATATAAATTTTTTTCAGGCGCCATTTTTATATTTTAGGCGAGTGTGAGGCGCGCGCGAGTGATCACTCGCCTCTCACTTTTTGGTTTCTCGGGACATAACCAAAACTATTCAGAGATAAATGTCTAATGATTTTGTATGGTCTTTTCAGGGAGCCACCCTTGTTCTCTTTTATCCTGGTCACTGTTTATAATACTGTTTGAATACTTGGCTGTAATAAATACATGTAGCCTAACATCAAGCTCCAGATAGACCTTTGTTTTTCATTGGTTGAAAACGAAACTACGGGTTAAGTTTACATTGGTGTCAGAAGTGGGATTTTTAGGCATTTTTAATTTGAGTAACAGTTAAACAGTGACCAGGTTAAGGAAAGAACTACTATGGATACGAGAGGACGTAAACAAGAGGTAGATGGAAAGAAAGACGTTGATTCCCTTCGTGAACAAATTTGTGAACTTACAGCACAGCTTCAACTATCTAAGACCCAGTATGATTCAAAACAGTCCAGGCAGACTCCATGTACACCCTCATCACCTCATGTGAGTCCAGTATTAACTACCTTACCTACCCGAATTGCTATACCCGAATTGCTATATCGGCCAGAGGAGGCCGGTTGGCTGGATGGATAAGGCAGCCGACATTTAGTGCTGGCTATAGGTGCCATACTCTGGGACACGGGTTCGATTCCCGTTTCGGGAGTCACCCAAAAATCGGTAGAGGAATTTCTACCATATTTTCAAGAAAGTGTTATCCCAAAATAACGAGACTACTGCTATACCTCCTCCTGTTCGTTTACCTGTGTACAACGGCAAAGATGACCCCTATATATGGGTTGAACTATTGCAAGTCAGCAATTGGTCGGTAAATGCTGCTGTCTTATTCTGCAGGGATCCGCAGAAGAAGAAATTCGTCAACAATTACCTGCATAGATCTCCTGATGAACTTTTTAGAACTTTCTAACTTATATTGTTTGTAAGCTTGTTAAATTTTATTCAAGACAAACAACAGGCTTTTAAGAGAGTAAAATATTCAAATTATGGTAATTCTAGGCATCCATAGATTTTTCAGGTGGCATTTTTTTCCCTCAAAACACACTGAAAATCATTATAAAAGGAAACCTAATGAAATGCATAACCCACACACAGGAAGTAACTGCTTACAAGAGCAAGTATGAGTAAATTGCGATGAAATATTAATAAAGAGACTGTGAGACAGCATTGAATTTTGAGTCTGTGTACATTTGGTATTACCGGGTGTTTTGCAAGTGGTACTGGCAGGGACTGATCCAGGGAAAATTTGGGCATACCATTTCGGTTCAAAATGTTCCAACAATAAGACAAAAACAACATCTCTGGCCAAAAATTCAACATTAAATGCTATTTTGACATTAAAATCTGTTGGTTTTAGGAATTTGGGCTGATTTTTTGCTTGTGAGTTTGGGCGCCCATACCTGTATACAGGTATCAAAATGTCTCTGGGTAAGTCTATGACTGGTACTGGTAGTAGTCTTTGGTTACATATTTTTTTTAGGAATAGTTGTAATCAGGGCTTTAATACATTCAGTAAAAATAAAAGTGAGCTATCGGGATTGAAGAAAAACAAATATTTAGATTAAATAGAGCGTTTTTTCATACCTTGATATGCTTGTATACAGTATACTGTATAGCTGAATTCAGCAACCGGCCAGTAGCTCTTTTTAGTATTACTATTAATATTATAATTTATATCTGTTCAAAGCTATTACGGTATACCTGTTTTCAGCTACTTTCCCTAACCTGATTAACATCAAAATATGGACATTTTGGCGGCTCAAGCCACTTAAACATCTCCTTTTCTATCATTAGGCCTATAATTGTGTAAGTTATAAATGTTTACGGCACATCACGTGGAATAATAAAAAATGTGCAGTAGCCTCGACTACCGGTAGTGGAAATGTTCACCGACTGATTGTCATTCGAAAGGAAGTAGCTAGTACAAGGTCTTAAATAAAACTTTATTCTCAACTCTAAACATCAAGCTTATGAATTAATAAATCATCTCTGACCTCGCATCAAACAAACTAGCCTTAATTTCAAACCAAAAGTGCTAACGAGGCGCATCATTTCTAACACTGAAGTCGAAGCACACATGCAACGTGACAGCGAGTGAGTGACAGACCCGAAACGTGAAATCAACATCGCTACTTTTCACGAGAGTTTGCGTTAAAATAGCTCGTTGTCACGACTTATTTCTTGACTGTAAGTAAAGAAAATACCCACCGAAAGTTGTTGAGTTAATGTGACCTCGTCCACAATATCAAATAAAGTTTAGACATGAAGATATTCCACGCAGTTCAGTTGCAGGCATATAGTACATCGGCCATCTTTAACTTGTTCTTTCAGTAGCATAACTTTCTAGCCAATCAACGCTCGAGAAACTTTGTCAACTTCACACATGGTTGCGACTTCTTTTTCTTTTTCCCGACAGTAACATACCGGTTGTTTTTCATGCTAAACATTTTAATATTGCTCTGCATCATATAGAATTATGTGAGACTTTTCCTGTGTTTTAGGTAACACATAATGTGCATTTGAAATCACACAATTAGTTTCAATATAGGGCAAAAAAATAAAATAAAATAAAATAATAATAAAAAAATTAAAAATCGCTTTGAAAGTCAAAATGTTTTTGATCTCAAACGGTCTTTGAGTTTGAATTCAGTCAATACATGTATGCATTACTTTATTTGATTTTTGATTCCAAATGATAGGCTTATTTATTAATATTTTTTTTTTCAAAAACAAAATACTGCAACTTTAGATTCAAAACCAACGAGGCTACGTAGGCTATTCTTATAACAGTTTTTTTTAACATGTGAATAGTTGTTTATGTTGATACAAATTATTTGTTAATTTACCCTTTTAAGCTAGTTCATCTTCGTTTTTTTTTTTTTACTATTTATTTGAAATGTTTGATCTCTTTTATTCAGCTTAACTGTTTTTGTTATTTCCCCTGAACTTGGAGTTTAATAAAGCCCTCCTAGGCTTTAGTATAGCGCGCCATTCATTTACTTCTGCTTCTATATATATAGAATTTTAGAAAATAAAATTTACAATTAAAATTTTCACCGCAAAACTTTATGTAAGGAAACTATAAAACACGTTTTTTTTTTAAAAAGAAAAAGTTAATCAAGTAAAAGGCGTGACACACTTCGTTGTACATTAAAGAATATATTACATAGGCACTTTGTGCATGCAACCATACCGATACACGAAGTAATTATCTGGGACAAAAGCTACTTATGAAAGGTTACGTTTGACAGCTCTTGGTCGACATACACACTCGGTTGGCTGACAGTATCAAACGATATACAGCCCACTGGCTGTGGAAATTAGCAAATGACTAATTAATGAACACATCTTTGTTGTCGCATAAACTATACCCCAATATACAATGTTTCCATTATCTCAATTTTTTCGGTACAGACCCTAACAGTTTATCAGCGAATGTAAAAATGTCAATTATAATGGAGGTTCACAGCGTGCAAAATCCCGTTCATTAAATAATACACACGAATCACATTTCTCAACGAATTGATATAGGTCTATATTATATTTTTTAACACTATATCACACACGGGCACAGGGAAAATCTTCTTGTCTAAAATAACCACGGAGACAAGCTGGTATATATTATATTTATGAACACACAAACACACGGAAAATCTTCTTGTCTAAAATAACCACGGAGACAAGTTGGTTTATATTATATTTATGAACATTAAAACACACGGGCACAGGGAAAATCTTCTTGTCTAAAATAACCATGGAGACAAGTTTATAATTGTGTTAAAAAGAGGTAGGCCTATATACCCCATCATACCCCATCTTTATACCCCATCTTTATACCCCATCATAAATTGTTGTAATAAAGTAAACCTATGATATATACATACACTAAAATGGCAATTCATTTTTAAATGTTGGCAAACTATTTTATACAAGTGATTCAAGTTCTACAATCTAGATATGATCATATATGCATCATTGTTAACCACAGTGCAAAACAGGCCTAGGCCTACAGGCTACACTATTTTTTGTGGAAAATTTGATCGGAAAACCGGAGAACCCAAAGGCGTGAAAATCTCGCGTGATATCATATGAACGAGATTCTCGCGCCTTCAAAACCTCAACAAAAAAAGCCTATAGATATAGGCATATAGCTTTGGATACTAGTCGAAAATGGCCTGATATATTTCTCAGTAAACGGTGAAACAAAATATCCTATGAATTCATCGCAGATCTGTTTGATTCTGTTTTCAAAATTGAATTGTCCTGTCATTCTGAAAACACATTTTTTCTCTAGTTTGTCCTGTGTGTATTTTAATGATCAACAGAGCTCAGGGCTTTTAATTGGTTACTTTTGCTAAACCGATCTTCCAATGTTTCTCAGAAGGCTCGGAGAAACCGGCAAATTTTGACAGCGGGAACACCCGGAATTCGTACCAAGGGGAGATAATCCGGGACGAAAAACACCCCACTCTGTTAGTGAAACATAGGCCTACGACAGGTATAAGGTACATTTTCAAATCGTATCATGCGACCATGTGGCTAGACAAAAACGCTAGTAAATTTCCGTGGATCTTTATTCGTATTCTATCCCATGCCGTGGCAAGTGGCCTGGGCCCAGTTTCACAAAGCGATCTTAGCTTAATTAGGTGATCTTAATCACCAATGGCAACGTATACCTTTAGCATAGGTTGCCATGGTAGTTAAGATCACCCTTAGCTAAGATCGCTTTGTGAAACTAGGCCCAGGGGCCGCTTTTTCCCGAGAAGCTATGGGTGTGAGTTAGCCCAATTCTGATACATTTATTTTGTCCTACACAAATAAAGTATTGGAATCTTTCAGGTGCCAATAGACATTTGACATTGGAAGAGTGTGAGAGTTTTGTCCATATCCTACACAACAAGGACAGAGGTCTAAGGCCCCTGGGGTCTCGAATAAAGAAGGTCATGGTGACTCATGACCATCGAGGTTTTAGAGGCCGGGGATGCTTTCTTCCAAATCTAAAAGGAATCTTTCTAGTCTTCTCTCAGCATAGTCCGGGTTTCTGACTCCAAAATCACTATTTTTTTTATATTGATCGGGGTCGTATCCAAAATAAAAATAGTCATTTTGGAGCTAGAAACCCGGACTATTCTCAGCATCGAAGGAGTTTCTTGAAATCAAGGTGTGATTCGGTTGTTGAAATCAAGGTGTGATTCGTTTGTTGAAATCAAGGTGTGATTCGTTTGTTGAAATCAAGGTGTGATTCGTTTGTTGAAATCAAGGTGTGATTCGTTTGTTGAAATCAAGATGTCATTCGTTTGCTGAAATCAAGATGTCATTCGTTTGTTGAAATCAAGGAGTGATTCGTTTGTTGAGATCAAGGTGTGATTCGTTTGTTGAAATCAAGATGTGATTCGTTTGTTGAAATCAAGGTGTGATTCGTTTGTTGAAATCAAGATGTGATTCGTTTGTTGAAATCAAGAAGTGATTGGTTTGTTGAAATCAAGAAGTGATTCGTTTGTTGAAATCAAGATGTGATTCGTTTGTTGAAATCAACATGTGATTCGTTTGCCCACGGGCATATGGAGGTATTAATTATTTATCAGAAAATCCGCATAAATCTGAAAATAATCTTATATCAAGTATAAACGTCTGATTGCATCTTTCGCTGAGGTATATCAATATCAATCAATTGTTTTTAAACAAATATCACCCACACCCACGCCCATCTGGGCGTCCGGCCAGCCTCTTCGCTTCTGCACCAAAGCACTTCCCACTCTGATAACTTCGGGGATTTACGTGCGTGAAAAAAGGCGACCGGTAGCGAGCGAAGATAGCCGAAGGATGTTCCGCGTGAGCAGTTCCTAGGTCCAACCATAATTTGTCATATTATGCGAACTCTGCCAGTTTTTAGTCACTGCTAGGCCTATATCAAAAATCACTAAAAGACCGTTCGTTTGCTGCCAATCTTGAAGATGTACATAGGGCCTACATGTACGTTTCGGTAGTCTTTTAAGCAACTAACACCCCCCCCCCCCCCCCCCCCCCCCCCCCGGAAATGAACTCACACATACATCCTGGCTATTTGCTCTATATTTGCATACATCTTCGGCTCGTACCAGCAAGGCCTACTGTCTTTATCAACATTTTTGATTTTAACGTCATTTCTTTGGGTTTTTTTAAATGTACTTCAAACGTTGAATTTTTGTTTTGTTTTGACAATCAAATTTTAGGAACAAATTCAAAATTTTGACGGTTAATTTCCGAAGGTCGGGGCCTTCCTTCAAACAAAGCGCCCGGTTCCACTGCCATAAATTTAATTCACCAAGCCAACCGTACAATTTTGGGGGATAGAACAAGCTCTGACTATAGTTTTATTCCCGCCATTACCTTCTAGTTTCTGTGCATGGCACTTTTGTATATATTTTTATATGGTTAATATATTTGTTTTAGAGTTATTTTAGAACGTATAATAAACGATCGATCGACATTTCCTCTTGAATGATCCATTAGGCTAGCTGACAGGTCGACATGTATTGGACGGTGTTTTCGCCAAGGCCCGCGCCAGAAATTTTAAACCCCTATCATATCAAATGATATAAAAACTGGCCCAATTTGTGCTGTCGAAACAGTAATCAACTTTTAATCTGACCAAATAAATGTTGAAATTGGGCCGTGTTTGCGATCCTCGGCTATATTTGTTTTCATTCAAGGGTGTATTTAATAAACTCTCCCGATTTCACCAACTCTTTAAAGTGGCATGAGCTGCCAAAAATTCGGACTTTTTTTCATAAATTCCGACTGTCTAAAGTTGAGTTGAAAATGTCCGTAGGCCTATACCTTGAAAACATATTTAAGAATTGACGTTGAAAAACAAAATATTGGTAAATTCAGTAACCCGTGCGAACCGAAGATATGTGCTAATAATATGGACAAAATTCAAATAACCGGGATGTAGGCCTATATGGCTATAATAGTATAAGGCTATACATGATGTTAATTGTAGAAAACAATGGTCTAACCAGCTGGGAGCGGTGGCGTCACAATAACGCTACATACCGGAGCTATACATGATGTATGAGTTCGTTTTTGTCGAAAGTGAATATCAACAAGGTTGATATCAACGGACAGCTATTATTTTGATCAACAAAAAGCTGATTCCGTTTCATCGAAATGTCCCCTATATTTGGTATCTCAGGTCACTTAGTTTAAGTTTCGGCGTCTCTTGGGAGGAAATTAAAGTTTAAACATGACAAAAACTTTTCATGTAAGTTCCGAACTTCCGGTTCAAATTGAATGCATAACACTCTGTTAATGTTATAATCATTCAATGACCGACTTTCAGCCGGTAAATCAAATAAACAAGCTTTTGCGCAGCATGGTAATTTCCCCAAGCCATTATGAAAGCAAGGGTATATCAAGACAGCGAATACTAGACGCATTTTAGTTGCCAAGCGAAAAACAACCGATTTAACAAGTTCAAGACAAACGCCAACGACAGAAAGAAAATAATTAGTAGAGTTATCGTCCTTGCAGCAAAGAAGTTAAAACAAAGATGGCCGCTCCGCTTACGAAGGTAACCAAATCGGAAAATCTAAGCTATTGTTTTGAGTTGTTTTCTGATGGAAAACATTTGCCATCGTTTAGATTTGTATGTGGAGCTTTAACTCTTTACTGCAACATTCATGTGGCATTCTAGCACTGCTCTTTCATGTATTATATTTAGAAAACAAATGGTGTCAACATAGCCATGTTTTTCTGCGAAGTGCGACGAATTTGCGTTAATTTATTTTTGTTCAGGCAGCGTGACGTCCTCTTGAAATTGTTCCACTATCTCTAACACTAGCCTCAAATCTGTCCCAGTTATGAAGTAGTTGTGTATGACCTACTAGGTGTGAATGCGATATCCTAATAACTGGTGAACTTATCGTAACCTAATTTGAGGTCACGAGCCAGGCAGCATCAGCAGCTAATGTTACAACAACAACAAAACAGTGTTAATTTTTTTTTAGCTATTAATTTAAAGTTGCATGAGCTGCCACAATTCAGACTTTCTTTCTTAAATTCTGATTGTCAATGTTATTTGAGGGTTTAAAGTACATTCGAAAAATAAGGATTAACGTTCTCAAAATAACAAATATTGGTAATGCCAATAACTTGAAAGAAACAAAGACAGGGGCTTTAAAAAAACAAAATAAAAATTTCCAGGATTTAGGACTCCATTTTTGGGTGTTTTGTTGCTTATAAAACTAGCTAAATAACCTCTGTGAGACTGGCATCAAACAATTCAATGGAAAGATCGATCTTCTTTTGTATCACATTATACTAATTCACCAAAAGTGAATTCCTTACCTGCCTCCTTGTTTACATAGACTGATCCAGAGACATTTTGATACCTGTATACAGGTATGGGCGCCCAAACTCACAGGCAAAAAATCAGCCCAAATTCTTAAAACCAACAGTTTTTAATGTCCATATAGCATTTAATGTTGAATTTTGGGCCAGAGATTGTTTTTGTCTTATTGTTGGAACTTTTTGAACCAAAATGGTATGCCCAAATTTTCCCTGGATCAGTCCCTGGTTTAATAATCTGATATTCATTATGTCGTCAGGGCGGAATTCACTATCCGCCATTAGTCAACCGGTAATGCTACAGAGCCGATTGCAGACGAACTGGGGAAATGGGTTTAAAAAAAGCAGCCTTCTTTGAGCATGACCGATATCGGTTACCATGGTTGAGTTCAGCTGCCCCAATGTTCGTAGGCGGTTGAGGTTGTATTGAAATGACGTAAAAGTAAAATTACCTGCCAATTTAAAAAAAAAAAAAAATAATAAAAAGTCTGTGATTTTTGGCAGCCAGCTTCAGTGATTTATGAGATCGCTTGAAAGTGTGCAGCCATCACGAGACTGGAGTAGACAATTGCCAAAGATAGTAAATTGACAAGAGTGGTCACTTCGTCCAATCAGCATTGCCGGCATGTTTTTCGGCCCCCTAGCGAAAGGGTGTTCCGACTGTACACGTACACTGTACGCGCCCCCTACAGAAAGGAGGTTCCTAATAATCGAATCGTGTCCGTGTCAGTGGGTACTTTAGTTACCATTCTAAATATTTCCAAGTTATGATTGTTACACTTTTTGTTGTTTGTACTCTGCTTTGTTCAAGTGCCAAGTACAATAAAATTGAATTAAATTGAAATTGTTCAAATTCAACATGGTGCGGACGAAGTGACCACTCTTGTCAATCTACTCTCTTTGCAATTACCTCCCTCAAAGTTCTTTTGGTTTGACGGTTTGTTGTGTGTGTGACCATGTTGTTTTTTTTAAAGAAACGACTATTAACGGCCGTTAACAAAATAGCAAATATTTTGGTAATTTTGTAGTCCAAATTCATTTGGACACCCAATAATCCAGCAATTTAACATGGTCAACATACAAACGTAGGTCATTTTGGACACCCAATTCTGTGGAGAATATTATAGAAAATGGCTTTTTTGGACGCCCTATTTTCAGACCCTGGATGAATGTATGGTGGTCATAAATATATTAATAACATTGAAGAGGACTTAAGACTTTTGTCCTAAGGGCCATATGGCACCTGTAACATATGTTTAAAGGGATATTATTGTACAATACAATATCAGAACAAAACAAAGCACCATCAGTTTTTGCTCGGCTAAAAATCAGCGTTATATAATATATAATAATGGGCACATATTTCTAAACTTTCATATATATTTTCAAACTTTATAGATCTATGTGCACAGTATATTAATTAACGTCACGAACAAGCAAATATAGTTGTGATCGGGGAGCCCAAGTTGCAAGATGATTCGGCAAGGTTTACAGGTACAGGTAGCTTCTTTAAAGTGACATATTGGCATAAGCTGCCAACATTTTCAAACTTTTTGTTGGCTTAAGTTAAACAAAGCAGGTATTTGCCAAAATGTGTGTACATCTTGTGAAAACGTATTGGTTTATCCCTTATTTTATTTTGGGAAAAGTCGACAAATTTGAAGCTTTTTATTTCATAATCTTCATTTACAAAAAGTTGGAATGATTGGAATATTATTTTTTGTTCATTTATTTTTTTTGTAACCTAGCAGGTTTTCTCTTCTGTGCTATCAACGTTGTAAATCTCTGAATTTTGAATTTGTAGTCACTCATTACGTTGAGGTATGCTTTGATTCGAAATCTTTGTAAACCGTTGAGGGTATACTCTACTTCTTCAGCCCCTGGAACTTCATTCAAGGTAAGTAACTCTTCACTATCGACTTTATTTGGCGTCCTTAATTTGTTCAGTAAAGCTTTTTGAGACGTAACTTGATAATTAGTAAAAGTGGCATGATCTGCCAAATATAGTGATAATTTTGTTGGGACAGAATTAGCTAATTGTTCATCATTTTTATCAAGGAGAACAAATGGGATGTACATTAAAGTGGCATTCATGAGCTGCCAAAATGTTGATATTTTGACATTAAAACAGATTATTGAAATTATTCGCTATTTTTCTCAAGACGTATACTTCAGAAGCTTTTTGGTGCTTCTAGTCTCGAAAATGTACGATAAAGTACTGTTTTCAACTAACTTTGGCTTAGAATGAATGAATGGTCGTCCCGGTTATTTAAATTTGTTTACGAACACGTTTTCGGTTCGTACAGGCCACATACTCTATGGATTTTACTCGTTCCAACGCCAATCATTATGTTTTTTGATGATCTTCAAAGCCTCTTACTGTCATGACGATCAGAAATTATGAACAAAGTGTGAATTTTGGCAGCTCATGCCACTTTAAGCGTTACAATGTAGGTCTAAAATCGTATAATTCTTTATTTTTAAGTTTTCAAAGTACCCCACGAGACTCACTCTGTACAGCTCATGCCACTTTAACAATATTTGTCAATTTCCGTTCAATGGTTTTACAACATGTTCAAAAGAAGTCTTACCGACAAGAAAATTAAATTCCGAGCGCTCCACATACCAAATTCAATGTTACATTTACAGCCATACTATTGTCTCGAAAGTTAATAAACTCATTGCATAATGACCTCAAACATGACTTCCGTTGTGTACGTACCCTCAGAGTGGTGATGTCAAACACTATCACTGCTGTGTAGGTGCCTTCTCACACTGAAGGTCGTGTATGACCGTCTATGACGTCACTTTTGGCAAATATGCCGTCGTAATATTACAAACAATACAGAAAATATGCATACTTTTTTTACTTCCACGGAACTAACACAAATGTTGTTTTGATTCAACTTTTTGCAGCTTTAAGTAGTGTTTTGAACTAACTTTTTGCAAATTTATGACGCTCATGCCACTTAAAGAATAATATCATGATAGCCATTGCCACTGTCAAGTTCTTTGTGAACACCTAGCGGTAAATTGAGTATAAAAATTAATATTGGAACAAAACAAACTTCCAGTAAGGTCCCAGGGTGTCAAAGAAACCGTGATTGAAAATATGCATATCTCACTAATCGGAAATATCTTCGTGACGTCATAGTTGACATTTGAACGCTATCGGTGTCATTTCAACCAACCGTGAAGAAGCCCTGGCTTAACGCCGTTTGTATATGATGTCACAACAATAGTAATGTATATATCTGATGTCAACTGTGACGTCACAGCGCTAAAGCTAATTAATTTCTGTATCTAGGCTGTAGATCGAAGAAGAATGCCTTGAATTTTGTAGTTTTTGTGCCTGAAATTTCATTTTGCCTTTTGCTATACGTTCATAAGTCAATACGGTGCAAATTTTAAACAAATTGATTACCAAATAGGAGGCATTGACTTAAACTTGCCATTTATCCTTTAAGTGGAATAAAACACTATGCAATCAAAAGCTGAGTAAATTTTAAAGTTAAATCTAGAAATCTATAAGATAAAGAGCTGTCAGAATACATGGGTATAAATGCAAGTACTCACGGCTTTACTTGTTGACAATAATAGGGGGCAGGATCGGCTTGTCTTTACCTGCTGGAGAATAACAAAAAGACATAGTTGTTTAGTCATTTTGTGTTTTAAAGGAGGGCAGCTTTTGTCAGAAGACAGAAGTCCTTGTGATAGATGTTGATAACGCCAGATAACAGTGTCTTTCTCTAATAGCGCCTTGTGTTAGGGAGGGGGTGGGTGTTTGTCTCAAGAGGGCGGTTCAAACATTGACCCCTACATGTACATGCTCCCAATGCACTGGTTGATTTTTCTCTCTTTTTTTGAGGATTAGTTTATTAACCTTCTTCAATTACTAAAAAAACTAGAGGATGTTGAAATGAAAAATATCGATAATGCCAGTTACTGGTACGAACATGGGTCCTGTTTCACAAAGCGATGTATCTCTACAGTATGGGTTGCAATGGCAGTTACTTGAAAACTTACGCTACGGCTTTGTGAAACAGGGTCCAAAGATGTGTGCTATTTCAAACAAAATTCATATAGCCGGGATGTATGAGTACATTTGGAAGTTTTTGTTTTGTAATAAGTACGTAAATCTTTGACATTGGAATGAGGAGAAAACTGCTTTTTCGTACTTCTTGATAAATGTAAAAATTAACTAGCTAATTCTGTTTCAGCAACATTTTGCTGGCATGGTTAGTCAAAATGATCTGAATTTAACCAGTTTAACGTCCTACATGTTCAACATTTTTTTTACATTTCAAAGGTTTTTTCAATGAAATGTTAATGGACATTCAGAATTTGATAAATAATTTTGAATTTTAGCAGCCATCAGCAGCTATGTGAACATCCCTCCATCCCCTGAAATGCTTTGCACGTAAATTACAAGTAACGTCATCAAGCAATTGGTCAATTATTCGGAAATAAAGAAAAATTCACTGATTTAAATTGAAAGGATAAATATTTAGTGTGCATTGAGTCTGTGACTTGTAAGAACCACTCCACCAATGGGTCGCGAGTTCGATTCCCACTCAGTCCAAAAATTTGGAAAATTTTCTGACTGGGTTTTCACTCGAACGACCTATGTGGGATGGTTGCCAGTTACCAACGGAAGGTCGTGGGTTTCCTCTAGGCATAGAGCCCGGTTTCCTCCCACAATAAAACTGGCAACGCCGCCATATAAGTGAAATAATCTTGAGCGCGGCGTAAAAACACCAATCAATCAATGTAAGAACCACTTGTCTTGCAGGAGGGATATTTATTCATTTTATAAGCTACTTAAATGTACGTTCTCTGAAATAGAGTCACAAAAACTTTAACCTCTTGACAAAAACAGCCAAGCCCAAACAAATTTTGAAAGAAGAAATATCCACATTTTGGCACCCCTTAAAATAATAATAAATAAAAAAGAAAAGATTGTATTATTTTTTTACCCAAATGATTATAAAAGACATGATTTTATTTTTTCCCAAATTGAACTGTTCTTGTTGCTTTGGTGATGAGATGTATCAAATGATGTGATTGGTTAGATAACCAAATCTAACAATGTTTTTGATTGGTTGTATTCTATATTTCTTCAGTAGATTAGGACTTCTGTATCACTTTCTGTTATTGGTTAGATGACCAAATGTAACAATGTATTTGATTAGATAGTTTGTTGAGTAGGTGTAGACTAATTTGGACCCAGTCACACTCTGTCACCTCCTCATCAGGCAGGTTTTATCTGCCTGATAATCAGCTCAAGTGGCCAGACTGATGTGTGGTGCCACTTATCACCTATAATCCAGCCATCAACAACTAAATCATACTTTGATTTCTAATCAATTAATCAGCATTGACAAAAGTCCATGCAATATTTTCTATATCTACTCTCGTGTCTCCAAATGCTAGACTGGTTGATTTTTTATCAGTAGATCAGTGCATTTCTTGGTCAGAAAAGAACAAATTGACCATGTGATAAGTGGCTTGTGGTCAGATTAACGCCAAGTAGTGCTAACCACAAAACTTGACCACACAAATGTTAAACCTCAATTGTTCTCTCTTTCAAGTTTGGCTAAAACCGTGCGAGATCAGGCAAGAAATTAGTTTAGGGGTATAACTTTCACTGACTAGCCGTTCATTTAACATTAGCGTCTATGGTGATCGACGGTTATCGTGTGGTTTTGTCTTTGATTATTTATGTCTAAATCATTCCTTTAATCCAAATTTATTTTGTGAAACACACTAGAAGCTATCAGTTGCGTTTTTGTCAGTTGACTGTCAATACAATTATTTATATCGCGTGGATACGCTTCGAAGTTGTCCAAAACCAACGATGAAAACACAACTATGACGTGTTATTTTTGTGTTAGAAATAATAATATGTTTTTGTCCGTCAAAAAGAAGTATCTAATGGCTTGGTTATATATCTTGATATGTCTCAGAAAAAGACTTTTGTAAAAAGTATAGATTGCAAGCTGAGAATCACAGATAAAACAACAGGGTTATAGCCGATCTCCATAAGCACTAATGTTAATCAGACAGCCAATCTGTGAAAGTATTACCCCTAAACACGGGTCTCGCGTGATCTCGTGTGACTTCTACCAAACCCGAAAGGGGCTTATTATGTGTATTAACTAAGATTTATTCAAACTAAGTTGCAATACTCAGTGGACTTCAGGTGGTATGAGTTGTTAAAAGTAATTCGTAAACGTAAATTCTGATTGACGAGAGAAGTTATTGTTAACTGTTTGAAGTACCTTAAAAAACGAAAAGCTTGATGTTGAATTAAAAAGTATTGGTAAAGCCAGTAACCCGTAACAGCGGATGTTATGCATTAATAACAGGTAAAATTCCAATAGCTGGAATACATGAGTACATTTTAGGTGTTTTACTGTTTATTAAAAACTACCCAACGGTACAACTCAGAGACTGGTGTCTGCATGAAGCCCTTTCTTTGCTTAAAAGCACACTTGCCTTGAAAATCCAGAATACAGTTTACATCAAAATCAGTGGGTGGTTTTCTGTATTTTTAAGTTTAAGAACTTTCTATTTTTACCAAAAATTGAAGGTTTTAGCATCATTTAGTATTTTTAATTTGAAATTGAAAATTATCAAGTACCCGCAATCTAAACAAACCCTAAACCTGAAGATGCGCACAAGCGCCCTAATGACTAGAAATGTTTTGAGTCGTGTGAGTGATCTACATGTACTGCACTGTATGATTTTAAATACTTTACATGAGAAATGCAAAATATAGGCAATATTTGGCAGTTTATGCCCCTTTAACATGTCATCTCAATGGAGGTACATACAAATGACAAGCTTTTAATTCACCTTGGCCAAAGTGGCTAAGTTTTTAGAGCAATGTTCTGTCCAAAGAAAAAAATTGCAATAAATTTCTGAGTGACTTTTCACTCGATCATAACTATTTGGAACCAGGTACCTGACGAATGGCATGGTTTCCTGTTCCACTAAAACCTGGCAGCACCATCATCTATTTATAGACACTAAAACACATGGATAATCTTGTTGACTAAAATAACCATGGAGACAAATTTCTAGCTGTGTTAAAAAGGGGTGTATGTCATTTAGACCTTTATACCCAGTCAAAGGTTGTAATAATAAACCAAAACCCAGGATATTTCCCATGATATTTCATAAAATTGTTGTTTTTTCTTTCTGAGGTACCATTATATATAAAGTGAGTGTTGTATACAACACTTCACAATAAGCCGTTGCACGCCTTTAAGAATTGTTTTATGTCTAATATGAAAATTTTACCAAATACTGCCACTTTAAGTAAATGTATTTTTTAATATCAACGCTGAAATGTCTGGAGATTATTATAGAAAATGGCTTGGGAGACAGTAAGTCCGTATTTTAAGTGTTACTACGTAGCTCAAAGTTCTGTATTATCTAAGATGGTCACATGCCTGTATGTCAGCAATCAATCAGTGGGAGACAAGTCTATATGTGATTAGTGCAGGTCAAGTGCCGACACACTTCACTCCCATACCTGTCAAACTGTCACTTGATATGAACATATCCATACCCTCACCTCAAACATGTTTGTCTTCAAATTAAATAGTAATGAAGAAAAATCAGAAAATGAAAAAATAAAAAAAAACAAAACCGGCAATTGATTTTTGTAGCGAAGTATTGGTATGCTATGTTCCAAAATCCACGCTTCACAATATTAAGTTCAGCTTTAGTCTGAATTGAAATTTGTGGAAGAGTTGCCAGTTACTCTCCAAAGGTATGGGTTTCCTCTCGGCAATGAGCCCAGTCCCCCCCACCCCCCACTAAACCTGTCAACGCTGTCATATAAGTGAAAAATCTTGAGTGTGGCTTAAAACACCCATCAATCAATCAAAATATTAAGTTCCGCTTTAGTCTGAAATGAAGTTTGTTGACTTATCGTATTCACATCGGCTGCACACATAGACAGGGTATTGAGTTTGTCTGGGATTCAGTTAGATTCCCCTCATTCGGTAACCTGGGAATCAGTGAGAATCAGCTGTTTTACCAAATGTCAATAGTGGAATAATGTCAGCAGTTAATGGCCAACTTCAAACTGAATTTCTCGTGAAATAATACATAACCATATTCCCTATGTAATTCCATAGATAGATATCACTCAATATTATTTTGCTGTCATGGCGGCTTTATCAGGCTAAGTGTGAGGGGATCCCTCCCCCCATTACGCCTGGCAATGTCGTCTTATAATTGAAATAATCTTGAGTGAGGCGTAAAATATCAATCAATCAGTAAAAATGATCTACACAATTCCAATTTAAGAAACAGTCAAAATCAAGACAGTCAAAATCAAGACAATTTCGTGTAGATACAAAAGTCATGTTTTGGACATCAACTTTGTAAAATACCAATTTTAGGCATCAACTTTGTGAAGAAAACCAATTTTAGGCATCAACTTTGTGAAGAAACCCAATTTTAGGCGTCAAATTTGTGAAGAACACCAATTTTAGGCATCAACTTTGTGAAGAATACCAATTTTAAGCGTCAACTTTGTAAAGAAAACCAATTTTAGCCATCAACTTTGTGAAGAATGCCAATTTTAGGCATCAACTTTGTGAAGAATACCAATTTTAGGCATCAATTTTGTGAAGAAAACAATTTTAGGCATCAACTTTATGAAAATACCAATTTTAGGCATCAACTTTGTGAAGAATACCAATTTTAGGCATCAACTTTGTGAAGAAAACAATTTTAGGCGTCAACTTTGTGAAGAACACCAATTTTAGCCATCAACTTTGTGAAGAAAACCAAATTTAGCCATCAACTTTATAAAGAAAACCAATTTTAGGCATCAACTTAGTAAAGAAAATCAATTTTAAGCGTCAACTTTGTACAGAAAACCAATTTTAGGCATCAACTTTGTAAAGAAAACCAATGTTAGGCATCAACTTTGTGAAGAATACCGTTTTTAGGCATCAACTTTGGTAAGAATACCAATTTGAGGCATCAACTTTGGTCAGAATACCAATTTTAGGCATCAACTTTGGAAAGAATATAAATTTTTGACATCAAATGTTTTTCTCTCGCTTTTGGTGGCAAAAAAAACAACAGAACTTTTGGACTGTCTTTTTGTGAAGAATACAATTTTTGAGCATTAACATTCTGAATTAAAACAACTTTGTGGAGAATACCAATTCTGGATTACATGTATCTCCTTATGCAGAAAAACAATTCTGGATTACATGTATCTCGTTATGCATAAAAACAATTCTGGATTACATGTATCTCGTTATGCATAAAAACAATTCTGGATTACATGTATCTCGTTATGCAGAAAAACAATTCTGGATTACATGTATCTCGTTATGCAGAAAAACTATCCTGGATTACATGTATCTCGTTATGCAGAAAAACTATCCTGGATTACATGTATCTCGTTATGCAGAAAAACTATCCTGGATTACATGTATCTCGTTATGCAGAAAAACTATCCTGGATTACATGTATCTCGTTATGCAGAAAAACTATCCTGGATTACATGTATCTCGTTATGCAGAAAAACTATCCTGGATTACATGTATCTCGTTATGCAGAAAAACTATCCTGGATTACATGTATCTCGTTATGCAGAAAAACTATCCTGGATTCTCACTTTATGAGCAAAAGTCATTTTGAAATATCCGCATTTTCGTTGCTGATCTTAAATGAACGTTGTTATGGAGTTATTTCACCTGATTTGCCGCACGTACACGTTCTTTTACCCGACTGTGAGTGAAGTGCACTTCATTGCGTCAGGTCACTTCTGAAGTGACGTGTCGTTTTGGGTTATCTCTTAAAATCTTGTCTAACATTGGTTTAGGGTAAAGTACATAGAACAAATGTGGATTTAAAAAAAAGAAGCTTTTGTTCATTTAAATTTTTAAAAAAAATTAGAAACTGTTTTGAAATCCAATTGATGTGGATTCTATTCTTATGAAAAAAAAATATAAAGGCATCACCAAGGATTACATTTTTTAATTTTTTTTTTCAAAATTCATTAAGTGTACAATCTTCATGTATGTATGCCAATGTTTTTATTGAGTTTGACATGTTTAATTAGAGACACAACATTACAGTTATATGTCCATAGTTTCATATTTTTAGATATACTAAGAAAAGTTTTCCATTGAAAAAAATTGGACAAAGAAAAACAACAAAATAATTTCCTTTGATTGTTTCTTCAAGGATTGATAAAGGGTCATTTGACTTCAAAGGGGCATAAGCTGCCAAAATGTTGATATTTTGACCTTAAAACAGAATGTTCAAATTATAGGCTATTTTTCTCAAGACGTATAATTCAGAAGCTTTTTAGTGCTTCTAGTCTTGAAATTGTACGATAAAGTATTGTTTTGAACTAACTTTGGCATAGAATGAATGGTCGTCCCGGTTATTTAAATTTTGTTTACTTTTCGAACACGTTTTCTGTTCGTACAGGCCACATACTGTATGGATTTTGCTCATTCCAACGCCAATCGTTTAGTTTTTCGATGGCCTTCAAAGCCTCTTACTGTCGTGACGATCAGATATAATGAAAAAAGTGTGAATTTTGGCAGCTCATGCCACTTTAAGTAGATTGTGAGCCTAACCACCTTCTTTTCTGACGACCACCATTAGCATAAAAGAACTAAAATTTTTAGTCAAATAAAGCATCTCACTTAGTTTTGATCACAAAAAAAATCACAGAAATGCTTAACAGAATTGTTTTTTAACAGCCGAAAGTTTACTATAGAGATTTCCAAACTGTTCACTTGAATTTTATGTTCATTAATGTGAAAGTAAATTTCTTCATTAGAGATTTCCAAGCTAAATTTTATGTCAATTAATGTGACTCAATGTAAATAGAATTGCTGAATATTGTTGATACTTACTGTTCATTGTCTCTGCATTGGATTGTATTGTGAACAGTTAACCGTTGTTCGTGGTCTGTTCTATTGTTATCTATATCCTTGCGAGATAAGCCTGGGAAACACACTTATTGTTTGGCCGATTAATCAGTGGACATTTGTTGCTTATCTCTGTCAATTGTATTACCATGGCTAGTTCTAATACACCCTTATCTTCCTCTAGTAACAGTCACACAAAATAAAACAAGTATTTGTCTAATTTTATTTGTAAGTTTTACTATCTATACACTCAGTAAAAACACCGTCTGAACTAAATTCATGCTTGATAAAATAGAAAATTTGGAATTTGAAAGTTATGGGTTTATGAGTTTTTCGTAAAAATTTTTCTAGCAAGTTCTTCCTTTTCCAATGCATTCCCCATTTCCTCTCCCCGCTAAACCTGGCAACTCGCCATATTCTTCTTACATAATCTTGGCCTTCGGGCTGGATCATTGTGGCTCTGCTTTAGCCATGCATGCTGACCCAGCAAGGAGAAACATAAAGTATACCACATAAATTAGCCTTCCTGAGGTTCTATGGTCTGTGGAGTCTAATGTCAAAATTTAGATCTGGGTGAGTGAGAGGGTTGGGGGATATCTTTTGGTCGGTTGGTACTTTTGTCGCTATATAATCTTAGCTGTTGAGTGCAATCAAGCGATCAATCTTACATAATGTTAAATTTGGTTTTTGATTGATTGATTGGTGTTTTATGCCGCGCTCAAAATTATTTCACTTATATGGCGGCGTTGCCAGTTTTATTGTGGGAGGAAATCGGGCTATGCCCGGAGGAAACCCACGACCTTCTGTTGGTAACGTGGGTAAATTTGGGATAAAATAGATATCAATATGTTAACTATATGCCACTGACTTTTGAATTATATTTCTTTTTTTTTTTCAGTATGACGACCTTCATGTGACCTTGACCTCTGACCCCAAACCTAAACCTGATAATGACAAGCTTGTCTTTGGCCAACAGTTCACCGATCATATGCTGGAAATAGAATGGCGGAAAGATGGAGGATGGGGACGGCCAGTTATCTCCCCTGTCCATAATCTCCAGATTCATCCAGCCGCCAAAGTGTTACATTATGCTACTGAGGTAATGTCAAAACACATGCATGTTCATTTCCAAACATACCAATTGAATCATAAATCAAATGATAAACTTAAATATTTAAATTTAAATAATAAATTTAAATAGTTAAAATAAGTTACATTGAATAATAAATTAAATGATAAACTTAAACATTTAGTTGGGACCTCCGTGCCTCAGTAGGTAGAGCTTTCGACCAATGGGTCGCGGGTTCAAAACCCACTCAGTCCCAAAAAAAATTAGAAAATTTTCTGAATCGGTTTTCACTCGAAGGACCTATGTGGGATGGCTGCCAGTTACCACCGGATGGTCGTGGGTTTCCTCCAGGCATAGAGCCCGGGTTTCCTCTCACAATAAAACGGGCAAAGCAGCCATGTTAGTGAAATAATCTTGAGCGCAACGTAAAACTGTCACTGTTAAACACCAAACAATCAATCAATAAAATATTGAGTTAAAACAAGTTACATGTCATTTGGCTTTGCGATAGTGATAGTTCGACTCTGGCGACAACGGGGCTCTTAACTCAGTTTGACTCCGACCTTCCTCCATGGATGGGTCGTGGGTTCGTCCCTCCCAGGTCAAAGAGCAGGGGCCTGGTTTCCTGGCGACTCCGCCATATTTGAGAAATAGTCTTGAGTGTTATAAAACATCAATCGATCAATCAAATTGCTTACTATACTTTACTATGAAAACGGAAATAGTCTTAAAAGTTTTTACTGTTTGTTTTAAAGATTGTCAAACAAATTAAGATGTACAGTGTATATTTATGAACACTAAAACACACAGACACAGGGAATATCTTCTTGTCTAAAATAACCATGGAGACAAGTTTCTAAATGTGTTAAAACCTCTAATACATGAAACCTCTAGCCTTTTGCTCTAACTATCATTAGGTGCACAGGATTTTATCCGTGTGATAAAATATATATTTTGATTCCCATCAGTGGTGGGTTGAGGGTTCTATGTCTCATTTGGCAGAGTGAAAGTGTCTTAGTCGGACATCGGTCTTTTCCCACTTTTAAAATCCCACTAAAAATTTTCACTAGATTTTTTTTTCCTTCGAGCAAAGAGTCGTTTTCCTCACCTAGTAAACCTGACAACACCCACCGTATCTAGATAAACATCGTCAGGAATATTTTTCTTAAAGTGGCATGAGCTGCCAAAATTCACACTTTTTCATAATTTCTGATTGTCACGACAGTAAGAGGCTTTGAAGGCCATCAAAAAACTAAATGATTGACGTTGGAATGAGGAAAATCCATTCAGTATGTGGCCGGTACAAACCGAAAACGTGTTCGAAAAGTAAACAAAATTTAAATAACCGGTACGATCATTCATTTATTCTAAGCCAAAGTTAGTTTAAAACAATACTTTATTGTACATTCTGGAGACTAGAAGCACTAAAAATTACACGTCTTGAGAAAAATAGCCAATAATTTCAACATTCTGTTGTAACGTCAAAATATCAACATTTTGGCAGCTCGTGCCCCTGTAATAAATGCTGTGTTTTTGTTTCTACATGTACATGTAGCAGTCCTATCATTTTCAGTTTTAAATGTTTTTTCTCGTAGCAAGGAAAGCTAAGCTATGATATTTTGTCTGCCAGCTGATTAAAAGATAACACGGTTTCTGTGACATTTTTTCTTCATGTCATTCAGTGCTTTTGCAGACTTCAAATATAGCGCTGCCTTATCGTTTTTTTAACGTTTGTCTTATCGTTACAGCTGTTCGAAGGCATGAAGGCATACCGTTGCATGGATAACAAAGTTCGACTGTTTCGACCCATGGAAAACATGAAACGTATGGCGAGAACGGCTGATCGTACTTGTTTGCCTGTAAGTTTCTGTTATGCTCCTAAAAAACTGATATTGTTTATGTTGACTCTTTCCAATTCTCATGATACGTTTTTTGTATGGATATCACAATTTAGAATTTAGTTATAGAAAGTTGAAGGTTTCAATGGCTGCCCCAAAGGCAAATTTTGGTTGTTTTTAAAAAAAATCATGATATCATGATCAAAATAATATATTATACATGTAAACTTCTTAATTAATGAGAAAAAATTAAGGCATCACCACGTAGTTACTAGTGGTGATGCCTTAATTTTTTCTCATTAGTATGGAACCCACGTTTGAAGAGAGTTTCAAACATTTCTTACAGCTTCTAAATTCTTCAGTTGAAAACGTTTTGTTTATGCGTAATTGTTTTCTGCACATATACTTATTGTTTTTATTATGTTTTAATTTCAATTTTAATTTAAATAACTTTTGAGTTATTTAAGCTGCATTTAAATAAGTAACACTCCAAGTTGCCATGTGTGTTTTGTTTTCGTTGATGAGTTGCATATCTGTCAAAGGGTTGTTTTACATGCATTGATTAAAATCTTAATTCATGTGTTCGAGATGTTATTTTCTCTTCTTGGAGGCTCAGTTTTCAAAGCATTTAGACCCCAATTCTGTGCCCATTAAGCCCAGTGGGTAGATTAGGGATACATCAGATGATACCCTATTTTCCACATGGGCACCCAGACTTCAGAAACACTTCCAGAAGATACATCTCTGGAAGACCGGATATATGATAATATCTCGTAACCCTTATTGAGTGAAAGAGAAAAAAATATTAGTGTTAAAATGTGGTGATGTTTATTCTAGATCTGTTTGCCAAAAGCACCCACTGACCTTCATTGAAAAATAGAATTAACCCTACAGTTTTACTTAACTCTTGGAATACAATTTTTTTACACACTATTTCTATCCTTAAGATATTAGGATAATTTTGTTATATTTAGAATGAAGTTGCTATTGGTAAACAAATATATGTAAGTCCTGAGTTTTATGCTAGCAATACTGTACGTGGTCTGAGATGCCAAAATGGTTGTTTTTGAGTTTTATCATCAACTTAATTATTTAGAGAAAGTTGTTATTTTGAAGGTCCATGGTTAATTTATAAATTATTTATTGAATCTTTAATCGATACAAACAAAAAGCTGAGATCAAGAAACTCACAAAATATTAGGCTTTTGATCAAGATTATTCAGGTTTATCCTAATCCTAACTAACCAATTTCCCCTCAAAAATTACACATGAAGGATCTGAGCTATAGCTATGAAACTGTTTTTGACAAATGGAGAAAAAAAGTTGCCTATGTAGAAATTCAAAGAGACAACATATTTTTCCATTTCAAAGAAATTCTTATAGGTCTGGCACATTGACTTTCTCCCATGAAGGTTTGTCTCTCAGAGACCGGCCTGTCAAGCAAATCTCTCCACCAATGGGTCGCAAGTTTGAATCCCACTGTCCCCCCCCCCCCCCCCCCCAAAAAAAAAATTTGAAAATTTTCTGACTGGGTTTTCACTTGAACGACCTATGTGGGATGGTTGCTAGTTACCACCGGAAGGTCGTGGGTTTCTTCCGGGCATAGAGCCCAGTTTCCTCCCGCCTTTGAAGGCCATCAAAAAACTAAAAGATTGGCGTTGGAATGAGGAAAATCCATACAGTTTGTGGCCTGTAAGAACCGAAAACGTGCTTGAAAACAAAAGTGAACAAAATTTAAATAAGCGGGACGACAATTCATTCATTCTAAGCCAAAGTTAGTTCAAAACAATACTTTATCGTACATTTTCTAGACTAGAAGCACTAAAAAGCTTTCGAATTCTACGTCTTGAGAAAAATAGCCAATAATTTCAACATTCTGTTTTAACGTCAAAATATCAACATTTTGGCAGCTCATGCCACTTTAAGAAAATCAAGATTTTTGGAGGTGTTGCCAGTTTGAATAAACATTTTTATTGATAAATTAATTTGTTTATTTTACTGTGAACCCTGAAAAACAGTTTTCTATAACCCAAATATATAACCCGAACTTTTGTCTCCATAGTTATTTATTATAGAATGTATTCCCTTAGCCAGCCGGTATACAGTAGAAAATATATAACTTAAAATTTAAAACCAGGTAAAATAATATCGTACCGAAAGTTCGACTTTCAAAGATGTTTCTGTAGCAATTATTTTAGTATTTGTCAGACTGCCTGGCTGTTTGTCCGCCCCCACATTCTGCAGTAATCGTTTGTAATTTGCTTAAGGGTGTGCTATGTAACCATATTACTCCACAATAAAGAAGATACCCTATCCCATAACTGTGTTAGAGATTTTACCATCAAAGCTGACAGTTAACATGGTTTGGATTAGGAGCAGGTGAGAGAGGCGTAAATTCGGGCGTAGACACGCCCATTTCTCTGCATGACAGGTTTACGAGCATTATGCAACTGCAAGGGATAGCAATTATCAAAAAGCACAAACGTTTATAAATGATGAATAGATAGATATGGTAATGTTTAACACGTGTTGACACCTTTGAAATCTGAACACCACACTTTGAATCTTAGATCTTGCTCAAAGCCATTATCACTTGCCAGTTTTGTGTTCCTTTCTTGCTCAAAATCAAAAAAAAGTGTTAACTATGACCAAAGACTGATTTTTTCTAACAACATTTAAGAAAGTTGCTAGGCACAGAGAAAAAAAAATTATGTTTACTTTGACTGAGATTACAGCAGTGTTTGTAAATTTTTAAAAAGAAATATATGTTTTCTAAAAGATTTCTTTAAAAAATTTATGAAGATATTATTTTTTTATAAAATATGGGAAACCCACGAAATAGTTTTTGTCTTTGAAGGCATTTACATGTTTGTTTGTTTGTTTGTTTAGTTGGAACAATAGAGATCATTTTAGAATACTTATTTCTTGTCAGAGTAGATAAAATATCTTAAATCTGTTCTGTTGTATATCTATTCTAACGCCTTTAACATGACGGTGGCCTGGGTGCAATTTTTATACACCCAGCTTATAAAACGGTCTGCCGTCCACTTTCCATAACTTCCAAAGTTTTGATTCCATCTTGACCAATTTTTCTGAGTATATACCTTATGGTTCGACGGTATGTAGGAACTATTTTTGACATATATCACTGGTTACATTATATAGCAGCTATATTGGATTATATAATATTCCCTTTAGCCTCCGTAACTTCTACAGTTTTGATGTGATCTGGACCCTGTTTCACAAAGAGGCGTAGCGTAAGTTTTAACGTAAATGCCTTAGCAACCCATACTGTAGAGATACGTTAGTATGAAAGTTACGCAAAAAATACATCTACGCCGCTTTGTGAAACAGGCCCCTGGACTATTCTGTCAGATTTGCATACCCTATGGACATCTGGTGTGTGACATCATACATTGCTTAATATGGCAGCCATATTGTATTATGTAATATTTACTCTTTGGCTCCATAACTTTCACAAATATGATCTGATGTTTTCTATTCTTTCACATATATACTTCACAAACAGACGGTGTGTAATAAATTGTTTATAACATCAACTATTGGATTATGTAATATTCCCTTTTATTTTTACATACAATTTCATAATACTAACATTAAAATTCTAAAATCAGTTATATTTGCCAGCTTTTGATGTGCATGGACTATATACATGTAGGCTTTATATTATGTCTTATTTTGCCTCGAAAGCAGTGTATAAGATTTTCATCTAAATACAGAGACCAATAGCTACAAGCCAAGGTGTTTATAGTTCCATAGATTTTAATTTATGGAATGGATATCTGAAAAGTACACCTGAATGTTTTTGTTTTTCATAGCCGTACACAACTGTTACTGTATATATTTTTTGAAGCTACATGTAAATAATATAGATAGACAATATTATGAGAAGATTTTCAAATCTACTTGAAGTGGTGTGAGCTGCGATATTGCCAATTACATGTATTTAGGTTTGATTATTAAATTATGAAGTGTTTTTCTAAAAAACAGAACAATTTAATCACACCTTCATTGAGAATATATAATACACGACATGTTGTATGTAGTCAATGTGTACAAACACCATCCTGATAGCTTAACATCGCAATTTAGCAGCAAGCGAGAATTCATGACTTATGCCGAGTACAATTCTAGTTAAAGTGGCGTGAGCTGCCAAAATTCACTCTTTTTTCATAATTTCTGATCGCCACGACAGTAAGAGGCTCTGAAGGCCATCAAAAAAATAAATAATTGGCGTTGGAATGAGGAAAATCCATACAGTGTGTCGCCTGTACGAACCGAAAACGTGTTTGAAATGTTAACAAAATTTAAATAACCGGGGCGACCATTCATTCGTTCTAAATCAAAGTTAGTTCAAAACCATACTTTATCGTACATTTTCGCGACACTTTTGAATTATACGTCTTTAGAAAAATTGCTGATATTTTAAACATTCTATTTTAATGTCAAAATATCAACATTTTGGCAGCTCATGCAACTTTAATGATTGTTGATCCAAATAGCCCATTCAAATTTCATGCAAATGGTTTTAGGTTTTAGAGGTAAGATTTCATTTTGTGGACACAGCATGGTCTTTTGCCAAGCTTAAACCTCCTTCCTCTGAATCTTGAAAGTAGAATTAATAATACTTTATTTTCTGAGGGTTACACAATCAGTGTTGGTACACTGTTCTCCCTTGAGGCCCTCTATATTCTAAACTATTAAAATGTAATGATGAAATTTAAGAAAAACATAACATAATTAGAATAAAGAAAAGAACATATAACATAGGTAGCAAATAAAACTATCAATAGAAAAATACTATCTTGAATTGAAATGTATACATGTATGAGAGGTTGGTATGTCCGCAGTTACTGTGCCTTCCCGAGTGTACTTTGGGTTTCCCGAAACTCTTGTTAATCCTGGTGTGTTGGCACCATTAAAGTGGCATGAGCTGCCAAAATGACGTGAAAACAGAATGTTGAAATTATTGGCTGTTTTTCTCAAGACGTATAATTCAGAAGCTTTTTACTGCTTCTAGTCTCGAAAATGTACGATTAAGTATTGTTTTGAATAAATTTTGACTGAGAATGAATGAATGGCCGTCCCGGTTATTTAAATTTTGTTACTTTTCGAACACATTTTCGTTTTGTATAGGCCGCACACTGTATGGATTTTCCTCATTCCAACGCCAATCATTTAGTTTTTCGATGGCCTTCAACGTCTCTTATTGTTGTGACGATCAGAAATTATGAAAAAGCGTGAATTTTGGCAGCTCATGCCACTTTAAAGAACTGGAGCGGCATATATGTATTTTTGCGTAACTTTCATACTAACGTTTCTTTCATACTAACGTATCTCTACAGTATGGGTTGCTATGGCAGTTACGTGAAAACTTACGCTATGCCGCTTTGTGAAACAGGGCCCAGATGTTCAAAAGAACTTGTTTAAACTGATGTCAATTTCTATGCCATTTTGAATTTTAATTTCTTTAGATTCTGTTTTAAAAAGATTAAAACGTAATCCATTCTTTTATATAACTTTATATACAATACATCAAGTTTTTCACCTAGTCTCCCATCCTCGGATACCCAGGGTTAAATTCTCAACAAACTCACCTGGGCCAACTGCGATTGAAAGCCTCGTTTTCTGGGAACGTCCATCTATTGTCGGACCAATCAAAATTTCCCTTATAAACGTTGTAACTCTTCAGTTTGGAGGCACGTTTATCGAATTGAAGTATAAACCAATAAGTCGTCCATCTTTGTTTTGAACATTGCATAGACGCTTACGTAACGCGGATTCTAATTGGTGAAATTTCCGCCACAGTTTTGTGGCGGAACCAATCAAAGTCTACATGCATATTAAATTAAAAAGGATGAGTTTGCTTCCAGTTGTCCCGCAGGTAAAGTGAGCATGATCGTAAATTTTAATCATGGGTTCCGACGATGTTAGTCGCCCTATCTGGTAGGGCTGCCAGGTACATGCCGAAGGTCGGGGCTTTCATCACCCACTAAACCTGGCAACAACCTGAGTAAAATTGGGGGGGTGGCGGGGGGGAAGGTTGTGGTTTTTGATGAAGTTAATTAGAGGTACCCCAAAGCCAGGAAATATCCGTCCAGTCCTGAATCTCATTTCAATGATATTGCCCAATTTTTTTTTCAGAAAAATCTAACTGACCAATTATATTTGACTTACCTTTATCAGAAGGGTGGCTATAGCTCAACAGAAATGTTTTAAACCTGCAGAAACTGGCTCTTTAGACGCTAAAACGACGCTTTCAGCTGTGCAGAAATTGCTGCATCATCTGCTTTCATGTCAACTTGCGCACGTTATATTGTTTCCTTGACGGTAGACCCACACCCATTGTTGTTAAAGGGAAGAAAGGGTTTTACTCGAGACAGTGTTCTACTTTTTTCACCCCAGTTTATATTTGCTGATTTGTCACAGGGCTGTCTATATAAGTGAATAACTAGGTCTTAAAAAGACAGTTCTATTATTCTGTTGTGGGCTGATAAACTTGGACTTTAGACTTGCCCAAGCCTCTGTACACTGACTCTCCCATTTGCCCAGGTTACCCTTTTAGGGCACCCATACTTTATCACCCCTTTTTCGACCCTTACCTTTGCGACAGGAAGTGATTTTTTCCCCCAAAATTTACCTTAAGTGTCCTATCCTGAAATCCTGTTTTTTCTCCCATTTTTAAAAATCATAATAAACAATAAATTTCTGCCATAAATAAAGTTGCAGACATTTTTTTTTCAGAGATGCCAGACAGATTCATGTGAATTTAAGCATACAAAGAAAAATCATTTTTTACAATTTCCTATTTTGGACAGGGTACATTTACTTGCTGGTGTTTGGGGCACAGATCCCAGTTTCCTCACCCACTTTACCCGACAACGCTGCCATATAAGGGAATTAATCTTGAGTCCAGCATAAAACAGTGATCATTTTAGGCAGATCATGCTATTGTGCGCTCCTGTCGATGGCAAAATAAAGTGACGAAATATTGAATTAACTTGGGTCTTACAGTTTTGGGTTGATTGATTGATTGAGGTTTTACACCGCACTCAAGATTATTTCACTTATATGGCGGCATTATCAGGTTTAGTGGGGGAGGAAAACCAGGCTCATTGCCCGGAGGAAACCCCTGACCGTCGGCGAGTACCTGGCAACTCTACCACGTACGGCGACCAAGTGAAAAATCCACTCAGAAATTAATAAATTTTCTTTGGTCGGAGTACGTTTTTTGGAGTGACACTACTAATTTATAACACAGAACAGACCATTGGATCAAATGGATGCTATTTTATTGTGTGTAGATGTTGTATTGTTTATTTGACAAGAGCTACCCCTATCCTAATAGCTCTACACACCATAACATAATGAAGAACCAATTGATACTGGAGATTTTTGTTGTAAAACTGTGTCTTACTTTCGTCAGGTTTCTCTAAAAAGAATTGAATTTTATTTCAGGCTTACGACAAAGAAGAATTGTTAAAATGTTTGAAGAAATTGGTCAGCGTGGATCAGGACTGGGTGCCTAATTCCACCAGCTGTAGTCTGTATATCCGACCTACCTTCATTGGAACGGAGGTATGTTCACAGTGTTATGGGTGGGGGGGGGGGGGGGGGGGGGGGGAGAGGCTTGTTCGTTAAGCCCGTAGAGTGATAGTCTCTCAGTCCGGCATCTATTGGAGTCAGATTGTTTCACGCCTACCCCTCAGTGGCTAGGTTAATTGAGCCACGAAACTACCCACAATCTGCTGTAACATAGCATACTTGGTAAAAACATTTGAGGATTTCTTGATTTGCATTTGGCAGGCCTTTCATTGAAGGTTTCAATTCCCACTCAGTGCAAAAACAAAAATTGATTAATTTCTGAGTGAGGTTTTTGTTGCCAAATACTCCTTGCATAGGTTTGGGGGTTTCCTCTCGGCAAAGAGCTTGGTTTCCTCCTCCACTAAACCTGGCAACGCTGCAATATGAGGGAAATAATGAACCAATCCCATTTTTTTTGCTGGGTTTCTATCCAATAAAATTTTATTTTGTTGGGGGGAGGAGCGGGAGGGGTGTTACCAAAACCTAAGGATTTGAATCTCAATTATTTTTTACTTAAAGACAATATGTGTGTATCGATTGGCATCTATTGGAGTCCGATTGTTTCACGCCTACCCCAAAGTGGCAAGGTTAATTGAGTTACGAAACTACGCACAATCTGCTGGAACATACATGTAGCATACTTGGTAAAAACATTTTAGGATTTCTTGATTTGCATTTGGCAGCTGCAGAGGATTTGAAATTATATCTTTCTGCAAAGTCCTTATGTTGCCAAGTTTTTGTGTCAGGATAGTGTTAGACTTACTGAAAGTGGGTGTGTGTTTGAATAGAGGGTGTACAATGGGAACTATGGCTTCACAATATGTCTAGAAATGACAAAGTGACATGTTAACAGTAGGTCGACAACCACTGTTTGCCCTCCCATCTTCAATGTAAAACATTGCGTCATATGACACTCACCCTCGGCTGGTTTTGGGGGAAATTGAGTGCAATTTACATGTAAGCCAAACTTAACCAATGGTTTTCATTTCGGTTTGACTCATTTTATGTTCACAATTAAGATTTTTCCTTAATCTTTCGCGTGCAAATATGACATAGAAGAAAATCCCTAAAATACATAACTGTTCTTATCCCTTGGGCCTTAGTGACTCAGCCTGCAGATATATAGTCTCTCAGTCTCAGGCAGGTCTTTCATCGATGGGTTACAAGTTCAAATTCCACTCAGTCCAAATAGAAAAAACAAATTGAGAAATTTGTCACAGGGCTCGCATCACGTTCAGTCAAAAGAAAAAAATGAAAGAGACTATAAAGATGAAAAAAATAAGGTTCTCATTGGGAATGGTCTGTGTCTCAAAACCACAATTTCCACAATCTCTTGTAAGCTTGTGTTGTTCACAAACAATTAACTACTTAAAATTCTTAAATTCTTAAAATTATATGACAAATTATGATTTCTGTTTGTTTTTCCCCAGCCTTCTCTCGGTGTATTGGAGTCTAACCAGGCACTACTCTATGTACTATTGGGACCAGTCGGGCCGTATTTCCCGACAGGTATGAAACCTGTGACATTAATGGCCGATCCACGATATGTCCGTGCCTGGCCAGGTGGCAGTGGCGAATACAAAATGGGCAGGTAATATTTCACACTTTTTTTTAAAGGGGCATGAGCTGCCAAAATGTTGATATTTTGACGTTAAAACAGAATGTTGAAATTATTGGCTATTTTTCTCAAGACGTATAATTCAGAAGCTTTTTAGTGCTTCTTGTTTTGAAAATGTACGATAAAGTATTATTTTTAACTAACTTTGGTTAAGAATGAATGAATGGTCGTCCCGGTTATTTAAATTTTGTTTACTTTTCGAACACGTTTTCGGTTCGTACAGGCCACATACTGTTAGGATTTACCTCATTCCAACGCCAATCATTTAGTTTTTCTATGGCCTCTTACTGTTGTGACAATCAGAAATTATGAAAATGTGGCAATTTGGCAGCTCATGCCACTTTAACCAACAAAATTTAGATTTCCACCATGACAAAACAATTGCTCCAATGTGAAGGGGTTTTTTTTGCAGCGAAAAGGAATCTTTGCAGCATTTTTTTTACAATTAACATACCTAAGCTCAGATATAGTGATTGATGTTTGCAATCAGATTTATAGTTATGTTGCCATCCTTGGCAATGGCAATATCAACATTTCAGCAATTTTCAGAATGAGCATTCTATTACTGTTCAGTTTGATCAGTTAAAGGGAGGTTACTCTACGTTACTCATTTTAAGCAAAATATTATATTTCTAATCACTTAAACACATAGACAAAGGGAAAATCTTCTTGAGTAATATAACCATGGATACAGGGCCTCGTTTCACAAAGCAGTTGCATCGCAAATGAAGCCCAGTTGCCAATGGATACCATATTGAAGAGATACGACGTCATGGCAACTGCGATTGATCGCACGGTGCGACGGCTTCGTGAAACGGGTTCCACGTTTCTAATTGTTTAGGGGTATGTCATTTAGATCTTTCTACCCAATCCTAGCTTGTTGTAATATACGAAATCCCATGAAATATTAGGTGCACAAATAAATTCTTCAAATGATGTATTTTACAGTAATTATGCTGCGACTGTTGCAATACAGAAAGTCGCTCAACAACAGGGGTGTCAACAAGTACTATGGTTGTATGGAGAAGACGAACAATTGACTGAAGTCGGAACGATGAACATCTTTATGTTCTGGATTAACGAACAAGGAGGTGAGATGACATCGTAAAATCAGTCACATAATTAAAGTGGCATGAGCTGCCGAAATTCACACTTTTTTCATAATTTCTGATCGTCACGACAGTAAGAGGCTTTAAAGGCCATCGAAAAACTAAATGATTGGCGTTGGAATGAGAAAAATCCATACAGTATGTGCCCTGTACGAACCGTAAACGTGTTCGAAAAGTAGCAAAATTTAAATAACCGGGACGACCGTTCATTCATTCTAAGCCAAAGTTAGTTCAAAACAATACTTTATCGTACATTTTCGAGACTAGAAGCACTAAAAAGCTTCTGAATAACACGTCTGGAGAAAAATAGCCGATAATTTCAACATTCTGAGTTTACGTCAAAATATCAACATTTCGGCAGCTCATGCCCCTTTAAAGTATTTGATATTGTGTTAATATATCTTTTGACTGGACATTTTGGATCTCTTAAATTTGGGGACAAGCAATGCTCGATTTTGTTTGATTGATTCATGGTTTATGCCATACTCAAGACTATTTCACCTACATGGCGATGTTTTCAGGTTTAGTAGGGAGAAAACGTGTGACCGTTGGCAGGGAGAAAATCTGTGACCGTTGGCAGGGAGAAAATCTGTGACCGTTGGCAGGGAGAAAATCTGTGACCGTTGGCAGGGAGAAAATCTGTGACCGTTGGCAGGGAGAAAATCTGTGACCGTTGGCAGGGAGAAAATCTGTGACCGTTGGCAGGGAGAAAATCTGTGACCGTTGGCAGGGAGAAAATCTGTGACCGTTGGCAGGGAGAAAATCTGTGACCGTTGGCAGGGAGAAAATCTGTGACCGTTGGCAGGGAGAAAATATGTGACCTTTGGCAGGGAGAAAATATGTGACCTTTGGCAGATGCCACACAGCCTTTCTGCACAGTTGTGTGACCAAGTGGGAAAAAGCATAGAAATGTTTATATTTTCTTTAGACTGAGTGAGTGACATTCAATCACTTTACTGACTGGCCCTGAGAAAGTTTTGCACTAATTTGAATTCCAGAGTTTTTATGCAATAGATTTAAATAACTGGTAGAGGTAAAAAGTCTGTGATTCTTCTATACATATATAATGTGTTACAAAAGGATTCCAGAAAATTCTACTGACCAAGGCTATTAAACCTCCTGTCAGTCCTCAACCTAATGAAATATCATAGGTTTGGTTTGTTACAACAATTTATGGGGTATAAAGGTCTAAATGATATACCTCTTTTTAACACAATTAGAAACTCGGTCTCCATGGTTATTTTAGACCAGAAGATTTTCCCTGTGCCCGTGTGTTTTAGTGTTCATATATATATATTTATAACCGTGTGCAAATGTGTGGATTCTTTATATATATCGATTTAGCTAGGTTTTCTCGTTGATATACTATTATGACTGGATTATTTAAGTGCATGATAAAACACCAAACACGTTTAACTTCACTTAACCGAATTTTTCGATACTCTTTTGTTTCAGAGAAGGAATTAGTGACCCCTCCCTTGAATGGGATTATTTTACCGGGTGTAACACGGAAATCTTTGATAGAAATGGCCAAGACATGGGTAAGAACCTAGATACCAAACTTTTGGATTGATTTATTGATTGATGTTTTATATCCCACTCTAGATTATTTCACTTATCCTAGGTTGAATGAGTTTAGCCCCGCTCAGGTCGAGTTAAGATCTGATCCGATCGCCGTAAACTCCAGTCTGTAGTGAATCTGCGATCAAGCAGTTGGAGAACGTTTTTGGGCATGAGCGGCCTTAAGACTCTTCAGATCGGTCTCAGACTGAGCAGTCTTACGATCGTAAGGATAGAAACATGTTCTATTTTCCACCGATCAGTCTTAAGGTCGCAGCCAATCAGCGACCTATACTTCATTTCGTGATCTTTTTTTCTATGAGTTTTCGTGACGTTTTTTTTGTTACATCACTTCTACTCGCTTACCAGTCTGCCTAATATGATGACGAAGTTCCTTTCTGATTAACTGATCACATCGACCTGAGCGTGGCTTAAGATTTATCAGTCAGAAACGATTTGACTGAACGATGAACCAGTCTTACTCGACATGAACGGTCTTAGGACTCAATGGCAGACAATCAGATCTGACCTCAACTCGGCCTGAGCCGGGCTCAATGAAACTGGTCACTCCATGCTGGGATGATACCAAACCTCCGGAGAGTGTTTATCAAAACATTTATACTGAACGTCACTCTTAGACGTTTTAACCTTGTATTGAAGGTATTGAAGGTTTTCATGACAGTCTTGTATTAGACTAACGCCCCACAGGTTCAGAAGGTAGTCCGATGGGTGCCACATCTGAACACCCATCTACCTATGAATGCGGGTTCTATTTCCACCCGGTGCCTCTAAAGCTCTTAGAATGACAAAAACTTGACGGGTCCGGGTTAAAATCCTATTTAATCTAAAAAAAAATAGATTGACTGTTTTATCACTCAGTTGTCCTGTTTGAACTGGTATCTGCGTAATGCCTCGGACCATTGTTACTCCCCTAGCAATACTGCATATAAGTAATTGACACTGCAGCTTGGTCATCAATCAATCAATCAAATAGCATTTCACTAAGAGTGAAGAGAGGGAGTTTTTTCTGATCAAATTGTTGTGTAAAGTAGGATAATTGCCAGTTTCCAGCAGATTGTGGGTAGTTTCGTATAAACTCAATTAACCTAGCCACTTTAGCGTAGGTGTGAAAGAATCTGACATAATTGGGGGCTCATTTCACAAAGCAGCTAGATCACAAAAGAATCGTAGATACCGTAGTGAGGAGATATGACGTCCAAAGGACCCAAGGTTTTCTTTCAGATTAATTGATTGATTGTTAATGTCTACGATGTTTAAGGGTTTAATACCGCCGTAGCGGTGTTTGTTGCGTAACCCGATACCGCTGAACGTTGGTTCGTACCGAGTCAAACCACGAGAATGCGCAGCATTCGAGGGGTATGACGAGGTGCGAACCAACGTTCAGCGGTATCGGGTTATGCAATAAACACCAAGACGAAGGTATTAAAGTCGATTCTACACCGATAATTGAGAAAAATGAGGAAAAAGTGACCTGTTGTTGATTGCCGTTCCTTTTCCCTCAGGACAGAGTGGGAACTTTTAACCAATCAACGATAAGCTTTGGTCACGTGCAACGGTTGACCCAGATATTTTGAAGCAGAATGACATAATGTCACTATGGCTACCGCTTTGACAGGCTGGGTTGCTGACGACGCTATCGGGGGAAATGTTGTGAAATCAACCCTTTGGTGACTGTATACGTTCATGACAGCCCAGTTTTCAATATAAAAGGACAGAATATAACCACACTCACAACATTATCAGGTTAAATCCTTCATTTTGTATGATAACAAGCAAAAGATCACTTCTTCCGGGGGAGGTAAACCTACCAGCCGACGTTGCACTACAGACTCGATGTTGTTTGAAAAGTCATCTCTACTTAACATGTATATTTGCACACGGCACGCACATGCAGGAGGGGTAGAATTAATACTATACATGTGTGTATTTTCAGGGTGAATTTAAAGTCAGCGAGCGGGTGTTTAAGATGAAGGACTTGATTAAAGGATTGAATGAAAACAGGGTGAGTGCTGCTGTGTTCTCAAAAGTTCAAATTGGAAAATTTTATGACTGGGTTTTCACTCGAACGACCTATGTGGGATGGTTGCCAGTTACCAACGGAAGTTTGTGGGTATAGAGCCCGGTTTCCTCCCACATTAAAACTGGCAACGCCGCCATATAAGCGAAATAATCTTGAGCGCGGCGTAAAACACCAAACAGTCACTCGAAAGTTCAAAGCAAAGTTGTTTATCATCAAACACATTCTGATAAGTGAAATAATCGTGAGTGTGGCGTAAAACATCAATCGATCAATCAAACACATTCTGTCTTTGTCCGGCAAGATTTATTCATTTTTTATACGCCCGGCTTGAAAAGCGGGCTGTATTATGGTATCATCTCCGTCCGTCCGGCAGTCCGGCAGTCCGGCAGTCCGGCTGTCCGGCTGTCCGGCGTCCGGTGTCCCTTCCGCTCCATAACTTCTAAAGTTTTGATTCCATCTGCACAATTTTTTCTAAGTATATACCTTATGGGTAGAAGGTGTGTCGCAAACTATTTTTAACATCACTGGTTACATAATATGGGAGTTATATTGGATTATGTAATATTCCCTTCCGCTCCATAACTTCCAATGTTTTGATTCCATCTGCACAATTTTTTCTGAGTATATACCTTATGGGTGGAAGGTGTGTCGCGAACTATTTTTGACATCATACATTGCGTAATATGGCAGCCATATTGGGTTATGTAATATTTACTTTTTCTCTCCATAACTTTAACAAATATGATCCGATGTTTTCAAATCTTTCATGTTACATACCATATTAACAGACAGTGTGTAAAAAAATTGTTTATGATATCAACTATTGCAAATTATTGGATTATGTACATTCCCTTTTATTCCTACTTTCATTTTCATGAAAATAACCTTTAAATTATAAAATGGCTTCTACTTTTCCGATTCTCATCAAAAAAGGATTTTTTCAAATTGCCATAATGTTTCTAAATTGATTAAATTTATTCTTAAATCAATATATAACGTTTTAATCAAATGAAAAATACATATAAGGATTGAAGTTTTATCTACAGACCAATAGATAAGTATCCCAGCTTTGGTCTATTTACCTTGTCAACTTACAGTTAGCTCTGTCTCTCTCGAGAGATTTACGGCCCTGTGTACATGTACCACATGGCCTCCAAAAAACAGTGGGTGACATTAGCAATGGACCTATAGCCAAATCTATTGTAAATCCATTTGGTCTATGATAAAATTAGAAGTAATAACCTGTAGGTATATGGGGAGATTTAGAATATTGTCAAGATGTCTATGGCCAAATAATGTAGATAAAAAATATTATGAGAAAAATTGTCAAATCTACTTGAATTGGTGTGAGCTGTGAAATTGCCAATTAATTACATTTGTTTAAGTATGATTAGTAAATTATAAACTGCTTTTCTAAAAAATTTAAACATTTTAGTGCAACTTTTATTGACAACAAACAATTTTTAACATCGTGATTTAACAGCAGCGAGAATTGATGACTTGTACCGTGTACAAATCTTGTTAATAATTGATGATCCAAATAGCCCATTTTAAATTTGATACAGATGGATTTTAAAGGTTTTAGTGGTAAGATTTCATTTTGTTGACATAACATCACCTTTTACCAAGCTTCACATAATAAAACGCCGCCATATACATGTAAGTGAAATAATCTTGAGCGCAGCGTAAAACACCAAACAATCAATCAATCAATTACCAAGCTTCAACCTCTTCCCTCAGAATTTTGAAAATTAAATTCAAATAAATATGGAAGGATTTGTTTTGGTATGGCTGCAGTTACTGTGCCTTTCCGGGCGTATTTTGGGTTTCCCGAAACTCTTGTTTTAACTGAGGGAGGATTGTACCCCCAACCTATGGATGCCAGTTTTGAGTGGGGAGGAATCCAGGCTCTTCAACGAGTAGCTGGTAGCCCGACCCCTGACCTATGGATGGATGGCTTGTGTTGCCGTTAAAGACCAGGGGCCTGTTTCACAAAACTGCGTAGATGTATATTTGGCCTAACTTTCTTACTAACGTATCTCTATAGTATGGGTTGCTATGGCAGTTACGTAAAAACTTACGCTACGCCGCTTTGTGAAACAGGCTCCATATGTCTTCAGACTCGGCTGCCGAGGCCCTTTGCATATAAAAAGAAGCCTATGAATGGGAAAGTGTGAAAGGTCTCATTACACCATATTCAGGGCACTTCTTCAGATATGAGTAAAATAATCATCTAAGTAAAGTAATTTTAGACAAGAAGATTTTCCCTGTGCCCGTGTGTTTTGGTGTCCATAAATAAGTAAAGTAATCTTTATTAGGACATGAAGCTAGCAATCAATCAATCAAAATATGATTTTTTAAATAACTTTTATATTTATATTTTGTCCATGTTTTAGGTAAAGGAATTATTTGGTGCGGGGACAGCCTGTGTTGTATGTCCGGTGGAGAAGATTAACTATAAAGGCAGCATGTTGGACATCCCTACAATGAAGGAAGGGGCACAACTCACCATGAGATTCTATAAAGAGTTAACAGATATTCAGGTGCATATTTGTAAATGCAGAAATTTTGATGCATATTTGTCACTACATATTTGTCACTGCATATTTGTACATGCTAAAATTACCACTGCATATTTGTACATGCATATTTGTTCATGCATATTTGTAAATGCAGAAATTTTGATGCATATCTTTCATTGCATATTTGTGCATGCGAAAATTTACCACTGCATATTTGTTGATGCATATTTGTACATGCATATTTGTACATGCATACTTGCCATTGCTTATTTGTACATGCATATTTGTAAATGCATATCTTTCATTGCATGTTTGTACATGCATATATACCACTGCATATTTGTACATGCAGATGTTGTTCATTGCATATTTGTACATGAAAAAATTTACCACTGCATATTTGTACATGCGTATTTGTACATGCATATTTGTACATGCATACATACCACTGCATATTTGTACATGCAGATTTTGTTCATGCATATTTGTTCATGCATATTTGTACATGCTAAAAATTACCACTGCATATTTGTACAGGCATATTTGTACATGCATATTTGTACAGGCATATTTGTACATGCAGGTATGTACATGCATATCTTTGCATCTGCATCTTGTACATGCATATATACCACTGCATATTTGTACTTGCAGATATGTACATGCATATCTTTGCCTCAGCATCTTTGTACATGCAAATTTGTAAATGCCTTGTTTGGTAGATGCATATTTGTACGTGCATCTTACCAAACATAGCCGGGACCATTATCTGCCACAAATAAAATAAACTCTTAAATCTGAAAAAAACATAATAATATTATTATTAAAAAAATATAAGGTATACAGGTATAATTGCTTACTATCAAACTTTTAAAAATCATATATCAATTACACTTAGGCGGGAGGGCTGCAAAGTAATGGGAAAATTTTGTTGAAACAGAATTAGATAATTTTGTTCAGAAGTACGAAATTTGTTTCTGGCGTTGTGTGCGTAGCTGATAATCATTTATGTACCGTATTTCTTCTAAAGATTCAGCCATTCTAATGGCCTAAATTTTTCATCGAGTCAGACAAAAACAGAGACTTGGAGTTGTGTTTAAGGATAATCATTTTCACACACTGCACAGCGAGTCATATTGCCTAAAATTATCTCTAATGAGCAAATTTGTCTGGTCACATTTAGCATATTTCTTATCTAATGGTCGAATCCTTATGAGGCAAAAAGTGGCTGAATCTTTAGAAGAAATACGGTATGATCAAATTGCCATCTTCCCTTGCTAAACCTGGCAACTCTGCCAAATAAGGTAAAAAATATTGAGCGTAACATTAATCAGACGTTTTTATTGTTTTGAATATTTTAATTTATGAAAAAAAATTAAAAGTTTGGCAGATTTGTTTTAGAAAGGCATTAATCAATAAATAATTCAATTTAGGGCTGCGAACTCTTAGACATTATCATATAACTAACGCCATTGTTTTGTTTTTTTTTCAGTATGGCCGAGTTCCGAGCTTATGGATGGAAGATGTGGACCATTCATCGTCAGACGATTTGAAAATGGCCAGTAAAGGAACTTCCTAGTTAATGAAGAAGAGGGAGAGAGGGCAGGGTCCTGTTTCACAAAGCGGCGTAGATGTATTTTTGCGTAACTTTCTTACTAACGTATATCTACAGTATGGGTTGCTAAGGCATTTACGTAAAAACTTACGCTACGCCGCTTTGTGAAACAGGGTCCAGATTTCTTCAATATCAACCACACTGATAGGCCACAATCAAACAATCAGTTAAACAATTAGGAAATAAAGAGGCTGCATCAATGTGGTTTATACCATTTATTGTAACAATGTATTTGTATATTTCAAGTGTGAAACAGAAGTTGTAATATATATCAGGATCCATTCAACTGAAATGTACATCGAACTGAAGTATTGTATATATTTAAATGAGTGATTTGCATAAATGAAATAATTTTGTCCACGTAAGTTTTGCAGATTGATGAAATGGCATTTTCTTGTGACAGCAAATGAGTATTTGGCTAACTAACAACTTAATTTCCTTGGTGCGTTAAAGTGGCATGAGCTGCCAAAATTCACACAAGTCACGACAGTATGAGGCTTTGAAGGCCATTGAAAAACTAAATGATTGGTGTTGGAATGAGGAAAATCCATACAGTGTGTGACCTGTACGAACCGAAAACGCGTTCGAAAAGTAAACAAAATTTAAATAACCGGGACGACCATTCATTCTTTCTAAGACAAAGTTAGTTCAAAACAATACTTTATCGTACATTTTCGAGACTAGAAGCACTAAAAAGCTTCTGAATTATACGTCAATAATTTCAACATTCTGTTTTAACACCAAAATATGAATATTTTGGTAGCTCATGCCACTTTAAAGTTTAGCAATTTGACTTTTTGGGCACTGTATTAGCAGTTATAACTCAGGTCTTTTGTAAACTTTACACACGCTTCTCATAGAAATATTCTTCAAGAACTCACTCTCTAATTTCTGGGGAAACTTACAAAAGCAAGAAAATGTTATGCATTTTGAATTCAACAAACTATTGTCAATTGTTCAAGTTTGGAAAATTTTAATAATGTCATTTGAATTCAAACTTTTTTGTGACTTTTTGCAATGAATTGATTGATTTGGCTTGGGGTGTAATGGGAAGCTACATGTAGTACATATTTTGTGATAGGGTGGGGCATATATCAGCTGATTGTTTGTTTACTAATTATGTTATGTGATATATAGCCGAGAAATTGATATTAATAAATGTATTGTAAGCATATTTGTAAAGAACAAAAAAAAATGCTAAGGGTAGAAATGTTAGCCATGTATAGGCCTCGCCTCTCGGAAAAAAAAGGGCGGAGGGGGTAGCTGATTTGTTGGATGCTGTCATGTGACATAAATGTTTGCCTAGGACATTAGCTTTTAAATATGGCGTCTAACCCTGGTTTTTTAGTACGTTTACTTTAGAACAAATTAATTAGCAGATCAGTGCAACAGGAAAAAAATTAAGTGTAATTCTACAAATCTTTATAATTTTGTGCCAACTTGTGCCATAGTAACCCCATACGGAGTGAAGATTTGTGCTAGTAACAAACAATATTCAAATATCCTGGATTTCAGAGTACATTATGGGGTTCTTGTTACTGAGAAAAACTACCATAAAGTACATGACTAAGATTGCTATCAGCAGAAAGCCTTTATTTTGTACTAATAATATTGATAAAAATGACAAGCAACTACATGTCGCTAATTCCGTTTCTACGAAATTGCCCCTACAATGCCACTTTAAAAATAGAATTTTGTTAAAAGCTTTGGCTTCACCGATACCTTAATTTTTATGTGAAGATGTAAAAGTTTTATAAAGTTTTTCTTACATTATTTTCAACTGATATTACAAATGTGAAGTAATAATGAATTAGATCTGATCTTCTTTATTTTGTTAATGTATTTTTTGTAATTATGAGTAGAAAACTTTCTCAACAGTATCATTCAAGATTTTTTCTCCGCAGATTTTAATTACACGTTTGAATCTCAGGGGGCCTCGGTTGTCCAATGGGTTAGAGTGATCGGCCATCAGACCTTCCATCCATGCAGCACTGGTTCGATTCACACTCCGACCAAATAAAAATTGAAAAAAATTCTGAGTGGATGTTTCAATCACTGGAAGAGTTGCCAGGTACTTAACGGAGGTCCGGGGTTTCCGGTTTCATCCCCCACTAAACCTGGCAACGCAAACCTGGTAAAGCATCAATCGATCGGATCTCAGTTTAGAGAGTAAAAATATATAAATAGATAGAAAATAAACAGGTGTAACCCAAAGATAGAGCATGATCTGAATTTATGGAGAAAAAAAAATCTCAACTTTAGCAGCTGATGCCACTTTTACATAAGAGCCTTTCAAAATATTTGTAAAGAATATGCAAATTGAGGCTTTTGTAGGGAGTTATTTGTGAAATATATATTTGCTGTGCAATTCATATTCACCATATCAAAAATTGATTTTGTTTACTATGAAAACAATGTTAAAAATTGTCTGTTTTTTTGTTTACTTGAGTTTTGTTTGCGTTGATTTGTTTAAGGGTATTTCATTTGGCTTTGGTTTGAATTTTTGTTCCTTTTACCATACAAGTTTTTTTTTTTGTGTGTGTGTTTTTTTTATTCGATTTATTCTATAGATTATGAGCTGGTCAACCAATGCAAATATATTATTTAGTTTTATGGTGTTTTTTTTTTTACCTATTACTCGGTATACATATATTCTATTTAGTTGCTCAATAGGCATTTAGAAGTTGAGTAATAAAACACAAATCATCTTTCGTATGGTGAGACAACTTCCTAAATATGTATTTGTATATATATAATAAGAAGTTGTCTCATCATACGAAAGATGATTTGTGTTTTATTTAGTTTTTGTCTCAATTGACCTTTCTGCCAGTGCATTTTGGCCAAAATTTTCAAAAGGCTTAACGGGGGCCTCGGGGGTTTCCTCCGGGTATTGAGTCCGGTTTCCTCCCCCTATAAACCCAGCAAAGCCGCCAAAAGGTTAGTCAAACCCAGAGTTTTGGCTTTGTGTCGTTACAAATATCATGACGTTACAAATATGATGACGTTACAAATATCATGACGTTACAAATATGATGACGTTACAAATATGATGACGTTACAAATATGATGACGTTACAAATATCATGACGTTACAAATATGATGACGTCCCAAATATCATGACGTCCCAAATATCATGACGTCCCAAATATGATGACGTTACAAATATGATGACGTTACAAATATCATGACGTTACAAATATGATGACGTTACAAATATGATGACGTTACAAATATGATGACGTTACAAATATCATGACGTTACAAATATGATGACGTCCCAAATATCATGACGTTACAAATATCATGCCGTTTCAAATATCATGACGTTACAAATATCATGACGTTTCAAATATCATGACGTTACAAATATCATGACGTTACAAATATCATGACGTCACAGAGCTATTTCGCTGAGTTAGTTCAGCGCTATAGAATGGTCAGACTGGACATATGTGGCGCTGGCAGACCGGTCAATTAAGTGACAGTTTCTCCGAAAGTCCTTTGTTTTGTAAGTGTGTATTAGTGTATGTTTTTTAACCTTGCGTCTGACTGCAATAGTTTTAAAAATAAAAATGTTTGCTATTGATCTGATTTTGTTTGATCTGTTTATGTTTTCACTCAGATGTATATCATTCACAAATAAACATTAGATCAAGTACAATTTTGGTTTTTGAGTGCTTAATAAACATTGGATCAAGTACAATTTTGGTTTTTGAGTGCTTAATAAACATTGGATCAAGTACAATTTTGGTTTTTGAGTGCTTAATAAACATTAGATCAAGTACAATTTTGGTTTTTGAGTGCTTAATAACCATTGGATCAAGTACATTTTTGGTTTTTGAGTGCTTAATAAACATTGGATCAAGCACAATTTTGGTTTTTGAGTGCTTAATAAACATTAGATCAAGTACAATTTTGGTTTTTGAGTGCTTATTAAACATTGGATCAAGTGCAATTTTGGTTTTTGAGTGCTTATTAAACATTGGATCAAGCACAATTTTGGTTTTTGAGTGCTTATTAAACATTGGATCAAGTGCAATTTTGGTTTTTGAGTGCTTATTAAACATTGGATCAAGTACATTTTTGGTTTTTGAGTGCTTATTAAACATTTGATCAAGTACAATTTTGGTTTTTCAGTGCCTATAAAAAATTGGATTAAGTACAATTTTGCTTTTTGAGTCAGCTTAATAAACATTGGATCAAGTACAATTTTGGTTTTTCAGTGCTTATTAAACATTTGATCAAGTACAATTTTGTTTTTTCAGTGCCTATAAAAATTTGGATCAAGTACAATTTTGCTTGTTGAGTGCTTAATAAACATTGGATCAAGCACAATTTTGGTTTTTGGGTGCTTAAGAAACATTGGATCAAGTGCAATTTTGGTTTTTGGGTGCTTAATAAACATTGGATCAAGTACAATTTTAAATTAGAGTGAACAGTTTAGTGAAAATAATCTTCATTTTCATTTTAAAAACAACATCTGTTTACCAGACAATTATTGGGTGATTTTGATAATTTTTCTATCACAAGCTTTGCAGTATTTAGTTTTTACAGTCTGGGGATACTATGGTGTCGAGTTCTGCATCGTAACCTGCAGAAGCATAGGGATTTGATACTAGATTGTAATTTTTGCAGATTTTTGTTATTTCGTAATTAAGTTGTACAGAGAGTGAGTTTAAACAAAACATTTAAACTGTAAATGTCCAGAAAAAATATTTTGCTTGCCAGAATAAAATAGACTTCTTTTCCTTGTTTTTTTACATGTTATTTACAGGAACTTGATGTCACACTATGATTTGTCTAAAGAAATTGATTTGAGAACTATGCAAAATATTTCACACTGCCCCTCCATATGTCCCCGCCACCCATGGGTCGCTGGTTCGAATCCCACTCAGTCCAAAAATTGGAAAAATTTTCTGACTGGGTTTTCACTCGAACGACCTATTTGGGACGGTTGCCAGTTACCAGCGGAAGGTTGTGGGTTTACTCCGGGCACAGAGCCCGGTTTCCTCCCACAATGAAACCTCCATATAAGTGAAAAAATCTGGAGCGCGGCAAAAACACCAAACAATCAACCATATGTCCCTGAAATTATTGGGATATATTTATATGTTAGGACTTATCTGGTGAGCACATGCGTGTTGCACAGGTTTTGACTCCATTTCTTAACGATTTCAATTTGAATTGGAGAATAAATGGTTGATTGATTGATTGATTGGGCCTTAACGTCGCCCTCAACAGCTACGGTTATACTGTATATGGTGACAAAAGTACCAACCAACCAAAAGATCACCGCCCCTCCCACCCCTCTCACCCACTCACATCTGAGAATAAATCATGAAGAACTTTATGTATAAAGGGTAAGCCCCATAAAAGCGTAAACATCTTGAGGTAAAAATGTATCTGTATGTGAATTGATGGACGTCAAGGCCAGTGGGAGGGGGGGGGGGGGGGGGGGGGGTGGTCGTTGAGATTCCAGACTCTTGCCTAGAAGTATCTGTCAACCATTCCAAATAGGGTCATCAAGACCCAGTCAGATTTTTGTTGATGTTTTGGTGACTCTGCCATGGAAGGATTGACTTGACGTAAGCTTGTGTTTGGGTACGGAATGATTTTATTAATTTGACATTAAATTTTCCACCAAATTTTCTTAATTAAGTAAATTTCAAGACTTGATAAAAACGAAAAGTGTGTTCAAAGAAAAAAAAATGATACTGTTCTGAATATGCGTCAAATTGTTCAAAAAAAGGTGTTAGTCCCACCCAGAGACGAAGTAAATAGAGAGTATAAAAACTTGTCACGTGACGCACTGTGTTGCTAGGGGACGTTTGTTGACAAAAGAACCAGCATGGCGGCCTGACATTTGACAGAGAAGCCGTATTATTCGCCGTTTTACCCTTGATATTTTTACCGTGTCTCGGTGTAAAACATATCCATGTGAGTAGAACACTGTCGTTAGAATTAATATTAAATTTTGGGATTCTGAAGATACTGAAATAAAAAGAAGAAACGCCGATTCTCGGTCGTATACTGCACAGATGCAACAACAACAACATGTAGTCCACGCCTACGGTATCGACTATCTGTAAACAAACACATCCAGTTTTTAACGCAAAGGAAAAAATAAAGACCAGAAGTTGTCATCCCAGAGAAAGACTGGGTGCAAATATAGAATAGGTCCGTCGTTTTTAACTTCTCTTCAAATGCGTCTTTTAGATGTTATTTCTTTTAGCTTTTAGTAGGGATAGTTTAGTTTTAAGCTTGTAATATTAAATTAGTCATAATTTCTAGAAGAAATGAATAAAACGGGGGGTCCCCCCTGACGATTATAGCGGTTTGAGACTGACGGACCTATTCTATAGTCTGTCCAAAGACTGACACTTTTGTTTTTTCCCTTGGTTTCATGAGCTACCAAAATTGTATTGTTATTTTCGTTTGAAACGAAAGTAACAAAATCAAATTGTTTCCATCCACATACAAATAATGATACATGTACAACGTGACGTATAGGGCTTAGTTCAAATAATAAGCCTTTTAATGAAGACAGGCTCTGGAATGTATATTGAAGGCTTTCTGAACGATGGAATCAATCGCATGTGGCCTAAATCAGTAAATTGTATATACATTTGACAGGAAAAAATTAAAGGGAAAGTTGAAGCAACCTTTGAGATACCCTCCCTGGTAGCCAAACAAGGAGCGAGGAGAAAATGTGCATATTTAGACATTTCTAGACGTAACTAGATTGAAACAACACATATAATTGTTTCTAGTTTATTCCACAAAGTCTTTAAATGTTTTAATTATTATAAAAAAAATGTTTTAGGTTTACTTTCATTGGATATTTTTTATTTATTTCTACTTCAGCTTTTTCAGTGTTCTTCAAACATTAGAAATGTGTTCTCAATGTAAATTCATAGATTAAGTCTGAAATCTGGCAGCTGACAAAATTCTTAAAATACCAAGAAACACAATTTAAGTTCTGCTGCATCATTGAAGGATTTACATGTATGTATTCAAATTTCAAAGCTGGTTTGTGTTTGTTTATGGACTAAATGTATATTTGAAAAACATAAGTTGAAACAAAACAACCTTCATGTTAGTTCCCTGGTAGTCAAAAAAAGAACGGGGAGGAAATATGCATTTTTTTCGTATTTTTTGTAACTACTCGGAAAAATGACGTCATACACAACCTTCGATGTGTACAAACTGCCACGAAGACGTACTGAGACAACAAAAATCGTTTATTACGTCATCGCTGTGAGGGTATGTACACAATGGAGGTCGTGTTTGACGTCATAAGTCTCTGAGATAATTAACTTTTTTAAGCATTGTAGATCGGCAACCGTAGCTTGAATTTTGTATGTGCTGCAACCGAAATTTAATTTTCTTTTTGGTCAGACTTTTAAAGTACATGTTCTACAACACACTTAACGCAAATTAGAAAATATTTCCAAAGGTTGTTCATAAATCCATTAACATAGAACACATTTTGATACTCATTTGAAATACATGGTTAAAGTGGCATGAGCTGCCAAAATGTTGATATTTTGACGTTAAAACAGAATGTTGAAATTATTGGTTATTTTTCTCAAGACGTATAATTCAGAAGATTTTTAGTGCTTCTAGTCTCGAAAAAGTACGATAAAGTATTATTTTGAATTAACTTTGGCTTAGAATGAATGAATGGTCGTCCCGGTTATTTAAATTTTGTTTACTTTACGTACACGTTTTCGGTTCGTACAGGCCACATATTGTATGGATTTTCCTCATTCCAACGCCAATCATTTAGTTTTTCGGTGACCTTCAAAGCCTCTTACTGTTGTGACGATCAGAAATTATGAAAAAAGTGTGAATTTTCCTACAGAAAATGGGTAAAAAAATCATTTTATATAAATTGATCATTTTTCAGTGATGACAAGGATAGTCATTGGGACAATTTTGTATGTCTATTTTGAAAAAAAAAAACGGGGAAAATGTCTTAATTCCTCTTGTTTTATCCCTATTTTTTTCAGACCTTCATCATCAATAAGCCACTGATCTGTTCTAGTTGACACACTTTCTCTGCGAGAAACAAGTAAGTAAAGTACTTAAAATGGTTTATGATAAAATATGCAGATCTATATAACGCCTAATATATAGTAAATATATTTTCGATTTTGATTTCTATAATATATTTTAAAAAATAAATTCATTAGGAAATTATCTTTTTTACTCAAAGTTATAAAACTAAAATTCTAGTATTTTTCAGTTAGTAATTGACATACACATGTATAAACCTTCAGGCAGTTGACCAACTTAACATGATTGTTACCTGGAAATTTGAAAAGACAGAAATTATATTTTGGGATGAAATTCAATTGATTGCTTCCAATGATGTATACATTTATAACGATTAGATTGTTCCATTCTTTGGAGGGCGGGGTGAGGGGAGGGGGTACTTACATTTGTTATTTCACTCTTTAATCATATACTAATCTCCACAATCAGTGCAATATGTATTACCGTACGTAATTTACATTTTATGAGTTTTCCCAACTAACACCTAATGATTCCGTACAACAAACTGAAGCATGATTTTATATCATTGTCCTTCCGCAAAATTTAAAAAAAAAACATCATAAGATAGTCAGAATTTTTTTGTTTATGTATGATATCTGCTTTAATTGTTTTTATCCCAAAGCTAGTAGTTACAATTTATGACAATTCACCCATTTTGCTAGCAGAGTAAAAGTGAACACTTAAGCTGAAATGCATAATTACTCCATTTATGGAAAATTTTGCGATTGCACCGTTTCAAAACACAGTTTGCTAATTTCGTTTGAATTTCCTAAAAGGACTTATCACTAATTATACTCAGAAGTCAAGTGAGCTGATGTGACATATACAACTGTACCTGTGCAAAGTCGCATTTAACGTTGATAACGATGTCAGAACTACATCGAAACGCTGTCACACAATAAACAAAGAAGTTGTATCCATAAGTAATTCTTGACCTTATTATAAAGTTTCAATTTTTAAATGCCATTGAATTATTTGATACGTCGTCAACAAATTGGTTTTGAACACTAAAACTAAAGAACGTGAGAATAAACACAGATATTCTAAAACTTTCTTTTGTTTTTGTCTAGGCGAAGAATTTCAACAAACATGAGGTACACTCAAGGTTTCATTTCCCTTAGTAGCTAACCATAGCAAATAGTTAGGTACACTCAAGATTCCATTCCCTTTAGTAGCTAACCATATCAAATATCTAGGTACACTTAAGATTTCATTTCCTTTAGTAGCTAACCATAGCAAATAGTTAGGTACACTCAAGATTTCATTCCCTTTAGTAGCTAACCATAGCAGATAGTTAGGTACACTCAAGATTTCATTCACTTTAGTAGCTAACCATAGCAAATAGTTAGGTGCACTCAAGATTTCATTCCCTTTAGTAGCTAACCATAGCAAATAGTTAGGTACACTCAAGATTTCATTCCCTTTAGTAGCTAACCATATCAAATAGTTAGGTACACTCAATATTTCATTCCCTTTAGTAGCTAACCATAGCAAATAGTTAGGTACACTCAAGATTTCATTCCCTTTAGTAGCTAACCATAGCAAATAGTTATGTACACTCAAGATTTCATTCCCTTGAGTAGCTAACCATAGCAAATAGTTAGGTGCACTCAAGATTTCATTCCCTTTAGTAGCTAACCATAGCAAATAGTTAGGTACACTCAAGATTTCATTCCCTTTAGTAGCTAACCATAGCAAATAGTTAGGTACACTCAAGATTTCATTCCCTTTAGTAGCTAACCATAGCAAATAGTTAGGTGCACTCAAGTTTTCATTCCCCTTTAGTAGCTAATCATAGCAAATAGTTAGGTACACTCAAGTTTTCATTCCCCTTTAGTAGCTAACCATAGCAAATAGTTAGGTACACTCAAGTTTTCATTCCCCTTTAGTAGCTAATCATAGCAAATAGTTAGGTGCACTCAATTTTTCATTCCTCTTTAGTAGCTAATCATAGCAAATAGTTAGGTACACTCAAGTTTTCATTCCTCTTTAGTAGCTAATCATAGCAAATACTTAGAGATAAATAGTGTTGAATTTACCAAGTTTAGTGCTCATAAAGAAAATTGAATAAGTTTTTTTTAAACATATCTGAATGTATAATACTGGACAAAATGATCAGCCAGTACTTATTTATACAAGTACAGTGACATCAACTTATTGTAATGCAGAAGATTTCAACCTTGTAGCATTTATTACATATACTTACTAATATTTATTAACATTAGTTTGAAGGTTAAGATAATATACTCTTCTAGTCTACTTTTATAGCACAGTTTAGATAGACTGTGTTTCATAGATACTAGATGTAGATATTAGACTGTGTTTTTATAGACATTAGATCAATATTTTAATACATATATAATAAATAGCATAAGTATTATAATAGATAATTTGGTGTTTTTATGCCACACTCAAATTTATTTCGGGGGCCTCTGTGGTCCAGTAGGTTAGGGTGATCGTTTCTCAGTCTCACACAGACCTTCCATCGATGCGGCGCGGTTTCAAATTACGCTCAGACCAAATAAAAAATTAAAAGATTTCTTTGTGGATTTTTCACTCGGTCGCCGGTATGTGGAAGAGTTGCCAGGTACTCCTCAAAGGTCGTGGGTTTCCTCCGGGTAATGAGCCCGGTTTCCTCCCCCACTAAACCTGGCAACGCCGCCATATTAGTGAAACAATCTTGAATGCGGCGTACAACGTCAATCAATGAATCAATCAATACATTTTTTTCTCAGTTATTTGACAATGTGAACAAATGTTCTTTTACCCAGCCAGGGTACAAAAAGGAATCTGTATGGCGGACAGAAAGTAGGACCTATTCTGCATAGAAATGTAAATGTGTGTCGCTACACGGGCTTGTTGAAAAGGCGGTTAATTCAATGAGAGACCGCCTGTCATACCCCAGATTGAAATTCTGCGAGTGACGTCATCGACTTCAGATGTATTAGCCAATACAGCTATTGACAAAACTTCGTAAAGAAGTGAAATATCTTTATAACCAAGCACGGTTTAATCCTATAACTGTAGTTTGTTTTTAATCCAATGCCTCATTTTCATTAAAAACCTGGGGGCCGTTTCACAAGCCGTCGCACAGTGCGATCAATCGCAGTTGCCATGACGTCGTATCTCTTCACAATGGTATCCATTGGCGACTGTATACGTTTCGTTTGCGATGCGACTACTTCGTGAAACGATCCCCTGGAGCCTGTTTTACTAAACGGCGTAGATGTATTTTCTACGTAACTTTCTTAGCAACGTATGTCTACAGTAAGGGCTGCTATGACAGTTACGTTAAAAATTACGCTACGCCGCTTTGTGAAACAGGCTCCTGCGCCCCGATATATCAATGTTTAAACTAAAAGAATTTACACACTGGTTGCAACTGGACCATATTGTAGGCCTACATGTATGCGCATCGTTTTTTTAATTAGCGCCTCCAAATCATATGGAAGTCTAAAGCGTAAATCAATGAATCTGATTTTTTACCAAATGGTTCAGTCAGGCTGAAAGAATAAAATATATTATAAGTAGTCATGTGATATCCATCATGTATTTGTTTATAGCATTGTTGTTTTGAAATTTGTTTTTAGAGAATCCAAGATGTCTTCCAAGGAGGGTCGAGGGAAGAAGGAGCGAAAGAGTGCGAGAAAGTCGGAAGAATCTACACCCATGGAGGAGAAAAAAATCGAGCTCGTCGACCCCAGTCCGCAAGAACCTATTGCAGAACCTGTGGAGGAGGTAATAGAAGAACCTCCTAAAGACCCATCGCCAGAACCCTCTTATGACGAGCCGGTTCTGTCAGAACTTATCGTAGAATCGTTTTGCGGCGAGAAAGCTCGTGGCCTTTATCATGGGGAAGGGACAATCGACTTTACTGGAGGGCACCATTACGAAGGCGAGTTCTGTGAAGGGCTCATGCACGGGAAAGGAAAATATACCTGGGAAAATGGCATCGTGTATGAGGGCGATTTCGATAGAAATCAGATCACTGGGGAGGGTGGGTATGTGTGGCCGGATGGAAGCAGTTACAAAGGTGAGGTCCTTTGTGGCAAACGACACGGATTTGGCACCTTCAAATGTGCAAGCAACGCCATGATATATTCTGGAAAATGGGTGAAGGGGAAACGAAACGGCAAGGGCAGAATGGAGTATGACCCCGAGGGCAGATCATATTACGACGGCGACTGGATGGATAACATCCGACATGGTTTCGGGACGCGACAATATCCCTCCGGTAACATCTATGAAGGAATGTGGTTCAATCATGTCCGTCATGGTGAAGGGACAATGAAATGGCTTGACAGGGACCAGATTTATTCAGGACAATGGGAAAATGGCATTCAGAATGGGAAAGGGCAGCATTTTTGGCTTTTGCCACGTAAAGCGGGTTCACAATATCCCTTACGAAATATGTATGACGGAGACTTTGTGGGTGGTCTAAGACACGGGTCCGGTGTTTTCTTCTACGCCAGCGGAGCGAAATATGAAGGCGGCTGGAAGAGTAACATGAAGCATGGACAAGGAAAGTTCACTTTCAAAAACGGAAGGATTTACGAAGGTTACTTTGAAAAGGATCATATCGTGGAGTTTCCTGATTTCACTATGGATGGATCGGTTACCCCAGATATGAGCATGATTCGAACCCGGACTCCCATGGCACATGAGACAGACTCGGTACACAGTAACTCTAGTAGAAACACCGTTGGACCTAGCTTCCAGTTAGATATAGATAGTCTGCTTGCCGAGATGCCTGGATGTGACGCAGAAGAAGAAGCCAATCAGCTCCTACGGGTAATCATTCGGCACACAACGAACCTGAAGAAAATCTACAACTATTACAGTGGGTTGGGACACAAAGATAGCCCAGATAACACCTTTATCATGAACAAAATGCAATTCTGGCGCTTTCTCAAGGACTGTCAATTCCACTATGCGGAAATTTCTCTGACCGAAATGGATCGGCTAACGGGGTGGGATAAATCCAGAGTGACTCTACACAACCCTTACGAACGGATCCTTCAGCGTCAGTTCGTCAACAGCCTGGTCATCTTAGCATATTACATCTACCGTGAAGAACACGACGGCTCGATCGCTATCTTGGCTTGGTGTCTATCAAAACTGATAAATGAAAAGATATTGCAGCATGCCTGCAACGTCCGTGGACATTTCTACTACGAGACAAGGAGAGCAATGGGGGCTCTGGCTCACTTGGACCAAGCCTTTGACGTTTATCAGAAACTGGCTACCCCCAGATCGAAAACACCGAACGAACCAGTGATTAAAATGAGACAGTTTTTACACGTAATGGACGACTTGGGTCTTCTGAATACTGACTTGACCCCCAGAGCTATCATTAACGTTCTTCGCTCCGATGACCCGAACGTTGCGGACGACGAAGGGTGCTGTAATCTTGAACTCGAAATGACGTTTCTTGAGTTCTTTGAAGCTCTCATAGGATGTGCCGAAGTTTTTGTTACGGAGAAAGTAGTAAAGGACCCATCAACGCCCCGACCAAGCACAGTATTAACAGTAGAACAAAGTATGTACTCTATCCCAATCACACCAGCCCGAGAAGCTAACAGCCAAATTGACGAGAACATCGAAATTTCGGTACCCGATCCGCATCGCCTATCTCCAAACAAGTGTACCACTCCCGAAAACAGCTCTAACGCTGGTCGTGGTAACTCTGCGACTGAAGTCAAACCTGATGTTCAGAATTCAGTTTCCGGTTCGGAACCAGGCCGCCAAGCTTCCAGTCACCACAGCAGTGCCAAACAAAACCAAGACCTTGAAGTAATCACAGAGGACCGTAACGCCACGCCAGTTGTTAGCTCACATACCGTGGGAACGGAGGACAATCCTGTTTTCCTGCAGAGTTCAGTCTCGCTTGTAGCAGCTGGAACTATAACTGGAGACAACCAGAGCACCGTTGAATGCGACGAAGAAGATGAAATAGATGAAGCGACGAGAAAGTTCAATTTCTGGACTCACCAAGTTCATATCTTTTTTGATAGGAAGTTTTTCCCGGCAGCTTATCATTTGGTAGAAATAAGAGACAGGGTTAAAAAACAGCTAACTTTGGAGAATTGGGTGAAAGTACAAAACACACCATCCCCTGCTACAGAATCAGTGGTAGAAGTTATTGAAGCTCCGGTATAAACATTTGCACTTCCTTATATTTCCACCCCCTTTTTTATTTATTTAAATTTTCGTTATATAAAATGAGACTCCATATAAATTCAAATTCAAACTTTGGTTGATTTTTTTCATTCACTAGGAATTAATTTTGTTAATTCTGTAAGGCTGCCAGATTCCGTCGTCCGAACTTTTTTTCATCAATTCCAATCGTCCAGAGAAATCGAGAGAGCGTTGATTGATTAATAGATAGATTGATTGATTGGTGTTTTACGCCGCGCTCAAGATTATTTCACTTATATGGCGGCGTTGCCAGTTGTATTGAGAGAGGAAACCGGGTTCTATGCCCGGATGAAACCCACGACATTCCGGTGGTAACTGGCAACCATCCCACAGAGGTCGTTAAAGTGAAAACCCAGTCAGAAAATTTTCCAATTTTTGGACTGAGTGGGATTCCAACCCACGACCCATTGGTGGAAGGCTGTTTCGGATTGAGTGTCCAACGCTCTACCTACTGCGCCACGGAGGCCCCCGATTAATAGATAGATGATTTATTTGTAACAAAAAATATCGATTTTATGTCTTCGAATTTGTTGGAAAACTAACCAAGATATATTGGTTGTTTTAGCTTATTGGCGCGTCCATTCGTATGAATGATGTACGCGATACCAAAGTCTTCGGTATTTGTTAATTCTAAACCCCATTAGAGAAAGATTAACAGAAGACTTCACAATTTGTACTTTTTTTTTGGAATGAAAAAAAAAATATATATATATATAATATTGGTAGCTCATGCCACTAATAGAATGGGAATTCTAAAGCAAAATGAAATCGGCACAGGAGTTATCGTTCCTGTAAAGAGTGACGAGCGAGACAAAACGAAAACAAACATTTATTTTCGTAATTTTAAGATAGATGTGGATGAATTAGAAAATATGTATTTGTTTAGCTCCACAGACTGTTATCCATTTTGGATATTTCTTCTGTCTCCGTAATGATAACGATTTGCTCTATTCCGGCTAGAACGGCTTACCAGGCTACACATACTCATCGGCTCCCATAACCGTTCGAGGAAAATCTTGACAGAGCAATAAGGAATAAATTTCAAGTTTTTCAGCTCAGAGAACGGTTGTTCAAACTTCCCTTAACTGCAGGTTAGATGATGTCGCGTCACACAGAAAGTTCTGCCTCGTGTTCACAAACAATTAACTACGTGGTGTTGTCCTAATTTTTTTATCATTAGTATGGAACCCACGTTTAAAGAGAGTTTCAAACATTTCTGCTATGTGGGATGGTTTCCAGTTACCAACGGAGGGTCGTGGGTTTCCTCCGTGCATAGAGCGCGGTTTCCTCCCACAATAAAACTGGCAACGCCGCCATAAAAGTGAAATAATCTTGAGCGCAGCGTAAAACACCAAACAATCAAACATTTCTATGTTACACCACGTCATTTAACCTGTCTCTAAGCTAATTTTCTATCGAACAACCGGTCCCTGTTTCTCAAAACATTTACGCCCGACGTAAGTCCAATGCAAGGCCTAAATGTCACGGCAACATACCTTCAACATTACGACCAGGCGTAAAGTTACGTCAGTGTTAATCAATGACTAAGTATACGTCGATCGAACCACGGCTTTCTCCGGACAGATTTCGAGTTTCTTACACGAAGGACAACACCGACATAAATGCGAAAAAATCTTGAATGTGGCGTAAAACGCCAACGAACCAATCAATGGATATAACCTATCCAGGAAGTTTTCCCATTTTATTTTTGCCTTCATAAAAATCGGACAGAATGTAACCCAGAAGTCAATCTCGTTTCGATAACCTTGTTCCAACTTAATCCAAAATAAAGATGGAATGTCACGAGGCTAAATTTTATTAACAAAAAAAGGCAACATAAATTGGACAAAAAAACATTAATTTCAACTACATGGTTGGTTACACTACAACTTGTTTAAAGTGGCATGAGCTGCCAAAATTCACACTTTTTTCATAATTTCTTAATCGCCACGACAGTAAGAGGCTTTGAAGGCCATCAAATTACTAAATGATGGCGTTGGAATGAGGGAAATCCATGCAGTATGTGGCCTGTACGCACCCAAAACGTGTTCGAAAAGTAAACAAAATTTAAATAACTGGGACGAGCATTCATTCATTCTACGCCAAAGTTAGTTCAAAACAATACTTTATCGTACATTTTCGAGACTAGAAGCAATAAAAAGCCTCTGAATTATAGGTATTGAGAAAAATAGCCAATAATTTCAACATTCCGTGTTTACGTCAAAATATCAACATTTTGGCAGCTCATGCCACTTTAAATATAATGTAAAGCGTGAAAAAAAATCAGAAGCAGCACAAGTTTTAAATTTTATTTTGAAGCTTAGGCTAATTTTGAAAATCAAAATCAAATTGACAATGAATCAGATAATGACAAAAATCAAACGCCATTTCAGAAAAGAGAAATAAACATTGTTATATAGAGAAGAAAGAATTCAAAGTTCTAAAGCAGCATTCTTTCAAATATTTAAAATATTCTTAAGCAGACAAAATAACATTTCTGTTTGCTTATAATTGTTTAATGGATGCGTTGTTGTTGTTTTGTTTTTTGGGGCTATAAAAATGAGTTTTAATGTATACAAACACTTACATATGGCTTGAAATAATTTATTTAAAAAAAAGTATATATACCATTAACAATTTATTATTCATAACATACGAACAAAACGATGGAGATTCGAAGCATATCAGACAAGAAAAGCAAATACATATATATGAAAAAAAAATAATGGAATAAACATATGCCTAAAACGATGATTGCGCATGACATAGTTGATTAATGACAAAAAATATAAACACACACGCGCTATTGTTATGAAATAGCTGCACTTGTTTCTATGGTTACTGTTACGGTAAAATAAATATACTTGGAAGTCCGTTTCACAAAGCGGTGTAGGCGTAAGTCTTTACGTAACTGTCATCATGACGCTTACTGTAGATATACGATGCTATGACAGTTTAGTAAAACTTAGACGTGTAATGCGATATTTAACAAATTGTTTTCCATCTAAAATAGAAATGACCCTACTTCCTATCGCCAAGAAATACTCCCGACGGCCTTTATGCGCCATTTTGTCCCAGCAAAACTTGGACAGTTCTGGGACGAGGATCTTGCGTTCGATTAGATTCAAGAGACACCCGAGTAGAGTCGACAAAAAGATATCATAAAACAAGCTGATCTCGAAAATAATTTGTGAGTAGGTCCTAATGGAAATTATAAACCGCCAAGGCCAACATATAGGCCTAGTTAATAATTAGGTCTACAGCACAGTATGTTGGCCAAATTCGTGCATTGTAGATACTAGCAAAGAGAGTAGATTGACAAGTGGTCACTTCGTCCAATCAGCATTGTCGGCATGTTTTTCTGGCCCCCTAGCGGAAGTGTGTTCCAACTGTACACGATTCGATTTAAGGGCGCCCCCTACAGGAAGGAGGTTTCTTATCGAATCGTGTACAGTTCAAATTCAACATGGCGCGAGCGCAGTGACCACTCTTGTTAATCTACTCTCTTTGATACTAGGTGCTGTTCAGGGCAATTAGGCTACCATGCAAAATAAAAAAACAAAACAAAAGGAGGTGAAGCAAAAAGAATGGGTTTCAAACAAAATATATCAGGAAAATAATATGAGAAAGTGATGATATGAATATCCCCTGCAGAAAATGTCATTGAGTTAAATATACATATCCGTGACTCAGTGATACGCCAATAGATTTCAGGATATTTTCATACCCTTTCATAAATCTGGTGATTTTTTCATATCTACAAGTTCCACGCCTTCTTTGTTTACATATTCGTCATTTTCGTCTATATCTTTTTCTTTAGCCCACGATTGGAGTTCTCCAGAAGCGAAAAGCAGGTAGAAAATAGCACCGACAATGTAAATGGCAGCACTGATATAAAACACTGAAAGCCACTGTTCTCGAGTTCGCTAAAAAGTAAAGAAGATGGATGATGGATTTACTTTAAAAAAAAAAACAAAAAAAAAAAACAGACAGATTAATAGAAAGAAAAATTCTTCAAAGTGGCATGAGCTGCCGAAATTCACACTTTTTTCATAATTTCTGATCGTCACGACAGTAAGAGGCTTTGAAGGCCACCGAGAAACTAAATGATTAGCGTTGGAATGAGGAAAATCCATACAGTATGTGGCCGGTACGAACCAAAAACGTGTCCGAAAAGTAAACAAAATTTAAAAAACCGGGACGACCATTCATTCATTCTAAGCCAAAGTTAGCTCAGAACAATACTTTATCGTACATTAAATTTTCGAGACTAGGAGCACTAAAAAGCTTCTGAATTATACGTCTTAAGAAAAATAGCCCATAATTTCAACATTCTGTTCAAACGTCAAAATATCAACATATTGGCAGCTCATGCCACTTTAATAGATAAAAACTTGAAAGTGCAAAATGCTAATATAAGGATTCGATGGCAAGTGAAATATACATTTTAATTGACTAAGGTGACACATTTTTGGCAGACAAAGATTACGAAAAGGTAGCATACTTCGGCAGGTTACTTTCTGGTCATAAAACTTTCTGTAAAATAAATTCTACCACTGTATCGTGGGTTCGAATCCCAGTAAGAAAATGATTTTTTTTAAGAATCATAGGGCTTGTATTTGATTGACAGATTGAAGCCTTGGATTCCTGAATTCCTACTTCAATAAAAATGCAAACGCTGCCTTATAAGTGTAATAATCTAGAGTAAGTTTGAACACGTCAAACAAAATTATAGACCCACACACAATGGCTAGCACAGTGTCAAACCATTAAAGGGGCATGAGCTGCCAAAATGTTGATATTTTGACGTTAAAACAGAGTGTTGAAATTATTGGCTATTTTTCTCAAGACGTATAAATCAGAATCTTTTTAGTGCTTCTAGTCTCGAAAATGTACGATAAAGTATTGTTTCAAACTAACTTTGCCTTAGAATGAATGAATGGTCGTCCCGGTTATTTACATTTTGTTTACTTTTCGAACTCTTTTTCGGTTCGTACAAGCCTCTTACTGTATGGATTTTCCTCATTCCAACGCCAATCATTTAGTTTTTCGATGGCCTTCAAATCCTCTTACTGTCATGAAGATCAGAAACTATGAAAAAAAGTGTGAATTTTGGCAGCTCATGCTACATTAATACGTAAAATGGAGAAAAGTTCACGTACTTCTTTGGTGAGATGTCCGGTAACATAAGGGGAGATAAATCCTGTAAGAGCTGCCACTGAATTTGACATTCCAAATAATACTCCCGCATAAGCCGGGGCAATGTCTACGTGATTCACTGTGTACCCACTAAATATTGGCGCAGTCAGGGCTACAGCAAACACAAGCAGAGCAACTGCTAGGCCGGCTTGGGTGCATTCCAAATAACCAAGAGCGATGAGTAAAATAGCCGGGATAACCTTCCCTGTAACAGAGGACAACACATTTAGCAAAATCCAGTAGTTCCACTGATTAGTTTAACGTAGTACACAAGTAGTGTTATTCCGAAAAACGAAAACTTCATATTGACTCAATATTTCGATTTTTATTCAGTCATCATCAGGAGTGATGACGACGACTGAATAAAAGTCGAAATATTGAGTCAATATGAAGTTTTCGTTTTTCGGAATAACACTACTTGTGTACACATTTAGCGATCATAATAAAAGTACAAAACTACATACTGTATTCTTAGTTCGGCTTTTGACTCTGCACACTATGATCTACATATGATTTGATTGTTTTACGCTGCATTCAAGATTATTTCACATATATAGCAGCGGCGCCAGGTTGAATGGGAGAGGAAACCGGGCTCTTTGCCCCGAGGATACCTCCGACCTTGGCCGAGTAGCCTACCTTAGAACTCTCCAATATACGACGATCGAGTGAATAATCCACTCAGAAATTTTCAATTTTTATTTGGTCTGAGTGGAATTCGAACCCGTGCCGCATCGACGGAAGGCCTGTCATTCTGAGTCACCAAGGCCTCATAAATAGGAAGCCTGCCTTGTTGATTTTTCTATTTTTTTTTTGGCCAATTGCAGCATTTCATCATTATCAAAACTAAGCATTTGGTGCTCATAAGATATATGCATATCTCCACGCACGTTTGTACACGGTGTTATTTTAGACAAGAAGATTTTCCCTGTTCCCGTGTGTTTTAGTGTTCATAAATATATATCTCCACGCATTAATCTGAAGCACAGGTAGCAATATCAAGCCAGCGAGAATCTTTCTGCCTGATTCATGGGCCGACGAAGAGACGCTATTGTTGTAACAGAAAATGTACCCGTATGAGAAAACATAGGGCAAAATGTCAGCGTTTAGAATCTAAATAAACCGGGCTGTATCGCGTAGGTCGTCACGTTTTCACCTTTTGTCGAAAATAAGGATATCAAGCTAACATTTACTCTGTTTTTTACGCTTGAACTCGTACAGCAGCAAAACCTTCTTATTATAAAGACAGACTATTGTTCAGGATTGACTGATTGATGTTTTACGCTTCACTCAACTTTTTTGATTGGCTGATTGATGTTTTACGCCTCACTCAACTTTTTTGATTGGCTGATTGATGTTTTACGCCTCACTCAACATTATTGATTGACTGATTGATGTTTTACGCCTCACTCAACTTTATTGATTGACTGATTGATGTTTTACGCCTCACTCAACTTTATTGATTGACTGATTGATGTTTTACGCCTCACTCAACATTATTAATTGACTGATTGATGTTTCACGCCTCACTCAACTTTATTGATTGACTGATTGATGTTTTACGCCTCACTCAACTTTATTGATTGACTGATTGATGTTTTACGCGTCACTCAACATTATTAATTGACTGATTGATGTTTTACGCCTCACTCAACTTTATTGATTGACTGATTGATGTTTTACGCGTCACTCAACTTTACTGATTGATGTTTTAAGCCTGAGTCAACGTTATTGATTGACTGATTGATGTTTTACGCCTCACTCAACTTTATTAATTGACTGATTGATGTTTCACGCCTCACTCAACTTTATTAATTGACTGATTGATGTTTTACGCGTCACTCAACTTTATTGATTGACTGATTGAGGTTTCACGCCTCACTCAACTTTATTGATTGACTGATTGATGTTTTACGCGTCACTCAACTTTATTGATTGACTGATTGATGTTTTACGCGTCACTCAACATTATTAATTGACTGATTGATGTTTTACGCCTCACTCAACATTATTAATTGACTGATTGATGTTTTCCCCCCTTACTCAACTTTATTAATTGACTGATTGATGTTTTGAGTCGCACTCAACATTTCACTTATATGGTGGCGTTTGACAGGTTTAGTGGGGGAGGAAACCGGGTTCTTTGTCCTGAGGGAACCCCCGACCTTGGGCGTGTGCCTGGCAACTCTTCCACACAGGCCATACAAATAGTTACTACATGGAAGGTGGGATGTTTCCTTTCGGGGTTTCCTCTGAAATAAACATGGCAACGCCGCCTTGTAAGTGGAATTTAGAGTATAATATAAAATCAATCAATCAATCAATCAATCAATCAATCAATACTTTATGGTCCCTGGAACCATCTGAAACATCCAAACATACTACTACAATATACATAATAAACACTTCTGTATAATGAAACACGTGAGAAAATTTCAAACAGACCATCGCCAGGGATATAGAATAGGCCTATATACTGTTCATTTATGCTCACCAAATCCATCCCATAATTTACGTGTCCACGTGGTAGATAGATAACCCTTTTCTCGTACTAAATCCGCCAACCACCCAGAAACGTTTATTCCGAGCCAGAAGCCAATGTATGGAAGCGCCGAAAACAAGCCATTCTGAAAAATGGTATAATAAAATGAATTTTTTTTCTGTTACAGGGTTGGGATGAGGAGGGGGGGGGGGGCGTTGTTTCTGTTGGTTAACAATGTAGACGCAAACGATAAGTTTTCGTTCGATCGCGTTATCCCTGATGGTCATCAAGTAGTCCACCAGCAAAAGGTCGGTACACCCTCCAACTAAGCCAGGACATTCTATCATTTAAGTGAATGTATCTTGAGTATTACCTAAAACATCTTTAAAGTGGTATGAGCTGCCAGTCGATATTTTGACGTTAAAACAGAATGTACGACAAAGTATTGTTTTGGACTAACTTTGGCTTAGAATGAATGAATGGTCGTCCCGGTTATTTAAATTTTGTTTACATTTCGAACACGTTTTCGGTTCGTACAGGCCATTTACTGCATGGATTTTCCTCATTCCAACGCCAATCGTTTAGTTTTTCGATTGTCTTCAAAGCCTCTTACTGTCGTGACGATCAGAAATTATGAAAAAAGTGTGAATTTTGGCAGCTCATGCCACTTTAAATTTATCAATCCAGTGCAAGAGTTTAAAGTGAAATTCCCACACATACATAATATTGTTCAGAAAAGCCTCCTGACTAAGGTCATACTCCTGGCTGTACTCTTATGATGGGGTATAAACTGATAAAGGTCTAAATGATATACCCCTTTTTAACACAATTAGAAACTTGTTTACTTGGTTATTTAGACAAGAAGGTTTTCCCTGTGTCCGTGTGTTTTAGTGTTCATAAATATATAACATTGAACATGTAAATTTAACTTACTGAGGTAATGTCAAATTTGAGCACTTCATTCATATATGTCGGTATGCCTGTTAACAGAGTGTAGTTTCCCCAATCAGAAGTTGTGTTGGCCACGATGATTGCCCATACCGGAAGTGACGTAAAGATTCGTATCCATGGCAGCTGAAAGTAAACAAGAGATATATTCTTTTCTCACACTACACCCCCCATAATGTCACTCTCATGCAGTGTGTTATTTTTGTCATAATCAACTAGTGAAATTATGGCCCAACTTACTGCTGATTGGTTAACAAACACGATTTTCCAAGTTCAACTAATCAAAACACAAGCTTGCATTCTCAGCGTAGGGATAATACGTTCGTTTTCCTTTTATGAGTCGGTAGCCAATCATGTTATGGTTTACATACAGCGGACTACATTTATGCAAAATAGTATGATTTTCCCACGATCACGTCATAGCTACTTCCATATAAGGAAAGCATTTGAATGTACCGTACATGACATACTTCTTGACATAATTTAAACAAACTACTTCGTCTGCTTACTTCCGTTTTTCTAACAAATTAGGATTGAATACGAATATATCATAGCCGTATTTACTCCTAACTGTATTTACACTCTCTGTATCAATAATTAAACACGGGATAATTAAAACTTTCAATCAATCAATCCACCCAAACTGGCGTCTCGCAGATTTCTCAAAGCAGAAGCATTGACCTAGTTATCGTAATTGTGTCGGTGTAGAGGTCACAGCAAAACCTTACTTCGTCATTGGATTGCAGACATTGAACTATTGATATGTTTATTTTTTTGCCATTCATTTGTAGGATAAATACTTTATCTCTTTATTCTTAAGAATTCGGGAGAAACAAAACTGTTTTATTTTAGAGACCTTTCTTGTGTAGCGTAATGAATACAGTCTCCATGTCAACGCAGTGAAGCGGTCTGACTTCTGAATGGCTGGATTGAACGATGTGATGTAGAGCTGCATTTCAGAATAAAATGCAGTATTTTTGTGTATTGTGAGAAAAAGATTAACCAACTCGAGTCTGTTTGTTACAATGAATATCACTCTCATCTATTAATTTCCAAAGTCACTCGCCAGAGGCTCGTGACTTTGAAAATTAATAGACTCGAGTGATATTCATCGTAACAAACGGGCTCTCGTCAGTTAACCTCTATAAAACGGCCCCTACATTTGTATCTATTATCAACTTCTTCATTATCAACTCAGTGTGACTGATTCCCACTTGTCCTCAAGCATTTTCCAAGTGATTTGGCCTGTGGGAAAGCAAGAGTTGAAAAATGCTTGTCCTGCTTTGGCAAGTTAGTTTTTGAAGCAAGTTTAACATTATATAAATGGTCAGATATTACTTTAATAAATGAAGTAACACAAACCATGACTACCATTATTTTGTTACTTTTCATTTGCTTAAAAACATTTAAGATCTGTATCTTGACGATGGCAACCAGCTTGCCCTTGTGGCAATCGCCTTTAAAAAGCTAACTTCCAGCATTGCAAAAGTACAACGTTGTATGTCTGATAAAGTAACTACATCCATGACGTAATCATGACCTCGGGCACTCATGGGTCACGTTTGCCACCAATCTTTTCAACCTTCCACCCATCGAATTCGTCGGCGTTCAAACACTATTTGACAAATTAATTATGCAAACGTTTCTGATGGAGTATTGATTCTACCGGTACAATCTAAATTGTATTTTTGCGAAGTAATACGCGATGGTGTGCTATATCGTATAGGTCCACAAAATAAATAATATCGTCAACACTTTTTTACGTTAAGGAGCTCAGTTTGTTGTTGTTGGAAACTTTTCTTTGCAAAGACAGTTCGTCTTCCATCGAGGGGTCACGGATACAAATCACACTCAGTTCAAAGACAAAATTAACAAAAATTCCTGGGTTTTTCACATTATCGCCTTTTGTAGGAGGGTTCCAGGTACCCGCCAAAGGCCAGGGGGTTTCCCAGTAGGCAAAGCAAACCAATCAATCAATCAATCAATCTTTGCAGTCGATTCAAAACCACCCTACACCATACTTATTTCACCTTTCTTTGGACTGGGAATTCAAATCGCGCGGAAGATCTGTTTAGGACTATCTTTCGTCCGCCTGAGCCAACCAGGCCCCTCTTATAACTTGAAAAGGACGAAGGACCTGCGGCTCGTTTCACAAAGCAGTTGCATCGCAAAAGAAGCATAGTTGCCAGCGGATACCATAGTGAAGAGATATGACGTCATGCCAACTGCGATTGATGGCACTGTGAAACGGCCCCCAGATCTGATAACAAACCCGCCAATGAATTTATTAAAGAGGCATGAGCTGCCAAAATTCCCACTTTTTTCATAATTTCTAATTGTCACGACACAAGACACAAGTTAAAGTGGCATAAGCTGCCAAAATTCACATTTTTTTTAATACTTTCTGATCGTCGCGACAGTAAGAGGATTAGAAGGCCATCAAAAAACTTATTTATTGGCGTTGGAATGAGGAAAATCCATACAGTATGTGGCCTGTACGAACCGAAAATGTGATCGAAAAGTAAACAAAATTTAAATAATGGGAACGACCTTTCATTCATTCTAAGCCAAAGTTAGTTCAAAACAATACTTTATCGTACATTTTCGAGACTAGAAGCACTAAAAAGCTTCTGAATTATACGTCTTGAGAAAAATAGCCAATAATTTCGACATTCTATTTTAACGTCAAAATATCAACATTTTGGCAGCTCATGCCACTTTAAGGATCGTACCTTTTGCTTTTTATGTGCGCTAACTGATCCCTTTAATCCTTGTAGGATGTAGCGTTTTTCAATCTCTGATATAGTCTTATGATCGGCCGGATAATCTGTCACGAAAAACATCCAAACCGCCACCCACAAAATGGCGGCACAACCTATTATAAAAAAACCAAATTACATTTTAACACAGGTATATTTATGAACACTAAAACACACGAGCACAGGGAAAATATTCTTCACTAAAATAACCATGGAGACAAATTACTCATTGTGTTTCTAATTGTTATAGTGAACTAAAATCCACAGATAGCCCAAACTACACGTGCCCAAAAAGACAACCAAATAGACGAGTTCGACCTTAGGATTAACTTACAAAACTCAACACTACTGAGCCCTCCGTGGCTCAGTAGGTAGAGCGTTGGACGCTCAATCCGAACAGCCTTCCACGAATGGGTCGCGGGTTCGAATCCCACTCAGTCCAAAAAAATTGGAAAATTTTCTGACTGGGTTTTCACTCGAACGACTTATGTGGGATGGTTGCCAGTTACCAGCGGAAGGTCGTGGGTTTCCTCCGGCCATAGAGTCCGGTTTCCTCCACACAATGAAACTGGCAACGCCGCCATATAAGTGAAATAATCTTGAGCGCGGCGTAAAACACAAAACAATCAATCAATCAATCACTTCTTGGAGATGCCTTTAAGTGGCATGAACAGTCAAATATGGGGAACATTTTGTTGAAACGGAATAAGCTAGTTTTTCGTAATTTTTATCAAAAAGTACAAAGCTTTCCGCTGATGCCATGCTGGGTTTTATAAGCAACAAAACCCCCTAAATGTACTCATACATTCGGGCTATTTGAATTTTGTTTGTTATAAGCACTCGCCTTCGTTTCGTAAAGGTATACTTTTTTTATTTCAACGTCAATCCTTCAAAAGCACAACTTTTCTTGACGATCACATTTTATGAAAAAAAAAATACGAATTTTAGCAGCTAATGCATTCGCCATGGGTGTCCATAGGTTGGTGATTGATCAATAAGCCTCTTTCGAATTTGGCTAAAACCCCGCAAGATCACGCGAGAAATGAGTTTAAGGGTATAACTATCACTGACTAGCCGTTCATTTAACATTAGCGTCTATGGTGATCAGCGGTTATCGTATGGTTTTGTCTTTGATTCTTTATTTCTAAATCATTCCTTTAATCCAATTTTTTTTGTGAAACACACTAGAAGCTATCAGTTGCGTTTTTGTCAGTTGACTGTCAATACAATTATTTATATCGCGTGGATACGCTTCGAAGTTGTCAAAAACCAACGGTGAAAACACGTGTTATTTTTGAGTTAGAAATAATAATATGTTTTTGTCCGTCAAAAAGAAGTATCTAATGGCTTTGTTATATATCTTGATAGGTCTCAAAAAAGACTTTTGTAAAAAGTATAGATTGTAAGCTGAGAATCACAGATAAAACAACGGGGTGACAGCCGATCTCCATAAGCACTAATGTTAATCGGACAGCCGATGAGTGAAAGTTATACTCCTAAACACGGGTCTCGCGTGATCTCGTGGGACTTCCACCAAACCCGAAAGGGGCTTATTGCTTCTCATTGCCTGCGAGTTGTTTTTCAGTAAGACCAGAAGTCTATGAAAGATCAAACCAGGTCACCCAAACACATTGTTTCAGTTGATTCAAGGACGTCGCCATTCTGAAAATCAAATCCTTACTATATTGATATTTATGAACACAATCAGAAACTTGTCTCCATGGTTATTTTAGTCAAGAAGATTTTCCCTGTGCCTGTGTGTTAAAACACAGGGAAATCTTCTTGACTTATAAATGTACAGCCCTTTAGAGTGTGTCTTTTATTTCGTTGAAGGAGCCCAACAAAACACCTGTTTTTTTAAACAGGTATAGATTTGATATTGTACTAAATCTTACCAAGAATGTAAAATATGGACGGCCAGCCGCCGGCAAATCCATATTCACACAGCACCCCGGCTAACGGGAAAGTTATCACGTTACCTATTTGGGCACCTGAAAAAGTCAGACATTTTCTGTTGAGATCACTTTTGAAAAAAAAAAATGGAGACGGTTTTTTTGATCTATCAGAAAAAACGACAGATACTAAAAAAACTTTGCTTAACTTTCTATAGGAACTTTTTTATTTTCTTAGATTAAAATTAACTGAGGCAAAAATAATCTTCTAAATACAAGTCATTTGGAAGATAAGTTATAGGGGCCTACCTACCTGCATATGTATATGATGTCAATTTACTTCTCTCCAATACAGGGGCCCACTGGCCCCAAATGGCGTGCATGGCTGGAAATGCCACACCCTGTTAATAAATGAAACTAAAATGAATAAGAGTAAATTAGCCCGGATTATCGGTCTTACGGCGACTGGACGAACACGGAGAGAAAAAATAAAAATTCGACAGAACCCAGATTTCTCGGCTAAGAGTAAATTTGCTTGATAAACAAAACTTCATACATCTTTATTTGTTGAGAGTTTTACTCAAAATGACATGAAATGTTCTCAACTGAAATACTATTTTCTGTAAAAAAAAAAGAAGAAAAGACTCGGTTTTATTGATTGTTTCTATTGAGGTTAAAATGAACTAGCCTTCAGTATGGTGTTTAACTCCATCCAATCAATCAGGAAATAAGCCGAGTTTAATTAACTTACCGTCGCCAAGCCCAGCAATATGCGCACAATGATCAAAAATATGTAACTGGTTTGCGCAGCGAAGGGAGTAATTAGGGTAAAGATACCCGCTGACAACATAGTCCATCCGAACACCCTTTTCCCACCGATTTTAGTAGCCAGCCATCCTCCGGGAATTTGAGTGACCAAATAACCCCAGAAGAAAGACCCTAGGATCAAACCTTGTACTGTTTTATCCCAGACGAGTTCGCCATCCTGGAATCAAAAAAGGAACGGTTTCAACGGAATTCTCACTCTTACCAAAGATAGTAGATTGACAAGAGTGGTCGCTTCCTCCAATCAGCATTGCCGGCATGTTCTTCTGGCCCTCTAGCGGAAGGGTTTTCCGACTGTATACGATTCGACTGTAGGGCGCCCCCTACAGAAAGGAGGTTCCTAATAATCGAATTGTGTCAGTTCAAATTCAACATGGCGCGGAGGAAGTGACCACTCTTGTCAATCTACTCTCTTCGCTCTTACTGTCATCTTGTAATCTAAATTTATGTAAAATGTCAACATTTTGCCGGCCCATGCACACCCGATTTTGATATATACTTCATCAAATCCGAGATTAACTTATAACACAAAATCTTTCCATCTTCTTTAAAAAAATTTAAAAAAATAAACACATGTAAATTAGTGAAAAAATAAATAAATTGCTGACGTCATACCCTTAATTTCCCAGAAGTCCCAGTGGTCAAGCTAAGACATCCGCTATCAGGAATACCAAGAGCCATGTCAGTAGAGTTATCGTCCGTTATATTCGCTTCCGTTTCATTTTTTATTATTTCGAGGGCGGTTTGGTTTACCATACACACAATAGCTACGCTGAGATTCACTCGAAGGGCATAAACGTTCACAAAACCAAAGAATCCGATCACTGCTAACCGAAGTCTACACGACGTCCACCAGGGTACTGAAAATATAAGAAGAAAATTTAACTGACGACATCATCTGAGTTTTATTAAAACTAAACACACGGGCACAGGGAAATCTTCTTGACTAAAATAGCCATGGTGACAAGTTTCTAATCGTGTTAAAAAGGAGTACATGTATAGCCTATCATTGAGACCCCATCATAAGTTGTTGTAATAGACTAAAGTTACTAAACCCATGATATTTCATTAGGTTGACAAGTTGTATTAGTTAGTTGTCTTTTAGAAAGTGAGTATAAAAGTATTCTCGCTCTTGAAAACTGGTAGAAATTCTTCTTCCGAATTTGGGTGACGCCCGACACGGGAGTCGAACCCGGAATATAGCACCTATCGCCAGCACTAAATGCAGGCTGTCTTATCCATTCAGCCAAGATTCTACAGGGGAATGGTTGTGCTTGTGTTCCGGGGTCCAACATGACTGCCAGTGTCATCGATCTGACGATAATGTTTTTTTAATAATTACAGAATTTAGAGATTGAAATTGAATTGAATCTTTATTTCACCATCAAGTCATTTATGTGCTTATAGGGTTAAAATTGAAAAGATCACTGCTAACCGAAGTCGAATAGTTCTTGAGTTATTAATTGCCAAAAGGCTGGGTGACTGTTTTGGTCGCCAAAAATATTGAGGCTCCAATTTAATTTTGGTACGCGACTGCCCATAAGCTACATATATCTGAAGATAAAAAATAAATTCAGGCAATAAGCTTTAAGTTATGGAGCAGACATGAATCTGGGACGGACAGACGGACGGACGGACAACGGTATTCCAATATACACCCGCTTTAAGAGAGGGCGTATAAAAAGGTCTGTGTACGTATATCATACGGGCTCAACTGGACTGTTAGGGGGCCTTGTGTAATATCCCTGTTTATATATAACCTTGGTCTGAAGGCTAGAACGGCTTGACCAAACATATAATCCAACCGAGACCATGTCAACAAACAGCTTCCACAGGTTTTCAACCCAAATAAGCCTCCATAAATCTCAAGTCGGAAATCAAAAAGAAAGAAAGCATTTTTTTGTATACTATATATAATTTTTGCTGACATTTATCATTCTCAATATAATTTTTGCTGACATTTATCATTCTCAATATAATTTTTGCTGACATTTATCATTCTCAATATAATTTTGGCTGACATTTATCATTCTCAATATAATTTTGGCTGACATTTATCATTCTCAATATAATTTTTGCTGACATTTATCATTCTCAAAGTTCAAAGAATAGTTGCCGCTATAAATTATTTGAGAAACTTGTTTTAATATTTTTTTTAAAACCAATTTCATTAAAACCAAAAAACAAAGGACAACTCGTATTATATTGTACATCATCAGATGTGTGTGTGGGTTATATAAGGAAAACCAAATATATTGAAAAAATGTTATATTTTACGATAAAACCCCATCAGAGAGATCGTTTTTTTAAAATAAAATCAAATAACAATTTACCATATACTTCAAAAATATTTTTAATAACATCACGGCAGTGTTTTAGGCATATAATAAATGAATGTATATGCCGGTGATTAAACGTTCTTCGCTTAGAGCCTAAGATTGATTGATTGAATGATGTTTAACGCCACGCTCACGATTATTTTACTTTTATTGTGGGAGGAAACCGGGCTCTATGCTCGGAGGAAACCCACGACCTTCCGGTGGTAACTGTCAACCATCCCACATATAGGTCGTTCGAGTGAAAACCCTGTCAGAAAGTTTTCCAATTTTTTGGACTGAGCGGGATTCGAACTCGCGGGCCATTGGTTATTTAGAGGCTTAGAGACCTAAATGACACAAATTAAATACTTAGTTCAACGTTAAAGGAGGAGAAAACAAATAAAACTGGCAAATGCACAAAACGGACGGCGAATTTCCCTTTTCAATGGTACCATATACATATTTTTACGATTTTTTCCCACCGCACAGTCTTAAAGTGAAGTTATATAAAACCATAGGATTTCGACTGAGACCGACTTGCCTACTTGGCCGCCATCATCACAACAGTGCTTAGGGGTGTGTCTCCTTCGGCCAATCAGTAGACGCATACCCAGCAACCCAAAGCGCACGTGTGAGTGAAATTGGTCAACTTTCTTTGTCTGCCATTTGAGCCTAGGTTAATTTCTAGGCACTTCTGTTTCCGGTCAATTTCTCGTTTTACAAATGGCGGCCCCCATCGTTTTGGTGACCTAATTTAAACATGTGCAATTTTCTGCATCACCCTAAAACGCAGGTAAGATTTACAGCTTAAAAATTGACACTCTTGAGGTGATTGTTCGTTACAATTTCATGTTGTTTATTTGTTTATGACTAAAATTTTCATTTTCCAATTAATTCAAACTATTATCCAAAAATTCTCCTGACAAAAAACGGTTTCCCCTTTTTAATGTTTCTATACTTTTATGGTGAGTGGTCCGTTAATTGCAGCGCATTCACTTTACACAAGAAGCATGCGTGACTCTTTCAGTTGTAAGACAAACTTTAAGAACTCTAACCAAAGAAAGTAGATTGACAAGAGTGGTCACTTCGTCCGCGCCATGTTGAATTGGAACTGACACGATTCGATTTTTAGGAACCTCCTTTCTATAGGGGGCGCCCCAAAGTCGAATCGTCTACAGTTGGAACACCCTTCCGCTAGGGGGCCAGAAGAACATGCCGGCAATGCTGATTGGACCACTCTTGTCAGTTTACTCCCTTTGCTCTAACTCTGAAATTCAGGATTCCGACATCTCCTGCACTTTAACGTTTAAGTATACACCATATAGATAACCTATACAAGTATATATAAGTAAAGCAATTAAATTTACGTGTACAATTTTTTACGGCCGTAAAATGTGAAATAATGTGTTATGATAAAATTGCAATAAAACTAAGACAAGTTTCTAATTGTGTTAAAAAAAGGTATATCATTAGACCTTTATACCCCATAAATTGTTGTAACAAACCAAACCTATAGGTTGGTGAGAGGTCCAAGTGAGAAACGAACTCTTCTCTAAGTGGCATGAACTTTCGTTGAGAATTGTTCGTCAGAGTTATAGATTATACCTTTCCCCATCATAACAATCTTGACAATGTAGTACATTAAGATATTTTTTATAAGGATCAAAAAGCATATATGAGCTGCCAAAATGTTGATATTTTCCCTTTATTATATAAGTGTATTGAACGTTATTTAAAGCTATATATAGTCTCGAGAATGTACGCTAAAGTAGGTTTTTCGACTAACTTAAGGGGCTTTCACAATTGAGACTTTCGCCGCACGGTCAAAATACTGAAATCGATCGCACGGTGGAGATAAAATTTTTCGGGCCGCAGTAGAATCGGAAAAATTACCGCAAGAAAATAATCCATTTTACGATTGGCCGGGGCATCGTAAGGGCGTGGCAAGGTTAATCCACGAATCTCTTGCGGCGAACCGCGCGGAGTGAAGCAAGCAACGCACGTCTAGCGCACGTGATCCGTGAGACAGTTGCGTGGAGGTGCTACGTGATTGGTTGGAACGTGCGGCGTGCCGCAAGATGCATCGTGCGTCATTGTTTTTCGCCGCGCACCAATGAGCGGGCGCCTTACGGCGTTTTTTCAAATCGTGCGGCAATTTTGGGCTCCGCGAACGTGATTGCATTATAAAAAGGCGCAGAGATAAAAAAAAGCAACCGCAGCCATCGACGAGGTGGCACATGTAGAGCAGCATCCATTGTAAAAGCTTCAACTGTTGTGAGATAAAATAAAGCACCCCAAAATATATACCTGAAGCACACTGAGGGTATTTTTCGCACGGTGAACGCAAGGCGGTGCAAAACCGAGACGGCGAATCGTTCAACGGTTTACGACTGTCGCAAGGTTGGCAGAATAAGAAATTCCACCGTACGGAGCATCTTACGACAGAAAAAAATCGTGCAACAACCGCGCGTCAAGATACAACGGTTTACGGTGAACGTACTAGCGCCCGCACGGATCAGAGGTAGTAAAAAAATTCGCACGGCCGAAAATTGGATTCCATGTGCACACCAAACTTTTCTGCGACTCTTGCGGCACAAAAATTCCGCGCGGTAAGGTGCGGTTGCCCGCAAGGAAGACTGCGGTCCATCGTACGGAAGGCCAAAATTCATGACCGCAAGAGCCGTAAACCCGCCGTATCTCAATTGTGAAAGGGGCTTTAGGCTTATAAAATGAATGAACGTTCGTCCAGGTTATGAAAATTCGCTTTACTTTGAGTTTCCAACGTTAATCATTTAGTTATTTGATGAATTTCAGTGCGTCTAGCTGTCGTGCCCAGCAGAATTCATGAAAAAGAGCGAATTTTGGCAGCTCTTTAACAAGCCTATATCGATTCATCCTTTCCACGTTCAGTATTAGCTATATCATACTAGATAGATAGTAGATTCAGGCAATATATAGGGCTTTGTCGCTTATTTAAAGGACAACATATGTGTATTTTTTTCTGACAGCGCTCTCTGTCACTAGGCTTATGAACACCAACAACTCTTGATTTATTAATTTCTCCTCGTCTTCCCGTGGTGATTTGCATCACTGACTTTCGTTGTGAAGCATTTTATGAATTAAATAGAGCTTATCACGTGATGACGTCAGAGGGTCAGTCGTTCAATTTATATGAATGAAATTATATGCCACACACATCGGATCCTGTGGCTGACTGAGACTGATGTTGGTTTCTATGGCGGTAATAGCTATATGCACACCAGAGGTTAACATGGTGTGAAGTTTGGCGGTTAATACATGAACTTGAATATTCATTCGACACAGACTCTTTTAATTCATGCGAGTATATATTAAAGTGGCATGAGCTGCCAAAATTCACACTTTTGTCATAATTACTGATTGTCACAACAGTAAGGGAAATAACTAAATGATTGGCGTTGGAATGAGTAAAATCCATACAGTATGTGGCCTGTACGAACCGAAAACGTGTCCGAAAAGTAAACAAAATTTAAATAACCGGGACGACCGTTCATTCATTCTATACCAAAGTTAGTTCAAAACAATACTTTATCGTACATTCTCGAGACTAGAAGCACTAAAAAGCTTCTGAATAACAATTATACGTCTTGAGAAAAATAGCCAATAATTTCAACATTCTGTTTTAACGTAAAAATATCAACATTTTGACAGCTCATGCCAATTTAACTACTGGCCCTGGGTCTATTTTTTTTCAGGCGAAAACAAAAACATTTGTAAAAACTTGTGCTAAGAAACATTAGTTTTACATAAGTGGCATGTTTACATACGAGATGCTTATTTCTGAAATTTTATTCCGAAACTGGATTTTTTAAATTGGTTTCGTTTTGAAGAAAAATTTCTTACGTCCTATATAATATTTGACCTATTGGGAATGTATCGTCGCTGGGTTATAGAGGCTAGAGCTAGTGTCTTTTTTCCACGAACAGGCTACAATAAACACGTCTTAGACACAACATACTTGCATTTCAACAAAAACCGTAAAGAAAAGGACATTTTTCACTGAGGTCATAAAGCATTGAGGAAGCCGCTATTCTTATTCAATCTAAAGTCTTTTGAATAAATAATACAAAGCCTCAGTTAGGCAATGCTAGTATTTCAAGAAGTTTAAAATACATTTTATTTATATTTGACAACGTAGGCCTTGATCTAATTCAATAATATTAAATGTCTTCAGGTACAGCGCTGTACCTCGGTATTTATGTTTGGATATGTACCTGTACGACGACAAATACATATCAGAAACTATTAAATATCGGAGTAAGATCTTTAGAACCACGTAACAAAATATGCAGATCCAACCAACAAAAAGTAAACTTCTCGGCATTCTTCAGTTGCCAGGTTTAGTGGGGAAGGAAACTGCATGGGCTTCTTGCCCGAAGAAAACCCACGCCGATTACCTGGCAACTCTTCCACAAACAGCGTTCGATTGAAAAATCCAATCAGAATTTTTTCAATTTTAGTTGATCTGAGTTGGATTCGAACCCACGCCGTATCGATAGACATTGAAAGGCCTGTATCATACTGAGGGACTATCATCACTCTAAGTTACCAAATGAGTCATCGAAGGCCCCGGGTAAGGCCCCCCGGGTACCGTACTTACGTCAATGGACAATTGGGTAGCCTATTTTAATACATTAAAACAACGATGGCGTCGAATTTAATTCAATTGTCAATGCCTCACTCTCTTTTGGATGATATTTAATGGTAGGCCTACTTGGGGCAGCACCCATTAGGCCTACTCAGACGTGTGACAGACGGAGGCTTTGGGTCTAACTGACCGGGAACATTGCATTAATTTTATGGATTTCTGTAAATTCAATTATTATCAGTAGGTCTATATTTCCCTGATATGTATGATTTATCAGATTTGTTATTTCCACATAGAGGAGGAGTATTCCGAACCTAGAACCATGACGTCAGACGTCATAGGCTTAACAACGACTGTAGAGTAGAGAGTATGTTTTTGTTAAGTTCACTCGTGAGTGCCTGTTTAGACTAGTGTTAACTTTGATAACATTGAACAGATGACCTATTTTTCAAACACAAATTATATTAGGTCAGCCAGCTAGGACAGAGGCTTTAGGGAAATTTGGAATGCTCAGCTAGCAAACAAGACATTAGAAAAAATCTCTTTAAAACTATTCGGCATAGAGCGTGTTTGTTTAAGTTGCAGTCGCCATTTTCTTATCCGAAAATAAAGCGCCTCAGGAGGCTGATGAAATCCGACTTAGAGGCTCGAAATACACCAACAAAAAAGTCACATAGAGTTCGAAAATTAAACAACGTTTTCACAAGATTTTACCATTAAAATCTAACGACACGTATACACGTAACTCTGAAACATAAGTCTGAGTAACGTTGCCCCAAGCAGGCCTTCTAACTCTGTTTGACATCCCATCGCCACGTGCGTCGAAGTTAACACTAACTTAGCTATATAGGCTATATGTTTAAGACTAGAGACTCTTATGTTCTGCGTTAGAAATTGTAGATAGTGAGGGAAATCTTACCGTCTTTTGGGTCAATTTTGTCCTCAACATCCTCGGTCATCGGCTCGGTTTCTTTGACATCATTTTCCATTTTGGATGGAGTGACTTGGAAGGGAAATCACAGTACGCTGTAACTTGAAAGATTCTCGGGAGCTTGCCTGCATCTCTCGCACAGGCCTATAGTAAACAAACCCGTCGAAAGTAGGACATGTGTACTACGTGCGGGCTCGGAGAAATCCGCGCATGGGAATTCCACGTGTTTTGAGAGCGATTGCGATCCCCCATCTTCTAACGCCCACGAGTTGCAGTGGGTGAAATTCGAACTGGCCGAAGGCTGTTAGGGTTGAGATAAACGCTCAAGCAAGTAAACCATAAAACCAATAATATTATAGGCTTATATACTCCAACTGTAGATACTAAATCATGGCATGAGCTCCCAGCCAAAATTGAGATATTTGACCATTATATCATAATGTTAAAATTATCGGCTATATTCTCAAGATGTAGGCGTACAATTCAGAAGCTTTTTTAGTATAGTCTCGGGAATGTACGACAAAGTATTGTTTTGAAATAACTTAGGCTTAGAATGAATGAAAGGTCGTCCCGGTTACTTAAATTTTGTTTTTTCGAACACTATTTCGGTTCGTATAGCCACATACTATATGGATTTTCCTCATTCCAACGCCAATCGCACGGTTTTTCGATGACCTTCAAAGCCTCTTGGTGTCGTGACAATCAGAATCTGTAAAAAAAGTCAGAATTTGTGGCAGCTTATGCCACAATTTGACTTAGATTAAGTCGCATGAGCTGCCAAATATAGAGAAAATTTTGTTGAAACAAATATACCTTATTGTTCGCTTTTTGTATAAAAAAATACAAAGATCATTCCATCCATAGCCTATTGATAACTCATGCCACTTAAAACTAAAAAAAATCATCAATAGCCCTCTGAATTAAGAAAGTTTTTTCCCTTAAAAAAAGAAAACCCTAAAATAAACCATTACGAAACAGCACAGCAAAATAATAGGCTATGATTATGGTTAGCCTATATAGGCCCTAATAAATGCCGAAATATTGAGTCAATAGGCCTATAAAACTATTTTTTTTTTCCGACGAAAACAACAACGTAAAATTAATTGAACCGATGGGTGTTGTTTGGTCTAGTGGAGAAGAAGCTGGCTTCTTTGTCCGACCAATGGGTGTTGCTTGGTTTAGTAAAGGGGAAGCTGGCTTGTTTGTCCGACCAATAATGGGTGTTGCTTGGTTTAGTAAAGGGGAAGCTGGCTTGTTTGTCCGACCGCTGGGTGTTGCTTGGTTTAGTAGAGGAGAAGCTGGCATCTTTGTCCGACCAATGGGTGTTGCTTGGTTTAGTAAAGGGGAAGCTGGTTTCTTTGTCCGACCGATGGGTGTTGCTTGGTTTAGTAAAGGAGAAGCTGGCTTGTTTGTCCGACCAATGGGTGTTGCTTGGTTTAGTAAAGGGGAAGCTGGCTTGTTTGTCCGACCGCTGGGTGTTGCTTGGTTTAGTAGAGGAGAAGCTGGCATCTTTGTCCGACCAATGGGTGTTGCTTGGTTTAGTAAAGGGGAAGCTGGTTTCTTTGTCCGACCGATGGGTGTTGCTTGGTTTAGTAGAGGAGAAGCTGGCTTCTTTGTCCGACCGATGGGTGTTGCTTGGTTTAGTAAAGGGGAAGCTGGTTTCTTTGTCCGACCGATGGGTGTTGCTTGGTTTAGTAAAGGGGAAGCCGGTTTCTTTGTCCGACCGATGGGTGTTGCTTGGTTTAGTAGAGGAGAAGCTGGCTTCTTTGTCCGACGGATGGGTGTTGCTTGGTTTAGTAGAGGAGAAGCTGGCTTCTTTGTCCGACCGATGGGTGTTGCTTGGTTTAGTAGAGGAGAAGCTGGCATCTTTGTCCGACCGATAGGTGTTGCTTGGTTTAGTAGAGGAGAAGCTGGTTTCTTTGTCCGACCGATGGGTGTTGCTTGGTTTAGTAGACGAGAAGCTGGCTTCTTTGTCCGACCGATGGGTGTTGCTTGGTTTAGTAGAGAAGAAGCTGGCTTCTTTGTCCGACCGATGGGTGTTGTTTGGTTTAGTAGAGGAGAAGCTGGCTTCTTTGTCCGACCGATAGGTGTTGTTTGGTTTAGTAGAGGAGAAGCTGGCTTCTTTGTCCGACCGATGGGTGTTGCTTGGTTTAGTAGAGGAGAAGCTGGCTTCTTTGTCCGACCGATGGGTGTTGTTTGGTTTAGTAAAGGGGAAGCTGGCATCTTTGTCCGACCGATGGGTGTTGCTTGGTTTAGTAAAGGGGAAGCTGGCATCTTTGTCCGACCGATGGGTGTTGCTTGGTTTAGTAGAGGAGAAGCTGGCATCTTTGTCCGACCGATAGGTGTTGCTTGGTTTAGTAGAGAAGAAGCTGGCTTCTTTATCCGACCGATGGGTGTTGTTTGGTTTAGTAAAGGGGAAGCTGGCATCTTTGTCCGACCGATGGGTGTTGTTTGGTTTAGTAGAGGAGAAGCTGGCTTCTTTGTCCGACCGATGGGTGTTGTTTGGTTTAGTAGAGGAGAAGCTGGCTTCTTTGTCCGACCGATGGGTGTTGTTTGGTTTAGTAGAGGAGAAGCTGGCTTCTTTGTCCGACCGATGGGTGTTGTTTGGTTTAGTAGAGGAGAAGCTGGCTTCTTTGTCCGACCGATGACAACTTTTCCACATACGGCGACCGAGCGAAAAATACACAATTTTTTTCAGTTTTATTTGGTCTGAGCTTGATTCGAACCCGCGTCGCATCGATGGAAGCTCTGTGTGGGACAATGGGACGATCATCACTCTAACCCACTGGACCTTCGAGGTGGCCCTAGATGAATGTGAGAGTCCATATAGATAAAAGTTATTTAATATCATATTACGCTTTGAACTATCCGTTAAAGAGTTATCCAAGTCTATATGTACGAAGTTGATCACCCCGCAGAATCGCGGACCTGAAAGAAAGCATCATTTCAGAGACGTCCACGTTAAAACGCGGCTGGAGAAATGATGAAATGGTGAGATCGAGGTCATATATATTGAGAAAAATATTAATCAAATTTAGGAGACAAATATGCCTGAATATGATTTACATTTTTTTCAGATGAAAATATTTGTATTAACAGAATTATATGCTATCAATTAATTCAAAGTGTATTGATTTTGCTTATAGATATGTACTTAATTCACAAACTTTATTTATTCCATTAAATTATAACTACCGATCCAAATATAGAAAGTACGGCTTTATTACGACATACTGGTTTGTGTTTTGTTGTGTTGCTTTATACAACAGCTTAGTATACCACGGGCCATAATTCTGACAAAATGTAACCCGAAGCTTATTGTAAAATCAATAAAAAAATAGCTGATGTTTCAAAAATGTTAAAGTGGCATGAGCTGCCAAAATGTTGATATTTTAACGTAAGAACAGAATGTTGAAATTATCGGCTATTTTTCTCAAGACGTATAATTCAGAAGCTTTTTAGTGCTTCTAGTCTCGTAGATGTATGATAAAGTATTGTTTTGAACTAACTTTGGCTTAGAATGAATGAATGGTCGTCCCGGTTTCTTGATTTTGCTTATAGATATATACTTAATTCACAAACTTTATTTATTCCATTCAAGTGGCATGAGCTGCCAAAATGTTGATATTTTGACGTTAAACAGAATGTTGAAATTATCGGCTATTTTTCTCAATACGTATAATTCAGAAGCTTTTTAGTGCTTCTAGTCTCGTAGATGTATGATAAAGTATTTTGGCTTAGAATGAATGAATGGTCGTCCCGTTTCTTAAAGTGACATGAGCTGCCAAAATTCACACTTTTTTCATAATTTCTGATCGTCACGACAGTAAGATGCTTTGAAGGCCGTCGAAAAACTAAATAATTGACGTTGGAATGAGGGAAATCCATACAGTATGTGGCCTGTACGAACCGAAAACGTGTTCGAAAAGTAAACAAAATTTAAATAACCGGGAGGACCGTTCATTCATTCTAAGCCAAAGTTAGTTCAAAACAATACTTAATCGTACATTTTCGAGACTAGAAGCACTAAAAAGCTTCTGAATTATACGTCTTGAGAAAAATAGGCAATAATTTCAACATTCTGTTTTAACGTCAAAATACCAACATTTTGGCAGCTCATGCCACTTTAAATTTTGTTTACTTTTCGAACACATTTTCGGATTGTACAGGCCATTTACTGTATGGATTTTCCTCATTCCAACGCCACTCATTTAGTTTTGCGATGGCCTTCAGAGCCTCTTACTGTCGCGACGATCAGAAATTATAAAAAAAAGTGTGAATTTTGGCAGCTCATGCCACTTTAAACTATAACTACCGATCCAAATATAAAAAGTATGGCTTTATTACGACATACTGGTTTGTGTTTTGTTGTGATGATTTATACAACAGCTTAGCTGTTTACCTTGAAATCAGAAACAACCTTCTATCAATCGCTTCCTTCAAATGTATATATTCTGAAAGTTAAAGCATATCAGAGCTAATTGATTGCTATCTAAAACCTAAAGCAAATCTGCGTGTTAGTTTTATCAAAAGTGCTGATGATTTGTTGTCAAATTATTTTTTCCAGAAAATTTTACTAATGAAATATCATGGGTTGTGGTTTATTATAGAAACTTCTGATTGGGTATAAATGTCTAAATGATATACCCTTTTTTAACAAATTAAGAAACTGAAGATGATTTTCCCTGTGCCCGTGTGTTTTAGTTTTCATAACGATATATACTGAGCAACCCAAGCTCCATGGGCACTAAGAGGATGGATTGTTTGGTGTTTTACGCCGCGCTCAAGATTATTTCCCTTATATGGCGGTGTTGCCAGTTTTATTGTGGGAGGAAACCGGGCTCTATGCCCGGAGGAAACCCACGACCTTCCGTTGGTAACTGGCAACCCTCCCACAAAGGTCGTTCGAGTGAAAACCCAGTCAGAAAATTTTTCAATTTTTGCACTAAGAGGAAATGTATATGCTGCTTTTACCTGCATAAAAAAATACACATGGAATTTGCTGTTTATCTCTGAGCAGCTTAAGTGGCATGAGATGTCAAATCTATGGAAAATTTTGATGAAACAGAAATTAGCTACTGAATTAGTAAATTAACCGACACTGATTAACCCAGAAAAAATTCAATCAGTGTCGGTTAATTTACTAATTCAGTAATTTCCCTGATGATGATTGCAGCTTGAAAAATTAGCTAACAGTCATTTTTATAAAAAGGTACAAAATAGAGCCTTCAGTTCCTACAAATCTTGCGTTTAGGTACCGGTATATAGTTTTATAAGCAACATTTACGTTTTGTACCTAACAAAATTAAGTTCAGTGTGTACGCAGCATAACCACGTTACGTTTAGTGCGCAACATAAGTACGTTTAGGTAGTTTTATTAGTAGTGAGTTAAATGAGGGAGGAAACCAGGCTATCTGTCCGGAGGAAACTCCCGACCTACTTCACAAAGCTACTGCGTGTCATAACCCGGTATGGGTACGAATAAGAATGGATACGGATAAGCTACAAAGGCCACAATGGCGAGCCTTCGATTTTTGTTATAATTCCAATGAATAACCTAAGAAACGGACACGGGATGGTATACAATTATAATTTGAGGATCTTATCAACAAAATCAGCCCCCAAGTATTCCTTATCCACCCAGCCCAGAGATTTTAAATATAAAATCACAAAATCCCTGGTAATACCAAATGACGCTTATGCTTACAGTTTATTGCTAAATCGATGAGGCCATCCCTTCGTATTCCCCACCCCCTCCTCTCTTCCTATTCCCCAGCCCCCCTCCTCCTCTCTTCCTATTCCCCAGCCCCCCTCCTCCTCCCTTCCTATTCCCCACCCCTCCTCTTTTCCTATTCCCCAGCCCCCCCCTCCTCCTCTCTTCCTATTCCCCAACCCCCCCTCCTCCTCCCTTCCTATTCCCCCCTCCTCCTCTCTTCCTATTCCCCAACCTCAGACAGGTATCTTAGAACTATTCCTTATCCACTCAGCCCAGAGATTTTAAATATAAAATCACAAAATCCCTGGTAATACCAAATGACGCTTAATGCTTACAGTATATTGCTAAATCGATGAGCCCAGACATACATGTTGAACACAAGTCATACCATCAAATTGTTGTGGGTATATCGACTTTGTGTTGTAGCCTGATGAAGGTAGCTCAGTCGGAACTCCCTTCGGTTGTCTTCGCTCGCTACCGGTCGGCTTGGTATTTCACGCACGTAAATCCCCGAAGTTTCAGAGTGGAAGGTAGCTTACAAACACATTTATCTCCCTTTGGTCAAGGAAAAAGATTTTGCCGTGACCAAACATTTTGTTTTTATGGGGATGATGAAAATCAAACATACACTCCCCTGTGTTGGAACCATGTAATTTACACAAATCGAAAATAAAAAAGAATATGTGCCGGATTTCAACTATTATTTGCTCAGCAGGGAGAATGTATTCTATCTGACCATTGATTCTGTGAGATCAACTAAATAGAAGGGCTATATCAAAGCCAACAGAAAAATATTACATTGCGGAATCACATATTAAAGATTGTTTGCAAGTTTTCAAAAGAAAACAAACTTTTAAGTTCAGTAGGAGCGTGTTAAATTTACCTTTCCAACGGTGCTAAACAAACATATCTGTCTAACGTGTTTGAGGGGCATATAGAAGTTAAAAGTATAGCATTAAACAAACTCTTTCTGGATTTACAACTTCTGTTATATTTAGGCGCAACGTTACAATGTCTATTCGGACATCGTTTTCAAGCATATCTGTGTTTTTCTCATACCTATAGCTTATGTGTATGCCAATGCACGCAAAACAAATCGGCCGATTTTCAGATTTTCAAAAAGATCACACAACCATCACATATGCATGGGTCAACTTCCAAAGTCTGCTATTTAAGCTTTGTTTCACCCACTTCAAGGTCTTCATAACTCGGAAAAAGGCACGCATGGATGATGCTGGGTTTACGTCTATTCAGGTTTTCCTCGATCTTTCTTTGGAAATCCATTTAAGTTTCAGGGAACTGAAAGTAATACTATTGAGATAGATATATTTTGATTGATTGATTGATTGACGTTTTACGCCGCACCCAAGATTATTTGACTTATACTGCGTCGTGGCCAGCTTAAGTGGGGGAGGAAACCGGGCTCATTGCCCGGAGGAAACTGCTACATGTCATCCTCTCTAGACTTTCAAAAAAGTCCCAGCTTTTTAGAGTCTATAGAAACCGTAGTTTTTTAGGTTGTTTAATCGGGCTGTTATGTTCTTTTTAAGGCTCTTCTCTATTCTGACACATTAAAAAATCAGCTTCCGATACGATTGCTTCTCCTTCACGGGTTTATTTCTGGTACATCAATGAAGTGCCTTCAGACACGATGTAAACCCGATATACCAGATAGCGAAACCTTGTTCGGACAACCCCGTAACAAATATCAATTAGCAGAGATCCTTAATTGCAACTCCTCCAACATCATGTATGCTATCGAGTTCAGAAGAAACTCTGGTATTATCATTGCAATACCCAAAGTAATTCGTTAAGGACCATTTCGAAAGCATACCCATTGAAAAAATCCCTTTTCTGACTTCCGCTTCAGATGCCAAGCACAAACGTTTGGAAATGGACTCGAACGGATTCAAACTGTTAATCATTTATTTTTGAACATGGACTACGGAAGACGCCGTTAAAAATATTATATCATTTGTGCTTCAGTATAATACGGCCTACAAAAATATAGCCAGATTAAAGTGACATGAGCTGCCAAACTTCACACTTTCTTTATAATTTCTGATCGCAACGACAGCAAGAGGCTTTGAAGGTCATCGAGGAACTAAATGATTGGCGTTGGAATGAGGAAAATCCATACAGTATGTGACCTGTACGAACCGAAAACGTGTCCGAAAAGTGAACAAAATTTAAATAACCGGGACGACCATTCATTCATTCTAAGCCAAAGTTAGTTCAAAACAATACTTTATCGTACATTTTCGAGACTAGAAGCTCTAAAAAACTTCTGAATTATACGTCTGGAGAAAAATAGCCAATAATTTCAACATTCTGTTTTAACGTCAAAATATCAAGATTTTGGCAGCTCATGCCCCTTTAAAATACAAGTTAGAAATATACTTCAAAGTAAAACGGCTCGACCTCTGAGCCAGCGACCAGTCATTGATAATAAAGCGTTTGAAAGATCTACTAAGCTCCCATGTCTGGCTTCAACCAAGGAACCAAATTACATATTTTCACTTTCTTTTCCCATTATCATTCTTTGTTGGCATAATTAAAGATCCGTATAACAAAGTATTCCAGAAATTTTACTGATTAAAACCAAACTCCTGTCTGTCTTCAACCTAATGAAGTATCATCGGTTTTGATCAAAGATCTAAAGGGCATACCTCTATTTTTTAAAGAAATTTGTCACCATGGTTATTTTAGAAGATTTCCCCTGTGCCGCTGTGTATGTTCATGAGTCCGGTTTTCCACTCGAGCCTACCCAAATACGCCTCAAGAAGTCATATAATTTCAAACAATGAGGTAATAATTAAAAGCCGCTTTGGAACCCCAAAGCAAGTAGCTCATTTTGACCCAATCAGTCATGATATAGACTAGTGAGTGATTTGCGTTTTACGTCCTGCTTAACAGTATTCCAGTCATATGAAGACGTTGTATCCTTGTGGCAGGGCAGATTTCCACTGCTCTTTTATTTGGTGCTGTCTCACCGAGACGACTTGCCGAAGACACCCAGCAAGCCCCCTCACCCAGTCACATTATACTGACACCGGGCCAACCAGTCGCTGCTCTAAGCCAAGCGGAGCAGCAGCAGCTCCCACTGTTGAAGTCTTTGGTCTGACTCGACCCAGACTTGAACCCGGATCTCCCAAGCCTGAGGTATTTAGACTAGTAATCTTAATCTTATCTTATATTTATGAACACTAAAACACACGGGCACAGGGAAGATCTGATATTGGTGCGCTTGTTCTCGAGAAAGTCAAGCAACATGAGCGAAGGGTTATGTCTTATTCAATAATTCTGATCGAAGTTGAACAGTTCAGTCTGCCTGCACATATTTTGCAACATTTAACACTTCTGTTAGGATCTAGATTACGTTTTGCCAACGGGTATACGTTTTAGGAAAATCAAATATGTCAGAATGTTTTATAAGTATATTATATACAAAAAGGATTTCCTTGTTAGAATTAGAATGGTCACTGTCCAACATGTATACATTATTCGTGAAACCTTGAAACCTGTCAGACTATAAGTCTGGATATCAGCTATTATTTATCAGTACATATGCCTACTTAATATTTGATGTATTAACGATTCCACTGAGAGTGCCGGCTCCCCGTCAAGCGTTAAAAATGTCCGGACACATATATATGTATACCTGGGACTAATGAGATATCTAACGCGCTCTGAAACTTCGGGGATTTATGTGCGTGAAATAAGTCGACCGGTAGCGAGCGAAGATAGCCGATGGATGTTCCGAGTGATATCTAACGCTTATCCAGGATACACGATACAGTCACATTTCCCATTTGCGATAATGTTAACTTTTTTAATCATGGCTAATTACCTAAATCTCGTTATGGCTTTTCATTTTCTAAATAGATCCACACATCATAGATCCTTGCCATTGTGCGTGCTGGTTTCACGCTAAAGACGATTCAATACGGGTACCGCCATTTTGACAATTTGAGGCTCACATATTCCCAGCCGAACTGTGGTATTTGCAAAATTGGTTCGAAATCAAATAAACGAACACAAATTTTCAATCAGTCATTTATTGAAAACTGAAAGTATGTAAAGTAGATCGGCATAAGTTTCAATCCAATAGTCAAATAACCCAGATACAAAACTATCGCCCGTAAGTTACTTCCTAGCTTTAGAATAACCGAGATCCATTTTAATTGGCTGAAAACAGAAACTGGCGGACAACTGGTATGTACTACCATGGATTTATTTGGTTGTAAATGATGTCTCTTGTGTTGATCTATTTGAAAATGGAAAGGAAAATCCTTAACGAGATTTAGATAATTACGTTTTAGGTAACATTAATCCAAATGGAAAAGAAACTGTATCCTGTAACCTATATATGGACTCGAGAACTTGGTGTAGCCTGGCACAGAGGATGGTTATAGTGTAAAATGCGCCGTTTACCCTGGTAGTAGCAATGCTGACACATTTGCATAGGAAAGAACTTACGAATGACGGCTTAGATAAAAAACTTCGGTGACAATAAGAATGTATTTTTGTAAAATTAGCGTGAAAAGTAAGCAAGACATTTACTTTCAAACAGAACGTTAAGGTGGCGTGGCTTTCACCCTTGTATTCCGTCCGATCGCCATAAGAATTCTAGCGCTTGATTGATTTTTAACGCCTCAAACTTCAACCACATTTATGGCGGTGTTGTTGGGCAGATAGCCGGGCTCTCTGCTCGGAAGAAAGCCTGACCTTTGCACCCCTCTACTAGTCATTCTTCGTAGGCAATCGTGCCCACATGCTTACCTCCCCTTCGCTTCAGAACTAAATCTCGCATGCGAAGATTAACTTCTCTGTTTGGATTGTCTTCATAGGTTGATCAAGTGAACCCCAGTAAGGACTTAGTTTAACTTTTTGATGTTTTAGACTTACGGGGGTGAAACATGTAGCCATCTTTAAACTGTGACAAATCTTGAATTGGCTCTTATTTGATAAATATACCATGCCAAATCATTGAACCATTGATGGAAGTTCTGAGCCATAAAAGCCAACGAGCGTTTGAAGTTGGTTTAAAAAGTTGGTTGAAAAAGAATACTGAAAAACTATACGATTGATCCTGGGATAAACTTAAACGATTTTTTTACTCCTAACAGTGAAGTTAATAAAATTCCACAATAAGAAAAACAAATTGGTCAACTTTCAAAATCTCCCATTTAAGCCTAGGTTAAATTCATCCTCTTCAAGGCCTTCGTTTAAATGTGAGATTTTGAAAGTTGACTAATTTGTTTTGTGTGTGTACATAATACGGTATTTTATAAACTACATCATGTCCGATGAAAAAATTGCAAAAAATATGTGTTTGGTACCGTTGGAAAGGAAAAACAAGTGCGCTTGTTTTGAACTATAAAGTATTTTTTGTTTTCTTCTCCTTTAAGCCTTCCATCAACTGGTCGCAGTTTCGACCGCAGCTCCGTTTTTAAATGATTTGAAAAATCTTCTGTCCGGGTTTTCACTCGGTCGCCTACGTGGAATAGTGACTCGAGGTCTCAGGTTCCTACTTTGTTCACAAATTCTGTTTGTCACGACAAAGAGAAGGTTCGACGTTCATGGAATTAAACAAAATCTAAATAATCGGGACGAATTTTTATTCATTGTTGGCTTGATTTAGTTCAAAATACTACTTTACCATGCATTTTTGAGACTAGTATGATAAAAAACTTCTTAACAGTACTTGAGAAAAATAGTACGGAGCCGTAGAAGTGACATTGGAAAATATTTTTTGGCTTCTCACTAACTCGTTTAAACGACTTAGTATCTCGTTTAAACGACTTATTATCTCGTTCAAACGACTTATTATCTCGTTCAAACGACTTATTATCTCGTTCAAACGACTTAGTAACTCGTTCAAACGACTTAGTAACTCGTTCAAACGACTTAGTAACTCGTTCAAACGACTTAGTAACTCGTTCAAACGACTTAGTAACTCGTTCAAACGACTTAGTAACTCGTTCAAACGACTTAGTAACTCGTTCAAACGACTTAGTAACTCGTTCAAACGACTTAGTAACTCGTTCAAACGACTTAGTAACTCGTTCAAACGACTTAGTAACTCGTTCAAACGACTTAATCAGCCAATCAAATTTCAGTTTGTAGCAGACATTTTGCGTCGCTCAGATTAGCGATTGCTAATGAAAAGGATAAGAAACGCTCACTCGCGACAACAATTTAAACTGTATCAAAAGAGCGGTAATTAATAATCACTGTTATCTAACTGCATGTACTATAAACATCCCACAAACCGAAACGTACCTGGTTCTGTTGCTTCCCGCATACAAATGGCTAATCTGAGCGACGCAAAATGTCTGCTACAAACTGAAATTTGATTGGCTGATTAAGTCGTTTGAACGAGTTACTAAGTCGTTTGAACGAGTTATTAAGTCGTTTAACGAGATACTAAGTCGTTTAAACGAGTTAGTGAGAAGCCAGAAAATATTTTCCAATGTCACTTCTACGGCTCCGTAAAATAGCGATAAGTTCAAAAGTTTGTTTTAAGGGAAACCTATCTCCATTTGGCAGCTCATGCCACTTTTAAACGGCTTTAGAAGGCTAAACTGACCTAGCCGACTAGAACAGCACTGCTTTAACATTACTGCTTAGTCGACTATCTGACCGTAGTCGGCTATATGTGGTTTATGAAATACCCCCCAGGGGAAGGCTGAGGGTTCCTTCGGACACAGAGAACGGTTCGCTCCTATATAACGTAAACTCATCAGCCTTCATGTAAGCCTAAGTGAAATACGCTCGACTACGACGAATTAATCGAATAAAAATGCTTTATTGTTAATTACTTTGCTAAACAAATAAAACCATTTTAAAATACTTCAATATTTCAATTATTATTAAAAACTATAAAAGACAATATATCTATGAAACATTTATAAAAGTCAACAAGTGAATGGATTTTAATGAAAGTCAGTACATTTTTTAGCTATCTTTCGTTGCTCTACAATTGCAAGGACGCGACCAAAGTCAATCGGAACGCCTTGCCATGCATGCGGTCTATCACTCGAGTCTCACACAAAAATAACGAATTAAAATTTATCTATGGACTATTCATTGCCAACAGACTTCCTTGTACATTTTGAACTCATTCTGTAAATACTGGAATCTTTATTTTAATCATACAAAATCATACACCCTTCTGTGACTGGTAACCGATTAAAGAGATCTTGCGTCGTCACAAATAAACCATTACGGTGGCACGAGCTGCCAAAATTAAAATATTTTCATGAATTCAGGTGTCAAGAGAAAATTCTCAACTATGATTGGTTGATCATTGTAGAAACACGGAATTCTCAACTACGATTGGTTGATCATTGACGAAACACGGAATTCTCAACTATGATTGGTTGAGCATTGTAGAAACACGAAATTCTCAACTGCGATTGGTTGATCTCGTAATTAGCTAGCGACAAAGCTGACTCAGAAGTAAAATAGTTTGTGTGGTCGACGAAGGGAGAAGAAAAAAAACGCTGCTTACATGAGTGTATACCCACCCTAAAGTCGTCCATTTTGAAGTTTTAACATAGATAACAATAGTGTTATACCAGGACGGCTGTCTTAAATATTATTTGTAAAAATCAGTTTAAGTAATAATTCCAGTAAATCAAATTGAAGATAATAAAAGCCCCAGGAAATACAATCCGAGAAATCACATCCACTCTCTCGGCCGTCACTAAAATACGACTGATTGGCTGTATCTTCTTCTTTGTAATTGGTGGATGGTCCCCAATGACGGCAACACCATTTCCATTTGCATGACTCGCAACCTAAAACAGAAAAAAATGGTATAAATGGAAATTTGGTACCAAATACAGCAGCAATGGAGGTTGTTTCTATGGCCACCGATTGGTCCCCGAGTCACATGTGACGTGGCCAGTCAAGTGTGCCTACCTAAATGGTCGACATCTCATGTAACAAGCCCAACTGTCCCTTTGTGTCCACATGCAGATACCAAGCACAAACGTTTGGAAAGGGAAAGTTTTTGGATTCAAACATTACAAACCATTTATCCTTTGGGTTTGAACTTGGACCCCGGAAGATGTCGTGAAAAAACTATAATACCATTTGTGTTTCAGTATAACAAAGCTAGCATCGCTTTGGCCAAGATTATAGTAGAAGAATACAAACTACTTCAAAGTAAACTTGCTCGACCTCTGACCCAAAGGCCAGTCATTGCTTATAAAAAGAACAAGAGTTTGAAAGACATACTGGTCAGGGCTAAACTCCCCTGTCTGCCTTCTACCTAGGTTTTCTGGGAAAGGGGTATGGGGGGGGGGGGGGCAAATTTTCACTGTCTTTTACCCATGACCCCATAGTAAATAGTCTGACGATATTCTTACTATAGCTTAAGATGCGTAAGCATTGTCAATGTAATACAAAGTGTTCCAGAAAATTGTACTGACTAAGGCCAAGCTCCTGTCAGTCGTCAACCTAATGAAATATCATAGGTTTACTTTATTACAACAATTTATGATGGGGTATAAAGGTCTAAAAGATATACCTCTTTTTAACACAATTAGAAACTTGTCTCCGTGGTTATTTTAGACAAGAAGATTTTCCCTGTGCCCGTTTGTTTTAGTGTTCATAAATATATTTACTGGGTAGTCTTGGTATATCTAAGCATTTCGTATAAATGGATTTCAGGGCAGGTTCAACATGCGACCAAAATGAGCTAACCTCTTAAAGTGAACACTTTAGGTAAAATACAATATACTTCATCTTAAAGACAATATCTACCTTGTCCCAAAACATGGTTTATTTTTTTTTTTTATGACTTTCCTACAAGAAGCTATGGTTATTTATTCTCAGATGTCAAGGTGACTGGATGTCACTGAAACATGTGCACACCTGGTATGCTGAACTGCTATTTGTGTATTTAGGTCAAATAAACCAATCATATTGCCAGTTGCAAGGTGTGCACATGTTTCAGTGACATCCAGTCACCTTGACATCTGAGAATAAATAACCATAGCTTCTTGTAGGACAGTCATAAAAATAAATAAACCATGTTTTGGGACCAGGTAGATATTGTCTTTAAGATGAAGTATAATGTATTTTACCTAAAGTGTTCACTTTAAGTGTGAAGCAAACTTAGATATAAATCCTCCCAAGCCCGATTCTAAACACAGGGTATCAGCCATTCAACAGTTAGACATTCTTGAGTTCGATATACATCTATGAAGGCTCTAATTTGGTACCTTTTTATTATAATGAATATTTGCTAATTTCTGTTTCATCAAAATTTTCCATATTTTCCAATTTTCTCATGCCACTTAAGCTGTTCAGAGATTGACAGGAAATTCTACGTGTATTTTGATACAGGTAAAAGCAGCATATATACATATCCTCTAAGTATCCATGGAGCTTTGGTTGCTCAGTATATTTCTTTATGAACACAAAAATACACGGGCACAGGGAAAATCTTTTCGTCTAAAGTAACCATGGAGACAAGTTTCTTATATTGTTAAAAAGAGGTCTATCATTTAGACCTTTATACCCAATCATAAGTTGTTATAATAAACTAAACCTATGCTATTTCATTAGGTTGATGCCCGACAGGAGCTTGACCTTAGTCAGCAGATTTTCTAGAACAATTTGTAATACATTATTCTACCCCTCCTGCATGTGCGTGCCGTGTGCAAATATACATGTTAAGTAGAGATGACTTTTCAAACAACATCGAGTCTGTAGTGCAACATGGGCTGGTAGGTTTACCTCCCCCGGAAGAAGTGATATTTTGCTTGTTATCATACAAAATGAAGGATTTAACCTGATAATGTTGTGAGTGTGGTTATATTCTGTCCTTTTATATTGAAAACTGGGCTGTCATGAACGTATACAGTCATCAAAGGGTTGATTTCACAACATTTCCCCCGATAGCGTCGTCAGCAACCCAGCCTGTCAAAGCGGTAGCCATAGTGACATTATGTCATTCTGCTTCAAAATATCTGGGTCAACCGTTGCACGTGACCAAAGCTTATCGTTGATTGGTTAAAAGTGCCCACTCTGTCCCGAGGGAGGGAAAAGGAACGGCAATCAACAACAGGTCACTTTTTCCTCATTTTTCTCAATTATCGGGGTAGAATCGACTTTAATACCTTCGTCTTGGTGTTTATTGCATCACCCGATACCGCTGAACGTTGGTTCGCACCTCGTCAAACCCCTCGAATGCTGCGCATTCTCGTGGTTTGACTCGGTACGAACCAACGTTCAGCGGTATCGGGTAACGCAACAAACACCGCTACGGCGGTATTAAACCCTTAAACAACGCTTACGCATCTTAAACTATAGTGAGAATATCAACAGACTGAGAATGAACCCCATAGGATCATGTGAAAAGAACGTGAGCTCGATACATAGGTGAACGTTTAAAGGAGGGTAAATCTCTAGAAATACATAGGGATTATCGTCGATAACAACCTTCAAAGTACTTAAAACATTTCACGTCAATTACCTCCAGTGACCCTCAAGCTAATAAAAACAGACAGAAGTATGTCCTTTCAGTGGCTTATCTGTGTAGCCATTTGCCGTTTTAAGATGACGTGATGTTGGTATAGCTATTTTAGATCAATAATGACGTATTTTTACCGCTCTCTAATGTATAAGGGTAGATTTAGGTCCAAAAAAAAATGGCGACAAACTTGAAGTGGGAAGATTGTCTCCGAATATATAGGTCAGTATGCAACCGCGCGCCATTATTTAGCCAGCCATTGTCTAAATTGCATCACATCACTCTACTCTTTCCATCTAAACTAGTCTAAAGCTTGGATTTTCTTTCCCTTTAACAGCATGGAATAACTGAAAGGATGTTTAGCTGCTTCAGACCAAACAATACAATATGCAATACAAGTAGATTCCCCTCCGATAGAATATATACGAGCCTTAAAAACGATTAAATCTTATATTTACCACTCGAAGTGCGTTTTTCTTTTCGTAGATTTCCTGTTTCCGACTTTGGACGTTCACCAAGGCGAATTCAAGCAAAGCCCCAAATACGAAAACGAGGCACGCAGACGACCAAACGTCGATGGATTTGATGTAGGATACTCGAGGCAACGTGGACAGGATTCCTGAATTCTGTGTTGTCATGGTGAGCACGCACAATAGTCCCAAGGAGACACGTGCTGGCGTGGCGTGTGCATCCAGCCAGAAGTTTACCCATGACAGAACAACGATCAAACTGCTCGGCACATAGGTCTGGACCATGTAGAAGGAAAGACGTCGTGTGAGAGTCAACTTTCCCAATAGACAACTGTTAGTCCCTAATCAAAGCAAATACATATGGAAGAATAACGTTAAATATATTAACTTTGGTTAAAATCCTCTCATTTGCATTTTTTACACCTTCAAAAACATCACTGATTGGGTGAATGGCATAAGAAAAAACAATTCCTTAAATATTAAGCAGTTTTTAAAAGTACTTTTCTTTTAACTTGCAAATAAAGTAAAATGCAAATCTTCATGTGCGTACTTTTCTTTTTACTTGCAAATAAAGTAAAATGCAAATCTTCATGTGCGTACTTTTCTTTTTACTTGCAAATAAAGTAAAATGCAAATCTTCATGTGCGTACTTTTCTTTTAACTTGCAAATAAAGTATAGAACGTATTCCTTTATACAAATCTTTTAAAATATTCCAAAAGGGATTTTTTCTCCAAGAAGATTTATAAATAGTCTAGAATTTCAAAGCTATCCCCATTGTATTAAGCCTACAAAAATACACAGACATGTACCATTTCAACGGCATGCAGAACAAGCAAGTACAAATGGGGAGGTAGCTGACACACATGAATATAAATAAAATTTCTGATTACAACACATTTTTGCAGTTTTCCAACACGGTGAACTGAAGCAACTATGGCTATTGTGTAACACAAGAAATAGACTCGTGCCTTCTCAGTAGACATGTTTCCATCAATTTTTGGGGCCGACGTACATGTGCAATGACTGAATGAAGACTAATGCAAAAGAAGTCCGATTTTATGATAGCTTTAGGGTTGGCCAAGGGCATATGCCCTATTTGTATATGACACTTCGAAAAAATAATAGAATGGACTAGGGCACATGTACAAATTTAACATGTACGAGTTTAGTTCTGGTGTTCAACTCAATAGGGAATCGAAAACATATCTGTGCAACTAATGGAAAGCGCATTTTGGCAGTTAAAGGATATAGGTTACTGTTGAATTTAATGCAGATAGGCTGATAGAGATCTGGCGTTGTTTCTCAAATCATTTCCGCCCGATGTAACTTTGCATGGTAGTAACGAGACGTTGAAGGTACGTGTATAGGTTATCATAGCGCGCTTTCCGTCACACTTATGTCGGGCGTATATGTTTTGAGAAACAACCCCCGAAAACAGTGGGGATATTCCGAGAGAGGTCATTCATAGAGCTTATCTTGTACTTCTACTGATCTGTCTAATGAACGCGTTCAATAAACTATACACTTGAAATGGATGTCACATGACATTTCATTCTAAATGAGTGCCGCCATTACATTGAGATGTCAGAGCGATCGGTCAACTGTGTTTAATGATGTTATTCTGTATAGTGCATAGAACATTCAGATATAGACTGAGCCCTAAAATGGTGGTGATTTCAGAACGTCATATCCAAGGCAGCAAATGTGACGTAGCCATTTCATGTATAGTTCATTGTATGCGCTAAACAGCCTTGACATTTGTCAGCAGCGTACGCTAAATACGCCCATAGATATCTTATAATGACTATATTGGATAAGTGATATGCGCTGCGCAGTAGAAAACGGAACAGTAGTCCGTCAACTAGCAAGATGACGGACTATCACATTAACGTTACATTCCAGAACGAGGTTAACGCTTGGAAAAACACTTGTCGTTGTTGTTGCACGATAGTCAAGACATAGGCCATATTAAGCCACTTTTAAACGTTTGTCTTGATGGGCGAGGAATTTCATACAGCACCTACCGCTCAAAATTTATTCCATACTTGAAAAAATTGCAGAAAAGTTCAGATTGGACTAAAAAACAACTTGTTAACGCAAGTCAAAAATCAGCTGGCGACTTAGTGACCGGAAGTCGCTTGTCATTAGCCTATCTAGTTATTGTAAGATATCTATGAATACGCCACTGCCAAGGGATATAACTGTGGATGACAAAAAAGATAGATGTATGTGGCTACCTCCCCTTTTGTTCGATGTCTCGCCCTGCATCTGAGGCTCCGTTTCAGTATCAAGAATATTAGCCCCCGTGTCTGATCAGCGACAGTTGAGAAGGACAAAAATACATGTGGAATTATAAAATTTCAAAATTATAAAATTTCAAAATTATAAAATTTCAAAATTATAAAATTTTCAAATTTCAAAAGATAATAACCATTTTAAAACATCATTAACCAAAGTGAGAAAAAATAGGCACAAAATGTTTTTTGCAAATGCGTGGCGCATTGCATCTGCGCGTGAAATGTAGAAAGTCGCACAGAATTCATCAACATCAAGTTTAATCAAGGATATGGGATTTGCTTATTATTGATTTATCATCCTTCCCACATTGAATTTTTTTTATTTGCGAACGGCAACCATCCTCGGATACCCAGGGTTAAATTCTCGACAATCTCACCTCTTACTGTGTGCGTAAGCGGAACTTTTAACCGTGGGTTTCGACGATGAACGGCAACGTATTCCTTAAACATAAGTTGCCATTTTAGCTTTATTGTCATTGACTAAGATGGCTGTTTGAAATTAAGGATCGTGAGATGTCAAACTTCATGATTTAGATGGCAATCCAGTGGCTGGTTCGTTTGTAATATAGATAGACCTGGAGCATGTTTCACACAGCGCGGTAGCGTAAGTGTTTACGTAACTGCCATGGCAACCCATACGTCAGCAGTCAATCTATATAAATTGTTCGGTACCAAAATGAATTGAAAAACTAGAAGGTTTTGACATCAAAACATACCCCCCGCAGTGACGTTAATGATTAAGGGTTCATTCAACTATGGTTCTAAAATGGCCGGGCTTCATAAAATAACTAAATTTTTGGTTTGTAAACTTTGGAATTCTATGAATCCCTGTCTGACGGAGGCCCACAGAAGATCGGGCGTACAGGTGCCAAAACTCGATCAACTCTGAATGTCCTTGCCGATAAGTTGTAATTGAAATTTCATCAAATTCCGCCAGGTGGTTCTGGAGATATGTTGTACACAAGCAACAACCAATGAAAATATCCGATTCGGAGGCTCACAGAAGATCAGACGAGCGTACAGGTGCCAAAACTTGATCAACTCTGAATGTTCTATCCAATAAGCTGTAATTGAAATTTCCTCAAATTCCGCCGAGTGGTTCTGGAGATATCTTGCAGACAAGCCCAAGTTGACGGACGCCGGACGACAGACGACGGACGACGGACAGCACAGCCACAGTATGTCTCCCCAACATTTGTTGGGGGAAACATAATAATATATCCAGCTGTGACGTTTACACTCATTGGTCAAAGGCGGGGTTTGGTTCTCGCCACAATGTTCTTGAATTTATTGAGTTATTAATAAATGATATGCTATGAAAGAACAAAAACTTGCCAGTTTATGACTTCAGGTGAACTAACCTGATATAAAGGTTTTAGAGCAGTCGCCCATCTCAATATCCTTGGAGACTTGGTATTCTGGCAGTTGGACCTTGTCGTCCATTGACACGCCTTGCCAAACCAGGACAATGTCCTTAGTATTGAAGGCGTCTAAGATGAAGACAAAAATAAGCATGTAGATTTAGAGTGGCATGAGCTGCCAAAGTTCACACTTTTGTCATAATTTCTGATCATCACGACAGTAAGAGTCTTTGGAAGCCATCGAATTGGCGATAAATGATTAGCGTTAGAATGAGGAAAATCCATACAGTATGTTTCTTGTACGAACTGAAAACGTCTTCGAAAAGCAAACCCAATTTTAATAACCGGGACGACCATTCATCCATTCTAAGCCAAAGTTAGTTCAAAACAATACTTTATCGTTCATTCTCGAGACTAGAAGCACAAAAAAGCTTCTGAATTATAGGTCTAGAGAAAAATAGCCAATAATTTCAACATTCTGTTTTAGTGTCAAAGTATCAAGATTTTGGCAGCTCATGCCACTTAAAAGTAGCATGAGCTGCCAAAATATTGATATTTTTCAGTCAAAACAGATTGTACTCTATAGTATTGTTTTGAACTAACTTATAGGCAATGGAATGAATGAGCGATTGTTCCGGTAATATAAATTTGGTTTACTTTTCGGACACTATTTAGGTTCGTACATAGGCCTACCTCAGGCTTAATGGATTTCCACATTACAATATCAATCATTTAGTCTTTCATGACGTTCAAGGCCTCTTACTGTCGTGACAATCAAAATTAATGAAATCGACTGCTTTAGCAGCTGATGCCACTATGAAAGTTATGATTTTTCCATGAAATACAATAAGACTTCGGTTACCGTAGCCGTTGGTTTTAATTGCTTGGTTCATTGCTTGGTTGTATGTGATTATATCATATTCATGGAAAGATTTACAAAAGAAATGGTTTAATCAACGGTATATAGCTTGAAACTTGAAACTATATAGCAGCGTTGTCAGGTAGAGTTATACGGGGAGAGGGGGTCTCTTTGCCCGGACAAAGCCCCGCTTTGGACGATCGAGTAAAGATTCCATTTACATTTAATTTATTTTTTGGGGACTGTGTGGGATTCGAACCATAAATGATAGAGTTGTGCCAGCTATTGTTCTACTGACAGCCACCAAGGACCGAAGAAGAAACCGACGTTGATTGACTTACAACTCATAATACGTATTTCACACACTTGGGTATCCATCGGGAATTTCCTCAGATCCATGTTGCAGCTCAAGGTTAAACTCAGCCTGGAAATAAAAGCTCAGTTTAATGGTTTTATTTCACGAAATCTCATTAAAGTTTGAGAGCAATTATACTAACACTTCTCAAAATCTCAGGACGAGGACGACGTTGGTTTTTAAAACTACGGCATCTATTGCAGCTCCAACTTATAGGTTCATTATAGCATGTTATTAATCAGGATATTCCCTATTGGCATTGTTACAGGTCCGAGGATAGTCCTATTGGTCCGTGGGCCTTTAACATACGTAATCTAGCGTCACTGTTGGAATACTTTTTAAGCGAGATCATTTAACCTGACTAACAGTTTATGTGACGCCATCGTCAACAAACGTCTTTCAGCTGAACTCGGCTAATATGACATATACCATAATATGCAATTGAAACTTGTCTCATATTAAATATTTACAGTATTGCATGAAAATACACAACATCTTGCTCTGTGTTAGGAGTGTGTTGGGGGTGGGGGGCACATTCTGATAACCTAACAAGGCATTAGGGTAAATCCCATTTTAGTATTTCGTATAGTTAATGTATAGTTGGATAAGTAACCTCTATTTTAATTGTCTACAAATCTTTCTCGATCTCTTTTGCCTATTCGCCTATTGTTTATTTGCCGGCTCATCCCGACGGCTGTTTACTGTTGGCCTTTATAATGCAAACCATGAATATGTCCAGTCTCTATAGATATGTAAATTTATTCAAATGTATCTTAGCCGGAGTGGTCTGGAATTTCGGAGAATCTATTTAAAGACTGTTTTGGGTATTTCGCCAGTCCGTTTCCAACTGTACTGAGGGTGCTATTTGGATGCGCTTTACGAGTATGCTTATATGGAGGATTGTTATTATTCGCCCAGCTAATTTTTGTGATATGGCGAGTTTTTCTATTCTGTGGATTTACCAGTGTGTTTGACTTTATGACACTCTGGATCAAGCTACATCCACAACATTATGTTATGAGACAAAATAATAATAAAAAGAAGTGCCAACAAACCAGCAGATGTTATGTACATATTTTTGTCGCCATATAACCTTGGCTGTTGAGTGCGACTTTAAGCCCCAATCAATCAATCCATCAATCAATCTACACATAAAATTGAAACATTTCTGAGTGTATTATTCACTCGATGGACCTATGTGGGAGTGTTGTCAGCTAGGTTTCCTTCGGACAAAGAGTCCAGGGCCTAGTTTCACAAAGCGATCTTAGCTAAGTGTGATCTTAATTACCAATGGCAACATATACCTTTAGCATTGGTTGCCATGATAGTTAAGATCACACTTAGCTAAGATCGCTTTGCGAAACTAGGCCCTGCTTCTTCCCCACTCCGTGAAATGTTCTTAAACGCAGCTTAAAACAGCCATCAGTCAGTTGTGCTTTGGAGTCAGTCATATTTCGTGTTCAATGTTAGTTGATTTGTTTGTAGTCCTAATGGATGAATAAATATCTCCGTATGATCAACGTTATTATCGTAACTTCCATTACTTGTTCGAGCAGCTTAACTTGCTTGTCGTTAAAATATTAAACGTTTTCAAGCGCAAAGGTATATGGAGATTGGTGGTGACATGAGCTTTAGAAATACAATATCAGCCAATATCGTCAGAAGCTGATCTCACGGCAGATGATTCGAATTGACAGTCTCTGATAAATAAAACATGCGCGTTTTACGTCATACTGCCACAGGGTATTAATTATCTTATTGGCCGATTTTTTACCTTCATCAATCAATCAATCAATCAGGATATTAGCGATCGTAGTCTTAAATCAGTATAACCATGACAACCCGTACTAAAGACATTGCTAAGGTTATTGAAACCGAAACCGGGTTCAACACACATAGAAACCACGTCCTTTTACACGCTGTTGGGTTTCACACGTGACTAGTTCGTCCTTCTACTTGCTAATAGCCATTAGGGAACTTACTGTTTATGGTATAAAAAGAAAGATGCAATTGGATTTGGAATACTTCTGCCATTAATTCCGCGTTCGTTTTTAAAATCGGGACAAAAATATAAAAACAGCTAGGTGCAATACACGCCAAGATAATGAATGTATACCTGGATTAAAATTTTAAAATTCGCGAAATCCGAATTTTGGTCCTGGCACAAGACTAGGCCTTAAAGCTAGAGCCCAAGATAATCGTTTTGATTTGGGCACCGCGTTAATTCCTGCACAGAAATCTCTACCCGAAAAGCCACGCTCGGGGCGCTTAATCAGACAATCTTTCCACCTTCGCGTCAAAGGTTTAGCTCCAACGGATACCAAATTAATTAAGAACATTTTCCTTCTGTGCTGTTGTAGCATGGGCAATTCGGTCTTGGTTGCTTAACAGAGCGCGTTTCCTTTCTACTGCAAAAAACTTTCACAAAAAGTCGCCTCATAACCTTGAGTACAATGCAAACCAACAAGGAATATATTTATCCTTCCTGTATCTGGCGGCAATTGGTTTATGAGATGCGGGTAAAAGACCAATGGGCTTAAATGAGATGAATTAGTTTATGTCTTTGAGAAAGGGAATGTAAGAGTTTTGTTCTCGTTACACGTTCTCGAAATATGACTGAAATGTACAATTTTTTTAAATAATTTGAAAACTGTACAATCTTTTGAAAAAAAATTTGAAAAATGTACAGTTTTTTGAAAAAAAATCTGAAAAATGTACAATTTTTTGCTGACCTCTGACTGAAGAAAATATCTCCATTAGGATAAATACGAAGCATGATATTGGGCAATGTGACCGTATGGAAATGTTCCTCTCGACTGTTCATGAAATATGGATCCGGCAACCAGATCCTAGTTTTCCAAAAAGCGTCCACAGTGAGGTATTCGGCGCTATGGTTGTAAGACAGACGGGGATCATTCCAGAACAACCGGAAGTAGATATCTATGGAGTACTCCTAGAAATAACAGAGAAGCAATATATTATAATTTCATGTAACTGTGCAAAAATGAAATTTATTTTTTATATTTGAAACTTTTGGCTTGTAACACCTTCCACCTTGCGGACGTTGTCAAAATCTCAATCTGCCAGTTACCACCGGAAGGTCGTGGGTTTCCTCCGAGCATAGAGCCCGGCTTCCTCCCCCAATAAAAACTGGCAACGCCGCCATATAAGTGAAATATTCTTGAGCGCGGCGTAAAACACCAAAAACAATAAAAAAACAAAATCTCAATCAGATTGTATACGCAAAAATCTAAATTTGGGTTGACAATGTCTCTCTGATCCACTGGATTTCGAAATCAATTTTTGACACATGCTAACAAAAATAAATATAAATGTCGCCATATTTATGAACTCACCATTTTCAGCTCGCTGATACTGCTCAAACTTTGCAGATACATACCCACGGCTATCTGTGAAGACTTACCTGCAAAATAAAACGTTGATTTTCAGGTAAATGTTGCAAAAAGCATATATATTTATGATCACTAAAACACATGGGCACAGGGAAAATCTTCTTGTCTAAAATAATCATGGAGACAAGTTTCTACTTGTATTAAAAAAAGGTATATCATTTAGACCTTTATACCCCATAAATTGTTGTAACAAATCAAACCTATGATATTTCATTAGGTTGACGACTGACAGGAACTTAGCCTTAGTCAATAGAATTTTCTGGAATCCTTTTGTAACACATTAACAATGGTTACGCATCTTAACTATGGCAAGATCATCGGTGGACTGAGATTGAAAGCATATATATTTATTCAATCATGCTTTGTGACTTTGTGACTTTAGATTCTTAACTTCTCCGTTGCAAGAAATACATAAAAAGGAAAACTAAATATTTATGTCTGGGGGCAGTTGGAATAATTCCACGAGCAACAAGTTCTAAGTTTGTCTTAAGCTGTGAATGGAATCCAGATTAATTATTTACGGATTTCAAGCGAACAAAATTATTGTCAAATTGAGGATCTTATCATTTAAAGGTACAGGTTTTCTTTTTACTTTATTGCCTGATCCAATATGCTAGTGGTCCCTTTTCTTAAACTTGGCATCGCCTTTTAGTGTGGCGAAGTCACAGTTACGTCAATAAATAGGAAAACATTTAAAGGGGCATGAGCTGTCAAAATGTTGATATTTTGACGTTGACACAGAATGTTGAAATTATTGGCTATTTGGCCACATACTGTATAAATTTTCCTCATTCCAACGCCAATCATTTAGTTTTTCGATGGCCGTCTAAGCCTCTTACTGTCGTGACGATCAGAAATTATGAAAAAAGTGTGAATTTTGGCAGCTCATGCCACTTTAAATGATATGCAGTCAAGCAACCAGCATTAATGAAACTTTTGTTTATCTTTTTGACGTGCACTCTCAGAAAGGACCATTTTTTCTTCTCAAACGGAATTCCAGAAAATAAAATCCAAGCATCTAAATTGTAAATTTATATTTAATTATTTTTCCAAACCACTCACCCGCATTGGCATTTGGTCTGATATTTCTGTTATACCGATCAACATGAAACAAGTGCTCCATTACCTCTTCCAGAGGTAACTCGGAAATATTGGACACCGCATAGATGCACCCGAAACACCTACAAAAACAAATCAAGATATTTACTTCAAAAGGGATTGCCCTCGGCCTGGAGCATTGTGGCTCTGCTTTAGCCATGCATGCTGACCCAGCAAGGAGGAACATCAAGCATGCCACATACATTAGCCTTCCTGACGTCATCGCCTGTGGAGCCTAATGTCAACATTTATATGTGTGTGGTGGGGGGGGGGGGGATTTTTGGTCGGTTGATACATTTGTCGTCATATAGCCTTAGCTGTTGAGTGCGATGGTAAGCACCAATCAATCAACCAATCAATCAATCAATCAATCAATCAATCAATCAATCAATCAATCAATCAATCAATCAATCAATCAATCAACCAATCAACCAATCAGTCAATCAATCAGTCAAAGGTTTTTCTCAGGATTCCTTTGTTGTATTTTTAAACACCACTTCACCAGGTAATCATTCTACAGAAGCGTAACCATCGGGGGTGTTGTCTGCTTACTCATCAATTGACCGTTTAGAGTGAATATGGCATGGCCTGTCACCATTCGCACTTTTTTCATAAGTTTTGCTTGTCTAGAATAAAAGCATTTGGAGATTAGAATTCTAATTCGAAATGATTTTTTTTTGCCAAAAGTTAACGTAAAATACAACGAAGTCTTATTTTATGAAAGAATATGATTAACTAGATTGGATAATCGGTAACATTTACATCCTTTATGTTTGCGTTGAATTATTCATAGTGTAGCGGATTAGTATAGAAGTATAGATCGCGAGTCTCATGACGTCATAACGGGATAGTTGAAGAGTTCCATTTCTTATCTTTCGATGACATCATCAAGTTTAATTTGTCAGTATCTTTCAGGTTTTTCGAGGTACAAACGCAATGATAATCCTTCATTCCGATTAAACTAGTTCGAACCAGGTTGCCCGCGTAAGATCTGATGTCTCCGCCAGATTTGCAACTCGGTATCCCTCGCCGCCATATAAGGTGAATAATTTGTTTGGTGTAAAACATCAGTGTTCACTGCCCAGTAAAACATCAAAACTGCAATCAATCTATCCTTGCGACATAGTATAGTGTTCGGTTCCTATGCTAGTAAGATACTGTTAACAGTTTGTAAAATTAGCAAGAAGTGGGAAATAAATACATAAACCGCAAAGAAATAGACTGATTGCTTAATGACATCAGAGGAAGGATAAAGTGGCGGATTAATCTGTACCGAAAAGTGCAGACATGCGTGTCGCTACAAAGAGTTTAACAAAGCGGTCCCTTCAAACAATATACCTCTTAGATCCCATATTTTTTTGAACTGACGTTATTCAGCTTCGAGCATGGAGTTAAAATAAAAATAATCAAATATAATGCTAAACTTGCCAACATCACCGTTTTGTATATGCCCAGGACCCTGTTGCACAAAGCGGCATAGCGTAAGTTTTTACGTAAATGCCTTAGCAACCCATACTGTAGAGATACGTTAGTAAGAAAGTTACGCAAAAAATACATCTACGCCGCTTTGTGAAACAGGCTGCAGGTCGTACCATATGATTTGTCTTAGCTGTACACAGATGATATAAATAAAAAACAAGAAAAACAAACATTGATCTCGTGTCACTCCCATTAACGTTATGACCGGTTAATTATTAATTTGATTATATAAATCTCAAAATAGAGTTCATCAATGTAAAACCGCCATTGACTGTGACACAAATTGATAAAAATATCATAAATAATTCCTTGAAGAGTCATCTGACACAAATTAATATTAGTATCATTAATAATTTATCACAAGATCACGTGGGACAAATTTATAGCAGTGGCATTAACACTTTGTTGCAGGGATATATGGAAGCCGAGAAACGTCATCTTGCGTTATTCCAGAGGCTAGAATATTAAAGCAAATTGTCATTCATTACAACTGTCATCTTTAATTGCCCAAATTAGGGAAGATGAAAGGCCTGTAATACCACGATAAACCTGAAATTCGAGTCTATTCACAACGAAATATATGTGTATTTTAGGCTCATACAATATTAAATATATAGTTCGATACCGGTACCTAATAATATCGAATAAATTGGGACCTTATTGAAGGGGCATTAGGTGTTGGAATGAAAATCATTGATAATGCCAGTAATACGGAGACTTATTAGTGCCATGGGTGGAAGCGAAAACTTGGTGACGAGAGATTTCTATCGATAACACCCACTTCTATGCAAACACTTTGCCTTATCGAAGCGCAGTTTACACAAACAATTATGTTCTTCCTGGTCACAACACCCAGTTTGTGCTTTCTCAACCAATGAAAATTGATTTCGGGTACTAGAGCTAGGAGGTGGCTTACATAGTGATAGTTTTGTATCTGGGTTATTTGAATATTGGATTGAAACTAACGCAGGTGTACTGTACATACTTTAAGCTTTCAATCAATGCCTGATAACATATTTTTGCGTGTGTTTTTTTAATGTTCACCCAATTTTGAAAATACCAAAGTTTGGCTTAGAATAAGTAAGCCTAAAACTGTCAAAATGGCGGTACCCATGTTAAATTGTGTGTAGCTTGAAACCGACATGCACTATGTCAACTTTATTTGGTTGTAAAGGATTTCTCATGTGTTGATCTATTTGAAAATGGTAAGGAAAAGTCTTAACGAGATTTAGGCAATTAGCCACACATCAAAACGTTAATATTACCGCAAATGGGAAATGAAACTGTATGATGTATAACCTATTCCTAATGTCCTATGTATTACCCTATGGAATGCCCTGTACCGAATGTCCGTTTTGTACATAGCGCGCATGCGCGGCCTCAACTTCCTCTTTTTCAACGCATGCTGTGGAACGCCACGCCTGTCTCCCCGGTGGTTGACCCTCTACTAACACTACACTGTAAATTTACATATTCGCACAGATGTAAATCTACAGCAAATTTTACTTGTCCTACGATTGCCCGCGAACTGCTGTAAAATTACAACCACATTTTTTACAGTGTATACGAAGAGGCCTAATGCGGGTTTCAAGGGAGTGAAGCGGTTGCTCAGGCAAGCCTCCCGTCTCATCAGGCCCCATGATCGCGTAGCCCGGAACGTCGTAAGCCCCAAGGCGTCCGTACTCGGGGGAAGCGGTAATTTTGAGGGGCCGCCAGTGTGTTCGGCAAAGCACGGTCGGTATGCCATCTGCCCAACCAGCCAATTGGCACAGCCGGACGGCATAGTGGGGGGGGGGGGGGGGGGGGGGGGGGTCTATGACCTACGCGAATTTTTCGAGGCTTGGAAAATCCACCCCAAACGCTGGATCCTGGACCTCCGCCGACAAGCTCCGCCGCACACAACATTTCTACCTAATGTCTTTGCGGTCTACCCAACTGGTCAGACCACGAAGCTCCTTAAAAGCGGTGGGTTTACTACTGAAAAAGGTGCGGGAACTGGACCGTTCAAGTTCCCAGACCCCAGGTTTCTTCTCGCCCGAAGGACTCCGAAGACGGGAGACTAGCCATAAATCTGAAGAGACTAACCAGATTGTTTCTCTCCAGCCCACACGCTTTCCGGATGGAATCTTTTAGTAAGACGACGCCACAATCCTAAAGCGTCCAAACCATCCAAAAAAAAAAAAAACCCCAAAAAATTAACGTAGAGCCCAGACGGTGGTTTAACAATTACAAATCACAGCTTGTCGGAAATGACACCAAGCAACGATTATTACAATAAATTAGCACTGAGATATTTTGCTATATGTGAGCAATTGTCAATATCTAAAAAAAAAAAAAAAAAAATTGTAAAAACATTTAGCTCGTAAATTAATTGATTGTTTTACGCCGCACTCTATGTACAGCAGCTGACTCAGCCAGGCCATAAATAAATGACTCAAGTTTAAAGGGGCATGAGCTGCCAAAATGTTGATATTTTGACGTAAACACAGAATGTTGAAATTATCGGCTATTTTTCTCAAGACGTATAATTCAGAAGCTTTTCAGTGCTTCTAGTCCCGAAAATGTACGATAAAGTATTGTTTTGAACTAACTTTGGCTTAGAATGAATGAATGGTCGTCCCGGTTATTTAAATTTTGCTACTTTTCGAACACGTTTTCGGTTCGTACAGGGCACATACTGTATGGATTTTCCTCATTCCAACGCCAATCATTTAGTTTTTCGATGGCCTTCAAAGCCTCTTACTGTCGTGACGATCAGAAATTATGAAAAAAGTTTGAATTTCGGCAGCTCATGCCCCTTTAAGTACAGATAAACAGTAAATAAACAGACAAACTTCCTTATATGGCAACGTGCCTTATTATGAACTGTAATAGCATTACATCTCGTACCTTGCTCGCCTGGATATGAGAAAACTGGGTCAAACCGATCTATAAATACTGTGCCTCGGAACGCTGTACAAGAAAAGTGGATTTGCTGTTGTTAAATTGAACAGATTAGCGGTTTCGCCTGTAGACCTATGACAAGAGTGATATAATATTCTAACGGTTTTACATACAGGACACGATGGCGTCCAAGAAGATTGTTCTCATCGATAACGGTAGCGGATCCTGCAGGGCGGGGTTCGCCGAAACCCAGAAACCAAGCGTCGTTATACCGTCTGTGGTTGGAAAATCACAGGTAAAGATCTAGCTTATAATATAGCTTAACTACAACGTATTCAAAGTGGCATGAGCTGCCAAAATTCACACTTTTTTTTTATAATTTCTGATCGTCACAACAGTAAGAGGCTTTCAAGGCCATCGAAAAACTAAATGATTGGCGTTGGAATGAGGAAATCCATACAGTATCTGGCCTATACGAACCGGAATAGTGTTCGAAAAGTAAACAAAATTTAAATAACCGGGACGACCATTCATTCATTCATTCTAAGCCAAAGTTAGTTCAAAACAATACTTTATCGTACATTTTCGAAACTAGAAGCACTAAAAAGCTTCTGAATTATACGTCTTGAGAAAAATAGCCAATAATTTCAACATTCTGTTTTAACGTCAAAATATCAACATTTTGGCAGCTCATGCCACTTTAACTACAACGTATTCAAGTCGTCCAGATGCCGATCGTTTTTCTCCATAAAAGCTTTCAGACGATTTATTTCGAAATTCTGCTGTTGATTGATTCATGTTTTACGCCACACTCAACGTAGGCCTATCAAAATCATTTCTAATGTATGGCGACGTAAGGTTGATAGTTTCATTGGGATCAATGTGTCCATTTACTATCTTTTTAAGGTCGCGGGTTCGAATCCCACTCAGTCCCAAAAAAAAGTTCTGACTGGGATTCCTCCCACAGTAAAACTGGCAACGCCGCCATTAAAGTGAAATAATCTTGAGCGCGGCGTAAAACACCAAACAATCAATCAATACTATCTTTATAAACGCCCGACTTAAAAAAAGTCGGCCGTATTATGGTATCACCACCTGTCTGTCCGCCCGTCCAGGATTCCTTCCGCTCCATAACTTGAAGAGTTTTGATCGGATCTTTAGGCCCACAATTCTTTCACAACATATATGTTATGCGTAGAAGATGTGCCATGAACATGACATCTTCGGTTGCATAATATGGCATCTACATTGGATTATGTAATATTTACTTTTAATCTATGTCTTCGTTCTCTTCGGCTTCCGCTCCATAACTTGAAAAGTTTTGATCCTATCTTTACAATTCTTTCACAACATATTTCTTTTGGGTAGAAGGTGTGTCATGAACCATTTATGAGCTCTTCCGTTGCATAATAGGTCATCTATTTTGGATTATGTACTATCTCTTTATGTTTATATCTTTATTCCCTTTTGCTCCATAACTTGGCCAGTTTAGATCTGAGCTTTACAATTCTTTCACAACATATACCTTTTGGGTAGAAGGTGTGGCATGAACCATTTAGGACATCTTCGGTTGCATAATATTGCATCAATATTGGATTATGTAATATTCTTTTTTATTCTATATTTTCGTTCCCTACCTCTCCATAACTTGAAGGTATGAGTGTATATCTTGAGTTATGACATCTTTGGTTTGATGATTGTATAATACAGCATCTATTAGATTATGTATTATTCTCTTTTAGTCCATATTTTCTTTTTTGACCTGATCCTGACAATTTTTAGAGTATTTATACCTGATGGGTGTCAGGAACTATTAAGAATATCCCCGTTACATAATACGGCATCCATATTTGCTCATCGAATAGAGAAATGAAAAACTTTCATATGAAAATAGAATTTCAATTGCTGAAATTTGAACAAATATTTTCTATAATTTAGAGTAATCAGTCTAAGCGGAGGTCGTATGTTGAGTTAACTAAAACTCTTGTTAAAGATATAGCGATTCTACGCTGACAGTGTTTTTAAAAAATGTTTGTTTGTGAATTCTGAGATATTCTACGAAATATTCACTTTAATTCTACAGGAAACTAAAGATGTCGTGATTGGAGACAAGGCCCAAAGCATGAGAGAAACGTTGTCCTTGAGTTATCCCATCGAACGGGGGATAATAACCAATTGGGACGATATGGAGAAAATTTGGCACCATATATTTTACAAAGAGCTTGGTTTGAACCCTTCAGAACACCCCACCCTTTTGACGGAAGTTCCCCTCAACTCCAAGGCTAACCGAGAAAAGGCCGGGCAGATTATGTTTGAAACATTCAATGTCCCAAGTCTATTTCTAGCTATACAACCTGTCATGGCGTCATATTCGACCGGAAGATTGGACAGCGTTGTCCTTGACTCGGGTTACGGCGTCACACACGTTGTCCCTGTGAAGGCGGGTTACGCTGTGACGCCAGCAATACGCCGTCTAGATCTGGCTGGCGCTGACGTCACTAATCAACTGCAGAAACTTTTGTCTCAGAGCGGACAGGACTCGGTGACAAATCTCCGGACGGAAACTGTCAACGATCTGAAAGAAAAGCGCTGTTACGTGGCTTTAAATTACGAAAAGGAACTGACAGGCTTGGGCCCTCCGACCGATAGAAGCTATACACTCCCCGATGGCAAAACTGTTAATCTGGGGCCTATACTTTGTCAGGCCCCTGAAATCATGTTTCAACCGTCGCTACATGGTGTCGAGTCAAAAGGCGTACATACCTTGATCCAAGAAGCGATTTCTCAAAGCGGATGTGATCGACAAAAACTGTACAACAATGTTGTACTAAGCGGTAGCAACACTCTCTTTGACGGGTTCAAGAACAGGCTTCAGAAAGAACTGAGAAGCGGCCAAAACAATGTAGAGATTATAGCTTCAGACACACGAGACAACGCCGCATATATCGGGAGTTCAACTCTGGCCGCCTTATCCGAATTTCGCAATCTTTTGGTTTCGAGAAAGGAATTTCAAGAAAAGGGGGCCCAAGCAATATTCGATAAATGCCCTTAAATACCATGGCAATATTGTGTTTTGAAATTTGCGATAAAAAGCCCGAATTCAAAATTTGCTAAATTTAATTTATTATGTAATATAGTACTTCGCGGAAACAGTTTATTGCATGTATATGCGACTTAACACGCCTACATCAGACTCACATTGGACTTTTGTGTGATTATTGTTTACGTGTGCTCGTGAACTTTATTGTGTTTTAGACCGTTAACTTTCGTTTAAAGCTATTTTTTTAGAAAGAATACTATTTTGAGAAGTATTTTTACCGTTCTTGCTTATCTGTGATTTTATTTTTAGAACATGCACATCTACCACAAAATATGTTTATTTGTACTCAATACCAAAAATAAAATTTGAAAATTTAAGAAATCTTCTGAGCATGTTGATGTTACAGCTGATGGATTATCGATGGATTAATAATTAGGTAAGACAGATGATGCGGAGAAGGCAGATGTGGTTTGCTATGATAGTGAAATTCTACAGTAATGTATTTCTACGCTTCTTCTGCGTGACAAATGCATAATTTTGAGATCCTTGCATATTGCTACACAATCTACTTTATTTTTTTTCAAAGCACATCCTTATCATTTGGTTCGATATCAATATTAAAGCCAGGATGAATTTCACTCACTCTAGATCTTCGGCCAAACTTATTCGAACATGCGCGTCATTTTTGGCGTTTGTAGGGCCTACCATAGAAAATATATTTAAAAAAAAAACACCGACAAGATTTCTATGCCTGTATTTCGCCGAAGGTCGTGGGTTTCCTCCGAGCAAAGAGTCCTGTTTCCTCCCTCAATAAAACTGGTAACGCCGCAATTTAAGAGAAATAATTTTGAATGTGGCGTAAAACATCAATACATGTTAACCACTAACGTTTCCTGAAACTTCGAGCAGCTTAGGAAGCTGGGCCTAGTTTCACAAAGCGAGCTTAGCTAAGTGTGACCTTAACTACCATAAGATACGTTCCAACCCAGAAATTGTGGGAATTAAACCTCCTGGATGTAAACACCCTGTCAAACTCTCCGCATATGCAGACGATATTACCTGCACCTTAACCTCAAGGCTTTCCGTTATTTATGTTCTCAATCTTTGTGAGCTCTTTGGGACTGGTTCTGGTTCGAAAATTAACTTGATCAAAACGTATGGTTTGTGGCTTGGCCGATGGGCCAGCTCTGAAGAGCCCTCTCTATATAATATATCCATGTCTAATTCTATTGTGAAAATTCTTGGTTTTCGCTTGGGCCAATTATCCCAACATGACCTTGCCACTGTTAATTGGCGACCATTGTCTGATAAACTTGTCAATCTTTTTAATATGTGGAAGTACCGTCATCTTTCGTTCAGGGGCAAATCTGTCCTCATTAATGTACTAGCTCTATCCAAATTATGGCACGTGGGATCTGTTTTACCATTACCCAATAATTTCTTAAAAATTATAAATCATTCCGTTTTTACCTTTTTCTGGGGCAGAACTCATGAATGTCTAAAGCGTGAAGTTTTATATAATGATATAAGTAGTGGGGGATTCAAACTTTTCCACATCCCAAGTAAATTACAAGCTTACTACTTAATGCACATTAAACGTTTAGTTCTTAAGTATAATTCTGACCAGTGTCCCGCCTGGTGTTACTTTGCTGTCTACTGGATAGGTTTAAGCCTGCGTTCGCTTTGTGCATCTTTTGCTTCGAACTCAATCCCCCATTCGGCTGTAATCTCTCCCTTTTATAAGCTTGTATTAAGTACATATCGTCATTTTATAGTTTTAGCCCCTTCTTTTAATATTTGTCAAATTACGAATAAGAAAGCTTACCGTATTTTGCTAAAATTTGTTACTGTCCCATCTCGCGTTATAAAACTGTACCCCCATGTTAACTTTGCACAGTGTTTTAGTGCAATTTCGTCTAATATTTTGGAGAACAATGTCAAAGACTTTCTTTTCAAATCTGTTAACCATATTTTATATACCGGGGAATTTTTGCACAAGATGCGTTGCTTGTCTGTTAATTTTTATTGTTTATTTTGTAAAGCTCATTGGGAAACAATTGAACATTTGTTTTTTAATTGTAAGTTTATACGACCTCTCTGGGATTTCTTGGCAAGGTTCATTGAGAAATACACTTTACTTTCGTTCGATTTCACACCTTATAATGTGGTGTATTCTGTATTTAACAAATGTAATAATAAGTTCTACAATGATTTTGTACTTTTTCTCATTTCCCAGCTTAAGTGGGTGATTTGGCTATGTAGAAATAATCTGAAGTACCGTAAAATAGACGTTTCATGTAATAAAATAATTTCCTTATTTAAGTCATCAATCCGTTGTAGAATACGGGCAGATTTTCATCGCTTTCCTTCTACTACCTTTGCAGATATGTGGTCTTGCGACCTCAGATTTTGCTCAATACATAATGATAGTGTTTACTTTTATTTTTAATGATTTCCCCTCTGACAAGTCATTGAAATATTGTGTGTACATACATTGTAAATTAGATTAATCAGTTATAATTTAAGTTGACCGTAGCGTGCTGATCCAATTGGGGTTGATATGTGAAAGTCTATTTTTCAGTTGGTTCATGAAAAGGTCATGTATACTTTCTTATTTATTTACATATTTACTTCTTATTTTGTTACAATGCTTGAAAGAAATAAATATTTACAATCTTTCAAAAAAAAAAAAAAAAAAAACCTTAACTACCATGGCAACCAATGCTAAAGGTATATGTTGCCATTGGTTGCCTTAACTAAGATCGCTAAGCTAAGTTTGAACGCCAGTCTTTTGCATGTTTGCGTACGGTACTGGTATAGAAAGAGCAAATTGGCTATATTTATGTTATATACTGTATAGTTTATCTACTACACACATATACATGTAGGCCTACATAGTGGTTGTTAAATATGTATGTAACAAACTGGGTACCGTGACCTAGTCGATATTAGACTGATACACGCCCATTATGAAATATAAATCCGACAAACATTTGTCTCGTTTGCTTAGCCATGTGAAATCGAAGCGTATTATATTGGAGTTGTATCTCACTTGAAGGGTCGGTGTTGATATGCATCCACTGGTGTTTTGATTTCTTTATTGGTTGATGTTTTATGCCGCACTCGAGATTATTTCAATTACATGGCGGCGTCGCCAGGTTGAATGGGGGAGGAAACCGGGCTCATTGTCCGGAGGAAACCCCCGACCTTCGGCGAGTACTTGAAAACTCTCCCACATACGGCGACCGAGTGAAAAATCCCCTCGTTTTCTTGGAAAATTACCGGAAAATAGCTAAATAAAACAGTGTACTGAAGGGACTTTCCATTCCATTCTAGAAAAGTACAAAACTACAGACATTAATCTATGTTGAGATTATGACTCTAACAGACTTGCTTGCCATGTTATCCTTCTGGGGTCTGCCATATTGTTAAAAAAATCTTTGCATAATTTTTTTCTCAAATGCTACACTAATAAAAACCTGAAATAGTTTATGGCCTTTGATTCATTAGTTATTTCCACACATATTATTTTAGAAAAATAGTCAACAAAGCAAAAATCGATATCGCCAGAATTTCATTGCCTCTGATTCAAGAACAAACGCGGAGACGTTCTACTCTTTCTCGCGGGAAATCACGAGAATCTCGTATGGCCCATTTCCCATTTGTATGACTGGATTTTAAAAGATGATTTACGTTCATCTTTCTGTTACCAGAACAATCTGGCACATTGGAAATATATTTAAATAAAATATTTCTATGGCGTCCAGTTATTTTTCCAACTGACCTTTATACAACACGCAATTTTAATACTTTTATATTTGTGAACACTAAAACACACGGGCACAGGGAAAATCTTCATGTCTAAAATAACCATGGCGACAAGTCTCTTATTGTGCCAAAAAGTGGCATACCATTCAGACGCACATACCCAACCATAAGTTTGTCATACCAAACCACAGGTCATGATATCCCATTAGGCCGGCAACAGACAGGAGTATGACCTTAGTCAGTAGAATTTTCTTGAATATATACAATAATATTTTGTTATTGTAATAAGCCTACCTAGCTATTGTAACACATCAGGTTTTCCCGACGTTAAAGGAATACATTTTTCCCATTGATTTAGATGGAGAAAGCCTAAATGGCTCATTAGACATTATTCTCGTTATTTTTTGGGAAAAATTTCTTGAAAAATGGCAGAAATTCTTCTACCGATTTTGGGCGAAACCCGAAACGGGAATCGAACCCGTTAGACATTAGTTGAGAAAGCAGCTGCACATGTAGGTAGGCAACGTATGCATCCGTCATCTCATGCCCATCCACCATCGTATCCATTGACGTCATCAAATCGTTATCGATACCATAAGCACTGAGATTATATATCCGGTTTCTTTGTTGATGTAATAACATAATGGATGAAACGAAAATAGAATCGCTTTGATCATCGGCGGATAAATTGATGGATAGCAACAACAGATCTATGAAGAAATGCCTGGAGCGGACTTTTATTTGTGGCACCATTGATATCTATTGTATCAGGCACTTTATGTTCATTTGCTTGTTTCATATTACATAACATTGGTAAATAACAATTATATTCAGACTAAAATACAAATCGTTTGTCGTGAACATCATCTTAAATGCGTGCCCCAGTAATGTCCATTAGCGTATTGAGAGCATTCCACGGTATCTTTGGTAGCTGTCAATTGACCCATTGCTTGATTACGTCACTTGGAATCTACGCGCAAAGCATTTCGGGGGATTGAGGGATGTTCATATAATTTTACAAAATGGCGGAAGGAATAATACTGTATCCAGAAGAAGACGTAAAAGGCGCAAAGTTACCAGAAAAATGTGTGGATAAAAACATGTAATGTCAACAATCTTTTCCAAAAATAGTGACGTCTTGCTAAGTACTGGTAAACATTTTACCTAGAAAGCTTTGCCTAAATCTATGTGACGTCATCAGGCTCGGTGGTAATTGTCAGACGCTATATCTGTAGACTGGACAGTCTAGTGAGCTATTCAGAATTCTCAGATTCCCAAGAAAACCAAATATTAAAGTGGCATGAGCTTCCAAAATTCGGAATTTATTCATAAATTTTGATCGACTAGAGAAGGAGGGCGTTTGGTTGATTAATTGATTCGCACTCAAGGTTTATATGGCGGCGTTCCCAGGTTTAGTGAGGAAGGAAACTAGACTCTTTGTCCGGAGGAAACCGCCGACCTCGCAGCTCTTCCACATACGGTGATCAAGATTGGTTCTAGCGGAACATTTTGTGACGAAAACTTAATGGATCGTATCGCATGTAAGTAAAGAAATCTCACTCAGTATCATAATTTCCCAGATAGGCCTACAGGAAATTGGGTATCAATATGCCTGTACAATCAGGATCACAGCAATGCTATGTACATATAAGGAGAAATATGTTATTGATTATGACTTATACTACCTGGCAGAGAAGTCATCGTTACCAAATACCAAAGAGTAATAGGGCCTCGCTGACCTTAGCGTTACATGTATTGACCTGAATACAAAACATACGGTGGATCAGAGAGACCAAATTGAAATTCTAATTTTTTTCAAATGGCAATTTCCACCAAGTGGATATTATTTTCTACCCGTGTATAGTAATTTTGAACCTGCGTAAAGAATGTACGACGGCCTTTTTTTATTCCTTTCCACATTGGTACTCATTTCTTCATTCATAGAAACACATTTCTGCATGGTTGTGCAATGTTATTTCAAAACAATCTCCCATTCCAAAGAATAGAAACGGTAAGGTTAAAGATTAGATGTTCCTTCTGCCCCACCGCAGAATGTATCCTTTAATAGGTTAAACCTATCGGTAATGTTTTAACGGAAAGATGTCACGCGAGTGTACTTTAACACGGCTACCAGAGCTCAATTTTTGAAACAACTACCATCATTGCAGACTAACTGGGTCAACGGTTCTTTAAGGATCTATACAAAGCTTTCTTTCTAGATAATAATACTCGGCACTTTCATCCCCAAAAGGTATGCATGTGTTGGAATCTCTTAAAAACGCACCTTAAGTGTAAACCAATATACTTGAAGAGCGAAAAACATTTAACGATATTCATTTTATTTACATTGAAAATTGGAAACTTTTTCTCTCAGTAATAAGTAAGACTAAGTAAGACCAGAGTTGGGGTTTAAATGCTGTGTCTCTAAAATGACTTATTGTTTTAAGTTAATTCAAATGACTTCCCTTTCTCAGTTGATCCACAGGCACGTGATTAAGACGTCATTTGTCAACAATCTTTATCTCGCTATCCGACCACTCACTGTAATACATAAATTACAGATCCCACTAACTGCTAGGTTGCAAAAATGAGCAGAGACGAGAAGCCGAAGGCGGTTGTCATCGACAATGGTTGTGGGTCGTGTAAGGCTGGGTTCTCCGGGGAAGAGGATCCCACTTTGATCGTGCCATCAATAGTTGGAAGCGCTCAGGTGAGTTTGTCATCCCAGGCGGTAGACGTCACCGAAATGAACACTAATTTAAAGGGACTGCTTGTTTAGAATAATTTACATTTTTGCTAAAACTTCTGCTAAATATTATAGATAAATACGATACGATTTTCAGCGAAAAATGTAGGCCTACAATAAACGAGACGAGTAATTAGTGCGAATTTTGTGGTACTTTGTTTACTGTCTGACAGGCGCTTTCGGGTTAATGAGGTCAACCCTACTGTAGTGAGCTGTGAAAGCGTTGCTAATATTCATCTATCTGATAGATTGTAAAAAGCCGACGTGATTTAGTTTATTTCTACATTATGTTTTCAGGCTGGAGCCTCTATTAAAAACTCTAGCCTTGGGGCCGTTTCACGAAGCCGTCGCAAAGTGCGACCAATCGCAGTATCTCTTCACTATGGTATCCACTGGCAACTACGCTTCGTTTGCGATGCGACTGCTTTGTGAAACGAGCCCCTGGCTGAAACTAATAGTAAAAATCGTACTAAACTCGTCATTTAATGGTCTGTCAGGGGAAAGAAGTTTACCAGTGATCATCCCAACACCATCCTAATATGTGTACGGCAGTAAAATGTAGGATTTTTTTTTATGTTTAATTTGCCTCATACCCACGGTGCCCCTTTAAAGGAACACTGGTCCCAAACATGAAAATTGTTGACAGTAAAAAAAAAAAAACGAAGAACTTTTTTTGTGTTTTTCAGTTAGAATAAAACGTTAGCAAAGCTTCTATTCAATTATTTCCTTATTTCGTAAATATTCCGTAATGATTATTGATTTCTAGTACCGGTATTAAATATATGCTGCTAGGGATCAATTTATGCTGCTAGTGATCGATATATGCTACTAGTGATCCATTTATGCTACTAGTGATCAATAAATGATACTAGTGATCAATTTATGTAACTAGTGGTCAATTTATGCTACTGCTGACCAATTTATGCTACTAGTGATCAATATATGCTACTAGTGATCAATATATGCTCCTAGTGATCAATATATGCTCCTAGTGATCAATATATACGTCTAGTGATCACTATATGATCCTGGTGATCAGTATATGCTACTGGTGACCGATTTATGCTACAAGTGATCAATTTATGTTTGTACTGATCAGTATATGTTTCTTACGATCAATATATGCCCCTAGTGATCCATATATACTCCTAGTGATCAATGTATGCTCCTAATGATCAATATATGCTACTGGCGACCGATTTATGCTACTAGTGATCGATTTATGCTACTAGTGATCGATTTATGCTACTAGTGATCAATATATGCTACTAGTGATCAATTTATGCTACTAGTGTTCAATATATGCTCCCAGTGATCAATTTATGCTACTAGTGATCGATTTATGCTACTAGTGACCAATATATGCTACTAGTGATCAATACATGCTACTAGTGATCAATATATGCTCCCAGCGATCAATATATGCTACTAGTGATCAATATATGCTCCCAGTGATCAGTTTATGTTTCTATCGATCAATATATGCTGCTAGTGACCAATTTATGCTCCCAGTGATCAATATATGCTCCCAGCGATCCATATATGCTCCTAGTGTAATATATGTTCCTAATATTTGATACATATTCGTATAAGGAATATTTTCAGTTTGATGGCCAAGCCGGTAAGAGGAACGGTAAAATATTGAACTCGTGTTAGCAATGCCGCAATCCAGTCTCAGGGTATATAGTCAATTGAATCTTAGAATTGCTGTGTCATAAAATTTTTTTTAGTCTATTTCTACTTTCGTTGAATTGCAGGGTTCAGCTGAAACCTTTGTCGGTGAAAAGGCACAGAGTCGGGCAGATATTCAGCGCCGTTATCCAATAGACCGCGGGGTCGTAACGAACTGGGAAGATATGGAGAAAATCTGGGAAAATATTTATACTGAAATGCGAGTCGTCTCCAAAGACCACCCCGCTCTCTTGACAGAAGCACCGCTTCTTGAACGGAGACAGAAAGAAAAGATGACTGAAATATTTTTCGAGACGTTCCAAGTGCCTTCTCTCTTTTTGGGAAACCAAGCAGCTCTTTCTATGTGCGTAACGGGTCGACAAGTTGGTGTGGTGTTAGATTCGGGGGATGGGGTGACGTATGCTGTTCCCATCGTGGACGGTTTGGCGGTCAAATCAGCAACTGTTCGAGCGGACTTTGGTGGACAAGATATAACTAGCTACTTGGCAAGACTTATTTCTGATGGCGGATGGCATGCAACCGAGCCAACGACATTGGATAGTATACGAGACATGAAAGAAAGGCTTTGCTATGTTGCTGGCGATTTCCAAACTGAAGTGTCATCAACAGTGGCGCGAAAACAATACCACATGCGAGATGGTCACGTCGTTACTTTGGATAAAGAGCGCATCCGGACACCGGAAGTCCTCTTTCAGCCATCTTTGATTAACATGGATGTTCCCGGTATACATACGATGATACACGAAGCAATCAAGAAAAGTGACGAGAACATCCGAAAAAGACTATTCGGAAATATCGTTCTGGCCGGAGGAAATATCATGTTCGAAGGCTTAGAACCGCGTCTAGAGAAAGAAATGATTGCACTTGCTGACCCCGGTACACAAGCTAAAACTAACTGTCGTCCAAACCGAAGATACATGGCCTGGGCTGGGGGTTCTTTGTTTGCCAGTTTGCCCGTAATTGGACAAATGTCCGTTTCAAAAAGAAAGTTCGAGGAACATGGGATGAAGATTATACATAAGAAATTTCCTTAAATCTTGAATCAGAATTTGAAAGTTTGTTATGGTCTTTTACTATTACGTATTCATTAAAGCTTAACTTTACAGTACAGTTCAAGTGACATGAGCTGCCGGAATAATGTCGCACTTTTTTATAATTTTGATTTTCACACATAGAAGTTTATCGAAAAGATGCATTGATCACGTGGCTTTGTAAAGCGAATGTAAACGAAATCAAAATAACCGCCATTTTGTTCATTCCATTTTGTTCATTTTGTTCACTGCTAAACACATTATCATACCTATAGTATTGACCCTGGCGTAAATAAAAAAACTTTTATAAATTATATGTTTTTTTTTAAATAAAATGATGATAACTTCCTTAGTTTTTTTCAAAAACCGAAAATTCGATATTTTGACAAGTCGTGCAACTAGGCCTACATGTTTATATTATATACGTGAGGCGGTTTAGTTTATCCTTTCCGGATTTGTTGGTTGTCATGGATTGATTTGTGGATGTTTTACACCGCACTGAAGATTATTTCACTTATATGGCGGCGTTGTCAGGTTTAGTGGGGGAGGAAACCGGGACCATTGCCCGGAGAAAAGCCCTGACCACCGGCGAGTACCTGGCAACTTTTCCGCATACGGTCAAAGAGTGAAAAATCCACTCGGAAATTTTTCAATTTGTATTTGGTCTGAGTGGGATTCTAACCCTTGCTGTATCGATGGAAGGTCCGTGTGGGACTGAGGGACGTTTACTTCATCCTTTGTAGATGTGTTGGTTGTCATGGAAAGTGTTGGTTGTCATGGAAAGTGTTGGTTGTCATGGAAAGTGTTGGTTGTCATGGAAAGTGTTGGTTGTCATGGGAAGGGTTGGTTGTCATGGAAAGTGTTGGTTGTCATGGAAAGGGTTGGTTGTCATGGGAAGTGTTGGTTGTCATGGAAAGTGTTGGTTGTCATGGACAATGTTGGTTGTCATGGAAAGTCTTGGTTGTCATGAAAAGTGGGTAAACTTTTTGTAACCAGCTTAACTAAGTATAAATATCTTGTAAATATTTTCACAATAAATCGGATTTCGACTAAACCGTAAGTATGATATTACTGTTTTAGCACAATGCACTTCGTCCCGTAGTATCTGTATGCCAAATTATGCCTTATCTTAAAAGAGACCGGGACAAAACTCTGGAAACAAAATGCACGTATGTATGTTTGAATTAACCCATCTTTACGAAAACTCATCCCACGGGAGCTTGCAGTAGCCCATATGTCAATGCCCTATACAAGACAGAAATGGAGGAAGGATAGAAAGGAACACTTCGCGTTAAAATCTGATTTGTCATACTGTCATGTGGAGATAAATCCACGTGCAATACGCCGTGAAATACTTTTCGTCAAAGCACATTCTCTTAAAAGGATACACCGCTTAAGTCACTCGGAACTCCCTTCGGCTATCTTCGCTTGCTACCGGTATTTCACGTACGTAAATCCCCGAAGTTTGAGAGTGCGCTTAAGTTTGTTGTCATTCGTCTTTGAACTTCAGATTATTAGAAACATAAGAAGTATTCAATCTCGGATGAAAGACTGCATGTCGACCTTCCACCAAAAATGTACATGTAAAGAGTTATTTAGGGAATTCCCTGCTGCTGTTGTTTTCTGCCTGAAAGTCCGTAAACAAACAGCTTAAAACGCACCACACGCGCAGCCACAGTGGGTCCATACCGCGCACCTAACCAAAACAAAACCACAACGAAGAAGTTCCATAGGCTAGGAAAGTTACCAACGGCCATCAGGAAATCTCACCAGTCCAATAGCACACATTTTAATGTTCTATGTGTCGCTGGTTCCTTTGAAGAGGCATTGAAAATTACAGCTTACGATATATTTCGTTGATATAGATGTACGTTTAGCCAGACTTATAAGCAACCAACCATTAAAAATCAACTAGAATACCCGGCTGAACCTCTATTGACAATCAGAATTTATGAAAAAAAATAAACATTTGGCAGCCTATACAACTTTTAAGGAAATGTTATGTCCAGGTTAGATAAAACCTCCTTTTGGTCCCTATGACGTTGTTTAAAGTGGCATGAGCTGCCAAAATTCACACTTTTTTCATAATCTCTGATCGTCACGACAGTAAAAGGCTTTGAAGGCCATCGAAAAACAAAATGATTAGCGTTGGAATGAGGAAAATCCACGCAGTATGTGGCCTATACCAACTGGAATAATGTTCGAAAAGTAAGCAAAATTTAAATAACCGGGACGACCATTCATTCACTCTAAGCCAAAGATAGTTCAAAACAATACTTTAACGTACATTCCCGAGACTAGGCGTACTAAAAAGTCTTTGAATTATACGTCTTAGGAAAAATAGCCGATAATTTAAACATTCTGTATCAACGTCAAAATATCAACATTTTGGCAGCTCATGCCACTTTAACCCTCGACGGACAATAAATCATAAATTGAGTGAACTTTAATATCTGAAAAAAAAAAATATTTCAAAAGCTGCACTGTGACCTCAAAGTGGCATTTGGCTGCCAAATATAGGGATAATTTCGTTAAATCAAAATTAGCCAATCATAACTCGTTTTTGTCAAGAAATATAAAATAGGAACTATCTTAATATATACATCTTAGATATATATACGTAAAAATAGTTTTATAAGCAACAAATAAACGGAAATGTTCTCATACATCCCGCTATTTAAATTTTGTCCGTTAGTAGCATCCATTTCCAGTTCGCACGGGTTTACTGACTTAACCTTTCGATCTTTTATTTCAAAGTATTCCAAACGCTCAACGATCAAAAATTATGAAAAAAATCGAAATTTTGGCAGCTCATGCGACTTAATACAGGCAGAGAAAAATAAAAGAATTTGATTACTCACGATAAAATCCAAACGATGAGGAATTCTGTTCGTGCCCAGACATCTCTCATCTTCATAGCATCCAAAAAGGCTTTTAAATTTGATTACGGCGTATAGTTTTGAAATAGTTTTTTTACACTAAAAAAAGCGGCAGTCAATTTTTTCGATCCCAGAGGAAACAAGAACCATCTCGAATCTTGAAGGAACGGAAAATGCACAATCCGTCGTAAAAAGTCTGAATTGGTCTAAGAGAGCCGTTAACTATAAATGAGCTGTATGCATACTTCTCGTAAATAATGAAGGACATAAGGGCAGAAGGAAAAACGTAAAGTCTGTTGCGTTAATCGACTAGTAATTTGCTCGAGGGAAGCAGATTTTGTTAATGTTTTGGAGTGTGCTGTTTGCTCTGCTTTTTCTGGCGTTGAATAATCCACAACACAAAGCCTTTTGCAGCAAACATTTAAGGAAAGCTATACGGCATTGTATTCGGTGTGGAACGGGCGTTGTTTCGCGTGAGTTAAGACGTTGCCCATGGGTAAAATGTATACTATAGAAGGCCTATTTTTGGTTGCATCGCAATAGAAAACCTCTGTAGAACTAAATATCTATTTCTAAGAGATAGGAGATTTATCTACATGTAAACATCACCATCATATATCAGGGAAATAAATTTGAGTATGACGCACACCGTCAAACCATTAATAAATTGCGGTACATTTAATATATTAATATATTAAGGCCCAATCTTAACGGTGGCTAAGGAGGGGCGGGGGGGGGGTGGGGGTATCCATAAAAGGAGACCCAGGCTGCAGGAATCATGCACTACATTTACAGGTTTCGGGGACAAAGGAGAACAAATTCGAGAGTTGTATTGAGGTTTTAATTACCCCCCCCCCCCCAACCCACCCAATACACACACGTCCACGCGCACACCCACACGCGCACTCGTGAAGGCCTACACGCAATTGAGGCATTATGCAGTCGGCCATGTGGCAAAGCATGATCATAAATAAGAAAGCCTTCATTAAACTTTTGATCACACTTCTGTGGATTTTTTGGATGTAACTATTTACAACGGTCATACATATCATACTACTGGGTATCTAGATTACAAAATATTCTTCAAACCTGCTGACACGCATCAGCTGCTACATGTTGGGTCATACCACCCTCCCCACACTTCCAAGGGAGTCATTAAGTCTCAGATTTTTAGATTCTATAGAAACTGTAGTTTTTTTAACCGGGCTTGCTCTGCTCTTTTTAAAGCTGTTCTCTCTAGGGGGTATTCTATTAGGTTACTCCGAAGGATCAAATCTGACACATTAAGACAAATCACTTCTCCCCGTCCAGCCCCCGACACGCTCGCTTCTCCTTCACGAGTCTACCATTACCAGCCAACATTTTTCTCAGATACATCAATGAAATGCCGAAAGACGCGATGCAAACTCGATGTATACGTGTCAGATCGCGGAACCTTTTTCGGAGAACAATCTCGCGACAAATATAAAATGGAAGAGGATCTTAATTGCGCCTCCTCTAATATCGTGTATGTTATCACGTGCAAAAAATGCCGCAAAAATGCCACAATACGTCTTAGAAACTCAGAATTCTCTACGACAAAGAGCTGCCAACCATTTATCTAGTATTAGACTTACACATGATGTGGCCGTGACACAACATCTCAACACTCTAGGTCATTCGGTCAAGGACCATTTTGAAATCATGCCTATTGAGAAAATCCCTTTTTTCACTTTCGCTGCAGATACCAAGCACAAACCTTTGGAAAGGGAAAGTTTTTGGATTCAAACATTACAAACTGTTTATCTTTTGGGTTTGAACTTGGACCCGGGAAGATGTCGTGAAAAAACTATAATACCATTGTTGTTTCAGTATAACAAGGCCAGCATCGGTATGGCCAAGATTATAGTAGAAGAATACAAACTACTTCAAAGTAAAATTGCTCGACCTCTGGCAACCATTTTGTTTTTCTTTTTTTTTATCACTTTTCTCCTAAAATATTGAAAGGATCTTGGTAAAATTTTGTACACAGGTTAACCCTATGGTCTCACTGTGCACTATGCACTTTTTTGCTCATTTGCATATTCAAAGTGGCGGCCGCTGGCCATTTTGTTTTTCTTCTTTCTGTCACTGTTCTCATAAAGCAATGAAAGGATCTTCGTAAATTTTTTGTACGCATGTTAACCCCTGTATACTATATCAAAAAATTAAATCGAAGCATTCTTCATTTTAATTTTAGTAAATTGAAACCGAACATCCTTTTGAGTTATATTAATTGTCGTTATAGGATCTTACTTTCTCAAATACATTTTGGCATCAGTGATATCGTCGTTCAAACTCTTGACGGGGCCTCTGGGGGTCAGTAGAGTGTTGGACGCTCAATCGGAACAGCTTTCCACCAATTGGTCGCGGATTCGAACACCACGCAGCCCCCGATTTTTTCACTGGGTTTCTACTCGAACGACCTATGTGGGATGGTAGTCCGGGTTTCTGTCTCCAAAATTACTATTTTTTTTATACTGACGGCCGTATTTTGGAGTCAGGGTTCATTGCAATCAAAAAGCCGGAGTTGGCTGCTCGCCCACAAAGCGGGCAATATGTGGTCCGATTTAGACAAAGAAATAGCAATATAGCCTACTCAAATCGGGTCTAAACGGGTCTAAACTCACGTTCATGGATAGTTCAGCTACTTACCAGTGCCTGATATGGACGAGCAATAGCCTATCGGCCAGTAAACATTATTCTTCCCCTGAATTCACTTTTGCCTTCTCCAGTCTCAAACTCTCCGCCATTGATGACGTAACAATGTTTAGCGGTTTTTCAGTTTTTAAACGTTAATTTCACTTTACAAAAGGCTAAATTATTCATGAATGTTTTAATGACATTATTTGAGTTAGTTATGTTGTTATTCACTGTCTAAATCTGACCGTAAACTGTCCGATCAGCAGCATGCAGTCTACTTCGACTTTTTGATTGCAATGAGCCCAGACTCCAAAATACGACCGTAGATATAAAAAAAAAATAGTAATTTTGGAGACAGAACCCCGGACTATAGTGGGATGGTTGCTAGTTACCACCGGAAGGTCGTGGGTTTACTCCGGGCATAGAGCCTAGTTTCCTCTCACAATAAAACTGGCAACATATATATATGTTTCATATAAGTGAAATAATCTTGAGCGCGACGTAAAACACTAAACAATCAATCAAACTCTTGACCAATCATTTAGGAAAGTTGGTTTAGAGTTTTCGGAGTACAGCCACTTTCTACAATTAGAGAAACTCAGTTCTTGTCCAACCAGCCACCAACTGAAGAAATCACTTTCACAAATCAAGTTTGCGATCCATTTACAAGCAGCCTCACTTTCTGATAGTGTTCTATGGTGGTCGCCAAGATCAGTTCACTGATCTCTTGTTGTTTTGAAACAATGGTTATTTTGAGCCCCTGGCACAAGCAAATATAGGCCTAGCCTATATATTTATGAACATTAAAACACACGGGCACAGAGAAAATCTTCAAAGGCGTTTTTTTTCAAAATAACTTCGGCTTAGAACATATGAACGTCCCTCCGGGTTATTTAAATTTTGGAGATTATTTCAGCTCGAACAGCACACAGACTGTATGGATTTTTCTCCTTCCACCCTTCCGTTTATTTTTTCAATGACCTTCAAAGCCTCTCACTGTAGGCCTACTTCGTGACAGTCCTATAATATATATGAAACATTTCGAATTTTGGCAGCTCATGCCACTTTAAATATTACATAATTTACATACAGGGAGAAACGTTAATTAATTCATTTTATTCCAAAGTTAGCACTTCTAAACACTAAACCTACTTTAACGCAGGCGTACATGATTTTTAGAATTACTTAAACAACTAAACATATTTTAACTTCTTCGGAAATTAGCTTAGAATTAAAAATGTTTGTTTAAGTCTAAACAGAAAAATATCACCGTTTTGGCAGCTCAAAGACTTCAGAACGTTCCCAGTTGAAAAATATATTAATAGGCCTATAAAAAAAAAACATGTTTGGCCCTCTATCACGGGCAAGTTTTTTACTAGGTCAGCTAATGCCGCTAAATACGGGGAATGTAATGCCAAACTTTAAGTAAAACACAAAACAAGAAATAAAAATGTTCATCGATCCCTTGGCTTTTATTCAGCAATGTGCATTTGAAATCCACAGTGTTATTTCATAATGCTTCAAATGGGGGATTCGATGTGGTGACAGGTCATTTCGTCCATAAACCTTTTCGTCCAAGACATTTCGTCCACAGGTTTAAGTCATTTCGTCCATGAATTTAGGTCATTTCGTCCATAACATAATCCAAGGGAAATTTAGCAGCAGCGTTGACTCTGGTCAGGAATAAAATGTCTCTTTGACAACTTCATTTAATAAGTATTTGTAACAATCAGCCGATGGACGAGTTTGGCGATGTTTTGGAGTCGAGACTGAACATTAGGCCCCATTTGTTAGAGTGGCATTCATGAGCAGCAGCTGCCAAAATTCAGACTTTTTTCATAATTTCTGATTGTCACAACAGTAAGAGGCTTTGAAGGTCATCGAAAAACTAAATGATTGGCGTTGGAATGAGGAAAATCCACACAGTATGTGGCCTGTACGAACTGAAAACGTGTTCGAAAAGTAAACAAAATTTAAATAACCTGGACGACCATTCCCGAATTTCGTTCATTTTAAGCCAAAGTTAGTTCAAAAACAATACTTTCTAGTACATTTTCGAGACTAGAAACACTAAAAAGCTTCTGAATTATACGTTTTGAGAAAAATAGCCACTATAAACTAAAATTCTGTCCTGGTCCTCTTATTCTTAATTGTATACCGGTATCCCTTCGTTATTTGGCAAAACAAATTACACACCGAAACCCAAGGAAAAAGACAAATAAAAAAAATTGTTGTACCGAAAATGGGCGGTGCATATTTAACAACAATAGTGAGTGTAAAATAGAATTTGTGAAAAAAATACTGCGCAACAAATTGGACACTGCCGAACATTATTTACGTTACTTGGTTTACATGTTATAGGCGGACATATATTGAGCCAAAGTCTTGGTAGAGTAGGCCTAATCCCGCGGTTCATTTGTCTTGTATAAACAAAGGTTTGAAACTATCCTCAAAACTGATAAGAAGAAAATCACTGAAACCACTCTCTAAGGAAACCACTCTATATGGGTGTCGGCTTTCTTTGATTGTCGGACATGTTAACAGTGTTCTCTATGACACTTGAGTAAACCCATACTAGCGTTTTACAATAATTTTATAATTAATGTACTGTCGCTAAATAAATTCAGTTTCTCACTTGGTTGATTTTGTTTTTAGTGAAAATTCTCTACTATTGCTATTATTATTACTTTTTTCATTTGGAAATAAAAAACGCAGGACATGTTGCATAAGGGAGGCAACTCGTATTACTTCTGCGTTAAGATCGGCTTCAAAAATAACCACTGGAATCATAAACTCATGGACTTCTTCCGTGTAAATAATGTCCTATAACTTTTAACCATTGAATCTCAAAGAAATGGACATTCCTTCGTTTTACGGCTTTAACCTATCGTCTAAGATCTCAAAAATTGTTATGGGCGAAATGACCTATATTCATGGACGAAATGACCTAAATCTATGGACGAAGTGTCTTGGGCGAAAAGGTTTATGGACGAAATGTCCTGTATTCCTTGATGTGACGCTTTTAAAAGTGTGTGATTCGTCGATTTCCACAAATCAAGATGGCGGCGATGAACAACATGTGTTTGAGGACGGCACAGAGTTTATATAAAATCACTCGTTCTGTGGCCTTGAAGCAGACAATTCCACTGCAGCCGTGAGTTATTTTGTTTACAGTTTCTCTATCGTTGTGTGTTTGCATATTGCTACTGTGTTATCATTTATTGGCTAAATATATTTTCCTGTACCATTGAGAGGTGAACGTCAAAAGTTTTCGAGGTCAACATAAATGTGTGGCCCGCGGTTCAGTTCCTGTCTACATTACAAGGGGTTTAAATCTATTTTCTAGCTCAGAACAAAAACGGCGTATCTAAAAGTCATGCTTGTTTCCAGTGCGCAGACTCGTCAAGCAAAGACAGAGAAATTGAGAGTTGTTAAATCTTGCATCAGTCTTATCACTAGTCCGCAATATGTTGAGTGGATTGAAGGATAAATTCTGATACGCCCGCACGGGCTTCTTCAATACCACGTCAACATAGGGTGCATTTGAAAAATCTAAGAGTTGCTCTCGGAATTTAAAAAAAACGATAACTCGCAATTTTTAAACATAACTCACCTAAAATTTTGTCAGAAAGCTTCTTTGATAATCCCTTCGTAGAGCTAAACCATCATATGTGACATTAAAATCTGTTAGCAGCCAATTTCGCTAAGTTTGAATTCCATCTGATGACTAAAAATTTTCTCGGGCGATCACACCGCCATCTACCGCAAACTTTCAAATCATACTCTCCACTACAACCGGTAACGGCTGTCGAGAAGGTCGGTGACAACGCAAAGGGAATTTAAACTTAGCGAATTTCGTTGTTTGGCGATGTGTATGACCACAAACGATGGTTTAGCTCTACGAAGGGATTACCAAAGAAGCTTTCTGACAAAATTTTAGGTGAGTAATGTTTAAAAATTGCGAGTTATCATTTTTAAAAACTTCCGAGAGCAACTCTTAGATTTTTCAAATGCACCCTATGTTGACGTGGTATTAAAGAAGCCCGTGCGGGCGTATCAGAATTTATCCTTCAATCCACTCAACATATTGCGGACTATCTTATCACTATCTAGTCCGCAATATGTTGAGTTGATTGAAGGATAAATTCTGATACGCCCGCACGGGCTTCTTCAATACCACGTCAACATAGGGTGCATTTGAAAAATCTAAGAGTTGCTCTCGGAATTTAAAAAAAATGATAACTCGCAATTTTTAAACATAACTCACCTAAAATTTTGTCAGAAAGCTTCTTTGATAATCCCTTCGTAGAGCTAAACCATCATATGTGACATTAAAATCTGTTAGCAGCCAATTTCGCTAAGTTTGAATTCCGTCTGATGACTAAAAATTTTCTCGGCCGATCACACCGCCATCTACCGCGAACTTTCAAATCATGCTCGCCACTACAACCGGTAACGGCTGTCGGGAAGGTCGGTGATAACGCAAAGGGAATTTAAACTTAGCGAAATTGGCTGCTAACAGATTTTAATGTCACATATGATGGTTTAGCTCTACGAAGGGATTATCAAAGAAGCTTTCTGACAAAATTTTAGGTGAGTAATGTTTAAAAATTGCGAGTTATCATTTTTTAAAAATTCCGAGAGCAACTCTTAGATTTTTCAAATGCACCCTATGTTGACGTGGTATTGAAGAAGCCCGTGCGGGCGTATCAGAATTTATCCTTCAATCCACTCAACATATTGCGGACTACTCTATCACTAGTATCAGGTTGGGGAATGTCGCCGAGCGGCGGGTTGCCCATCGATCGACGGATAAACCGTCAAATGACGGAGAACAGACCTCGTCGATCGTTGGGTAAAGTTTGCGTTTTAGCCGAGCTATCGAGTTCTACGGCAGCAGCCAGTGTATGTTCCATGCTTGTTGTGAATGGCTAGCTCTACGGGTATCCGATCAGTTATCTAACAGAACCAATTATCGTACACCCAACACTTATGCGTCTTTAAGCAATCAGGTTTTCCTGTCGATGACAGCCAGCTTACTCATCGAGGCATCTTCTTGCAAAATTTCAACCTCCAAATATTAATAGAACTTTTTATGAAGTTACATTTGTCAGGCGATGCAAGAATAGTCGCCTTTGGCCGTGTCAGGGAATTTTCGAACAAGAAAGATGACGTCACAACAGCTTTCACGTTGGGTGTACGATAACTGATCCCTTCACTCTACAAAAACATGCAGACGAGTGGGTGAAACTTTATTTCAGAGTCTTGGGAGAAATTAAACTATTACAACAAAAGTCGGCTGAGCCCAGCTTCACTTCTGTGAAATTTCTTGTCAATGCAAACACTGATCATGTAAATTTTAGCATTGAAAAACCGACAAAAGTGTACGATAACTGATCGGATACCCGTACCTTCAAACTAAAGTCAAAAGTGCCGAAGCCCGTGAAATTTATTTCTTAAAAGTCTAAAACATATTGCGCCATTTTAAGCATGTGTATAAAATAAACCGATATATCTACTAACATGCTTCACCTATCCACGTGTAGTGCACGCTCTGTAGTTTCCACAAATGACCACGAGGCGTAAATCCATGCCCAAGTAAGGCGGAAATTTTCGGAAGAACTGGATACGACATCTACCAAAAATGGTACAGCAAAGGTCAATCAGAAGAGTGACAGGAAGTTCCATGTTAGAGCTGCACGCTTCCTAGCATTGCAAGCATTACCATATACCGCAGGCGTAGAGCGACTTAGTATATAGGCAATGTAACCGCGACCGCCATCTTGTTTTTTCGAGTGACTTCCGGTAGGATCTGTCAGTGCGATCGCCGATGTCAGGGTCCGGTCAGTTTCAGGTAATTTTCTTATATTCGGCTTTTAGCTGGGGCGATTGCATGTAATTTTTATTTTCCTCAGGGATTACTGAGTCTTTCTAAATCCTCATTTAAGCCTGACATTCTCTGAATTTCTTTCACGCTAGGGAATTCCCTTTTACAACTTATTACGCTGAAAGGTATTTCCCAACTTTGACATTAAAAAAACATATGATCCAAATTCCGCGTTTTGTTGAAATTTGGTAGGAATCTAGCCAATCATATGTAAAAATAGTGTGCAAAGTTTGACATTAATGCGCTAAGTAGAACTCTTAAAATATATGCTTAGTTGACAGCTCCTCCAAATACATACTGAATCCCATTGACAACTATTCATAAATCATAGTTTACTGGGGGTTTTATTTTCTTCTTTTACCAGCTATCGCCACAACTTTCTCTGATTAACCCTTTGCATGTTCGAAGTGGAAATTTACAAAAAATATTAATGGGAATGGGATTTTTAATATTGGATTCATGTTAATAGCTGTCATAGGTGGGATGGTTGAAGGGAACTAACAGAAGGTTGAGCATTTCTATCTCTCCAGCAATTTGTGCCACTCTGCAAATTAAGTAATCCTTTATGTGGTGTGAAAGACAAATCAATCAATCAGTCATGGGTTAATATTTTCCCCCAAACTTATGATATGGCAAGGGCATTTGGAATTCTACCAGAAGATTGGCCTGTAATGGTAGCATGTGTTTTAGTGGTCATAAAAAATATATCTATAAAAAATAAACTACATAATTGGAAAAATTACTCAGGTCTATTTTCTATTAAAACAACAAATTCTATAATTGTCTGCATATGCCTATCCTGTGACAAATTTAAACAGGTCCAGTTATAAAGCTTGGTTTATATACATATTTTATATATTTTTCATATTTTTTTTTCAGGTCGCCAACACTAATGATGGATAAGAGAGGGCCAAAATTGTTACTGGGCTTACATTTTGAAATATAATAGACTGGTTAAACATGAGCAAGTCAGAAGTAGTCTTAGTTGGAGGACAGCGCAAAGTTAAATAGCTAAAACACAAGTTTAAAAGATCAAAATATTTGTATTTCTGTACACAGAAGAATGTACAAAAAAGGAGACAATGTTTTATTTAAAACAATAAACGAAATGTAAATATAGTACTGGGTACTTATGTAACATATACAGTGCACTACAAAATTAAAAAATAACCTGTTTTTTTCTTCTATTTTTTTGTGTCTAAAACATGACTGTAATTATGAGATTTTAAATATTTCAATTTTTAGTTCTTCGTGCACCAACCAAAGGTTATTTCATCCCTATCATTGTTGCGATAAAGACTGAAATATTGTTGAAACCGATGTTAAATCTTCTCTCACTCACTCATCCATATCCTGATGTATCATTGGCAGGTGTGTGTGGGTCAGGCCTGTTATTTGCAAGTGTGGTGTGTGTGTGTGTGGGGGGGGGGGGGGGGGGGGTTCAAAAAGTACCATTTAAGAGATTCAAATTTTCCTGGGTTCTCGTTTACTAATTCAGTAATTTCCCTGATGATGATTGTAGCTTATGTTTTTTAAGTTTTCAGCATAATTCAAATGTCAATATTTTCTCTCCAAGTATTTATCATAAAACACTTAAAATGATAAACAATCTCATTGATTATGGGCACACAATCATATTCTTGTAGATCTTTGGTAACACCATGCCATTCTTGTAGAAATATTTCATAATTCAGTAATTTCCCTGATGATGATTGAAGCTTGATGTCTTTTTTAATTTTTCAGAACATTTCAAATGTCCATATTTTATCTCCAAATATTTATCATAAAACACTTAAAATGATAAACAATCTCATTGATTTGGGCACACCACTCTATTCTTGTAGATCTCTGATAATACCATGCCATTCTTGTAGAAATATTTAACAAACAATTCGATGTGGTGAATATCATCCCCAGTCCCCAAATTTTGTAAATTAAAACTCTAGTAGAGGTTGTCATATTTCTGAAAAATAATTGCACATTTATCCTTTAATGCTTAAGAATACCACAGATTTCCATTTCCATCAATAAAGTTTAAATATCAGAAGACATTGTTTGTAAGAAAAGTGTAATTTAAGTTACAAGTATAAGCAGGAGTTAAACTGTTAAGTAAATAATACTAGAAATTTTGTATTTATGACCTTTTATTCAATTTTATCAACGGCCTCATTGCAATACATTAGATAATTGGTTTAGACCAGCTTTAAAACGAATTGATAAGTTAAGATTAAGAAAATCAGTATATATCGCAGATTTTCATTCAAAGAAAATCAATACATTTTAAATATAAGAAGAAATTGTTTGGAGGAAAAGTGTAATAAAATTTAAAAGTATCGGAATATTTTTATCTAAATAATGATAGAAAATTTGTATTTATGACTTTTTATTCAATTTCATCAACACCGTCAATGCAATCCATTAGATAATTGGTTTAGACCAGCTTTAATAATTGATAAGCTAACCTTTCTGTACAAACACTTTTACTTGTGAATTAAATGTTCTGATTTAACCTAACTTTCTGTTGGTTACTGGCAACCATCCCACTTATGACAGCGATTAACATGAATCCAATATGAAAAGCCCCATTCGGACTAAAAATTCCACTTCGAACATGCTTAGGGGTAATCGGTGAAAGTTGTGGTGATAGCTTGTGGTGGGAAACCTCAGTAAACTATGATTTATGAATAGTTGTCAATGGGATTCAGTATGTATTTGGAGGAGCTGTCAACTAAGCATATATTTTAAGAGTTCTACTTGGCGCATTAATGTCAAACTTTGCACACTATTTTTACATATGATTGGCTAGATTCCTACCAAATTTCAACAAAACGCGGAATTTGGATCATATGTTTTTTTAATGTCAAAGTTGGGAAATACCTTTCAGCGTAATAAGTTGTAAAAGGGAATTCCCTAGCGTGAAAGAAATTCAGAGAATGTCAGGCTTAAATGAGGATTTAGAAAGACTCAGTAATCACTGAGGAAAATAAAAATTACATGCAATCGCCCCAGCTAAAAGCCGAATATAAAGAAAATTACCTGAAACTGACCGGACCCTGACATCGGCGATCGCACTGACAGATCCTACCGGAAGTCACTCGAAAAAACAAGATGGCGGTCGCGGTTACATTGCCTATATACTAAGTCGCTCTACGCCTGCGGTATATGGTAATGCTTGCAATGCTACACGCTTCCAGTACTTCAACAAGTACGGCTTAGAATCAACCCCACCGATCAGTGTGAATAACTGCATGTAGTTCTACCTTCAAAGTCAACTCGCCGAGTGCGCTGAAGAGGTTAAAATTTGTTTTTTTCAAAGTGTCGGATCCGTGACGGTGAAACATGTGCCTAGATAGTTCGGTTTATTTTAAAACATATGCTTAAAGTTAAAATGGTGCAATTTGTTTGTTAGAACTAGCCATATTTACAACAAGCCTGGAACAAGCACTGTTGTGGTACAAGTTGATACTTCATGGAAAACCCAAGAGAGGAAATTGTCATTTTTGTGCTAACGTTCACCACATATCGACAGGGCCCGTTCTCCATGTTACGGCCCTGTAGCAGCGGTTTTACCCACTGATCGGCCACTTTCCCCAAGCTGATCAGTAAAACAAACATTCTGACCATGTGAAATTCTCCATCATTTCAATTGAAACTTCAAATATTTTTTTGTTCCAGCGCTTCAAGGTTGAAATTTTCTACTACAGCCCCAGAAACAAACAGTGAAGACAGTACTGCAGAATCAAAATCATCCTCTGATACCAATAATGACCAAGCCTTAAAAGAGCAAGTTACAAAGTTAGAAACAGAATTAAAAGAAATAAAGGTAGGTTTTTGTGAACTGTCACTTTTAAATGGTTTATTTGAATTTACAATTTGCCCACCCTCTCACGTTTAGCAACTTGCTGAGAAGATTATCTGAAGTGTATTTATGTTAAATTTGGCTAAGTGATAGTATTTCACGCTGGCCAGTGACTGACCATTGGTTCCACAGGCTGACCAGTGACTGACCATTGGTCCCACAGGCTGATCAGTGACTGACCATTGGTCCCACAGGCTGACCAGTGACAGACCATTGGCCCCACAGGCTGACCAGTTACTGACCATTGGTCCCACAGGCTGACCAGTGACTGACCATTGGTTCCACAGGCTGACCAGTTACTGACCATTGGTCCCTCAGGCTGATCAGTGACTGACCATTGGTCCCTCAGGCTGACCAGTGACTGACCATTGGTTCCACAGGCTGAGCAGTGACTGACCATTGGTTCCACAGGCTGACCAGTAACTGACCATTGATCCTTCAGGCTGACCAGTGACTGACCATTGATCCCTCAGGCTGACCAGTGACTGACCATTGATCCCTCAGGCTGACCAGTGACTGTCCATTGGTCCCTCAGGCTGACCAGTGACTGACCATTGATCCCTCAGGCTGACCAGTGACTGACCATTGGTCCCACAGGCTGACCAGTGACTGACCATTGGTCCCACAGGCTGACCAGTGACTGACCATTGGTTCCACAGGCTGACCAGTGACTGACCATTGGTTCCACAGGCTGACCAGTGACTGACCATTGGTTCCACAGGCTGAGCAGTGACTGACCGCTGATCCCTCAGGCTGATCAGTGACTGACCATTGGTTCCACAGGCTGACCAGTGACTGACCATTGGTTCCACAGGCTGACCAGTGACTGACCATTGGTCCCACAGGCTGACCAGTGACTGACCATTGGTCCCACAGGCTGACCAGTGACTGACCATTGGTTCCACAGGCTGAGCAGTGACTGACCATTGGTTCCCTCAGGCTGATCAGTGACTGACCATTGGTTCCACAGGCTGACCAGTGACTGACCATTGGTTCCACAGGCTGACCAGTGACTGACCATTGGTCCCACAGGCTGATCAGTGACTGACCATTGGTCCCACAGGCTGACCAGTGACAGACCATTGGCCCCACAGGCTGACCAGTGACAGGCCATTGGTTCCACATGCTGACCAGTGACTGACCGTTGGTTCCACAGGCTGAGCAGTGACTGACCATTGGTTCCACAGGCTGAGCAGTGACTGACCATTGGTCCCTCAGGCTGACCAGTGATTGACCAATAGTTCCACAGGCTGACCAGTGACTGACCATTGGTTCCACAGGCTGACCAGTTACTGACCATTGGTCCCACAGGCTGACCAGTGACTGACCATTGGTCCCACAGGCTGAGCAGTGACTGACCAATAGTTCCACAGGCTGACCAGTGACTGACCATTGGTTCCACAGGCTGACCAGTTACTGACCATTGGTCCCACAGGCTGACCAGTGACTGACCATTGGTCCCACAGGCTGAGCAGTGACTGACCAATAGTTCCACAGGCTGACCAGTGACTGACCATTGGTTCCACAGGCTGACCAGTGATTGACCATTGGTTCCACAGGCTGACCAGTGACTGACCATTGGTTCCACAGGCTGAGCAGTGACTGACCATTGGTCCCACAGGCTGATCAGTGACTGACCATTGGTTCCACACGCTGACCAGTGACTGACCATTGGTTCCACAGGCTGACCATTGGTTCCACAGGCTGACCAGTGACAGACCATTGGTTCCACAGGCTGACCATTGGTTCCACAGGCTGACCATTGGTTCCACAGGCTGACCAGTGACTGACCATTGGTTCCACAGGCTGAGCAGTGACTGACCATTGGTTCCACAGGCTGACCAGTGACTGACCATTGGTCCCACAGGCTGACCAGTGACTGACCATTGGTTCCACAGGCTGAGCAGTGACTGACCATTGGTCCCTCAGGCTGATCAGTGACTGACCATTGGTTCCACACGCTGACCAGTGACTGACCATTGGTTCCACAGGCTGACCATTGGTTGACCAGTGACAGACCAGTGACAGACCATTGGTTCCACAGGCTGACCATTGGTTCCACAGGCTGACCATCGGTTCCACAGGCTGACCAGTGACTGACCATTGGTTCCACAGGCTGAGCAGTGACTGACCATTGGTTCCACAGGCTGACCAGTGACTGACCATTGGTCCCTCAGGCTGATCAGTGACTGACCATTGGTTCCACAGGCTGACCAGTGACTGACCATTTGTTCCACAGGCTGACCAGTGACTGACCAATAGTTCCACAGGCTGACCAGTTACTGACCATTGGTCCCACAGGCTGATCAGTGACTGACCATTGGTCCCTCAGGCTGACCAGTGACTGACCATTGGTCCCACAGGCTGATCAGTGACTGACCATTGGTCCCTCAGGCTGATCAGTGACTGACCATTGGTTCCACAGGCTGAGCAGTGACTGACCATTGGTCCCACAGGCTGACCAGTGACTGACCATTGGTTCCACAGGCTGAGCAGTGACTGACCATTGGTTCCACAGGCTGACCAGTTACTGACCATTGGTCCCACAGGCTGACCAGTGACAGACCATTGGTTCCACAGGCTGAGCAGTGACTGACCATTGGTTCCACAGGCTGACCAGTGACTGACCATTTGTTCCACAGGCTGACCAGTGACTGACCAATAGTTCCACAGGCTGACCAGTTACTGACCATTGGTTCCACAGGCTGACCAGTGACAGACCATTGGTTCCACAGGCTGACCAGTTACTGACCATTGGTCCCACAGGCTGACTAGTGACTGACCATTGGTTCCACAGGCTGACTAGTGACTGACCGCTGATCCCTCAGGCTGATCAGTGACAGACCATTGATCCCACAGGCTGATCAGTGACTGACCATTGGTTCCACAGGCTGAGCAGTGACTGACCATTGGTCCCACAGGCTGACCAGTGACTGACCATTGGTCCCTCAGGCTGATCAGTGACTGACCATTGGTTCCACAGGCTGAGCAGTGACTGACCATTGGTTCCACAGGCTGAGCAGTGACTGACCATTGGTTCCACAGGCTGACCAGTGACTGTCATAATGCTAAAAGCAAAAAAGCCCCAATTAGGGAGAATGCAGAGAGCACCTTTAGGTGTTTTGAAGATCCCATTTCCGAAATGCTTGGAAACAAATAACAAACTTGGGAAGTGGGTTAGTTTGACTCCTTAGGGTGCTCACTGCTGATCTGGCTTCTCAACACCTGCCTTGATTACAGGTCACAACCACATGCAGTCAAACTTAGTCTAGCGAAAGTAAATGAATACGATTGATTGATTGTTTGGTGTTTTACGCCGCGCTCAAGATTATTTCACTTACATGGCGGCATTGCCAGTTTTATTGTGGAAGGAAACCGGGCTCTATGCCCAGAAGAAACCCATGACCTTTTGGTGGTAACTGGCAACCATCCCAAAATGAATAAGAAAAAGTGCTAAATATCTCACTGTAGGTCTGATTTGTGATTTCCTTGGTTATTTTTTTTTCAATGGAGAACAAATATTCATTTGTTTGACGATCGGTCTCCCAAAACTGATTTTGCGTAACCTCTTGGCGAACGTGTTCAGCCGTTTGCCATTCATTCACATTGCCTGCTATTGATGTTCTGACCAGTAAAGATAGAAAATGTATAACATGAAAAAATGTTACTCCTAATTACGAATGGTGTTAAACTCTAATCAATCCATCTGTCTAAAATAATTGTATGAAATTTACCGACACGTTGATGAACTGGAACCCTGTCCAAATCCACAGTGCATCCAATTTCCTTCTGTATTACAATACATTATAAAACCTTGATAAAGTGCCTTGTATCGTGGTTGCGGCGTTTTTCTTTTGATGGCAGTCTTCGACAAATCCGATACTCTGTGGATAGAGAGTGAGCGAGGCTTAAGCGTTGAATAACTTCCCGATTTTGGAAGTTGTTGTATGGCTCTCTTGACTGAGTATCAGAGAGTAAACACGTGCTAGTTGATTGACGACGCCAATCACTAATACCATGATACAAGCACTTTATTGAATAGCTCCCTCAAGTATGGAAGAAATTCTGAGAGGTGTGGCCTTGTGCATTCGCATATCAGAATATCTTCCATACCCCCGGGAAGCCATTCAATAACTCTAACTTGATTAAGTGCCACCTTTCTAAACTCACATTTTGTTCTTTCCAAGAAAACCCGGTATTATATAGAGGTTACACTGTACTTGACATTTGTTGTGTTTGATTTTGTAGGATAAATACATGAGGTCATTGGCCGAGACAGAGAATGTTCGACAGAGATTAAAAAAACAAGTGGACGATGCAAAAATATTCGGAATTCAAGGTTTTTGTAAAGATCTGCTGGAGGTGGCTGATGTTTTAAACCGAGCCACAGAAAGTGTCCCTGATGGAGAATTAAAGAAAGACCAACCACACCTGGTTAATCTGTTTGAAGGATTGAAAATGACAGAGGCACAACTGCAACAAGTTTTTAGTCGTCACGGACTTGTTCAGATAACGCCGTCAGAAGGGGACAAGTTCGACCCCTATTGCCACGAGGCTCTTTTTGAAGTCCCCACCCCTGACAAAGAAAGCGGAACTGTCGCGATCATCCAGAAAATTGGTTATCGTTTACATCAAAGAACACTCCGCCCTGCTCTCGTGGGTGTCTATAAATCTACTTCCTAGCTCTACGTCGGACTATATACTTTATCTGAAATTTGAAGAATTCTCTGGTCATTAATATCATACTTTAACAGCTTAATGATTTAAACAAACATTTTATTATTCTGATGAATTTTGCTCTACCATTTATTTGTTGATATAAGTGCTGTAATACAGAAATCTGAATAGCAGATTACTAAGAGATTATTTAACTATTGAATCGGAATCATAGTGATTTTATTAAAAATATGTTTCTTTGCTTTAAATAACTTGATTGTTTGAAATACAAAAAAAAGCAGCCTTGTCTTCGGTCCACCCTTCAAAATTTACTCCTTTATATTTTACATCATGTATTTTACATTGTTTGTTTTAATTGATTTTGGCTTTCCACCAATGATATCACTGTCTTCTGTCATAAAAGCCACAAAGATTTCAACGTCAGGACTGATAGTCAGCCCCCCAATGATTTGGCAGGTAACAAAACAGGTTGGCGGTCTCTTTTGGGTTTTCATCTTTTTGTTTCCCAAATCAGCCAGCCAACAAATGTGCTATCCCACATAACAGAAATATAATCTGGAGTGTTGTGTGAAACAAAAGTTAACAAAAACCAAAACACATAGGACAACTTGTACTACTTTGTACATGGTGATGGTTGATATGAGCTTTCGAGGCCAATCATTAAGTCCCCAGCCTCACCAATTAAGAAGCAATTTACAAAAATGTATTTTGAAGATGAAACTGTGTGGAAACTTTTTCGTATGCCAGAATATATCACTAAATTGTGTGTGTTATATTCCAACAATAAATGGCATTTTTGAATCTCGTGATTATTATCATTTAAAACTAATCATAATTTAAGGTTTAAGAATCCCAAAAACCAGAGAGGCCTTGGTGGCTCAGTCAGCAGAGTGACAGTCCCTCAGCCAGACACAGGCCTTGGTGGCTCTGTCAGCAGAGTGATAGTCTCTCAGTCCGACACAGGCCTTGGTGGCTCAGTCAGCAGAGTGACAGTCCCTCAGCCAGACACAGGCCTTGGTGGCTCTGTCAGCAGAGTGACAGTCCCTCAGCCAGACACAGGCCTTGGTGGCTCAGTCAGCAGAGTGACAGTCCCTCAGCCAGACACAGGCCTTGGTGGCTCAGTCAGCAGAGTGACAGTCTCTCAGTCCGACACAGGCCTTGGTGGCTCAGTCAGCAGAGTGACAGTCTCTCAGTCCGACACAGGCCTTGGTGGCTCAGTCAGCAGAGTGACAGTCCCTCAGCCAGACACAGGCCTTGGTGGCTCTGTCAGCAGAGTGACAGTCCCTCAGCCAGACACAGGCCTTGGTGGCTCAGTCAGCAGAGTGACAGTCCCTCAGCCAGACACAGGCCTTGGTGGCTCAGTCAGCAGAGTGACAGTCTCTCAGTCCGACACAGGCCTTGGTGGCTCAGTCAGCAGAGTGACAGTCCCTCAGCCAGACACAGGCCTTGGTGGCTCAGTCAGCAGAGTGACAGTCTCTCAGTCCGACACAGGCCTTGGTGGCTCAGTCAGCAGAGTGACAGTCTCTCAGTCCGACACAGGCCTTGGTGGCTCAGTCAGCAGAGTGACAGTCCCTCAGCCAGACACAGGCCTTGGTGGCTCAGTCAGCAGAGTGACAGTCTCTCAGTCCGACACAGGCCTTGGTGGCTCAGTCAGCAGAGTGACAGTCTCTCAGTCCGACACAGGCCTTGGTGGCTCAGTCAGCAGAGTGACAGTCCCTCAGCCAGACACAGGCCTTGGTGGCTCAGTGGGCAGAATGACAGTCTCTCAGTCCAACACAGGCCTTTCATCGATGAGACTCGTGCTCGAAAATATCTGAGTTGATTTTTCGCTAGATTGTGGTATGAGGAAGAGTTGCCAGGTACTCGCCGAAGGTCAGGGGTTTCCTCCGCGCAAAGATCCCAGTTTCCTCCCCAACTAAAACTGGCAACGACGTCACACAAGGGAAATAATCTCGACAGTGGCGTAAAACATCAATCAATCAATCAATCAATCAAAAAGGAGATCTTTAAGTTCGTAGTATTTTGTATCCAGAATCATTTGAAAAAAAATAATCAGAATCATTTGAAAAAAAATAATAATGAAATATGATTTGAGTTAAGGTTATTTCCACTGATCGACGAGTGTCGAAATCTTACCATGGTGTTCGTTTTTCGGTGTGACTATTCCCGTGTATTAATCATTTAATGTTTGATTATGGATTTTACATTTGAGAGCTGATAGATTTAAACCTGTGTTGGGAACGACAACTGTTCACCAAATACATTGAAAGTTCGTTTCTTACTCTTCGCTGACGACTAAATTAAGACATTTTTTGACCTGTCTAGACTCTAATCTCCATTGGGTTTTGCACGTCGATGTACATAAATTAAAGAAGGAGAAATAAATTGCTTAATTGTTTAAAAATGTAAAGGATTTAAAGATTAAAAAATATTATCTGATTATAAGTTTGTGTGTTTTTCTACCTTAATGGGTCAGTCGGCAGAGCGATAGTCTCTCCCTCCGACACAGGCCTTTCATCTATAAGTCATCGGGTTTGAATGTGCCCCCAAAAAATGAAAAAAAAAAATTTGTAGTTTTCACTTGATCGTCCTATGTAGAAGAGTTGCCAGGTACATGTCGAAGGTCGGGAGATTTTCCATCGGGCAAAGCGCCCGTTGTACTCACAACTTGAAACGGCATGAGCTGCCACAATTCGGACTATTTTCATAGATTCTGATTGTCACGACAGTAAGAGGCTTTGGAGGTCATCGAAAAACTTAATGATTGGTGTTGGAATGAGGAAAATCCATACAGTATGTGGCCTATAGTCTATATGAACCGAAATAGTGTTCGAAAAGTAAACGAAATTTAAATAACCGAGACGACCATTCATTCATTCTAAGCCTAAGTTAGTTGAAAACAATACTTTATCGTACATTCTCAAACTAGAAGCACTAAAAAGCTTCTGAATTGTACGTCTTGAGAAAAATAGCCAATAATTTTAACATTCTGTTCTAATTGCCAAATATCTCAATTTTGGCAGCTCATGCCACATTAACTGATGATGCCGCCATATAAAAGTGAAATGATCTGGAGTGCGGAGTTAAACATCGTTCAATCTAGCCCGGATTATCGGTCTTATGGCGACTGGTTATGTTTCTAATGTGTCTTATGACGAACCCGGAGAGAAAAAAAAATTCGGCAGCGCCCAGATTTCTCGGCTACGTTCAATCTATCGCCGCCGAAATAATGTAACTGGTTTTGTGCTGGTCATCGCCCCACTATCTTAGCTCACAAAAAGTCTTGTAAATGTAATTCTAGTTGCGTTTGAAGATCAGACGTTTCTTCCATACAAACAACCCTCCTCTGGGAGATCTAATATGCCTTAGTCGCACACATGTATCTCATCCTGTTTTACTTACTTGTCGGCCAGGAAGAAATTAAGCTTAGACTACTTCACTAAAGTAAAGGCCTTACTCCTTTATTTGATGGTTTTTGACATTTACCTGGTACCGACCATATATATCCAAACATAAATAACGAGGTAGCCTACGGCCGAAGGCCTACCCGTGGAGATTTAATATTACATTGAATTAGGCTTAGACCTGTAAAAGAATACTGGGCATGGTCTGCAAAATTCTTTGAAACTGTGGGCAAAACTCCGGACACCCAACCAGATACTGAATTCACCTATAGCCTTCATCCGCTGGTTATGGCATGCCAAAGCGGAAAAAAATCAGCATTTGTCAACTGATGTACCTGCATTGCACTTGCCGGCCTACGTGATAACTTAAAATTTAAATAATTGGAAATTTTCGTGAGTTTCATTCGATCGGCCTTTGAAACAATCTTAAGTGCGGGTCAAGCCATAAATCAATCAGAGAAAGCTATTTTTCACTTTTTGCTGCTTCGAGACCCCAGCGGCTAATCCCTTCAGCCCACCCTTCCCGCATCAACAAATTGTGAGTACCCAGATTGGGACAAATATAATGTCGGTGATGCGTCCGTTTTTTACCCAGAAACCCTACAGATGGTCACATGATGATAAAAAGTCATGTGACCTGTCTTTTTTGAGAGAAGAGAGATTGACCTAAATAATACACCGATCCGGGATCAAGTTTTGGATATTTCGTTAAGATGGCAGCCCCTTTACGCTCAACTTTTGGAAGACTCACGAGGCAAGCAAATGGTAAGTCGCTGTTTGAAGCCTCTGCTAGCTGAAACAACCTGCCTCAAGTAATGTGTAAATTTTAAGACCGAGTCAGACTCAGACGAGTCAGAGTGCATGTAGCCTTGTAGTCCGAAATATCTGCGCTGATGATGTAAGACATTTTTTGACAGATAGGCCATCATCAGCGTCAGAACGCATTTGATCAATTTTCTGGGAATTTCTTGCCACCCTTCGAGGTGGCAAGACCACCTCTCGTTTCTCATCAAAAATATCAAGATTCTCTTCATAACTTTTAAAAAATAAAATTGCTAACCCGTACTTTAATGATTTCCCTTTCTCCTTGCACCAATCTGAAGTCTGTACGTCGACACCAGCCATAGATCTGCCCGATTAAATTTCAAACTGTACCAAACCTTTAATTTAGAAAAGTCGCCATTTGCATACTACGTCAATATACGCGCGAAAGGTCAACTTGTCACATGATTACCCACTAGCAGGCGATATAGTTCATTGGTCGTGTTGGTTCACGTGACTTCAGCAAAAAAGCAACACGACCAATGAACTATATCGCCTGCTAGTGGGGTAGTCATGTGACAGATCGACCTTTCGCGCATATAGTGACGTATCAATGAGATTATGCAGATGGCGACTTTTGTAAACTAAAGGTTTGGTACAGTTTTAAATTTAACCGGGCAGATTTATGGCTTTTGTCGACGTACAGACTTAAGATTGGTGCGAGGAGAAAGGGAAATCATTAAAGTACGGGTTAGCAATTTTATTTTTTGAAAGTTATGAAGAGAATCTCGATATTTTTGATGAGAAACGAGAGGTGGTCTTGCCACCTCGAAGGGTGGCAAGAAATTCCCAGTAAATTGATCAAATGCGTTCTGACGATGATGATGGCCTATCTGTCAGAAAATGTCTTACATCATCATCGCAGATATTTCGGACTAGTAGCCTTGAAGTTGTAGGCTTACCGGTAGGCCTACTGTCTCGGTGTCTGGTCTTGAGAAGTTATGTAACGAAATAGTGAGATACTGATGTCAATGTATGTCACATAGATTTGTTCAAGATCTTTGTTTCAAAGCATTTCGGCACATGTATTTGTAGCTTTATATAGGTTTCTAAATATAATTTTCTTTTTTTTAGTTAAACATGTAATGCATTTGATCTCAATCGGGAAGGGTAAAGGGTCTCAGCTAAATACAGCCGCATTGATAACGCAGCCACAAGTACTATAAGACATGCACATGCAGATCCAGGTGAGAGGGGGGGGGGGTCCAGGGGGTCCATTATATATGCATTCAAATGCAAGGTCTGCCAGTTCCATGTCATCTTTAGTTTGACGGTAACCAATAACCACGGTAACTATGGTGATATGTTTCTTTTTTAATATTTTGCACACCATAGTCCGTGTTGCAATGTTAAGCAACGTGTTTCAAGGTTCAAGCAATGAACAAGTTGAATTTTGAAAAATGCAATTTCTGTATGTAAAGAATCACACAAAAATCTTCTCGTCCCACAAACAAGTTTCATGCCTAATGAACCTATATTCGATTATAAACACTGAAATGATGGCCTTATCTGACAGGAATATGGCACTCAAGAATAGAGAACAAAACTATATACACCGTTCTTTGTTTAGACATATCTTCGGCCATGAAGAGCCTTAGAGCTTCATCAAATTTGGCGGATCGTCGATGATTTATATATAGGATTTCTCTGAAAAAGTGTCTTCAGTACTGCAACTTTCAAGAAAGTATAACGAAAGTCAAGAACAGTGTTTTGCTTGATGATTTTAAGAGCCTAGGTGGCACCTTGGACCCCCGCCTGTATATAGGCATACTGGGTTTCGGTAGTCTGCCACCTTCCCACTTTCAATAAAGAAAACTATCCACAGACCCTTTTATGTAGCATACGTATGTAGTTTTCCCATATAATTGCCCAAATCAATATAAAACAAGCCGCAGGCGATTCTCCTGTTTTATTTTGTTATTTTTAAGAATTAGGGAAATCTAAATCCAGAAATTATTTATTTGCAAAACAGCCTCATAAGGTTCTCAAGCAATCTAGAACCCCTGAGTTTCCGGGGCCTAAGCGACCCCTGGGCCCTCGCCTGATGCTTCAAAAATGTTACAAGGCTTCATCCATACATGTAACTTTGGAACATAACGATTTTTCTGTTATTTTTTAAGAATTAAGGAGAGGAAAATCTGGAAATTATTATCATTTTTACTTGCAGAACACCCTCAGAATGTTTCTCACTTCTCAGGCAATCTAGATTTCCGTGTGCTTTTTCCCGGGTCAATCAGTGTCGGTTAATTCCCTGATGATGATTGCAACAGTCTACTCTCTAACTATTTTATTTCTACTCCCCCAGCCAGGACCATCGCGGTACGAGAGTCACACATGTACATGTACATATTTCTATTTTCTTTTCACGAAGATGTCTATATATATTAGGTATGACACAATGTACCCGGACATTTTCAGTAGATTGTAAATTGGAATTTTTTCCTAACTGTGACTCAGCTAGAAAAACTTGATGATGATGGTAGGGAACTGATTTTGAGAAAGTAGCGTTAGTTTGATTATTATCACATCTTTAACATTGCAGTATAATAATATTGTGATGCAGGGGTAACTTTTCATAAAAGTTTGTGGGAATCCAATTAGATTTAGTTCACCTGGGAAATATTGGAATCCCTGAGAATCTGCTTGTTGACGGAGATTTTTTACGCCGCGCTCAAGATTATTTCACTTATATGGCGGCATTGCCAGTTTTATTGTGGGAGGAAACCGGGCTCTGTGCCCAGAGGAAACCCACGACCTTCCGCTGGTAACGAGATCTTCACAACCAATGTAAATGGATACATGTGATGTACATGTATGTGAGGTTGCCCACGGCCAGGGCATAAGTCCATTTCTGCAAGTCATCATGAGTCACAAGGCCAAAAAACCTTTGTACAAGATTCTGGACTTGCAAACTAGAACATTATTTATTTCAGTCAGTTCAAAGTGACTATTGTAATACTCCTTTTACTACAGCTATATGCTCTATTAAACAAAATGATATGATAATTTTTGAATCACATTGGGATTGTTAAAGCAGATTTGACCCACTTTTATTTTTAGACCGCTATTGTAGCCCATTTACCTCTGAAGACATTTGAATTTTTATTTATGATCACTAAAACCCACGGGCACATGGAAAATCTTCTTGTCTAAAATAACCTCGGAGACAAGTTTCTTATTGTGTTAAAAAGAGGCATGTCGTTTAGACGTTTATACCCAATCATAAGTTGTTATAATAAACCACAACCCATGGTATTTCATTAGGTTGACGACAGGCAGGAGATTGGCCTTAATCAGTAAAATTTTGTGGAAAAGATAATTTGACATTTGAATATATAGTTAGGATTATCAGATTAGGATTAGAATTTCAGATTAGAAGCTTCCCCAATATGTGTGTGCTGCTCTAGATGTATGCATAAATTTACACATTCCCCCATATCACTGTTGATATTGTCAAATAAATAGCTACAGCAAACACATATCTCATTCTATTTTGTTTGTAGATCAAATGTGTGAAAATCTTGAATTGAACACTTAAAGTGGCATGAGCTGCCAAAATGTCGATATTTTCACGTTTAAACAGAATGTCGAAATTATCAGTTTTTTTTCTCAAGACGTATAATCCAGAAGCTTTTTAGTGCTTCTAGTCTCGAAAATGTATGATATACCGGGTAGTATTGTTTTGAACTAATTTTGGCTTAGAATGAATGAATGGTCGTCCCGGTTATTTAAATTTCTAACAAGTTTTTGGTTCATACAGACCACCTATTGTATGGATTTTCCTCATTCCAACGCCAATCATTTAGTTTTTCGATGGCCTTCAAAGCCTCTCACTGTTGTGATCATCAGAAATTATGAAAAAAGTGTGAATTTTGGCAGCTCATGCCGCTTTAAGCTGAAATACACGAAATATTATTTTAAAACAATATTTACCTGTACATATTTACCTGGCCAAGCAGCTTATGGATCATTTTTATTGATTTTCTATCCCAAGATTTATATAACTTAATCTTCACAGTCTGGTTAAATTATGATGTCGAGTTGCTTGTCAATAACATGCATCATTTATGTACACTGAAACACGGGCACAGGGAAAATCTTCTTGTTTTATTAATTGACTTTCAATGTTATTGGCATAATATGGAGAAACGTTACGGTCACACCCATACACGGCTTACCAGGGCCAATACGAACAAACAAGGCCAATGCCAATACGAAATCCAACATGGCAACCCTTTCATTGCTTTCACTTCAAAATCCCATCGCCATTTTTCTTGAAATCACCAACAGAAAAAAGATAATAGTCAATGTACAGTTAAAGAAAAACAAATAGCGAAACAGATGGTAAAATACAGTATACTTTATTCTAAACGGACAACTTTTTTTCTGCAGAGGTTTCTATTGTTAAATTGTTTATTTTCTACCAATTAAATGTATTTTGTTTGTTAATTTTTCAGTTGTCGGTAGACAATTTGGCAGTAAAGCCTCGGCTGGTCCTTACAGAGTTGCTCGCCCCTTTCTCATCGGAGCCGTCGCTGCCGGAGCAGGAATTTACCTGGTGAACAAACAATATGGAGACCATTTAAGTTCGGATGTGAAGGCAACCATTTCCCCTGTCCAATCAGTGTCAGCGGCTGCATTACCAGAAAGTCAACCCTCGGTAAATCTTACCCATTTTTAATCCTTGTATGTGTACGGCTTTGGTCGTTTGATAGGCCCATTACTTGATAATATCATCGGGATGTTAATAATATCATCGGGATGTTAATAATATCATCGGGATGTTAATAATATCATCGGGATGTTAATAATATCATTGGGATATTAATAATAACATCGGGATATTAATAATATCATCGGGGTATTAATAATATCATCGGGGTATTGATAATATCATCAAGATGTTTATATTATCATCGGGATGTTAATAATATCATCATGATATTAATAATATCATCGGGGTATTAATAATATCATCGGGGTATTAATAATATCATTGGGGTATTAATAATATCATCGGGATGTTAATAATATCATCGGGGTATTAATAATATCATCGGAGTATTAATAATATCATCGGGGTATTAATAATATCATCGGGATGTTAATATTATCATCGGGATATTAATAATATCATCAGGGTATTAATATTAGCATCGGGATATTAATAATATCATCGGGATGTTAATAATATCATCAAGATGTTAATAATATCATCAAGCTGTTAATAATATCAAGATGTTAATAATATCATCGGGGTATTAATAATATGATCGGGATGTTAATAATATCATTGGGATGTTAATACTATCATCGTGATATTAATAATAACATCGGGGTATTAATAATATCATCGGGATGTTAATAATATCATCGGGATGTTAATAATATCATCGGGGTATTAATAATATCATCGGGATATTAATAATATCATCGGGGTATTAATAATATCATCATGATATTAATAATAACATCAGGATATTAATAATATCATCGGGATGTTAATAATATCATCATGATATTAATAACACCATCAGGGTATTAATAACATCATCAGGGTATTAATAATATCATCGGGATGTTAATAATATCATCGGGGTATTAATAATATCATCGGGATGTTAATAATATCATCGGGGTATTAATAATATCATCGGGGTATTAATAATATCATCGGGATGTTAATAATATCATCAAGATGTTAATAATATCATCAAGATGTTAATAATATCATCAAGATGTTAATAATATCATCAAGATGTTAATAATATCATCGGGGTATTAATAGTATCATCGGGATATTAATAATATCATCGGGGTATTAATAATATCATCGGGATGTTAATAATATCATCGGGATATTAATAATATCATAGGGATATTCGAAGGGAAGAATACGGCGGAAGAAAACGTTTTTGTGCTGAAAAGAATACGCATGCAGTCAAGCGTGTCACTACAACGCCGACCTACCCTCTTCAATTTCCCCTAATTTTTCAAGGGACGTCACTAAAATTATAATCGTAAGTTCCGAAACTGAGTTCAACTTTTAAAGAGACTGCTCTAGTTAGACTGAAATGTGTGCTTTTCTACTGATATTTATGTAAAGATGTTTTCAGATGGCCATTGGTAATGGACCGCTGGGAAGTTTTTTTTTATTTGGTTATTCCTTTGTCTCCTGTTGCAAAAGCTTGCATGCTTGCCAGCTGCGCATGTGATGCATTCTCGGCTGTTTGGAATGGATTACCCTAAGTGAACTTTTACTTTACGGAAATCCTTTAATAGACATGCAGCCCTGCATCTGAGATTAATAACTTATTTTTTTCTACTAATTTCTTATAATCTGAAGGTTAAACAAAAGAACACAACAGACTTTGAGGTGTTATTTTCTTTTAAAGAATAATAAAAATTGTTTATTTCTGACAGGTGTTTTCCCAAGGTAAAGACCACGCCTTGTACCTGTGGATTCAACTCAAACCAACGGCAAATTCAAAGGAAATCTCTAAAACTGTGGCAAAGCTTCAGAAGTTTGTAGACCAAGTGTCGCCCCCATCTTCTCGAGATGACGAGGATGAAATCTGGGCTGGGGTCGGATTCGGACCCAATTTCTTCTCTCAGGTAACATCGACAACTCAAAGGAAAATGGAACAGTACTGTCACATAACCCCCTTTTAATCAATCACTATTACTGTCCTTTATAGTCTAATGCCAAAAATTGGAAAATTTTCTGACTGGGTTTTCACTCGAACGACCTATGTGGGATGGTTGCCAGTTACCAACGGAAGGTCGTGGGTTTCCTCCGGGCATAGAGCCCGGTTTCCTCCCACAATAAAACTGGCAACGCCGCCATATAAGTGAAATAATCTTGAGCGCTGCGTAAAACACCAAACAATCAATCAATCAAGCGCTTGTAAAGGACAAGCATAACAGCACACATAAACTCTTCTGTAGAAAATACTTTCTGTCCGCCATGCTGATCCTCTCCCACTACCCTGAGAACATCAATAGGCAATCAATCTGTTCTTCCAATAGAATATGCATTGGACCCTCAATCCGAACAGCCTTCCACCAATGGGTCGCGGGTTCAAATCCTACTCAGTCCCAAAATAAAAAATTGGAAAATTTGGGATGGATATATATTGGATGGTTGCCAGTTACCACCGAAAGGTCGTGTGTTTCCTCTGGGCATAGAGCCTGGTTTTCCCCACAATAAGTGAAATAATCTTGAGAGGGGTGTAATACACCAATCAATCAATCAATCAATAGAATACTGATAATCTAATCTAATAATTTTTTGTTTGGTGTTCAGGTGACGGGAAGAAAGACTCGTCAGAATTACACCTACCCATATCGTAAAGGAGCCCTTGGGGATATGCCCAGTTCAGGTGTGTTTAGTGCCCATCTCGCACCCAATAACATGTGCAGCATGAATTGTGAATAAAAAACTACTCAAGTATATTCATACTGTCAGATTCCAATTGTGTTGAGTGCACTATAAAATGTCAATTAATTGTTTGATGTAATTCTTTTGTGTGGGTTGGTTGCCAGTTACCACCCGAAGGTCGTTGGTTTCCTCCGGTCATAGAGCCTGGTGTCCTCCTGGCAACACCGTCATATAAGTGAAATAATCTTGAGCGCAGCGTAAAACAAGCAATCAATGTAATTCTTTTGATGGCTGAGGGTGACCTGCCATCCCATTGTGTCACTACCTCAGTCCCTAAGTTTGTCTCGAACGACCTACATGGTCACCGGAAGGTCATGGGTTTCCTCCGGTCATAGAGCCTGGTTTCGTCTCACAATAAAACTGGCAACGCCGCCATATAAGTGAAATAATCTTGAGCGCGGCGTAAAACACCAAACAATCAATCAACTTAAGTTTGTCTGGAGCCTAAAGGCGCGTTCACACTACAAGTCGTTCGTGATTACTTCGAACTTGTTCGGTATATGTGAGCGGTCACACTGAGCGAAACTAGTTCGGATTGATACCGAATTCTCGATCGATCGAAACTAGTTTGTGAAGTGGTTTGCGTGAATGCAGAAAGCTGATCGTTGTTTTCATTGGCTAATGAGTATGACCTAGATAAGTCACATGAACTGTTTGTCCAATCAGAAGTTATCAAGCCGATCAGCATCGCCAGGCCCAGTGTGACCGCAAAGTTGTTCGAAGCGATCAGGTTTCACCAAAACACGTTTAAAGTAAACTAGATTGGCTTTAGTGTGACCGCGCCTTTAGTCTTCCACCCATGGGTACTGGGTGCTTCCCTCTCCTTCGAAGCAAAATTAAAAAACAAAATTGTTTTGATATGGTTTTATTTGATGACCTATGTGAAATAGTGTTGCTATGGTTTTATTTGATGACCTACATTTATGTGAAATAGTGACCAGGTATGTGCAGAATCATCTATCTATATTGCTGTGATAAATTCATGAATTTGTCTGTTGCAGGTGGGGACATTTTCATCCATGCTAAATCAAACGAAGTGAGCAAATTGTTTGAACTGTCACAAGTCATTCTGAAAAATATTCCCCAAGAAAGCATTGAGAATGTAGAAGATATTTACAGCTTTGTCTACAAAAATGGGCGGGATTTATCCGGCTTTATTGATGGTATGTCATAAAAAGATTTATGAACAGGATTTAAAACTGGTTTGTTTATGGACTAAATGTATATTTGGAAAAACATAAGTTGAAACGAAACAACCTTCGCGTTAGTTCCCTGGTACCCAAAAAAAGAACCGGGAGCAAATATGCATATTTTCCGTATTATTTGTAACTACTCCGAAAAATGACGTCATACACGACTTTCGATGTGTACAAACTGCCACGAAAACGTACTGAGACAGCAGAAATTGTTTATTACGTCATCACTGAGGGTACGTACACAACGGTCTAGGTCATGTCTGACGTCATAAGTCCCTGAGATAATTAACTTTCATAAGCATTGTAGATCAGCAAATGTAGCTTGAATTTTGTATGTGCTGCGACGTGCGTACATGTTCTACCACACACTTTAATAACGCAAATAAGAAAATATTTCCAAAGGTTGTTCATAAAACCTTTAACAATAAAGTAGCATGAGATGCCAAAATAGATATTTTGATGTTAAAACAGAATGTTGAAATTATTGACCTATAATTCAGAAGCTTCAACGCCAATCATTTAGTTTTTTGATGTCCTTCAAAGTCTCTTACTGTCGTGACGATCAGAAATTATGAAAAAAGTGACTTTTTTTTATTAGTAACAAATTATATGCTGTGTAATTTCGTGATTGGTTTGGCTTGTCTCTATCCTGGGTCTGTCAAATAAGCCAAACTTTGGAGAAACAGTTTTCAACACATTTATTGTTTTGTTACGTTACAGAATAATCTTGAAAGCTTAAGTGCATCTTCAAACATCAATCCGCCACCATATAAGTGAAATAATCTTGAGTGCGGCGTAAAACTCCAATCAATCAATCAATCAAACATCAATCAATTTATCAATCAATCACGATTTCAGGCACAGAGAATCCTGCTGCAGATGACGATCGCCAGGAAGTAGCTGTGGAGAAGGAGACGGGCGGAAGCTATGTGGTAAGTCAATCTCAGTAAGTGTTCATGTACAAGATTAAAGTGTGAATTTTGGCAGCTCATGCCCCTTTAACGAAGATTGTGTGAATTGCAAAACGATTAACACCTTGATAATCTGTCACGTTAAAACAAGCCCTTTACGGAGGAGCTTTGAATGCCACACGACCTAAAGGAAATAAACTCAACGATTAACGTTAACTCAAGGTTTTTACTTTATCCCCCGATGTGAAAGATTAATCAAGTACTCCTCGAAGGGAGGGGGTTTTCCAACGTCCAGAGGATTGAGTTTCCTCTGCAATTATTCCTTGCAATGCTGTCATATACATTGTAAGTTGAATAATCTTGAGTATTGTATAACACCTCAATCAATTAATCAACTTGTTTGCATACTATGCTTTTACTTGCTTGATTGAGTGATTGGTGCTTAACGTCACGTTTGACAGCTAAGGTTATATGGCAACAAAAGTACCAACCGACCAAAAGATCAGGTTTTCACTCGAATGACCAATGTGGGATGGTTGCCAGTTACCAACGGAAGGTCGTGGGTTTCCTCCGGGCATAGAGCCGGTTTCCTCCCACAATAAAACTGGCAACGCCGCCATATTAGTGAAATAATCTTGAGCGCGGCGTAAAACACCAAACAATCAATCAATCATTGAATTATTCAACCCTTAAAATGATCATTCAAACTTTTGAATGGGAAATTTTACCAGTTAATCTTGAGTAAGGCGTAAAACATCAATCAGACCAATTAATCAATATTATTTCATTTTTTCAGATCACTCAAAAATGGATTCATAACATGGCAGTGATCAATTCAGAAAAAGGTAATGTGAAAAAAATATTTGTTTTGCAAAAATTTAAAGCGAATGAATATTAATTTGCATTTTTGTAAATAAAATCGCTATTTGAATTTATTTTCAATTTAAAAACAACTAATATATTTTTGATGCTATTCAAATTTGTAAAAAAAAAAAATCTCTATCAGTTCAAGAACGATAACTCTTGATGGCATCCTATTTAATTTAGAGTTACCTTCCTTTGTTTCTGGCAGATAAGACTATGGAAGGCTGGTTGGGCCGTTCAAGACCTGATAGTATAGAGCAGAGTAGAAAATCCATCACATCTCATGTTGCCAGAATGACAGGAGGTAGGGGACCATTAATGCTTTCAAGTTTATTTTTGTAAATATATTGTTTTAACACAATTAGAAACTTGTCTCCGTGGTTTTTTAGACAAGAAGATTTTCCCTGTGCCCGTGTGTTTTAGTGTTCATAAATATATATATATATATATATATATATTTATGAACACTAAAACACATGGGCACAGGGAAAGTCTTCTTGTCTAAAATAACCATGGAGACTAATTGTGTTAAAAAGAGGTATATTATTTAGGCATTTATACCCCATCATAAATTGTTGTAATAAACTAAACCTATGATATTTCATTAGGTTGACGCTGACAGGAGCTTGGGCTTAGTCAGTAAAATTTTATGGAACACGTATGTTTTTTTTTTTAAAGATTATGTTATATTTTGAGAAATGACAAAAGTTTGATTGGTCGTCATTTACTTATTTCTTCATTTGTAAATCTATCCTTAATCTTGAATGCAGCATAAAACATCTGTCAATAGGTCCCAGTCACTACTAAAAAAATATTTTTTTAATGAAGTTTTATGCAGTCATAATCTGGTCCTCTCTTGGGGAATTTTCTCAGGTACAAATGGGAAAGGTTTACTTCCCCAGTCAGTCAAAAGTCAACTTATAATGGGAAAGAAATTTGACTCTCCATGGAGCTAAATATAAACCAACCTCAAACAAAAAGAAGCCGTACAATTAAAATCAGGTTATTTTAGCATAGAATTCTAGAAAAGTATCAATGATCAATAGTAAGCAAACAGAAAACTTTGATGTTTTTGATTTTATGATTTTCTGCAACTTTAATGTTTTATTGTCTCCTGTCAAATTGTATTCGGATTTGCTTTTTAATTGTTTTCCCTATAAGGAATGATTCCACCAATGTGTCGCGGGTTCGAATCCCACTTAGTCCAAAAAAATTGGAAAATTTTCTGACTGGGTTTTCACTCTAACGACCTATGTGGGATGGTTGCCAGTTACCAACGGAAGGTTGTGGGTTTCCTCCGGGCATACAGGGCTCGAAATGTCCACCTGTCTACCTGTCGCGACAACCAGTTTTTTTAAGTGACAAGTGGGGAAAAAATGTACCTGTCGCACGCGACAAGTAGATATTTTTAAGTTTAATGACTAATTTTATCAATGAAGTCATTTAAATAATGAATCATATCGTAGTTTCAATGCATACGCAATCTACGGAGCCCGAACCAACGTGGTTTTAGCTTTGTGCAGTTTATCGATCGGTTGTTGATAGAGATATTTACGACTGCCGAAAACCTGTTATGCGCGCACACGTCATCAATGTATGCGGTTACACACAAACAACCATGCGGTAATCTATGGTCGCGTCCATAGTTACTGTTGGCAGTCTGCTTTTTTCGAACGATTTTTTTGAGAAGAAAGGCCGACGAATCGACTCCCCCCCACTCAGGAACAACACAAATCTGTGAATAAAGCCAAAAAGACACGCGTTTTAAGTTTAATCCAGCGTAGAAAGTGGACCGATCGTGGTTGGAGTTCCATGTTGACACGAACACAATGTGCTGTTCATTTTGCAAGCGTTTTCGGCCGAATGACGCAAAAAAAAAATACTTTGTATTTTCTGCTGGAAATTAAACAGTTAATCTTCACAAAGTGTTCAATTTTGCTGAATTACAAATTGACTGTTTATTCTTTTAAGTTTTCAAATTGAATATAAATATTCTGTCATTGGCAGCATATTTTAATGAACATGGTAATAATTGGTTGATTGTGACAGGTGGAAAATACAAGTGACAGGTAGAAAATATTTTTACCTGTCACCTGTGACAGGTGAAATTTTTCAAACATTTCTAGCCCTGGCATAGAGCCCGGTTTCCTCCCACAATAAAACTGGCAACGCCGCCATATAAGTGAAATAATCTTGAGCGCTGCGTTAAACTCCAAACAATCAATCAATCGAAGGTCAGGGTTTCCTTGAGCAAAGAGCCCTGTTACCTCCCCCACTAAAGGTACGTTCACACTATACAGCGAATTCGGATCGAGGTACGAACCGGATTTCGGACAGGTCAACGTATTCGGTGTGTTGTGTTCACACTGCAACGAATAATCGGCCGATTCTATCAAGTCAGTTCATGATGCAACAACAACACAACTCAACAACAGTTGAGAGCGGTTTGGAAGATGAGATTGGTTTGCTTGAAGTTTTGAGGAAAAGAGACAACTGTTGTCATAATCCTTCAGAAATCATGCGAAAATGTATTTAACTCCATCTCTACACGAAACCGCTCGATAGTTTAATCTCCAAACCACACTGTATTTTTGATTGCCATGTTTTTCACAGGTCGATTCTGATTGGCCAAAGAGGAAAATCGTGGACAATTTTGATCCCGGACCGAATAAAATGGCTTACAGAGCCATTTATATTCTTGCTTTCCGAATCCGGTGTCCGTAGCGAATTCGGATCAAGCTAGTGTGAACAAATGTACTGATAAACATTGAAGCCATTTTAGTACGGAAATCGTTTCGGACCCCGAACCGAATTCGGGGTATAGTGTGAACGTACCTTAAACCTAGTGACACGCCATAAAAATTATTCAGATAATTTTGACGGGCGTAAAACATCAACCAATGAATCAATCCAATTTTGTTTATAGGGAGCGGATTTCAACAACCCAAACCTGTTCAGATCGTCAGGCAATCCATGCCTTTCGGAACCCTGAGTAACGAATGTGGACTTTTCTTCATTGGTTATGCGGCGTCTCCGGCAAACTTTGAATTCATGTTGGATCGCATGGTTGGTGCAGGGGGCGACGGTTTATCCGATGACGTTATGCGACTCTCGAAAAACGTCAAGGGCACTTATTGGTACTTCCCTGGTTCCGCAGAGCTGAAGAAAATGGAATAAACGTCAGATTTTGTATCAAAATACGAAACCAATTTAAATTTTTTCAATCGGAATCAATACAAAGAATAGCGCATATTAATATTTTTGAAATTCACCAAATTTTCATGATACAACATAATAATAGTAATTAACATTTTGTTAAATTCATATCCATTCTACAAAGTAGAAATTGTAACTACATGTATCACAAGATAATGTTTAATCCAATTTTGTAAAAAAGAAAGTACACTTAGGCTGTCCAGCCTAATATTTGTTAAGTCTCTCTGTTTCAAAACTTCTATTTATCTATTTAGTGCACTAAAATTTTTTGATGATTTTTATCATACCATTTATAACCATTTATGAATAAATTTCTTTAATGTTTTCTAAATACTTTTTTTATCTATTTTATTTAATTTTTATTTGCGTTGTGCCTCAAGGGAAAAGTGTTTCGTCAAGTCATCACTAAAGTAAAGGATGGGAAATCTCTAGAAATACATAGGGATTATCGTCGATAACAACCTTCAAAGTACTTAAAACATTTCACGTCAATTACCGCCAGTGACCCTCAAGCTAATAAAAACAGACAGAAGTATGTCCTTTCAGTGGCTTATCTGTGTAGCCATTTTTCCGTTTTAGGATGACGTGATGTTGCAGTAGCTATTTTTAGATCAATAATGACATATTTTTTACCGCTCTCTAGTGTATGATGGTAGATTTAGGTCCAAAAAAACATGGCGACAAACTTGAAGTGGGAAGATTGTTTCGGAATATATAGGTCAGTATGCAACCGCACGTCATTTCTTAGCCAAACCAGTGGCTAAATTGCATCACAAGACTACTCTATAACGCACTTAAATTTTTATTCAACAATAATTGGATAAAACTAATGAAAAAATGGTGGCGGCCTTGTAAATGGCCTATGGAGCTTATTCTCTATTGTAACGCCACCTTCAAATTTCAATTATTCGCTTACGTGGGGATAAAACATACATTGGACAGTTGTTTTGGACTAAATGAACTCTACTCTTTCCTAAACTAGTCTAAAGCTTAGATTTTCTTTCCTTTTAAACACAATTCAGTAACTCCTTCCTTGGGTGATAGACGGTACATGCTGAACATGGGGCGTTTGCTCGCCGACCTCTGGTAGCGTGACAAAAAAATGGTTTTAAATTTATGTTCAGGACTGAGGGAGATTCGGGCCCACGTCTCTTGGATGTCAAGTCGGACCGAGAGACAGCAGACTGAGCCAATGGCACGACCTCCTCTCTATAAATAGTGAAATAATCTTGAGCGCGACGTAACATGTCTGTCTCACCTAATCGGCTGGTCACCAAATACCAGCACAATCTGTCAGTTTGATACCAGCAGTACCTCAGTTTGATGCCAGCAGTAACGCAGCTTGATACCAGCAGTACCTCAGTTTGATACCAGCAGTACCTCAGTTTGATACCAGCAGTACCTCAGTTTGATACCAGCAGTACCTCAGCTTGATACCAGCAGTACCTCAGCTTGATACCAGCAGTAACTCAGCTTGATACCAGCAGTATCTCAGTCTTATGCCAGCAGTACCTCAGCTTGATACCAGCAGTACCTCAGTCTGATACCAGCAGTACCTCAGCTTGATACCAGCAGTACCTCAGTCTGATACCAGCAGTACCTCAGCTTGATACCAGCAGTACCTCAGCTTGATACCAGCAGTAACGCAGCTTGATACCAGCAGTACCTCAGCTTGATACCAGCAGTAACGCAGCTTGATACCAGCAGTACCTCAGTTTGATACCAGCAGTACCTCAGTTTGATACCAGCAGTACCTCAGTTTGATACCAGCAGTACCGTTTCTCTGTCTGGCCACGTCATCGTATGAGTAATAACATCCCAATCGCCGCCAATTTGAACTGGTTTACCTGCTACTCGTCCCTGTGCGAATACTTTGTGTCAGTATCTGAACACTCCTGGTTTTTAACACTGGGAGCATGTTGTAATATTGGAGTCAAGTAAACATGTGATAAAAACAACCGGACCATGTCCAAGGCATATAAATGTCAGGTTTAGTCTACATCTTCGTGTCCTACTGCTCCATATGTTCAAGTGTTTTGATCCAATTTTTAAATTTTTTTTCACAGCATACACCTTTTGTGTTGATGGTGTGTTGTCAGCCATTTATGACTTGTCTTGTTGGATAATACGGCATTTGTATTCGATTGTGAAATGTTCTCTTTTAGTCCATATTTTTTAAAAATTTTTACCGGATCTTTTTTCCAGTGTATATATATATATTAGCTAAGTACGGAAGCGTATTAGGGCCAGTGGGAAAAATAAAAATGAGTTTTCTCCTAATTAGGAGATAGCCGTATCGCTTTATCGAGATGCCGACTAAGTTTATTTAGACGAAAACAGTTTAGTAGGACCTACGGCGGCTTAAATGTGACATTTCAAAATCTCCTTGGTATTCACATGTGTAAAACATTATCACCTAGGTGAGAAGTATTATCACCTGGGTGAAACATCACCTTGGTGAAAACATTATCACCTTGGTGAAAACATTATCACCTTGGTGAAAACATTATCAACTGAGTGAAACATGCTCAGATGGGTGAAACCCTTCCAGCTAGGTGAAAAGTATTATCACTTCAGTGAAAACGTTTCCACTTTTCAGGCAGGTGGAAAGTCGCTTGGCATTTCAAGCTTCGGGTTAAAACGTACAGCCGCATGTATCCTACTTTTAACGTTATAGTATGGAAGCATACCGAGGCCATCTCACGATCTCACAGCGAGACCGCGAAGCAAGATCATGCGACCTGACTGCGAGATCGCCAGGTCGCGAGGCGAGACCACGAGGTGACATATCTTGAGGTCTCACAGTCTCTCGAGTTCTCTCTGGGTTTTAAAAGGTGAAATCTCAAGATGCATGGCCTCTATCGGTTTTCCCCTGGATGAAAACTTTTTCGGCCAGCAGATAATAGTTTTCACTTAGGTGAAAATGTTTTTACCAAGGTGATAATACATTTCACTCAGGTGGAAACGTTTTCACCCAGGTGATAATGCATTTCACCCATGTGGAAACGTTTTCAACCAGGTGATAAACTCACTCATCGCAACATTCGCTTGAGCGTTAGCAAGCTTATCCATGGTCATGATATTGGTCTAAACAATTTCATTATAACTGTTACCAAGATTGAAATAAATGCGGATGATGTCGTCATCTCAACTCGGATATATTTCCTTGTAAGGAGGTAAATAGCCATATGGCTTTATCGAGACCTATCTCTTGGAGATTGTTTTCTCCTAATTAGGACTTATTATCTCCTAATTGGGAGATATCATTATATTTTAATTAGGAGATAATTTTCCACCTAAATAGGAGTTAATATTATCTCCTAATAAGAAGAAAACTCATTTTTATTTTTCCCAGTGGCCCTAATACGCTTCCGTAGCTAAGGGTAAATAGTCTAGAATGATTTGTGACGTCCCTGGTTTCATAATCGTAAATAAAACAGTATAAAACAGAACTTTTTTTGACCGTGTTACTCCGCCTCTGTCCATTCACATTCCATCGGGGATCCTCGGGGAAAACTTTCCGGGGTAGTTTTAAAGTAAGAATACATCACAGTTCGTTCCCATCGACCACTGTTTACATGAATTAAATTCCTTGCGAATCGATAATATCTATTGATCTATTGTTTGGTTTCCAAGTAATCGATCAGAGACATGCGAAAGAATTTGAGGCACGTCATCCATAAGAAATATTAACATTGAATCGATTGTGGAAAGAGTTCACACATTGGCTGGTCTGATTTAAGGGCCTATAAAATTGCTTTAAACTTTTCTTGAGGTGTTTATGGGTGTGGTATGTGTGAAAAAGTTCGAACTTAATATTTTGGTGTACAGCTGATGACGGCATTGGTTCACATATATAAGACAACTGCAAGAAAAGATTTCACAGTACAGCTCACAGTTCGTGCTTGACTTTCTGATATACGGAACGCAAAGCTCATATCAAAATATAGGTAAGGAATTTACTATTACCTATATTTTTTGCAACCTCTTTTGTTAATAATATCTTCTTGATTTTCTTGGGGGGGGGGGGGGGGGGGTACGTGTCAAAAACAGCCCCCACCCTCCCCCCACCAAAAAAAAAAACGAATTTAGATTGTCTATTAGAATATATTTATGAAGATTAAAACACACACGGGTACGAGGAAAATCTTCTTGGCTAAAATAACCATGGGGACAAGTTTCTAATTGTGTTAAAAAGACGGTATGTGATTTGGAACTTTATACCGACTCATAAGATATAGGCCCTATTTATGAACACTAAAACACATGTCCTGGCACAGGGAACAAGTTTTCCTATTAACGGTAACTAGTAAACTGTCGCTTAGCGGCCATTTTAATAGACCGTAATGGTGACCTGTCTGTGGAATTTAATGAAGGTCCGACCAGAAGTTCTCTTGAAATCCCGATCACAAGAGAGAAAAGTGCCGTGGCCTGGACAGAACTGTGGTACCGAATGAGTTAAAATAGTCGCCCAGCGACCATTTTGTTTTTCTTCTTTTTATCACTTTTCTCTCTTTTGATCGCGATTCCAAGAGAACTTCTGGTCGGCCTTCATTAAATTCCACAGACAGGTTACCATTTTGGTCTATTAAAATGGCCGCTAAGCGACAGTTTACTAGTTGCCGGTAATAGGATAAATTGCAGCTGAGAAAGAAGTTCTCAGTAAATTCATTTCATTTTTATGTAGGCCTAGGGGCCTATATGATATGTTTAATGCAATGGCCATACAATCGCGGTTAGATGATCTTATAGAACCTGTCGAGTGTTAGCCGACAATGCTTCTTGTAATTGTGTAAAAATTATACATGTACTTCAATTTGACGTATGATATTACACAATTGTTCATTGCTTTATGAAAGAGGCTACATGTACGTAGATGCGGTCAAGGTTGTATCGATTTTAATGTTGGACAAATGTATTTCGAAGGAAGATGTACACTATCAGGAGTTAAATCGAAGCATCCTTCATTTCAATCTTAGTAAATTGAAATCTAACATCCTCTTCAGTTATATTATTTGTCGTTATAGGATCTTACTTTCTCAAATCCATTTTGGCATCACTGATATCGTCATTTAGAAAAGTTGGTTTGGAGTTTTCAGATTACAGCCACTTTCTACCAAAGAAACTTTGTTCTTGTCCAGCCAGCCACCAACTGAACAAATCAATTTCACATATCAAGTTTGCGACCCGTTAACAAGCAGCCTCACTTTCTGATAGTGTTCTATGGTGGTCGCCAAGATCAGTTTAATGGTCTCTCGTTTTCTACCGCTCTCTTGTGTATGATGGTAGATTTAGGTCCAAAAAACATGGCGACCTAATTGAAGTCGGAAAATTGGTTCGAAATATCTATGTCATTCCTCCAACCGCACGTCATTTGGATAAGTTGCATCATATGACTACTCTATAACGCACCTAAATTTTATTTACCAATGATTAGATAAAACTAGTGAAAAATGGTGAATGACCTATGAAGCCTATTCTCTATTGTTACGACACATTAAAATGTCAATTATTCGCTTACGAGAGTATAAAAATACATTGGGCAGTTGTTTTAGACTAAAAGTTCACCATTTTGTTTATTGGTTCTTAGCAAGATGTCACTTGTTTGGAAAACATTGATGACATAACCCGTTTTTATCCGCACGTTTTTGTTTATTGGTTCTTAGCAAGGTGTCACTTGTTTGGAAAACATTGATGACATAACCCGTTTTTATCCGCACGTTTTTCTGGTAACATTACGCCTTTTACGTCTTCTTCTCGATACAGTATTATTTCTTACGCCATATTTTAAAATTATGATCCCTCAATCCCCCGCAATGCTTTGCGCGTAAATTCCAAGTGACGTCATCAAGCAATCGGTCAATTCGCCGTCGTTTGTATACAGTCAATGACCTTTATTAGGTATTAGCATTAGAATAGCGTTAAATAACGGAGTATACCTTTTGTTCGACACGGCTTTCGATTTGCCATTGGACGAAAATCTACAAAGTAAATCAACCGAGCGCTATTTGCCGTGAGTTATGCAGATGCAAGCCTATGTTTGCCGGGATCAGGCCGATACCTTCTACCAGCCCCAGAACAACTCGGCAAATTGATTGATTTTTTACCTGTATGCACTTGTCGTTTGTTGTAGGCCTACATTTTACGTTATTTGGGAAGCGTATTTGACTTGTCTTATATATACACGTGTGCGTCGCGAGTTGGTAACACACAGCAGATATTTACGGTAAGTGTTTTGGTTGGTCTATTTCCTTAGTGCCGTATTTCATAATCAGAAGCCTGTTTCACAAAACGGCGTGGATGTATTTTTTGCGTAACTTTCTTACTAGCGTATCTCTACAGTATGGGTTGCTATGGCAGTTACGTGAAAACTTACGCTACACCGCTTTGTGAAACAGGGTCCTGGTACATAATGTTGTTGATTCCTGTGATTCCTGTTCTTGTATTCTAAAATAGCTGTTCGTCATGCTATTTTCTTATCTGCCAGGTTAATTAAAAATATCTAATTATTTTTTAATTTCATCTCCAATCCCAACGAGCGTCATTTCATTCTATAAAATATATCTTGGAATCCCGAAATGGATCTCGCGAGACTCTCGTTCTCGTTTCGGACAATCCGGGTGAATTCTGGCGATGAACATTCGGACGCACACTGGTGAATTTGTAAGGTGCGCGAAAAAAGCATGCTTAAAGATCAACTATTTTAATTTAGAATTTTTTCTTAAAGTGGTATAAGCTGCCAAAATTCACACTTTTTTCATAATTTCGGATCGTCATGATAGTAAGAGGCTTTGAAGGGCATCGAAAAACTAAATGATTGGCGTTGGAATAGGGAAAATCCATACAGTATGTGGCCCGTACGAACCGAAAACGTGTTCGAAAAGAAAAGAAAATTTAAATAACCGGGACGACCATTCATTCAAAGCCAAAGTTAGCCGATAATTTCAACATTCTGTTTTAACGTCAAAATATCAACATTTTGGCAGCTCATGCCACTTTAATGAATTTGACAAATTCATACTCGTAAACAGATAACACGTCAGTGAATTCCTAGATGTTTACTTGAGTGACATATCGAACAGATTAGAAGCATATGTTTCAAAAACATTACGTCACATCATTCTATACCTGGTCGGGTGAATTGACAGGTCAAAATAGATTTATTTGAACATCTGGATTTGAAATCAGCATAGTCCAGTATAATATACAGAGCAGTAACGAATATCGATACTCAATCTGAAAGTTTAACATTCGTGCATGGGAATCCACAAGCAAGATTTTTTTATAAGCGAATTAAAATCACAACATTTGACATCACAGGGGCCTACTGAAATCAACCTTGGTTTAACGGAAAAATATCAGCATTTTCGGAGACTCGTTCCACTTGGTATTTTCTATTCAAGTCAATTTTAAACTGACATGAGCTGCAAAAAATGGGGATATCACACCTTTTTCAAATTATTATCTATTTTTCTTTAGAAGTACAATTCAGAAGCTATTTTTGGTGCTACCAGTCGTAAGAATGTACGTTAAAGTCGAGTTTCTTTTACTAACTTAAAGTGAATGAACGTTCGGGCCGGTTATTTAAATTTTGTTAACCAGTCGAGCACTATTTTGGTTCGAACAGGCCACAGGCTGTGTGGATTTTCATCATCACATTTTCAATCTTTTGTTTTTTTTTTGGTGTACTTATTGACTTAACAATCAGTTCAAGAAAGGCATTATTGCATAGTGGGCTTTAATTGTAGAAAACAATGGTCTAACCAGCTGGGAGTGGCATGGGCATATGGCCTTCGGGCTTCACAATAACGCTACATACCGGAGCTAAGTGGGCTTACGACTTTTCTCGCCGCCTTAATAAGAAATCAATATCTCCCTTGATCACCAGGCGCTGCCTATTTTCTATCAATTGTGGCGGCTTTTCTCTAAGGATATTACATTGTAGTTTTATTGCTCAATGGCTAGATTTGCTCGATCGCGTTGAGTAAACAAAATACGGTCGTCATGTCATTATTTCCTTTCTAGGTGTTCGAAACATAACATCAGCCAAGCGTTGAGGAAGAAAACCCGAGTTTACCTATAGTTGTTGTAATAAACATTAGCCCCCCTGGAGACTTCTGTTTAGTCTGTTTAGCGAGAGTCTTTAAATGTATCGGTCGGTTGACCACCGAATAACTCAAATGGGCGTTTGTTTTCTATGAAGAAAGCACTGGGTACATTATGTTTCTCCAGCTATGTTTAAAATGTATAGGCGGGGGTGTAAAAGGAATAGAAGCCTGAATACAACAACAACTACCGGTTAACTCTAATGTGTGATTAATCTCATTGCATGTCCTATTGTCTGTAGTTTACACTCTCTATTTAATCTGGTTGCCAGTTACCAACGGAAGGCCGTGGGTTTCCTCCGGGCATAGAGCCCGGTTTCCTCCCACAATAAAACTGGCAACGCCGCCAAATAAGTGAAATAGTCTTGAGCGTGGCGCGGCGTAAAACACCAAACAATCAATCAATCAATCTATTTAATCTGCAGGCTTTCTGTTTCTCTCAAACCAGATTATTCGTCTGTATTTCTCAGAAAAAAATCAGTAAAATGACAATTGTGCGCTTTTGTTAACATTGTGAGGGGAAAACAGAAGCAGAAGACGAGGGGAAAAACAGAAACAGAAGATACATTTACGCCCATCTCGAAATTACTATTTAGATACATTTACTAAAATCTCAAAATTACGATTAAGATACAAATACTAAAATCCCGAAACTAAGATTTAGATACAATTACTAAAATCTCGAAATTATGATTTAGATACATTTACTAAAATCCCGAAATTATGATTTAGATACATTTACTAAAATCTCGAAATTATGATTTAGATACATTTACTAAAATCCCGAAATTACGATTTAGATACATTTACTAAAATCTCGAAATTATGATTTAGATACATTTACTAAAATCTCGAAATTATGATTTAAATACATTTACTAAAATCTCGAAATTATGATTTAGATACATTTACTAAAATCCCGAAATTACGATTTAGATACATTTACTAAAATCTCGAAATTATGATTTAGATACAATTACTAAAATCTCGAAATTATGATTTAGATACAATTACTAAAATCTCGAAATTATGATTGAGATACTTTTACTAAAATCCCGAAGTTACGATTTAGATAAAATTACATCTCGAAATTATGATTTAAAAATACTAACTATAGGGGATGTATGGTCTACCTCACTTGTCACTTTATTGTGTAAGCCCTTTGAACATGCCTTTGTCTAGTCTTTATCTGATTGGCTGAGAGGTTACCATTACTGGCTTAGCATTGTTTGATTGGTCCTAACAGCTCTCAGAAGTAAACAATGAAGGCAGGTTTTCATATGACATACATCTACTGAAATGGCAACATTTGAAGGCTGATTGTTTTAGAATCTCGATGTCCTGATGCAGGTTTGAAAGTTTTATGCGAACAACTGAGGTTATATCTATTGCCTAAACTTCAAAGAGCCTTCAATTTGAAAATTTAAAATTGGACACTACATCCCTACTACATGTATAGTATTGTTAAGATAACCGGACGGAGCAGGCAAATAGAAGCCTAAAACGCACACTCATGTTCAGTTTCTAATAGTCACAAACCAAATCAACTCCATTCGCCTGACTTTCTGACCTGTTTTCTTCATTGCAGACAAAATGGACTCACGGAATTTTATTTTGACAGTTCTATCCTTGTAAGTATATTTCAAGTATTTTAGTATATTTGCAATTGCTATCATCGCGATCAGTCACTCTGTATCACATTTCTAACAAGCTAGCAATAACTAACCGGACCTGGGCTTCGATGGTTTTGTTGGCAGAGACAAAGTCTTTCAGTCCGACACAATTCATATGTAAAAAAGATAAAATAAGAATTGATAAGTAAAATGATTACACAAGTAAGTAAATAAATAAATAAATAAATAAATAAATAAAAAAGAGGATAAATTAAAAAAAAGTATTGAAAAAACAAATAATTGAAATAAAGAAAAAAAAAAAAGTACATAAATAAGAAAAGGATATTAAAAAAAGAAAAGCAAACAGCAATGCATGTTTTGAATAATATTTGATTATGTGAGCTACAATTTCCCTCTTTTTCTGCACAATCTAAATTCGTGAAAATATCTTAATTTTGGCAGCTCATGCCACTTTAAAAATATTCTTGAGCCTGTCAGAAATAAACTACCGAGAATGTCTGGTGGCAATCATATCCAAAAAGAGAGTGACAGATTTTAATTATTTTTTATTAGTCTAACCTTGGCAGAGGCATTAACACGTGTCTAATGTACAGCCATTTTCAGTCCTACATTTCCATGAGAAATGGGGAAATTGATTTTCACACATTTCTATTCTGACAAATTGAAACAATTACGAAAGGGAATATTAAGGATTCCAATTGGTAAAATGGCGTGACAATAGGTACGAGGTTAGATATTAGATCAACGCCATTTATATTGTTGTACCTGTTATCAAGGAGGCCATATTAAATGTCATTTCGAAGACTATATGCACAGACGCAATTCATTTCAACAAAGAGTTGTGAGACATCACAATATGTTTAATGAAATGTCATCGAATGTCAACACCTTTAAACCAATTTAATAATAATGCAACTTTTTTATACTACTGCTCTAAGTGCCAAATATAATGAACATTTCGTTCAAATATAATTAGCTAGTTGTTCGTCATATCGTTCAAATATAATTAGCTAGTTGTTCGTCATTTCCTTCAAATAGAATTAGCTAGCTGTCGTCATTTCCTTCAAATAGATTTAGCTAGTTGTTCGTCATTTCCTTCAAATAGAATACGCTAGTTGTTCGTCATTTTCTTCAAATAGAATTAGCTAGCTGTTCGTCATTTCCATCAAATAGAATTAGCTAGTTGTTCGTCATTTCCTTCAAATATAATTAGCTAGTTGTTCGTCGTTTCCTTCAAATAGAATTAGCTAGTTGTTCGTCATTTCCTTCAAATAGAATTAGCTAGTTGTTCGTCGTTTCCTTCAAATAGAATTAGCTAGTTGTTCGTCATTTCCTTCAAATAGAATTAGCTAGTTGTTCGTCGTTTCCTTCAAATAGAATTAGCTAGTTGTTCGTCATTTTCTTCAAATAGAATTTGCTAGTTGTTCGTCGTTTCCTTCAAATAGAATTAGCTAGTTGTTCGTCGTTTCCTTCAAATAGAATTAGCTAGTTGTTCGTCATTTCCTTCAAATAGAATTAGCAAGCTGTTCGTCATTTCCTTCAAATAGAATTAGCTAGCTGTTCGTCATTTCCTTCAAATAGAATTAGCTAGTTGTTCGTCGTTTCCTTCAAATAGAATAAGCTAGTTGTTCGTCATTTCCTTCAAATAGAATTAGCTAGCTGTTCGTCATTTCCTTCAAATAGAATTAGCTAGTTGTTCGTCATTTTTATTAAAAAGTACAAGGTGAGAGCTTTATGTTGATAAATATATGTGGTGAAAATACTGCACGAGTAAGATCGCGTGCGTGTGTGTGTGTGTTTTGTCACCTTATTTGGTAGATAAAATGATGCTAAAATAAATGATTAGTTTTTTTATATTGCAGGCTATCTTTTGGATCCGTACAGAGCGAGAACGAGACTATAGCCTTGGAGTCGATTCTTGAAAAGTTGTTTAATAAAGATGGCTACAACCGCAACATAAGGCCTCGTGCCAATATGGGTGAGTCGAGTTTATTTATTATTCACATGCAGGAGTTTTTTTAGACCTTTTATTTCAATAAAATTGACATGATCCTCGTTGGACAAATGGCCATTAAGTCTTTCCTTAGATCGACCTGTACTTGCTTAATCCGTTCCTAACGATTTTCTGTCCGAACAAAACCGATGTTATTTTAGCATCCAGTGTTGTCGTGGCACAATGGGGGCCATTAAACCATAGCACACAGACCGGAGGAATATTGTAAAACCAGCGTATGTCGAAACAATGACCCTTACATCTTTTTAATGAGCTTAATGACGATGGATTGCTTTAATAAGGGATCAGAATATAGCCTTTCTGTTCCTTTTCCACTCGTAATGATCTTAAAAGCTAATCTTTTCCCACACGGTGTTTACAACAATGGAACTACGAGCTACAGAATCACGAAAGAAAGAAAACATCGTAATGGCATCATCTCCATAATCGTTCGTACATGGCTACCGAGCCCAATGCTGTTAAAACGTGCACATATCGTTCGTACATGGCTACCGAGCCCAATGCTGTTAAAACGTGCACATAACCACCAAAGGCAGCTATTCAGGGCCCTGTTTTACAAAGCTGGCGTAAGTTACGTCGGACGTAAATCAGTGTTAAAGCTATAGGAACTTACGCCCTAGTCGCAACTGGTCCATGTTGTAGGTCTATGCGCAACTTTACGCCAGCTTTGTAAGACAGGGCCCTGCAGAACGCTTCTGAAGTCGAATGCGGCACGGGTTCAAATCACACTCAGACCAAATAGAAATTTGAAAAATTCGGAGTGGCTTTTTCACTCGGTCGCCCTATGTGAAAGAGTTGCCAGGTACTTGCCGAAGGTCGGGGTTTCCTCCGGGCAATGAGCCCGGTTTCTCCCCCCCCCCCACTAAACCTGGCAGCGCCGCCATATACGTGAAATAATCTTGAGTGCCGTGTAAAAACATCAATCAATCAATCAATGAAAAGTCCAGCTGAAAATGCAATTGTTGACGTTCTAATGTTCCGATTTCAAATCCAGTTTGACATTACTGCTTCGTATGCCATGGATTGTATCCTCAAGGCCTGTTACAATCTGTTTTACAAAAAAACATAGTTTCCCGCTACTCCATGCGATCGAATAAAACAAATTTCAATTTGATATTCAAAATAGAGGGCAAAATGGGTGTTCGAGCGCACTTCAGGTGAGCCAAGTGACGTCACAATGCCTTTATATTGATTGTTTGGTGTTTTACGCCCCGCTCAAGATTATTTCGCTTATATGGCGGCGTTGCCAGTTTTATTGTGGGAAGAAACCGGGTTCTGTGTCCGGAGGAAACCCACGACCTTCCGCTGGTAACTGGCAACCATCCCACATAGGTCGTTCGAGTGAAAACCCAGTCAGAAAATTTTCCAATTTTTGGACTGAGTGGGATTCGAACCCGCGACCCATTGGTGGAAGGCTGTTTGGATTGAGCGTCCAACGCTCTACCTACTGAGCCACGGAGGCCCCACAATGCCTTTATAAAAAATTTGCCGCGAGGCATTGACCTAATTACATATGCACCCAGTCCCCCCATGCCTACTTAATGTAGTACAGGTCTATAAAGGGACGTGCGCATCAGTCCGTAACCAATATTAATTTTACATGTGCGTCCAATTAAACCGACTGGCACTGGTGATAGACAATAGATAATAAACGAATGTATAAACAACCTTGGACTGTATTACCTCAACGTATAGATCATAGGGCCGGTTGTTCAAAAGAAAATTAGCTTAACGGCAGGTTAGATGACGTCGCGGCATAAAGGAATTTCTTTGTTACGCCACGTCATTTAACCTGCCGTTAAGCTAATTTTCTTTTGAACAACCGGCCCCATATCGGTAAGTATGTGTACATCAGAGCCGACCGGCCTCGGGGGGGGGGGGGGGGGGACAGATGCATCAGACCGTATCCAATTAAGTCGACTGCCAAAGAGAGTGCGTCCAACCGTAACAAATTAACGGAATAGAATATGTCGAGTCATCTTTGTAACCTGAAGGAAATAGCAGATGAATATCATTATTTATTGCGGTGTCCTTTCTTTGCAAAATTAAGAAAAGAAACTTTGCCAGAATATTATTTAAGATATCCATCTCTTCAAAAATTTTCCGCCTTAATGAATATAAATTATAGGCCTCATCTTGTGAAATTATGTAAATTTGTTAAGTTCCTTATACACTTCTTCAAAAACCCTATGTAAAAAAACCTACGCCATGTTCAATGCATTGTATAATTTAAATGTCCTCTTATGTCACTGTTAGTGATCTGAGTGAAATAAAGTTGAACTTGAACTTTGCGTAATGCAGTCCTGCCTAAGGGCACCAGGCCACGTACAAATACTAATAGACTGCGGCTTTAGGTCAAATCCAAGCTCGCGAATATCGGTCGCGCTTCGCTACACATTTGATTAAGATTCGATTCGTACCTATATATCGCTATAACACCGCATTCATCATTCGCAATGGCACCTTTCATGGACCAACATCTCGCTCGTGATTTCAAAAATACCGTAATGAATAGAACTGAGTTGGATAAGATGCTCAACAGCATACGCACTTTAGAAAGTTATAAAGCTGTTGTGAATGAAATGTTCGATGACGGGGTCGTGAACGAAGGTCGCCTGTTTGTTCTACATTTTTTCAGGGATGAAGTGTGTCTTCTTTTACCCTAGGATATTGCCCGTGAGATTATAGAATATCACGCTTGGATAAATCAGGAAAAGAGACGAAAACTTTCCTTCTGGAAATACGTTCCACTAATACTCGGACTGTGTTGTATAACTTTATGTATAATTCTATAGAGCGATGGCCACGTTTGTAACAAGACTTGTAGTCATCGACATGAAGCGACACGTAATCAATAAACACAAAAACGACTCGCAGAATACGGAGAAGACCGTTTGTGGAGGACATTTCTCGGATAAAAATACTCGAACATTACGCCCGCTAGCGGTATGACTGATACAGTTCCCAGCGTATGAGACAACATCGCGAAGGAAGCTGATCAAACCTAATCCCAGCCAATCGTAGCGTAAGTTTTTACGTAACTGCCATAGCAACCCATACTGTAGAGATACGTTAGTAATAAAGTTACGCAAAAATACATCTACGCCGCTTTGTGAAACAGAGCTCTGATGTCAACTATGACGTCACAACGTAAAGGTAATTCATTTCCGTACGGAAGTCTTAGATAGAGAAGGAATGCCTAGAAATTTGTAAGTTTTGTGCCAGAAATCTCATTTTCTTTTTGACCGATTTCGTAAACAAACTGATCACAAAATAGGAGTTATTGTCTTAAACTTGTCAGTATACCTATTTCTAGTATTTTAATAAGCGGAACACGTACATGCATATACATGTATGTTTTTAGGAAGTTATGCCCTCCAGTCAAAGATGTTTCCTCGGTAGCCTCACCGACTAAACCTAGCAACGACGCCATATAAGTGAAATAATCATCCGTGCGGCGTTAAACATCAATCAATCCATCTAACATGGGTCGTATATGTCGGTGCTGCTTGAATGTGCTTGTTTTTGTTCTCAGTAATTGGTTAAGGCTACTAGAATAGAAGCCAAACTGAATGCGATAATCAGTTTAGTTCTGATTTTTGCATCTATTGATTTAAGGTGGGCTGTTTTGCGCTGTTACGTCTGATGTTTTGCGCTGTTACGTCTAATGTTTTGCGCTGTTACGTCTAATGTTTTGCGCTGTTACGTCTGATGTTTTTCGCTGTTACGTCTAATGTTTTGCGCTGTTACGTCTAATGTTTTGCGCTGTTACGTCAGATGTTTTGCGCTGTTACGTCTGATGTTTTGCGCTGTTACGTCTGATGTTTTGCGCTGTTACGTCAGATGTTTTGCGCTGTTACGTCTGATGTTTTGCGCTGTTACGTCTGACGTTTTGCGCTGTTACGTCTGATGTTTTGCGCTGTTACGTCTGATGTTTTGCGCTGTTACGTCAGATGTTTTGCGCTGTTACGTCTGATGTTTTGCGCTGTTACGTCTGATGTTTTGCGCTGTTACGTCTGATTTTTACCCCCGCAAATCTTGAGATTATTTGTTTCCACCATTTTATTTTTTCTTTGTAAATATCCAGCGTTTATATATTTTGTTTAGTGTGGCTTGTTTTCAATATTCTGTGAAGTCTTATTGAGCTGCATTAAATTATGATTTCAGATAAAGGCATTATGGGTATGTTAATTGTATATACTAAATACTAATAATAGTAACTGTTGAGCCTCGCCCCATCCCACTTACCGCCCAGTAAACCCTTTCCCATCCGCAACCGCCCAATTTTGTTTGCTTTTTATAGTTATGTATTCATTTAAAACGCCTTTTAAATTTTACGCATTTAAAAATTATTTCGCTTTCATTTGTCCTATTTAAGGGCTGATTTAGCTTTTGCTAGAAAGCCTTTGTAACAGATTTGGTTCAATTTTATTCTAAATAAATGGAATAAATTCTTTTATTATTAAAACATTGGTGTCAATTTATACTAACTCTATGTTATGGTAGTGGGCATTTTCTGTGATTAATTATTGCTTTGTTTTTTTATGTCATTGTGGGTCACTTGGTTCAAATTTCAATTCATAGGTTTCAAAATTAAACGTTTAAACAAACGCTTGCGCAACATTGAATCACTAAACTTCGCTAAACTTCGGTAAGCTTCGCATAGCTCTATATTTTTGATCGAATGAGTCGAAGATACGGTCATATTTCCAGACATTTCCCATTCTACTCATTTTATATAACTCAGACAGACTTTAAAGCCCTTAGAGTGATCGTCCCACACAGGCCATCGATGCTGCGCGAGTTCGAATCACACTCAGACCGAATAAAAATTGTAAACAATTTCTGAGTGAATTTTTCAGTCGGTCACATGTGGAAGAGGGTCGCCGAAGGTCAGGGGTTTCCTCCTGGCAATGAGCCCGGTTTCTTCCCCACTAAACCTAGCAACACCGCCATATAAGTGAAATAATCTTGAGTGCGGCGTAAAACATCAATCAATCGATCCATTCAAAGGGACTCTTATCCTACCTGTTCATAAGCATACAAATGAAATTATCTTAAGTGGTGTACAAAACAAGCTTTAAATAACTCATTTGGTGAATGTCGGATGTTATCATAATCTGAATAGCATTTCAAAGGTCCTACTCAGATGGCCCAAGATTTCAAAGGTCCTACTCAGATCGCCCAACATTTCAACGATCCTACTCAGAAGGTCTAGCATTTCAAAGGTTCTACTCAGATGGTCTAACATGTTAAAGGTCCTACTCAGATTGCCCGATATTTCAAAGGCTCTGTTAAGAAGTGCCGATATTCTAGACATCCAATACTCTAAAAAATCCGGAACATTCATTTTTCGGCGACGTCCGTTTTAAACCCGTTACCTAAGCCTACAATCTCATAAACAAACAAAACATCTTCTTAATACTTGCTTTTTTCGGAAAAATATCCAATACTCACATTTCAAAGGAAGAATGGCGTAAGTTTGACCACTTGTGTACATGTAACTTGTACAATTTTGGTAGTTGCATAACCTGTATAGAAAGGTAGTTATCTTGATTTAGGCATTATCAATTGATTGTATCCGATGTTTTCAAGTTAGTTATGCTTATTTTCTGTGGTATTGATTGCAAAATTCTTTATTTATTTCTGCAAGCCCTTTGAAAGGCGGGACAACAAACTTAAATTTCTGATTTTCAATCTTTAAGAAATGAACTTTTGAATCATGTATAACGATAACCAGTTCGTATGCCTAACGAACAAATTCTCTCAGAGCCATTGTCTTTTCCAATGTGGAACAGTTATCAAGTAGTTGCCGAAGGTCAGGTGTTTCCTCCGGGCAATGAGCCCGGTTTCCTCCCCCACTAAACCTGGCAACGCCGCCATATAAGTGAAATAATCTTGAGTGCGGCGAAAAACATCAATCAATCAACCAATCTTTCCAAATGGCATCGAGTACGATCAAACGCTAAATAACGTTTCGTACATGTATGTGCGTAGTTTTCAAATATATTTTGTTTATCAAGTTCTTGCCAATCATTATTTATTCTCAGGTGTACAACAACTGGTACAAATATCTTTTAAGGGATCATAAAATCTTGGGTTTTCTCCCAATACATGCTTTCCCTGACATTTGCATGATTGTTCGCAATAATGGTCAAAAAATGTTCGCCTGAGGTGATTTATATTGATTATTGATACGCTCTATTTGGCACGGTGTTAATAACCATGCCCATGCCATGTACCTTTTCCGGTCATCCGTAATCAACGAAGCGTGGCTTCGACTCACCCCAAGTGCAAACATACGTCATTATACGGAAGAACACACCCTTGACCCGGTTTGATTATAGCTCTTCCGGTAATTAATACGGTCATTGAGAGATATAGCAGCTGAAATGGACAATTATCTCAATATTTTGACATGCCTGATCTATGTTACGGTGTATCAACCTCCAGACCAATTAATTAATTACTGCTGTACTGGTGATATTGGATAATAAGCGGCTGTGAAAGTGCTTACACTTATCTTTAAATTAACTAACAAACTTTATTATCTAAATGGTCAATTTTAACAATTTTGCCATAAATATATCCTCTACGAATATCAAAGCGTATGCACAAAGGCTTGGTTTAAGCTCTGTGTGTATAAGAGAATCTAACAAGCGAGCCGTTTCCAGCAGGGCCAGGTAGCTCAGCTGGCAGTCCAGGTTTCCGACTCTAAAATGACTATTTTTTTTATACTGACGGTTGTATTTTGGAATACGGCCGTCAGTATAAAAAAAATAGTAATTTTGGAGTCAGAAACCCGGACTACTCAGTTGGTAGACCGGTGGGACGGTTACCCTAAGTCGTGAGTTCGATTCTCACCCTGGCCCAGAGTTTTCCCGGGTCAATCAGTATCGGCCCATGATGACGATTGCAGCTTGTATGCATATTAAATAATATAAACTGAAGCTTTAGAAAGAGGCGTCATAAATTCGACGATGACATATTGGCGTACTTGTTATTATGCCTTAATCTTCACTAAGCGGTGTTGTTTTTATTTTCTTTTACTAACATTACTTTTGGTGACAAGTATACTTAAACAAATAGTTTAATTCTAATTAAATTGGGATATTAACTATAATTTTGTTGTAAGAAATGTTTTAAACTCTCTTTAAACGTGGGTTCCATACTAATGATAAAAAATTAAGACATCGCCACGTCGTTGTTCAAAAACAACTGACGACGTGGTGATGTCTTAATTTTTTAGCATTAGAATAATTTTGTTAACAACGGTTTTTAGTTTAATCTAAAATCTTAGTTTGTGTTTGAAATCAATACAATGGCTTTTTTTAGTTTTTCGGACTGTATCTTGTTTCTACCAATGCTCCAGTATACCATTGCCTGTTCCGGTGTATCTTTCCGGTCCAGGAGCCTGTTTCACAAAGCGGCGTAGATGTATTTTTGGCGTACCTTTCATACTAACGTATCTCTACATTATGGGTTGCTAAGGCATTTACGTACAAACTTAGGCTACGCCGCTTTGTGAATCAGGGTCCAGGGATTTATAATTCGTGGACCCTAAATTATATTTATGACCAATAAAACACACAGGCACAGGTCCCTATATTATTCGTAGCCAAATGACAAAGACATATCAGTTCAACTATATGCCCTATTGAAAGCACAAGCAGCGGAGCAGTTTTCAGTGTGACGTTAAAGGTAGAGAAAACAAAACCTGACATATTACAAGACCACAATAAGCAAAACCAATCTCCCATTTAACCTAGGTTAAATTCATCCTCTTCAAACCTTCGTAACTCACCAATATGGCACGCAGACCACATTTTCCTAAAAGCTTCCTTTGTAATTTAATATAAGTTTCGAGAAACTGAAAGCAATTTTCTGGAGATAGGAATGGGAGATTTTGAAAGCTGACCAATCTGTATTGTGTATGTAACATAATACGGTATTTTATAAACTGCATCATGGCCCATGAAAAAATCGCAAAAATATGTGTTTGATACCTTTGGAAAGGAAAAATAAGCGCGCTTCTTCTGAACCCTAAAGTAATTATTTGTTTTCTTCCCATTTAAATCAATACCTGTATCCTGAAGTTTTAGAAACTTAGTTAGACTGCCAGCCAAGTTGTATTCATTTATTGAAATTCGATTAAATTTGAAAATAAGGATGTATTTTTTAGAATTGGGCTGTAAGTAGTTAGTAAAGTTGAACCGTGGGATTTTTTATTAGATATATAGCTAGAACTTATGGAAACTAAGGTACCTGGTTCTCGATGACCTCCCCTTAGCCATAGAAAGATGCTGTGAGTGACACGGTGGAACCGATGGAACGAAGAGGATGGTTTTCTGGAGCGCCAGTCTCTCAATAGACAAACCTATGTCCTCTCAAAACGAATTTCTCGCTCTAAGTATCTTCCAGAGCAAAATAACACACGGAATTTCCCCAGGTTTTATTGGTCGATTTGGAACAGCAGTGTGATGAACACTTGAAAAATGTAATATATGCTATATAGTTAATAGTATACGATTTACCTATTTATTGCCTAAGTGCATATGCCTTATGTGCATAAAAAACATTTCAAAAAATCTGATTTTAAATGCTAAATTTATTTATTAATGGCTGACTCTTCTTTGCAGATGAAACTACGAACGTATCCATCGGGTTTTATGTTCAAAGTTTAAGTAGTATCAGCGAAATCAAAATGGTGAGTAAAGCAGTTATTGTTGGGATTTCATTTCCTGGGGGCTCAATCGGCAGCCGTGGGTTCGAATCCTACTCAGCTCAAACACGAAATTGAAAAATTCTTAGTGCGTTTTTTCTAGATCGCCCTATATGTAAAAGGATAGTCAGCCTAAGATGGGTGGTTTCCTCCGTGCAATGAACCCGGGTTCCTCTCACATAAAGTCTCGCAATGCAGCTTTATAAACTTCAGCTTGGCGTAAAACACATAAAAGATCTAACTTTGACTACGCGTTAAAAAATGAATTTGAGGAAAATCACAAACTTTTGCATAAAATAGAAAAAGGTTGTTGTTTGATGTGTCCGATCATATGGGGATTTCGCTTGGTATATTTGTGAGAGAAAACGGACCCTAAGCCCGAAGAAAACCTCCAACCTTCCGTTATAACCTGAAAACGACCCCTGATACAAATAGTGAAACTTGGGCGACTGCTTTGTTTGTAGAATATCTTGAAGGGCTTGCAGTCTGGTAGGATTTAGTAGGTGCATGACAATTCATATAACATTTCTAAAATTCCCTAACTTATTACTTGATATGCAACTGCACTAAGAAACTCTTAGAGTGGCATGAGCTGCCAAAATGTTGATATTTTGACGTTAAAACAGAATGTTGAAATTATTGGATATTTTTCTCAAGATATATATTGCTTTTTAGTGCTTCTGGTCTCGAAAACGTACGATAAAGAATTGTTTTGACCTAACTTTGGTTTAGAATGAATGAATGGTCGTCCCTGCTATTTAAATTTTGTTTACCTTTCGAACATGTTTTTGGATCGTACAGTTAACATACTGCATAGATTTTCCTCATTCCAACGCCAATCATTTAGTTTTTCGATGGTTGTCAAAGCCTTTTACTGTCGCAACGATCAGAAATTATGAAAAAGTGTGAATTTTGGCAGCTCATGCCACTTTAAATTGCAATTAAGATATTCATATTTAACTTTGTCGTATACTTCCGTCAAATAAACATTATTATATATGTTTTGAATATTTGCAATATTTCGCCTTTGTTGGTGTACGTATTGAACGTGTACCTCCGTCATATATGATTGCATTTTAAACATTCGCATCACTTCGTGTTCGTAGGAATACGTGTTGGACGTATATTTCCGTCAATCATGGAACGATCCCCGGCTGAAGTTTAACGATACTACAGAGGCTATAAATACCGGCCCGTATTATGTCGACAAGATTTGGATACCGGACCCTTACTTCGTCAACAGTAAGGAGGAAACATTTCACACCGTAACTGTCCCTAACGTTCTGTTGAGGATTCACCCCAATGGAGATATATTCTACAGTCAAAGGTAAGTTCCACCCAGGAAGCCCTGGGGTTAAAATCTGAACGGGCTCGAGCTCGTGAAGATTTTAATCGCGGGTGTCCGAGGATGAGGGAGGGGTATCGGTGGTCCAGTGGGTTAGAGTGATCGTCCCTCAGTCCCACACAGACATCTGTGTTCCAGGGGGTTAGATTGATCGTCCCTCAGTCCCACAAAGACCTCGGTGGTCCAGTGGGTAAGAGTGATCGTCCCTCAGTCCCACACAGACCTCGGTGGTCCAGTGGGTTAGAGTGATCGTCCCTCAGTCCCACACAGACCTTCTATCGATGCGGCGCGGGTTCGAATCACGCTCAGACCAAATAAAATAAAAATAAAAAATTCTGAGTGGAGTTTTCACTGGGTCGCCGTATGGGGAAGAGTTGCCAGGTACTTTCCTCAGGTACTTTCCTCCCCCCCCCACTAAACCTAGCAACGCCGCCATTTAAATGAAAAAATCTTGAGTGCGGCGTAAAACATTGACCAACCAACCGACGATGAGGTATATAGGCTATTTGGAGACTTGTTACATGAAGGATGTAATTGGATAACCAGTTAGAATTTTTTAAATTATTGGTTGATTTCTTGATTTATTGATAAGTGCTGGTGCTGTACACTTTATTCAAGATTATTCCAATTATATTCTGACGTTACCAACTTTAAGGAAATGCGGAAACTGGACAACAGCTAAATATTTTTTAAATTGGATTGAGTGTTCCACACTTATTATTTTTTTCAAGACTAAGTTTGGTGATGGCCTGTAACATGGTATTAAGGAATTTTCCAATGGATGATCAAGTTTGCGACATTCGGACAATGAGCTGTGAGTTTGTTTTTATTCGCATAAGGTTAGGCCTACTTGTAAGATGATCTGTTTTCTTGACAAATTCATAAAATTTAATAAAGCGAAATATAACTGATAGATTACAGCCTCTTCATTTCTTGGGCTGACTGGGTTTTCACCCGAACGACCTATGCGGGATGGTTGCCAGCTACCAACGGAAGGTCGTGGGTTTCCTCCGGGCATAGAGCCCGGTTTCCACCCACAATAAAACTGGCAACGCCACTATGTAAGTGAAATAATCTTGAGCGTGGCGTTAAACACCAAACAATCAATCAATCAACCAATCAATCATTTATTGGATTATGACGTTTTGTTGTACCCGTAACCAAAGTCAATATTCTTTAATATATCGATTCACAAAAAAGAAATAGTTTTCCAAGGTCTTGCAAAAAATTGAATTTGTGTTAAAATTTCAACATTCTTCTTTCTAATTTTAGATGGATATGCAACAAGGGACATAACTCTAAGGTGGATGGAAGAAGGCTCGCTGAGCATGAATGAGGATAATCAACTGCCGGAGTTTAATTTGGTGAAGACAGACAAAGGAGATTGTACCTCAGTATATGTAACAGGTAATTGACCGATTGCTTGATGACGTCACTTGGAATTTACGCGCAAAGCATTTCGGGGGGATTGAAGGATCTGAACATAATTTTAAAATATGGCAGAAGAAATAATACTGTATCGATAAGAAGACGTAAAAGGCGTTAAATTACCAGAAAAATGTGTGAATAAAAACAGGTTATGTCTTCAATGTTTTCCAAAAAAAGTGACATCTTGCTAAGTACCAATAAACAAAATGGCGAACTGAGGTACATTTTACCCAGAAGACTTTGCGTAAATATATGTGACGTCATCAGGCTGGGCGGTAATTCACATATTTTTTCTTCTTACAGAAGTACAACTGTGTTGTCATGCTATTTATTGTTTTAACCACACAATATCAACCCCCCCCCCCCGGCTATTTATTGTTTTAACCACACAATATCAACCCCCCCCCCCCCCTGCTCAATCCACGTTTTTGAAAATCTCGATCGTTGAGTACCTGGCAACTCTTACATGGCAACCGTGGTGTTTACTTACATCTGCTAGTGCCTAAACGTTCGATTTCAAATGGTATACTTAAGACATAGTACGACATAGTACGTACGGGGGTTGTTTCTGAACAAAGTTACGACCGACGTTAGTCAAATGCAAGGCCTAACTACCATGGCAACATATACCCTCAACATTACGTTACGACCAGGCGCAAAGTTTCGTCGGGCGTAAGTGTGTTGAGAAACAGTGCCCAGATCAATACAGAGTGATCACAATCCTGTAACTAATACCATTCAATCGTTTGGAATAAATAAGTAAGCCTTGAACTTTAATTTAAATATTTTAATTTTAGGAACATACAGTTGTTTGACCGCTAGGTTTTACATTTCTCGGCGGCTGGAATATTACTTGGTACAGACCTATCTGCCGACTATTCTGATCGTGGTTCTATCGTGGGTTAACTTTTGGATAGATCCTCGTGCGACACCAGCTCGTGTTTCCCTCGGTTTACTATGTGTTCTTACTATGACGACACAGAGTACCGGCGTCCAATCAAAACTTCCCAGAGTGTCTTACATTAAATCCATGGACATTTGGTTGAATATTTGTCTCGTGTTCGTCTTCGGAGCCTTGCTGGAATACGCCCTCGTGAACGTCCAAGCCAGAAAACAAGACAACAGAGCCAAGCAATATCAGGTATCAACTAATTTTAATTTTAATTTGTATTCTTTATATTTTCTGTATAGTTTATATTTCGAGGAGATCCACTCGTGGCCCTAGGGCTGTTGGTAATCCTCGTAAAATAAATTAAATTAAAAATGCATATGACCTTTCCTGGGAAAGTTGCCTGGAAAAAACGTAGTCTCTTTTGACACTATGCTATCATTGATCGGGAGCTTGACCTTCGCCTTTTACCAATCCCGTACTAATCAATCGGGTTCCATAAGTTGTCAGTGCGCTATGAAAGCGAATTCATCGTATATTTTACACAATGAACTTTCTACGTGGAATGGAGGTCACGTGGTATTTCATTTGCATCGAGCGCCGCCATTACTAGGAGATGGTGCAGTATCAATCGAGATCAATAATGCACGCGCTCATCATTCAGCAATGGCGGCGCTTTTTACAAAGTCAGATCTAAACCATCCAACGAGACTTGTCCATTCCACGTATATATAGTTTATTGATTTTACATGCTTTTACTTTGCTGTATATTTTTAGGTTAAACAAAATGGCGGTGCGAAAAACGGATCTGCGAAGAACATGGAAAACAGCACAAACGATGAGGCTTGTTGTGAGACGATCTGGCTGAATGCTGATAAAGTTGACTTGATATCTCGCTTTGCATTTCCTGCTGCATTCGCTCTTTTCAATCTTGTATACTGGACGTATTACAAGACTCAGCAATCCGTATAACAAATTTTAAAAAAGACCCCCCCCCCCTTCTCACTGCTACCACAAGCAGTCCAACTCAGCAATCCCTATAACAAGTATTGACAAAGACCCCCCCCCCCCCCCTTCTCACTGCTACCACAAGCAGTCCAACTCAGCAATCCGTATAACAAGTATTGACAAAGACCCCTCCCCCTTCTCACTGCTACCACAAGCAGTCCAACTCAGCAATCCGTATAACAAGTATTGACAAAGACCCCCCCCCCCTTCTCACTGCTACCACAAGCAGTCCAACTCAGCAATCCCTATAACAAGTATTGACAAAGACCCCCCCCCCCCCCTTCTCACTGCTACCACAAGCAGTCCAACTCAGCAATCCCTATAACAAGTATTGACAAAGACCCCCCCCCCCCCCTTCTCACTGCTACCACAAGCAGTCCAACTCAGCAATCCGTATAACAAGTATTGACAAAGACCCCTCCCCCTTCTCACTGCTACCACAAGCAGTCCAACTCAGCAATCCGTATAACAAGTATTGACAAAGACCCCCCCCCCCTTCTCACTGCTACCACAAGCAGTCCAACTCAGCAATCCCTATAACAAGTATTGACAAAGACCCCTCCCCCTTCTCACTGCTACCACAAGCAGTCCAACTCAGCAATCCGTATAACAAGTATTGACAAAGACCCCCCCCCCTCCCCCTTCTCACTGCTACCACAAGCAGTCCAACTCAGCAATCCGTATAACAAGTATTGACAAAGACCCCTCCCCCTTCTCACTGCTACCACAAGCAGTCCAACTCCGCAATCCGTATAACAAGTATTGACAAAGACCCCTCCCCCTTCTCACTGCTACCACAAGCAGTCCAACTTGATACTACTTAAAGACACGCTCGTTAAAATCCAGAATATCGTTTGCATTGAAAGCGACTAACGATGTTCTGAATATTTTCCCAGATATATAAAGCTAGAACATAATTTTGTTACCATTTGAAATTTCTGGCATCATTTTTTAGTTGATTTTGAAAATTTTATCTGCTTGATTCCCTCAATGTAAACAAACCCTGAGCATGGGCATGCGCACAAGTGTCCTAAGGATTTGAAGCTGTAAGCCAGCTAAGAACGCAAAAACCCAATTCTACTGTAACGGGAGTTTTTCTTTTCGCATAAGATTGATTGATTGTTTGATATTTTGCGCCGCGCTCAAGATTATTTCACTTATATGGCGGCGTTGCCAGTTTTATTGTTGGTTGTAACCGGGCTCTATGGCCAGAGGAAATCCACGACCTTCCGGTGGTAACTGGCAACCATCCCACATCGGTCGTTTGAGGGAAAACTCAGTCAGAGTGGGGTTCAAACCTGCGACCCATTGGTGGAAGGCTGTTCGGATTGAGCGTCCAACGCTCTACCTACTGAGCCATAGAGGCCCCTCTTTTCGCTTCAGAGTAAGTTGAGTGTTAGAGTTTGACTTGTGACATTATACAAGTTCTATTTCAAGGTGTTCATATTTTCAAAGTAGGCCTATAGCAATACATTTCATACGAAGGCACAATAGTATTATTAAGAATGATTATGAATTATGTATATCGGATACGTGTCAGTAAATGTCGCAATTGTATTTTGTCTATTTTCAAGTTAAAACTGTGTACTTCCTTACAACTCCATGCAAATTTGTAACACATATTTTCGTTATTTTTTAATGTGATACAATGGAACATATTTTTGCAATATTCACTTACTTGTCTTTTTGATAACCCCATTTATTTTTAAATAAAATAATTTTCTTTATAAACTTGAATGCCTTATTTTTATATATGTAGGAACCTTTAGTCCCCAGGGGGCTGTTTCTCAACACAACTTACGCCCGTCGTAACTTTGCGCCTGATCGTAACGTAATGTTGAAGGTATATGTTGCCATGACGTTACGACTAGGCGCAAAGTTACGTCGGTGTCGAGAAACAGCCTCCAGACCAGGCACCAGTTACCGCGGATAGAGACGTTTTTTCGGCACCATATCCGGACCGTAGTTACCACGGATGCCTGAACCACTAACACTGGCCAACGCGAATTTTCAAATAGAAAAACTATACATACAATTTTTTTTGTTTCGATCTCAACACGCACGGATTGTGTCGCCGCGTTATCTTTAAGGAGTCCGCCATGTCTACTCTCTATACAAAGGTATGGAGACATCCAACCCTCTTTCTAAACTTTCCACCAAAGGGTCGCGGGTTCGAATCCTACTGTCCAAAACAATTTTCTGAGTGGGTTTTCACTCGAACGACCTATGTGGGATGGTTGCCAGTTACCAACGGAAGGTCGTGGGTTTCTTCCGGGCATAGAGCCCGGTTTCCTCCCACAATAAAACTGGCAACGCCGGTATATAAGTGAAATAATCTTGAGCGCGGCGTAAAACACCAAACAATCAATCGATCAATCTTTCTAATCTCTGTTGAGGCCTTGGCGGTCCAGTGGGTTTGGGTGATCTTCCCTCAGTCCCACCTTCCATCGATGCGGCGCAAGTTCGAATCACACTCAGACCAAATAAAATTTGTAAAATGTCTGCGTGGATTATTCACTCCGTCGAAGAGTTGCCAGATACTCGTCAAATGTCAGGGGTTTCCTCCTGACAATGAGCTCCCTCACTAAACCTGGCAACGCCGACATATTAGTGAAATAATCTTGAGTGCGGCGTAAAACATCAATTTGAACAATAAAAATAACAGCAATAACTTCAGGTGGTTGCATTGACCCTCGGCCTGCGGCCTCGGGCCAATACGGCCACCCTTAGGCCAATACCAAGGTAATACGAAAACACTCGATTAATAACTTATATTATATGACGCCTTTATATGACCCCAACGTATTCAACTTGTGGAAGAATTAAACCTGATATTGGATAGAGAAAAATATTGATGTTTTGATTAGCACATATCATTACAAAAAACCTAATATGATTTAAATTGCTGATTTAAAAAGGTAGATTTGTCATTAAAACCCTATAAAGATAAATCTTACCTGCCTCTCGGATAAATTCTATGTATTTACTGACGATAGGATCTCTAATGCGTATTAACTGAAATAATTTTGCTTTGCACTCACAATATTTGTCTGGGTGTCTGTATCTTTCCGAGAGGAAAATGAAATCTATGAACTGGGTGACAAGGTAGCCGTTTCGATTATTCTGAATATCCCGTCATGCAGTAAACTAAATGCAGCCGTCATTCGGAACTGTTGTCCAATGGGAAGGTTGCAACACCCAAACTAAATGATTCGCTCCCGCCATTCCCAAGCCAAAATGTATACCGTAGGCGAGTGGAAAACACGCGTTGTAGAAATTGGCGTTTTACCCCATAACATATTTAAGAACACTAAAACACACGGGCACAGGGAAAATCTTCTTGCCTAAGATAACCATGGAGACAAGTTTCCAATTGTATTAATAGAGGTATAATATTTTGACCCCATAATATAGGTATATATATATATATATAAAATAAAAATAAAATACAATTTCAGATGTTCATGTTTTTTTTGCGTCGTATGCGCCCCAGCCATTCTCAACTCTCTTACGGCCTACATGTAGTTACCCCAAAGAATCAATCTACTCTCTTTGGTTACCCTCTAAAGCGACTCCACTATCCCCCCCCCCCCCACACCCGCACACAAATTCAATTAATCCCGCCTAGCGTTAAAGTTTGCGCTTCAAGAACCAAGCAAATAACCTTTTGAAGTTAGAACAATTTCCTTTCCAGTTAACATTCGGCATGAAAACTTTTTCAGAGGAAATATTTCAATTGACAAAAATGTCATGCACTTGAATTCAATCTTTTTGCTTCCTCTAAAATGGTGTAATTCTGTGGTACGCCTTTCAGCATTTATCTAGGTTTTCATTTTATAAAATATAACGTGTTTATCTGAATTCAAAACTTTATTATTATTGTAAGTCAGTCGGATGAAATAATGTGGTCTGAAACCCAGCTATCGATGAATAATACATTCCCGTCGAAATATATAGTTCTGGCAAAATGAGCACGTGTGTTCAACTTGCTAATATCGGTTTTTCATGAATTCCGCAATTTCAACTTCACCATCCACATATTTCAAAACACCGAGAGCCCTGCAATAATAAACAAAAAGAGTGGAATAAGCAAACTGCAAATAAAAATAGATGCTTATTGATTGATGGGTTAAAATGATTTACGCGACATAAAACATTATTCCCCGTATACGACGGCTTTGTCAGGTTTAGTGGAAAGGGAACTTACTCCGCGACACGTCTCGGTTCGTATAGGCCACATACTGTTTGGATTTCCCTCATTCCAACGCCAATCATTTAGTTTTTCGATGGCCTTCAAAGCCTCTTACTGTCGTGATGATCAGAAATTATGAAAAAAGTGTGAATTTTAAAGGCTTACATTACGTCTTATATTCCAATATACCGACTTTTTGAAAGATTTGTTTCTGTACGTGGATCTTAGCAAACAATGACATAATTTGTTTTGAAAGACTTTACTTTTCGTGTTGTATTTCTTCGGATGAAAACCATAATGTATTATGAAATTCTATGACAGCCAAGTTTTCACACCACCAACGTAGATAGTCCACTTTGGCTTCAAACCGCTGAGGGAGTTTTCCTCCTTTATTGAGGCTGTTCAGCCTTTCCCGGACAGCTGAAAAAGCAAAAGGATTGACGTAAACGTAATAAACAGAAGTAGCCTTTCTGCGACTCCGATATACGACAATGGGATTTGGACAAACGCCCGCATACAAACGATGACTTAAAGTGGCATGAGCTGCCAAAATTCACCCTTTTTTCTTAACTTCTGACCGTCACGACGGTAAGAGGCTTTGAAGGCCATTGAAAAACTAAATCATTTGGCGTTGGAATGAGAAAATCCATACAGTATGTGGCCTGTACGAACCGAAAATGTGTTCGAAAAGACATTAATATTTAAATAACTGGGACGACCATTCATTCACTTTAAGTCAAAGTTAGCTCAAAACAATACTTTATCGTACATTTTCGAGACTGGAAGCACTAAGAAGCTTCTGAATTACATGTCTTGAGAAAAATAGCCATTAATTTCTACATTATGTTGTAACGTCAAAATATCCACATTTTGGCAGCTCATACCCCTTTAACTTTACACGAGGATACGGACAAAGAGTCTGATTTCCTCCCCCACTAAAACTGGCAACGCTTCCATTAAAGTGAAACAATCGTGAGTGAGTCGAAAACACCAATCGATCGACCAATCAATCAACTATTACACACTTACCTCCCCTTCCATCGTTCACAACAAAATCGCCAATGCCACGACAATCTTCAGTATAGAGTCTAGATTCAGCTTCAAAATCTCGTGCGTTAAAATCGTAGTTGTAAACACGACTCAAATTACTAATTGCTTCCATCCATTCTAAAAGTTAAGATTTTTTTAGTTCTTTAGTCCATATGGTTACTTATGTATTTCGAGTGACCAGTAAGGGGTTAATAGAAATGTCCAAAATGTCAGCGTTTAAGTTATAAAGATAATAGGCTACCCTATGACGTAGACGTTCTGTCTCGATCTTGGTGTCCATAAAATGTTGCAAAAAAGGCCGAAAGCCTATTGACTCAAATCGTGCCTACATGCTTACCTCCCTTAGGTTCAGAACTGTCTCGCTTTCGAAGATTACCTTCTCTGGCAGCAGGTCACAGTTTCATTTTCCTTCATTTCCCATTTGCGGTAATGTTAATGTCTGCTCTCACAGCACCTTCCCCAAATTTCGTTGAACCAAATCCTTCGGTGGAGACCTTAAACAGTCCTTTGGGAGTATTTTAAGCACAATTTTTTCATAGGTTGAAGGTAAAAATTTTAAACTACGACCAGAAAATGCGGGTAGGGGTCACTTTGCACATAATCCGCCGCATGTAAACAGACCAAAGCACGTCTAACTACCAGATCTCAAGCCACCTGAACTGGTCCCATTCCACTTCTAAAACCATTTCCAGACAGTAACTCAACCCCTGTCCTTTCTTAAAAACTACAAAAATGCCCAGAAAAAAAATGCAGGGGGCCAGGAAAAAATAATAATAAAAAAACACACAAAAATATCTGGAACTTCTTTCGTCAGAAACTGTGACCTGTATCCAAACTGTGACCTGTATCCCTCTGTTTAGATTGGCATGACTGCACACCCATACTTTTCTGTGGAGATTAATTTCTACGCACTATTTTGTACCTCATATGACGTCATTAGTAGATCGGTCGATTTCGACTCAGGCCAATCTCAATTATGACTTATCGAATTTATTTTAAACATAAAACAAATGACAATGTGAAAGTCACTTCAAACAACTGACGGGATTTCCACTTTTCGAATTTGTATGGCGCTACTTTGCATCCGTACTTGTACTTTGATTTGTTTACATTTCTTAAACTCGTAATACATTTTAATTTCAACATTTACATGTGCAATTGATGATATAAACAATTTTACCTTCCTCAGTTTTCAAGGCATCCGTCGAAGACCAAATTCCTGCTATAGCAAACATAACTGAAGCGCAGAAAAAATACCTCATGGTGAAAATACTTCGCGAGAAAACTAAAACCGGTATTTATTTAAAATCTCGCCAATCATTTTAATCGCGAAAAAATAGAGTGAGCTACATCAGCTATATTTATCTGTTATATTTAATAATCATTTAAATCCAATGAGATATAAAATTTTTCAGGGATTTTATTTCCGTCAATCTGGAAATAAATGTTTTATATTATTTTCTAATATTACGCACCAGCTTTAGAAAACAGATGGACAAAGGGATTGCAGAATATCGTTGATTATGCAGCCAGGCTAAAGCAAGAAGCAAACTGATTGGCTGATGTTTCACGCATCTTTCACTTTATACGTGTTCCTGAGAGAAAAACAGACTTTATTATATAATTAGTAGTGAGATATTGAGTTATACAGCTCTGATATAAGTGATATCACCACTTTTACCGATAACGTTTATATCATCACTGCCAGTGCTGGAACTATTTCCATTGGAATTCTCATGATGGAATCTTTAATTTGTGAAAATTGCTAAAATTTGTAATCAAGTCTCCTTTTATATATTATCGAACACTTCTTAGTATTATAAATTGGGTGTTAAACAATTTTACACAAACCAAACATTTTTTTCGCTTTGGCCTTTATGTGCTCGCCGGGGTACTATTATTAGTATTACTTCATCTTAGGCCTGGGCCAGCAAGATTCACTAAATTATATGAAAACGTGTTGTAAGGCTACCCCACTTTATAGGGCCTAATGCAAAACAATGTGGTACACCTGGAACATTGAAATTGATTATTTTCAAGAATATAGAAAATGTATCGAGAACCGACGCAAATCATCGCAACCGAAGACAGTGGGATGTGGTCTGAGTGCCGCATGATCGTCACGCTCGCTCTGGGCGAAAATGCCAGTGTGAAAGAAGCGACTCGATTGATTCTGGTAACGAGAAATTAAAGATCTAATTTATCCTAGCACATTTCAACACACTTAATCTAGTAAATCTTCATTTTAAAATAACAAGACTTCGCCACTTAAAGGATTAATTAGAAACTGAAGGGTAGGAAATGTCCAACTTCACCGTCGATGACAGCGAACCTCGATGTTTGTTGTCGCACGTCACTGTGTGTCCTTCCGCGCAGGCAAACGCAGGTTGTTCTCACGAAATAAGTATTTTGTTCTAACTGTAACTTGTTTCATTAATTACATGTATGAATTGCAACATGAACATAAGAATTTTCGATGCAATTTTATATGTTTTTGTTGTGTTGAACCCCCAAACAACGCGCTATTTTTTCTACGCCGTACAGGCCTATGAGTGATGTGTCATTTTCTAGGTCAAGTGACGACCGCGAATCATTCAGTTTGTCGAGAAAATACACGAAAATCTCACTAATAATTATATAATAAATAGAATATTTGATGTATTATCGGTAAATATCATTTATATTTCATCTCGTGGATTAAAAAATCTTGTATTTTCACTCTTGGCTTCGCCAATCGTGAAAATACATATAAATGGTATTTACCGATAAACAACAAATATCCTCTATCTCTTTTCGGCGGCCTAATGACGTCGCTAAAAAATATAGGATGTAAGATGGATCACATGACGTCATTAAAGGGGCATGAGCTGCCAAAATGTTGATATTTTGACGTTAAAACAGAATGCTGAAATTATTGGCTATTTTTCTCAAGAGGTAGAATTCAGAAGCTTTTTAATGCTTCAAGTCTCGAAAATGTACGATAAAGCACTGTTTTAAACTAACTTTGGCTTAGAATGAATGAATGGTCGTCCCGGTTATTTAAATTTTGTTTACCTTTGAACACGTTTTCAGTTCATACAGGCCACATACTGTATGGATTTTTCTCATTCCAACGCCAATCATTTAGTTTTTCGATAGCCTTCAAAGCCTCTTACTGTCGTGACGATCAGAAGTTATGAAAAAACTGTGAATTTTGGCAGCTCATGCCCCTTTAAGCCATCGATCTATGCATAACCATAAAACATGAAACTGAACTTAACAATTTTCGTTTCTTTTTAGATTAGGACTATAACCATTAATCGATCCAACGTCCCCGAAGAAATCGCCCTTACTAAATGTCACTTGTTTCAGCTCTCTATGCCGGCGATAGATGTGGCGCGGGGTTCGATTCCCGATTCTGCATTGAGGCTGGCGGCTGGGCTCTTTGGCTGGATAAAAACCCCAACCGTTGGTGGTTGCCTGGCAACCCTTCAAAAGTGGATCCAAGATATAATTTGTTGGGGGTCCAGCCACATATAACCATAACTTGTGTTACACTATCCACAGTATCATAGGCGAATCCAGGGGGAGGGTGCAGGGGATCCACGCACCCTTTTATGTAGCACAAAAGTATGAAGTATTACAGTATAAAAACGAACCGTGGGCGCTTCTCCCGCTTGTCTTATTTTGTTATTTTTAAGAATTAGGGAAAGCAAAATCCAGAAGTTATTTACTTGCAGAACAGCCTCAGAACGTTTCTCAGGCAATCTAGAACCCCTCAGTTTCCCAGTCTAAACGGCCCCTGGGCCCTCGCCTAATGCGTTGGGATAGTCATCCCCTCCACTACACAGCTCAAAAACGTTACACAGCTTCGTCTATAACTTTGGAACATAACGATTTTACTGTTAATTTTTAAGAATTGGGGAAAGCAAAATCCGGAAACTATTAGCAATTTCACTTGCAGAACAGCCCCAGAACGCTTCTCAGGCAACGCAGCCCCTGGAGGCTCCGGTCCAGGGGCCTCCGAAGCCAGAGACCGCAAATGGCCGGGACTGGGTTTTTTTAAACATAAAATTTACCATATTTGAAAGGTATAGAAATACTGACACTAAAATTTAAGTCTTTTTTATGTTGAAAGACCTTGGTAGCTCCGTTTGGCCAATTTAACAGTCGATGTTCAGAGATATCTATATAGTTATGTACATTGACGTGTTTGTTTGTTCAATTTTGCAAAACTATCTGCTACTTTATTAAGTGGACATTTTCAGTTATATTTGGTAATGGTATTTACATCAAAGAGAGTAGATTGACAAGAGTGGTCACTTCGTTCAATCAACATTGCCTGCATGTTCTTCTGGCCCTCTAGCGGAAGGGTGTTCCGACTGTACACGATTCGACTGTAGGGCGCCCCCTACAGAAAGGAGATTCCTAAACATCGAATCGTGTCAGTTCAAATTCAACATGGCACGGACGAAGTGACCACTCTTGTCAATCTACTCTCTTTGCTAAAACACTGTTTACATGTTATCTTTGAGAGTGTATAGACTGGACCAAAATTCTTGTTCGCCCGAAAGTGAAGCCCATAAGATTCTTCGTATGGGGTTAGCCCCGATAAGATATCCGCATGCGGCGTAGCCCCGGCATAAGACACCACAATCGTGCCCACATGCTTACCTCCCCTTCGCTTCAAAACTAAGTCTCGCATGCGAAGATTAACTTCTCTGTTTAGATTGAAGGCACCTATGTACGGCGTAGCCATGACAACATAGTTTTCCATTGAATCTAAACCGTCGAATACAACATCCTCCTCAATCAATCAATTTAAAAAAGAAGTATGAGAAACAAACTGCTATTGGTGTATTTAGGTCAAATAAACCAATCATATTGCCGATTGTAAGGTGTGCACAAGTATCATGTGAGAATAATTAACCATAGCTTCTTGTAGGAAAGTCATAAAAAAACAAATAAACCATGCTTTGGGACCAGGTAGATATTGTTTTTAAGATGAAGTATATTGTATTTTACCTATAGTGTTCACTTCAAGTGAGAATTGATGATTGTGGCAGACCAACGATATACAATAGCACCCTACTTTAAACCAGTTCGCACTCCTGAGTTTGTCAGCTTGAGTCACGTAATCCGACAAGGTACCGAATGAAGTAGCATATATAAATAAAACGTGTGAAGAAAAGAATCGGGATATAAACTTATCCAATTCAATCTATTTAAAAAAAAATTGATCATTTTTAATAGGATTGCGGTTAACTGATTTGTTATAAATTGGTTTGCTAGTTTTCCATTTCTTTATACGGGTACCTCCATTCTCTGGTCCGCCAATCATTGTAAAATAATCGCGTTGAGTTAGATTTTTATTTAATCAGTTATACTCGTTTCCTTTGCGGATTGATTTCCGTAGCAACCGAATGGAACTTATCAACAAAACCAATGACTTACAAATCGTTTTACAATTTAGTATATGCAGAAATAGATTCAGATAAATCACTTAATTATATCTTTTGAAAACTTATTTAAGCTAAAGAGCTCCGGGGAGTATTTTACATTCGTTCCTCGATATAGGCCACGACGAAGGTGTAAGTATAGGCAACTGTTTGCAAAAGATTATATTTTAAAAAATAATTTGTATTTTAAAATTCCTTCCGAGTTTCAAGAAATTGATTGATTGGTATGTTACGCCGCACTCAAACTCATTTCACTTATATAGAGGCATTATCAGGTTTAGTGGGAGAGGAAACCGTACTCAGGAGACCCCCGACCTTCGGTGAGTACATGTGTACCTGACAGCTCTTTTACATACATCGATACAGTGAAAATCCACTCAGGTATATTTCAATTTTTATTTGGTCTAAGTGAGATTCGAACCCGCGCCTCATCAATAGAAGGCCCGTGCCAGACTATCACTCTAGCCGACTGAGCCTCAAACTGTTTGCCAATGATGTGATGGTTCTAAAACAAAATGTTTGGCTGACTCTATTCCAATATTGGTTGATGCGGTATTGCATTGGGACCGGGGGTGGGGGGGGGGGGACAAAACACCCGACCTTCGATGAATATCTGGCAACTCTTCTACTTTAGTGGAAAATCCATTTTGACGGAGTTGGATTGGAACTCGCGCCACTTCGATGGAAGGCCTGTGTCGGACTGGGAGACTATCACTCTACTGACTGAGCCAGGGAACCCTCTCGACCCCCCACCCCTCCACCAATATTAAAAAAAACTTAATCCTGGCCAAATGTGTTACAAGTACTCTGTCCGGCAGTTTGATCACCGGCAGTTTGAATTTGAAGATAAATCCAACAATCCTTTTTTGTCTAGACCCTCTACCAGGTCTCAATTGTATGGATCTCTATTTGTAATGATTGCTTTGAGCGTTTCCTGTCTTGCGGACCAGGGTAAGTCTTCCTCTTTTGCTTCTAAAAAGATAACATTCCATTTATATCAAAATAGAGCATCTGTTTTTTTACAAGTTTTTGATGCCACTACGTTTTGTTCAAGACAATCTTTTTTCGACAAAACATGAATCTTATGTATGAATGCAGTAAAAATGCTTGACCTCTCACCCACAGGCCAGTCATTGCTTATAAAAAGAAAAAGTGTTTGAAAGATATACCGGTCAGAGCTTAACTACCCTGTCTGTCTTCCACGTAGGTTTTTTTGGTGAGGGGCGGGGGGGGGGGGGGGGGGGCAAATTTTTCACTTTCTTTTCTCATGATCCTATGGGGTTTAATCTCTGCAGTTTTTCTTGCCATAGCTTCAGATGCGAAAGAATTGTCAATGTATTACAAAGTGTTCAATAAAATTCTACTGACTAAGCCCAAGCTCCTGTCAGTCGTCAATCTAAAAAAATATCATAGGTTTAGTTTATCACAACAATTCATGATGGGGTATAAAGGTCTAAATGATATAACTCTTTTTCACACAATTAGACACTTGTCTCCATGGTTATTTCAGGTAAGAAAATATTCCTTGTGACCGTGTGTTTTAGTGTTCGTAAAGATATATCTTGATTTGCAAATGATTGCCTTCTAGAACTGGCGTCCGTAGCTTACCACAGAAGGTATTATCTGTGTCAGTGGCTTTAAATTGGAAAATATAGATTTTCAAAAATAAAAACATGCGCATTGTAAGCGTTGCACGGAGTCTCGTTTTGGTCGTTATATTATTTGTGAATTGTAAAATACACGCGCAAAGTGAACATCTTCTTGTCCAGATGGGGGGCCTCCGTGGCGCAGTAGGTAGAGCGTTGGACGCTCAATCCGAACAGCCTTCCACCAATGGGTCGCGGGTTCGAAAGAATTCAAAAAATTGAAAAATTTTCTGACTGGGTTTTCACTCGAACGACCTATGTGGGATGGTTGCCAGTTACCAGCGGAAGGTCGTGGGTTTCCTCCGGGCACAGAGCCCGGTTTCTTCCCACAATAAAACTGGCAACGCCGCCATATAAGTGAAATAATCTTGAGCGCGGCGTAAAACACCAAACAATCAATCAATCAATCTTGTCCAGGTTCTTTGTGATCACAGCATACTTAGCTAAAACACAAGGCCCGTACATCTTTCAAAGTCATTTCAACACCTGAAATTTGAGGATTTCTTTTCTTAAAGCTTAATCAGAATTAGCTGACGTAGTTAACGTATCTCTAGGTTACCCGGCGATAGTTTCTACAACATTCAAGAACACAAAGCCACATACGGTCGATGGTAGAAGTGCGGGGAATGGCTTACGTCAACCATATGAAGCAGGTTTATATCTTGTCGTTGATTTGTTCATGAACGTCCTGCCAATAATGGTCATGCACGATTTCGTTTTCATTTCCAGATATTGACAACAAAAGTATATTGAGCGTGTAAGGCTGGGAATGATGAACAGTTTCGCCGATTGTATTGAGCGTGTAAGGCTGGGAATAATGAAAAGTTTCGCCGATTGTATTGAGCGTGCAAGGCTGGGAATGATGAACAGTTTCGCCGATTGTATTGAGCGTGTAAGGCTTGGAAGGATGAAAAGTTTCGCCGATTGTATTGAGCGTGTAAGGCTGGGAATGATGAACAGTTTCGCCGATCGTATTGAGCGTGCAAGGCTGGGAATGATGAAAAGTTTCGCCGATTGTATTGAGCGTGTAAGGCTTGGAAGGATGAAAAGTTTCGCCGATTGTATTGAGCGTTTTAGGCTTGGACGGATGAAAAGTTTCGCCGATTGTATTGAGCGTGTAAGGCTTGGAAGGATGAAAAGTTTCGCCGATTGTATTGAGCGTGTAAGGCTGGGAATGATGAACAGTTTCGCCGATTGTATTGAGCGTGTAAGGCTTGGAAGGATGAAAAGTTTCGCCGATTGTATTGAGCGTGTAAGGTTTGGAAGGATGGAAAGTTTCGCCGATTGTATTGAGCGTGTAAGGCTTGGAAGGATGAAAAGTTTCGCCGAGCTGAAAACAAGGACATATCGACTCAAAAGTACCAATCGAAGATGCGCATTTTTGACTGGAGTTACTTTTACAGAGAGAAAAATACAGTTTTCAATTAAAATTTCGTTTTCACCAAATTTTTTTATTCTTTTGCTTTTTTGTAATTCAGGGCAATGATGGTTTTCAAACATCAATCTGGCCAACTGAAGATACATGCTGTAATGTTTAACGCCAATCCATAACATTAGACATTTCCATTTGTCAAACGTCAGAAGTTAAAACAAATCACATTTCAACGTATGCTTGTATAACCCTTATGAAATAAAACAGGACTTGATCCAGTTTTCTGTGCAGATTTCCGATTCCCGATTCCGGGGCCTTTACCCAAAGGGGAGAGCCAGGGATTATTTTGGAAACATTGTGGCATACACATATTACAGTTATTTATTTAAATTCAAGTAACACATATCGTATAAACGAGAATTAGATACCCAACCCTATGGGCTATCCTGCAAAAACGTTATCCTTCGAGAGAAAAACCTTGTTCATGAGTTCTTTGATTTTAGGGATTATCTTTGTTGGAAAGTTACAGAACCTTGGAGCTCTTTATTACATATTACAAATCCGGTAAGTTGAGTCAGTATGCAGTTCTCTTATCACGTTTAGCAACTTTCTTGCTGCACAGTTTGGCGAGGAAAAATCGTAGTGACATGGTTTTAGAAAGGAAAATTTACCGCGCCTTTACTGTATTTACTAATTTATTTCCTTTCCCTCTCCCTTAACGCTTCCATTCTCTTGCTATATACCTATAGTTATTGGAATGGGCCAAGGCAGTCCTTACACTGTCGGGCGCAACAGAAAAAGGAAAAATGACATCTTCATAATTCACATTTGGCTCTTAAATCGAGTCGATTGGACTATATATTGCTTCTTCATTTCAAAATAGTAAAAATAAATATCCGCCCATATTCATTAATATCGGAAAACGCAAACGCAACATTTTTCTCGCAGAAAACGAATACGAAACGGCCAAAAAGTTTTGAGTCAAATACTTGTATAACATCCGTGGGATATGAGCAATATTTTCTCCGTTTCTTCCATTATATTATTATTCTTTCATTAGATCCGGGTTCAAGCCTGTGTCGAGTCAGACCAAAGACTTTAAACAGTGGTAGCTGTTGCTGCTTCGGTTGGCGCTCAGCAATAGGAGTTAGAGCAGCGACTGGTTGCCTCGGTGTCAGTATACTGTGACTGGGTGAGGGGGCTTGCTGGTTGTCTTCGGTAAGTCGTCTCGGTGAGACAGCACCTAAAAGAGCGGTGGAAATCCGCCCTGTAACAAGGATACAACGTCTTCGTACAACTGAAATACTGTTGAGCAGGACGTAAAATCCAAATCACTCACTCACTCCATTATATTATTCGTTTTAAAGCAATAAAATACGTTCTATTCAATTCAAAAGCCCAAGGCTCAATAATTTTATTTGTGCGTGATAAACAGATTGCTTTTTACGACTATCAAACATTATGGTTGAATCTCTACAGGGCGTAATGAATAGTTTTGTCCCGCTGTATTTCTAGAATCTTTGTGTCTTTGTTAGAACACGCCAAAACAATAGTGTACTTACTCCATTGGTCACTCACTGACTTCTTTTGTTCAAGAAGACTGAAGCGTATTTTGATTCTATCAATGAAACGACCGTTAACTGTGTTTACATTTTAATAATTCAGACGATATAGTTATCCAGGCAGGGCATTGTTTAGTCATCGTCGGTATGTATTGAAACACTAGGCTTGTCCGAATCGCCATCGATAATGGGAACGGGAAAGAATGGATCTTATCAATGGCGAGATACCCTTACCATTTAATAATTGATCATATTGGTATTGTTTTGACGAATACCGAAACGCTAATGACATTCCGATTCACTGATTTCGTGTTCCGATATCACAATGCTAGACACATTCAATATACATTTACTTGGACTTTTAAAGTGGCATGAGCGGCCAAAATTTTGACTTGTGATGGCTAGAAAAGTTGAGCATTTGAAGTGCCTTGAACAGCTAAAAATGGTCGTTAAAATAAAAATCATCGGTAAAGCCACAAACCCGTACGGGCCGAAAATGTACATGTGCTAAAAACTGACAAAATTCCAATAAGCGAGATGCACGTGAGTTATTCTGTCTTGCTGTTTATAAAAAAAAACTAGCTTTACGTACATCTTTGAGATTGGTATAAATAAAAAGCTCATTTTTTGTACTTCTTAATAAAGTATCGAACAATTAGCTAATTCTGTTTCAACGAAATTTCCCCTATAGTTTGCAGTTCATGCCACTTTGACATTGTATGTTGGTCCACCGGAATGAAGGATCGACCGTAAAACCCGCGGATCGCTCATGATGGCTTCCGAAGTTCCGATCGGAATCAAATCAGACTCCGTTTAAAAGAACACTCACCGCTAAAATGTGGAAAACTCCTTACAGTTAAAAAGAAAGGTTTTTCGGATTTTTCAATTGGGATTTCACTCCATTGCCTTTAATACGTGAAATGAATTTGAGGGGGGGGGGGGGCTGGATTAACACGATTTTCTGCCTAATAAAATTGGCAACGCCTCCCATTGATTGGTATAGTGTTTGCTGCAGCTTAAAACACCAACCAATCATTCAGGGAACCAATACAACGCTGATAGTAGCATCTTTTCAGCCAACACCGAGACACCCAAAGAGAACAACATAGTTATAAGTGACAGTACTGTCCCTTATTTATTTTCTATGTTGCACTGAGCGTCTATAAGTCAACAACACGGACTTTTACAAAGCTAGCTACAGCAACAGAGTATTTATGTTTCTTTATTATAGATATCAATAATTGAAAAAACATTAATATCTGTATGTAAACGACACTTTTTTTCTGACATTATTTCCTAAGAATGTCACCCAATTAAGTGAAGCTTTATTTAAGACGATACCATGACACAAAGCTAATATTTCCATCCTCAAGTTGGAGACCATGCTGAGAAAAAAGGCATTGTTTTACTCGAATGTACCATACGTTGAATGCACAACTGTAAACATGATATAGTACCGCAAAAAAGGAAGTCGATGAGAAACCCAAGCAAGTCCAAATCGTTTACGTCAGAGAAACACCTTGTCAGCGGATATTCTTCGCGCCTCGGACATTATTTTTCTGGAATACCCGCTGCCTAGGTATTTTTCTAGTACGGTAACGCCGTATCAGTCAATGATGACGTTGTTTCTGACTATTTATAAGGTCTGTTACAGAATGTAGAGAACACGTGACACAATGCACGTAACATAACTATTAAAAAAACAACAACACACACATGGCGGGTATGGCTTTTAATGATATATGTAAGACACTAAATGAAAAGTAAACCTAGCATTGCATCCAACGACTTTACAGTCTCTAAAACAAACTGCGTCTTGTAGCAAACAGCGCTTTCGTAGTTTGTAGCGTTGGTTTACACTAGAGATGCATATTTAAGTACACATTTACGATATAACTTTACTGATTTCGTCTACATGGGATTTCATTGTTTTGCTTGCAAAGGCCTGTCTAACACAACCTTCAGTGAGTAAAAGGTAACATGTGTTACGCACTCTCGCCAGCCTAAAGGCCACCCTACAAATTGCCCCGACCGTTGCTGGATTAAGGCATTAGACCTATGATTCTGTTCCAAATAAAGCTAAAATGCCACTAGCATTGCTATCCGGAAAGCACAGGTGAAGTTTTGAAGGATTTTGTGGCGGTAGTGGATCTACAAGTGGCAGTGCTTCTTCCTCCACTGGGATTTAATCGATCCTGCAAGAGTGTCCACGTTCTCCTGTTCAAGCAGTAAGCAATGAATATCATCGTTCCTTGACTCCCGGTCGCGATTACAAACACATAACTCAAAACGTTCGATTGTAGTACTTCTGCCAGGATGCCGAACGTCCACGAAAACCCAAACAGTAGTGATAGTTTGATATAGACGGACATATGATGTGTGTTGGACTGATTAGAGGAGACTTTCATGTCCGGAACCGATCTGATCGCGTGAATGGTTCTTCCAAAGAAAATGGCGTTTGTTATTAACATTAAGCATAAAGGTGCTGCAAAGAACACGCCTTTACCCAGAGGGGAATTTAGAAAACACGTGTTGCCTCCGTAACCTAAATCTTCCCCTTCCGTCGAGGCGAGAAACACAGCCAGGCAAATTAGAATGACAATGACAGGCAATAGTTGTCCGACTAGACAGTAACGTATGAATCGTTTGACGGTATTACTGTTAAAGGTGACGCCGATGCCAGTAAAAGAACAAAACATATGATAAGCGGATATCGACATCCACGTAAATGACGAGAGCCAAAAATAGTGCACTAATATACCGAATATCTGGCACAACAACTCGTTTGATTTCGCGCTGGAAGTAGTCAGAAATAGAAGTTGAGCCGCAAACAAGTTAAGTAAAAGAGCCATAGTGTTCTGTCCAGGTAGAGATCTCAGCTTTGGGATTATGCAATAGACAAGAAATGTTAAGGCTATGCATGCCAGAGATATACTTGAACAAACAAGGGAGACCATCGAGAGAACAAAGTCCTGTCCTCCTACTTCCGTAGCCGTTAGCAATTCTGTAATGTTGCCTAACTCTTCAACACATATGCGCAATATGTTGCCACAACTAAGGAAAGAAGATGGGGAAAGCGTGATTGCACGTTCGTTAAACAAAATACTGCGATTGGATTCAATGAAACGAAAGTTACTTTTATTTAAATTGAACTCGAGAAACGGACACTTTTGTTGTAGGGGTTGGAAAAGGATGTGCTTTTCACAATCAGCTTTCAGGCATCGTTTGTCCAAGAAAAACATCGGCGTGTGGAACAAAATTGGTGGATGGCTAATCGGTTCTAAATCATATGAAAGGTTAGATTCTGAGCCACAAAGGAGCGGTACAGGCTCAAATGTAACGTTTCTCCCCTCAGATTCGTGTGTAAATTCAAGAGCCATTATATCTAAAAGCTGCAATTCGAAATCCAGTAGACTTCTACCAGTGGATGAAATAATATCCATATGGAACTTAATAACATCGGGCCAGTCAGGATCTTCTCTGCCCACCGATGTGTACATGGTCGCCTTTAATAGGTGGAATATAAATGGCTTGAATTCCGTCAACCGTTCTGATATAAAATCCGTGTACTTCATAACTATATCAGCAAAGTTTCCCTGGGTATAATTTTGGCTTGAAAATAGAAGTACGTCATACGAAATCCCCAATCCGCTGGCCACTGAGAATATTTCCTCGCATTCGTTGTCAACGAGATATCGTCTCAAAGGGCAGCTGATGTTTCGACACGAGCCCTGAAAACAGAGAAACGAACTTGATTATTAAAGTGACATGAGCTGCCAAAATTCACACTTTTTTATCATTTCTGATCGTCACGACAGCAAGGGCATTGAAGGCCATCAAACAATTAAATGATTGGCTTTAGAATGAGGAAAATCCATACAGTATGTGACCTGTACGAACCGAAAACAAAATTTAAATAACCGTGACGACCATTCATTCATTCATTCTAAGCCAAATTTAGTTGAAAACAATACTTTATCGTACATTTTCGAAACTAGAAGCACTAAAAAGCTTCTGAATTATACGTCTTAAGAAAAACGGCCAATAATTTCAACATTCTGTTTTAACGTCAAAATATCAACATTTTGGCAGCTCATGCCTCTTTAATAAATGTTTGAAACTCTCTTTAAACGTGGGTTCCGTACTAATGCTAAAAAAATAACACATCACCACGTCGTCAGTTGTTTTTGAACAACACGAGCTTTCGATACCTGTGCCGGTGTCTTCGTCAAGTATAACACGTCAACACTTTAACTTGATAATTTCTCGAATAATTATATATTTATTAAAAAGACAAAACGAATATGGCACCCATGCTGTGGGTGAACTCAACCCCCTGTTCTTCATCTGAGTATCGACACACCTTAGTACTCCGGATCCATTTTGATTAAGAATTCATGCCCCCCCCCCCACCCCCACCCCCCCAGCCCCGACTAAATATCAGGTGAAAACGATCTATCGGTTGCCTTGATCTACAGCCTGCTACTGCTTGACCCTAAGGCGGTCTATTTAAAGGAAAGCTAAAAAAATAACGTTCCTCATGTGTCCCTATGCGTGGGTTCTATTTTGGGATTCATAACTTAAATATTGCTACACATTCAGATATGATCAATTAAAGGGAGATTAAACTCTGGCTCATCGCCTACTTTTTTAAGTTTCCTGTTGTATAGGGTCTATAAGGTTTTCAACAATGGTTGAGTCACATTAATCGCGATTCAAAAAGTCTTTAGAGAACACGGTTATATAATATACATTCTCGAGATCGGTTACTCCATAACCTACATGTGTGATAGTTGCCAGTTACCAACGGAAGGTCGTGGGTTTCCTCCCACACTAAAACTGGCAACGCCGCCATATAAGTGAAATAATCTTGAGCGCGGCGTAAAACACCAATCAATCAATCAATCAACCATAGCCTACATGCTTCTAATTTGTCTTTCTGAAGAGAAATTACCTCTATCATCCAGATTTTGCTAAAATCTACTTGGAAACTTTAGGAGATAACATACACCTCAGTTATGAAGCTCTCGGTATTTTCGTTTTCAACTAGCTTTGTATTTGTGACTTCATCTTCAGTCAGTGCTCCGTGAGACAAACCAATATTATCGCAAATATTTTGGAACGAGTAAATCAAGTGATCAAATAACCAATCTACAAATTGTTAGAAAATTACTATACTAGTTACTTGGACTTACCTCAAATGGGTCAAGCAACGTCCCAGTTTTGCAAACAGCCGGCTCCGATTTTGATTCGAGTCGTGGATTAAAGTCCAACAAGACGCTCAATGGGAAAGGAATGACGTTAGGTTTGACCCGGGAACATGTCATGTATTCCGACAAAATTGCGCCGTCACAAATCGAGCAAAAAATGTTACGGTACGATTCAAAAAATGGCGAAGAGCCATAATACCGAACAGGTTGACTGTATTTCTGACACAGACTGTCAAATATCGGATCCCAAGGCCCAAGAGCTGTTCCAGATCCATTACATTTGCTATGCTGCACAGGATAGCATTCTCTTAACGCTACAGTATCCGGAGGTCGGCTAACGATATCACATGCTCTGTCCTGAACTACAATTCGCCATAAGTCTGCTTTTGACGTAGCGTCTTGAACTGACGATAGTAACGTACAGTTGACGACATGCGACCATATTTCATAAGTGGACTCTTCATGGCATCGAGCACAAAATACGTTTCTGTAAGTAACTTGAGTGTCAGGAACGCTGACTGGCGTTGCCTCTACTTGGATTGTGACGTCAGGAAATTCACATTTTGTTGCTAGTCCCGGCTCGCTTTCCGATGGGCACCGACTTATCATAAAAATATCGGTAGAATCGACCCAAGTAGTCCATTCCCCCGTTACACAGGCTAGGTATGGATTTGGTTTTTGGTTTTTGTATGTTGCGTTGAAAAACTCGTCAACACAACAGTCGCCGTAAAAATGACAAACTTCGTCGCATTGGCATGGCGAACATTCAAAGCCACATAAGCCTACAGTATCGTTGGTGGGTTCACAAACACTTTGTGTGCCACACGCAAATTCCGTTACGTCACGCATTAAATCTGCAGTTGGCAGAGATACATTCACATAATATCCAGCAGTAATATACTGACTTAGCACATAGGGAGTAAAAAGAAAAACAATGACGAATCCAGCGTTAAAGTGGCTTATATCCACACTATATATTCCATAAGCCATCCTGGTGTCTTTTATCAAAATTAGCTGGTCGAATTGGTGAGGCGTACGTTTCGCAATGTTTGGCTGATGGACGATTTCATCGAACACATGTATATTGCATAAATCATTCAGCGGTTAAAGCAATAAAGCCCTCTGATTGGATAAAACAGTGTCCCACATGCCCATTGGTCAACAGACCAGCAGGTTATTAGCCAGATGTTTCGGTTGTTCTTCATACTTCACAGTGGCAGCTTGTTTAAGACAACAAATGGATAGGCTACATGACCAGGTCAAATACATATGTTTTTGTTATGATTATTTATTTAGTTTCCTGCAATCAACTTTTTCGCAGCTCATGACACTTTAAAATTCTGCATAACCAATAGTGAATTACATATTTTTTAACACTAAAGCACACGGGCACAGGAAAATCTATAGTCTAAAGTAACCTCGGATACAAGTTTCTTATTTTGTTAAAAAGGGGCATATCATTTAGACGTGAATTACATACGTAGGTTTTCTCAAGGCTTTTGTCACTTGGTGGGATTTGAACCGGGGTCATTTGAGGGGAGGCTCGGAGGGGAGATAATTAGAAAACAATGTGCGTTGGAATGCCCAATAAAAAACTTTGTTTAGCATGTAATCCTGAGCGCTTGGCTGCTCTTCTCTTACAAATACTCCGGGTTCTTTTCCCTTCGAAATACTCAGGCTGCTTTTCATTTACAAATACTCCGGTTTCTTTTCCTTTCGAAATTCTCAGGCTGCTTTTCCCTTACAAAGACTCCGGTTTCTTTTCCCTTCGAAATACTCCGGCTGCTTTTCCCTTTCAAATACTCCTGTTTCTTTTCTCTTCGAAATTCCCAGGCTGCTTTTACCTTTCAAATACTCCGGTTTCTTTTCCCTTCGAAATACTCAGGCTGCTTTTACCTTACAAATACTCAGGCTGCTTTTCCCTAACACATACTCAGGCTGCTTTTCCCTTACAAATACTCAGGCTGCTTTTCCCTTCGAAATACTCAGGCTGCTTTTCCTTTACAAATACTCCGGTTTCTTTTCCCTTCGAAATTCTCAGGTTGTTTTTCCCTTAAATACTGCAGTTTTTATTCCTTAACAGATTATCCGGTTTCTTTTCCTTTGTATATACTCCAACTATGACAAGATCACATCACAGAAATGTTTCAGTTTTTTTGTTGGGCAGAGAGGAATGCGAACCGCGTGGGCCATCAATAGAAGGCTTGTGTTGAGCTGACAGAATATCACTCTGTCCACTGCAGTAAAAGTACACTTAAAATCCACTAATTTGTATGCAAATAACGAACATTTGAAGTGGTCTTGGAGATACAAGAGTCAGTCCAAGATACCACCCATTTTCTGTTATCTCTGTCTTTTCATCATATCGAATTTTAGTAAAATCGGAATGTCAGACCGATTGGCTGGAACAATCGTCTGTGAGGGCACAGGTATATTTATATTTAAGTACCATCAAGGTCATCAGCGATAAAAGCCGTTCTGTATTTCAAGTTCTGGGTAGTGTTAAAGGGAAAGAAAATCTAAGCTTTAGACTAGTTTAGATGGAAAGAGTAGAGTTCATTAAGTCCAAAACAACTGTCCAATGTATGTTTTATCCCCTCGTAAGTGAATAATTGAAATTTGAAGGTGGCGTTACAATAGAGAATAAGCTCCATAGGCCATTCACAAGGCCGCCACCATTTTTTCATTAGTTTTATCCAATTATTGTTGAATAAAAATTTAAGTGCGTTATAGAGTAGTCATGTGATGCAATTAAGCCAATGGCTGGCTAAGTAATGGCGCGCGGTTGCATACTGACCTATATTTTCGGTGACAATCTTCCCACTTCAAGTTTGTCGCCATGTTTTTTTGGACCTAAATCTACCCTTATACATCAGAGAGCGGTAAAAATACGTCATTCTTGATCTAAAAATAGCTATACCAATATCACGTCATCCAAAAACGGAAAAATGGCTACACAGATAAGCCACTGAAAGGACATACTTCTGTCTGTTTTTATTAGCTTGAGGGTCACTGGAGGTAATTGACGTGAAATGTTTTAAGTACTTTGAAGGTTGTTATCGACGATTATCCCTATGTATTTCTAGAGAATTCCCCTCCTTTAAGTTAGATAGTATCTATTTCCTGTCTTTAACAATTTTTACGTAGCTGTCAAAGCAGTCCATGCTGTAGAGATACGTTGCTACGGCAGTTACATACAAACTTAGGCTACGCCGCTTTGTGAAACACTCAGTGGACATTGAACAACGTATGGGTATATATCTATCCCAGACAACATCAGTGGACATTGAACAACGTATGGGTATATATCTATCCCAGACAACATCAGTGGACATTGGACAACGTATGGGTATATATCTATCCCAGACAAAATCAGTGGACATTGAACAACGTATGGGTATATATCTATCCCAGACAACATCAGTGGGCATTTTTTAGACATATTAATATGAAATTTGATTGTATCATTGTCTATACACTGGTTTATCTTTTCAACTTTTCAAAACTTGGAATGGAAATATACACATTGGCATTAATCATTAGAATGTTGTTATGTCACAAACAATATTTATGCAACTCACTGGGACCTCTGTATATGTCATTGTAAAAGTGTATTCGGCTGTTTCCAGCCTGAGGTCGAGTTCGATTTTGTATTCGTTGTAAGTCGAGTGGAATTTATGACGTAAGCAACATGTGTTTGCTCTTCAGTGTTGAAAACTTACGGAAGTAAGCAAATGACGCAGTTAAATCGGTCACGTGTTACACAAATTCTCCGAGTAAGAAAGTCTGTAGCGGTAAGGACGTAAAAACACCACTGATAACAGTTAATGAAAGTTCAATATATTTTCCCAACATAATGGCATCATGACAGAATACACAGCTTATGAGACTATCAGACGACGGTAGACGGTAGATGTGTTGGTTTACGGTAAACGGTGAAATTCATCGACTTTAGGTGTTAGACAGTTGGCATTTGGCATTTGATTAACTGAAATAAACATAAAATAATATATTTTACTTTACCGTGAAAATAAACAACTGCAATATTAGAGGATAAACAATGTTTGGCTTTAGTCATAGACAAACAAGCAGGAGGGGCGGAAAATGATATAATCTGATGAAATAATTCTTGAACATATTGACAAATTATGTTTAGAGTATGTTAAAATTACGATAAACTGAATCAGATAAAATAGGGCTACTGAGGAGAAAAATATATAAAGGTGTGTAGACCTATGCGAAAAATGCACAACACCGCACTAGAGAATGGGCGCGAAAATGGCCACGCTGACACAAGCTCGGTAAACAGGGCAAACCGTTAGTGCTTATAATTTCTGAATGCACTACGTTAAACGCAAAAATATCTCTATAAAAACAGAAGAAAGCTTAACCGTGCATAGATTATATTAGATGATGCTATGATAACTGATTACAAAAAGCAGATGTTTAACATACCGTTTTGTAGGCTTTCGTGGATCATGAAAAAAGGTTTACTGTCGGTTGGGCTGTCACAGTGCAGACTGATTGTTTGTAGTGAAACCTGAGCCGCAGCAAAAAACAACGGTTACCTGCCCTTGACCGAAAAGGCGATTAGTGCTTAAGTGTCGTGTGCACAAAAAATGCCTATCAAACAATGACATAAAAAATAGACATGGCTCAAAAAAGATTACGGTTAGTTTTGGTCGTAACATTCCGGCCCCTAAATTGCACTGTAAAAACTGAGCAACTTTACATACAAACAAAAAACATTAAACGACCAAAAGTGCAAAAAAAATGAAGAAAAAAAAAAAAAAAATGATTACAATACGAAAATTCGGGAAAATGACAGAAATGTACATAGAGTAATCACCATGGTACAGTATGCGTATTAAGGAGATATATCAGATTCCAAAACAAGACATAACTTGTCAATGGGCCTCACAATCACATTTGCCTTGGTTTTGACTCTCACAGACCGCACGAAACCACGAACATCTTTGAATGTCTCAATCACTCTTCCTAATGACCAAGAGTTTCTTGGAGAGTTCTCAACAACCAGGACTAAGTCATTTTCTTTAATGTTTCTTTTAGGATGAAGCCATTTTTGTCTTTCTTGTAGTAACGGTAGGTACTCCTTGAGCCACCTTTTCCAGAAGACGTCCGCCAGGTACTGCACTTGTCTCCATCGTCGGGTAGCGTAGTTATCAGTTTTTGAAAATAAACCAGGAGGAAAGCTTTCTCCGCCACGCAATGTTAGGAGATGATTTGGTGTCAGAACTTCAAGGTCAGTTGGATCAGATGATATCTCAGTGATGGGACGGCCATTCAAGATGGCCTCGACTTCGCAAAAAAGTGTGTGTAATGCTTCATCGTCCAGCCGTCCAGCCTGTTGTTGAAGAAGGGAATGGAGGGCTTTGCGAACAAGACGAATCATTCTTTCCCATACTCCGCCATGATGTGACCCTGCTGGAGGGTTAAACTTCCATTCGATGCTCCGATGATGAAGCGATTTGCTGATAGACGATTGATTGAGTTTATCAAGCTCCTGTTTCAGTTCTCTTTGACACCCAACGAGATTTGTCCCATTATCAGATCTTATTATGTTGACTGGACCACGACGAGAGATGAAGCGTCGTATGGCGTTCACACAAGAGTCAGTGGTTAAAGAGGAAGCTAGTTCTAGATGCACTGCTCTAGTATTTAAGCAGGTGAAAACAACACCATACCTTTTAGTTACACATCTTCCTCTCCTGGTTTCAATTGGTCCGAAGTAATCCAAACCGACCGAAGAAAATGGCGGTTCGTGTGGTGTCAGTCTATCAAGTGGGAGGTCTGCCATTTTCTGTTTGGACTTGCGGGATTGATATTTTCGGCAAATGACACATTTACTTAGAATACTTTTACAGGAAGTCGTTGCTCCAGGAATCCAGTATTTTTCCCTTAGTTTAGACAACATTGAAGCTTTCCCTAAATGTCCGACGGTCTTGTGGATATGCCTCAGGTAAAGTGTTGACAAATGTGACTGTTTTGGAAGGATAATTGGGTGCTTTGAATTGAAGGGAATTTCTGCTCTATCAAGTCGTCCGCCTACACGAATCAGGCCATCCTTAAGAAACGGGTCAAGTTTTCTTAGAGGACCTGTACGAATGTTCCGAGTGGAAGAGTTCTTGTCAGCCAAAATATTTAACTCTGATTGGAAAAATTGACTTTGAGCATGTTTTATTAGAAACGTTTCAGCCTTTTCTAGGAACTGGAAAGGTAAAATGAGGTTTTTTACTTTACATCTGTTATCTCTTGAAGAAGAAGACTGGGTCTTGAATTTCTCAGAAGCATAGATGATCCAAGCCATTGTCCGCTTCAGTTTAGTCCATTCTGATTTGGAGTGAATGAGGCTGCTGATGGAATCTGAAGGCTGCTGATCAGAAATGGCGATGGAATTTACGGTCTTGATTTCTACATCAGCTTCGGTAAGAGTGCGGTAAGTATCTGTCATCTGGGGCCATTGAGATTTTGGTTCCCATAAAAACCTAGGACCCTGAAGCCATTCAGCATTCTGAAGAAATTTGTCGATGTTCAATCCACGGGAGGCTGAATCTGCTGGGTTTACCTTTGATTCCACATAATGCCACTGACTAGGGTTTGTTCCATCTCTGTTAATTGCAATGCGATTGAACACGAATGTGTGGAATCGTGTCTTCTCGTTACAAATATAGCGGATTACAGACTGACTGTCTGTCCAGAAGAATTGAAAGTCAAGTACTAAATCCAACTCTTGCTTCACAATTTTGCTCAAGTGGACAGCTACCGTAGCAGCAGTAAGCTCCATTCTTGGGATAGTGATCCTTTTCAAAGGGGCAACTCTCAACTTTCCAAGTACCAGGGCACAATGATGATGTCCCTCAGAGTTCGTTTGGCGAAGATAAATGGCAACACCATAGCCATTTTCACTTGCATCGGAGAATACATGGAGTTCTCGGGAGACAACGTTTCCAAAGTTTACAGGTTTGTAGCATCTCGAAACTTTAAACTTTTCTAGAAGTGGTAGTTCTGAAATCCAACGCAGCCATTTTGATAAAATGTTAGGTGGTATAATATCATCCCAATCAAGGCCAAGCTGATAAAGTTCTTGAAGAATTAGTATTCCAGTAAGAATGAAGGGTGCCACAAAGCCAAGTGGGTCGAAGATAGAGCTCACGACAGACAATATTCCTCGTTTTGTGGGCGGTTTATTGGGTGGTTGTATTTTGAAGCCTATCGCATCTTCCTCGGTAATCCAGTGAACACCCAAAGCACGTTCATTAGGGAGAGCATCACAGTCTAGATTTAATGTCTTTATGAGTCCAATGCTTTTCTATTGTTGCTTGTCCACTTAGTAAGGTGGAATCCACCACGTTTGCAAAGATCAGTAACGTTCTTTATTGTGTTTACAGCTTCCTTTTCAGTTGAGACAGATACAACACAATCGTCCACATAGAAATTCTTCTTGACGATTTCGATGGCTTGGGGAGAGCACTTGTCGATGTTATCATCCGCCGTTTTGTGGAGGGCTGCGTTTGAACAAGAAGGGGAAGAAACAGCGCCGAAGAGATGGACTGCCATTCGGTAAGTATTTGGGGTAAGTTCTGTGTCACCATCGGGCCACCACAGGAACCGCAAGCAGTCCCTATCTTCCAAAGGAACCCGTACCTGATGAAACATCGACTCTATGTCTGACATCAAACCAATTTCATTCTGGCGAAACCTGAGGAGAACTGCTAACAAATTGTTTGTAAGGTCAGGTCCTTGAAGCAGCTGAGTATTTAGACTGGTTCCCTGAAATTGTGCCGCACAATCGAATACCACCCGGATTTTGTTAGGTTTCTGAGGGTGGTATACGCCATGGTGGGGTAAAAACCAGACTTTCCCATCTGACCTCTTCATCTCATTTTGTGGTACTGGCTCTGCGTAACCGTTTTCTAGAAGACTGGACATAACATTTCTGTAGTCTATACCAAATTCAGGCTTCGATGACATCTTGTTTTTCAAACTCCTTAGTCTCTGCAAAGCTTGAGTCATGTTGTTTGGAAAGTGGACATAATTTGTTTTAAATGGTAAATTGATAATGTAATGGCCATTTTGAAATTTCATAGAACTGCTGACTTTGTGTAAAAATTGTTTGTCTTCCTGTGAGTTTTCTTTCTTGTCATTGATAATATGTTCAGGGTAGTCTAGATTGATGGATTTCTTTAATTGTAAGTCCAAGTCTTTCAAAGCTTCTGTTTCTTTTACAGATATAAAATTTGCAGTAATGGAAGTTTTCTGTTCGGTTGTTGGTGATGGGTTTCTCATAAGGTTCCAGATAATCCAGCCTAGCATTGATTTTGTAGCATGTGGACTCCCTCTACTTCCGGTTCTTGTAGTTTGTGGCTAGTACGCATCCGGTACGTTGTTTCCTATTAGCAGTCCAACATCAGCAACAATCTCAGGTAGATCTAGGTCTTTAAGGTGTGGCCACTGTTTGATGTCATCATTCTTCGGAACATGGCTGACTGTAACAGGAAGCGTATCTTTAGTATATACTTTCGGTAAGTTAAGAAAATTTTTCATGTTAAGGTCACCGACTTGTAAATCACTTACTTCAAAGGTATGCATTGTATGTGGGTTGGCCATGGTATCTAGAGTTATCTTCCTTGGTTTACCTGTTCCACCGACTTCTTTCAAAAGACTCTCTGTACAGAATGTGGCAGTGCTACCGGGGTCCATGAATGCGTAAGTTTGGATAACTTTCAAACCATTCTGTAATTTTACTGAAACTGGAATAATGGCCATGGTACATTCCAAATCTCCGGCCCCTGTAGACGGCTTTATGGTTTTGTTAAAATTAACACTGGCAGTGGTAAATTGTTTATTTTTTGTTGCTTGTGGTTTAATTGGGTATTTTGGTTGGAAATTGTCTTCATGGCATACAGATGGATGGCGACCTTCACAGTAGGTGCATGTAGCTCTGGATCTACAATCCCTACTTCTATGACCAAATGACAAACATCCAAAGCAGAGATGTTTTTCCTTTATATTTTCAATTCTTTGATCATAAGGCAGTGACTGCAGGGTTTTGCATTTCTCTAGAGTGTGGGTTGGTTGATTGCAGTGAAGACATGGGGAGGTAAAGGCTGTTCTATTTTCAATATGGTTGGTGTGTGACGTCTCAACTTTATTAAAACTTTCTTCATTTTTATTTGAATCAGCTTTAATGACTTGTGTGCTATATGTTGCTTTGGATGGTAATCTTTGTGGTTTGGCTTTAATATTACTTGTTTTTAATCCTTCTCTCATAGCCTCTCGTCCATATGTAGGGTCGTTCAACTTTTTGGCTTCATTCCGAACCAGTCTTACAAGGTCGCTGAATTTAATTTCTTGGTGTCGGTTTCTGTGTTGCTGAACAATATTTAGCCATTTATCATGATAGAAAAAAGGGAGCTTACCAACAAGTCTCTTTAAGTTTTCAGGATATTCCAATACTCTGACTGCTTTAATGGATCGGATGGCGTTTTCACATTCAGATAGAAATATTCCATAGTCGTCCAAGGATTTCGGATTATCTGTTCTCACAGGCGGCCAATCCAAAGCTTTTTTTACGAAAGCATTAGCCAATACATCGTCGTTCCCATACCTTTCCTCCAATTCTTTCATTACAGCAGGGTAACCTATGTCTGCTTCGAGATAGCTGTATCCAGTGACAATTCGGTTGGCTTCTCCTGATGTGTACTGTTCCAAGTAGCCCATACGTTCATCGTTGTTTTCAGTATTAATGAGAATCTTGGAGGTAAATTGACGAATAAACTTTTTGTACTCCAAAGGATTTCCAGAAAAAAACCTTCAACTCTGGTGGGGGTTTACGGAGTTGTCGGACAACAGTAGCCATCTCGTGGTTTTGATTGGTCTGAGGAAAGTCAGGCTTCAAAGGCATGTGAGTATGGGGGGCCAGGGTTGACAAGCCAGGTTCCTGTAACTCAAAAGAAAGAGAATTAGCATAATAGTTGTGAGCATTTTTATCCAAAATTGGAGGAATATCTAAAGTTTCAGGTATTTTGTTAATCATAGCTGATTTAGTTTTATCAGGAACAAAAGAAGGAGCGTTAGCTCTTAATTTACCAGAATTAGACAAATTTGAAGAAGCATTCATGTTAAATTCATTCAACATTTGTGATTTAGCTTGAGTTATTGCAAGCTCAGTGTCCAAGTTAAGTTGCTGTTCTTCAAGCTTTAAGTTAAGTTTAGCCAGTTCAAGTTCGTGCTTTTTCTTTAGGGATTGCATTCTTAGCTTTATTTCAATTTCCTTCTGTTGCTCTTGAGCTTTGAATGAAGCAATGGAATTCCTACCAGACACTTGACTTCCATTTTTAGATTTAACTTTAGAATGAACATTAGAGATACTGTCTGAGGGTGTCACTTCAGATTGAGGCACAAGTTTCACAAACCAATTCTCAACGGAAATCTTGAAATTAGACAGAGCGTCGTCTTCTTGAAGAAAGTCATCTTCTTCTGAAACCAACAGGGACTTATACAAAGGTCGAACACTGAGATAGATTTCATAAACCGGCAACCATTCAGCATAAGCCTTTTGAACTTCTTTGGCATCTTTGTCTTCAGCAATAAGTCGGTTAATAGTTCTAATTTGTCCCCTTAATTTTCTCCATAATCGGGTTAATTCATCACGTTGTAAACAAAGGGTATATAACCTTCCCTTTCCGGTACGTTGCTTTACTCTAGCACCAGTTTTAGCAATATCGGTTTCGGTATCAGTAGTTTGCAACGTGGAACTTGAGGGTGGTTCATCGGTCACTTTTTCGGTGGTACCTGGTTCACTCTCCATATTCAAAAGCCAAAAACGTTAATGCAATGTAGCGGTAAGGACGTAAAAACACCACTGATAAAAGTTAATGAAAGTTCAATATATTTTCCCAACATAATGGCATCATGACAGAATACACAGCTTTTGAGACTATCAGACGACGGTAGACGGTAGATGTGTTGGTTTACGGTAAAACGGTGAAATTCATCGACTTTAGGTGTTAGACAGTTGGCATTTGGCATTTGATTAACTGAAATAAACATAAAATAATATATTTTACTTTACCGTGAAAATAAACAACTGCAATATTAGAGGATAAACAATGTTTGGCTTTAGTCATAGACAAACAAGCAGGAGGGGCGGAAAATGATATAATCTGATGAAATAATTCTTGAACATATTGACAAATTATGTTTAGAGTATGTTAAAATTACGATAAACTGAATCAGATAAAATAGGGCTACTGAGGAGAAAAATATATAAAGGTGTGTAGACCTATGCGAAAAATGCACAACACCGCACTAGAGAATGGGCGCGAAAATGGCCACGCTGACACAAGCTCGGTAAACAGGGCAAACCGTTAGTGCTTATAATTTCTGAATGCACTACGTTAAACGCAAAAATATCTCTATAAAAACAGAAGAAAGCTTAACCGTGCATAGATTATATTAGATGATGCTATGATAACTGATTACAAAAAGCAGATGTTTAACATACCGTTTTGTAGGCTTTCGTGGATCATGAAAAAAGGTTTACTGTCGGTTGGGCTGTCACAGTGCAGACTGATTGTTTGTAGTGAAACCTGAGCCGCAGCGTGAGGCGTAAAGCGTAAAATTCCCAAATCCTGTTGAGGGCCCCACAAAAGTGTCCCCGTGGTAATGTAAGGGACCGAAACACTTGGTTTGTTGTCTTTCAGCCTCGATCAGTTATATAATTGAAGCATTGTAGGATTCCTGATATGCACCGAAACTGCGTCTGTCTACAACATGTGGTTTACCGGGCTAAATAGAATATATAAACAAATATCTTTCTAAATGATATTAGCATTTAATAAATTTATGATTATTTTTATTTTCTTTTTTCGTCTGTAGTAAAACATTTTCATATTTACTTTCGACCCCATTTTTATTCAGCCCAAAAATACGGTGATTTACCGTATAAAAAGCGCAGACTGTCCGAGGCGTGTCGAAGCCGACCGGTAGCGAGCGAAGATGGCCGAAGGGAGTTCCGACTGGCCTCGGAAAGTGTGCGCTTTTAATACGGCTAATCACCGTATTTTTTGGTCTGAATACAAATGGCGTCGAAAGTATAAATCAAAATACTTCACTACAGACGGTACAAATTGTAGTAAATTAATCAAACGCTGAAATCATCTAAAAAGATATTTTTGTATATGAGTTTATACGACTAGGGTATTCGACATCCAAATTCAGCATTTGCCAACTAACTTGGTTGAAAGATAATCATATATATTTTACCCTGGGTGTATTATTAGTTACAAGGTTTGTTCGAACCAACCCTGTACCCCCCCCCCCCCCCCCCCTCGAACAAACCCTGTAACATCCCCTCGAACAAACCCTGTACCCCCCCCCCCTTCAAACAAACCCTGTACCCCCCCCCCCCCCCCCTTCGAACAAACCCTGTACCCCCCCCCCCCTCGAACAAACCCTGTACCACGCCCCTTGAACAAACCCTGTAACACCCCCCTCGAACAAACCCTGTAACGAATTTATAGCACAGAAGACCTAAATTGTACGACACCTACCTACTGCCTCCACAGGACATTATCTGAGAAGCTAACACCCAAAATACTGTTCTTGCTGTATAGTTTTTACACACTCTCTTAACTATCACTGTAACCCTTTCTTAAAACCTGTAGAATTCTTTTGTTTTTAAATGTTTTAACTTGTTGATCTACCTTCTGTTGTACATATACATATGAATAGTTGGCCACCATCATTCATTGTACATAGCCTGATGAAGCTGGAGGTATATCCAGCGAAACGTTGTGTTTAATAAATACAGGAGTAGTAATCTTAGAGAAATATAGATTGCCGGAGGAATCAGTAAAATTATGGCAAATATTTTTCTTCATTGGCTGCATGGCATATACATGTATAGCAAAAAACTACTGCTGAACATCTAATTTCATTGTTCATGATAGCAATCTAAACAGTTTTCAATGATATACATAAAACTGTCAGTTTAATTATGCTTTAATAAGCACTATGATTTGTACATGTAGTTACTTCTGAAGGATTAAGGCCCGAAAAAAGAGGCCCGAATAGCCCAGGTGCAATAAGTCTGACGTGGTAACTATCCGTCTGTCTATTTCACGTTTTAAGTTTCTCTTACATCACCAAGAAAAAATAAACACCTAGTCATATTTAAATTTTGCGATGATTTCCAACCCGTGTTAACCGCATTCCTTCATGGAAGACGACACGAAATTACAGTCTCATCTATAGCAGTGGTACAAGTGAAGAGTAAATTAGTACACAGAAATAAAGATCAATGTTCACAATAAAAGCAGTAAGATATAAACAGTATGCATAATAGTCGAATAATAAACAAAAATATAATTTCTGGTGATGACGTCACCTCATTCACAATTGATCATTAACAAGCCAATTCTTGACAGTCTGGCAGCGAAATTAAACAATGCACGCTGAGCACGAAAACATTTCTGTCCGATTTTAAAAGTGGCATGAGCTGCCAAAATTCACACTTTTTTCAAAATTTCTGATCGCCACGAAAGTAAGAGGCTTTGAAGGCTTCGACAAACTAAATGATTGGCGTTGGAATGAGGACGATCCGTACAGTATGTAACCTGTACGAACATAAAACGTGTTCGAAATATAAACCAAATTTGAAATAACCAGGACGACCGTTCATTCATTCTGAGCCAAAGTTAGCTCAACACAATACTTTATCGCACATTTTCGAGACTAGAAGCACTAAAAAGCTTCTGAATTATAATATGTCTTGAGAAAAGTAGCCAATAGTTTCAACATTCTGTTTTAACGTCAAAATATAAACATTTTGGCAGTTCATGCCACTTAAAGCCCCCTTCAATAATTCCTGTTTGACTTTCCAGAAAGCTAGTACGAAATTAAGAAATCAGAAACTCCATGTTGATTTAAAACTTTTAAAAAAAAATTCTGAATTGCACGCAGCACTTGTATAAAATATTAATAAGTATTTTACGGATTGGATCCTGTGCAACATATATATCCCCTCACATTCTTCTTAAATGCAGCCCCACCATGTCAATGCCGTGGTCGCGAGAAATTGGTTGGCCCGGATTCAAGGGAAAATCGTGATCTCGAACGTACAAGAATCTCGCAGACCTATGTCTCGCTTCAGTGCGCAAAGCGGACCAAAGAAAACTGAAAAAAACATGATATTATGCATTTATAATTTCCTCTTTCGATCGGATTCATTATCCAGAAACCAATAATCGACGCACGCATAAAAATAACATTGATTGTTTGGTTGATGTTTAACGCCGAACTCAAGATTATTTCACATACAGCTGTATATGAATTTACACAATTAGAAACTTGTCTCCATGGTTATTTTAGACAAGTAAATTTTCCCTGTGCCCGTGTGTTCTAGTGATCATAAATATATGAAGGGACTCTTCTTTGTTTTGAAGAGTCCCCTACACATATAATAATGAAACGTGAAAAGATGTTAACATTTATATGATGGCCAATACGGTTCAGACCGAAATAAAAACGTGATAAAATGTTTTATCTAAGTTTATATGTATTATTGTCTTACTGCCCTGAAGCTTTTTACTATGGAATAATACAAACAGTCGCCAAAAGCTTGATATCTTCACCGAAATGGGCTAAAAAAGAGAGCTTGCATAGAAGGACTGCTGGGGGAAATGAAAACCAGGAAAATCTAAATTTGCAGAGCAGTTTCTCAAAAGATTGAACTTGGAACAGAAAAATGGTTATTCTCCATGTTTATGCAAATAACCTGAAGTGGGGGTGGGGAAGTTTATCCAAATTGTTCAGTAATTTGGCCAGTGCACAGGAAATCTGGAAAAAACTGAAAGTCACCAATCGTTATGTTTTTATACAAATGAAATGAAAAGTGCACGGTCTGAACACGCAGATTCGCAAATCTGAAAACATGATATTCTGCATTTTAAAATGTATTTTTTACTTTATTCTGTCAAAGATCAATAAGGTGCTCAAGTCGATCACAATTAAACACTGATCAATACATTGAGATTGATTGATGATTTACATAGCAGTTATATGGCGTTGGGTTAGGGTTAGGGTTAGGGTTAGGGTTAGGGTTAGGGTTGGGGTGAAGAGCCCAGTCCCCCTCCACACTAAACCTGGCAACGCCGCCATATAATTGCAATTAAATTTAGTGCGGCTTAAAACATTAATCAATCAATAAACCAATCTAACAACGGGTGGTGATAAACGCGAACAATTTTTCTTAGTATTATAATCTCGGAAATCTTCGTGAGTATTTGAAAGTGTAAAACAGACAAATTTAATTTTAAAGAAAACACAATTGTAAAATAAAGACTTAAAATTTTTATTTTGTGTTCGATAGAAATATATAAGGTCGACTTCATTTTGGGGTTTTAATTAATTTTCCTCAATTTATATACTGTCCATTTTGGTAACATGAAATACGTTGATTGGAATTGGAGCCATGATTCGTTGCAGCCACTTTGGTTGTATGGGTCAATGGACTGGATTTTGTAAATAACAGAGACATAATACCTATGTAAAAAACAGTTTTGTTAGGAAACTCTTAATTTGCATACCATTCAACCGAAACGGTTTTGGAAAATTAAATTGTGACATGACCCATAGCCGATACGGCACAATGATCACGGGACAAGGACGCATTTAATATGTTCGACAGGTTACGTCGTGTTCCAGGTAAACATCTTTACTATATACGCTGTTAGTTCACCAGTCTCGAATGATGAATCCCTTTCGCCATGATGCGTATCGAAGAAAGTCACCCATGGCTGGTTGTCTATTATTGTTTTATTTCTTGGTCACTATGACCTGTGACATATGCACGCTTGACAAAGTATTACGGTGCAAGAGAGACTCTCCGTTCTGCACCCTGCCCCTCCAAACCACATTCTTAAGCTCCCCCACACAACAGCCCCCTTCATAAACAAGCAGTCCTAGTCGAAGGACGGTCAACTCATCTTCCGAGAGGACTCCTGTTTACTGTAAGTAAAGAACTTTTAAGTAATTAACGTGGCCGATTTTAAAGTAATTAACGTGGCCGATTTTAAAGTAACGTGACTGATTTTAAAGTAACGTGACTGATTTTATAGTAACGTGACTGATTTTAAAGTAACGTGACTGATTTTAGGGTAATTAACGTGACTGATTTTATAGTAACGTGACTGATTTTAGGGCAATTAACGTGACTAATGTTAAAGTGATTAACGTGACTGATTTTAAAGTAATTAACGTGACGGATTTTAAAGGGATTAACGTGGCTGATTTTAAAGTAATTAACGTGACTGATTTTAAAGTGATTTACGTGATTAATTTTAAAGTGATTATCTTGACTGATTTTAGGGTAATCAACGTGACTGATTTTAGGGTAATTAACGTGACTAATTGTAAAGTGATTATCGTGACTGATTTTAAAGTAATTAACGTGACTGATTTATGGGAAATTAACGAGACTGATTTTAATGTGATTACCGTGACTAATTTTAAAGGGATTACCGTGACTGATTTTAAAGTAATTACCGTGACTAATTTTAAAGGGATTACCGTGACTGATTTTAAAGTAATTAACGTGACTAATTTTAAAGTAATTAACGTGACAGATTTTAAAATGATTAACGTGACAGATTTTAAAACGATTAACGTGATTAGTTTTAACATGATTAACCTGTTAGTCTTTCCTGTGATAGGCGTTACTAACGTCATTGGCCTTACAGTGATCAACGTGATAGATTTTAAATGTGTGACTGATTTTAAAGTGATCTACGTGGCGGATTTTAAAGTGATTTACGTGAGTGAATTGAAGATATTTATTGATAAACGTTTCGATGTACATGTAGTTCTTACATCGTTATCAAAGTCATTGACTTTCCTAATGATGTAAGAACTACACCAAAACGTCATCACCCAGTAAACCAAAAAGTTGTTTTCCATAAGTAATTCTTCACCTTATTGTAAGCTTTCAACTTCTAAATGCCATTAAAAGATTTGATATTTATTGAGTCGGTGTCCAGTGCGTTGTGAACCGTAATTGTAACTACAATAACTTGAATGTATGCTCGGGTGGGACAGGGGATCCCCCTCCATTCATGATGCATCCAAAAACACTCTTTTAGAGTACATGGAGTTTGTGTGGGTGAGAAATCGCCTGTTCAAGACAAACTCCACTAAAGAGCTTTTCACCAATGTGACAAGCGCAGCCATTATCACATTTTAAATTTTTTATTGAATTTCAATTTGTAATATAAATATTTTCATATATTTTTTATGAAGCTATTTTTAAAATCATTTTAACATTGCATGTTTTTGTAACCTCCAAAATAGCAATTTGCTTTCTTTTTAAACGTGTTTTACAACTTTATTTTTTTAGTTGAAATGTATTTTTCATATAATTGGGCCTTTTGAGGAAACAATCAATCAATCATTCGTTCATTACAGGTCTAAGCTGCGTCTAAACATTGCATTAACGTTATTCTCTAGTATATATGATGTCGCTAAAACTTGTAATTTGTACTAATTGAACAACGGGAGATAACTCTCGGAGTGTGCTGTCAGGTAAAATCATCCCAATATTGCTTGCTCATGCTAACGTAGCGATCGATTGATTGATTGATTGTTAATTACTGTACACTCAGACTACTTTTCCAAAATCAGTGAAAGGCGATTACCAGTGATGGAAGGATGTTGCATGATTGATTGTAAGCCAAAGGCCATAAACAGATAAGGAATATAACAATCTGCAATATTACGTAAAATATATATTTGTTTTTTCTCTTCGATGGGTAAATATAAACCTATTCAAACATTGACAGATCGTTGAGTCGTCTATCATACAGTCTTTTTACCTTTACCTATATAACATGGGTTGAAAGGGACATGCCCGGGGTCAGTAAAACGAAAGACTGCTTTGTTGTGGTAGAAAGAATCGACTGCGCATTAGCGCCCTTTTGTTACTGCGCGTGTGATGCATCCTCGGCTGTTTTCCCTTGGAATTCCCTATAAAACTCGTTTTTGTACATCTTTGGCGGCAAATTGACTTGCAGCATTTCATCTGAGATTTATCCTTTCTTATTGCTCTACTTGTCTGAAAGTCAACGGAGAATCAGAACAAACTTAGGCGACGTCTCCGTTTTAACCCCAATAATAAAAACAATAGAAATGTTCATATCTGCCTGGGTTTATATTTTGATCGGCGTATTCAAACAGGAACATTGGCGATTTCCCCAAGGCGTGACACTCATTTTCCTCCTACAATAATTCTGTCAACACAGCCATGTTAGCCGTTCGTCTTTAATGTGGCGATAAACACCAATCAAGCCATTTGCACACATGTGATGCTCAATCTCTAAAATATATTTTGTTTTTCTCTGACAGCAAAATGAAAGTCGCCGTGTTGTTGTTGTTGTCACTGCTGGTGGTAGCTGCCAATGGGGATTTATTCGATGGAATTAACGTCAAACCAGTCAAGGACATTTTTGGCAGTAAGTTAATGATAGCAAAACGTTAAAGCTTTAAAACGACATGGGGCTTTATTCCCGCCAGAACAAATTCTAGGCATCCTTTTTCCTAATTTCTAATTTTGTATATGGATGTATTCCTATAGCAACTGTAAACATTTTCTTTTATTATCTGGCGAATAAACAAACAAATAAATGCAAACTGTCGAATTTTTCGTAAATCCGTATAGAAAAAACTATTCGGACTAGCCTTCTAAATTTTAATTAAAAAAAAAGCATTCCGAAAAAAAACTAATATGTATTTTGTCTGTAACAGGCATGTACTGACCAAACTTTGAGCCCTTTTGGATGATGATAGCAATTGTACACATGATTTTAAAACCATTATCAAGCGCAAAAGAAACAAAAAACAATCACAATTTTTTTGTAACGTCAAATAGCATTGTATCCTCACCTTCTAAAAATGTAAGCTTTTATGCATGTTTGGACAAAATTGAGTTTATTTTAGTGAAACTGTTGTGGTGTTTTTATTTTTCAGAGTTAAAACAGAGCATTAAAGATCTTACGGGTAAGTTTGTAAGCTGTTAAATGTTTCATAAGCAATGATAATGCAAATAAAGATTAAGAAAGCTTATGAAGAACAACTGCATGGCTTGATACATGTTTAGCACTCTCTTACGTCGTGGCTTCTGGTATAATGGGAGGGACCTCGGTGGTCCAGTGGGTTAGAGTGATAGTCCCTCAGTCCCACACAGACCTCGGTGGTCCAGTGGGTTAGAGTGATAGTCCCTCAGTCCCACACAGACCTCGGTGGTCCAGTGGGTTAGAGTGATTGTCTCTCAGTCCCAAACAGACCTTCCATCAATGCTGCGCGGGTCCAAATCACACTCAGACCAAATAAATATTGAAAGGTTTCTGAAGTATCGTTTTGATTCATCGAATTGAAAACTATTTTGGAGCTTCGTGTAAGTAGGGACATATACAAACAAGGAAATTATAATCCTTAAAATAAAAGAAGAAGAAAATGTGGGACAAATTGTGCTTATCATTTAAACAAATACAAATATTTGGTAATTTTTAAATCTCACGAACAAATTTATGAAATACAATAGCGTGCAGTATATTTTTGAAAGATCGAAGTCTCCCTGATAAGTCATGGCTCATTGAACTAACTTGTAGAACGCAAACTATATAGAGAGCCGAAATGCCGGCAATAATCACCATGACAACCCGCCATCTTGGTTTTAAACAATGTCCGATGCAATATGATATAACATGGGCGATGGATAAATATCGTAGCTAACCTCTATTTCACTTTAACCCCCTTTTGGGCGATTGAGTATATTAATTACCAATAGCGCTATCACTCTCAGTGATAGCCAAGTATCGATAAAGATACACGGGATCACAACAACAACAAAAATCCCTAAACCAAAACGAAATGGAAATTACATGCAATATTTGTCTATTCACCATTTTACAAGCATAGACCGTCCGAATCCAAGATGGCGACCACTGACGTTATCGCTTCGGCTCGCGATTCTTTAAGTTTCTTGAAACACACACTGCCGGAAGCAGCCCTCGGGGAGAAAAGCAGTGCCCATGTCTTTAATGAATGGGCTATGAAGGAATGATAATGACATTAACAATTTCATTTTCTTTTAACACCTGCATTTAAAAACTGAGAAATGCAATCTTTGGCTGTGGGATTAGGTAGATTAATATTATTTGACAAGTATTTTCTATTCTTCTTTCAGACAAGATCAAGCTGCCAAAGCTAGGTAAGTTCCAAGAGAGAGAAGATTTAATGTAGCATCTGAACATGTGACAGTGACTGGTTTGCATACGTATTTAATGGAAACCCATTCTTCTAGAAAAAGCCCCCCCCCCCCCCCCCACCATCAAAAACCTATCTTGAAATTTGATCTAAAGTGTTCAAACTTACTATGGCATTCTCGAAAGTATTAGGCCTACCAACGGGAAGCTTCTAATATGCACTTATTTAAAAAACAAAACGTGCACAAAATTCTGAATGGGTTTTCAGTCAATAGTCCTAAATTGATTTTCAATTGGTCAGAGTGTGATTCGAACCCGCGCCGTATCGATTGAAGGCCTGTGTCTGACTGAGGGACTATCACTCTAACCGACCAGCCCCCTCCCCCAAGTAGTAGGGCTGCCAGGGTTAAGGCTCGGTACCCTCCTCCATTCACTTCCAGCATTCAAGCAATCGAAAAAGCGGACACTTTTCTGCTTCTGTTGTCAAAAAGTATAAGAAAGTGGCCAGCTCATGGTACTTTAATATCGGATATATTTCTTCAATTTTCAGGTAGACGAGGTGACGAAAGCCAAGGCCAAGGCAAAAATAATAATTCTCCCTCAAACGGTACGTTAACGATAAGAATGCAGCTATAAATTGAACAACCATTTCGAGACGGTTAAATATATATTTATGATATACCTCTTTTTAACACAATTAGAAACTTGTCTCCATGGTTATTTTAGACAAAAAGATTTTCCCTGTGTCCGTGTGTATCAGTGTTCATAAATATATATTTATTTTTCTCTTACTATATTGACAATCAGAATTTACGAAAAAAATCCGAAATTTGGCAGCTCATGTCACTTTAAATGTATACGATATTAAATTTTTCATTAGAAAGAATTGCCCTTTTACCTTATTTCTTTTTATTGATTCATGTAACCTCGGTCATAGTTATTTTTATAATGTAACTATGGACTGCTGAAATATGTAACGATACTATTAAAAAACATCAATATTTTACATTTTCAGTTAACGGTGGAGGCCAAAAACCGCCATCATCTGGCCAACCACAAGATGTGCAAGTGGAACAACTTAAACGACTCTTAAGTAGTAAGTCCATTAAATAATTGATTGACTAATTGATAATGCCTCGTTATTTTTGGGATTGCACTATCCGAGAAATCTGTGCTCTGCCGAATTTTTTTTCCGTATATGACGAATACGGAAAAAAAAATTCGACAGAGCCCAGATTTCTCGGCTAGGATTGCATTTTCTCGAAAAATTAAGTACTTGCGATAGGTGCCATTCTCTGGGCCCCAGGTTGGATTCCCGTTTCGGGCGTCACCCAAATCGGTATTGCCATTTTTCAAGAAAGTGTATTCCCAAAGATAACGAGTATACGGTTATACTTACTTTCTAAAAGATTACAATTGAACTGGCTGATTGATGTTTGACACTACAGAACTCAGTTGTTAGAGACAGAAAAAAGCCTTTGCCATTGTTTCACATCTCAACTTGATTTTTCCAGAAAAGTTTTCCAGAAATGTCATCAATGAAACCATTGAGAACATCAGCTAAACTTTTTTATACGGGCAAGACGATTCGGCCGTTCATTCTAGTCAAGCACACTGTACAAGGCCTCGCTCACACGATCTAAAAACTCTTCAAAACCATAGAAAATCCATCAATTTCAGATCAAGTATACATCAGTCTTATATAGATTGATTTATTGATTGATTGTTTGGTGTTCAAGATTATTTCACTTGTTTAAAGTAGCATTTAGAAGTTGAGCATAAGTTGCGTATGGATTTACAACTTCTTGGTTTATTGGGAACGCGCCGTTTCGGTGTAGCTCCTAACATCGTTATCAAGTGATGAACTAGAGTTGATGAACTCATCACTTGATAACGATGTTAGGAGCTACACCGAAACGTCGTGTTCCCAATAAACCAAGAAGTTGTAAATCCATACGCGAGAGTGTTCTGTCCTTCAAGATTATTTCACGTATATGCCAGTTTTAGTGTGGGAGGAAACCGGCCTCTACGCCCGGAGAAAACTCACGACCTTCAGTTGGTAACTGGCAACCATCCCACATATGTCGTTCGATTGAGAACCCAGTCAGAAAATTTCCAATTTTTTTGGACTGAGTGGGATTCGAACCCGCGACCCTTATATAGAGAAACTGTATTTAAAATCAGTATAAAATTTCGTATTTTTTTCTTTTCAGCCCTTACGATGGAAAATGAAAACCAACAAGGTACGTCTATTGCTGGATCGTAAAGTTACATTATATTCGGGATAAAACTCTAAATGTATCAATTTCATTTTATTGATACGTTTGCTAAATCAAAATTTACTTATACCAGGTAGCCCTTTATCAATGGGTGTTGCTAAGGAGTATCAAGGGAACTTTTAATTCGCACTTTTTAATAAAAAAACAAAACACCAATCTTGATGATGCACGTTGAATTAAGCACCACAAAATAGAATAACGTATTGTCCATGTTCATGAAAAACAGTTTAATGGCAATTGTAATCAACATAGCTCATTTGTTTAAAAATCCTAAAGTCACAAATGTTCATATGTATGGCGGCCTATCTTCTTTTTTTCAGAAAAATGCGGCAAAGCAGCTGATATTGTATTTGTCCTGGATTGCTCAAGCTCTATTGACATAGAAGATTTTGATAAGATGAAAACGTTTGTAAAGAAAATGATTCGTTCATTCGAAGTGAGTCAGGAAAAAGTCAGGATTGCTTTGGTGTCTTTCAACAGAGTTGTCAGCGTCGATCTGTATCTGGACCAGTGCAAGGGGACATTTGCGGCAACCAAGGCCGTCGATAGCATCCTTGGGAAGGATACCGGTACCTTGACCCACAAAGCACTTGCCGCAGTAAGAACAATGGTACTACAACCCTCCGTAGGAATGCGTCTCGATATGCCAAACATTGTAATCGTCCTCACTGATGGAAGATCCACGAACGAAGAGAAGACACTCATGGAAGCCAGGAAGCTAAGGGCCACAGGGGCCGTGGTATTCTCTATTGGGATCGGTAAATATCTTAGTGACCAGGAGCTACAAGTTATTGCAACAAAACCCTCTTCTAGGTTCTCCTTCAGAATAGATTCTTTCGACGGCTTAAAGGACATCCAAGCTTTACTTAAAGAACGAACCTGCAAAAGTAAGTGATCTATTTACTATAATTAGGCAGACGTGTTTGTTTTTATTTTCAAATTAAAGGTTTTTGAACGCCTTGAACTTAAAAGTCGTAAGGTACATATGAAACTTCATCGTCAAACTGTAATTCAAGCTTGGTTGATTGATTGTTTGGTGTTTTACGCCGCGCTCAAGATTATTTCACTTATATGGCGGCGTTGCCAGTTTTATTGTGGGAGGAATCCGGGCTCTTTGCCGGGGGAAACCCACGACCTTCCGTTGGTAACTGGCAACCATCCCACATAGGTCGTTCGAGTGATAATCCAGTTAGAACATTTTCTTTGGACTGAGTGGGATTCGAACCCGCGACCCATTGGTGGAAGGCTGTTCGGATTGAGCGTCCAACGCCCTACCTACTGAGCCACGGAGGCCCCCTTTCAAGCTTGGTAACTTCGTTAGTAGAGCTGTGAGACGGTAACCAAGAGTCGCAGGTTCGAATCATATTTTGTCCGGAGTTTTTTTCTGGGTTATTCAATGTCGGTTATTTACTAAAATTGTAATTTCCCCGATGAAGATTTTGTGGTAGAAATTCTAAACATTTTACCCACCGAGTATGGGAGAGGGAATTTTTGCTCTAATTAAGAATGCAATACTAAGAGAAAAATCTGAATGCCCATTATAGAAAGCTTAAAACATTTTACTGTTTTTCTTTCTTCTTTCAGCCATCATCCAACCACCCAAACCGTTACCAGGTAACATGCTTTCTTTATAGCTCACAAAAACTAAAATAACTAAACTAACAAAATCAACAAAAAATTGAAATTGTGTTTCTCAGATTCAGTGAGTGTTCTAAAGTCCTAAACAAGGGCGACAACTGATGCTTATCTTCTTTGATAAAGTGTTTGAACAACCAGATCGGTGATTGCTAATGGGGACTTATGGAGAAAATGTATCGCATTGTTAGAAGAAAGTTTCAATAAAAAAGTCCACATTTTGGCAGCTCACGCCTCTTTAAAAAACCCAGATGTACTTCATCATACAAACATATTGTGGCGTACCGTCAAAACATCGAAAGATATTTGCACCAAAGCCTATGTTTAAACCTCCATCATATCATGGCTTCGTTTTTGTTTTGTAGAATGTACCCCGTCTCATTTCGACATAGCTTTCATTTTGGATGCCTCTGGAAGTATCCCAGTCCAAGGGTTTGAGATCATGAAGAAATTCGTCAGCGCTTTCTTGAGTACCTTTGAAATTTCTCCAACGAATACAAGATTTGCGTTGATAACCTTCAACATAAAACCCACCTTGGAATACAACCTGGATACCTTTGACAATTACTTTGATATGAAACCCGTCATTGGCGAATTGAAACAAGGCAAGTATGGCACCGCTACAAACCGAGCTCTTGCACTGGCCCGAACTGATGTGTTTACCGTGGAGCGCATGGATGGAGAGACGCCCAAGAAAATGGTTATTCTGCTAACTGACGGGAGATCCAGGTGGCCAGACGAAACCGAGACAGAGGCCAATCGTTTGAAAGACGTGGGTGTCCAGATCCTCACCATCGGTATCGGCAAAACAAAGATTTCTGAATTGGAAACTATTGCAAGCCAACCTGCGTCTGAATTCAACTTTCCAGTACCAGATTTCGAACAGATTCGATATATTTTTGCCAATTTGTTCAAGAAGGTTTGCGAAGGTATGTTGTGTTCTGTTGTGTAACATCAAATGCTCGGACAATTTTCTATCTAGTTTTGTATTAAATGAGGAAGGACATTATTCAATGCAGTCATCGTAGTTTTAAGACCACACTTTTTTTTTTTTTTGAAAATTTACATGCATCTGTAAAATTGTTAGCGATTTTTTTCAAACGCTATTCTTAAAGGCACACTTGCCGCCGTAGCCTGTTTAAATTTGCTAAGAAAACCAATTTACATGAGCTTAGTACGACTAATACCACTAAACTTAAACATAGGACACATAAAACATGTCTAGTTAGCTTTAGACTGTAAAAATGGGGTGAAAAACAAACGAAGAATCGAAGCCTGATTACAACAACAACGATCAGTGTCGGTCAAATTTCGTGTTGGATAACCCTCCTTTCAGGCCTTTGTATCTGTGGTTAACACTCAAACAATTATCAGCAGGCTTTTCCAGTCGCTGTTAACCGATCGTCAGTCTGTATTTCTCAGATAAATAGGCCTACGTAAAATTACACTGTGCCGTTAGTTCACTCACTCGACTGAAACATAAAATCGCCAATAGGGGGCAGATCGGTTTGTTTACGTTCCGGGTACGTAACAATTCAAATTTTCAAATTCAAATTAAAAATACAAACTGACGTCCAAACTTTTAAATTTTGGTAAAAATAGAAAGTTCCTAACTTATATTGTCTGGGAAAAATACAGAATACGGTCTTTCTTTTTTAATGTAAACAATATTCCTGATTTTCGCGGCAAGTGTGCCTTTAAGCATAGAGAAGCTGGTATGTATATTTAATGAAGATTACAATTGGTAAAATGTTACGGGTTATAACCAGTTGTCGATTTCTTGGTACCAATAAACTGTATATTTCTATTGTACTGGTCCCATGAAATACTTTCGGACATATCACATGTTTTAGCAAGTGTAACTAAAGCTTAAATTCCTTTCTTTTTTCATAACCTTCAGACGTGCCCCCAAATCCCGGTAAGTACCAATTCATTCGATTTTTGGGGCTGAATAATTTGTAATTGTCAATTAGTCCAAGAAGTATAATAGTTTATGGAATTGTTATTAAATCTAATTTCTATTACTTCGGTACATCGAACATCCGATTGATTGATTGATTGATTGATTGATTGATTGATGTTTTACATCGCACTCAAGATTATTTCGATTATATGGCGAAAGTTTAGTGGGGGGAAGAAACCGGTATCTTTGCCCGGAGGAAACCCCCCGACCTTCAGCGAGTACATGGCAACTCTCTCACTTACAGCGATCGAGTGAAAAATCCATCCAATCGAACATCGGAAGTGTGTTGGTTTTTGTCAATTTCTATGGACTTGAATATTCACTCAGACGTTGCCTTATTTCACCTTCACTGATACCTTTCTAAACAGAATAACTGACCGAAGAAACCGTAAAAATATTTTTTTAAAAATCGTTATCGTTACATAATCCATATCTAGGACAAATAATGCGTTCATTTAAAATCAAAATGATTGGTTTTATAACCTTTATTTATTCTTATTCTATTCTCTTTGTAGATTCCCAGAAACCAATTACAGACCGTAAGTAAATTTCAATTAGAAGTAAAACTCACATCTGCATATGTTCTTGACAGGAAAGTTACGAATGAAATTTGCATAAATTATCTTGGCCACTCAAACTCATCATTTAACCTTAGCTATTCTCTATCTACAATTTTTCCAGAGTTTCGGGCTTTTTAAAATCGTTTTCCTATTTTTTATTTGACATAAAATGCTTTTGTAATTCATTTTAAGGATAATCTATTTTACATTTCAAATCGATTTGGGTTAATTTCTGTAGAAAATGTTCAGCTATGGGATTAAACCTATTTGGCGCTAGTATGCATACGTTTTTGGTCTAACTGCTACCTTTTCTGTACACTAATAGTTAAAGGTACACTTGCCTCTAAAATCTAGAATACTGTTTACATTAAAAACAGCAGACCGTTTTCTGTATTTTCCCAGACAGAAGAAGTTAGGAACTATAAAGTCTTGCAAAATTTTATACCTTTGATTTTTTTACCTACCTTCAATGGACTCCGAGTATTGGCAGGCGCGTGACTTAAACACATGTCGGAAAGGATTGGGCGGCGGGTGTGTCTTAGGCCATAGGGTTATCGTTTTAGTTCGCACTTTTTTTTCACTTAAAAATATGACAGCATCGTCTTTTTTTTATTGTCTTGTCGTTTGGAAAGACTACGCTCTCATTGATCATCACTTACATGTATTAGCTAACCGAAGGACGGGGGTTTCCTCCTACACTTAACCTGGGCGTAAGTTACGTCGGACGTAAATCAGTGTTGAAGCTATATGAACTTACGCCCTAGTCGCAACTGGTCCATGTTGTAGGCCTATGTGCAACTTTACGCCAGCTTCGTAAGACAGGGCCCTGGCAACGTGAAATAGTCTTGAGTGCGACGTAAACATCAATCAATCTACAGTGTTAACTAAAACTTGTCTATTTTCTTTCCTTTCCAGTAATTGTCGCTCCAACCGTTAGCGGTAAGAATTTTATTTTTATTAAAAATATCAAAACTAGTTTCCATAGTGCCATTGTTTTTAGTCAGACAACTGGTTTATGATATATGGTTTAGGTTTGACGAAAACGTAAGAAATTCCTGTTCAAGATATAAAAACTGGTTCCGTTCTTGGGATTGGTTTTTAAGATTACCTCCCTTTAATGCTTCAACTCTAGATTCTCATAACATAAGCCTGTTAACCGACCTAACAAATATTTAACTTAACCTCTTAACCTCACAAAACATGAAAAGCATGTTTAATTAAATTAAGTAGCCAGTATTTTATCTTTTCCCACAGTTTGTGAGGGTACGGCAGATGTTTACTTTTTGCTTGAAATTCCTGAAGATGATGAGGATTTTCGAATCATTAAAAAATTCATCAAAGACATAGTCAAACGACTGGCGATTAATGAAGACGGAATTCGCGTAGCTATCACGTTGTACGCCAGGGCATTGTTTCACGTCGTTTCCTTTGATGACATGTCTACCGAGTACGAAATCAACAGAGCCCTTCGTCAATTTGAGCTTCCAGAAAACCGAGATACAAGTTTCAAGAAGGGATTTGGTATATTTGAAAATATGAACTCTATGGGATGGCGAGAAAATGGCGTACCAAAGGTTCTCGTATCGACTTTCATCGATAACCCTAGAGAAAATATCAAGTCAGATCTGCTGGACACTTTCGAAGCCATGCATGAGAAGATGTTTACCTCCGTCGTGATCAACCTTGGACAGCCATGGGAAGAAGGGACTATGGCTCTGGCCAGTCGTCCCAAACCCAGGAATGCTATCTTTGTTCCTCGCATGGACGCTTTAGTGAACGTTGAAGATCAAGTTATCACCCAAATCTGTGAAGGTATGTAATCTGGCTGAACCGCATGCGCGAGCAGACCTACTTCCGGTTACCAGGCGAAGCTCGATTCGTTTTTTTTTTCATTAAACGTATACGAAAACAAAAACAAAAACAAAATGACCAATATACTAACTCAAAATATATAGATAACCATTTCGGATATGATACTGAACCGTACATGGATTGATTGATTGATTGATGTTTTACTGCGAACTCAAGATTATTTCACTTATATGGCGGGGTTGCCGGGTTTAGTTGGGGAGGAAACCGAGGTCTTTGTTCGTTGAAACTCCCGACCCTCGGCGAGTACCAGGCAACTCTTCGATCAAGTGAAAGATTCATTCAGAAAGTTTTAATTTGGTGTAAGTTGGATTCGATCCCGCGCCGATTTGATGGAAGGCCTGTTTAGTGCCGAGGCTATATCACTCTGACTGAGCCGCAGGGACATCAGCTGATATTTGGTTTCATATTTTATCAGTGATGATTTATCCTACGTTCAGGAAACTGTGGAATTTTTTAGAGATAACTCCAGGGGCCATTGTAATTTAGTTTTCAGTATCTTTTATCATTAATCTATAAAGTTATGATATCTGCATATTTATTGACAGTGAAATTTAGAATGCAATATGATTTTAAATAACATATAGCTTTACGAATAATTCCCTTTGGCCATATAAGTTTAAAGTGGCACGAGCGGTCCAAATATGGATAATTTCCGCCAAAACAAAATTTACACATGTACCTATTTTGTCTTTTTCTGGGAACCAAACGAATTATTGTGTTAAAGTCAATGTTTTATCAACATATAAAGTTTTCACTTTATGATTACTACAACAAGTCTGAACAAAAATACTTACAAAAGATTACAAAAAATAAGTATACGCCCGCTTTTATACAACTATGTGAGCATTTTTCTATACAAAACCAAGCATACAAAATCCAAAATTATAAATAATTTGTAAGCAATTGCGTGTTATTTGTACAAGTGTACATTATTTCATATTTTAGATTACACATGTAATGACAATTGTTTTTATCTCGTGATCTATATTGAATATCGATTTCAATTTTTATTGTGTTAAAATTTTCATGTTGTGATTGTTCTATTTACTTGTAGCTATGAAGCAATAGACGTTCACGTCGACCATACCTGCTGTTGAACTGCCTGGGAATCCACCGGCCGTATCATAATACTCACCTCTATTGATGTTCTCACATTCCCTTACAAATGAACTTTGATTTTGCTATCAGGTTTCTCTAAGCACCATTCGCCATTTGTACAAACCATGGCAGCTGCAAGATTGAATCGATGGTGCATCTATAGCTTATATTATCTCTTCAACGGTACAAATTGCATGAGTTCAACAGCTGTCATCGACTTGCAGTTCCTCAGCTCCAAACAATAATAAAATCCCACGTGCAAGCTAATCTACTTTAGATAACTGGACACTGTTGTCGGTCCATTTACCAGGCCTTCCCTTTTGCCCGCATAATGCTTAATCCCTTGTAATTTCGATATAACATCACTAAGATATTGAGCTCACCTTGAAGGTCTGGAGAACTACAAAATGGACACAAACTGGGTCATAATGACCCGTATACCCACAAGGCCAAGTTATATCTTTCTCGCCTCCATAGGCTAAAGAATTGACCAAAGCCGCGTTATTCCATTGGCAGGAAATGACTGAAATGCAAAGCACAACCAACGCATCTTTTTGTCAAAAGAAACTTGATTTGATTTAATAAATACTTTTTAACTGTCATGTACTAAAACAAATTCTATTTTTACATTGTATACTATGTCGTCCGGTGATTAAAATACTTAAATTGTAAACTTTTAAATTGTCTTTGAGAAAATCTGTGTATTATAAAACTTCTTATACTATTGTACAGTATTTTTGTAATAAATGAACTTGTAAAAATACTTTGTGGTTAGTTGCATAGCATATTAGCATCTTTGTTAAAGTATGGGGCTTTGACGTGTCATACTGATTTATGATGTTGGGATGGTGATTGGATTTATTGACGTGTCATACTGATTTATGATGTTGGGGGTGGTGATTGGATTTATTGACGTGTCATACTGATTTATGATGTTGGGATGGTGATTGGATTTATTGACGTGTCATACTGATTTATGATGTTGGGATGGTGATTGGATTTATTGACGTGTCATACTGATTTATGATGCTGGGGGTGGTGATTGGATTTATTGACGTGTCATACTGATTTATGATGTTGGGGGTGGTGATTGGATTTATTGACGTGTCATACTGATTTATGATGCTGGGGGTGGTGATAGGATTTATTGACGTGTCATACTGATTTATGATGCTGGGGGTGGTGATTGGATTTAATGACGTGTCATACTGATTTATGATGCTGGGGGTGGTGATAGGATTTATTGACGTGTCATACTGATTTATGATACTGGGGGTGGTGATTGGATTTAATGACGTGTCATACTGATTTATGATACTGGGGGTGGTGATTGGATTTAATGACGTGTCATACTGATTTATGATACTGGGGGTGGTGATTGGATTTAATGACGTGTCATACTGATTTATGATACTGGGGTGGTGATTGGATTTATTGACGTGTCATACTGATTTATGATACTGGGGGTGGTGATTGGATTTAATGACGTGTCATACTGATTTATGATGCTGGGGGTGGTGATAGGATTTATTGACGTGTCATACTGATTTATGATGTTGGGGGTGGTGATTGGATTTATTGACGTGTCATACTGATTTATGATGTTGGGGGTGGTGATAGGATTTATTGACGTGTCATACTGATTTATGATGCTGGGGGTGGTGATTGGATTTATTGACGTGTCCTGCTGATTTATGTTACAACTGTAGGCCTACATTAAAATGCTAGATCATCAAAAATTAAGTTTTAAACCCGTTTAGTTGCCACAGCATACTGACCTACTGCAGCAAATATTTTAGCCGAAAGTATCCAAGGTTACGTTGCCACATACGTCTAAGCTTAGCCCGATGCCTGTTAAACTTAGAGCAGGGGGGTATTTCATAAACAGGTTTAGAAGGCTAAACTGACCGAGCCGACTAGAATAGCACTGCTTTAACATCACTGCTTGGTCGACTATCTGACCGTAGTCGGCTATATGTGGTTTATGAAATACCCCCCAGATACACAAGAAGTGACTAACTGTTTCCTCTACTAGACAATGGTCACATAACCCTGTAGGGTGAAGCCCTATTCTATGGAGACGTGCATTGGGTGGAATAATACCAGACAGTAGCCTGAACAGAAGTACATCTGCCTTACGATTCGTCAATTGAACTTTTAACAGACTTTTGCAAGTTATAATAAAACCTGCCATCTGGCGCTGAATCCCAGTTATCCTGCCAAAGTGAATAAACATAATTTGAGATTATTTCTGATGTTAGAAGCTTGACTGGAATAGACACATTTTGTCCCAGAGCGGACTTTGTAAGGCCGTCAGCTACTCCATTCCCTCTCACCCACGTGGGCTCGAACAAATGCCAGACAGACATTTGGGAGCAAACCAGACGCAGATTGTAATATATCACAAATTATAGGGTTAGATTTATGCCATACGTAATTTTGAATAAACTTACGGAGTCATTCCTGATTTCATCTGGACAGCATCGAGTCCGTACGGAAGCCAGGAAAACTTCAAACTTTTGTGTTTTTTAAACGCCTCAAAATAGTGTATTAATGTCTGGGACGAAAATAGATTTTATGAACCTCTACAACCGCAAGTTTGGGGGAAGGAATGCAGATTTTTTTCGATTGGGAGGGGTGGGGTGCAGATTCCTGGGGGAGGCCTTGTACTTCTGTGTACATGGTATATGATATTTAAAATGGGCTTTCGATTGCAACTGCTCTCGTAATCAGAAATTACAGCACACCACGTCGGTATAGAGCATCAGGCATTATATACACAGCAAGAATGAACAAAACAAATACTATGGTTAAGCACTGTTCATACTGTCATGTACGGGGCAGTACGAATTGTCTTGCGTGATAAGGTTTAGTAAAGCCGCTCCACCGAAGAAGCCTGGATTCTGGATGACGTCGTTTAATCCTAGGACAAACAATGGAACTTTTAGAGTTCGCAAAATAACATCACACTATGATCGTAATGTTGTCTGATAAATACTTTATGATCCAAAAGTCAGCCATTAAGTTTTGTATTTGTTTTATTCAGATCAAGGTCTTCTTGGTTAACACAATTACTTAAGTTCCTTAATAGGCAATTGGTGCCTAGTATAGCGTGGTCTGTCCGGCTTTTTAATAATGTAAAAAAATCTACAAATATAGTTCGAGGTTGATAGCCGAAGATGCATAAGTATTGCCAACGTATTACAAAGTGTTCCAGAAAATTCTACTGACTTAGGCCAAGCTCCTGCCAGTCGTCAACCTAACGAAATATCGTAGGTTTACAACAATTTATGATTCGGTATAAAGGTCTAAATGATATACCTCTTGTTAACAAAATTAGAAACTTATCTCCATGGTTATTTTTGACAAGAAGATTTTTCCCTGTGCCCGTGTGTTGTATCGTTCATAAATATATATAATGATTTATAAAGAATATACTGTAACAAGAGCAAATAACCACCCTTCACCAAGTAATCTATTTTTCAAAATGGCGTAGTGAACAAGCCATGCTATATGGTTATAGGGTATCAGTTACGAAATGGATCGTTTCAAAATGTCATCAGTGACTAATCACAGAATGGACTAGCTGTGAAATATGTTATCGATATAATTATCTTTCATATGATACGAGGTAATGTGATGCGTTGCCACATGTTACACCCAAGCTTTGAGACACGACTAGATGCGTTGCCACATGTTACACCCAAGTTTTGAGACAAGACTAGATTCAATGATGAGTGGGCATTGGGACTTAAATCCTGTATACTTTGACCAATGAAAAATGTTGATATTAATTATTGATTTTTTGCTACTTTATATGATTAAAAACGGAGATAAGCAATGAAACTGAAGGCGTTTTTCCTCCATCTCTGGACCGACTCGAGTGGGTATGTCAATAGATGAGTTTAACATTTTGAAAGACTTTTAAAGTGACATGAGCTGCCAAAATTCACACTTTTTTCATAATTTCTAATCGTCACGACAGTAAGAGGCTTTGAAGGCCATTGAAAAACTAAATGATTGGCGTTGGAATGAGGAAAAGCCATACAGTATGTGGCCTGTACGTGTTCGAAAAGTAAACAGAATTTAAATAACCGGGACGACCATTCATTCATTCTAAGCCAAAGTTAGTTCAAAACAATACTTTATCGTATATACTGGAGAATAGACGTACTAAAAAGCTTCTGAATTATACTTCTGGAGAAAAAATAACCAATAATTTCAACATTCTGTTTTAACGTAAAAAAATCATCATTTTGGCAGCTCATGCCCCGTTTAGGTATTTATACTTTTAAGTTGCTTTTATAGTCCAGTAGCTTCGTTTTTTTTGCACTAGAAATACAAAATTGTACGTCTTGATGAGGAATTTGAACAAAAATTGCTAAATTGAGATTCTCGAACGGTACAATTTTCAATCTGTGTTGGGCAGCATGCAGAATGCCTCATACTTGTAGACTATTACAGGCTGCAATGTTTTAAACCTGTTTTTATTTCCATGCAAATAATTTTTTTTATCGAAAAAATACAGTGAATATGTTGACAATCTTAACTCCATCCAAAATCGTTTTCGAGGCAAACTTTATTTTGCCAGTTTGAAAGCTCACTAAAATTAGTTTTTAGGTGAAGTCCCTTTTTCTTTAATTCATGTTATGAAACAGACCGAATTCGACATAGGGTTCAGATTTCGAATAGATAGAATTGGAATAAATAATTTGATAGAATTATTAGTGTTTTTATTAGCGTTGGACGCTCAATCCGAACAGCCTCCCACCAATGGTTCGCGGGTTCAAATCCCACTCAGTCCAAAAAAAAAAAAGGAAAATGTACTGATTGCGTTTTCACTCGAACCACCTATGAGTGATGGTTGTCAGTTACCACTGGAAGATCCTGGGTTTCCTCCAGGCATAGCGCCCGCTATAAAACTGGCAACGCCGCCGTATAAGTGAGATAATCTTGAGCGCGGCGTAAAACACCAATCAATCAATTAACCACTGGCAACTCGAACTCGAAGGATGTGACCGTGGGGACAAGAGGGCGATACAAACAGATGTCTGCCAGGACCCTCCCAGCGTAATTTCATCTCTTGGAATAATTCACGATGTCATTTCATGTGTTGGTCTTATTTAAGAAACAGTTAAGCCATTTAACATGAGAAAACACTAAAGCGTTGTCAAAATTATTCATGTTAATCCAATTGAAATTTGAACACAATGTCGTAATCAGTTTTGTGAGACACTAAGTCACTATCATTGGAGGGGCTCTGAAAGTGAGTGAAACATTTTTTGAGATAATAGTCTGCAAGAAAATTTCGGCTGATGGTAATGTAAGGCGCACAACTCCTTGTAAAAAAAATCCTTCAATAACGCCCGTTTTAAATAGCCTTCCTGTGCACGTTGTATTAAACAAGTGTCTGTTCTCAGTGAAAGACTTTTTGAGATAATGCTTTTACGAGGGTACTATACACAAATAAAAAAAAAGTTAAGCACCCCCCCCCCCACACACACACACACTGGAAAGTCTGCAACGATCGATAAAATCATTGGTGTAGGGAGATTGTTGGCAAACTGATGTTGCAGAAACGATTGTGATCATAAAGGGCAACATTCTGGCGAAAAGAAATCACCAATAACGACAAAAAGCTATACAATTTATTCAGGATATCGTTAGCCAAATCAAAAGTGTATTTAAACAAAATAAAAAAGATGCTTGTAAGTATGAAACTTCAGGGTCCATCTGGCTTCACACGGCGAACATATTGAAGTAAAAATGTCACTTTGAGTGTGTAGACCACATCCCTAGAGCAGAAAGTCAATAGCGCGTATAGCCTCCAATAGCTTCCAACCTTCCAACCCTCTAGTGAGACGTTGGATCTGTTGAAGGGGTAACTGAGCGGATTTGAATCCTTTACAGCACATTTGGGGTAGGATGGGCAGAAACATTGAAGCCCTAGAGCCTCCTGTACAAAATCTGCAGTAATTGGAAGCCGTATTACATCGGTATTGGTGACAGTTACCCCTTCAACAGATCCGACGTCTCGCTGGACAATAGATAAATCTATCTCATAAGTATCTGTTGTTGATTTGCAATTCAAGATGTTATATAGAAATAATATTTGATAAAAAAGCTCTCCTGTTAGGTGGCTAAATATAACTTTGTTTACTCAGGCGAGCACTATGAAAATTCCATGCCTTACACAACTCTTAATCATTAATTTCTGTCTTATGTATATATTTCTTTATCGAGGACTAAACTTGGTGTACATATCGTCATTTTACATTATTCGCCATGATGTTTTTCTCTGGAGCGGTCGTCATACTGATGGCGGGAAGTTTGTTCGAGAGCAGTTCCGGGCAGGAGTTAGACATATCAAAACGTACGTAGCCTATGCATTGGTATAATTTCAAAAGTATAGTTGTTAAGCTGAAACTCCAGCAGTATCTATTTGTCTTGTCATTTGTATAACTGAAAGATATATACCACTCATTCCTATTGTTGATAGTACTTCTTTTTAAATATGTAACCGTCAAATTGATTTCTGACTGACACATTGAAACCAGTAATTTTGGGCAATGCATAAGGAATTATTATAATGGGTACAGACAGGGCCCACTTTCTGTCTGAATTCTCCCAGACTACTCTCGATTGATATTACATGAAAGAACTGTTGTCTAAAAACTACCGAATATTCATCGGTGGTTTTAGCTATAAGGAACCTAATGTTCGTTGGTTGAAATAGCGCCTAGATTCTTCCTGTGTAAGGGTACACGTGTAACGCCCAGTTCGTCTCACAAATCCATCTGTAGGATTGACTGATATTTGACGTCGAACTCTAGATTATTTAAATTATATGGCGGCGTTCCCAGGTTTAGCGGGTGAGGAAACCGAGCTCATTGTCCGAAGGAAACTGTTTGCGAGTACTTGGCAACTCTTCCCCATACGGCGACCGAGTGAAAATTCACTCAGAAGTTTTTCAAGTTTTATTTAGCCCTGTCCTGTATATAATGGACTAGTTTATACTGTGGATAGCAAGTATTTTGGGCAGTGAGCTTCAACCTGGAAGCGAAGTCGGTTAGAGTGATAATCCCTCCGTTCAACACAGGCTTCTATAGATTCGGATCGAATCCCACTGACCCAATACAAATTGAAAACAATTCTGAGTGGATTTTTGACTCGAGCGATGTAGAAGAGTTGCCAGGAACTCGCCAAATGTCGATGGGTTTTCTCTGGCCAAAGACCCAGGTCTCCTCCCCCTACACCATCCCAAGTAAACCTGGCCACGCCGCCACATGAGTGAAATAATCTTGAGGGTGTCTTAAAACATCAATCAATCCGCGAGAATTAACCTTTCCAACAAATTATGCTGGGAAGAGGAAAAGTATATTCGGGCAACTTTGACTTTTGATTTTCTTCTCTTTTCAGCCTGTAACTTTACTGGTGATGTTGTGTTCCTGATTGATGCATCCAGCAGTCTGACCATTGATGACTACACATTGAGCTTGTCATTTGTTAAGAACATGATATCGAAATTTGACGTAGCGGCGAATAGGGTCAGAATCGGGTTGGCCATTTTTAATCGTTTTGCTACGGTCACCTTTCATCTCAGCAAAATCACCGAACCAGGTATCACTGCTCAAGATTTGATTAACCTGGTAGATACCTCAGCCCCGATCGTACAAGGGACGTTGACACATAAAGGACTGCAACTAGTTAGAAAAGAAATGCTGACAAAAGTCAATGGCGATCGACCAGAGGTCCCCAATATTGTTGTTGTTGTAACCGATGGTCGTGCAACCAATCAGAACAAAACAACAAGACAGGCCGAGCAACTGAAAAAGACAGGAGCTATCGTGTTTGCGGTTTCTGTTGGTCGATGGAACAGTGATGAACAGCTCCAAATCCTTGCGTCCAAACCCACCGAAGATTACAGATTTTCGGTTCAAAACTTTGAAGGACTTGATGACATTCGGTCAAAGTTGGCATCGAGGACTTGTGAAGGTCAGTAATGGAACTTTATCTGATATAAGCCAACTTTGAGAAAAATGCGCATGGCAAGGAATTTTAATTCATGTTCTATGTTCTCGTTCATAAATGGCGACTAAAGAAGCCGGTTTGTCTTTCACACAAACACAAGCCCTCTATCGATGGAAAGTGGGAAAAATTGAAAATTATTCTGAGCGGGTTTTCATACGAAATGTCTGCGTTGAATGATTACAAGGCATCCGCCTATTAAATTATTACCCAAGCAACGAGCCGATTTGCTCCCACTCTAAACTTACAACGCCGCCATATAAAATCATATTCAGTGCAACGTGAAACATCAATATATTCTAAATGAATGTTTGACTAGTTTAATATAGCTTGGACCTTGTTGTTTTACAGTTATGGAGGAAAAACCGACGCCTGCACCAGGTAAATGCTTGATTTTATTCGACTGTTTCCTTGCGTATTTTCAATTACATTTCACATTAATGATTTGATTATATTAAACTTTTGGTATTGATCATACTTCGATCGTCGTACGTGGAAGAGTTGTCAAGTGCTCGGCCGGGGGTTTCCTTTAAGGAAATAGCCCGGTTTCTTTCCTCACTAAACCTGGCAACGCTGCCGTAGTAGTGGAATAATCTTTAGAGCAGCGTAAAATATGAATGGATCTTAAATATTAATACCCACATTAAGGTTTTCTGAGATGAAAAGTTTGAATCAATTGTGAACATATCTAACTGTTGTGTTTCATAGAATGCGAAGCAAAAATGGATATGCTTTTCATATTGGATGCTTCCTCCAGTATTAATTCGAGGTCGTTTCTAAAAGGCAAGAACTTTTTGGTAAAGTTAGTGGAGAGTTTCGTCGTTTCTCAAGACTTCGTCAGAGTGGCGGCCATGACGTTTGACTTTTTCCCAAGAATTGGGTTCCATTTGAACAGATATGAAACCCAGTCTGAAGTGTCTGAAGCTATAAAGCGCCTGAAAAAAGTAAGCCCTGGGACGATGACGAATTCTGCCCTAAACAAAGCCAGGAAAGAAATCTTCACTTTGACGAAAGGGGACAGAGAGGATGTCTCCAATCTCGTAATATTGATCTCCGATGGACGTTCCAGAATCCCGTCGTTGACCACAAGGGCTGCTCAAAAACTTCGAGATTCCGGGGTCACGCTGATAACCATTGGTGTTGCTAGCCATAACATCTTCGAGCTAAGTCGCATTGCCAGCGTTGATAGCAAGACGGGTAAAAAACTCACGTTTCTCGTGGATGACTATGATCAACTGAAAACGATCACAAAAAAGCTTGTGGATGACACATGCAAAGGTTTGTAGATTTAATCATCAAATTATTTAATTATTTCTTTCGTTTAACTTAATTGTCGAGACTCCTGCCTTGTCGAGACGTGGCTCAAGGTTATGGTTTTCTTTTTTTTAAATATGCGTCGTATTGTTAAAATAAACTCTAACGATATATATGTTATATAATATTCATCCTACACCTCATTTGAAAAGACGGGAACTAATTAAGACCATATAACCAGTTATCTTTATCACTGGTGTTTCCTCGCCCACTAAGCCTTGCATAAATGCCAAATAAGCGAAATAATCTTGAGTGCAGAGTTGAACATCAATCAATAAATTCCTCATTTGTAAGAAGCGGGAAATACTGCCTTAAAACCAAAGGGCAATTTGGTTTGTCTAAATGTCATACCTGTGGTATTTCAACTAATGAAATCCGATGTTTGTCAAAAGGCTCTGGTCAACATTGACTGATTGATTGATTGATTTGGGCTTAACGTCGTACTCAACAGCTAAGGTTATATGGTGACAAAAGATCAAACTCCCCACCCACCCACATCAAAATTTGGACATGAGTCGACCATTGAACGTCAGGAAGGCTAAGCATACATGGCTAAAGCAGAACCACAATGACCCAGCCGACGATTGGGAGATATCGAGCTCTGTAATATATTATGTCTTATTCACAAAGTGATACCGTACAATCGAGGGTGGCTTTGAGTTTTACGATTTGCAATCGAACTTTAAAGTAAGTGGCCTGCAAAATATATTCTCCAGGTTAATATATCTACAGCTTACTGAAACTCATCATCTCCATAAACAGTTTTTGTGAACTAATTGATTTTCCCACGGATTTGTTTCGCAAACATTGGCGACCAGCGTGGACTGGAATAGCCTTGACATTTGGCTTAGAATATAAATTTGGTGCAGCCTAGCATGAGGGACAAGAAAGTCATATGCAATATAGTAGAAGCGATGTTGACAAATGCAATATAGTAGAAGCGATGTTGACATATGCAATATAGCAGAAGTGATGTTAACATATGCAATATAGTAGAAGCGATGCTGACATATGCAATATAGTAGAAGCGATGCTGACATATGCAATATAGCAGAAGCGATGTTGACATATCCAATATAGCAGAAGCGATGTTGACATATGCAATATAGTAGAAGCGATGTTGACATATGCAATATAGTAGAAGCGATGTTGACATATGCAATATAGCAGAAGGGATGCTGACATATGCAATATAGTAGAAGCGATGTTGACATATGCAATATAGTAGAAGCGATGTTGACATATGCAATATAGCAGAAGCGATGTTGACATATGCAATATAGAAGAAGCGATATTGACATATGCAATATAGTAGAAGCGATGTTGACATATGCAATATAGTAGAAGCGATGTTGACATATGCAATATAGCAGAAGCGATGTTGACATATGCAATATAGTAGAAGCGATATTGACATATGCAATATAGTAGAAGCGATGTTGACATATGCAATATAGTAGAAGCGATGTTGACATATGCAATATAGTAGAAGTGATGTTGACATATGCAATACAGTAGAAGCGATGTTGACATGCAATATAGCAGAATCGATGTTGACATATGTAATATAGTAGAAGCGATGTTGACATATGCAATATAGTGGAAGCGCTGTTGACATATGCAATATAGTAGAAGCGATGTTGACATATGCAATATAGTAGAAGCGATGTTGACATATGCAATATAGTAGAAGCGATGTTGACATATGCAATATATCTTGTTTCAGTGGCATTTAGAAGTTGAGTTGAAGCCTTATGTTATTATATGCAATATAGTAGAAGCGATGTTGACATGTTTTCTATTTCTAAAACAAAAGGGGTTTTTCTCTTCGATACTTATTCTACGTCACCTCGAGATATTTCCGGATGTTTTTTTTTTTAAGAACTGTCACAACAATGTGAAGCTTTAATTGATATCTGATGCAATGAGCTGATAAGTATAGTTAAACAAAAATGGCGTATTCTGAAACTATTGGTATATATTGAGGATCAAATTGGTATAAACAGCTGGTATTACCTTTTATAGATTGTTTACAACTTTCTTTTATGAATATAAGGCACAGAAATTTATTTATTGTTTTTTTTTTGCTTATATTACAGCGGTTATAGCGGACTAAGCGGTAAGTAGTTTAATGCAAAAACATTTATCTCTTTTTGTCTGGTATCTCAGCATCCTTAAAATTTCACTCGAATATTTTGGTTCTGTTTATTTTGCGTTTCAATCTGTCGCCCTATATGTAAGAGTTGACAGGTATTCGCCAAAGGTCTCGATGGGAGTTTAGTTCCAATACTCTATGGAATGCGATACATCAGCTTTCACCTTCAATATGTAAGTTGGCTCGGTGATTATTGAAAAAAATAAATGAATAAGGTTATATGTCAAACGATTTGCTTGGATGTTTTGTTGAGAATCAGTAAATGAACAGTTGTGTCTTTGCTATAGGTGTTTTGTTGAGAATCAGTAAATGAACAACTGTGTCTTTGCTATAGGTGTTTTGTTGAGAATCAGTAAATGAACAACTGTGTCTTTGCTATAGGTGTTTTGTTGAGAATCAGTAAATGAACAGTTGTGTCTTTGCTATAGGTGTTTTGTTGAGAATCAGTAAATGAACAGTTGTGTCTTTGCTATAGGTGTTTTGTTGAGAATCAGTAAATGAACAGTTGTGTCTTTGCTATAGGTGTTTTGTTGAGAATCAGTAAATGAACAGCTGTGTCTTTGCTATAGGTGTTTTGTTGAGAATCAGTAAATGAACAACTGTGTCTTTGCTATAGGTGTTTTGTTGAGAATCAGTAAATGAACAGTTGTGTCTTTGCTATAGGTGTTTTGTTGAGAATCAGTAAATGAACAGCTGTGTCTTTGCTATAGGTGTTTTGTTGAGAATCAGTAAATGAACAACTGTGTCTTTGCTATAGGTGTTTTGTTGAGAATCAGTAAATGAACAGTTGTGTCTTTGCTATAGGTGTTTTGTTGAGAATCAGTAAATGAACAGTTGTGTCTTTGCTATTAGTTGTTTTGCTGAGAATCAGTAAATGAACAGTTGTGTCTTTGCTTTAGGTGTTTTGTTGAGAATCAGTAAATGAACAACTGTGTCTTTGCTATAGGTGTTTTGTTGAGAATCAGTAAATGAACAGTTGTGTCTTTGCTATAGGTGTTTTGTTGAGAATCAGTAAATGAACAGTTGTGTCTTTGCTATTAGTTGTTTTGCTGAGAATCAGTAAATGAACAGTTGTGTCTTTGCTTTAGGTGTTTTGTTGAGAATGAGTAAATGAACAGTTGTGTCTTTGCTATAGGTGTTTTGTTGAGAATGAGTAAATGCACAGTTGTGTCTTTGCTATAAGTGTTTTGTTGAGAATATAAATGAGCTCTAAACACAGATAGAAAAAAATAGAAACGTATTCTACAATACATAATCACATCAAAGAATGTATAGCTAATGAGAAATGATTACGGCATCAGCACGAAGTAAGTTGTTTGTGAACAACACAAGCTTTTGTACCTATACCGGGTTTTGATAAAGACACCGGTATACATGTACCATGTAGGTGTCGAAAGCTCGTGTTGTTTACAAACAACTTATTTCGGGATGATGCTTCAATCATTTCTCATTAGTATTGAACCCACGTTTAAAGAGAGTTCCAAACATTTCTTACAACGTACCTATGGGCAATAATTTTAGCTGTTATAGAATCACAGTCGCCGATGAAATAATACCCGTTATTCTATTAAAGTTGAAACCATGTTACTTGCTCAAATGTTCAATTATCATTATTGAAACATATTTGGGTTACTTTGCCAGCCTCACACTGGCAAGTCAACTTGTTCCTTAATACTCGTCTTATAAAGGGAGTAGCTTCAATTTGATCACAGTTATTAAGATAATTGAGTAATATATAATTAAGTTAATAATTAATCAATAATTAATAATATTAATTAATTATTAATTAATTAATAATATTTAATAATTAAGTTTACCTTCTTAAAATAGTGTACAATTATAGAAACCTTTTCTGCCTATTTCAAGGATTTGTTTATATAGTATATGTTGTAAAAGTATTTATTGGTTGGTTGCTTTTCGTTACACCTAAAATGTCTTCGATACAATGGCATGTGCAGAATAAATTTTGAAACTGGGTTGAAATTCTTACATCGTTTATTGATTTTATGACGCACGTTTCTCTTGTTCATTAGGCATTTGTCTCTGGTAATGTTATTCAATTTCTAATTTCAGAATTATAAAGAAGTTTGACATCCAAAATCAAGTTCTGGGTCGTAGGTTCACCTTTATCCAATATGTATGAAAAATTGCTATATTGTATGTGTGTCCCTGTTGTTTGTTTCATGAACATATATGAAGAAAATTGTTTCGGCAGATGTTTACGCTAATTTGCGTTAAGTGTGTTGTAGAAAATGTACTTTAGAAATCTGACCAAAAAGAAATAAAATTTCTGGCACAATTCACTGCTACATTTGTCGCTCTCCAATGCTTACGAAATTAACTATCTCAGTATGACGTCAAACTCGACCTTTGTTGTGTACGTGCCCTCACAGTGCTGACGTAATACACGATCCCTATTGTGTACGTGCCCTCACAGTGCTGACGTAATACACGATCCCTATTGTGTACGTGCCCTCACAGTGCTGACGTAATACACGATCCCTGTTGTGTACAAGGTCGTGTATGACGTCACTTTTGACTACCCTTTCCGGGTAATAACGAAAAACACGGAAAATATATATTTCCTTCTCACTTCCTTTTTAACTAAAGGGAAGTAACGCGAAGATTGTTTCCTTTCCACTTATGCTTTTCAAATATACATTCAGTCCATAAACAAACACAAACCAGTTTCATAAATACTTTTACCCTTCATTAAACGTTGGGCTTATTAAATGGATCAGGTATCAGAAGTCAAAGACAATTATACCAAATGTTTTGTTTTACACATATTGGTGCTGATTGATTGATTGATTGATATTTTACGCCGCACACCAGATCATTTCACTTACATGGCAACGTTTCAAGGTTTAGTGGGTAAAGAAGCTAAACTGTTTTTAATGGAAGCATTTGGTTTGTACTTGGAAGCCATTCTAGATAAGGGGATTTGTTCGAAATCGAACCTGCGACCACTCGATTTAAGGATTGTGTCGGCGTGAACATCTAATTCTATGCCCCTTGATCCAAGGTAAACCCACTCATATCTGTGGTGTTAATCCATTCATGACCTGTCTCTTTGTGGACCGTATTTGTGATTAGTGTATGCCACAATGAGCCGAAGTGTGACGTCATTATCCAGCTGACTTGGTTCGGTTAACCTATATACATATGTTAACTACATAGGATTTAGGTAAATGTCGTGTCTCCGCTGCCTTACACGCTTTTCAAAGAGATTTTGTGTCGATCGGGGATCTTCACAACCTATTAAAGCACACAAATTATAAAAAGGCGCTAAATAATCGTTTGTTTTAAATTATGACTATTAGAAGTCTACGAATGAAGAAGTGCGAAACCTCCCAATACCCCCATTTTCAGGGGGGTAGCCTGTTTATACTAAATTATGCTAGGTTAATGAGCGGTAGATTTTTAAATTGTCAAAAGTTGCGCTATTTCAAATCAGAAAACAACTTACTGGACTATATAATAATTGACACTCCCAGAAACCGCAGTTCGGAGAAAGAATTGGTTCTTATAAAAGTTTTACCTGACACGCGACTCCGATATCTTCATTTCGACTCAAATCGTCCCAAACAAGGCTCGTTGTCTCATTTTTAAAGTGGCATGAGCTGTTAAAATGTTGATATTTTGAGGTTGAAACAGAATGTTGAAATTATCGGCTATTTTTCTCAGAAGCTTTTTAGTGCCTCTAGTCTCGATAATGTACGATAAAGTATTGTTTTTAACTAACTTGGGCTTAGAATGAATGAATGGTCGTCTCGGTTATTACAATTGTGTTTATTCCGGTTCGTATGGGACACATGCTGTATGGATTTTTCTCATTCCAACGTCAATCATTTAGTTTTTCGATGGCCTTCAAAGCCTCTTACTGTCGTGACGATCAGAAATTATGAAAAAAGTGTGAATTCTGGCAGCTCATGACACTTTAACTAAGAGGAGGTTCTTCGGAAACTTCAACTTTTGCTCTTTCGAGTAGGCGTCTGAAACGTTCGCCATTTTTCTTTTCGTATGCATCCATAATAGTTTATACGAGGAAAAGAAACGTCACGGTTTCTTAATAACCGAGAGAAGGCGATGTTTAAGGTGACCTCTAGGCCAAAAGGCGCCAGTGCCCTGGATATGGGGTAATGGGATGTTTCACACTTTCCCATTCATAGACTTCTACATCCTCTGATGCCCAGGGTTAAATTCTGAACAAGCTCACCTTTTACCTCTAGGCCAACTGCGATTCAAAGTCTCGTTTTCTGGGAACGCCCATTTACTGTCGGTCAATACAAAAGCTCTCTACTAAACGTTGGAACTCTTTATTGGAGACACGTTTATGGAATTGAAGTATAAACCGAAAAGTCGTTCATCTTTGTTTTGAACACTGCCTGGATGCTTACGAAACGACGATTCTGATTGATGAAATGTCCGCCACATTTTTGTGGTGGAACCAATCAAAGTATACATGCATATTAGATTAGAAAGGACGGATTTGGTTCCACTTGTCCCACGGACAAAATGAAAGCGGAGACACTTCAACTCTCTACTAACAGCACACAAAGCGACAAAGCAATAAGATAATACAGGACACGATGTTAATTATTCGAAAAGTTTAATTACTTCCATTTAGCTGAAGTTTGCAATTGTTATTTTTGCAATTGGCTTTATTTGTTGACTGATTTGATTTTTATTTGAATTCAAGATTATTTGCAGCTTCACAACCACAATGGGATCCATACAACGCACCTAACCACAACAAAACGGACAATGGACAATGGAATACCCCCCCCCCCCCCACCAACTGCCTCTGCATCGGTCACTGGGGGCTAGAAAGTTACAAATGGCCATCTGAAAACCTTATCTTGATATAAACCACAGTCGAATAGCACACATTTCAACGTTTGTCGTGTCACTGGCCCCGAACATGTCCCTTTAAAGAAAGTCTGAACAAATGTTTACCTATCTTATCTCAAAGTCAATAATTTAGTATTTTGATACCTTAAAGTGGCATGAGCTGCCAAAATTCACACTTTTTTCATAATTTCGGATCGTCACGACAGTAAGAGACTTTGAAGGCCATCGAGAAACTAAATGATTGGCGTTGGGATGAGGAAAATCCATACAGTATGTGGCCTGAACGAACCGAAAACGTGTTCGAAAAGTAAACTGAATTTAAATAACCGGGACGACCATCCATTCATTCTAAGCCAAAGTTAGCTCAAAACAATACTTTATCGTACATTTTCGAGACTAGAAGAACTAAAAAGCTTCTGAATTATACGTCTTGAGAAAAATAGCCAATAATTTCAATATTCTGTTTTAACGTCAAAATATCAACATTTTGACAGCTCATGCCACTTCAAGTAATTTAAAGAAAATGCGGAGGAGTGGGAAGCGGAGGGAGGAGTGGGGGGGGGGCCTCTCGGCATTATTAAATCCATTGTTACTATGTACAGTCAGCCACACGATCAAGATGATCAATGATGATCAAGTCAGTTCCAGAGATTCTGAACGCTATTTGGTTGAGTTTTATAAGATCCTATGCTCAGATTGAAAGTGATGTTATTTCCAACCATCATGTACAATGTATGTGCACCATGTTATATGTGTTAAAAAAAACACTCCATAGTACAATATCTTCCTTGTCGCAGAACACACGAAGTAATAAAGGTGTCGATATTTAATCAGTATAGTTAACAGACATTGTTTGTGTACGTGTACGTGTGTGTGAGCGTGTGCGTGTGCGGGTGTGTGTGGGTGTGTGTGTGTGTGTGGGGGGGGGGGGGATGACATTTTATGGAGGGAAACTGAGCAGTTCGATAACCGAGAAAATGACCTTCACCTTTCTGCTAAAGTTTCTTTTCCCACAGCGAGATAAACTTATGGTGAACCGTTAACCATTTTCGTGTATCGGTCTATCAAACTCCTTTGTAGTAAGGCGCCATTGTGCGAAACATATTGTATATCAAATAATAAGATCAATAAGAACCAACACAAAGGCGTACAAATATTCTCTTTAACTTAGCATTATCAGGAAAGATTGACCTTGCATTTGAGCTAATTGGTTAGTATATACAAAATAAGACGCGCCTGTAATATTCCCAAAATAATATTAAACATTTACTACGTTTAGAGTCCATTGCGAAAAACAGTAAATTGCATTCCAAAATTTTATATGCAACAATCGTTTTCTAATAGAATTTATTTTGTTTTGTTTTATCAACACTCTGGAACTTTATTTTCCTTTCCAAAAAAGCAACAGATGAAGTTTAAACTCCCGTGAAACAGAAGTTTCAAGTGCATCGAGCTGCAAACTTGACTGTCAAGAGCACAAGAATGTTTGCTCATCAAAAAAGTAAAATATAAAAGTTGAGACGAAAAATAAATGATACATTCAGCCTATGGCCTAAACGAGCCAAAGCTGTATTAGAAAAGTAAACAAAATCTTAATGATCCGGACGAGACCAGTGTCATAACAAAGCGTAAAATTTGAAATTCTTGAGAAAAGTTTAAAGTTAAAAAAAAAACATAATGGCAGCCCATGGCACTTAAAGTGGGTAAATTTAGCCAATTTATTCGAGGCGCAAAATACTTAATTTGGCAACACGCAAAGACAGTAACTTTTTTACTATTACACGTACGATCTGAATTATTTCGATGTATATATCTGCAAAAAAAATATGTTTACATTCAAAGTCGCTCTGCGAGAATTTATACTTTTATGTAAATAGACTGTAATCTCGACTGTCGGCGCCTACAAACCAACAATACGAGAAAAAAAACTTCAAAAATCACCTGAGCGCAACAACCTGATACTCTAAACTATTATCTTGTTTACATGTCTGTTTTTTACAGAATTAGTTTTAATTGAACTTCGTATCGTTTATTAAAAAGATGGAATCAGTTTTCCAATTCTACGATAGGATATTATAAAACCCTCTCGGGAACAAAAGCCTTTGTATTTTATTGTGACAAAAAAACTTGGTGGGCTGTGAAAACTCAAAGACCAAATCTTTTATAAGAGAGGCAAACATACAACTTCGATCAGAAATTCTCGAAACTGGACTCGGAGCAGAACTATCCCAGAAGCTACTGTGTTAAGGTAACGTCATTCAGAATTGTAATAGCTTCCAACGTAATGCTACTTTATTTTAAAATAGAAAAACGCTTTAAGGTATTGATTAAAATTAACCTAAGAAAAAGTAATATTGAAGTTGAACGTTTGTCATTATTTTAACACAGGAGTTAGTTCCTCCGTGTGGGCAGATATGATGGAGAATTTACTTCGGTTCACTTGCGTACTGACTTTAATTGTTCTGGCGAGGGCAATTTTACTGACTGATCCAGAAAACGGTAAGTGATATTTAAGTGGCATGAGCTGCCAAAATGTTGATATTTTGACGTTGAAACAAAGTGTTGAAACTATAGGTTATTTTTCTTAAGATGTATAATTCAGAAGCTTTTTACTGCTTCTAGTCTCGAGAATGTACAATAAAGCATTGTTTTGAACTAACTTTGGCTTATTTAAAGTGGCACGTGCTTCCAAAATGTTGATATTTTGACATTAGAACATAATGTTGAAATTATTGGCTATTTTTCTCAATACGTATAATTCAGAAGCTTTTTAGTGCTTCTAGTCTCGAAAATGTACCCTAAAGTATTGTTTTCAACTAACTTTCGCTTAGAATGAATGAATGGTCGTCCCGGTTATTTAAATTTTATTTACTTTGGAACACGCTTTCGGTTCGTACAAGCCACATACTGTATGGATTTTCCTCATTCCAACGCCAATCATTTAGTTTTTCGATGGCCTTCAAAGCCTCGTACTATCAGTGACGATCAGAAATTATTAAAAAAATGTGAATTTTGCCAGCTCATGCCACTTTAAGTATGCGATCAATTGTCTATACCAGTTTCACTTGAACACAACAATCAGCCGTATAAAAGAGAATCGTTAATGCAGTCCCTAAATATACTGTAATAGTCATTTAGTGAAAAATAGCAGATAACAAAATATACCGCCATGCACTTATGACCTAACACTTCCAAAGTTTGTTTGCTCTGAATTTATGGTTTGTTGATTTTTGTTAGATTTTCCAACTCAGGTAGATGATGGGGGTTTGCTTGGTGAAGAATTGAGTAAGTAAAAATCTACTATTAAGTTGTTTTTTTCTACTATAAAATATAAAGCTAGCCATTTAAATAAATACGCAACACATACGAAAAATATTTCAGTGCGGAGATTGCTCTCTGTTTGGAGTAAAGCCCGGAGCCTTCTTCATGATCTGCCAATCCTTTCACATAGGGAATCAGAAAGCCAAAGTTATCGAATCAAAGTCGACTAAGGGCTACAGTTTTGTGTATGTACAGTTGCACAACACGCATCACGTTTAGTTCAGCATTGAGGTTTAGTTATGTGTCTACCTATTGTGATATTGCTTTATTTTTAAATTAACAGTGTGCAATGCTGTTGGGGATGTAGTTTTCCTGATGGATGCTTCTAGCAGTTTATCCGATACCGACTATGAACAGGAGAAACACTTTATTAAAGCCCTGATTAATAGCTTTAACGTAGGACCTGACGCCGTCCGTGTTGGCCTTGCCGCATTCAACCGTTACGTCACCGTCACATTTCAACTTAATCAAATCACACAGCCTGGAATGTCTCCAATGAACCTCACCGACCTCGTAGACGAGGCAGCACCCATTGCCTTAGGCACTCTTACTCATAAAGGATTGAAAACCGTTCAAGAAGAAATGTTCACCGAAGCTAATGGCGACCGCCCAAGTGTACCAAATATCGTTGTTGTTGTCACCGATGGTCGCGCCAGCAATCAAGAAAAGACCGCCATTCAGTCTTCAATACTTAGGCAATCAGGGGCAACTGTATTTGCGGTCTCCGTTGGGCGATGGAACAGTGACACACAACTTCAAGTCTTGGCTTCTAAGCCAGTGAAGGATTTCCGATTTTCAGTCAAAAACTTTCCAGGCCTTGACAGAGTTCTAGAACAGCTTTCTGCAAGAACCTGTGAAGGTAACACTATTTTTTTGTTTCACTATCATTAACGAAAGTGTTGAATTATTAGGCTGTATAACGTGTTAATCCACTGAGTAGCTTAGCATAATGCAATAGCAAAGTAACTCCGAATAAATTCAACAAACACATATTGATAATCTCAAATCTCAATGAAGTTTATTTCTAGGATTAAAAACACACTGAAAAACCAAGCTCGTTTATTTGAAATAATTTAGTCAGTATCACAATGCTAGTCACAATGTTGACACATTATTCCATATGCTTTAAACTATTTCTCATTTTTGCTTCTACAGTTCTTGAGAATAGACCAGAGATTCTTCCAGGTATGTATAACTGCAACGATTAAATTGATTGATTGATTGATTGATGGTCAATTTTGATTCATTTATATGGCAGCGTTGCCAGATTTAGTTGAAAGTGAAGCCGGGCTTTTGTCCAGGGAAATTCGAGGTAGCCATTCTAGTTAGGTGATTTAGTGAAAACTGACAATCTTTCCTTTGACTGATCGAGTTGAATTCGGACCTGCGACCCATCTACAGAAGGTATGTGTCGACCTGAGAGCCACTGAGGTCCCGGTAGAAACGAGAAGAACGTACAACACGACCAAGCGTAAAAAATTGCATTAATTAGATGAATCCTCAACATATTTGCCTAATTTGGAAGATTCTTATACGACATTTATGACTTACCAACTTGCCTAATTTGGGAAATTTCCATACAAGATTTCTGACTTACCAACTTGCCTAAGTTGGGAGATTTTCATAAAATAGTTTTACTGATCACAATTCCATAGTCCAGGGATTGGTTGTTAAAAAAACAATTAGCTTAACGGCAGGTTAGATGACGTCGCGTCACAAAATAATTTCTTTGGTACGCCACGTCATTTAGCCTGTCGTTAAGCTAATTTTCTTTTGAACAAATGTCAAGTAGGGCTCGGGTTCGAATCCCACGCAGTCCCAAAAAAATTGGAAAATTTTCTGACTGGGTTTTCACTCGAACGACCTATGTGGGATGGTTGCCAGTTACCAACAGAAGGTCGTGGGTTTCCTCCGGGCACAGAGCCCGGTTTCCTCCCACAATAAAACTGGCAACGCCGCCATATAAGTGAAATAATCTTGAGCGCGGCGTAAAACACCAATCAATCAAGTAGGGTTAAATTTACAAGTAGGGCTAAAACATTAGATTTTAATTGAAATTGAACCCTATTTTCTTGAAGTGCATTGCAGTGGAAAACCCCTTTTAAGTATTAATAACTTACGTACATTTTACCAAATGTGTTTATGCTCAGTGGAGTTTAAGTCATCGCTTTCCCGCTCTACATATCACTGTATACGATTTGCCTTTCTTTTCACAGAGTGCATCGCCAAAACTGACCTCTTGTTTATAATTGACGCTTCTTCAAGTATAACACGTGAGTCTTTCGAAAAGGCTAAGGAATACGTAATTGAGCTATTACAGAGTTTCATAATTTCCCAAGATTTTGTGCGAGTTTCTGTGATGACTTTCGATTACCGTGCCCGAATAAGTTTTTACCTCGACTCGCACAGGAAATCAACTGACGTCACTGAAGCTATCATGGAATTGAAACAGGTTAGCACTGGGACCTTAACCGATCGAGCTCTTGCCGCTGCAAGAAGTGAGGTATTTAATCCGATACGAGGAGACAGGCCCGAGGTTCCAAATGTTGCTATTCTGCTGAGTGACGGAAACTCTCGCTTCCCACAGAAGACCCTTAAGGAAGCCAATTTGTTAAAGGAATTTGGAACTACGTTGTTTACTATCGGGATTGGTAAACAGAAGATAACGGAACTAGAAACAATAGCTAGTCTACATCCACATACAGAACATGTCTTATCTTTTCCATTAAAAGACTTTGACCAGCTTAGAACTATAACACCATCATTGGTCCAGTTTTCATGTGAAGGTATGTTTGACTTTACGTATTATTTTAGTAGTTGTATCAAAGAGAGTAGATTGACAAGAGTGGTCACTTCGTCCGCGCCATGTTGAATTTGAACTGACACGATTCGATTATTAGGAACCTCCTTTCTATAGGGGGCGCCCTAGAGTCGAATCGTGTACAGCCGGAACACCCTTCCGCTAGGGGGCCAGAAGAACATGCCGGCAATGCTGATTGGACGAAGTGACCACTCTTGTCAATCTACTCTCTTTGGTTGTATATCAGCACTTCAGTTTGATTTTATCAGTAAATGGAATATATATATTTAGATGCACATGACTGTCTAACAAATAAAAATGTATTTTTATTTCTTTCGTTTCAGTTTCTGCTGAAGTTGTACCCTCCTTTAGTAAGTATTGCTTCTTTCAAAATACTGATTGAATGATTGAGTTGTTGAGTTAGGAGAAGGGTGGGGGGGGGGGAGTAACCTTGCCCTTGCGAGACATTACGTTTTACATATTTGATTGATGTTTTACGCCGCACTCAAGATTATTCCTGAGCAGTTGTATATCAGCATGCCAAAGTACATGCGTGTCTCATATAGTCTTTACACCCAGAATAGAAGGTTGGGGATAACTTTTGAGTATGGAACCTTTTCTGGGCTCAGTGGAGAACGGTGAGCTATCGCCCTGGCTCCAAGCTACAAGCACCGCCCCTGTATTAATCTCCTTAAAACGTGTTTATATTCATTGACACCAAAACACACAAGAAAAAGGGAAAATTCAACCCCACCCCCATCTCCATCCCCCGAAGAAATTGCCACGGAGTCTCCAATTGGCTGTACGGATCCCCAGCCATGACAAGGACATCGATAAACTGAGATTAAACCAAACATGGTCGTGGGAAAGAAAGTGAAAATCTTAGCTCCATGAGAAATACCCAGGTAAAAGATAAGCATGGGACGTTTTTTTTTTCAGATGGTCGTTTTTTAATGTTTTTATCCCCGCAGTCATGTTTATCTCTTAAAAATGAATTCCAAAATGCAACTATTATCTTTGCAGCTTGTGAACAGAAGCTTGACATCGTGTTTGTCCTGGACGTTTCGCGGACCTTAAAGGGGCAGATGATGAAGCTTAGAAACCTTGTTATGTCAATTGTCGGTGGATATAAACTACACACAGATTATATCCGGGTGGGAATTATTTCATATAACCGCAAGGCTTCTCTCGATCTCAAACTGTCAGAGGGAATCAATGTGGACGCCATTAAGGCGGCTTTGGAATCTTTGACGAAACCTAGATTCGTCAGGATGACATGGAAAGCTTTGGACTTGCTAAGAACGGACGCCTTTAACCCGGGCAATGGAGGTAGAGTAGAGGCAACAAAAATTGCCATCGTCATCAATAATGGAAACTCCAGGAAGTTTGTTGCCACGATGAAAGCCGCTAAACTGGTCCACGAATCCGGTATAACGACGTTTCTTCTTACTGGATCACGCAGGATTTTATTACGAGAAGCAAAAGCTATAGCCTCGTCGCCTCCTGACTTTTATAGCTATTATGTGAAAACTTTTGATGGCCTTTTCAGCTTTATATCAATGCTCCAACAGAGAACTTGCTCAGGTAAGTAACTCTATTAATTTACAACACACAAATATCTTAATATTTTAGTAAACGGTGTCTTCAAAACCTATTTTATGTATATTTAGTTGATTGACTGATTGGTCTTTTGCGCCGCACAACACCAATTATTTCACTTATATGGCATCATGTATATTTAGGGAATTCCATGTAAAGCAACGGATCCTTAATTTGCAGTCTTTGGTCACATTCATTGTCTTCTAAAACTCGTGCATCTTATTTGTGTCTAGCAAAGGCACTTCGCAAGTAGAGAGAAGAAATTTGGTAGATTGATTGCTATTTTACGCCGCACTTATCGCATATAAATCCACTCATATCGTGGAATTTAATGGGGACTTAATTGGGGGGGGGGGGGGGGTGAAACCAAAGTCCTTGCCAGGAGGAAACCCCCGACCTTCGGCTAGTACACTGATAACTATTCAAAGTAAGGCGATCGAATGATAACTGATTCCGATTTTTGGATGTGAACCTGCTTTTGTGTCCACGTCAAGGACTATTGATATAGAGCAAGAAATACCGAGGCCCCGTTTATCTTAGAACACCCACCAGTTTTCCTTGAAAACCAATGGGTCGCGGGTTCAAATCCCACTTGGACAATTTTCTGACTGGGTTTTCACTCGAACGACCTATGTGGAATGGTTTCTAGTTACCAACGGAAGGTCGTGGGTTTCCTCCGGGTATAGAGCCCGGTTTCCTCCCACACTAAAACTGGCAACGCGGCGTAAAACACCAATCAATCAATCAATCCTTGAAACTGTCCGGATTTTTATTTCCATAATCTGTCGGTATGCATTTGTTGAAATGAAAGACGTATCTGAATATTATAGTTTCATTCTGTGAACTGTTTTTCAGTACCCTCGACAGCGCAACCCGCCTAGGAGAAACCTGTAGGTTTTGACAAATCTGTAAGTTACGTTATTTTTTCATGCATTTTATATATCTACAAGTTAAATGTTACGCACATGGGTGGAATGTAAAAGAAATATATGGCATTATAGTATCCATGGTTATTTTAGACAAGAAGATTTTCCCTATGCCCGTGTGTTTTAGTGATCATAAATATAGTATTGTGGTGAGCCGTATTCTAGTCTATATTCAGAGTGCTAATTTAGAGGACAATCTATTTAGTGATCAATCTTAAATTCAATTTATTTGTTCTTTGTTTCTGTTCTTTTCAGAGTTCGTCCACAACATTTTCAAGTAGAAGAAATTTACTATGATGGTTGGTCACAAATGACATGAGCATTACGTGCTGGAATGACAAATAGAAATGGTTGACTTTATAGTATTCAACCAAAAACCTTTTAACAAAGAGCTTACACAAGGTCTACAACTTTATTTTTCAATCAGTACAAATAACTTCTCTTAAACTTTCGATAGTCCATTTCGACCAGAACGGGTGGGGAAGTAGCTGTGTTTAGCTTATAGCCGTTCAACAAACAATCATATCCTATATTTGTCATTTTCACGCTTTTAAGAGAATTTACTTTGTTTGGTTTTGTTGAGAAGTTTTCATTTCATCCTATATCGTTTGTATAAATAATCCCAAAACAGTTTGTAAAGTCTTAGGCAGGAAATGTTTCAATTTTGAAAATTGTATTTTTATTATGTATTGTGTCCATGTATTTTAATATTTCATTCTCCATCGTTTTAGTTGTACATGTATATTGATATCTGTAGGTTAAAGTTGAATTTTATTAATCAAAATAAAACATACTGGTGACAAAGTTTCTCAAGCGTGTTCTTTTAGAACTGAGTTTGTCTGACGACGGGTTCGAATCCCACTCAGTCCCCCCGAAAATTGGAGATTTTCTGACTGGGTTTTTACTCGAACGACCTATGTGGGATGGTTGTCAGTTACAACCGGTAGGTCGTGGGGTTCCCCCGGGCATAGAGCCCGATTTTCCCCCACAATAAAACTGTCAACGCCGCCATGTAAGTGGATCAATTTCACTTATATGGCATCTGGCTCGAAGCCAGGCCGTCGGTGTTGCTGGAAGGGGGCAATAGAGTAAATAGTTACAGCTTTTAAATGAAATATGTCGGAGAAATTCGCGTTGCAGATTTAAGTCTAAACTATCCTTAATCTCAACTACCGTTCAGCTATTACCGCCTACTATATCTTTGAAACATTCCTCTTTTCACTGAACCAGTTAGAAATCCGTTGTTAAACTGTTCAATCGCTCTTTGTAAAGCATAGCATAACAATTGTCCTAATGAGGTCACACGAGTTATCTCACCCTTATAATGGCGGTTTAATGTGTGGCTCTACCTGACAGGCGAGTAAGTAAAACAGGATAGAGACACACGAGTGCGGCTATAGAGTAAACAGAAATCTGGACGGTATGGGTTTAGGGCGAAAGTCAGGACAAAATCAAGGCTTTTGGTTATTTTAGACAAGAAGATTTTCCCTGTGCCCGTGTGTTTTAGTGTTCATAAATATATATATATGATCCCAACAAAAAATAAACCAGAAAAAAGAGCCCACGTATCCTTAATTTGGATGCTTTTAAAAGCGTTAAACCCTTGATTTAAGCCATGGTCTTTTTTGTGTGGTTATTCAGCCTCTGGTGCGAAGCTCCGACTCAAAGATTTTGCAAGCCTCTAAAACCCCAAATTGCAATGTCAACACTTTTGCTCCTTCAGTTGCTAGGGGGGGGGGGGCAGATTTTTACATTGCCCCCACCCCCCCCCCCCAGCCCCTATTGGCTAAGTGCCTAAACGGGAGAGGGGGTCGGGGAGAGATGTCCGAGAGAGGACATCGAGCTCTTTGTCTAAAGGGCACCGAGACCATCCGTTAGTACCTGGCAACTATCCTACAGGGGCAGGCCATCAAAATACGACTGGCTCTATGTTCGGAGGAAACCGATGACCTTTCGATTATGATGCGAAAACCCCACTGCACAAAACGCTAGTTCGTCAGTCTATTGGAATTTGAATTGATAGGTTGATGGATGTTTTACGCCGCACTCAAGATCAGTACCTGGCAACTCGTCCACATACGGCGGCGGAGAGAAAAATCCACTCAGAAATTGTTCAGTTTTTTTTTTGGTCTGAGTGTGATTGGAACTCGCGCCGCATCGATGGAAGGACTGTGTGGTACTGAGGGACGATCACTCTAACCCACTGGACTACCGAGCTCTGTGTGGGACTGAGGGACAATCACTCTAACCCACTGGACTACCGAGGTCTGTGTGGGACTGAGGGACAATCACTCTAACCCACTGGACCACCGAGGTATGTGTGGGACTGAGGGACTATCACTCTAACCCACTGGACCACCGAGGTCTGTGTAAGACTGAGGGACAATCACTCTAACCCACTGGACCACCGAGGTCTATGGGGACCTAGGGACTATCACTCTAACCCACTGGACCACCGAGGTCTGTGTGGGACTGAGGGACGATCAGTCTAACCCACTGGACCACCGAGGTCAGTGTGGGACTGAGGGACGATCACTCTAACCCACTGGACCACCGAAAGTTGAATAGAAGTGGTCCAATAGACGATGGTAACATTAATAAGCTAAACATACTTGAGCATATTTCATTAATCTCCTTATTTTCGACATAAAACTTTCTTGGAAATGGATCGAGATTGTCTACCAATTTTTGAGTGATAGCACAAAAGAAATAAACTCGTATTTTAATGACAAACTGTTAATTTCAGATTCAACAAAACACATGGTTTCCTCTAAAATGGTTTATTTCGGAAGTAAACAATATCACAAAGGCTAAAATTTAAAAAAAAATAAGATTTTGATTGGTTGATAATTGTTATACTTCACAATCAAAATCTTTTTTAACCACTAGATAACACTCATTTGCAATATAGCTAATCTCATGATAAGCTGGACAATATTTTCTTGTTTATTTATTAATTTGTGCGATTATTACATTTACACGCTCACCACACAATATACATTTATATATGATTCCAATAAAACTTATAAAATAAAATTAAAAAATAAATGAATCCATATATTTTTAATTTGCATAATAAACATTTTGCGTCGTTTGGCTTTGAAGGTCTTCGGATAGTGATGTTTCTGAAATGCAAAGAAAACACATGGCTGCTTAAAATATCTGTTGGTTTTCAAAAACTCAATATGATTTTTAATAATTAAAACAATATTACAAACAGAAAATCAAAGCTATTCTAAAATAAACATTACACCAGATGTCAAGCTGGTTAGCCAGAGATCCTTAATGTAAATCAAAAACTATGTTCTGTCTGTTTTAAAGAATATATTTGCTAATCGGGTGAAACAACTAGCTAAACGGCTGGGGTCAAGTTTGAATATTTTTATTGCAATTTGATCCTGTGAATCAAGCAGGTTCTTAAAACGCATGTGCTACAGTATTATATCTTCTGGTACACAATTGATATCAACTATTTTGTTCATTGGTGCGTAAAAGCGTCCCTCAATGTAACATAATTTTATAACACCTTTCAAAAATATTTGCAGAAAAGTGCCGGTCGATACATTTTATTAAAATGTATGTGCTCTGCGTGTGCTTGAAAGTAGAAATTATAGGAATACCGCGAGATTCTAAAAAATGTTGGTGCTTTACTTTTCATTGTAATTGATTTGGATTGTAAATAACAAAGTGACCTGATTACTTACCACAAAGACTACTTCTGAGAAATGACATTAAGGAAGGATATTTGCGATTGAAACTGAAATAGAAATGTTTATAGTTATAAAATTGTTGTCCAAGACTGGTCAATGAAGAATAAGAACAGACCAAAACTAAAATATATATCAGGAATAGATGGAATATAAAAGAGCTCAGCCGACGTTTCTATGAGAAAGTTTGGACAGTCAAACTGGCTTAGTCAACTAATATTACACTTCTTTTATAAGCCCCAAAAGTAAGAAATCGTGTTTTAGTTGTTTAGGTATGTTTTATAAGCTTACTAACTCAGTTAGGTTTACAGTAAGTTATAATAGGGAACGTCGTCCGCTGAGAAATACAAACCTTTGCAAGTTCTTTTGATAAGATTATATACGAAACTGAAAAGTCCGTCCATAGTCTTAACACTGTAACCGTAAAGTTCAGCTGGCTCACTGGAAAGAGCATTGGCTTCGTTCTTTCGAATCCACTTGGATGCTGTCAGACGGAAAGTTGTGATTCCGCTTTCGTGGACAAGTTTGGCTGCCTTCACAGTGTCCATTGTTCTTCTTGAATTTCCATTATTAATAATGATGGCGATCTTTGTGGCGTCTGGGCGTCCTCCGTTTTCCACACTGAACGCCTGTGTTCTTAAAAGATCCAATGCCACCCATGTTTTACGGACATACTTCGGTTTATCAAGAGATTCCAATGCATTCTTGAGTGCTGCCATGCTTACTCCGTCTTTGAGTTTGAGTTCAATGGTTGCCTGTCGATTGTAGGCGATAATTCCCACACGGACGCGATCGTTGCCCAGTTTGTAGCCATTAGCAATTAATGTAACCAATAGGTTGATTTTTACCACCTGGTTCTTTAGGGATCTTGACATATCCAAAACGAACACAATGTCCAATTTGGAATCACATTCTGTAAACAAAATGGATAATCTAATATCAGTGACAACTCATAAATAAACTTGTAAGTTGAACTTCTCGGTCAGGTATACGCAAATACTTATTTTCATTCAAGAAGTAATTGCATTCTTCCAACTCTTAAAGTGGCCTGAACTGCTAAAATTCACACTTTTTTTCATAATTTCTGATCGTCACGACAGTAAGAGGCTTTGAAGGCCATCGAAAAACTAAATGATTGGCGTTGAAATTAGGAAAATCCATACAATATCATGAATATGTGGCCTGTATGAACCGAAATAGTGTTCGAAAAGTAAACAAAATTTAAATAACCGGGACGACCATAGAAAAACGGTTATTGAGGACAACAGATTTGGTTATAAAGCTGTAACAACGTCTTGGTTAGATTATTCAATAAGTACCATACTTACCCAAGGTAGCCAAATCTTGTACAGGGGCTGGATCAATACAAAAAATAACAGAAACATTTTAATTTGACTAACTAAAAGCACGAACATTTGCAATCGCCATGTACCTTTTTGAGTAATACATTAAAAGATTTGTGCATAATTTTGATACAAAAAAATCTTTATTTATTATTTAAAATATCCGCTTACACGGTATGGGTATTTTCCAGTTTTCTATTTTTCTTACAATGAGTGAGAGAGATTTAATGCTATAGTTTAGTGTCATGTTTTAAATTATGTTATGGTTAGAATTATCAGCACTGTTTCTTAAAATTAAACTTACCATTTCATTTTTTAACTTTTATATTTTCTTTGGAAATGACATGATCTTAATGGTATGACTTAAATGGAAGCTCTTTCTTAACAAAACCAGCATACCTTCACAACTTTCTTTAACCAATTGACTGCCGATCGTCTTCAACTGAGCAAAATCTTCCACTCCAGAGTATAGTTTCTTGTCGGTCTTTTTATCGATGCTTGCAATAGTTTCCAGCTCTGCGATCTTCTTACGACCGACCCCGACAGTGATGAGGGTAGCACCGAAGTCTTTGATCATATCAGCTTCCTTCAACGTGAGTTTCGGTACTCGTGAATTTCCGTCACTGACAAGGATAACTACATTCGGGGCTTCCGGACGATCACCACGGATTATGTTGAAGATCTCTGATCTTGCCTCTGCCAGAGCACGGTGAGTCATTGTACCAGTGCTGACCTGTTTCAATGCCCTGACAGCTTGAGCAACATTTGCTGACGTATCGTATGTGTCCAGGTAGAAAGAGATCCGCGGCAGGTAATCAAAGGTCATCATGGCCACTCGGGTGAAATCTTTCGAGACGACGAAACTTTGCAGTAGCTGAACCACAAACTCCTTAGCTTGTGTGAAAGATTCGTCGGTAATGCTGGAAGAGGCGTCCAAAAGAAATAAGATGTCGGCCTTCCCGCTGCAAGCTATAAGAATAAGAAATATTGTGGGTTCCACACTAATGAGAAATGATTAAGGCATCACCACGATGTCAACTGGTTGGCCTCACAACTTGATAAAGACACAGGAATAGGTGTCGAAAACCCGTGTTTCTTCGTGGTGATGCCTTAATCATTTCCCAACGCAAATACGCCCATAAAGAATAAATCAGTTTAATTTACTACCAAACCAATTAAAACTGATAAATAATAAGAAAATCTATATAATAAGTGTGCAAAGATCTTGATTAGTGTAATAAATAAAATGTACACTTTGCAACTCTCTTTGAACTATTGTATTAGTCAAAACATACCCGTGAGTTGTGGTGGTGGATTCTTCAAAACTACAAAATAGAGACAAGTTATAAAACATTATGCCTACTATCCTTGTCATTAGGAAAATAAATATTACTTGTTTGAAAAACTTAACTGTGCGCGCGTTTTTAATATGAACCTTTCGCTACATACATGAACGGAGTAAATTGTACTTGATAAAAACACCGACAAGAGTGTCAAAAGCTCGAGTTATTCGCACAAAAAACTGACTTCGTGTTGATGCCTTAAAGTGGCATGAGCTGCCAAGATTCACACTTTTTTTTCATGATTTGTGATCGTCACGATAGTAAGAGGCTTTGAAGGTCATCGAAAAACTAAATGATTGGCGTTGGAATGAGGAAAATCCATACAGTATGTGGCCTGTACGAAGCGAGAACGTGTTCGGAAAGTAAACAAAACTTAAAATAGCCGACCACTTGACGACCATTCATTCATTCTAGGCTAAAGTTAGTTCAAAACAATACTTTATCGTACATTTTCGAGACAAGAAGCACTAAAAGCTTCTGAATTATACGTCTTGAGAAAAATAGCTAATAATTTCAACATTCTTTTTTAACGTCACAATATCAACATTTTGGCAGCTCGTGCCACTTTAAATTCACACTTGCCGACGTAACTGTTCTGAAATTTGTGAAGAAAGCGAATTTATACTAGCTTTCCGCCAGTAGCATCGCTAAAATTAAACATGGGACACATAAAATACGTCCAGTTATTTTCAAAATGTCTAACTTCTTCCGAGAAAAATACATAAAGCGGTCTTCCCTTTTTATGTTAACTGTCTTCTGTTTTTCTCGGGAGAGTGTGTCTTTAATTATTTCTCTTCATAAGTAATACCCAGCTGCTAGGTGAGCCACAATACAAATGACAAATAATAAAAAGCCATATGTAAATCTGTAGAGATTGAGATTTGAATAAGAATTAAACGGTTGAGTTAGCTTGCTTTTTTATATTCTCTTGCTATAACATTCCTAGGTCTCAATTAACTTTTTATGATTTGACGACTGAATTAGCCGCCAACCACTGCGCTTTGTAGAAACCTTTGCCAAAAAGATGGAAAATTATAGGTATCGCGGAAAATATCACGAAAATATCTTATCAGTTGATCGACAACAATCAGAAACCGGTGAAACCCAGTATAGGGACTTCGTCTTTATGTGCACCTTAATCATCGACGTTAACAAACATACCTTCACAAGTGGTGGATGCGAGTTTGGGCAAGACACTTGCCAATTCCATGAAGTTCTTGCTTTTAAAGTGAAACTCTTCTACCGGTTTCGATACTAAAGCTTGCATTTGTTCCTCAGACTTCCAGAACCCCACAGATATAGAAAATATCAAGGCTCCAGATTCCCTTAAAAGGCTGGCTTCTTTTGCAAGTTTTAACGCATTGGATGCTCTCCCATCCGTAATAACGATGACGATGTTCTGAACGTCGGGCCTGTCGCCGTTTTCTTCTGTAAACATGACTTCTCTAGCCTCCTTCAAAGCCTTATGAGCAAGAGTTCCTAAAGCTAATTGCGGAGCGTTGTCAACGAGGTTTGACAGGCTCGTTAAGGAAAGGTTCTCTTTGGTGATTTGATTTAGTTGAAATATAACCTTAGTGTAACGATTGAAAAAGGCAAGACCAACGCGAATTCCGTTAGGGCTCACTTTAAATCCGGAGATCAGTTTTATAATGAATGCTTTACTCAAATCATAATCAGATAAGGACAGGCTACTTGAAGCATCCACCAGTAAAACAATGTCCGCAGGTTGTTCACAGCCTGCAAAAGAATAGCATCTAATCTTATTATCAGTGTGGAAGGTACAATAAAAATTTATAAAAAGCCGAATTTTGCCAGTTCATTTCAATTACGAAATACAAATGTTTCCTTTTTCTATTTTACATTCGTGTATAATATAAGTCACATTACTTTTACAATAGTCTGAGTGGCTGGCCAGTGGGACTCATTTGGTGATGAGATGGGTTAATTTATTGATGCTGTACAACGGATGGAAGATTATTTCACTTATCTGGTGACGTTGTGAGCTTGTAGGGGTTTGGTCTCTTTACCCAAAAGAACCCCACGACCCTCTAGGAAGCCTGGCAACCCTTTCATGTCGCATAGAGGAATCACCTGATCAGGATTTTTCAACTTTGCTTTGGACTGAGTGAGATTTGAATCAACGATGGAAGGTTTGTATCGAAAAGAAATACTATCTATCGCTCGATGGAAGTCACAGAATTGCCAAAAGTACGGTTAAAGCCAACCCTCAAATAAGTTGCGGGTCCCAGACATTCCTGTGCAATCAAAAGAAATATTCTAACTTGTATTAGAGCCCAATTGACTTATGTTTTTTTTAAAGCTTAACTTGCAGTACTGGCATGTTCTTACCGACAGACGACAGAATATCTTCAAGACCCACAAGGACATCATTTCCCTTGTCTGCCACGTCGTTTACGACTGATTCAACGTTTGCTACATTGACATCTTCAACGATGTTTCCTGTAGCATCATTTATGTTTGAGACCACATCTCCGGGAGCAACACCTGCAGCAACATTTGAAACTACATCCTCCACTTTGTTTAGGACTTGCTCGGCTTTTTCGACGGCTTCTGAAACCGTGTTTTCTAAGCCATCTAGCTTGTTTGTCGCGTCGTTTACAACTGATTCAACGTTTGAGACCACATCTCCGGGAGCAACACCTTCAGCAACATTTGAAACTACATCCTCTACTTTGTTTAGGACTTGCTCGGCTTTTTTAACGGCTTCTGAAACCGTGTTTTCTAAGCCATCTAGCTTGTTTGTCGCGTCGTTTACAACTGATTCAACGTTTGAGACCACATCTCCGGGAGCAACACCTTCAGCAACATTTGAAACTACATCCTCTACTTTGTTTAGCACTTGCTCGGCTTTTTCAACGGCTTCTGAAACCGTGTTTTCTGAGCCATCTAGCTTGTTTGTCGCGTCGTTTACAACTGATTCAACGTTTGAGACCACATCTCCGGGAGCAACACCTTCAGCAACATTTGAAACTGCATCCTCTACTTTGTTTAGGACTTGCTCGGCTTTGTCAGCGGCTTCTGAAACCGTGTTTTCTAAGTCATCTAGCTTGTTTGTCGCGTCGTTTACGACTGATTCAACGTTTGCAACCTGGACATCTTCAACGATGTTTCCTGTAGCATCATTTATGTTTGAGACCACATCTCCGGCAGCAACATCTTCAACAGCATTTGAAATCACATCCTCTACTTTGTTTAGGACTTGTTTGGCTTTTTCGGCGGCTTCTGAAACTGTGTTGTCTAAATCTACAAGACAAAGGAAGCATTTCAGAGAGGATCCCTACGGTACAGAATGAATACAATTTTATTTAAAGCATTTAAATAAAGCTGTCTTCAAATACCAAAAATTTTAAATCCTTTGTTATTTGTTTGTCAAAATGTCCCACATGTAAATGAATTTGAATGTCTCTACTTACAACATTGAGATTACACAGTAACGGGCAAAAACAAACTAACATTTCAAATGAACGAGACATTTCAGTTAAGTTTTTAAAGATTGCCAGTGTCATTGTTAAAGCTGTACATGATGTTTCGAGGTGGCGGGGGGGGGGGGGGCGGGGTGTAATTTGATTGATTGATTTCTGTTAAAGGCAGCTCGCTTGATTATTTTCCTTTTATGCGGCTTTGTCAGGTTTAGTGCTGGAGGAAACCGGAAGAAACCCCCGACTTTCGGTGAGTACCTGGCAACCCTTTCACATACGGCGTCATTCGTCGCCAGTCAAAAATAACCATGTGTCAAATGAACCTTACCTTGAAGCAGTCTTAATTCACGAAGCAAGCTACAATTTACCGTTCCAAGGAGGAAATAAAGACATACAAATGTTACCGAAAACCTCATTTTGCCTGAAATGAAAAAAAAAGAAGGTTAGAACAAATTTACGAAAATAGTGTTTCATTCCCACACTGTATTTGTTCATTTTGATTTTTTTTAGGCAAAGATGTTAATTGCATCTTATATGGTCGCTTGTATCATGGTTGCGGCTTTTTTCTTTTGATGAGCAGTCTTCGACAAATCCGATACCCAGTGGACAGAGAGTGGGCGGGGCTTAAGAGTTGAATAACTTCCCGATTTTGGAAGTTGTTGTATGGCTCTCTTGACTGGGTATCAGAGAGCAAGCAAGTGCTAGTTGATTGACAACGTCAATCACTAATACCATGATACAAGCACGTTATTGAATGGCTCCCTCGAGTATGGAAGAAATTCTGAGAAGTTTGGCCGAGTGCTTCGCACTCGGCCACACCTCTCAGAATATCTTCCATACCCTCGGGAAGCCATTCAATAACTCTAACGTATTTGTGATAATCTTCAAGTATCAATTCTGCTCAATCTGACCTGGTTTAAAGTTCTTATTTGGGGTATTTTGGCCGCACAACGTCTTTACTAAGTATATTCTCTCAAACGATTCTCTTTAATTGTTTGATCCTTATTTTTGTAAATATTTTACGAGATTCAAAATATTTTGTATTTCTTTCCCGTAGTGAATCCAATAACGGTCTACATCAGCCACTGTTATATGAATGGCGTTGCAATACCGAGCAATTTACAGTTATTCACTTAATTCAATGGTAATTAACAAATGTTATAAATCAGTATTAAACTTTGGAGTTTTACTTTTTTTATAGATCATGAATTCATGAGTGGATTTTCTTCGTCATAGCCTTTGTGAAAACAGATATGCTTCTCGGTCAATGGAATGCATTTTAAAGTTTTGTTTTGTTTACTAAAACTGTATAGTAGCGAAAAATATAAACACTTACCTCGATTTCCAATCCACTATGAGGTTACTCTTGTTTCTCGTCTCGAAATGTTTCTGACAAAACGACGTCGTTCAACAGCTCTTATAAGTAAACTTTTGGTCGCTTGCCAAGCAATATTTAAGTCCGCCTTTGAATCCTCTCAAAACAAGACGTACCTGAGATCAGAGTTTACGTTAGATTCTTAAACGTAATCTGCCTTTTCTACACCGTTAATCCAAAGTTGTTGTTTGATCTTCAGGGTTTAAACAAAATATTTATGTAGAGACGTAATCTGGTCCTTGGCAAAATACCGATGTAAAAACGGCTTTTGATGCTGAATAGCCATTAGCTTATTCACAATAACAATATTCTGATGTAATAGAAAATGAAACACCTGCAATTCCAATAGCAAACACCTTTACAACTATACATGTACTTGAGCAAAACACCTTTATGTAACTGAAAGGTCTTGTAAATACATGCTAGATACATTTATTTGGAGAAAGGCAATAGATCTATTTGTCCCATCTCGTGGAATGTTTGGGTTTCCAAAAGATAATTTTCAACTTGATAAAGTCATCGGTAAAAGTGTGTGAAGCTCGTGCTCTTTACTTTGTGGCAATGTCTTAACAATTCCCAATCAGAACATTGAAGTTGTTACGCATATGCGTACATATAACTTATTTCGCTAAGTGGCAAGAGCTGCCAAAAATTGGAAAAAAATTTCGTTGAGACAGAAGTAGCTGAATGTTGAACATTTTTATCAAAAAGTACAAAATAATAGCTTTCAGTTGATACTGATCTTTAAGAATTACGTTACGATAGTTTTATCAGCAGCAAAACTCCCAAAACTAAACTCATACATCCCGGCTATTTGAATTTTGTTTGTTTTAGCACACGTCTTCGGTTCGTACAGGCTAGTGATTTTCCCAATTTCTGCGTCATTCCTTTAGATTTTCTGCCAGGAAGTACTTCAAACGCTGAACTATTCTTGACAATCAGAATTTATAAAAAAAGAAACAATTCTGGCAGCTCGTGCCCCTTTAAATCGACTAGGAGATTCAATCTAATCAACAGGACGATTTCGAAAAGCAAAGCGATCAATACATTTTTGGTCGAGAAACGAATTCTACCAAATATATCATGGTCACTTTATAAACCGAATATATTCTGGTCCCTTTTTTAACCGAATAGATTCTGGTTACTTTTTAACCGAATATATTCTGGTCACTTTTTAACCGAATATATTCTGGTCACCTTTTTAACTGAATATATTCAGGTGAATTTTTATCCGAATGTATTCTGGTCACTTCTTTAACCGAATATACTCTGATCACTTTTTAACAGGTTAATTTCATTGCTCAAAGTTACTAGTCAGACCATAGCAGTTTGACATTAAATTTCTTTCAATTTTCCCCAGCAAGAAAACCACAAGCATGACCAGAAATGGCCTACAAAGTACATACCAAATAAAAGAGACAAACCATATAAACGGAATAATTCGTTTAATTTTAACAATATGAAACTCAATCAGGTAAATCTATGAGAGAACTTTTGGAATATAATTATATGAACGTCTTTGGGCAATTCCCTTCACAAAGGTAGCAATGATGAGGTATAAAGCTAGTGTTGTTGGCACAGGGACGATGTAAGGATTTCCTCCTCAGAGGTTTATAGATAGAATCTTTAAATGATTGTTTGGTGTTTTACGCCGCACTCAAGATTATTTTAGAATCTTTGAAAGTGTGTTAACGATACAATATTTCTTTACAGGGTATCCCAAATGCTGCCATATAGATAATTTTATTAAACAGAACTTTTCCTGGTCTTTAATTACATATGAGGTTTATTTGCATGCCACGCATAGTAATGCAGATATTGCAGCCTAAAGTCAACTCCCCTTCCAAAAAATTCTTCAGGCTTCACGTCATCGGGGGAAGACAACAGACTAATGTTATTCTGATTTGATTGTTTATCCGTTTCTGAGCATGTTATCGACCGTATTAGCAAATTCAATATACTCCAGTAATTTAAGGAATTAAAGCTGACGAAAACTCGCATAAACGATGTTTTCTACGCGATTGATTGACGTTTTAGTCGGGCGGAAACCGGCTCATTGCCCAGAAGAAACTCCCGACCTTCGGCGAGTCCACTCAGAAATTTTTCATTTTTTATTTGGTCAGCATGATTCGAACCCGAGCAGCATCGACGGAAGATCTGTGTGGGACTGAGGGACGATCGCTCTAACACACTGTATATGCATTTTGAATACAGTATGAAGTAGATTGTAAGTTGTAAAGTGTCTATCTGGATTTGCCTGTCATTTGTGCAACATAAGCAGCTTTGGTTATCATACAGGCATATATTACAACTCCAAAGAGTTAATTATATTTCTGCGACTATTGAAATCAGCAAATCGTCCGCCACTGCATAATCTGAAAATTAAAAACAAAAAGATATCTGCAGTAAGGTTGTACACAGAGACTGCACTCTATAAAAAATTGAATACCAAAAATAACACGTCTATATGATTGATTGATTGATTGTTTGGTGTTTTACGCCACGCTCAAGATTATTTCACTAATATGGCGGCGTTGCCAGTTTTATTGTGGGAGGAAACCGGGCTGTGTGCCCGGAGGAAATCCACGACCTACCGCTGGTAACTGGCAACCATCCCACATATGTCGTTCGAGTGAAAACACAGTCAGAAAATTTTCCAATTTTTGGACTGAGTGGGATTCGAACCCGCGACCCATGGAAGGCTGTTCGGATTGAGCGCCCAACGCTCTACCTACTGAGCCACGGAGGCCCGCACGTGTATGTGGTAAATATGGTCAAATAATAAATCATTTAATACAGAACGATGGATTCTAAAATGAGTACCTTACAAGGCAAAGTAACAAAACCTGTGACGAACAATGTTAGATGAAATAAATTAAATATAATTAAATGATTAAAAATAAGGAGCACCAATTTTATGACAATTTCCCATGAACATATCGCTTCACGCCTGGAGATTGAAATGGACATGTCCAGAGAGACTGAAAACAAGATCGTTAAAATTTGTGCCTTTCTACTGTCTTTTATATAAAGATATACAGATTGATAGCTTTACCCGGTAGACAATAGGACTATATCTTATATATGAGAGAGTGGTGATGGTGGTGATAGATGATTGATATCAAGAGTATATAGGAGTAAGCAACCTCGATATGAAAATAGAAAGGAAGCGGTTATTGCAAAACTACCTATTCGATCTCTTTTTGCTCAAGGTATTTCTCCAGTCCTGTATGTTTGCGTGTTCTTAGATCAGGTTAAAATAACAGGGTTTTTTTCACATGTGAACTGATGTTAACAAGATTTAATTTGAATAGATATTTAAATGTAGCCCAAAGAACGTTGCTCTACATGTACAGCGACGTGAAAACTGAGTTGTTTGTTACAAGCATGAATAGTTTCTTCTCTCATCTTGAAGGTATTATATGTTATACTTTCATTTTCTGCAACAGGGTTTGAATGTGTTGATGTTTACAGCCAGTCGCAGATTCGAATCCGATTTCTTCGAACAAAGAAAAAAATCCCCATGCGTAAAACACCGATTAACCCATAAATAAAATAAACTTAACATGACCTATGTCATCATCTAGCTCAGTTGTTTTATTTAAGAATAAAAAGAGACAGTGTTTGTTTTATTTCAAAATAAGAATTAAGAAATTATGAATAAATATACGTCTGCGAAGTTTGAATGGACACCGTTTCAGAATCGTTCAAACTGATGCGTGTCGCTAAGAATCCAGAAACCCGTCACTCGGTCAAAGATGGGGTTGCAAGTTTTACTGTTCATGTTTTCACTTATTAGGCTAGGTACTTTCTACAAGTTGAAATGATACTGAATTATGTTTAAAGGCATGCAGTACCTTTCATCATTAACGTCACAGCGGGGGGGGGGAGACAAATGTTTTGATCTTAAAACCTTCTAGTTGATTAATGTTTTACGCCGCACTAAAGATTATCTCATTTTACACAACGGCCTGGTTAGTGGGAGAAGAAACCGGGCTAGTTGACTGGGGCAACCTCGACATTGGGCGAGTACCTGGCGACTCTACCACAATAAGGTGAAGAATTACATATCAACGTCATTGATTTTGATAACGATGTAAGAACTACATCGAAACGTCGTCACCCAATAAACCAAGAAGTTGTTATCCAGAAGTAATTCTTCACCTTATTGTTAACCTTTCAACTTCTAAATGCCATTGAAAGATTTGACTCTTCCACACACGGCGATCCAGTGAAAAGGTCCACTCAGATTGTTAATAAAAAATCTAATGAAGTCTGAGTGCGATTCGAACCCGCTACGCATCTATGGAAGGCCTTTGTCGGACGTATCACCTGCCGACTGAGAAACCAAACCGGACTTACCTGACGATATACCCCATGTCACGAACTTGCCAGATGTAGAATACTGAAATATTGGATATGGGGGCTTATTCTCCCAAAAACACGACAGGTATTTCTCATTTAAACATAACCAACCATTATCAAGAAAACACGACAGGTGGTCTTTGCGTATGTAGAACCGACGAGCACTGGAATGAAATGCAAGAACATAATATTTGTACCAAATAAAGTTCAATAATTAAATTGCTATTTTTACTATTAGGTTATCTTTTATTCAGTAGAATAATTAACTAATCTTATTCCATTGTTTTCTTAATCAAGTATATGTAAGCAACTTGCAATGTTTATATTGTATGTATGACCTGAGACAGACAACTCCGTTCAACCCCCGAATTGCACTCATACATCCCGGCTATTTAAATTTTGTCCGTTATTAACATCTTTGCTTCACGTGCGGCACTGACTTTACTCATATTTTGATGTCCACATCAATATTTTAATTAATGATAACAAATTAAGACATCACCACGTCGTCAGTTGTTTTTGATCAACACGAGTTTTCGACACCTGTGCCGGTGTCTTCGTCAAGTGTAATTACCCAACGTCCTTCTGGCACAAGGCACAGGAGGATTGCCTTGACAAACTTTGGCAACTCATGCCTATTCAAGGTCAAGTAATTGGCTGACAAATATTTCCTTAACGTGCTTCGATGGAAATATTGGTTATAACATCGTTCGAAGTCTGCAATGTTTATTGAACGTGTCATTTACACAGTTTTTATTCCCTGGAAAACATGTTAAGATTATCAATAAAATCTTTATATTGAGGAAATATGTCCACGGATGACCATGGTCCAGTTTGAACTCGGTCAATCGTTATTATGATACAAACAATGACCATTAAGGACAACAACTGAATCGACTGATTTTTTGGTTAACTGAAAAATTCACAAATGAAACCGTCCATCGATTGATGACTATGTTCCGTATTCATTGATTTGATATAAGCGAGATTGGTGAACCGATTTTTTATTGCTTTATCCATTATGCGTTTGTTTACTGGGTGATTCGATACTGTATATATGTGATTGATTGATTGATGCTCAGTTTCGCACTGAAGATTATCGAAGTTATACGGCTTGCTTGGCGGGATTCCAACCACCGTACCAGACATTGATGGCTTGTATTGGAGTAAGCATCCGGACTTACAGATCCTTTAATATTTCATATACAGCAACATATAATAATTCAGCAACATTAAAACACAACTGATGTCTCGGTTTAAAGTGGCATGAGCTGCCAAAATGTTGATATTTTGACGTTGAAACAGAATGTTGAAATTATCGGCTATTTTCCCCAAGACGTATAATTCAGAAGCTTTTTAGTGCTTCTAGTCTCGTGAATGTACGATAAAGTATTGTTTTGAACTAACTTTGGCTTGTAATGAATGAATGGTCGTCCCGGTTATTTAAATTTTGTTTACTTTTCGAACACATTTTCGGTTCGTACAGGCCACATACTGTATGGAGTTTTCTCATTCAAACGCTAACCATTTACTTTTTCGATGCCCTTCAAAGCCTCTTACTGTCGTGACGATCAGAAATTATGAAAAAAGCTCATGCCACTTTAAATCATACAGCATACAACGTCAGGTCATATAGAAAAACGTAAAAAAAATATACCAACTCTGACCAGATGTTACGACGTTGTAACCAAAGTGAACTCTAAAAATTAACTACCTGCTGCAGTTTTAAAATAAATGGATCAATTTACGTTTTACCTTCCATTCAATTTCTAGAAGTATAAAACTACAACAACAACAACAGCCACAGCTTCAACACTCGTGCCGTTTTGCTGTCGCTCTTCTCAACTGAAGCAACTTACCTCTTGAAACCTTCTATAGACATTGTGACACCAGATCTGCCTTTAAGGTCCGTGAAAGAGGTCTCTTTTATTCTTGAATAATCGAACCAGCTTGTTACGGTGCTCTCAATGGCGTCGAAAGTCAGATAAACAACTTCTGTCCCACCATTTAACAGAGCTAGCCTTACCTTGGAACAGAAAGAAAACCGTAAAATTCAATTTGGATTGGATTTGATTTATCGATATTTATGCCGTACTCAAGCTAATAATCTATGCGGCGTCCTCAAATTTGGTGTGGCGTGAAACCAAGCTCTTCGGTCCTCAGCCAGGGCCCTGTCTTACAAAGCAGGCGTAAAGTTGCACATAGGCCTACAACATGGACCAGTTGCGACTAGGGCGTAAGTTCCTATAGCTTTAACACTGATTTACGTCCGACGTAACTTACGCCAGCTTTGTAAGACAGGGCCCAGGAAACTCCTGAGGTACCCGACAACCATTCCACAAAGAGTAATCGGGGGAATACCAACTTAGAATTGCTCCAATTTTTGGATGTTGCACTCAGCGGAATTCGAACCCCGGACCCACCATTCAGTACACCTTACCTTTTAAAGATTTTTTTCTTCTTCATTAAATAAGTTTTTTTTCTGTTTCGCTCTCTGTTAAATATCTATTGAAGTCTATAGATCAGGAAGGTGACAGTTTTGAGAAGGAAAAAAAACAATGGAAACAAATCTTGGGTTACATATTCATATGGTAGGTAAATTTAGTTAACTTGTTTACTGGCTTTTCTCCACTTTATTTTCTTCCTCTGTCTAACACAACTATGCTCATCACAGACCTGCAAATTTTGTTAATAACCAATTTGTTTTTCACAGACATATACATAATCATTAGTCTTTTTCTAATGATACTTCTTTAAAAGATTATATTTTGATTATTTCTGTTTATTTAAATTTAAATGTTTTTATCCATTATAAGTATGTTAATTAATTATACTGACATGTAAAAACATTCTAAAGAGAAATAAAATTTCCCAGTCCATGGTTTAAAAAAAACTTGTTTATTTGTATTGGACTTAGAACGCACCTCTTTTATTTTCAGCCTATCCCAATCTTTCAAATAAGGATGCTTGTAGGTAAAAGTAATCTTTTGCGTCAGATCAAAAACGTCTTCGCTACAATGGGAAAGGTACGAGGCTGACGTGAATGGCTCGTAAAGAAGTCCCCCAAAGCCGGCGGAAACTCGGAATACCGGAAGTGTTGTTAGTAATGCTGGAAAGGAAAAAGAACACAGTCAGATGTGTTAAACGTTAAATATATATTATTAAAAAGTTACTGTCAAGGAAATACAAGGCTAAAACACGATGGAATTGACCGATTACTTGATGACGTCACTTGCAAAATATACGCAAAGCATTTCGGGAGATTGCGGGATATTCAAAGTAAAAGGTGATCTTTCGACGGCGTTAATTCAAGACGTGCAGTTCGATACACAATATGTTGTTTTCATAAATCTATCAGTATCGACTTATGAATACGTTATGTCATCAATGTTTTCCAAGGAAATGACGTAGTGCTATAACTTTATAAGTATCGGTTAACAAAATGGCGAACTGAGGTACATTTTACCCAGTATATCTGTGGGACGTCATCAGGCTCGGCGGTAATTATAATCACTTAATCGAAGTGAAATTATAATTGTTGTATTTAACCTGCTTGGGCATCTCCCTTAGAACACGATGCCTATAAGAATTTTTCTTTGAATTGAGTAATATTTGACATCAGCGTTAACTATAATAAAACATAAAACTTGATTGATGTCTTAAGCTGCACTCAAGATTGTTTCACTTATATGGCAGTGTTGCAAGGTTTATTGCGAGCGGAAACCGGTCCCCTTGCACATACGGCGATCGAGCGAAACGACGAAAAATCCACTCAGTAAAAGTAAGAATGAGTTTAAACCACATAAATGCAAACAAGTTAACACAATTGCCAAATATTGACTATTTTGTGATAAAATTGACATTTGTCCTTTAAATTTGAGGCGACATTTGAACAAATTGTGTGTGTTTTTTCCATTAAGAATATCTGACGATTTTAGAAGGGCTGTGATTTCAAAACCTATGATGTGTTAACCAGCTGAATGGTAATGAAAAACGCGACCGGTAGATGTATTGCTGGTTAACTGTGAAGTTATTTTCATTGCAGCGAAAAAGTTATTATTTTTTTATTTTTTGAGAAAATTATCTAATAATTTTTCTTTAAACAGGATTAAAATGTAAGCATAGTTCCACACCCAATTTTGTTACTTACCTTACCTGTCGGTCTAAATAACACTTATATTTGCAAAGGTAAGTTAAATTTCTAAATTCTGTTCACATATTAAACTTGTCTGCCCGATTTGATTCCATTTAGTCGTCTTAATACTATATGCTATAGTTGTCAGATTCAGAGGATATGCAAATGAGGAGTTATACAAAGTACGCCGAAGTAAAATTGCTCGACCTCGGTCCCAGAGGCCAGCCATTGCTTATTAAAAGAACAAGTGTTTGAAATATATACTGGTTACGGCTAGCCGAGAAATCTTGGCTCTGCCGAATTTTTTCATATGACGAACACGGAAAAAAAAATTCGGCAGAGCCAAGATTTCTCGGCTAGTTACGGCTAAACTCTCTTGTCTGTTTTCTACCTAGGTTTTTCTGGGGAAGACCAAAATTTTCTCATTTTTTCCTATGATCCTATGGAGTTCAATCTCAGTCTACCGATATTCTTGCCATAGCTGACGATGTGTAAGCATTGCCAATGTATTACAAAGTGTTCCAGAAATTTCTACTGACTACGGCCAAGTGAATGTCTGTGATCAACCTAATGAAATGTCATGTGTTTAGTTTACTACTACAGCTTATGAGGAGGTACAGAGGTCTAAATGATCAACCTTTTTTTTAACACAATTAGGAACTTGTTATGTCTTCATGGTTATTTTAGACCAGAACATTTTCACTGTGCCCGTGCGATTTAGTGTCCATAGACGTGTTTTGTTTTATTTTCACATAAAATAATCTAAAATGAATTGTTATGTATACTAATTAAAGTGAGATACATTTTAGCGAATTTTACAATAAAACTGAAAAAAAAACAACATTCAATGAATAAACTACGGCAATTTGAACATCAACCTCATGTACTTACGATTTTCTTCAACTCTATGCAGTAATACACCTCCATGAGATGACAACCAGGGTTTAACACAGGTTTTGGATACGTGAAGAATTGAACATTCTTCTGTTGCTGATATATATTGAACAGTCACACAGTCATAGAGCGTTGCACACGTTGCCACACAGAGAAGTTTGCTACGGACATGCGTAACAAGGAGTGGTTCCAACAACGGACTCACATTTGATACTGGTCGGTATATTATACATTGGGAAACGCGTATTAGTACTAATTCTAAAATATACAGCACAGCATTGCTGTGTTTTCGCCAGTAATTCATTTTTTGCAATTCAAAAAAAATATTCCATCCGCTCAAAATATGAACACAGAGAAATCCCTAAGACTATAACATTTATACCCAACTGCATTATTTTCAAGCGGACTTATTATAGCGTATATTTTCCCCAGCCTATCGAAAAGTGCACAGAAGATAAAAGGCGCCCGCGTGACGCAAAGGCGGAAATCGGGGGTCAGCAATTCTAAGACGGATTGATTTTCATTGAATCGATGGTCGAGGGTAGTGACATTTTATACTATATATGGCTCCAATTTGACAATTAGAGGACAACGCGTATTGTCAGATCACATTCTATTTAGAGATAGTCATAGAAAACAGTTCAAATGATTGTTCCACCATTTGTTGACTCTATGACACGTGACCATTTTATCCTTAACATAATGAATACAGTTTCTGGTACCAATATCATCGATAAACATGCATGACGAATCCTGCAATCGACCAAAATCAATTTGAAGGTAGCGATGACCTAGATAATATGTTGGTTGGTTGTTTTAGCTTATTGGCGCGTCCATTCGTATGAATGATGTACGCCAACCAGATAATATGCTATCAAGTGCGTTATTAACCCAGTCTTCCATTATTTCTACGTCTTCCTCGCTGTTTTATTTAGTTCCAATAAGAGACCCGGGTCCTGTTGAATAAACTGTTCCAGCAGATTGTACAAACAGATGGAAACTTTGTTCTGTTTGTTGTAAACTTCACTCGGGGATATTTTGTTCAGTTTGTTGTAAACTTCACTCGGGGATATTTTGTTCAGTTTGTTGTAAACTTCACTCGGGGGTATTTTGTTCAGTGTGTTGTAAACTTCACTCGGGGGTATTTTGTCCATTTTCTTGTAAACTTCACTCGGGGGTATTTTGTCCATTTTCTTGTAAACTTCACTCGGGGATATTTTGTCCATTTTCTTGTAAACTTCACTCGGGGGTATTTTGTCCATTTTCTTGTAAACTTCACTCGGGGGTATTTTGTTCATTTTCTTGTAAACTTCACTCGGGGATATTTTGTCCTTTTTCTTGTAAACTTCACTCGGGGGTATTTTGTCCATTTTCTTGTAAACTTAACTCGGGGGCATTTTGGCCATTTTCTTGTAAACTTCACTCGGGGGTATTTTGTCCATTTTCTTGTAAACTTCACTCGGGGATATTTTGTCCATTTTCTTGTAAACTTCACTCAGGGATATTTTGTCCATTTTCTTGTAAACTTCACTCGGGGGTATTTTGTCCATTTTCTTGTAAACTTCACTCGGGGGTATTTTGTCAATTTTCTTGTAAACTTCACTCGGGGGTATTTTGTCCATTTTCTTGTAAACTTCACTCAGGGATATTTTGTTCATTTTCTTGTAAACTTCACTCGGGGATATTTTGTCCTTTTTCTTGTAAACTTCACTCGGGGATATTTTGTCCATTTTCTTGTAAACTTCACTCGGGGGTATTTTGTCCATTTTCTTGTAAACTTCACTCGGGGGTATTTTGTCCATTTTCGTGTAAACTTCACTCGGGGGTATTTTGTCCATTTTCTTGTAAACTTCACTCGGGGGTATTTTGTCCATTTTCTTGTAAACTTCACTCGGGGATATTTTGTCCATTTTCTTGTAAACTTCACTCGGGGGTATTTTGTCCATTTTCTTGTAAACTTCACTCGGGGGTATTTTGTCCATTTTCTTGTAAACTTCCCTCTGGGATATTTTGTCCATTTTCGTGTAAACTTCACTCGGGGGTATTTTGTCCATTTTCTTGTAAACTTCACTCGGGGATATTTTGTCCATTTTCTTGTAAACTTCACTCGGGGGTATTTTGTTTAGCTATTTACAAAAAGAACCAATGTTCTTCAGTAAAACAAATGTTGGGGGCATTTTCAAGACAAATGTCACACGCCACAAAAACAATTATAGACCATGCATCATAGTGATATTAACTAAACAAATCCAACGGTTGTCCAATGTAAAAATCATAGAAATTCAAAAGAAAACATGTTTTAACTAGCAAATGGTAACTATTGGAATTGTTTATCAATATAACTAGCGGCACTTTCTTTTTCTACGATCCTATGGGGCTCAGTCTACTGATATTCTTGCCATAGCTGAAGATCTGTAAGCATTGTCAATGTATTACAAAGTGTTCCAGAAAATTCTACTGACTAAGGCCAAGCTCCTGTCTGTCGTCAACCTAATGAAAATCATGGGTTTTAGTTTATTACAACAATTTATGATTGGGTATAAAAGTCTAAATGATATACCCCTTTTTAACATAATAAGACACTTGTCTCCATGGTTATTTTAGACAAGAAGATTTTCCCTGTGCCCGTGTGTTATAGTGTTCATATGTTTACATTGTACAAAAACAGACTTTTTGTATTCTTCCCAGAAGGATAAACTTCCAATACACGGTTTCGGATCAATCAGTTGGAACTTCCTATTTACTTAAGAATTTTAAACACAACTACATGTAGGCATCTATGGTGTACACCATGATCAAATTCACCTTATTCACAAATACCAGAATGGCCTTAGCGGTTGAAAAGGTCAGTCGCACATTTGTCTTCAAGATCAGAGTATGGAAGGGTTGGTTAAGTAAAACCAGACATTTCGCTTGGGAAACTATTTGATCTACTGAACAACTTAAAATAATAAAGAAGTAAGGAAACTCCGTAAATATTCATGGTGTAATCTCAGTATTTCGGCTTTTCGCTTGGGAAACTTATTTATGAAATCAAATGTCTCGTCTGAGGAGTCTTTATCCAATTCAGTTTTCATCCTCGATGGTGGCTTTCGAGAAAAAACTGGGGAAAAGTCGAGAAAAAAAAGCGCTCTTATTTGGACACAGACCACAATTACCTACTTCCAGAAATTGGCAAGGACAAAAGAAGTTCCAGATATTTTGTGTGTGTCTTTTATTATTATTTTATTATTTTTTTTCGGAACATTTTTGCAGTTCGTATGAAAGGACAGAGGTTTAGTTTCAGTTTGAACATGAGTTTAATAGTGGAATGAGACCAGGTTATGTGGGTGGAGATCTGGTAGTTTGGTGTGCTTTGGTCTGTTTACATCCGGTGGACTATGTACAAGGTCACCCCTATCAACTGTTTCCTAATAATAGTGAAAAATTTCAACATGATTAAATTGTGTTTAAATTACTCCCAGATTACTGTTTAAGGTCTCCATCGAATGATATGGCTAAACGAAAGTTAAGGAAGGTGCGGTGAGTCAAAACATTATCATTACCGCAAATGACAAAATAAATTGTGGCGTGCTGTCATTTATGGGTATAGTTAAAATTCAACATGGCCGGTCACAACGCACAAGGTTAGTTCTTCCCAAACGTAGATAAGGCAGTAATATTAAATAGTAACAAAGCAGCTCCAAAGTCGTAAATTGTCGGTGAACAAACCTGATAAGACGTTAGTCGGCTTATCAGCAATGTTGACCATATCGATCCGGCTATTTAGGTCATTCATATCTAAAACACAAAATGAAGATCTCGACGCTCGTTGTTGTGGTTACTTTCACTGCTATTGTACAAGGATCGGACAATTTAAGTAAGTTGGTTATTAGGCTGGTCACGTGAACAGGTTTATATGTATTGTTTGTAGCCTGTATGTTAAGAGTAGGAAACATGTGATAGTTTAATATATGTCTATATAAGCATTTGTATTTTTATGAACTGTATTAGTACGGAAGCCTGTTTTGGCCATTGATCACATGGGCTTAACACACGTCCGTTGAATCTAAATACATGTCCAGATATGGAAATAAGTCTATGTAAAGTTACTTAACAAGGTGGTCTTCTGTTGGCCATTTGCAGATTAAGAGTAAATGTTAACAAGATTGCCAAATAAACTTAACCCTGCTACCATTACTGACCAGATGTTACTGTTTTCGCTTAGCTTAAAATGAAATAACATTTACAATTTCTTGTAGGATTAAAAAAGTGCCCCTAATCAATTTGTCAACAAGTTGAGTGTTTTGTTAACTTAATCTTAATGTATTTTGACCGTATCAATGTCACTGGTACAAACACAGGCCTGTAGTAGGGCCTACTAACAAACTTGGCATCTGTTAACAATCACATACCTTTCAAGGAATTACATAGATGATCAACATCAGGTAAGGGACCCAGGTTAACGTTGTCCTAAAATGACGTAGTATGTATGTTATATTTTTTAACATGTTGCCGAACAAAACCTGAGAATGCATTGGTCAGATACAAGCCCGTCCCTTAAAACTGTCAAACGGGGTTTCATTGTAAAACATGCCAATTTTCTTGTGATACACAGAGCACGTAGATCGTGATACACACAACACGTAGATTGTGATACACACAACACGTAGATTGTGATACACACAGCACGTAGATCGTGATACACACTACACGTAGAATCTGATACACACAACACGTAGATTGTGATACACACATCACGTAGATCGTGATACCCACAAGACGTAGATTGTGATAAACGGTACACGTAGATTGTGCAGACAACACATACAGTGTGATACATACAACACGTAGATTGTATTGCACACTAATCGTAGATTGTGATACACAGTACGTAGATTTTGATACACAGCACGTAGATTGTGATACACACCGCACGTAGATTGAGATACACACAACACGTACATTGTGATACACACATCACGTAGATTGTGATACACACAGCACACACATTGTGATACACATAACACGTAGATTGAGATACACACAACACGTACATTGTGATACACACATCACGTAGATTGTGATACACACAGCACACACATTGTGATACACGCTACACGTAGATTCTGCAATACACGACACATAGATTGTGATACACACAACACGTAGATTGTGATACACACAACACTTACATTGTGGTACACACATCACGTAGATTGAGATACACACACAAGTACGTAGATTGTGATACACACAGCACATATATTGTGATACACACAGCACATAGATTGTGATACACACAACACGTAGATTCCGATACACACATTAAATGCACGTAGATTCTGATACACACTACACGTAGATTGTGATACCCACATCATATAGATTGAGGTATTTGAAAATGTTTTTTTTATAAACTGATAGGTGATAAGCAACGGCTATTTATACCACTAATGGTTTAAGTCCAATAAGCAAATTCATAACAAACAAACCATAAGAACTACCCATTGCTTGTTCAGTCATAATTTATGAAAGAAATAGATCTAAATGATACACACAACACGTAGATTGTGATACACACATCACGTAGATCGTGATACCCACAAGACGTAGATTGTGATAAACGGTACACGTAGATTGTGCAGACAACACATACAGTGTGATACATACAACACGTAGATTGTATTGCACACTAATCGTAGATTGTGATACACAGTACGTAGATTTTGATACACAGCACGTAGATTGTGATACACACCGCACGTAGATTGAGATACACACAACACGTACATTGTGATACACACATCACGTAGATTGTGATACACACATCACACACATTGTGATACACATAACACGTAGATTGAGATACACACAACACGTACATTGTGATACACACATCACGTAGATTGTGATACACACAGCACACACATTGTGATACACGCTACACGTAGATTCTGCAATACACGACACATAGATTGTGATACACACAACACGTAGATTGTGATACACACAACACTTACATTGTGGTACACACATCACGTAGATTGAGATACACACACAAGTACGTAGATTGTGATACACACAGCACATATATTGTGATACACACAGCACATAGATTGTGATACACACAACACGTAGATTCCGATACACACATTAAATGCACGTAGATTCTGATACACACTACACGTAGATTGTGATACCCACATCATATAGATTGAGGTATTTGAAAATGTTTTTTTTATAAACTGATAGGTGATAAGCAACGGCTATTTATACCACTAATGGTTTAAGTCCAATAAGCAAATTCATAACAAACAAACCATAAGAACTACCCATTGCTTGTTCAGTCATAATTTATGAAAGAAATAGATCTAAATGGCCAAAAACCTATCTGTATCAACTACAGGAAGAAGTGCATTATCCTTAGACCAGCTGCAATCATCATCAAGGAAATTACTGAATTCGTAAATTAACCGTTACTGATTGACTAGGAAAAAATTCCGGGACCGAGTGAGAATCGAACTCCCGACTCAGGGCCACCGTCCCACCGCTCTACCAACTGAGCTACCTGGCCCTGTTTGTATATAACGATACCCTTTTATTTGGGGTATCAATCAAACTGTCAAAAATACAGTATATTAACCAGGGTGTGTGGATCTACCATCAGGTTGATGATTCTAAAATTTAGTTAAAGTGGCATGAGTTGCCAAAATGTTGATATTTTGACGTTTAAACAGAATATTGTAATTTTTGGCTATTTTTCTCAAGACGTATAATTCAGAAGCTTTTTAGTACTTCTAGTCTCGATAATATACGTTGAAGTATTGTTTTGAACTAACTTTGGTTTAGAATGAATGAATGGTCGTCCCGGTTATTTAAATTTTGTTTACTTTTCGAACACTATTTCGGTTCGTATTGGCCACATACTGAATAGATTTTTATCATACCAACGTCATTCATTAAGTTTCTCGATGGCCTTCAAAGCCTCTTACTGTCGCGACGATCAGAAATTATGAAAAAAGTGTGAATTTTGACAGCTCATGCCACTTTAATGTTCACTATATGAGCTTTTACTTTGTTACATGTACGCAGACTTTGTGTCCGCCCCGAGCTGTATTGACTACAAAGGCCAAAAACGAGATCTTCTAGAAGAATGGCAAGACGATACGGAAATGTGTTTGTGTGATTTCCCAGAAAAATACTTGGCCGATCCCCCGCCCTTTGATGAGTTTTCGCCCCCAGAACCACTATGCAGGAAAATAGGTAATTATTGATTGATTGATTGACCGCTGGGCAGTGAGTTTTATTTAGTTGATTGATTGATGCTTTACGCCGCACTCAATATAATTTCACTTTGATGGCGGCGTTGCCTGGTTTTAGTGGGGGAGGAAACGGAAGATCTGTGTGGGACTGAGGTACGATCACTCTAGCCGAGAAATTTGGGCTCTGTCGAATTTTTTTTTTTATGACGAATAGGGAAAAGAAAAAAATTCGGCAGAGCCCAGATTTCTCGGCTACGATCACTCTAACTCACTGGACCACGGTAATTATTGAGATCGGTAATGTGATTTTAATTTTGTATCTGTTTTAATGTGAGCCATATATCACATTCATTATATATTTAAGAATACTAACACACTAGAGAACAGGGGAAATCTTCTTGTCTAAAATAACCATGGAGACAAGTTTATAATTGTGTTACATTTGGCACTTCTTAATTCAATCACAAAGATATCAACAGCCCATACTGTAGTTGTAATTATCATATACCTATCAATAAAATGTGGTCTTTTGCATATGCGATATCGGTAGCATGACAGCACCCATATCTCACCCCGGTCCGAAAATCCATATCAATATCAATGCAGGGGGTCTTTGATTAGAGTTATCTCCCTTTGGGTCGTCTGCTAGGAAGATTGCTGCCAGTGAAAGAACGCTACAATCACTGGCAAACATTAACATGAACTGTATATAAACAAAATCACTATGATCACCCAAAACCGCCCTCTACCAAACGGCAAAGAATCAGAGTTATTGACTCTGACAGTGAATTTCTCTCTACTGGCTGTTTTTTTCATGTTTTCTTCATTAAATTAATAATAATAGTGTCTTAACGGTTTTTCTTTTCATATCTTCTAAAGTTACAACAATAAAAACAAATTATCCCATAACGTATACTATTTCTGTTTTTCTTTTCCATATATATTATGATATATGATAAAAAAGTTATAACATGCCATTTTTCATATCATACCCCATATCAGCCCTCGACCCATATCAGCCCTCTGGCCGTGAATCGACGGACTATCGGTGAATAGACTGACTATCCGTGAATAGACGGACTATCGGTGAATAGACTGACTATCCGTGAATAGACTATCCGTGAATAGACGGACTATCCGTGAATAGACGGACTATCGGTGAATAGACTGACTATCCGTGAATAGACTGACTATCCGTGAATAGACTATCCGTGAATAGACGGACTATCCGTGAATAGACGGACTATCCGTGAATAGACTATCCGTGAATAGACGGACTATCCGTGAATAGACGGACTATCCGTGAATAGACTGACTATCCGTGAATAGACTGACTATCCGTGAATAGACTATCCGTGAATAGACGGACTATCCGTGAATAGACGGACTATCCGTGAATAGACTGACTATCCGTGAATAGATGGACTATCCGTGAATAGACTATCCGTGAATAGACGGACTATCCGTGAATAGACGGACTATCCGTGAATAGACTGACTATCCGTGAATAGACTGACTATCCGTGAATAGACGGACTATCCGTGAATAGACGGACTATCCGTGAATAGACGGACTATCGGTGAATAGACGGACTATCCGTGAATAGACGGACTATCGGTGAATAGACGGACTATCCGTGAATAGACGGACTATCCGTGAATAGACGGACTATCCGTGAATAGACGGAATTTCGTTGAATAGACGGACTATCGGTGAATAGACGGACTATCGGTGAATAGACGGACTATCCGTGAATAGACGGACTATCCGTGAATAGACGGACTATCCGTGAATAGACGGACTATCGGTGAATAGACTGACTATCCGTGAATAGACTATCCGTGAATAGACTGACTATCCGTGAATAGACGGACTATCGGTGAATAGACGGACTATCGGTGAATAGACGGACTATCCGTGAATAGACGGACTATCGGTGAATAGACGGACTATCCGTGAATAGACGGACTATCCGTGAATAGACGGACTATCGGTGAATAGACGGACTATCGGTGAATAGACGGACTATCCGTGAATAGACGGACTATCCGTGAATAGACGGACTATCCGTGAATAGACGGACTATCGGTGAATAGACTGACTATCCGTGAATAGACTATCCGTGAATAGACTGACTATCCGTGAATAGACGGACTATCGGTGAATAGACTGACTATCCGTGAATAGACTGACTATCCGTGAATAGACTATCCGTGAATAGACGGACTATCCGTGAATAGACGGACTATCCGTGAATAGACTATCCGTGAATAGACGGACTATCCGTGAATAGACGGACTATCCGTGAATAGACTGACTATCCGTGAATAGACTGACTATCCGTGAATAGACTATCCGTGAATAGACGGACTATCCGTGAATAGACGGACTATCCGTGAATAGACTGACTATCCGTGAATAGATGGACTATCCGTGAATAGACTATCCGTGAATAGACGGACTATCCGTGAATAGACGGACTATCCGTGAATAGACTGACTATCCGTGAATAGACTGACTATCCGTGAATAGACGGACTATCCGTGAATAGACGGACTATCCGTGAATAGACGGACTATCCGTGAATAGACTATCCGTGAATAGACAGGCTATCCGTGAATAGACAGACTATCCGTGAATAGACGGACTATCCGTGAATATACTGACTATCGGTGAATAGACTGACTATCCGTGAATAGACTGACTATCCGTGAATAGACTATCCGTGAATAGACGGACTATCCGTGAATATACTGACTATCGGTGAATAGATGGACTATCCGTGAATAGACGGACTATCCGTGAATAGACTGACTATCGGTGAATAGATGGACTATCCGTGAATAGACTATCCGTGAATAGACGGACTATCCGTGAATAGACGGACTATCCGTGAATAGACGGACTATCCGTGAATATACTGACTATCCGTGAATAGACGGACAGTTTTGTCACAAAACTACGGATAGACACCTGTCAATAACGATAAAAGTTCTCAGCCTTCCAATTCTTACGAAGACGTTTTGCAGTTCAACAACAACAGAGCAGCTCTCAAGCTTTTCATTCACACTCTTACCCCAAGCTTCAGTATTTTTCTGCGCTAAAGCCGTCAAAGTCGCTGACACAATAATTTCGAAAAGAAAATAAACAGTCCGTCGATTCACGTATTTCCCCAACTTGTATATGACGCCGTGGCCATATGTATTAAATATGACAGGCAATGATATTCGACACCGTTATTATTGGCATAGTGACATTTGACAGTGACATTTGACTTATGACTTGCGCAAAATTCCAATCAAGGCCGATGTTGAGATTTTGAGTTATCCATGATACTGTTCTTTCTCTACAGGTTGCGTTGATCGGTATACAATGAAGTTAAAGGCGGAGGGAGAGACTATGTTTAACGAGGCTTATGGAGTGACGTGTACGTGTGTACCTGGGAGAGACCCAACCATTATGGACCAAGGACTGGATGACTTGTACCACTGGCAATGTTAGTCAACAAAAACAACCTATGTAAATTTGATTATTGGGCATTTGTAATTGAAATAAATGACGGTGGTTAAGCTGTGTTCTCTTTCAAATGAGGGGGCCTCGGTGGTCCAGTGGGTTAGAGTGATCGTCCCTCAGTACCACACAGTCCACGATGTAGATTTGATTATTGGGCATTTTTAATTGAAATAAATGACCTTGGTTGAGCCGTACCACTAATGTGTACAATATATATCTATAAACATTTGGGTAACAATTGATTATGTTTTTGTGGATTTTTCCACTTACAAAGATGACGAAGTTACGAGAAACGAAAATTCGTGACAAAACTGTATAGTATGTACAACACACTGGTGTATGTTGTATTTGCATCTTTATGACGCCTTTGTAAAATGACTCTGAGCGTAATATGTGCACATAGAAAAATAAGAACAGCAATCTGTGTTCCCTTTCAAATGAGGGGGCCTCGGTGGTCCAGTGGGTTAGAGTGATCGTCTCTCAGTCCCACACAGACCTCGGTGGTCCAGTGGGTTAGAGTGATCCTCCCTCAGTCCCACACAGACCTCGGTGGTCCAGTGGGTTAGAGTGATCGTCTCTCAGTCCCACACAGACCTCGGTGGTCCAGTGGGTTAGAGTGATCGTCCCTCAGTCTCACACAGACCTCTGTGGTCCAGTGGGTTAGAGTGATCCTCCCTCAGTCCCACACAGACCTCGGTGGTCCAGTGGGTTAGAGTGATCGTCCCTCAGTCCCACACAGACCTCGGTGGTACAGTGGGTTAGTGATCGTCCCTCAGTCCCACACAGACCTCGGTGGTCCAGTGGGTCAGAGTGATCGTCCCTCAGTACCACACAGACCTCGGTGGTCCAGTGGGTTAGAGTGATCGTCCCTCAGTCCCACACAAACCTCGGTGGTCCAGTGGGTTAGAGTGATCGTCTTGAGGTACCACACAGTCCTTCCATCGATGCGACGCGGGTTCGAATCACACTCAGACCAAATTAAAATAGAAAATCTTCTGTGTGGATTTATCGCTCGGTCGCCGTATATGGAACGGTTACCAGGTATTCGCCAAAGGTTGAAGTTATCCGCAATAAGCCCGGTTTCCTCCCCCACTTAACCTGGCAACACCGCCATATAAGTGAAATAATCCGGAGTGCAGCGTAAAACATCAATCAATGAAATAAAATCTCTTTCGAATGACGTCAATACAAAACGACACCATTTGAAGGTTTAAACTCCATGCTTTTAAGGCGTTGTCTCTAGGTTCATCAGGCCATGAATTACTTTAAAGTGGCATGAGCTGCCAAAATTCACACTTTTTTCATAATTTCTGATCGTCACGACAGTAAGAGGTTTTGAATGTCATCGAAAAACTAAATGATTGGCGTTGGAATGATGAAAATCCATACAGTATATGGCCTGTACAAACCGAAAATGTGTTCGAAAGTAAACAAAATTTTAATAACCGGGACGACCATTCATTTATTCTAAGCCAAAGTTAGGTCAAAGCAATACTGTATCGTACATTTTCCAGACTAGAAGCACTAAAAAGCTTCTGAATTATACGCCTTGAGAAATATAGCCAATAATTTCAACATTCTGTTTTAACGTCAAAATATCAACATTTTGGCAGCTCATGCCCCTTTAAATATGATATACAATGAATATCTTCGAAATAAGCGGAATCGTACTAAAGTTTACCTAGTTCTCGTCTATAACAATTAGGACTATTTTTTGTGAAATTAATAGAAGATGAGCTTTGTGCAATTAAAAAAGTATATTTTTAGCTGAAAATAAATAGGGCAAATTCATTTAAGGAATTAATTAACGAGTATTTAAATGAGTTTTTGGAATTCTGGAAACAATTTATTGAAACATTTCTATACTTTGGACAACCAATATAATGGGTGAGAATACCCAAGCCTCAATTTGAAATATTTATATCGTGTCTATTAAATCAATTCACATTATAGGTCCAAATCTAGAATAAATTTTCAATGTGCATTGGTTTAACCGGTGCAAAGAATGGTTAATATTTTGTAATTCGTTATTACGTATAAAAGAAATACCGAGACAGCGGGTATTCCTGAAAAATAATCGCGCCGAGGATATTATTGTTTCTGGAATACCCGCTGACAAGGTGTTTCTCTGACGTAAACGATTTGGACTTGCTGGAGTTTCTAATTGACTTCCGTTATTGATGTTATACAAATGCAGTACTAATTAACATCCCGTTTACAGTTATGCATTCAAGGTCTGCAAATGTTTTCTTCGTGTTCGCCGACACGGATACATACAAATTCAGCTACCTAATACTAAATCGCATGTACACATCATAAAAAGGTTGTCATAGCATTACCATCAATCTAAACTTGAACAGTGCCGGTACATTCGAGTAAAACGATACCCTTTTTTCTCGGCATGGTCACCTAATTTAAGGAGGGGAAGGATTATTTCTCTCTGCAGCCCTGTAATTTGAGTTAATAAAGTCTACTGTAATATCCTTAGCTTTTTATCATGGTGTCGTCTTAAATAAAGCTTCACTTAATTCGGCGACTTTCCTAAGAAATAATGCCTTGTTGGAACAAAAGCGTGACGTCACAACTATCGTTTGCCAGCTGGGAATAACCAGCTACTCGGAAAACAAACGTGACGTCAGAGACGACCTTCGGTGTGCACAAACCGCTGCAAGGGGCAAATTTACTCGTTCTGTATACACCTATCGAAATTTTACACTCTTCATTATTTCCGTAGACATTTCATAAACGAGACAAACATAATTTCAATGGCAATTTTAGTGTTCATAAAAACATAAAAACAAACCATAGTAACCAATATTTAAAAAAAAATACGCCAACATGCAACATGACGATGACACAATATATTTTGAACTTTAAATTAAAATACACATGACAATTTTAACAAAACATGTTAATGGCATTGTACATACATGGATAAAACAACAGATGGTATAATCTGTCGTCACAAAGATTACGGAAGCGTATTAGGGCCAGGCGAAAAAGGGATTAGTTTATAATTCTGACTTATAAACTCCAAATTATGAGTTAGTCACTGTGAATTTTGGCCCTAATACGTTTCCGTATATGAGAACACTTTTTAAGAACACAAATAAAATGTACAATAAAAACTAATCCCTGTCTCCGCATCTATATATTTGATTTTAAAAATCACAGCATAAGTATTTTCGGAAAGCAACCCCAAAGAGTGGCAACTTTGGCCATACATATCTGGTAAAACACTTAAGTTCCACACCAGTTAAAAAGTAAAATTTGTACCCATAACGAATTTAACAACATCTGAAGGCATAGCGTGTGAATCAGAGAGGTCGCGCCATTCGCGCGTCTACAAAATGCTCGCCTGCAATATAAGGGCTGACAATCGTATGCTTTACTATGGCAATCTGTATGTCGGATTTTTATATGCCTATAATATTCAGTATTTCACTACTTAGAGTTTAAAACTAAGTTTGGTAATATATAATGTAGCGCAAAGTCGGTGGTGAACAGGAGAATTCATTTTAAAAACACTTCAGCCAGGGAATATGGCCAATTTGGATTTAGCGCTAATATACTTTAAAGGGAGAATGAAAATCAGCGCCGTCCTTTCCATGCAGCGGCATCTTCTCGAGCTAAGTTAAAATCCACATGCCCCATCCCGTGTTTTACCTTGGCGGACATCTCCACTCCAACCTGTAAATTGAACAGCGCCCACTGGTGGGAATGTGAGAGTTGTCTTTCCTACCCATACAGAGTCTTGGCCAATCAGTACAAGTTAAACAAAACCTTTAGGTGTATACAGTCGCCATTAAGTTATTTCTCCGCTGGTGGAAGAGAGCAAGTGTCCAAGGCGAAGTTTTACTCGCATCCAATCAAAATGCGCTGCTGTGTGTTTGAGTGGAATAGTCCGCCAAGGTAAAACACGGAATGGGGTCCTTGATTTTTTTTACTTGGCTGGAGAAGATGCAGCGGAGTCAAAGCGAACTTGGACTGAATAGAGACACGTGACGGAAACTTACATTTTTATTGCCCCGCTCTGTTAGCAGACTACCTGCCGAAATCAACATAGATGATCTACTGCCTTTATCGTTATACTCGTAATGCTGACTTTAAACATGTCTCCAAAAATCGTAGAAATAAACTGCACACTTCTATCCAAAGTTATTAAGTTGCTATCTTTAGTGAATGATCAAGTTGGGCTGGATTTTCTTTCCTTAATATAAGCACCTTCAATTGCTATTTTGAACAATTATAGCATCTCCAATATTACAATGAGACAAACAAAGTGGAAAGACAAAGAAATGTTAATACAACTATCTGGCAGTATGATTTGGCTATTGCTGACGATTCGCCGTCTTCGACTACAATAATTCCAGGCGGTGCCCTTGTATTTGGCTTCTGTGTTCCCGATCCTGAACCCCGTGTCGTAGAGTCAGGGGCCTGAACTCCCCTGGTAGAAGTTGTTGGAGCGGGAGTTGTTGGAGCGGGAGTTGTGGGCTCTTTACAGAGAGCGAGTTCTCCATCGAGGATTTTCTTCGCCCTTGTCAGCAGAGGGAATGCTTTACAGTCACAATGTGTCCCGTTAAAATCGTCATAGTCCAGTGTCCAGAAAGAAAATCCACTCAATCCCTTTTCTTTTAACCATTCCATCTACAAATAAGAAGGAACGGACATTTGTTTGAAATAATACCAACCATCTATCTTGACAAATCTATCGAGGAATAGACAGAACGAATACGCAAATAACGAATTTTATTCTCAGAATTTGCAAAAGCGCAAGGCGTTTAATACAAGGCTGGATTTATTGATTGACTGAAGTTTTACGCGGCACTCAAGATTTTATTTCAGGTAAATGGCGACGTTGGCAGGTTAGTAGTGGAGGAAACCGATTTCTTTGCCTGGAGGAAAGCCTCGATCTTCGGCGGGTACCTGGTAACTGGCCCACATACCGCGATTGAGAGAAAACCCCACTCAGAAATGTATCGATTTTCTTTGGTCTTCGAACACGCGACCCATCCACCGATTGATTGATTGATTGATTGTTTGGTGTTTTACGCCGCGCTCAAGATTTTTTCACTTATATGGCGGCGTTGCCAGTTTTATTGTGGGAGGAAACCGGACTCTGTGCCCGGAGGAAACCCACGACCTTCCGCTGGTAACTGGCAACCATCCCACATAGGTCGTTCGAGTAAAAACCCAGTTAGAAAATTTTACAATTTGTGGGATTCGAACCCGCGACCCATTGGTGGAAGGGTGTTTGGATTGAGCGTCCAACGCTCTACCTACTGAGCCATGGAGGCCCCCTCATCCACCGAAGGTCTGTATCAGACTGCCGGGCTTACAATTTACTGCCTGAGCCAACACCACCGGAGAAAGTAAATCGAGACAGGTTATTTGTATCAGGAGAATTGAAAAAAGCAAAAATATCTTTATGGAAGATTTCGTATACCTAAGCGCAATTTAAACGGGTGGGTGTTTGGAATACCAATAAAATGTCAATGTGTGATTCGTGAATTAGGTAGCTATCCGAAATGTTGCGCATTGTCTTAGGTTTCGCCATGGATAGACACATTTCGGAGAAAGAGAAAGGGAAGGTGTGTGGGTGTGTGTGTGTGTGTGTGGGGGGGGGGGGTGTACAGTTCGAATACGATACTGTCCAACCTATTTACCTTTTGCTTGATTGTTTCCACATTATCATAGCTGACCCAGAGGTTGTCCAGATGAGAATAAGCAATAACCTGATCAGAGTCTATCGTTTCTTTAGCACCTTGTTTGATTAAGTCACAAATCTGAAAACATAAATATATCACATTGGTTGGTCGGACAGGTGATACTTTAAAGGCACACTTGCCGCGAAAATCCAGAAGACTGTTTACATTAAAAACAGTGGACGGTTTTCTGTATTTTTCCCAGAAAGAAAAGTTTGTTTTTCACCCTCATTTATACATTCTAAACCTGTGCTATGTTTAATTTTAGTGGTTTTAGCTGTAGTAAGCTCGCGCAAATTGGTTTTCTTAATAAATGTCAAACAGGCTACGGCGGCAAGTGGGACTTATAGTAGTTGAATCATAGATTGACTGAAACATTTTCTGTTCTATTTATACCTTCAAGCACATTGGCCGGTTACCAACGGAAGGTCTGAAGGTGGACGCTAAAACACACAATAGGAAATCACTTTACCTCATACTGTGCCATATACCCTGCAGTACGTAAAGTAGGACTTATTGGCGGTTGACCTGTTGTCGGTGCCCCGGGGGTAGTAACGCTGGTGTCAGCAAGGGTAAAACTTCTACCCATTCCTGCTATTCCAAGAGTCAGCTTGTCGGCTGGCGCACCTCCATTTATCCATTGGTCTACGGACCATTCCTGGAAATAAATAGTTGTTTTATACTTTCTTCATTAATTTGCCTAAAATGGTATATCGTCCAAATTTAAAAAAAGATGGTACATTTGAATTCTCGTGGACTACAAATGATTCTTAAATCAAATTTGCTAAAAAGTCCTGTGATGTTAAGATGCACGATTTGATGTAATTCGGTGTAAATCGGAATTTAAAAAAACCCGACAAAATGAAAACGAAATGGCATCACTCGTCGGAACCCACGATTAAAACTTACGCTCACGTAAAAAGTGAGCTTGTTGAGAATTTAACCCTGGGTATCCGTGGATGCACTCTCGTCACATGCGTGTAGATATGTTACATATGCTTCGGGTAATACCGATTCTAGCACAAACCTGATACTGAGTGGCTGTTGGCGGATCAGAACTGGATTTCTTCAGAGGCCATGCGTGGTACGTCACATTTTCCGATCGTGAAAAGGTATAAGTGACTAGATTGATGAAATCAACATGCCTAAAAACCAATACACACGTGATTATATTTCCAAATATTGTATTTTTGATTATTTTAGAATGAGTGGATTTATTTACGCTAAAGAAGGAGAAACAAGCTATATGGATAGCAGCTTCTTGATGTATTATGGATCAACGTTTGGATCGTTATCAAGACTAGAAGCTGGGTCGAAACGTTGCCCTATAATACACCAAGGTGTTGCTATCTATATAACTTGTTTTCCTTTTCTATTTACCCTGACCTATGATAAAATGCCATGGATACATTGCAATTCGTGTATTACTCTCTCTGCCACCCAGGGTGACACCGACGGTTACAGACTTGTACATTTATACATGGCGGAACATCTATTAGTAGTTACAAATAGCCATACCTTCCTTCAAATATCTATACAAGCTATATAATGTTTTGGCACACTTAGTTTGAAAAAGCTGTTGCATTTTGTAAACGCTAGGCCTAACCCTGAATTTATCGGGTAGATAATTGTTTCTGATGAGTATTAGCTTGGGACTTTGCGAAAGACAGAGAATTAACTGGAGTAACTTTACAGCGCGCAGAACTACGTCATGGAAAACATGAATGTAAGCTAAATTAAGCTGATTGTGCAAGCTATTTTGTGTCAACATTTAAGAGAACTTCAACATTTTACATTTTGTCCCCATATATTAAGGATGCTTCATGAGCAATCAAATTGTTGTTACATGTACAGCTTGAAAGCACCCCTTAAAGTTAATTCATATCGAGAATGGCGTAAAATGCCGAACAATTAATAAAGCCTTAATCTTGTTCATAAGAAATAGCTCTTACTTAGATATTTGGCTGATTTCGTATCCCTCCTGAATAGTTGGATTCTCCGAAGCCGCTGATATACACAAAATCAATTGTATTCCGTATTGTTTGCTATACTTATCCATCTCTTCTCTCAAAGTCTGAAATAAACCAGAAAATCCAAATAAAGTACGCAAATGAATTTATTTTCGTACTTGTTTTATAAGCAATAGAATCGGGAATGAGTTCCGTGCATATCATGTATTGTTCCTTGCAACAAAAACAGCAATTAATTAATTCATGTACAAAGTTTATTGGCGAAAGGCAGCAACATTTGTGCACACCTAACCCACCAGTAACATTTGGGCACACATAAACCAGCAACATTTGTGCACACATATTGCAGCAATATTTGTGCACACATATTCCACCAACATTTGGGCACACATATCCCACCAACATGTGTGCACACATAACCCAGCAACATCTTTGCACACATATACCAGCAACATTTCGGCGCACATTTCCCACCAACATTTGGACACAAATATCCCACCAACATTTGTGCACACCTATCCCAGCAACATTTGTGCACACCTATCCCAGCAATATTTGTGCACACCTATCCCAGCAACATTTGAGCACACCTATTCCACCAACATTTATGCACACATATCCCACCAACATTTGTGCACACATAACCCACAAACATTTGAGCACACATAACCCACCAGCATTTGTGCACACATAACCCACCAGCATATGACAACACATATCCCAGCAACATTTGTGCACACATATACCAGCAACATTTCGGCGCACATTTCCCACCAACATTTGGACACAAATATCCCACCAACATTTGTGCACAAATATCCCAGCAACATTTGGGCACACATATCCCAGCAACATTTGTGCGAACATATCCCACCAACATTTGGGAACAAATATCCCACCAACATTTATGCGCACATATCCCACCAACATTTGTGCACACATAACCCATCGACATTTGAGCACACATATCCCACCAACATTTGTGCACAAATAACCCAGCAACATTTGGGCAAACATATCCCAGCAACATTTGGGCACACATAACCCACCAACATCTGGGCACACATATCCCAGCAACATTTAGGCACACATATCCTAGCAACATTTGGGCACACGTATCCCAGCAACACTTGGGCACACGTATCCCAGCAATATTTGTGAGCACATATCCCACCAACGTTTGGGCACATATATCCCACCAACATTTGGACGCACATATCCCACCAGCATTTGTGCACACATATCCCAGCAGCATTTGGGTGCACATATCTCACCACAATTTGTGCACACATAACCCAGCAACATTTGGGCGCACATATCCCAGCAACATTTGGGCACACATATCCCACCAACATTTGAGCACAAATAACCCAGCAACATTTGGGCAAACATAACCAAGCAACATTTTGGCAAACATATCCCAGCAACATTTGGGCACACATAACCCACCAACATTTGGGCACACATATCCCAGCAACATTTGGGCACACATATCCTAGCAACATTTGGGCACACATATCCCACCTACATTTGTGCACACATAACCCAGCAGCATTTGGGCGCACATATCCAAGTAACATTTGTGCACACATAACCCAGCAACATTTGGGTGCACATAACCCACCAACATGTGACCACACATAACCCAGCAACATTTGTGCAAAAATAACCCACCAACATTTGTGCACACATATCCCAGCAACATTTGAGCAGACATATCCCAGAAACATTTGGGCACACATATCCCAGAAACATTTGGGCACACATATCCCAGCAACATTTGTGCACACATAACCCAGCAACATTTGGGCGCACATATCCAAGTAACATTTGGGCACACATATCCCAGCAACATTTGGGTGCACATAACCCACCAACATTTGACCACACATAACCCAGCAACATTTGTGCAAAAACAACCCACCAACATTTGTGCACACATATCCCAGCAACATTTGACCACACATAACCCAGCAACATTTGTGCAAAAATAACCCACCAACATTTGTGCAAAAATAACCCCCCAACATTTGTGCACACATATCCCAGAAACATTTGGGCACACATATCCCAGCAACATTTGGGCACACATATCCCAGCAACTTTTGTGCACACATATCCCAGCAACATTTGAGCACACATATCCCAGCAACATTTGGGCACACATATCCCGATCAAAAAGACTGTGTGCATGATGAGCTGAAAGATGGAAAAGATTTTCTTGTTGCTGTCGGGAATACGACCCGAACAAAACTATGCAAGAATTCGTCCTTTAAAGGCACACTTGCCGCGAAAATCAGAAATATTGTTTACATTAAAAAAGAAAGTCCGTTTTCTGTATTTTTCCCAGATAATATAAGATAGGAACTTTCTATTTTTACCAAAATTTAAAAGTTTGGACGTCACTTTGTATTTTTAATTTGAATTTGAAAATTTGAATTGTTACGTACCCGGAACGTAAACAAACCGATCTGCCCCCTATTGGCGATTTTATGGTTCAGTCGAGTGAGTGAACTAACGGCACGGTGTAATGTTACGTAGGCCTATTTATCTGAGAAATACAGACTGACGATCGGTTAACAGCGACTGGAAAAGCCTGCTGATGATTGTTTGAGTGTAAACCACAGATAAAAAGGCCTGAAATGAGGGTAATCCAACACGAAAGTTGACCGACACTGATCGTTGTTGTTGTAATCAGGCTTCGATTCTTCGTTTGTTTTTCACCCCATTTCTACATTCTAAAGCTAACTAGACATGTTTTATGTGTCCTATGTTTAAGTTTAGTGGTATTAGTCGTACTAAGCTCATGTAAATTGGGTTCCTAGCAAATTTAAAAAGGCTACGGCGGCAAGTGGGCCTTTAAAATAATGTCGGATTCACCAATGTGCATGCAATGAGCCGGGTATTCCACCCCAAACGCGAGTGCAGATCTGTTAATGGGGAATCGTCGTCAGGTTTTACGTCCAGAAAAACGCCAACTTACCTTAAGGAGAAATGTGAGCTGTTGTTTTGTCGCCGGTGGATTGCCAGGGAAACTCCAGTTGATTTCAACTCCGTCAAAACCCCATGCTGACAAATATTCGATAACGTTGGCAGCAAATGTTCTTCTAGAGTTATCGTCCCTTGATATTATGTCAAAGGCTCTAGTTCCGGCAGTAGAACCTCCGATAGACAGGAGGGTTCTAAGACTCGGGTTCAAGCGTTTTACTTGGTTAAATTGTTGAAACAATCCAGTTTTTCTATCGGAAATACTTTCATCATTGTAGTAGAAAGGTAGGACGGACATTGCTACCTCGTCCACAAATGCGTAAGCAAAAATAAGATGAGTACAAATTGTAGGATCAATCTGCTCTGGTAAAAACATCCCGTCCTCCACATTACGTTTTGTGGACCAATTGGTGAAATAACACACTCGTCTGTATTGATTTGTATTCGACGCTGAAAAATAAAAATATAACCATTTCAGATTCACCTATCCATAGAGTGACCCTCGATGGCTCAGTCGGTTAGAGTGATAGTCCATCAGCCCAACACGGGTTTACATAGATGGGGAGCAGGATTGAATCCCACTCAGACCAAACAAAAATTGAGAAATTTCTAAGTGGATCTTCTCTGGATCACCATATGTGGAAGAGTTGCCACGTACTCGCCGAAGGTCGGGGGTTTCCTCCGGGACAAAGAGCCCGTTTCCCTCCCCCACTAAACCTTGTAACGCCGCCATTTATATGAAATAATCTTGAGTGCAGCGTAAAACACCAATCAATCAATCAAACGTGAAAGTTGAAATACAGTTCTCATGAGATCGTAATGAAATAATAAAAAAATTGAGCCCGTGACTGAACGGTAGAACTTTCTCTGTCTTCTAAATGACCTTATGGATTCAGAGAGAAACTTACATTTGGGAAAAGTACTCTAATATGAAACAAATAGAGAAGATTGGAAAGTCGACAATTCAGGAGATCGACTGACGTTTTTCGCCTTACTGGAGATTAGTTCACTCAACTGGCGACGTTGTCAAGTTTTGTGTGGGAGCAGCCCACAAGCTACAATGTAGCAGGAAACTCTCCCACACACGGCGATTGAGGGAGAGAAAAAAACGCTCAGAAAATTTGCATTTTTTTTTTCACTGAGTAGGATTGTAACGGGAGACCCATCCGCCAGTTCTGCCAGCCATCGATGATATTGTAACAGTGCAACACTATATAGAAACATGTATATACATACTAGAAACTTGCCTTCATGGTTATTTAAGACAAGAAGATTTTCCCTGTGCATGAGTGTTTTAGTGTTCATAAATATACATACATACTTCGATCAAATAAGCATGCAATTTGACACAGCAGTTGTATCAATATCTTCCAAATCGAACCATAAATTCTCCACTTGTTACTAACAATATGTATTTATGATCACTAAAACACACGGGCACAGGGAAAATCTTCTTGTCTAAAATAACCATGGAGACAAGTTTCTAATTGTGTTAAAAAGAGTATATCATTTAGACCATTATACATGTATCTTACCTTGTTTGGGAAGATCCAATATGGGCTCGTACAGGGAAAGTGGCTTTTGTGGGTTCAAAGAGGTACGTTTGTTAATCGTGTTGACCACTGCTTTGGTCAAAGGGAAGACGCCAAAATTGCAATGGTTTCCACTGACGTCATCGTAATCCAGGGTCCATATCAATACCCCACCCAAGTTCTTATCCAAGGCATACTGAGTCTAATTATAGAGAAAGAAAATGGCAGATAAAACAGCATGGTGACTATAATTGAAACTGATAAAAAGTCAACTTAAAAGTTACTAACAGATTTAGCTGAGTGGGAGAGGGGGGGGGGGCTTTAATTTCGTGGAAGAAGAACAAATTTAGTACCTAAAGTAGTGAATGATGCTATTTAGGTAAGTATTCACATATAACGCTTGTCAAAATTTGGATGACAGATTCAAGACAACTATAATGTCGAATAACAATAACTGGCGCGAGATACGTTCTAATTGTGCTAGTAAGGGTCGTGTTAATCCAGTTTATTAAAATGATGGAAAATTCTCTGCTGTGAAAGAAATACCAATGCTCAAAACAACCTTGTTTGAAAATACTTACCTTTTCCTGAAACGCACGTGGCCCGTCAAACCCGATCCAGAAATCGATTGTATAGGCAAACTCGGAACGTTGTTCTGTGTCGTAGTGGTATCTGCCGCGTTTATTGTTGATAAAATCACAAACCTAAAAAGACGGAAAATGAATAAATATATAACCATGTCCTGCGGCGATACCAAAAGCAGAATCACAATTGAAACAATGTATTTCGTCCTTTACGTCTCTCTCAAGATAATTGTTCCAGAATCGTTGAGTTAGTGACTTATATTTGTAGAGACAAGACAACCAGACTGAGGATTGAGGAAACCCCCCGACCTGCCACCACTACCGTGTAACCTTTGTACATACTAACCAATGGAATGGGAACCTACCAAACCTAAATTGGTTTCAGTATCCAGCCAGAAGCGGCACATCATCGATGTACAGACACATACCAATGATTCCACGAGTGCCAGAACACTGGCAATAACACATCGAGTTCCCAAAGCTCAGATTAAGCAAAGGAATATCTGTTCAATAAAATCGTCTAGACAATTTGATATCGGCGTTATCTCGATAGAAATCTCTGGATTTAAAATGACATTAGACACCCATAAATTTATTGATCAAGGCTAAGGTGTTATTTGCTACTTATTAATTGCATTTCTTCTACAGTTGAGCTTTGTCCTTTCCGTGTCATCTTTGCGTCGTCCCTAGTATTGCCTCAAAGCCTAAAACAAACTGAAATAAATAAAGTTACCTCTGAAATGGACCGGTATTCCGTACTGTCCAGCATCTCTCCTCGCATGGTAGATTTAACTATTGGTGCTCCTACGTCGTGTCGTGTTTTATCCTCGAGGCCAAAGGCTCTCCCGTAAGAAGCCAATCCTAAAACCAGTTTTGAAGGACTGGCACCCCGTCGTATATACTCGTCAATGGACCATGCCTGAAAATTCACATAACTAATTTTAAAACCCGCCATTTGGTGTGGGGGTTTAAATCCCGAATCTATAGCGTTTTTATCAGGTACCAAAGAGATAAAAGACCTTTAGCTAGCGTGGTTACCAATCTAAATTCTGAAAACGATTAAATTCCACATATTTTTATGAAATTAAATTGTGGTATATAATTTTAAGAAAACGATTATATTGCATATACAAATATGTACAGATATTGATTGAATGACAGTTGATGAATTTCGATTATTTACTATAAATAGACTTTACACTTACTGCGCTGAGTGACGGTTCGAATTTAGGGTCCGATAACCTGGAGTAAAGAGGGGAATTGAAACCGGCGATTTTACCCCATCCTCCGTGAAAGTCGTACGCCATAACATTGAAAAAATCCAATGCGCTGAAACAAAGACGGGCACAATGTAGACATCAGGAAACGCCAACCGTGGGTTTTCACTAATGCAGTTAAGGAGAAATAAAAAGGCACCATCATACGTTTTGTGAGCAACACAAGCTCCTGAACGGCGTACATCCGCATGGACGCTCCAATAAGCTTTAAAAACCAACCAACACGCTCCTGGACCCTGTTTCACAAAGCGGCGTAGCGTAAGTTTTCACGTAACTGACATAGCAGCCCATACTGTAGAGATACGTTAGTCTGAAAGTTACGCAAAAAATGCATTTACGCCGTTTAGTGAAACAGGCTCCTGGTCCCTATACCGAATACAAACAGTTTATCACAGGTCTCAAATGAAAGTTAAGCTAATAAAAAAAACCTTGTTTGTTTACGGGCTTCACAGTCTGTAGAAAAAACGTCTTTCTTACTCATTTAAAGCCGGAACGTCGTAAATATCTCGTATTCTGCTGGCTGCGACTGAGACGGCAGCTGTTAGAATAAGACGATTTTGTTCCTGCTGTAAATTCTCCTGGTCAAAAGCTTTTCGTATGGCCTTCAAAACAAAACAAACGTTTAATTTTATCATTTAAGCTTAGCTGCAGATGAAAATTTTACGTTCCAAATTGAATGGGTCATTGTTTGTTTTATAGATTTGAAAGGTCAATATTAACCTTGTGGAAAGCGCTCTCTATACCAACACTTATTGAAATTTGACCTTTGACAACTATTTCCATATATACCTCGAAATGTTGCCCCAACAACAATTTCTACTTTCCACCGGTCTTCTATAAATAAATATTTAGGTAGCTAAAATTATAGACTCTTTTTGCAATTTGATATCTTACATATTAATTCATTTCATTAACTTCCTGTTATTATTTGGACTAAAGAGTTATGAGTTTTCTTTCCACATTACCCAATAAAAAAATTCATTTCCGCTCATCGAGAGTTTCAGGGGTCGAGACACTCTGAAACTTCGGGGATTTACGTGTGTGAAATCCGACCGGTAGCGAGCGAAGATAGCCGAATGGAGTTCCGACTGGGGCCGAGACTCACACTTTAAATGTCCTCTTTACGCCACGGAGTATTTCGTGTCCAAGATGGAGACCTAGATTGCCATTGGTTTTTTTTTTCTAAAAAGCTACCAACACGTTGATATTTTTTCCGTGAAAACAAAACCAGGCAATAATAGGTTATCTACCAAGCAATTGTAAATCGAAGCCGTTTTTAGCGAAGCCTGGCTCATAAAAAGGTACTTAAAACCACTTTTTGGATGTACATGTATCATACGCCTGGAATGAATTTGTCTGTTATCCGAGTTTATTTAGATACAGTTTACATTGTACGAACTTCTACCCCAGCTCGTCACTGACTTCAACTGATTTTATTTAGATTTTCGATGAACTTGAAACGCTGTGAATATCGGAATATAAAAAAGTGGAAATTTCAGCAGTTTACGTCACATTATTTGAAAAAGTTTCATGAAGCTGATTATACTTTATACCAAAGCCAATTTTTATTAAAAAAGACCGATTAAATAAAATATTACAAAACATTTGGGATAGAAAAATAAAATCAATAAACACTCACTTGAATTAGTAGAGTAAAATCCGTCCGGTTTTCCGGGTACTCCCAATCTATGTCAACACCGTCAAAATTCCACTGTCGACAAAATTTTACACAATTTTCGGCAAATTTCGTCAAAGTTTGAGCATTAGCTACAGCAGGTAATAAAGCCTCATTCCTTTCACTACTGCCGCCGACGGATATAAGTGTTTTTAAATTAGTGTTGATATTTTTATGATTGTTAAGCGTTCTAACCGAGGACTCGGCCAAAGGATAACTACGGGAGTTGAGGTCGATTGTTAAATCGTCGCCAAGGATACCGAAAGCGTACACAAGATGGCTGCAGAGGAAGGGGTCAATGTTGTTGACCTTTAACGAGTAATCCTTTTCTCTTTCTTGGGACCAAACCGTCCAATAACATATTGTGTGAAAACCTGTAAATACAAGAAAACATGTGACCATTGGTTGGCAAACTGACATTTCACAGTTGTTTTATTGATGAATTACTTGATCGACTGACTGTTTGATTGATTTGATAGTAAAATAATTAAACTGCTAGTGAATGTTGCATCGATCATTGCTTTATTGATATACCAACTAATTTTGTCAAGGAACGAGTGATCGTAAGAACTGTTTCTGCCATCGGAATAATTCATGGAGGGCAAGGTGAATTGTTAGCGGAAAGAGAAAAATTGGCGTGAAAATTGTCCTGAATGAATAAAAGGAGTATACTTAATCAGATATAAAATCAACATTGACGAAGATATAACAAGAATTGCTTTCTAAATCTACATACCATGTACTGCTGGAGCGAGAAATACAAACAGCGTCGTTAAAATGGCGGCCCAAAGACTGACTGTTTCGACCCTCATAGTTTTATCTGAAAAGTAAAAAAGGTTTTATTAAACCGGGATCTAGCACCAGGAGAAAGCAATATTTGGCGCCCTTTTGATTTAAAAAACGACCGAGAGAACAAAAGATAACCCTAGCGTTATTGCCCTTTTCCTCTTTTTTTGTTTGGCCATGGGTATTTTGGGCGTTGGGGTGGTAATGGCGGGAGGTGATGAATCTTTATTCTATTTTTTCTTTTACTAATGATTTTTTTTTACTCTGTTTTGTAACGGAATCCTCGTTTTTTTTATGAATAGTAAATAAACATTTATAGCTATTATTTCCCTTTTTGTTTTTTCTCAGTTCGTCTTTATGGGGCAAGGGTTTTTCATAAAGAAAACTTTTTAAATAGAATTTAATTAAAAGCAAAATTAAAAAAAAAATAAAGATTCATTCGGACAAAGCTTTTAAACGTGTCTTTTTGTTTAAACGTGTCAAACATATTTTCAGCGGTCGAGCCTTAGGTTTTTCAACATATAGACACTGTTATGAACTACAGCCATTTGTTATATATTTATGGCCATGCATCATAAAATGAGTTATTTTTCAATTCTGGGGGCAGTTATGCGTATCGTACAGCATCTCTCGTTAGCTCGTCCTACATTTAAGAATCGTGTAAAATATTACTGTATACGAACTTAACATAATAGACGTTTTTGTAGCCTTGCTGGGGATATCATCGGAACGTGTGAATAAAAACGGCTATCATCCCCGCAACGAACAATGCAGATGATCATAGACAATAAGCTAAATATTTTGGGTTTTGTTTCTTAAGACTATCGCATTTCTATCGCATTTCTTTTAAAACCGAAGCATGCTTGGCGAGGTCACCAAGCCTTTATCGCTTACATATTAAAATTGATGTATAACCCTGTAGCATATAATAATGAAAAACAGTTTTTATCTTCGATAGTACATCAAAATCATCATACAATTAACTGAGACAAAATGAGAACACACGTTTTATTAGCGGCCAGCCTGCCATATTAGATTAACTGATTAGGAAAAATGCCCTACGGCACGGGAAGGACACTTCTACATGTATAGAGGGAATAGACGATACACTTCCACCAACGAAATTAATATCACATAAGTCTTTGGTGATCTATAAAAATAACATTATTTCTGAGATGCTGATCCAACAATGGAATGAGCTTAAACAGTAATGATTTTCCAATGTTAAGACTTGGCTACTTCAGAACAGCCCTTCCCCCAAACCACGGCCAAAGAATAGTTTTTTTGAAAATGTTCAGCAGCAATTCTGATCCACTAGCACTGTTTAGTCGGCTAACTTTGTCATGAGAATTGTGTTATCAAATTAAGATCGGATAGGCAGACAGTGCAAGTGTGCGAAATTCTTCATCTATACGACGAATATATAATGATTAACTTTATGTATGTGGAAAAAAATTTTTTGATTTCTTTCGAAACGACAAAGTTTTTAAAATTTTAAACTTTATGTATGTGGAAAAAAATTGTTTTGATTTCTTTCGAAACCACAAAGTTTTAAAAATTTTAATTTGCGAGCCAAACTTTATATCAACAAAATTAAAGGTTATATAGTAAAGACCCGGTTCATTATTCGAGATGTAATTAAAAAGGATTTTCCTCACACAGTTATCCATGTATATTCATTTATCAAATAGATTTTATATAAAGGCAGTTAAATTTATTAAAAAAAATTAATAAAATTTCTTATCTGTTTGCCTTAGCAGCTTGAGGGCAAATACAATTTTTGTCACATTATTTCCTCTGCCGGGGGCGGTACATCGTTCTTGGGCAGATGTGGCCCCCTTTGCACCGACACCAAACTACTGTTTTTGTATGACACATCTATGTTCCATATGGTTGGGTTAAACATATTTCACACAAAGCAGGGAAATAAGTTCATCAATAATTGAAAGGTAAATAGTCCTGGAGCCTGTTTCACAAAGCGATCTTAGCTTAAGGTGATCTTAATTACCAATAGCAACGTATACCTGTAGCCTTGGGTGCCATGGTAGTTAAGATGACTTAGCTAAGATCGCTTTGTGAAACGAGGCCCTGGAGCCTGTTTCACAAAGCGGCGTAGCGTAAGTTTTTACGTAACTGTCATAGCAACCCATATTGTAGAGATATGTTGCTGTGGAAGTTATGCAAAAAATACATCAACGCCGCTTCGTGAAACAGGCTCCAGAACACACTGAGAATCCAGCTGACGGCCCGCTAGAATGAGGACATACAACAAGAAAGCCAAAGTCCTGCACCAATCGGTCGACTGTTCTATTTCCAATTATCCGTAGAACAAAAAAGATAACTGTTTAACTGCCTTCGTCATCCGCCTCAATAGCGAGGTGTGCTTCCAACTGAAGAACGTTGAACCAGGTACGGCAGTTACACCAATGATATTATACACCTATGAAAGGTATTATGCAATATTAAAGTGGCATGAGCTGCCAAAATTCAAAAAAATTTTCATAATTTCTGATCGTCACGACAGTAAGAGACTTTGCAGGCCATCGAAAAACTAAATGATTGGCGTTGGAATGAAGGAAATCCATAAAGTCTAAAGCCGATACGAACCCAAATTGTGTCCGAAAAGTAAACAAAATTTAAATTACCATTAATTCATTCAAAGCCAAAGTTGGCTCAAAACAATACTTTATCGTTCATTCTCGAGACCAGACGCACCAGAGATCATCTGAATTATACGTCTTGAGAAAAATAGCCAATAATTTCAACATTCTGTTTTAACGTCAAAATATCAACATTTTGGCAGCTCATGCCACTTTAATGGGCCTTTAGGTTTGAATGACTTCTTCTTAGTTCATACAATGGCGACTCACTATCTGCTTATATGATGTATTTACTAAACTTGTTTTTTTCAACGTTGAGCTTTTAAATATCTCAAAATATTTTCGAGTTACGCCAATGGTATAAGTTACTGCCCAGAGAAAGCACTTAAAATACTTTGTTTGAATGACGCCATAGTTAAATGTAGTATGCTTACTAACGAGCCTCCCTCTTAGTATAATACATTTACTCTCTTTTAATACCTTTTTTATATTTATCATACCAGCACATACGTTAACTTATATTTGTTGAACGTGTGCTATTTGTGGTTCTTTTACCCACGTGCTCATCCGATAAAATAAATGTCAGTGATTTCGCTTCCTTTCACGTGGGTACATGTTCACCTACATTTTCTTTATATACTTCATTATTTTGGTTCTATTGAAGGAATATGAAAAGGTCGACTAACATAATTATTCAGTTTACCACCAGTCTACGCCCTTTTCTCAATCCATTTTCAGTTCTGGGGCTCGTTTCACAAAGCAGTCCCATCGCAAACGAAACGTAGTTGCCAGTGGATACCATAGTGAAGAGATACGACGTCATGGCAACTGCGATTAATCGCACTGAGCGACGGCTTCGTGAAACGGCCCCCTGATCTGTTGGTATACTAACTGGCAATCCGTTTACCCCTTCATACTAAACTCGTTTGAACATCGTTTTGTAAAAAAATACGAATCGGGGAAAGACTGGGACAGACACGAAAAGCACGTCTTAGACACCACATACAATCCTAGCATTTACTTTAAAGTGGCATGAGCTAAGACTAAATGATTGGCGTTGGAATGAGGAAAATCCATGTAGTATGTGGCCTGTACGAACCGAAAACGTGTTCGAAAAGTAAATAACATTTAAATAACCGGGACGACCATTCATTCATTCCAAGCTAAAGTTAGTTCAAAACAATACTTTATCGTACATTCTCGAGACTAGAAGCACTAAAAAGCTTCTGAATTAAACGTCTTGAGAAAAATAGCTAATAATTTCAACATTCTGTTCTAACGTCAAAATATCAACATTTTGGCAGGTCATTCCACTTTAAGAACGAACAAGGTGGTTAATATTTCACTAGTGTATAAAAATCAAGTCCGTTCTTAACAGCGAGGTAAGGTCGTCTTCTTTAAGTGGCACAAGCGGCCAAAATTCGGATTTTTTTCTTTAATTCCGATTGTCAAAAAATCAGTGCTCGAAAGACTACGGTACCTTAAGCTTGGATCATGATATTGGTAAAGTCAGTCAACCGTACAAACTGGAGAAGTGTGCAAATAACGGACACAATTGGAATAGCAAGGATACCAGAGTACGTTTTGTTGCTAATAAAATAGCAGATAAATCTCAAGTGTTTTGTTCCTTCTTTCTTCTATCTTACAAGGGTGCTAACGTCAGGGAGGGTACGTTATATTCTCAGCACCATAGATGCAGATTATTCGGGCTACTTAGACAAAAAGATTTTCCTTGTGCCCGTGTGTTTTAGTGTTCAAAAATATATAAAACTACCTAAACTTAAAGCGGAAAGATTGGTATTAACCGAGAGCTCCTATATTGTACTTCTTGGTAAAAATAACGAACTTTCAGCTAAATCACTTTCAACAAAATGTTCTCTAATCTTCGGCAGCTCATGCCGCTTTAACGAACTTGTCGCAGGGATAAGGTATAACCTAACACACGCTTCAAGAATCAGATGAACGTGGTACATGTTTGCTGGCATATGCAGCTCTGTTACAGGTATCAGCGCTGCAGCTTCTCCACTTGCCCTCATGGAGTTTGCAAAAAAGTTGGTCTGCGGACAAGCAAGACCTGGAAAGTGCCAGTCCAGCCTGGCAAGTTAGTCTTGGAGCACGTTTAGCATTGGATTTAAATCGTCTGATATTACTTTAATAAACGAAGTAACAAGGACCTTCAGTTGAACCAAACAGACAATGACTAATTGACTATACCATTATTCTGTCTCAACAAAATCCCTTTTCATTTGCTTAAAAACACTTATGATAAATCTGAGCAACCGTACCCTGGTATTGGCAACCAGCTTTGCCATTCAACTTGCCCTGATGGCAACCGCCCTAAAAAAGTTAAGTTCCAGCACTGGCGAGTCGACCTGAACGTAGGGGCGTATAACAAACTATACTTAGCGCCAATAAAAACGCACGCTTGAATTTTATATTTCTACCCCAGTAAGGCTATTGGCCATTTACGTTTTGTTGTTTATTGTTAGTTCGAGTTGAGTTGCAATAACTGGATAACCTGTGGTGTGCCCGACGCGCCTGTCGTGAACATTACGCAACATTTCCTAATAACGTCCATTGAGCGTTTCACCGTCACTGAGAACAGCTTTCAGGGCTCATTTGTCGTGGGTTCAACACTTTACACGAAGCTCAGCATAAAGACGAGAAAAAAAATCAGAAAACGTTACCATGCCCCGACTTACGACACAACAAAGGGAACGTGCCGTTGGCATGTTACAGGCGGGTCTCAGTTGTGCCGCCGTAGGACGTCACATGCAGTGTCATACCTCCAGAATTAGTCGCCTCAGAATCAGGGAACATGAAACTGGCAATGTTGCCGACCGACCACGCCCTGGTCAGCCAAGAGTCACTACAGCCCGCCAGGCTCGGTACATCGGTTTGTTGCACACACGTGACCGATTTCGCACCGCGACACAGACTGCTCGTGAGACAGTGGGAATTGGAACGCCCAGGGTAAGCCTCAGCACCATCCGACGCCGTCTCCAACAGATACAGATGCATGCACGCATCCCCTACCGAGGGCCCATATTGACACCCGCCGCACGTCAAAACCGTGTACGATGGGCTCGAAATCATCAGAGCCCACACTATGCAAAGTTGACACAAGACTTCTTGCAACAGAATAATGTGAACATCATGGAATGGCCAGCTTACTCCCCCGATCTATCGCCCATAGAGCACTTGTGGGATCAGCTTAAGAATGCCGTTGCACAACGTCAACCCAGGCCCCGACGTGAATTGATCCAGGTAGTGCAGGAAGAGTGGGACCGGATACCACAGCACAAAATAGCCACACTCATCAGGTCCTTGCGTCGCAGATGTACTGCTTGCGTTGATGCCCGAGGTGGACATACCCATTATTGAATGATGACACCTTCAATTTCTGTATCAACGATTTGTTTGCAAGGAATAACAGTCACCACGGTTTCACGTATTGTCAATTCTTTGTCTCATTGTGACCAATGCCTTGTTCTTCAATTTAAGAGTACTTACAATATTTTACACTTTACATTTCTCAAAATATTTTACATTTTTTGGGTCTTGCGTTTTTAATGGCGCTAAGTATAGATCAGCAAGAACGAGGGGTTATCAAAATTTTCTCGTTTTTATTCGTTTCGAGCAATTTTTAAGCGGTTAAAAATGTGCTTCTAACCACTTTAGTGTGAAGTGAAGAGGCGTTAGTTTTGGCTCAATGAGAGAGTCATTGGTTGACAAGCACCAGGTACCTTTGGGTACGTATCCGAGAACTGCAGACCTGTAGGGCGACAAGGCCCCAGAAACTGGCGGGTGCAGGGTGGCTGAATGTGTGTTTTGGGAGCTTTAACAGGTGGATTGTCCGTGTATTCCTCCCCAATTCGACGGGAAGGACTCACTTATCAACCAGATTACAATAAGAAATGATCGATCTAAACATCTCGGCCAATATTTTTCACTTTGGCTGTAGATAAATGATCTCAATTTCGCGTTTGTTCAGTGATTTGTGTCTGTGATACCGTGTAGTCTTTTGGATATTAGTATACCACAGAGAGTTTGCGACTAAATTATTGACCACAATAAAAAAAAAATACTTTATTTTAGCACTCCGAGCTCGATATAATTTCAATTACCAAAAAATCTTTCGAAAACGTGAAAAAGAGCATGTTATCTTTATGTTTTATCATATGACAATCACTGTAGTTTAAAACCAAGATGGTGGGTTGCAATGGTGAGTGACGTCACACTTCGATTGTGAATATTGGGCTTATTGAAACCCATCGGACCAGGTCTAAGATCACAATAAATGTTCAATGAAGCTCACAGGCTTTAGATAAATTTGTATTCATTGTATATGTCCTAACCTGAAAATAATTCTTTTAAAGACGCTGGGTTTGTTTTGTGAAAGCTCTTCGCTGGCTTTTATGGTGCTAAGTAAGCCAACCACAATAATCACATACTTATAGTATAATAAGCGGCTGTAAAATGTGCCCCCCCCCCCCTCCAATATTAAGGTCAACTCCATGAATGTCGAGCACATGTTTTCAACTTCGTAATAATGTATTTGAAAATTCACAATAAATATTTCATAAGAGGCGTTAATTTGGGAGGGAAGGGACATGGCCTCCCCTGTCTGCAGCATGTTTCATGTGTATACTTGCACACATATTCATGAGTTGAAATTTGAAAGACGATTTAGGCGACAATATTTTTTATTAATAGCGATGGGTTTGATAATATTCCATCAATATATGATAACAATATTATAACTACGACCGGTTTTAGAATACTTACAACAATTGAGCTTTTCGCTGCAATAAAAGTAATGCTAGAGATACACACAGAAAAACTTAAAACCTGTTGAATTAATATTCAGAAGGTCCATTAGATTTATTTAGGCGGTGTATTCAGTTACGGTTAGACCAACCTGAACTACCCGTCCTTATGTAAGCCAAACGACTGTACTATTGTATTATATTTTCAAGTATTGAATATCTAGAAAAGAGTAGCTTACCGTGGTATCCAACCTTCCCCTAAAGTAATCCACAGTGTGACGAACAGAGAGCCGCGTAACGGTATCCTACATACTCCACTTCTAAATTTGTCATATTGTACCGGTAGATTTTTTTCTTTTTTTAAATGAGTTCTTATACGACCCTCCATAGGCTATAATAAGAGAAAAAGTACACAGAATTCGTCATTAAGTTTTAATACAGCCCCTGTGATATGTAAACCAGACGATACGCCTCGTTGAATTTTAAGCCAAACCCTCGCCATTCATCCGTGTCGGGTGAAAGGGCGAGTCGAGGTGACTTGAACAGGGAGATATGCGCACGTCAGAGGAAATGGATCCCTGTTATATGTAGAATGAAGTGGTCGAGAACAACACATCCTGGAACAGTTACTTTCGGATTTATCATCAATTGCACTCCCTTCAAGGTATGGTGGCCGATTTCTGCCAAATTGTTTTTTGGAGCATAAAAACAATTAAAACTGACAATTACGTCATTTAATTAGGAATCACTAAGTGTGACGTTAAACACCAACCAACCAGACGCATCGTACTGGTTGGTTGGTGTTTTACGTCACATTTCGTGCTTCCTAATTAATTGGCGTAATTGTCAGTTTTAATTGATAGAAACTCAGAACCGGTAGATAACTGAAACCCATTTACATACGTTAGTATAGCGAAAGTCCAGTCAATGTATTTTAGTATTTTTTCTTTCGGCATTGAACTTGATTGTGGTCACACTCATAGTTGTTGTGCTGAAAACGGAAGTCCGTTGATTATAACTGCTGTTCATCTACGTCTCTAACTTTATCAATCATGTCTCTAAGGACCTTCTTGGGCGTTTTATCAAAACAAATTCTTGACAGTTGTATATTTTTGTATATATCTGCGGAGCCACGAAGTCATCCCACGTACTCTGTTCCACAAGCTCTACCTTTATGTCCCCAAACCATACATAGCCTCAAATGACATTCTCGCGCCTTCGGTATCGAGATTTGCCGATGAAAAAAGTAAAATGTTTCTCCATGTTCGCCCTTGAATAAGGGGCCAACGAGAATCTCGATACTGACATATTGGACTGTATTTTAGAATAGCACGTGAAAAGATACATGTATACGCTAGAAACGATTAAATGCCATAAAATACTACGGCTTTTACGAGTGTTGAAATTGAGAAAAAATAGAAAAAGTTTTGCTCTATATTTAAAGTGACATGAACAGCCAAAATTCACACTTTTTTCATAATTTCTGAGCGTCACGACAGTAAAAGGCATTGAAGGCCATCGAAAAACTAAATGATTGGCGTTAGAATGAGGAAAATCCATACAGTATGTGGCGTGTACGAACCGAAAACATGCTCGAAAAGTAAACAAAATTTAAATAACCGGGACGACCATTCACTCATTCTAAGCCAAAGTTAGTTCGAAACAATACTTTATCGTACATTTTCGAGATTAGAAGCACTAAAAAGCTTCAGAATTATACGTCTTGAGAAAAATGGCCAATAATTTCTACATTCTGTTAGAACGTCGAAATATCAAAATTTTGGCAGCTTATTTAAGAACGCGCATAACCATTATAGGGGTGAATATATTATTATATTCTCCACAAAAATAACCAGCACGGATGCTATGTAACAGAGAAATCCCGAGGCAGCGGGTATTCCAGAAAATAATGTCCAAGGCGCTGACAAGGTGTTTTTCTGACGTAAATGATTTCCACTTGCTTGGGTTTCTCGTCGACTTCCTTTATTGGTGTTTACAGTTCATGTTTACAGTTGCGCATTCAATGTCTGGTACATTCGAGTAAAACGATACCTTTTTTCTCAGCATGGTCTCTAATTTGAGGATGGAAATATTATTTCTCTGGACAGACTGTAATTTGAGTTAATAAAGTATGCTGTAATATCGCAAGGTTTGTGTCATGGTGTCGTCTTAAAAGAAGTAATAATGTCTTGTTGGAAGACTAGCGTGACGTCACAACTATCGTTTACACTTGGATCTGATTTGAATACTTTGATAAGTTTGGCTGACGGGACTTTTTTTTTTTTATAATGGGGTTTCTTTCGTCACCATCCTCTCAAATCAAGCTTGTAATTATTACCTTCAGACAAAGGATGTTATTACAGCTGCCATTCAGGTTGACGGGATGCTCTTTTACATAAGACTAGAACAATCAACTGTAGATTAAGACATACAAAACGTCATTTCGACCTACTATCGTATATAACAACAAAACAGCAGAAATAATACAAATATGTATATAATATTTTGACAAGAAGATTTTCGCTGTGCCCGTGTGTTTTAGTGTTCAAAAATGTATAATATCATGGGTTTTGGTTTATTACAACCACCTTTGACTGGGTATAAAGGTCTAAATGGCATACCCTCTTTTAAACACAGTTAGAAACTTGTCTCCGTGGTTATATTAAGAAGATTTTCCCTGTGCCCGTGTGTTTTAGTGTCTATAGATATATATTTATATACAAAACACGTCTAACGTCAGTAAACTATACTGTGAGGAACATTTGTTTAAAAGCAGTAATATCTACAGCTTTGTACCTCTGAAATGTAAACTATTATATTTGTATGGAATTTTGTAACACACCTATACCTCTTGTCTCCATGGTTATTTTAGACAAGAAGATTTTCCCTGTGCCCGTGTGTTGTTGTGATCATATATATAAGCAATCCGACCAGTTATACATATCAGAGTTTTGTAATAAGGGTACGTATGCAGGGAGTATAAGTATGGGTGAACTAAGATTGCGTGTTATCCAAAAACAATGCACGTCGAATGAAGCGAAGAAGTTAATGTTTATCTTTTTTTTACCAAGGTCAAATACATAGATGGAGACGGTCATTTAATTTTACATAGCTCCCTCAGGTCACAAACAGTCGGAGATTATGGCTTCGGTATAATTGACTACAAAAATCGTGAAATTGAAAACATTTCCTAGATAGTTGTCGAAGTGAACGTATGGGACGTTTTGCCCAACGCTATTGGGAACATTTAAAACGAAAGAAAATGGGTGTTCAGGGCCAAGCAAAATATAAGTTTTATAGCCTAATTTACCAATCATTATATTAACACGATATATTGATTGATTGAATAAGGTTGCCAGGTTTAGTGGGGAGGGAACAGGGCTCTTTGCCTCGGAGGAAACCCCCGACCTTCGACGAGTACCTGATCCACTCAGAAACTTTCAATTTTATCTGGTCTGAGAGACACAACAAGACATAGTCAAGTGGCATGAGCTACAAATAATAGGGAAAATTTCATTGAAATAGAATTTGCTAATTCTTGGTCATTTTTATCAAATTTTTGCAAATTTTTTTTTTTGTTTAAACGCCAATCGTTTTGTTTTTCAAGGTGCTTCAAACACTGAAAGCAAAGTCTGTGTAAATACAAAGTCTGTGCAAATACAAACATATAAATCTATAATCTACTCTCAGAGTTAGTCTTCCCACTACCTGACTACTCCCACTACTTGACACCTAAAAATTAGTCTACATCATTTGTTTGGTAAACTCATTCACCGACGACCGACTGGCTAACTGGTTGGTGTATTTTTAGTTGCTCAGTTTGTGTACCTGTCGGTCTGCCGATTGATTGATTGATTGATTGGATCAGTTTTCCAGGAATTGATTCCGTCAATCAATCATATCTCTTAACACGTACATTTATCTAAATGAGAAAAAATTCAGATTATTTTAGGTTACTTGATAGAGACACAGGTATAGGTGTCGAAAACTTGTGTTGTTCACAAACAACTAACTACGTCGTGATGCCTAAATCTTTTCTCATTAGTATGGAACCCACGTTTAAAGAGAGTTTCAAACATTTCTTAAGTTCATCTTGTTAAATACAACGTAATACATGGTTAAAGATCGAATATGTCGAAAGACTTACCGCATTATGACGGTCTTCCTACATCAAATCGCATAATATGTGTATGTCATCTACATAGTATTATCATATGTCTTATCATCATATGGGGTATATCGTACACTGAGTCAAGGCAATAAAAATAGAATGACAAAAAATGGGAAAGGGAGGTTACTCAAGTATTCAACACGCCTTTGACAGCCGTCTTTATGATTCAACGGTGAGCAAATTCAGTGCGTTTTTATTGGCTAAATACAAACATGGTCGGTTTTTTTCACGTCTTGGCGAATTTGATGAACGAGTTGCCTTTGTGTGCAGAAAAGACAAACATTGAAACAAGTTTTACAACATCCTGAGTGAAAAGCCGAGATAACAGAAGTAGAGTACACAGTTACTTAAAAACTGTGCAGATTGTCGGCTCTGTTCAGGACAGCTTTATGGTACAGAATGTTATGAAATTCTTAACTAATTCTATAGCTAAAAAAATTATCCCGTTATTTATTGAAGGGATTAGAGACTTGATATTCTCACACATAGACATGGCAACAGAAGGAGACGAGCTGGGAAAACAGATTTTGTCAAATTACATCCCCCCCCCCAAGAAAAAAAAATCCAGAAGAAAACCTTGTTAACTATTGAAATCCTTGATGAAATATATATACTGTATGGCCCGCCGGTGGATCGAAGCTAAACTAATCATGGATTCACAAGGTTTATGTATGTGATGGACGTAAGCGTTGGACGGTAACTATTATAGACATGTCTTATAATCCCTTCAAACCTCCCAAGTTACATATATCCAGGGCTGCAACGCCATATACTTGACTGATTGATTGATCCATAGGTAACGCCGTACATGAGGTTATCTCACATATAACGTGGTAAGGGGGTTCAGTAAGAGAGAAAACTGGGCTCTTTGCCGGGGGAAAAACGTGGGGTGTAGGCCTGCCTAGAAACTCTTCGACATACGCTGATCGGGGTCCGCTCAATAGTCCCCCGTCTCATTAGTCCCCCGTCTCATTTATCCCTCGTCTCAATAGACCCCCGTCTCATTGGTCTCTCAATAGCGCCCCGTCTCATTGGTCCCCCGTCCCATTGGTCCCCCGTCTCATTGGTCTCTCAATAGTCCCCCGTCTCATTGGTCCCCGTCCCATATGTCCCCCGTCTCATTGGTTTCTCAATGGTCCCCCGTTTCATTGGCCCCCCGTCTCATTGGTCCCCCGTTTCTCACTTTCATGATGTGTGCCACGATCCAAAGCGTGGTTCGGTTAGGAACTTTTCTCACAGCGGAGCGATCTTGGTGCGCTATCATCAATATATCAATTTTGCTAGGTCTGAGCTGGACCATGTCATTGAAACAATATTGATATTTTTCGCTTTTATTTTTTTATTTATTTTTGTTGAAGAAATGAATGACAGTAATAGCTGCCGATACCTGGGTGTACTTTGAATTGTCAATGTTATCAGTGATAACTCTGGTATTTGTTGTTGTTTTTTCCGACCATTCTCGCTGTGTATGCAATTCCTGCTTTACTAAAGGCTACCACTTTCTGTAATTTCTGATAGTATATATAGCTGCTCTCGAAAGCTCATGCAACCATGTACAAAATAATACAAGTTGTTCTATGTGTGTTTTTTTATTATTTTAAATCCGTCTTAGTGCTGTAACCTAGAATAATCCACATGCTGTTACTTACAAACCAAATCTGAACGATTTTGTTTATAAATATTGATGATCACTAAAACACACGGGCACAGGGAAAATCTTCTTGTCTAAAATAACCATGGAGACAGATTTATAAATACATGGTTAAAGTAATCCTACAATCCTAAGTGATGAAACAATTTTGAAAACGCACAATATTTTGCTTATATTTGGCGGAAATATAAAGTTACAAAACTAGCAAAAAGTTACATTGGATTAGGCTATTGATGAGTAATAACGTATCCGTGTGAATGGTTTTTGATTCTTTGAATCTCTCTTTCCCCCCAAAATCTACCCCAGTGTCAAATTTCGTTTTCAATGCTTGACCTCGTTGTTTCTCGAACATGTCCAGTTGTCCAACATTGTTTAGAGTTCGTGTGAAGCAATGCCCAGCGAAACTTTCAGGAGAACACAAGTACACATTTAAAGGGACATGAGCTGCCAAAATGTTGATATTTTGACGTTAAAACAGAATATTGAAATTATTGGCTATTTTTCTCAAGACGTATAATTCAGAAGCTTTTTAGTGCTTCTAGTCTCGAAAATGTTCGATAAAGTATTGTTTTGAACTAACTTTGGCTTAGAATGAATGAATGGTCGTCCCGGTTATTTAAATTTTGTTTACTTTTCGAACACGTTTTCGGTTGGTACAGGCCACATACTGTGTGGATTTTCCTCATTCCAACGCCAATCATTTAGTTTTTCGATGACTAAAAAAAGTGTGAATTTCGGCAGCTCATGCCACTTTAATGAAAGCTAAGAGCATGTCAGTTGTAAAGGAAGTGTTAACTCTCACTTTTATCAATATTTTTGGCACTTTTGGCAGGTTCAATTTAAGACTGATAGTCTACAGTCTACTCTAAGCAAAAACCCTTCATGTCGGGGTTTCTTTCCATATCTCATTAAGTCTAAATACTTGCTATAGTAGCTACATATGTAATAGCTTTATAGTACATAACATCTTGTAAATTTGTATTGGTATGATGTTATCGTTTTCTTTGTCATTGCTGTAGTACACTACCACATATTTGATGTTTTGTACAATAAAATTGAATTGAATTGAATAGCATAGTATATATTTATAGACACTTCAACACAAAGGCACAGGGAAAATCTTCTTGACTAAAATAACCGTGATATCTTTCATGGATTATTAAAGTGGTTTGAGCTGCCAAAAGTTACACTTTTTGTAACAATTTCTGATTGTCACGACAGTAAGAGGTTTTGAATGCCATCGCTAAATGATTGGCGTACAGTCCAGTGTTCGAAAAATAAACAAAATTTAAATAACTTTGACGAACGTTCATTCATCCCAAGCTTAAGCAGAGTGATAGTCCTTCAGTCCATACACAGGCCTTCTATCAATTCCCACTCAGTCCAAAAAATTGGAAAATTTTCTGACTGGGTTGTCACTCGAACGGCTTATGTGGGATGGTTGCCAGTTACCAATGGAAGGTCGTGGGTTTCGTCCGGGCATAGAGCCCGGTTTCCTCCCACAACAAAACCGGCAACGCCGCCATATAAGTGAAATAATCTTGAGCGCGACGTAAAACACCAATCAATCAATCTATCGATGGATGTCGGGTTCACAGTACTTTGTCATACATTCTTGAGACCAGTTACCGCAGCACATGAGATTATCTCACATATAATGTGGCGTTGCCAAGTTTAGTAAGGGAGAAAACTGGGCTCTTTGCCGGGGAAAAAAACCGACCTTCGGGGGAGTAGGCCTGCCTAGAAACTCTTCGACATGCGCTGATCCACTCAGAAATCTTTCAATTTAGCTAGGCCTGAGCTGGACCATATCATTGAAACATAATTGAACGTGTCGTCACGGAATAGTAGAAATAAACCTTTTGTATTTGCTCCATCTAGTGTTATTCACAAATACACTTATTCGTCCACAAACCTTTCTTTTTCATATGCCTGATCTTGCAAAATGTTTATATGCTCCCAGTAAGTCGTACTGAACATTCATAAGGTTGATCTTGTAAAATGTTTATATGCTCCCAGTAAGTCGTACTGAACATTCATAAGCCTGATCTTGTAAAATGTTTATATGCTCCCAGTAAGTCGTACTGAACATTCATAAGCCTGATCTTGCAAAATGTTTATATGCTCCCAGTAAGTCGTACAGAAAACGTCAATAGATAAAGTAGCTACCCATCAAGTTAAATGCAAAACGAAGTGTATTAAGGGGAATAACTCTAGCGCCCAGCTGAACAATTATGGACAGTCTGATCACTTCGGGGATTTACGTGCGTGAAATACCCTCTGGTAGACTGCAGGTCATTTTGAATATGGCGACCAAATAGATAGCCGTGAAGCGTACAATTCCCAAATCCTCTTGAGGGCCCCACAAAAGTGTCTCCGTGATAATGTAAGGGACCGAAATACTCGGTTTGATAACTTTCAGCCTCGATCAGTTATATAATTGAAGCGTTGGAGGATTCCTGATATGTACCGAAACTGCGTCTGTCTACAACATGTGGTTTACTATGGAAGCCGAATACGGACATTTTATTCTCGAGCTTCGCGACCCCGCCAGACTCGCCAAAGCAATTGATTCGCGACTTTCTCTACCCCGCCAAACTCGCCAACCACGCTAATCAACAATAGTATTTTTTTTTAACATTTCATTTGCGTCCTTCGCTACCTTGGCGAGGCTGGCGGGGGCGAGAAGGTCGCGATTCTATATCATTCGCGACTTTCTCGACCTTGGCGGGGTCGCCAAACACGCCAAGGTCGCGAAACACGCTAATAAAAAGATAGTATTTTTTTTGCAATCCCGAATCGCGACCTTCTCGACTTTCGCGTGCTTGGCGGGGTCGAGAAGGGTGCGAGGGTCGCGAAGGGCGCGAGGGTCGCGAGGGTCGCCAATCACGCCTAAGCTAGACTATACATCAAGTCCACTCAACAATTCACTAGTTGGCGACCTTCGCGACCTTCTCGACCTTCGCGTGGTTAGCGAATGAAATGTTTTAAAAAAATACTATTTTTTTATAAAGTTGATTAGCGTGGTTGGCGTGTTTGGTGAGTTTGGCGGGGTAGAGAAAGTCGCGAATCATTTGCTTTGGCGAGTCTGGCGGGGTCGCCAAGCACGCGAACTAAAATGTCCGTATTCGGCTTCCATAGTTTACCGGGCTAAATCAAATATGTAAACAAATCTCTTTCGAAACGATATTAGCATTTGATAAATTTATAATTATTTTATCTTTTCGCCTGTAGCCTAGTGAAACAATTTGATATTTACTTTCGATGTCATTTTTATTCAGCCCAAAAATACGGTGATGTATCGTATAAAAAGCGCAGACTGCCCGAGGCGTGTCAAAGCCGACCGGTAGCGAGCATTTATGGGGCATCAGTAATTAATTGACTATTTGCCGTAATGTTAACGTTTGGCTTTGTCACTCGGTTAGAAACATTCCCCCAGCTAAAAGCCCTGATGGAAACTCGGAACCACCCTAGACAAGTCTGCAGTTCAAATCTTGACCGACCAATAAGGGAAAAATCTCAAGATTTTCACTTCCAAATCCACCCCCGTCAGACAGCTCAATCCGCCACCTTTCAATCTCCACCCTTCACATATTTTTAGACAAACTACTAATTTATTGAGTCACATCAATACTAAAAAAAAGTATTCCTAGCTTATAAGAAGTCCCACTAAAAATGCCCAAAGGTATTGAACCGAAAATGGGCTAATCGTATAGATAGAAGGCCTGTGTATGGACTGAGAGACTATCACTCTGCTTACTGTGAACCCGACACCCGTCGATAGAAGGCCTGTGTATGGACCGAGAGGCTATCTGCTTACTGTAAACCTGACACCCGTCGATAGAAGGCCTGTGTATGGACTGAGAGACTATCACTCTGCTTACTGTAAACCCGACACCCGTCGATAGAGGGCCTGTGTATGGAATGAGAGACTATTACTCTGCTTACTGTAAACCCCTGAGGCCCTCGATTTGGAACAGAGCAACATTAGTCCGAATATAATTTATCGAGATTTTATTTGATTCTGAAAGAGGCATACAGCAGTTACATTAGATAGAATTATACATCATAAAATGGTTTTGGGAGAGGCAAACAGTTGAATCTGGAAATTGACATTTCATGCATACATCAGAAATACTTTTCAGGGTTATACAAAACTGCACACATAACTGACGATAAATAAAAATATTGATTATTGATTGATTGGAGTACTCATGCTTACTTTATTTAAAGGAGAAGAAAATAAAAAATACTTTATGGTCGATTTTTTTCTTTCCGACGGTATCAAGGACATATTTTCTGCCCTGATGAAGTTTATAAAATACAGAGTTATGTATTACATACAGACAATAAAATGGTAAACTTTCAAAATCTCCCTTTTAAAGTGGCATGAGCTGCCAAAATTCACACTCTTTTCATAATTTCTGATCGCCACGACAGTAAGAAGCTTTGAAGGTAACCGAAAAACTAAATGATTGGTGTTGGAATGAGGAAAATCAATACAGTATGTGGCCTGTACAAAATTGAAATAACCGGGACGAACATTCATTCATTCTAAGCCAAAGTTAGTTCAAAGCAATACTGTATCGTACATTTTGGAGACTAGAAGCACTAAAAAACTTCTGAATTATACGTCTTGATAAAAATAAGCAATTATTTCAACATTCTGTTTAAACGTCAATATATCAACATTTTGGCAGCTCATGCCACTTTAAACTTAGATTAATGTCTCTTTAAAGTATTATTATCTCCAGGAAATGGCTTTCCGTTTCTCGAAACTTACACTGATTTACATAGAGGAAAAAGTGGGTAGCGAGTTACGAAGGCCTTAAAGAGGATGAATTTAACCTATAGGCTTAAATGGGAGATTTTGAAAGTTGGCCAATTTGTTTTGCGTATTGTGATCTTGTATTAACTTCACTGTCAAGCGTAACAAAATCTCAAAAATATGTCTTTGGTGCCGTTGGTAAGGAAACATTAGCGCGCTTCTTCGGAAACCTAAAGTGATTTGTTTGGTTTTCTCACCCTTTAATTTTTAGAACAGGAAACAAAAAGAGCCAGAAAGCTGATCATAAGATGGTCAATAATGGGAATGAACATTACATGTGGCTGAATTAGAGCTGAAATCATACTTAAGTCCGTTAATTTATAACACTTAATCGAGTTTAATATGATAATAAAAACCAATACAATTTGATTATTATCTGACATAAACAGTTTCAATTGAAATTGGCTGTGGTCCAATGTGGAGAGTAGATACTACATGCAAATTTTACCAAACAAAATTAGAGACTTTCAATGCAAAAAAAAATCATTGAATAATGGATGTGCTTTGATTGATATAACAAGAAAATAAATATCTTATCTGTTAAAATATTCAGCATTTTTTTGAAGAACACTGCTTGAGCCCTGTCAAATCAATTAACAGCATGCCACCGAAAACAAAGGCTAAAAATCCAGCCCCCAAGTACCCGATACTTTGAGCACTCACTCTGTTGTCCTGCGCACTTGTGAATCTCTGTTGCCACGACGACACGTGCTTCCGTTCTACGTCAAGAGAGCGCAAGATGTGGGACATAAAAACCATCGATTCTTCCTGAGTTAAAGATGTTGGACACATACAGCGACAAGAGCAGTTCGGGGACGATTTGCCTGCAAAAGCACAACAATACAATTTCATCTGTTCCAAACATTCAGTAATAGTCAAAAGGTGCATCAAAATTAAAAATGGCGACTCACGACAATGTCGTAAAACTCATTTGCCGTCAGAGCGTTTCGGACATTTGCAAGGACATTTCCAAACGCCTAAATCTATGAAATCACCCCATTTGATGAATTCAATAACTCGTTGGTCCACTGGATAGCGTAGAATAATGTCACATTTTCCTGATATGACAACTGAACAAATGTACGAGTTATATCTAAATATTGTGATAGCAATTCTAAGAAAGAAGAAAATGGGCTGAATTCTACTGATTGGCCAAAAACGGCGCAGCTTTTGAGTTTATCCATTAGAAAGTAAAAATGGCCTTGGGTTACGCCGTACCTATAACAGCATTCAAATACAGATGGTATATAAGATCATGTTTTGGTTTATTGATTGATTTTTAACGCCACATACAATATTATTTCAGGATGACCGATCCAGCGTTAGAGCCAACTAACACCGATTGAATGGGAATCTGTTTCTGATTTATTCCTACCCTTCATGAAAACCTAATTCGTTATAAGGTTGTGGGAATTATATTAATTGTAATTTATAAATATAGGCTTAATAAGCAATACCCAAAGTAAAAAATGAAAGTATCAACAATAAAAAGAATATTGTACACTTGTATTTGAATAGCAATTATATTTTTGTCGTTGCGAGAAGGATTGTTCACGATTTTCACAACTACATAAATACAATTATTCATTATCCTACTTATACTATGTAGCCTGAAAGTGTTCCAGAAGAGTCCACTGACTAAGGCCAAGCTCCCGTCAGTCGTCAACCTAATGAAATATCATGAGTTTGGTTCATTACAACAACTTATGATGGGGTATAAAGGTCTAAATGATAAACCTCTTTATAAGACAATTAGAAACTTATCTCCATGGCTACTTTAGACAAGAACATTTTCCGTGTGTTTGTGTGTTCTTAAATAAACTATATTGTTTGTTTTACATACGTACCTGATAAGTTACAGGATCTATCTGAAGATGAAGTATCATTGCCAGAAGAAGATTCTGTGGACATCGCATTTATCCTGTCCACGTTTCCTGTCACGGAGTTTTCTGTCGACACGAAGTCTATACCAGTTGAAGCCAATTCTGTGAAAGAGCTTACTGTAGCTACCATTGCAGTTGTCGAATAGGATGTAGTGGGTGATACCACACTCGAACTTTCCGTTGAATCGACGTCCGTGCTTTGACGTGTAGCGGAAACAACTTCCTTGGCATGGCTTACAGAGGCTAAATTGGAGGTGGTTGTAACTTCAGACTCTGTTGGAGCAACTTCTTTGGCTGTATTGGTACCAGTTTTGGGGCTAACTACATTAAACGTGTTCCCAGTGTTGACAATGGTAGAAGATGCACTTCCAGTAAAGATGTAATTCATAAAGGGGGTTTTCGTACCGGAGTATTGGACAGTAGTATTTGGCTTGTAGGGGCTGCTAGTAACCATGGTATGATTCCACTTAGGGTCTGATGCAACCAATGAAGTTGAGGGTTTCGTCAAGTCCAAGTTTTCAGCAGTCACAGAATTAGTTGAACTGGTTATTTCTTGGGAAGATGGTCGAGTTGAGGGTCTGTCGGTCATTCCAGCTGCTGTTTTTGTGTGTGGAGGAAATTATTTAAAATAAAAGACTTGAGTATGAAAAGCAGAAGAACATGAAAAATGTCATACCTTGTAGCTATAATTTTCAAAAATATTTAAAAAGATCACAGTACATGTGGAAGAGCAGCGCAGCCATATAAGTGAAATAATCGTGAATGCGGCGTAAAACATCAATCCATTAATGGATAAATGACAATCTGACAAGCATAAGTTTGTAACCCGAACATTTCCGTTTTTATCCAGAGAATTTGAAGACTAAGAACCATTCAGTCCTATGACGAACAATAACGTTAGGCTAGCATAGATCTGTTGTGGTCAACTCTGCGTCATTTGATAGATTGAATTGTGTTTTACGCCGCACTCAAGACTCTTTCACTTATATGGCGGCGTTGCCAGGTTTAATGGGGAGAAAACTGGGATCTACCATCGACCTTCGGCGAGTACCTGGCAACTCGCCGACAAACAGCAATCGAGGGAAATCCACTCTCAGCTTTATCAAGAAAATTTGGGATTTGACTCCGCGACGCATCTATGGAAGGCCTGTGTCGGATTGAGGTAGTATCACCCTGCCGACTGAGCGACTCCCCCCCCCCCTCGCATTATTTCAAAATTACAAGTTGCATGCATTTTCTCAAATCCCTCTCTAGCCTTTGGTACAACTTACTTGAGTTGTCATCATCTGTTACATGTATGTATTGAGTGGTTGTTTTGGTCAACCTGTCGTCTGATGGTAAGGCGGCTGTAACAAAATTAAAAAGTACCATTTCTGATCTTGATGGTGGAAGGTGGGATAGTTAGTTATACTCTTAGAAAAGAAGTACCATCACAGAAGTATCTGTATCATTTAACTGTTTTAATCTCTTCGACTGTCTTCTTTGTATCTACACCAGATACGCTAAAGTTGTAAGAGTTACCAAAATTCAGATTGAGAACGGCGTCCAAAATTAATAAAAGAAATTTATGATGAACGTAGAAATAAAGAAAATTAGAGATTTAGACCAATGACAAGCACAAACTGAAAAGGTATATTAACTAAAAATACCGTGTACATCCGGGTATCCGTGAGTTTTGTCAAAGTGAAGTAGAACTTAACACTTCTAGAAGAATAATGTACTAATTCTTATGAAATTCATACGAAATTTGACAGCTGGTAATCGTCATTCAATCGTCAATCAATCAATGGAATATACAAAGAAGACAGTCGAAAAAATTAAAGCAAACATTAAACTGTCAGTTTAATGTTTTTTAAATCTGCTATACCTTCAAAACAAATTCGGAGAGCTGTTGTTGTTTGTCTATTATCGGTGGGGATTAATCTGGAATAAAGGTCACCCAGGTCGTCAGTCGCATAGCATGCGCATATATCCGGCGTTGTGTTCTTGTTAAGGGTAAACGCCCACGAATCCACAAAATGAGCACTGCACACATCTTTACATTGACGAATGTTGTCGAAATACACTTTATATCGTATATAGGGATACGTATAATCCACTGTAGATATCGTGGTATTGTTGTGGCGTTCATACGTGCAATCACCTGGAAACAAAGTGAAATTATAGCGCATTTACAGTAACAGGCAGGTTGTGTGATAGTGACTTAACCAAGCTGACTGGGTACTTTCCCCCAAAACAGAACAACTGGAAGTTATCATCAACCCAATAAAATCCAAAGGCCAAGCTGAACAACCGATTCTATGTATTAGTCCTGTAAAAAAAGGTCACCCTTAAAAGTTCCGGCCTATGACCCGCATTTATGAAGACTGGCCCTATTTTATCACCCACTTATAAGCCCTAAGTGGATAAACGATCAAGTATGACTCGGTGTTTGTAAAAGTATAAATTGATTGATTGATTGGTGTTTTACGCTGCACTCAAGATTATTTCACTTATATGGCGGCGTTGCCAGGTTTAGTGGGGGAGGGAACCAGCCCATGGCCCGGAGGAATCCCCCGACTTTCGTCGAGTACCTAGCAACTGTTCCGCATACGGCGACCGAGTGAAAAATCCACTCAGAAATGTTTAAATTTTTATTAGGTCTAAGGTAAAACTATTGAAAAAAATCAAACAGGAGGAAACAAAACTTCTCGTTCTCATTCAAGGACACAAGAAAATAACCATGGCTGTGGCAGATTATCCATTGAGAATTTGTTAATTTTACGGAGAAGTCATCCTTTGCTATACACCAAGAAAAAAGTTAAGCCCCCCCCCCCCCCCCCCCCCACCTTCCTCCGGAAAGTCTGTACTGACCGATAAAATCATTGGTGTAGGGAGATTGTTGCCAAACTGATGTTGCAGAAACGATTGTGACCATAAAAAGCAATATTCTGGCGATAAGAAATCACCATTAATGGCAATAAGCTATACACTTTATTCAGGATATCGTTAGCCAAATCAAACGCGTATTGTAACAAAATAAAAAGATGCTTGTAAGTATGAAACTTCACAGTCTATCTGGCTTCACAGGGCGAACATATTGAAGTAAAAATGTCACTTTGAGTGTGTTGAACACATCTCTAGAGCAGAGGGTCAATAGCTTCCAACCTGCGTATCATCCCTCCAGTGAGACGTTGGGTCTGTTGAAGGGGTAACTGCCGCCAATACCGATGTAATGCGGCTTCCAATTCCTGCAGATTTTGTACAAGAGGCTCTGGGGCTTGAATGTTTCTGCCCATCCTATCCCAAACGTGCTTTAAAGGATTCAAATCCGCGCAGGTACCCCTTCAACAGATCCGACGTCTCACTGGAGGTTTCCGAGACACTCAAAGTGACATTTTTACTTTAAAATGTTCGCCCTGTGAAGCCAGATGGACTCCCATGTTTTTCAGATTTATATAAACAAGTAGTCATGGCAACCGTGACATTTGGTTACTTCCGTTAGTGCCTGCGCGTTCGACTTTAACACTGAAGAGCAAACACACTTTGGTTACGTCAGATAGTTCCCTCGGCGTGCGCCGAATACATAATCGAACTTGACCAAAGATAGGTCTATATGGGGCCAGTAGTTCTTATGCACTTTGCCATTGTATTCGGATCTGATCAGCAGAAAGCATTGCAATCATATGAAAACATGTACCGTATGTTCAAAGCATTGGTAAGATTCACGAAAGCATTCTCAAGGCTGGGAAGATAACGTTATGATGAGATCGTAATCAGGTCATTTGTATCGTTCACTTTACAGCTCACTTTACAATGATCAAGCAAGGATTCTTAAATTTAGAATTAAACTGAAAACATGAATTTTAGATAAGGATTTCAAATATCATTGCACATTAATATTAGCTTTGCCAGGAAATATTATTTTGTCATATTCTTAAGACCTAGCAGGAAATACTATGATCAATGGCTTACCTATTGTGTTTTGGCAAATGAACGCAAATGTAAGCTGGCAGAAGGTGTCTGTAAGGTTCCCGGTGCTTTGCTTTACCCTGACGCACGTATTTATGTCGCCTAAAACATTACCACCAGTGGATTGAGTATCAACAATGGCGTTTTCCAAAAGAGAACCATCCGTCCAAGCATACTGAGTCATGTCCGGAGCAAACACTTTCGTCAAACCGACCCAATAGTCACCAAAACTATACACACAGAAAAAAACAGAAAACAAACCGACACAGAACATATATTGAAAACCATATGCATTTGAAATTTTAAAATGGATAAAAATTTTAAGTGTTACTTCGTTTTTAATTCTTTATCCAAAGTAATCCTACTGAGATAACGAGACTGGGTAAAGTTGTTAGAAATAAAAACATAATTTTAAGAATAATCTTACGTGATCTTGATAAATTTTTTAGCCGTTATATACTTACACTGTGTCGTTCCAGTCGGTCTTCTGGAAGAACTCTATGATACTAAATTTAGCGGTAGTGTTTAATTTCAACAAACTTCCGCCATGGGTATAACACGTTGTGTTAGCCTCGTACCATGTTACAGGGTTTCTGTAAAGCGTATATCGATACTTCTGCAATTGTTCACACATGAACATATTGATTCCTGCAACAACAAAAGTTCCGGTGACATATACCCCCTTCGAAATATCATCGTCAGTAAGCAAATAAATGTTTGATTGATTGATTAATTGTTTGGTGTTTTACGCCGCGCTCAAGATTATTTCACTTATATGGCGGCGTTGCCAGTTTTATTGTGGGAGGAAACCGGGCTCAGTGCCCGGAGGAAACCCACGACTTTCCACTGGTAACTGGCAACCATCCCACATAGGTCGTTCGAGTGAAAACCCAGTCAGAAAATTTTCCAATTTTTGGACTGAGTGGGATTCGAACCCGCGACCCATTAGTGGAAGGCTGTTCGGATTAAGCGTCCAACGCTCTACCTACTGAGCCACGGAAGTCCCCCATAAAGGTTTGAAGTTGAACATGAATAGGGTGCGGGAGTATCGTGAGAATTTCACAATTTTCCTGTCATCGGCGCTGTCATTGCGCATGTCGTTCGAATTTATCGTGAGCCTTTATCGTTCGAATCCGACACTCAGTTCTGACGTTGCAGAACAAAGAATGTCAGTTATCAAAAAACGTCATCCGTCGCCTGATATCGAGAAATCTCTCGAGAGACTCCTATGTCCTACATAAAAAATTTGAAAAAAGCTAGACCACATATACAACTCGTGGCTGTTCTGTTAAATGATTATTTGGTAACCATGACAACCATCACATTAAAGATTAAAATTCTGCCTTAATTTAAAGTACAGCTCGGAGCTCAATAACTAGCTCTGATAGGATAGTCAGCTAAACGTAACGATGCATATGAGCAAACTTAATGTGCCCTGTCATATTGCAATCCACGCACTAAAAACATATTCTAGAAATGATAAGCATACATGTACATTAAAAGAACTAAAATTTTGTCCTGGTCGAACAAAGAAACAAAACGCTGGCACATGAAAATTGGTAATCATTGATATAAACAAATTTTATTTGAGACACTCTGTTTACTCAATTATAACTGGTAACCAAGCATATGAGCAAATATAAGTAATGACACATCGTCATCGAAGACCCTGGTATTAAATCAAACATTGTAACTATTAACTTTAGAACAAAATGGTTGCCCATGAAAATCGGATGTTTGGTAACCACTGTTAGCATAGACGAATTTGATCCAGGACATGTCTTCATCCTTGAAACCCTGTTCAATCCAAAAATTAAAGGCGTATCGAAATTCGATTTTAAATTACAGACCAGACACGAGCACTATCTGAAAACAAGCTGTGATATCATAATCAGCCGAATGTAACCAAGTCAACCAGACTGTGAGCGAATCTGTCCATGGTTCTAATCCTAAAATCAAAGTTAGAACTATATCTGTTAAACAACAGGAAGTATTGCCTGGACACGGACGGACGGACGGACAGACAGGCAGACCCGAACGCGATACGAGTGGAGGCTCAATCTTTCGACGGGAACGTGATACTGTAACGGTATTTGCCTGGTGGATTTTTAAAAGACCACACATTAAACGGTTGATTTATTATTTGTAAATTGACAATTTTTTGGAGTTTCCAAATGTGTTGTGACTAACGAACTATTCATATATTGCCATAAAATAATTTACTGTTACAGTCCACATGAAGCCTGCTTTTAATATGCATCGGATTTTGCAACACCTTATAAATAACATATTAAAATTAAACAAATTACGCGCGCTAAATGATGTACGCATAATGAGCCTTACATGAATAAGACGGCCATGACCCGCCATAATTTGATAATATTCACTTTGCTAGTTTTTAATAAGAAAAAAGCTTCTGCCTAACAGCCAATACAGAGACGAAGGCCAGAAATGTATGCAAACGACGTAGAATCGAATACGTGTGGGGCTGTCCACCGTTTTTAATTTGGTCCGTTAATCGTTTAAGGACATATGATCTATGGTTTAGTTTTTATCTCTCTATATCAATGAATAACCGACAAGATAACTATATTTTAAGTGAAAAAAAACACTAATTTGACGACAAAATATGAAATATTCTCACCGGAAAACAAAACGCTGAAAAGAAGCACTATTCCTGTCATGGTGAGGCCGATAAAAGAAGCACTATTCCTGTCATAACGAGGCCGATAAAAGAAGCACTATTCCTGTCATAGTGAGGCTGATTACGTAACTGCTCTGATTGTTGTCTTCTAGTATGACTATTTAATTATTGTCGTTTCTCTGCCAGATGAAGACAAGATATTCCCCAAAAAGGTCACCAAGGTGTTTAAAACAAAGTTGTTTCTTTGTTGAGCAGGAACCAATTACAATGGTGAATCTAAAAAAGGGTTAGTCCTAGGAGGTCCAAGACAGAACAGTGAACACCATCCATTCAAAATCTTCCAGTGTGGTCACTCCAATGATAGCTTCAAATATTACGTTTTGTGTAATGAGGTAATAAGAATGCAGAACCTTCTTTCTCACACGTACATTACTGTGTCTCACATCAGGATATACCTTTCTTCATATGGATAAGAAGCCTTTGAAAAATCACGCTGCCCAAGTAAAACAATATAAAGTACGCTCTATTTGTAGACACGCCAACGCCTTTAATCTCAATACAACGTTTACTATTTTCTCCAACATAACTTTTCAGATCAGATATTTCTTACGACGATAGATTTCATGTTATTGCCAAGGGTTTCGTCAAATTAAAAACCCAAGTTAATATTCTTCAAAAAAAATTCCTCATCAACAGAGCTCTCGCCACGATATGATTTGTCACCTATATATACTGGTTTTACTGTACTGTCCGAACTGATATCTTCCAACGAATATTTTGAAGAGGGTCTTCCTTACAAGAAACAGTATTACGAAAACACAACCGAACCGCAAAATACCAGCCCTCTTTTCGTAATACTTGTTGATTGAACTCATAAATTATAGCAATGTGATAAACTGCTTCGTCCGGTCTTCATCTATTTGTGATACTTTTGTTAAATCCCTTATGCAATACAACGACCTTACAGAAAGTATGTTACCGTTAGAAATAACGCTATACACACGGTAGGATTTTCTTGACTTGATTTATTCGTCTCCATGGAAACCATGTCAACGCTCATCCGATGAGAACGGGTTACATTGTTTTCACAAGAGGAAAGTTGTCTTCGCCCAGGACTACTATTAAGAAACAATGAAGTCCAGTTCCTGACAAAGGCCGAGTTATTACGGACATTAGCCTGTAAGCTGCTTTAGTGTCCACTCTTTATTAAATATAAAGCATTAATATTTAATACCCAATAATAGCAGGGGTTTGTTTACCATCTAGGGTCACTTGGAACAATAAGATATAATACTATAACACAAATAGTGACATTTACATAGATAGATCTTGGCTTAATATGTCTCTGTGGTTTTCCAAAGAAATCTGATTTGGCGTGGGGTGCTTAACAATCAATGTATCGTTCTCGTTTGAACCGCTTTCTTACAGTTTTTCAGAGCTGCTTGTTTCGGATTCACCAATATCGATCTTGATTCCCACTCTGTCAATTTTGGAAATGGTTGAAAAATAAGGTCGACCGATCCGTGCACAACAACCAACTATTTCCACAGACTTTTTTAAAACAAAAAACATTCTCCAGATCAAGCTTAAATATTTTAATTCACATAGTATTTAATTATGTATAAAACCCCAAGAGGTTTATATTTGGATAGAATAATAATTGACTGGAATCAGAATTACTCCATGTACAATCTACTGCTTGTGTCACACAAACCGCACTGTACACGCAAGTACCTGCTCCGTCTAACATTGTTTGTTCTTCGTGCACAGTGACTCCAATTAGAAGGGACATCTCATCTGAAAGTTGTCAATTTTATCGAGAACCTTTGGGCCAGAGGGGTGTATTTGACATTTTGGACACGTTATATTAAATTATCTTTTATTCAAGGATACAAATGAAGCTGGAATAAGCATACATTACTTGTTCTGTCAGTGAATACAAATGAAGCTGGAATAAGCAAACAATACTTGTTCTATCAGAGGATACAAATGAGGCTGGAATAAGCATACATTACTTGTTCTGTCAGTGAATACAAATGAGGCTGGAATAAGCAAACAATACTTGTTCTATCAGAGGATACAAATGAAGCTGAAATAAGCACACATTACTTGTTCTATCAGAGAATACAAATGAAGCTGAAATAAGCATACATTACTTGTTCTATCAGAGGATACAAATGAGGCTGGAAAAAGCATACATTACTTGTTCTATCAGAGGATACAAATGAGACTGGAATAAGCATACATTACTTGTTCTATCAGAGGATACAAATGAGACTGGAATAAGCATACATTACTTGTTCTATCAGAGGACACAAATGAGACTGGAATAATCATGCATTAATTGTTTTTTCAGAGGATACAAATGAGACTGGAATAAGCATACATTACTTGTTCTATCAGAGGATACAAATGAGACTGGAATAAGCATACATTACTTGTTCTACAAATAAAGCTGAAATAAGCATACATTACTTGTTCTATCAGAGGATACAAATGAGGCTGGAATAAGCATACATTACTTGTTCTTTCAGAGGATACAAATGAGGCTGCAATAAGCATACATTACTTGTTCTATCAGAGGACACAAATGAGACTGGAATAAGCACACATTACTTGTTCTATCAGAGGATACAAATGAGGCTGCAATAAGCATACATTACTTGTTCTATCAGAGGACACAAATGAGGCTGGAATAAGCACACATTACTTGTTCTATCAGAGGATACAAATGAGACTGGAATAAGCATACATTACTAGTTCTATCAGAGGATACAAATGAGACTGGAATAAGCATACATTACTTGTTCTATCAGATGACACAAATGAGACTGGAATAAGCAAACATTACTTGTTCTGTCAGTGAATACAAATGAGACTGGAATAAGCATACATTACTTGTTCTATCAGAGGATACAAATGAGACTGGAATAAGCATACATTACTTGTTCTGTCAGAGGATACAAATGAGACTGGAATAAGCATACATTACTTGTTCTATCAGATGACACAAATGAGACTGGAATAAGCATACATTACTTGTTCTATCAGAGGATACAAATGAGGCTGGAATAAGCATACATTATTTGTTCTATCAGAGGACACAAATGAGGCGGGAATAAGCACACATTACTTGTTCTATCAGAGGATACAAATGAGGCTGGAATAAGCACACATTACTTGTTCTATCAGAGGACACAAATGAGGCGGGAATAAGCACACATTACTTGTTCTATCAGAGGATACAAATGAGGCTGGAATAAGCACACATTACTTGTTCTATCAGAGGATACAAATGAGGCTGGAATAAGCATACATTACTTGTTCTATCAGAGGATACAAATGAGGCTGGAATAAGCATACAACACTTGTTCTATCAGCTGATGGTTGGTCAGGTAAGCTATGGCACAGTGATATCCTAGAACTGAGGGTTGGTCAGGTAAGCTATGGCACAGTGATATCCTAGAACTGAGGGTTGGTCAGGTAAGCTATGGCACAGTGATATGCTAGAGCTGATGGTTGGTCAGGTAAGCTATGGCACAGTGATATCGTAGAACTGATGGTTGGTGAGGTAAGCTATGTTACAGGGATATCCTAGAACTGAGGGTTGGTCAGGTAAGCTATGTTACACACCTTTTCTAGTCCATACCTCAGTGGCAAAACTGAAGCCTAACGCATAAAAAGGAAAGATTTAAACTATGAACAGCTAGTATAAGATATCTTACAAAATAACTCAACTAATCACTGTATTTACCAATGACCCATCCACTGCTGAGTCGGTCATCATTTTGAATGTCCACTAAACAAATAATAATTCAAAAGAAGAGGTCTTTGGCAAAACCGGGGATTAATAAAACTGATTCCCAGTCAAAACCTGTGTAAACCAGATTGTTATTGTCTTCAATAACACGTTTTGGTGTATTTTACCTTCACAGTGATCATGTTAGAAACGCTATTTTATGTTATTCGGTGGTGGTGCCGTCAGCATTATAATGCCGTCTTCAAGTTAGACAGGTGAGTTTCGGTTAAGAAAGGGGGATAACCGAGAGCCAATGATTGATTGATTGATGTTTTACACCGCACTCCTGATTATTTCCCTTAAATGGCGGCGTTGCCAGGTTTAATGGGTGAGGAATGGCAGAAGGAAGCCCCTGACCTTCAGTGAGTACCTGGCAACTCTTCCACATACGGCGACCGAGTGAAATTTTCAGAAATTTTTCAATTTTCATTTGGTCTGAGTGTGATTCGAACCCGCACCATATCGATGAAAGGTATGTGTGGGACTGAGGGACGATAACCCTATGCCCAGTGGCCCACCGAGGTCCCCCTGAGTGGATAGAAGTTATTCTGATGTGCCCTTCAAGGTTTGCATTTTTCATAAAGAATAACTCAAAAAACTTAGTAACCCAGCTGTGATCGTTGATAATACTTCAAACTGAGTATGACAACTGTGATCGTTGATAATACTTCAAACTGAGTATGACAACTGTGATCGTTGATAATACTTCAAACTGAGTATGACAACTGTGATCGTTGATAATACTTGAAACTGAGTATGACAACTGTGATCGTTGATAATACTTCAAACTGAGTATGACAACTGTGATCGTTGATAATACTTCAAACTGAGTATGACAACTGTGATCGTTGACAATACTTCAAACTGAGTATGACAACTGTGATCGTTGATAATACTTCAAACTTATTACGACAACTGTGATCATTGATAATACTTCAAACTGAGTATGGCAACTGTGATCGTTGATAATACTTCAAACTTATTACGACAACTGTGATCATTGATAATACTTCAAACTTAGTATGACAACTGTGATCGTTGATAATACTTCAAACTGAGTATGACAACTGTGATCGTTGATAATACTTCAAACTGAGTATGACAACTGTGATCGTTGATAATACTTCAAACTGAGTATGACAACTGTGATCGTTGATAATACTTCAAACTTAGTATGACGACTGTGATCGTTGATAATACATCAAACTTAGTAACACGACTGTGATCGTTGATAATAGGCCTACTTCAAACTTAGTAAACTTAGTAGGACAACTGTGATCGTTGATAATACATCAAACTTAGTATGACAACTGTGATCGTTGATAATACATCAAACTTAGTACGGTAACACGACTGTGATCGTTGATAATACTTCAAACTTAGCAACCCAACTGTGACACCAAAGATATATATTTCTAATTATTGACCAATAACTATTCTTATTTGAAAGGAGTGTGTGCTGCAATCTCATTGATCAATAACCGGCCGCATGGCAGTTAATAATATGCTTTATTATCCTTTAACCAAGTTAGTTGGCAAATGCTGAATTTTAATTGGTCGATTACCCAGGTCGTATAAACCCATACACCCGGCCTTATTTTGTTATGACAGGCCTGATGAAAAAACATGGCCACCCTCACTTAAATCTTTTCTCGCTTGGAAAAGCCCAAAACAGGTTTTATGAGGATTTCTAACAGTCACCTAAGCTTTTTTTATTGTGCTCGCGGGTTCGAATCCCACTCAGTCAAAAAAAAAAGAAATTGGAAAATTTTCTGACTGGGTTTTCACTCGAACGACCTATGTGGGATGGTTGTCAGTTACCAGCGGAAGGACGTGGGTTTCCTCCGGGCATAGAGCCCGGTTTCCTCTCACAATAAAACTGGCAACGCCACCATATAAGTGAAATAATCTTGAGCGCGGTGTAAAACACCAAAGAATCACTCAAAATTCAATTGTGCAAAGTTTTTACTTCTATCTAATTTGACTAATAATTCAAATATACAAATGGAAAAACGAAACACAAAATTCTTCCTACATCGATCAATAACGTTGCTAAATATACAAGGGGCTCAACTCTGTAGGTCGTCTGCTCGATCCGTTTGACAGAAGTACGTACATTTTGACTGTAGATGTATGTGTGAAATATCGAGATATTAGCTTTAGCTAAAATATATTTGTCAAAGATAGAATCTTCGCAATAAAATAATAAGACAAGCTGAAAATGTGCACACACAATGAAGTCGCAACTTTGAAAATTAACACTGATAACAGTACCAGCTGGTACAGGCCGATGTCGGTTGAAACATGAAGCCAATGAACTATATGCGTGGAATGGACACGTCTCATTGGCTGGTTTGGATCGTACTTTGTAAAATGTGCCGCCATTGACAGCTGATAAGCGCGTGCAGAACAAATCTGTATGGACGCTCTACTATCTCCTGGTAATGGCGGCATTCGAAGCATAGCAAGCGCCACGCGATCTCCCTTCCACGCATATAGTTCATTGCATGAAGCTGTGACAATTCTCCGTCTACTACTACTAGGGGTTTCGGGATAATAAATTTGTCATTGCTATTTTACCTTGGGTATATGAATCTTTTATGACCCTTCTGTTCCTCATACACCCTTCGCCTCTGGCATCAGGGCGTATGATTATCAGAAGGATCATAATGATTCATATACCCAGGGTAAAATAGCAATAACTAATAATATTACCTCGCTGGTTTAGACAGGTTCCTGTCTTCAGCATCAACATTACTGAGAGAAAGTCAATAATAGTAAAACAATCAATCAACCCTATTCAATAACGATAGCCAGTTTGTATGAAAGCAATTTGTTTATTAGATTTAGCAATGGTTAAAATATTAATGAGGGGATTCCAAAATTATAACTAAGTAAATTATTATGGATTTTTTCAGTCAAATCATTTTGTAGAGATATACGTTATTATGGAATGTTCATAAAATGAGTAAACTTTTGTCAACTATGATAAAACAGGCATTATGTACTAATTAAAACAATGTGTGGCCTTAGATATTAATCAAACTTTTAGCAAACACAAGCAAATGAATATACAATTATTTGTCGACAAAGGCAAAAAAATTTCAGAAATTTTTCTTAAAAATAACAATGATTAAACCATATTAGTCAATCGTACTTCAAGTACCGTATAAATTCTAATAGAAACAAACTGCTTTCTTTTCACACAGTTTTTTTTTAAAAGATCACAACAAGTTTACAAAAGTGATCATTTCAAAGCATATTATATATAAGTATATTAAAAGCCCTCTTCTTTTTAAGTGCTAAATATTCTCCTTCCAAAAATAGTTACTTTACCCGAATGGCTAGTCCAATATATCACATAGCAGAATATTATGTTGGGATATATAATACAATGACAACACTGTCTACCGCATAAAAGATGCTCCGTCAAAAATGTTAAAAAAAACCCCCTCATTTGTAGTATTCAAACAGGATTTAGAATAGCAATAGTAGTGAAAAGATATAGTTCTTCATATTGATTACTCATGTGGGAATCCAACTCTATGATGGATTTCAAAGATATAATAAGTAAATTAAATGGAATTTCAGTTTAATTCAAGTTGTTTAGTGGATTACCATATATGGACATTGTAAAATCCAACATCATGAGTGAAAAGACAGTTTAGTGGGTGACCTAACATGAGCATGAACAGCTAAAATGTTGATCAATTCCTGTTTATTAAAACAAAGTTTTGAAATTATAAGCCGTTTAACAATTAAGCCACTTTAAACTATACAGGTAAAATGTCCCATATATTGAAGATTTACACTGTGTGTTAAAGTATTATGTCAAATTGTATTAAGTAAATATGGCCAACTCTAATATGAAGGTAAAAAAAACTTTTGTAAAATTACTGATCCTTCTTAAACTTTCAGTCCATCCGCCTCTTTCTCTTTAGGAGTTTGAGTGATCGCAAAACGCAAGTTCTGTTGAAGCAGATCATTCTTCACGAGCTCTGCCTTATCTCGGCTAGGTCCAGAGTGAGGTCTGCGGTGCCGACGAGCCACCGCCACAGCTATGGCCACCAGGATAGCGATCACGACAATTCCAGCAATAGGTAGAACTATCATCAACACCTTTCTATGATGGTGATGATACTCTGGCTCCGGGAAGTAATCTGAAACAAACAAACAACATGTGAACATCGAACGACGAGTACCTATTTCCACACTGCTAATACCATATTTAAAAACATCAATTATCTAAGACTTCAATCTGAAAATGTCTCTATTCTCTCTAATATTTGCTCAGTGGGTTAAGTGTGCATGTTCTTATAATTGATTCCCTTATGTTTCTATGCAGGATCTAACATTGAAAAAGAGCTCAACCATAGGTTGTCCTTGATTCCATGGCAACCAAGTTAAAAAACCAAGTTAAACAACCAAGTTAAACGACCAAGTTAAACGACCAAGTTAAACGACCAAGTTAAACGACCAAGTTAAACAACCAAGTTAAACAACCAAGTTAAACAACCAAGTTAAACAACCAAGTTAAACAACCAAGTTTATATGTAAGTGAAGTCCTTACCGATCATCAGTTCAGGAGTTGTCGACCTTTCATGATTCCAACACATAAAACCCATGGAGAGTTCCGCCATCATGTTGTAGTTGTTATAGAGACCTTCTAACAAGTCCTTAGCTTCACTTCCACAAACTCTCTCCGCCTTGTTACTCAGACACGATTCAACCTCTCCTTCAACTCTGATAACATAGAAATAGTCGATTAGCCTTTTGGGCCACAATAACATGCTTCCATCGCATTCCACAACCTCATAATAAAACCTCATAATAAAACCTCACACCACAACCTCACACCACAACCTCATAATAAAACCTCATACAACCTCACACCACAACATCACACCACAACCTCATACAACCTCACACCACAACCTCATAATAAAACATCACACCACAACCTCATAATAAACCTCACACCACAACCTCACACCACAACCTCATAATAAAACCTCACACCACAACCTCACACCACAACCTCATAATAAAACCTCACACCACAACCGCATAATAAAACCTCACACCACAATCTCACACCACAACCTCATAATAAAACCTCACACCACAACCTCATAATAAAACCTCACACCACAACCTCATAATAAAACCTCACACCACAACCTCATAATAAAACCTCACACCACAACTTCATAATAAACATAACACCACAACCTCATAATAAAACCTCATACAACCTCACACCACAACCACATAATAAAACCTCATACAACCTCACACCACAACCTCATAATAAAACCTCATACAACCTCACACCACAACCTCATAATAAAACCTCATACAACCTCACACCACAACCTCATAATAAAACCTCATACAACCTCACACCACAACCACATAATAAAACCTCATACAACCTCACACCACAACCTCATAATAAAACCTCATACAACCTCACACCACAACCTCATAATAAAACCTCATACAACCTCACACCACAACCACATAATAAAACCTCACCACAACCTCATAATAAAACCTCACACCACAACCTCACAATTGAATAAGGTATCGCAAATGATACAAATCCCCTCGCGTGCTAACACAAGAACTCTGACGCAAATTTGGGGGGGGGGGATGAAGTTTGGTCAGAACCCATTTAAAAAAAAAAGTCCCAAGAGCGGTGACGTGTTTGAGGTATTGCCATGCTGGACCAATATATTTTGGTCAGGATCCGTTCAGAAATGAAGTTGCAAGAGCGCTGATTAAGATTTTCTATAAATAGTAACGCTGAACTTGACCATGGCACCCTGAAACACGATCTAGTTCGAGGTATTCTCATGCTGGACCCATATAGGAAGTTTGGTCAGAATCAGTTCCAAAATGAAGTCGTTAGAGTGCTGACAAAAGGTGTACAAACGCAACGCTATATCCTTCCTGACTTTCATCGCGAGGGGATAATAAAACCTCACACCGCAACCTCACACCGCAACCTCACACCGCAACCTCACACCGCAACCTCACACCGCAACCTCACACCGCAACCTCACACCCCAACCTCACACCCCAACCTCACACCCCAACCTCACACCACAACCTCACACCACAACCTCACACCACAACCTCACACCACAACCTCACACCACAACCTCACACCACAACCTCACACCACAACCTCACACCACAACCTCACACCACAACCTCACACCACAACCTCAAAATAAAACTATTATTAATGCAATCTTTTTTTTATATTTCTAAATTTAAAAGCTGATACATAGAGGATATTTGTTGTTTTTCAGTAAATACCATCGAATGGATAAAAAAATCTGAAAATACAAGATTTTTTATCCACAAGATGAAATATAAATGATATTTACCGATAAAACAACAAATATTATATTTAGTATATAATCATTAGCGAGATTTTGGTGTATTTTCTGCGACAAACTGATTCGCTTTGAAAATAACTTTAATTTCGGCCCATCACACATAGGCCTAAGGCGTAGGATAAAATAGCGCACCGTTTGGGGATTGAACAAAAAGTTATAAATTTGCCTTGAAAGTTGTTATTTTCATGTTGCAATTTTATTGATGGAAAAAAAATGGAATGAAACAAATAACAGTTAGAATAGCAGGCTTATTTCGGAGGAAAAACCTGCGTTTGACTGCGAGGAAAGACACATGGCGCTCGCACAGGGACTAACATCCAAGTTTGTGGTCATCGTCGGTGATGTTGAACTTTACATTTTCCATACTTAAGTTTTACATTAAAATTGTAAGTGGCAATGTCTTGTTATTTTAAAATGAAGATTAACTGGATTATGTGTGTTGAATTAGATCTTAATTTTTTTGTAACCAAAAGCAATCGAGTCGCCTCTTTTACATTGGCTTTGTCACCCAGAGTCACTAGTCAGAGAGCGAGTGTGACACCGAGTCTTAGTTTGCAATGATTTGCAACGGTTCTCGATACATTTTCTTCAAAATAATCAATTTGAATGCTGCAGGTGTACCACTTTGCTTTACATTATAAAGTGGGCTAGACTTACAACACGTATAGCAAATCCTACTGGCCCGAGCTCAGGTTATAAGGCAAGCACCGCAGAAAGGCCAAGGCAAAAAAAGGTTTGGTGTGTGTAAAAGTGTTTAACAGGCAATTTATAATGCTGTTCGATAATTTATAAATTCAAACTTGATTACAAGTTTTAGCAATTTTCACAAATGAAAGATTCAATCATGGAAGGTATTCCCAATTCCACAGAAAATAGTTGCGACAGTGATGATATAAATGTTATCTGTAAAAGTGGTGATATCATTTATATCAGAGCTGTATAACTCAATAGCTCATAACTAATTATAGAATAAATGGACATCTTCACAATACCATTTAATTCTCCAGAAGATTTACCTGCAGAATAATTTCCTCAAATGAGGACTGAGTCTTCCTTGCTCCATGAGAAAGTCCCCACGAGTTTCCATTGCAGATATTGGGTTGATACACTGTGTGGCAACCCTGGGCAACTCCCGCATCATACATCCTAGATTACGTTTTAGTGCTGAAATCAAAATCACCCCTCTGTTTAGAAAGATCCCAGTATTTCTAAATAGTTGAATGTCACAATCTTACAGAATTTATAAATTGATGCTCACTGGAAAACATTTAGTTGTAAACCACTTATAATATTCAACATAAGGTCTGGTACATAATACAATTTATCACATAACTGTGTTATTCGCGTACATAAAGCCATGTCATAAATATGGTATGTAACTAGTTACATAACACTTTCAATGAAAATGATTGGTTGAGAGCGTGAGAAACTTATCCGTACGCGCGCCAGTGGGACTTTTTGTTGTTGTTATTTTCATGTGTTGATCTCTCTCGATTGACCTGTCAAAATGATCTGTATTATGGCACATACAGATTTCCCAGTCAACTCACACACGTATTAAATCGAGAAAGCTTATTAGTTATTTGAATTGTAAGTCTCACAGCATAAAAGTCTATTTATAAAAAAAAAAAGAATTATCCTTGCCAATCCAAACGACTGACTATTCAGCTAGGGATATATAGGTCAACATTTCGTTATATGGTTCCAGTTGTAACGAGATTGCAGGCTAGCTGTGACCTAGATAACTTCAGAACTAATTATAACAAAATCTTTCATAAAATTAAATTTTGTTCTAGATTTTTTTCATTTATATTTTTTGAACTAATCTACGTTTTTATCCCAGAAATTTGAGTGGAATTGACATGGATCTAATTTATTGTTTCGACGGAGAACTTCATCGAACTCAGCAGTGCTGCGGCTGTTGTCTATTCTTCTTATGACGTTACGATCGATAGTTTTCTTTGTTTTTCAAGTTTAGTTAATAAACAGATAAACAGAATCTCACATGAGTGTTTATTTGATATGAAATTTATGAAATTCGTTGATGAAGTATTCAATATGTTGCGAGCTTCAACAAGCAATATATACAGAACTTACTCAACTTGTTTCTTAAATTTTATATCAAATAAACACTGGTGTAAGATCCTCTATGACCTGCACCCCTATCCACACTGGTGTAAGATCCTCTATGACCTGCACCCCTATCGACACTGGTGTAAGATCCTCTATGACCTGCACCCCTATCCACACTGGTGTAAGATCCTCTATGACCTGCACCCCTATCCACACTGGTGTAAGATCCTCTATGACCTGCACCCCTATCCACACTGGTGTAAGATCCTCTATGACCTGCACCCCTATCCACACTGGTGTAAGATCCTCTATGACCTGCACCCCTATCCACACTGGTGTAAGATCCTCTATGACCTGCACCCCTATCCACACTGGTGTAAGATCCTCTATGACCTGCACCCCTATCCACACTGGTGTAAGATCCTCTATGACCTGCACCCCTATCCACACTGGTGTAAGATCCTCTATGACCTGCACCCCTATCCACACTGGTGTAAGATCCTCTATGACCTGCACCCCTATCGACACTGGTGTAAGATCCTCTATGACCTGCACCCCTATCGACACTGGTGTAAGATCCTCTATGACCTGCACCCCTATCCACACTGGTGTAAGATCCTCTATGACCTGCACCCCTATCCACACTGGTGTAAGATCCTCTAAGACCTGCACCCCTATCCACACTGGTGTAAGATCCTCTATGACCTGCACCCCTATCCACACTGGTGTAAGATCCTCTATGACCTGCACCCCTATCGATTACGTACCCAGTCATTGACTTATCAGATCTGGTGTCACACTTAGTGAGGTCTGATGGACCCCAATTATTGAAAATACAGTCAAAGATAACTTCATTCTAACATCCACCTAATCATTGGCACTTGGTATGTGAGAAGACTGACCAACCCTGGTTATTTCTTTAATGATCTTTAATGATCAAAGGGGTCCAAACTGACCACTCCTTTTGGTTCCAAACTGTCAATCCCATCAGCATGTCAATCCAATCTGCATGTCAATCCCACCAGCATGCCAATCCCACCAGCATGCCAATCCCACCAGCATGTCAATCCCATCTGCATGTCAATCCCATCTGCATGTCAATCCCATCTGCATGTCAATCCCATCCGCATGTCAAGTTCATCTGCATGTCAATCCCATCTGCATGTCAATCCCATCCGCATGTCAATCCCATCTGCATGTCAATCCCATCTGCATGTCAATCCCATCTGCATGTCAAGTTCATCCGTATGTCAATCCCATCTGCATGTCAATCCCATCTGCATGTCAATCCCATCTGCATGTCAATCCCATCTGCATGTCAAGTTCATCCGCATGTCAATCCCATCAATCCCATCCGCATGTCAATCCCATCTGCATGTCAATCCCATCCGCATGTCAATCCCATCTGCATGTCAATCCCATCTGCATGTCAATCCCATCTGCATGTCAATCCCATCCGCATGTCAAGTTCATCTGCATGTCAATCCCATCTGCATGTCAAGTTCATCCGTATGTCAATCCCATCTGCATGTCAATCCCATCTGCATGTCAATCCCATCCGCATGTCAATCCCATCTGCATGTCAATCCCATCTGCATGTCAAGTTCATCCGTATGTCAATCCCATCTGCATGTCAATCCCATCTGCATGTCAATCCCATCTGCATGTCAATCCCATCTGCATGTCAATCCCATCTGCATGTCAATCACATCTGCATGTCAATCCCATCTACATGTCAATCCCATCTACATGTCAATCCCATCTGCATGTCAATCCCATCTGCATGTCAATCCCATCTGCATGTCAATCCCATCTGCATGTCAATCCCATCTGCATGTCAATCCCATCTGCATGTCAATCCCATCTACATGTCAATCCCATCTACATGTCAATCCCATCTACATGTCAATCCCATCTACATGTCAATCCCATCTACATGTCAATCCCATCTACATGTCAAGTTCATCTGCATGTCAATCCCATCTACATGTCAATCCCATCTACATGTCAATCCCATCTACATGTCAATCCCATCTACATGTCAAGTTCATCTGCATGTCAATCCCATCTGCATGTCAATCCCATCTGCATGTCAATCCCATCTGCATGTCAATCCCATATGCATGTCAATCCCATCTGCATGTCAATCCCATCTGCATGTCAATCCCATCTACATGTCAAGTTCATCTGCATGTCAATCCCATCGGCATGTCAATCCCATCTGCATGTCAATCCCATCTGCATGTCAATCCCATCTGCATGTCAATCCCATCTGCATGTCAATCCCATCTGCATGTCAATCCCATCTGCATGTCAATCCCATCTGCATGTCAATCCCATCTGCATGTCAATCCCATCTGCATGTCAATCTCATCTGCATGTCAATCCCATCTACATGTCAAGTTCATCTGCATGTCAATCACATCTGCATGTCAATCCCATCTGCATGTCAATCCCATCTGCATGTCAATCCCATCTGCATGTCAATCACATCTGCATGTCAATCCCATCTGCATGTCAATCCCATCTGCATGTCAAGTTCATCTGCATGTCAATCCCATCTGCATGTCAATCCCATCTGCATGTCAATCACATCTGCATGTCAATCCCATCTGCATGTCAATCCCATCTGCATGTCAATCCCATCTGCATGTCAATCCCATCTACATGTCAAGTTCATCTGCATGTCAATCACATCTGCATGTCAATCCCATCTACATGTCAATCACATCCGCATGTCAATCCCATCTGCATGTCAATCCCACCCCCATGTCAATCCCATCTGCATGTCAACACATCTGCATGTCAATCCCATCTGCATGTCAAGTTCATCTGCATGTCAATCCCATCCGCATGTCAAGTTCATCTGCATGTTAATCACATCTACAAGTCAATCACATCTAAGCTTATATCAATTTGCCGAGACCTTATTGTTTCTATGGTTACCTACCTGCTCGCTTATCAACACACAAGTAATTCACCGTTTGTCGTAGATGAGTATCCAGGATTCTTGCCTTAGATCGACAAGCAACAGGATAAGTTTTCAGGCAGGATTCCGAGTTGTAATAGTCTCTGAATAAAAGAGCATCAGTAAACTGAGGTATAACAGTTGTAAAACCATACATCCAGTCAAATCTGACCTAATATTACGACGAAGGGAAATAACTATATAAATAGCAACATGTCACTCAGAGAAAGTGTTGACAGGCATTTCTCTCAATATTCAATATGGCGTCGACGAGCCAGATGTAATTTTAACTTAAAACAAATTTGCATAAAAAATATTTTTTTGTAAATTGCAGATATTCCTAGAAAAAAGATTAATGATAAAAATTGTCATAGTATCAAAACTATTGAGAACTTTGTATACCTGCACATTTGATCTACATCAGGCATCCTGCCACCCATCTCCATCAAGGAAGCCATTTTGGATTCCAGTCCTCCAAGACAACCTCGGACATGCTCACCAGCACAAATAAACTCCTGTTGCTCTGGTGGAATACCGGGGGTGACCATATCATTCATCAGGGGTGCTTCCTTGTGTTTATCTGTTTTAACTAGTCCATAAATAAGCATTACTATAGGGGGACAGGTATAACATCTACTGATTTATCTCCCCTGATTTATCTCCCACAAAGACAAAATTGAGAAAGTAGATAACCCCAGAGGTAAAATAGAAAAGATTGATTGACAGATGTTTTATGCCACATACAGGATTATTTCATTCATATGGCACCATTACCGCATTTAGTGAGGAAGGAAACCATCCTCCTTGTCTGATGAATACCTGGCAGCTCTTCCACGTGCATTCAGTGGGCAAGAAACACCCCAGCCTCATGAGCCTTGCTCGTAGGGTTGCAGATTAAGGGGATAAACACCCCGGCCTGTTGAGCCTTGCTCGTAGGGTTGCAGATTAAGGGGATAAACACCCCGGCCTGTTGAGCCTTGCTCGTAGGGTTGCAGATTAAGGGGATAAACACCCCGGCCTGTTGAGCCTTGCTCGTAGGGTTGCAGATTAAGGGGAGAAACACCCCGGCCTCATGAGCCTTGCTCCTAGGGTTGCAGATTAAGGGGAGAAACACCCCGGCCTCATGAGCCTTGCTCCTAGGGTTGCAGATTAAGGGGAGAAACACCCCGGCCTCTTGAGCCTTGCTCGTAGGGTTGCAGATTAAGGGGAGAAACACCCCGGCCTCATGAGCCTTGCTCCTAGGGTTGCAGATTAAGGGGAGAAACACCCCGGCCTCTTGAGCCTTGCTAGGGTTGCAGATTAAGGGGAGAAACACCCCGGCCTCATGAGCCTTGCTCGTAGGGTTGCAGATTAAGGGGATAAACACCCCGGCCTGTTGAGCCTTGCTAGGGTTGCAGATTAAGGGGAGAAACACCCCGGCCTGTTGAGCCTTGCTAGGGTTGCAGATTAAGGGGATAAACACCCTGGCCTGTTGAGCCTTGCTAGGGTTGCAGATTAAGGGGATAAACACCCCGGCCTCATGAGCCTTGCTCCTAGGGTTGCAGATTAAGGGGAGAAACACCCCGGCCTCATGAGCCTTGCTCCTAGGGTTGCAGATTAAGGGGAGAAACACCCCGGCCTCATGAGCCTTGCTCCTAGGGTTGCAGATTAAGGGGATAAACACCCCGGCCTGTTGAGCCTTGCTAGGGTTGCAGATTAAGGGGATAAACACCCCGGCCTGTTGAGCCTTGCTAGGGTTGCAGATTAAGGGGATAAACACCCCGGCCTGTTGAGCCTTGCTAGGGTTGCAGATTAAGGGGATAAACACCCCGGCCTGTTGAGCCTTGCTAGGGTTGCAGATTAAGGGGATAAACACCCCGGCCTGTTGAGCCTTGCTCCTAGGGTTGCAGATTAAGGGGAGAAACCTGGCACACCACCTGCTGACATAGCCGGCCAATAAAACTGTAAATTTCGGTCACCTGACTCAAGTTAGCTTTGAATGCTCCATACGGAAAGTATGTGCACTGATTCCCATGCTCCATTTGAAATACATCAGTTCTAAATACAAATTGGCTACATGTATATTCCAACTTTTAAGAGTTTTCAATATTAATTCTATGATTCGTGACCCATTTTACACTACATTATACATTACCAAATTAGGTAGTGAAATCCTGAACATTATGAGCATAAAAAAGGTCAGATTCACAGATTGCCATAGTAAAGCACACGATAGTCCGTGTATTTCAGGTGTGCATTTTGTAGACGAGCGAATGGCATCACCTCATGCTGTTCAAATATTTACGAGTACCTTTTACTGGTATGGAACTAAAGTGCTTTATCAAATATTTATGGGTACCATTTACTGGTATGGAACCAAAGTGCTTTATCAAATATATATGGGTACCTTTTACTGGTATGGAACTAAAGTGCTTTATCAAATATTTATGGGTACCTCTTACTGGCATGTAACTAAAGTGCTTTATCAAATATTTATGGGTACCTTTTACTGGTATGGAACTAAAGTGCTTTATCAAATATTTATGGGTACCTTTTACTGGTATGGAACTAAAGCGCTTTATGAAATATTTATGGGTACCTTTTACTGGTATGGAACTAAAGCGCTTTATCAAATATTTATGGGTACCTTTTACTGGCACGGAACCAAAGTGCTTTATCAAATATGTATGGGTACCTTTTACTGGCACGGAACCAAAGTGCTTTATCAAATATGTATGGGTACCTTTTACTGGCACGGAACTAAAGTGCTTTTACATATATTTATGGGTACCTTTTACTGTCATGGAACCAAAGTGCTATATCAAATATTTATGGGTACCTCTTACTGGTATGGAACCAAAGTGCTTTATCAAATATTTATGGGTACCTTTTACTGGCACGGAACCAAAGTTCTTTATCAAATATTTATGGGTACTTTTTACTGGTATGGAACCAAAGTGCTTTTACAGATATTTCTGGTCAGCTTCAATTACTCCATGGTCTTTCTTTCCTTTATAAGGGAGTCTGAACATGGGTAGAAATAGTGGATAAATTTCACCTGGTAGTTTTATTCTCTCCACTTAATTCCAGCGATAACAATTGAAATATTTCTGTGTGGATTTTTCCCTCGGTCGCCGTATGTGGGAAAGTAACCAGGTACTCGCCGAAGGTCGGGGGTTTCCTCTGGGCAAGGAGCTCGGTTTCCTTCCCACTAAACCTGGCAACGCCAGCATTTAAGTGAAATAATCTTGAGTGTGGCATACAACATCAATCAATAATCGACAATGTGAAAATTTACTGTCCAGTTTGTCACAATTAATTATTATGATAGAGACAAGAAACAACGCAGCATTAGGTTTCACTCGCTCAATAAATTCAAACGTAGGCTAATTTGAAATCAGAAAGTTACTGAGACCCTCATTTTCTAGACAAGAAATTTCACTTAGGCAAACATTTAATTTCCAATGAATTTCAAACAATCACATTCGTTTGATTGGTTGATTGATTTGATTTGTGTTTTACGCCACACTCAAGATTATTTCACTTATATGGCAGTGTTCCCAGGTTGAGTGGGGGAGGAAACCTCCGACCTTCGGCGAGTACCTGGCAACACTTCCACATACGTGACCGAACGAAAAATCCACTTAGAACTTGTTCAATTTTTATTTGGTCTGAGTGTGATTCAAGTCTAAGCCGCATCGATGGAAGGTCTGAGGGATGATCACTCTTAACCCACTGGACCACCGAGGTCTGTGTAGGACTGAGGGACGATCACTCTAACCCACTGGACCACCGAGGTCTGTGTAGGACTGAGGGACGATCACTCTAACCCACTGGACCACCGAGGTCTGTGTAGGACTGAGGGACGATCACTCTAACCCACTGGACCACCGAGGTCTGTGTAGGACTGAGGGACGATCACTCTAACCCACTGGACCACCGAGGTCTGTGTAGGACTGAGGGACGATCACTCTAACCCACTGGACCACCGAGGTCTGTGTGGGACTGAGGGACGATCACTCTAACCCACTGGACCACCGAGGTCTGTGTGGGACTGAGGGACGATCACTCTAACCCACTGGACCACCGAGGTCTGTGTGGGACTGAGGGACGATCACTCTAACCCACTGGACCACCGAGGTCTGTGTGGGACTGAGGGACGATCACTCTAACCCACTGGACCACCGAGGTCTGTGTGGGACTGAGGGACGATCACTCTAACCCACTGGACCACCGAGGTCTGTGTAGGACTGAGGGACGATCACTCTAACCCACTGGACCACCGAGGTCTGTGTGGGACTGAGGGACGATCACTCTTAACCCACTGGACCACCGAGGTCTGTGTGGGACTGAGGGACGATCACTCTTAACCCACTGGACCACCGAGGTCTGTGTGGGACTGAGGGACGACCACTCTTAACCCACTGGACCACCGAGGTCTGTGTGGGACTGAGGGACGACCACTCTTAACCCACTGGACCACCGAGGCCCCCCACATTCCATTGACCATAATTACTTATGAAGTCCTTAGTACTTACTTCTATCACAATTTAAAAATGAGAGCCCAGAGTTCAAAAGCTGATAAACATGTCTCAAATAGGCTCCTTCATGACAAATCCTGTCCACTGCATTCTCCAAGCAAACTTCGTAGTTCATAAGTGCACTGAAATAAGAAAACAGTACAAGCAATTGTTCAACTCTTATGCTTCACTGCAGCACATTAATGTTACGTTACTTTATTCATTAATATCAGGCCTTCAGCATGTGCTATCAAAATGTTGATTTAGGGGAAACAAACTATGCAAATTGCCAGTTATTTTTCTCAAGAAATGCTAATCAAATTACTTCTACCGATGCCTGGATCAATTATTGGAAGCTTAAAAGTACGACAACAATAAATAAAATTTTGAGTTTGAGAACTTACGAGCAGATTTCTGCTTTCAACTGGTTCATGTTATCCGAATGTAGTCTAACAGAGACCATTAGGGTTCTCTGTGCATTCATGAAGTGATTTAGACATGGTGTAAACTGTGTGGGGTCAAAGTTCTCTCTCATACAGTTCACATATTTCATAGTCTCTAAAAAGAAAAAAAAGATTAATTAAGGAGTTTATTGGAGCTCAATGATTTGATTTGTTAATACGCTCAATCAATATTGATAAAACGTATGGATAAAACAGGCATTATGTAGCACTCCAGATTATTTCACTGATATGGCGAGGTTGCCAGGTTTAATGGGGGAGGAAACCAAACTCTTTCCCAGAAGGAAGACGCCCCACCCCCTCCCCCTCAACCCAGCTGCAACACTTGAGACTGCATTAGTAAACCACACACAATGCTTGGAGGAAGCTTGAAAAAGAAGAAAGATATAGGCTAAAAGTTCAATCTGATATCCAATATCCAATCCAATATGCCTGACATGTTAAGGAACATGTGATGTCATCACCAGTGGATTTAGGCACAAGTCAGGCATATACAAATTAGAAGCTGGATTACTTACCATTTCTGGCTTCATAACACATGTAATTAGTGGCTGCAAACACTCCCCTTGCAAATTCAACTGCCTCAGGGCCACACGATTCCATCTTGGGCTCAATGCAGGATTTCATCGCCTCAACCTCACTGTTCAACAAATATAGGAAAGTAAACAAGTGGACTCATTGTTGGCAGACCAAATAAAAGATCAATGAGTTCCATTAAATTCTAAAGCCAATACTGGAGTACTGGAGTTTTGCAACCAATCTCCAGTAGGTCAAATACCTGTCATTACTGTTGTAAAAAACATCATGAGTCACTATGACGTGTCACTATAAAGTGTCCAGCAGCAAGGCTATGTTGAAGGACGTGGGATGCCGTCGTTATTGACGTCATTTCTGATGTTACAATGCCCTATCGAGTCTTCCATCAGACCGAGATTCTTGAAAATAGTGACCTTTTTTTTAATAAAACCCTGTATTTTTTAATAGTGTTGTGTGAGAAAAAAAATTATCCCACTCATGACTTTGAAAATGACTAGACTGAGTGATATTCCTCGTAACACACAGGCTCTCATTAGAAAACATCTATTTAACACGGCAGCTGGTCAAATACAGGGAATGATAAAAATGAAACATACCGACATATCATGTCAAAGTTCTCAATGCTTGGGTTTTGCATCTTTGTTAGTGATGATGCTATGAAAGGTTGAGCACACTGCTGTATGGACTGTAAATCACAACCCTCTCTCATAAAAGGCATGCTGGGATAGTCCTGGCACACTACATAACCTGAATGGAAATAAAAAATATTAATTAGGTTTAATAAATGTCCCTGAAACAAAAACCTTGGTGGAAACATAAAGCTACCTTATGGATTAGGTGCTAAGCTCTATGTGATGCCTAAAAGAAAGTTCAACCTCCAACTGGTGCCATTGAACCAGTCCACATCAGCGGTCTCAGACTGGTATTATGACCAGTGATATGGCCGGTCATTCTTAGCTCGAAAAGCTCACTAAAAATAATAGTGAAGCTAATCGACCTACTCTCTGGTACTTGTCCATTTGTCCCTCAGCCAATGATGTGTGATAAACAGAGAACTGTCGAGAGCTGAAGTACATGTAGAACAAGACTTTTAGAGAGGTACACGTGAACAACTTTGTCTAAGACACCCCTCCCATGTCAACACCTTAGTCTAAGACACCCCTCCCACTATAACAGCTTAGTCTAAGACACCCCTCCCATGTTAACAGCTTAGTCTAAGACACCCCTCCCATGTTAACAGCTTAGTCTAAGACGCCCCTCCCATGTTAACAGCTTAGTCTAAGACACCCCTCCCACTATAACAGCTTAGTCTAAGACACCCCTCCCATGTTAACAGCTTAGTCTAAGACACCCCTCCCACTATAACAGCTTAGTCTAAGACACCCCTCCCACTATAACAGCTTAGTCTAAGACACCCCTCCCATGTTAACAGCTTAGTCTAAGACACCCCTCCCATGTCAACACCTTAGTCTAAGACACCCCTCCCATGTCAACACCTTAGTCTAAGACACCCCTCCCATGTTAACACCTTAGTCTAAGACACCCCTCCCATGTTAACAGCTTAGTCTAAGACACCCCTCCCATGTCAACACCTTAGTCTAAGACACTCCTCCCACTATAACAACTTTGTCTAAGACACCCCTCCCATGTTAACAGCTTAGTCTAAGACGCCCCTCCCACTATAACAGCTTTGTCTAAGACACCCCTCCCATGTTAACAGCTTAGTCTAAGACACCCCTCCCACTATAACAGCTTAGTCTAAGACACCCCTCCCATGTTAACACCTTAGTCTAAGACACCCCTCCCATGTCAACAGCTTAGTCTAAGACACCCCTCCCATGTTAACACCTTAGTCTAAGACACCCCTCCCATGTCAACACCTTAGTCTAAGACACTCCTCCCACTATAACAACTTTGTCTAAGACACCCCTCCCATGTTAACAGCTTAGTCTAAGACGCCCCTCCCACTATAACAGCTTAGTCTAAGACACCCCTCCCACTATAACAGCTTAGTCTAAGACACCCCTCCAATGTTAACACCTTAGTCTAAGACACCACTCCCACGTCAACAGCTTAGTCTAAGACACCACTCCCATGTTAACAGCTTAGTCTAAGACACCCCTCCCACGTCAACAGCTTAGTCTAAGACGCCCCTCCCATGTTAACAGCTTAGTCTAAGACGCCCCTCCCACTATAACAGCTTAGTCTAAGACACCCCTCCCACTATAACAGCTTAGTCTAAGACACCCCTCCAATGTTAACACCTTAGTCTAAGACACCACTCCCACGTCAACAGCTTAGTCTAAGACACCACTCCCATGTTAACAGCTTAGTCTAAGACACCCCTCCCACGTCAACAGCTTAGTCTAAGACGCCCCTCCCATGTTAACAGCTTAGTCTAAGACGCCCCTCCCATGTTAACACCTTAGTCTAAGACACCCCTCCCATGTTAACAGCTTAGTCTAAGACACCCCTCCCATGTTAACACCTTAGTCTAAGACACCCCTCCCACTATAACAGCTTAGTCTAAGACACCCCTCCCATGTCAACACCTTAGTCTAAGACACCCCTCCCATGTCAACAGCTTAGTCTAAGACACCCCTCCCACTATAACAGCTTAGTCTAAGACACCCCTCCCATGTTAACAGCTTAGTCTAAGACACCCCTCCCACTATAACAGCTTAGTCTAAGACACCCCTCCCATGTTAACAGCTTAGTCTAAGACACCCCTCCCATGTTAACACCTTAGTCTAAGACACCCCTCCCACTATAACAGCTTAGTCTAAGACACCCCTCCCATGTTAACAGCTTAGTCTAAGACACCCCTCCCACTATAACAGCTTAGTCTAAGACACCCCTCCCATGTTAACAGCTTAGTCTAAGACACCCCTCCCATGTTAACACCTTAGTCTAAGACACCCCTCCCACTATAACAGCTTAGTCTAAGACACCCCTCCCATGTTAACAGCTTAGTCTAAGACGCCCCTCCCATGTTAACAACTTAGTCTAAGACACCCCTCCCATGTCAACACCTTAGTCTAAGACACCCCTCCCACTATAACAGCTTAGCCTAAGACGCCCCTCCCATGTTAAGAGCTTAGTCTAAGACACCCCTCCCATGTTAACAACTTAGTCTAAGACACCCCTCCCACGTTAACAGCTTAGTCTAAGACGCCCCTCCCATGTTAACACCTTAGTCTAAGACACCCCTCCAACTATAACAGCTTAGTCTAAGACACCCCTCCCATGTTAACACCTTAGTCTAAGACACCCCTCCCACTATAACAGCTTAGTCTAAGACACCCCTCCCATGTTAACAGCTTAGTCTAAGACACCCCTCCCATGTTAACACCTTAGTCTAAGACACCCCTCCCATGTTAACACCTTAGTCTAAGACACCCCTCCTATGTCAACACCTTAGTCTAAGACACCCCTCCCATGTCAACACCTTAGTCTAAGACACCCCTCCCACTATAACAGCTTAGTCTAAGACACCCCTCCCATGTTAACACCTTAGTCTAAGACACCCCTCCCATGTCAACAGCTTAGTCTAAGACACCCCTCCCATGTTAACACCTTAGTCTAAGACACCCCTCCCATGTCAACACCTTAGTCTAAGACACTCCTCCCACTATAACAACTTTGTCTAAGACACCCCTCCCATGTTAACAGCTTAGTCTAAGACGCCCCTCCCACTATAACAGCTTAGTCTAAGACACCCCTCCCACTATAACAGCTTAGTCTAAGACACCCCTCCAATGTTAACACCTTAGTCTAAGACACCACTCCCACGTCAACAGCTTAGTCTAAGACACCACTCCCATGTTAACAGCTTAGTCTAAGACACCCCTCCCACGTCAACAGCTTAGTCTAAGACGCCCCTCCCATGTTAACAGCTTAGTCTAAGACGCCCCTCCCACTATAACAGCTTAGTCTAAGACACCCCTCCCACTATAACAGCTTAGTCTAAGACACCCCTCCAATGTTAACACCTTAGTCTAAGACACCACTCCCACGTCAACAGCTTAGTCTAAGACACCACTCCCATGTTAACAGCTTAGTCTAAGACACCCCTCCCACGTCAACAGCTTAGTCTAAGACGCCCCTCCCATGTTAACAGCTTAGTCTAAGACGCCCCTCCCATGTTAACACCTTAGTCTAAGACACCCCTCCCATGTTAACAGCTTAGTCTAAGACACCCCTCCCATGTTAACACCTTAGTCTAAGACACCCCTCCCACTATAACAGCTTAGTCTAAGACACCCCTCCCATGTCAACACCTTAGTCTAAGACACCCCTCCCATGTCAACAGCTTAGTCTAAGACACCCCTCCCACTATAACAGCTTAGTCTAAGACACCCCTCCCATGTTAACAGCTTAGTCTAAGACACCCCTCCCACTATAACAGCTTAGTCTAAGACACCCCTCCCATGTTAACAGCTTAGTCTAAGACACCCCTCCCATGTTAACACCTTAGTCTAAGACACCCCTCCCACTATAACAGCTTAGTCTAAGACACCCCTCCCATGTTAACAGCTTAGTCTAAGACACCCCTCCCACTATAACAGCTTAGTCTAAGACACCCCTCCCATGTTAACAGCTTAGTCTAAGACACCCCTCCCATGTTAACACCTTAGTCTAAGACACCCCTCCCACTATAACAGCTTAGTCTAAGACACCCCTCCCATGTTAACAGCTTAGTCTAAGACGCCCCTCCCATGTTAACAACTTAGTCTAAGACACCCCTCCCATGTCAACACCTTAGTCTAAGACACCCCTCCCACTATAACAGCTTAGCCTAAGACGCCCCTCCCATGTTAAGAGCTTAGTCTAAGACACCCCTCCCATGTTAACAACTTAGTCTAAGACACCCCTCCCACGTTAACAGCTTAGTCTAAGACGCCCCTCCCATGTTAACACCTTAGTCTAAGACACCCCTCCAACTATAACAGCTTAGTCTAAGACACCCCTCCCATGTTAACACCTTAGTCTAAGACACCCCTCCCACTATAACAGCTTAGTCTAAGACACCCCTCCCATGTTAACAGCTTAGTCTAAGACACCCCTCCCATGTTAACACCTTAGTCTAAGACACCCCTCCCATGTTAACACCTTAGTCTAAGACACCCCTCCTATGTCAACACCTTAGTCTAAGACACCCCTCCCATGTCAACACCTTAGTCTAAGACACCCCTCCCATGTTAACAGCTTAGTCTAAGACACCCCTCCCATGTCAACACCTTAGTCTAAGACACTCCTCCCACTATAACAACTTTGTCTAAGACACCCCTCCCATGTTAACAGCTTAGTCTAAGACGCCCCTCCCACTATAACAACTTTGTCTAAGACACCCCTCCCATGTTAACAGCTTAGTCTAAGACGCCCCTCCCACTATAACAGCTTTGTCTAAGACACCCCTCCCATGTTAACAGCTTAGTCTAAGACACCCCTCCCACTATAACAGCTTAGTCTAAGACACCCCTCCAACGTTAACTTTGTCTAAGACACCACTCCCATGTCAACAGCTTAGTCTAAGACACCCCTCCCACTATAACAGCTTAGTCTAAGACACCCCTCCCATGTTAACACCTTAGTCTAAGACACCCCTCCCATGTCAACACCTTAGTCTAAGACACTCCTCCCACTATAACAGCTTAGTCTAAGACACCCCTCCCACTATAACAGCTTAGTCTAAGACACCCCTCCCATGTCAACACCTTAGTCTAAGACACTCCTCCCACTATAACAACTTTGTCTAAGACACCCCTCCCATGTTAACAGCTTAGTCTAAGACGCCCCTCCCACTATAACAACTTTGTCTAAGACACCCCTCCCATGTTAACAGCTTAGTCTAAGACGCCCCTCCCACTATAACAGCTTTGTCTAAGACACCCCTCCCATGTTAACAGCTTAGTCTAAGACACCCCTCCCACTATAACAGCTTAGTCTAAGACACCCCTCCAACGTTAACTTTGTCTAAGACACCACTCCCATGTCAACAGCTTAGTCTAAGACACCCCTCCCACTATAACAGCTTAGTCTAAGACACCCCTCCCATGTTAACACCTTAGTCTAAGACACCCCTCCCATGTTAACAGCTTAGTCTAAGACGCCCCTCCCACTATAACAGCTTAGTCTAAGACACCCCTCCCACTATAACAGCTTAGTCTAAGACACCCCTCCAATGTTAACACCTTAGTCTAAGACACCACTCCCACGTCAACAGCTTAGTCTAAGACACCACTCCCATGTTAACAGCTTAGTCTAAGACACCCCTCCCACGTCAACAGCTTAGTCTAAGACGCCCCTCCCATGTTAACAGCTTAGTCTAAGACGCCCCTCCCACTATAACAGCTTAGTCTAAGACACCCCTCCCACTATAACAGCTTAGTCTAAGACACCCCTCCAATGTTAACACCTTAGTCTAAGACACCACTCCCACGTCAACAGCTTAGTCTAAGACACCACTCCCATGTTAACAGCTTAGTCTAAGACACCCCTCCCACGTCAACAGCTTAGTCTAAGACACCCCTCCCATGTTAACAGCTTAGTCTAAGACGCCCCTCCCATGTTAACACCTTAGTCTAAGACACCCCTCCCATGTTAACAGCTTAGTCTAAGACACCCCTCCCATGTTAACAGCTTAGTCTAAGACGCCCCTCCCATGTTAACACCTTAGTCTAAGACACCCCTCCCACTATAACAGCTTAGTCTAAGACACCCCTCCCACTATAACAGCTTAGTCTAAGACACCCCTCCCATGTTAACACCTTAGTCTAAGACACCCCTCCCACTATAACACCTTAGTCTAAGACACCCCTCCCATGTCAACACCTTAGTCTAAGACACCCCTCCCATGTTAACAGCTTAGTCTAAGACACCCCTCCCATGTTAACACCTTAGTCTAAGACACCCCTCCCATGTTAACACCTTAGTCTAAGACACCCCTCCCACTATAACAGCTTAGTCTAAGACACCCCTCCCATGTTAACAGCTTAGTCTAAGACACCCCTCCCACTATAACAGCTTAGTCTAAGACACCCCTCCCACTATAACAGCTTAGTCTAAGACACCCCTCCCATGTTAACAGCTTAGTCTAAGACACCCCTCCCATGTCAACACCTTAGTCTAAGACACCCCTCCCATGTCAACACCTTAGTCTAAGACACCCCTCCCACTATAACAGCTTAGTCTAAGACACCCCTCCCATGTTAACAGCTTAGTCTAAGACACCCCTCCCATGTTAACAGCTTAGTCTAAGACACCCCTCCCATGTTAACAGCTTAGTCTAAGACGCCCCTCCCATGTTAACAACTTAGTCTAAGACACCCCTCCCATGTCAACACCTTAGTCTAAGACACCCCTCCCACTATAACAGCTTAGCCTAAGACGCCCCTCCCATGTTAAGAGCTTAGTCTAAGACACCCCTCCCATGTTAACAACTTAGTCTAAGACACCCCTCCCACGTTAACAGCTTAGTCTAAGACGCCCCTCCCATGTTAACACCTTAGTCTAAGACACCCCTCCCACTATAACAGCTTAGTCTAAGACACCCCTCCCATGTCAACACCTTAGTCTAAGACACCCCTCCCATGTCAACACCTTAGTCTAAGACACCCCTCCCATGTCAACACCTTAGTCTAAGACACCCCTCCCATGTTAACAGCTTAGTCTAAGACACCCCTCCCATGTTAACACCTTAGTCTAAGACACCCCTCCTATGTCAACACCTTAGTCTAAGACACCCCTCCCACTATAACAGCTTAGTCTAAGACACCCCTCCCATGTTAACACCTTAGTCTAAGACACCCCTCCCATGTTAACACCTTAGTCTAAGACACCCCTCCCACTATAACAGCTTAGTCTAAGACACCCCTCCCATGTTAACACCTTAGTCTAAGACACCCCTCCCATGTTAACAGCTTAGTCTAAGACACCCCTCCTATGTCAACACCTTAGTCTAAGACACCCCTCCCACTATAACAGCTTAGTCTAAGACACCCCTCCCATGTTAACAGCTTAGTCTAAGACACCCCTCCCATGTCAACACCTTAGTCTAAGACACCCCTCCCATGTTAACACCTTAGTCTAAGACACCCCTCCCATGTTAACAACTTAGTCTAAGACACCCCTCCCATGTTAACAGCTTAGTCTAAGACACCCCTCCCACTATAACAGCTTAGTCTAAGACACCCCTCCCATGTCAACACCTTAGTCTAAGACACCCCTCCCACTATAACAGCTTAGTCTAAGACACCCCTCCCATGTTAAAAGCTTAGTCTAAGACACCCCTCCCACTATAACAGCTTAGTCTAAGACACCCCTCCCATGTTAACACCTTAGTCTAAGACACCCCTCCCACTATAACAGCTTAGTCTAAGACACCCCTCCCACTATAACAGCTTAGTCTAAGACACCCCTCCCATGTCAACACCTTAGTCTAAGACACCCCTCCCATGTCAACACCTTAGTCTAAGACACCCCTCCCACTATAACAGCTTAGTCTAAGACACCCCTCCCATGTTAACAGCTTAGTCTAAGACACCCCTCCCACTATAACAGCTTAGTCTAAGACACCCCTCCCATGTTAACAGCTTAGTCTAAGACACCCCTCCCATGTTAACAACTTAGTCTAAGACACCCCTCCCATGTTAACAGCTTAGTCTAAGACACCCCTCCCACTATAACAGCTTTGTCTAAGACACCCCTCCCATGTTAACACCTTAGTCTAAGACACCCCTCCCACTATAACAGCTTAGTCTAAGACACCCCTCCCACGTTAACAGCTTAGTCTAAGACGCCCCTCCCATGTCAACACCTTAGTCTAAGACACCCCTCCCACTATAACAGCTTAGTCTAAGACACCCCTCCCATGTTAACAGCTTAGTCTAAGACGCCCCTCCCATGTCAACACCTTAGTCTAAGACACCCCTCCCACTATAACAGCTTAGTCTAAGACACCCCTCCCATGTTAACAGCTTAGTCTAAGACACCCCTCCCATGTTAACAGCTTAGTCTAAGACACTCCTCCCACTATAACAGCTTAGTCTAAGACGCCCCTCCCATGTTAACACCTTAGTCTAAGACACCCTTCCCACTATAACAGCTTAGTCTAAGACACCCCTCCCACGTCAACACCTTAGTCTAAGACACCCCTCCCATGTCAACACCTTAGTCTAAGACACCCCTCCCATGTTAAGAGCTTAGTCTAAGACACCCCTCCCATGTTAACAGCTTAGTCTATGACGCCACTCAGACGTCAACAACTTTGTCTAAGACACCCCTCCCATTTTAACAGCTTAGTCTAAGACACCACTCCCACGTCAACACCTTAGTCTAAGACACCCCTCCCATGTTAACAGCTTAGTCTATGACGCCACTCCGACGTCAACAACTTAGTCTAAGACACCCCTCCCATTTTAACAGCTTAGTCTAAGACACCACTCCCACGTCAACACCTTAGTCTAAGACACCCCTCCCATGTTAACAGCTTAGTCTATGACGCCACTCAGACGTCAACAACTTTGTCTAAGACACCACTCCCATGTTAACAACCTAGCCTAAGACGCCACTCCGACGTCAACAACTTAGTCTAAGACACCCCTCCTATGTTAACTTAGTCTAAGACACCCCTCCAACGTCAACAACTTAGTGTAAGACGCCCCTCCCACGTCAACAACTTAGTCTAAGACACCCCTCCCACGTCAACAACTTTGTCTAAGACGCCCCTCCAACGTCAACAACTTTCTCTAAGACGCCCCTCCCACGTCAACAACTTTGTCTAAGACACCCCTCCCACTATAACAGCTTAGTCTAAGACACCCCTCCCATGTTAACAGCTTAGTCTAAGACACCCCTCCCACTATAACAGCTTAGTCTAAGACACCCCTCCCATGTCAACACCTTAGTCTAAGACACCCCTCCCATGTTAACAGCTTAGTCTAAGACACCCCTCCCATGTCAACACCTTAGTCTAAGACACCCCTCCCACTATAACAGCTTAGTCTAAGACACCCCTCCCATGTTAACAGCTTAGTCTAAGACACCCCTCCCATGTCAACACCTTAGTCTAAGACACCCCTCCCACTATAACAGCTTAGTCTAAGACACCCCTCCCATGTCAACACCTTAGTCTAAGACACCCCTCCCACTATAACAGCTTAGTCTAAGACACCCCTCCCATGTCAACACCTTAGTCTAAGACACCCCTCCCATGTCAACACCTTAGTCTAAGACACCCCTCCCACTATAACAGCTTAGTCTAAGACACCCCTCCCACTATAACAGCTTAGTCTAAGACACCCCTCCCATGTCAACACCTTAGTCTAAGACACCCCTCCCACTATAACAGCTTAGTCTAAGACACCCCTCCCATGTTAACAGCTTAGTCTAAGACACCCCTCCCATGTTAACAGCTTAGTCTAAGACGCCCCTCCCATGTTAACAGCTTAGTCTAAGACACCACTCCCACGTCAACAACTTTGTCTAAGACACCCCTCCCACTATAACAGCTTAGTCTAAGACACCCCTCCCATGTTAACAACTTAGTCTAAGACACCCCTCCCATGTTAACACCTTAGTCTAAGACACCCCTCCCACTATAACAGCTTAGTCTAAGACACCCCTCCTATGTCAACACCTTAGTCTAAGACACCCCTCCCACTATAACAGCTTAGTCTAAGACACCCCTCCCATGTTAACAGCTTAGTCTAAGACGTCCCTCCCACGTCAACACCTTAGTCTAAGACACCACTCCCACGTCAACAACTTTGTCTAAGACACCCCTCCCACTATAACAGCTTAGTCTAAGACACCCCTCCCATGTTAACACCTTAGTCTAAGACGCCCCTCCCACTATAACAGCTTAGTCTAAGACACCCCTCCCATGTTAACAGCTTAGTCTAAGACACTCCTCCCACTATAACAGCTTAGTCTAAGACGCCCCTCCCATGTTAACACCTTAGTCTAAGACACTCCTCCCACTATAACAGCTTAGTCTAAGACACCCCTCCCACGTCAACACCTTAGTCTAAGACACCCCTCCCATGTCAACACCTTAGTCTAAGACACCCCTCCCATGTTAACAGCTTAGTCTAAGACACCCCTCCCACGTCAACACATTAGTCTAAGACACCCCTCCCATGTTAACAGCTTAGTCTAAGACACCACTCCCACGTCAACAACTTAGTCTAAGACACCCCTCCCATGTTAACAGCTTAGTCTATGACGCCACTCAGACGTCAACAACTTTGTCTAAGACACCACTCCCATGTTAACAACCTAGCCTAAGACGCCACTCCGACGTCAACAACTTAGTCTAAGACACCCCTCCCATGTTAACAGCTTAGTCTAAGACGCCACTCCCATGTTAACTTAGTCTAAGACGCCCCTCCCACGTCAACAACTTAGTGTAAGACACCCCTCCCACGTCAACAACTTAGTCTAAGACGCCCCTCCAACGTCAACAACTTTCTCTAAGACGCCCCTCCCACGTCAACAACTTTTTCTAAGACGCCCCTACCACGTCAACAACTTTGTCTAAGACGCCCCTCCCACGTCAACAACTTTGTCTAAGACGCCCCTCCCACGTCAACAACTTTGTCTAAGACGCCCCTCCCACGTCAACAACTTTGTCTAAGACGCCCCTCCCACGTCAACAACTTTGTCTAAGACGCCCCTCCCACGTTAACAACTTAGTCTAAGACGTCCCTCCCACGTCAACAACTTTGTCTAAGACGCCCCTCCCACGTCAACAACTTTGTCTAAGATGCCCCTCCAACGTCAACAACTTAGTCTAAGACGCCCCTCCAACGTCAACAACTTAGTCTAAGAATCCACTCCCACGTTAACAGCATTTTTGGTTGACACAAATAGCAAGACGCCAATTTACTTTTAGTACTGGACACATTGTCTATTTGTGAGCTAGTTATAATTGAAAAAAAAATAGCAATAAAAAATGCAATAGTTCCAGAGTTTAAACTGAATGCCAAAAGGCTGGGTGAGCCCAACTTAATTTTGGTACATAACAAAATGTCCAACCATAAGCTTCATGTATCAGAAGAAAAAAAATTATAATCTATGAAATAATTACAGAGCCACTCAATGCCAAAAGGCTAGGTGACTGTTTTGGTCGCCACAAATATCCAGAACTCAATTTAATTTTGGTACTGCAGACACGATTTACTCATAAGCTAGTTATAACTGAAAAAATGTATAACCCATGCAATAAGTACCGCGTGACTCAATGCCAAAAGGCTGGTGACAGTTTTGGTTGCCACAAATATCGATTTAATTTTGATAAATGACACATCGTCTAACCATATAAGCTTCATATATTAGAAGAAAAAAATAAATTCAGGCAATAGGTTTTGAGTTATAGAGCGGACACAAATCCGGGACAGACGGACGAACAACAGTATGCCAATATACACCCGCTTTAAGAGCGGGCGTAAAAAAAAAATTGAATTCCTACTGTGTATTATTTAAACTTGAAGAAACGTACATGTAGCTATTATAGAACTGAAAAAAACACTGTTTTGCTTTGTAAGTAGACCTTGGCTAACATGTCGTTTCCCAAGCATTTCTTACCCAGACAGTGTATTATGACTATTGCTCTGCCCAATGAACCACACATCCCTTTATCCAAAATAAGTTATGATTAAACATATATTCACGGACAGGTATATTCACGGACAGGTATATTCACGGACAGGTATATTCATGGACAGGTACATTCATGGACAGGTACATTCACGGACAGGTATATTCACGGACAGGTATATTCACGGACAGGTATATTCACGGACAGGTATATTCACGGACAGGTATATTCACGGACAGGTATATTCACGGACAGGTATATTCACGGACAGGTATATTCACGGACAGGTATATTCACGGACAGGTATATTCACGGACAGGTATATTCACGGACAGGTATATTCACGGACAGGTATATTCATGGACAGGTATATTCACGGACAGGTATATTCACGGACAGGTATATTCACGGACAGGTATATTCACGGACAGGTATATTCACGGACAGGTATATTCACGGACAGGTATATTCACGGACAGGTATATTCACGGACAGGTATATTCACGGACAGGTATATTCATGGACAGGTATATTCACGGACAGGTATATTCACGGACAGGTATATTCACGGACAGGTATATTCACGGACAGGTATATTCATGGACAGGTATATTCACGGACAGGTATATTCACGGACAGGTATATTCACGGACAGGTATATTCACGGACAGGTATATTCACGGACAGGTATATTCACGGACAGGTATATTCACGGACAGGTATATTCATGGACAGGTATATTCACGGACAGGTACATGTATATTCACGGACAGGTATATTCACGGACAGGTATATTCACGGACAGGTACATTCACGGACAGGTATATTCACGGACAGGTATATTCATGGACAGGTATATTCACGGACAGGTACATGTATATTCACGGACAGGTATATTCATGGACAGGTATATTCACGGACAGGTATATTCACGGACAGGTATATTCACGGACAGGTATATTCACGGACAGGTATATTCATGGACAGGTATATTCACGGACAGGTATATTCACGGACAGGTATATTCACGGACAGGTATATTCACGGACAGGTATATTCATGGACAGGTATATTCACGGACAGGTACATGTATATTCACGGACAGGTATATTCATGGACAGGTATATTCACGGACAGGTATATTCACGGACAGGTATATTCACGGACAGGTATATTCACGGACAGGTATATTCACGGACAGGTATATTCACGGACAGGTATATTCACAGACAGGTATATTCACGGACAGGTATATTCACGGACAGGTATATTCACGGACAGGTATATTCATGGACAGGTATATTCATGGACAGGTATATTCACGGACAGGTATATTCACGGACAGGTACATGTATATTCACGGACAGGTATATTCATGGACAGGTATATTCACGGACAGGTATATTCACGGACAGGTATATTCACGGACAGGTATATTCACGGACAGGTATATTCACGGACAGGTATATTCACGGACAGGTATATTCACGGACAGGTATATTCACGGACAGGTATATTCATGGACAGGTATATTCATGGACAGGTATATTCACGGACAGGTATATTCATGGACAGGTATATTCACGGACAGGTATATTCACGGACAGGTATATTCACGGACAGGTATATTCACGGACAGGTATATTCATGGACAGGTATATTCACGGACAGGTACATGTATATTCACGGACAGGTATATTCATGGACAGGTATATTCACGGACAGGTATATTCACGGACAGGTATATTCACGGACAGGTATATTCACGGACAGGTATATTCACGGACAGGTATATTCATGGACAGGTATATTCACGGACAGGTATATTCACGGACAGGTATATTCACGGACAGGTATATTCACGGACAGGTATATTCATGGACAGGTATATTCATGGACAGGTATATTCACGGACAGGTACATGTATATTCACGGACAGGTATATTCACGGACAGGTATATTCACGGACAGGTATATTCATGGACAGGTATATAATGGAGTTGATGTTACAAAGAAGCTGACGTATAAATTCAAGTTTTCACTTTATTAAATTAACAATCTTCATACATGCATCTGTCACTTTAACTATAGGATTGCCGTAAGGCAAGTTTTAAATTGAACCACTAGAATGAAAGTTAATTCCAATGCAATAAATATTGTATTCATAAATATGTTTTCTGTATTTATTAAAATTACACGTACATGTAAATTAATATGATCAAGCAAAACTTTATCTAAAAAAATATATAATATATTTATTAGATTTGAGTGTGCTATAGCATTCACACCAACAGAAGGCAGTGAGAAAAAAGTTATTAAGATCAGAATAAGTTGGAATGGTAAGATATATGACATAAAATTCAACATGGTCGTACTAATAGTTTTAATGGTTTGTGGGGGGGGGGGGGGGGGGTATCAATTACCAAGCTGAACATGTTATTACTTCGTAACTAGGACACCCGATTTATCAGATAGCAATTGACCAATCAGATTGCAGAGAAACTTTTCTGAAGGATAATAAATACATGAATATAAGGTCACAAAAAAGTTTGTGAGATACATTGGTATATGTGAGATAGGCCTACATTGGTATGTGAGATACATTGGTATGTGAGATACGTCGCTATGTGAGATACGTTGCTATGTGAGATACGTCGCTAGGTGAGATACGTCACAATGTGAGAAACGTTGCTAGGTGAGATACGTTGCTAGGTGAGATACGTTGCTATGTGAGATACGTCGCTAGGTGAGATACGTTGCTATGTAAGATACATCGGTATGTGAGATATGTTGCTATGTGAGATACATGTACATTGGTATGTGAAATACATTGGTATGTGAAATACGTCGGTATGTGAAATACGTTGGTATGTGAAATACGTCGCTAGGTGAGATACGTCGCTAGGTGAGATACGTTGCTATGTAAGATACATCGGTATGTGAAATACATTGGTATGTGAAATACGTCGGTATGTGAAATACGTTGGTATGTGAAATACGTTGGTATGTGAGATACATTGGTATGTGAGACTCATTGGTATGTGAGATTCATTGGTATGTGAGATTCATTGGTATGTGAGATACATTGGTATGTGAGATACATTGGTGTGTGAAATACGTCGGTATGTGAAATACGTTGGTATGTGAAATACGTTGGTATGTGAAATACGTTGGTATGTGAGATACATTGGTATGTGAGATTCATTGGTATGTGAGATTCATTGGTATGTGAGATTCATTGGTATGTGAGATACATTGGTATGTGAGATACATTGGTATGTGAGATACGTTGGTATGTGAGATACGTTGGTATGTGAGATACGTTGGTATGTGAGATACGTCACAATGTGAGAAACGTTGCTAGGTGAGATACATTGGTATGTGAGATACGTTGGTATGTGAGATACATTGGTATGTGAGATACGTTGGATCAAAACTGTTGAAGATATGGATGGGGAGGCAATATCACATAATTTAACAGGCTGTTATATTAAACAGATGACAACAGGCAGCCCACTGTCGGGCATAACTAGAGACATAAAAGTAGGCAATCAGATTTTGTATTTAAGATGTGTTTAAATGAATCCTAGTACATGTAGGCCGAAGTTAATAACCGGAGACAGAAGGGGATTCCCCAAACACCATTCACTTCTACAACCGGATAGCCTAGGGGTTTTCAATAAGCTTTGTAGGTTTCTCACCCTGGCCCGGGAATTTTTTTCGGGTCAGTCAGTGTCGGTTATTTAAGAAATAAATGACGTCCTGGTGAGCTGTGTGTTGCTGAAAAAAGGGTCAGTGGCGGAAGATACTATTTGAGGGCAAGGGTACAAAATGTAAGGGTTTTAATCAGAAATCCAGCCTTTCCAACCTGCATCAGAACATTTAGACCCTCCCTGCATGAGTAACCAGAGCCAATCAAAAATGTCCTGGAGAAACCCATATGTAGAACGTATAATGGGTGAAATCAGTGGTGTCCGCTCAAACGCGATGATACCAGAATATTGTGATGTGATCGAACATCACTCTCTGTCAAGTGGCATCTCAATTAGCCAAGTAACCAAATGACGTCATCAATTTGGAATCTTCTGACGTGTTGGTACACATCTGTCACTCAGAGCGTTAGGTCAAAGATTATTCTACACAAACTCCCTACTAATTTATAGCACAAAGTGGTTTAAACCTGCAAGGGGATCTTTATTGTCTCGGATAATGGGTCTCTGTTTTTCCTATCTCTATAAGGTTAAACGAGATGGTGTATTAGAATTACTAATTAGGTAATTTCCCTGATGATGATTGCAGCTTGCTTTTGAAACACTACAATAAAAATAAAAACTTTGTAAATGGCGTGTTAACTTCTCAATTGGGTAGAAAGTGTGTAAAGGGGAATGTACTCTGGAACTCCTACCACAAAGCGGTTCATACGATCGTGAATGGGGTGGAATTGCTGCTGCAGACAGATGCTTAAAAACATTTGACAATAATGGAAGGTCAATATCTCGGGTCAACTGACAGAAGTGTTGCCCATCAGCCACCTTCAAATCCTGGATATTAAACTGATTTGGTAATTTCAGTGGGAGCTTCCCTGATTCTTCACTCTTGGAAATATCCAACAGTCTATAAGGACCTTACTGGGCTCACAAAATACCTTTGTCATGGTTGCCATTTGGGTAGCAGGGCTCGAAATTCGTGGTTGTCCTGGCGCCCCGGACAACCAAATTTAACTGGGGACAACCAGTTGCAATGAAAGTGGTTGTCTCTGGTTGTCCCTGGGACAACTAAAATAAATGATAATTAATGAATAAAGTACCTGAGTGTAGTTTAAACTTCGGTTAAAAACTGGGCCGGACTTAATCGGTATTTGAAAAACCAGGCCATTGATTCAAATTCTTAGAGCAACGTCGTTGTTGTAATTGTATTACAGTCGGCGATGTCTGTGTGGGTAAACACCAAGGAGTATAGATGGACTCCTTGGTAAACACCATAGAGTTATTTTTAGATAGAGCCAGAGGTGCTGCTCCTATTGGTCAGCATTAGCCAATGGACGTAGAGCAATCCGCCATTTTTGCTGCAGTCGTTGATGTTGTAAACTAAAGTGACGTAAACAATAAGCAAGGCGAGGCGCTTATTTCGAACATTATTATCTCTATGGTGAAGACAATGTAAAGGGAGAGTACTCTGTCTGACAGTCTTGCTATAAGCTGGCTCACGCTGTAGCCTTACAGTACATCCAAGTGTCGGTGGATAAAGTTACGTACCAACAGTTCTTGCCACGTGTAAAATCCAGCGTTATCTGTAATAACTCTTCCTTAGGAAATGTGGAATAGACACTTATGATTTTGAGATTTTTTAAATTGGAAAATAACAATGTCCCGGGAAAAGTTTGGCTTTACGTCTAGAAAACGTCCCATTAACCAGTCTGAAAACATATTTCCTACCCACTCACCTGAGCCACAGCCGAAAAAAACACAAACATTAAATCAGTTTAATATAAATACGGGAGGTAGGCCTACCGGTAATGAACTTTCCACTGGTGACAATATTGTCAGTGCTAGTAGTAGGCCTACTACCAGCGCAGTAACCAGTAAAATTATTGGTGAACATTTACAGTCAACAGGAAAAGAAAGAGTAAGAAAATTTTTACCGCAGTGGTGTGATGGCCGAGGTTGGCTTTATTTCGAAAACGGTGAACTGAAATGTGAAGTATGTATTAAACACGTCCCCCTTTCCAGCAGCAATAATAATTTCATCGCAGGATGTTCTAGTCTAAGATTAGACTCGATAAAGAAACACGAAAAAAGCTCGTGGCATCAAAAAGCTGAAGAAAAAGAGAGAATTTCAAAAGTAGGCACCGGGGAAACTCCAATTGAACGTAGTTTGCAGAAAATGGAAAAAGAACATTTAGAACAGGTTATCAAGCTTTTTAATACTGCCCTCTATGTTGTACTGTCGGAAAGCCCTTTCACGGATTTCCCAGGCCTGGTCGACTTACAAATTTAATGCATATTTGGCAAGAATAAGGAGTTTTTAATGTTCCAAAAGTTCATTTTTTTAATATTAAAAAAAATGACTTGTGGGCAACCAATTTTGTTTTGGGGCAACCAAAATATTTTAGGTGGTTGTCCCTGGGACAACCAGTTTAAAAAACGAATTTCGAGCCCTGGGGTAGTCACTTTCAAATATTTAGTTGCTCAAAAATGTTATTGGTTGTCCGACAAAAGTTTCAAAGGTATATTCATGGACAGGTATATTCATAGACAGGTATATTCATGGACAGGTATATTCATGCAGGACAGGTATATTCACGGACAGGTATATTCATGGACAGGTATATTCATGGACAGGTATATTCACGGACAGGTATATTCACGGACAGGTATATTCATGGACAGGTATATTCATGGACAGGTATATTCATAGACAGGTATATTCATGGACAGGTATATTCATAGACAGGTATATTCATGGACAGGTATATTCATGCAGGACAGGTATATTCATGGACAGGTATATTCATGGACAGGTATATTCACGTACAGGTATATTCATGGACAGGTATATTCATGGACAGGTATATTCACGGACAGGTATATTCATAGACAGGTATATTCATGGACAGGTATATTCATGGACAGGTATATTCATGGACAGGTATATTCATGGACAGGTATATTCATGGACAGGTATATTCACGGACAGGTACATTCATGGACAGGTATATTCATGGACAGGTATATTCATGGACAGGTATATTCATGACCAGGTATATTCATAGACAGGTATATTCATGGACAGGTATATTCATAGACAGGTATATTCATGGACAGGTATATTCATGCAGGACAGGTATATTCATGCAGGACAGGTATATTCATGGACAGGTATATTCATGGACAGGTATATTCACGGACAGGTACATTCACGGACAGGTATATTCACGGACAGGTATATTCATGGACAGGTATATTCATGGACAGGTATATTCACGGACAGGTACATTCACGGACAGGTATATTCACGGACAGGTATATTCACGGACAGGTATATTCATGGACAGGTATATTCATGCAGGACAGGTATATTCATGCAGGACAGGTATATTCATGGACAGGTATATTCATGGACAGGTATATTCACGGACAGGTACATTCACGGACAGGTACATTCACGGACAGGTATATTCACGGACAGGTATATTCATGGACAGGTATATTCATGCAGGACAGGTATATTCATGCAGGACAGGTATATTCATGGACAGGTATATTCATGGACAGGTATATTCACGGACAGGTACATTCACGGACAGGTATATTCACGGACAGGTATATTCATGGACAGGTATATTCATGGACAGGTATATTCACGGACAGGTACATTCACGGACAGGTATATTCACGGACAGGTATATTCACGGACAGGTATATTCATGGACAGGTATATTCATGCAGGACAGGTATATTCATGCAGGACAGGTATATTCATGGACAGGTATATTCATGGACAGGTATATTCACGGACAGGTATATTCACGGACAGGTATATTCACGGACAGGTATATTCACGGACAGGTATATTCATGGACAGGTATATTCATGCAGGACAGGTATATTCATGCAGGACAGGTATATTCATGGACAGGTATATTCATGGACAGGTATATTCACGGACAGGTACATTCACGGACAGGTACATTCACGGACAGGTATATTCACGGACAGGTATATTCATAGACAGGTATATTCATGGACAGGTATATTCATGCAGGACAGGTATATTCATGCAGGACAGGTATATTCATGGACAGGTATATTCATGGACAGGTATATTCACGGACAGGTACATTCACGGACAGGTATATTCACGGACAGGTATATTCACGGACAGGTATATTCATGGACAGGTATATTCACGGACAGGTACATTCACGGACAGGTACATTCACGGACAGGTATATTCACGGACAGGTATATTCACGGACAGGTATATTCACGGACAGGTATATTCACGGACAGGTATATTCACGGACAGGTATATTCACGGACAGGTATATTCACGGACAGGTATATTCACGGACAGGTATATTCACGGACAGGTATATTCACGGACAGGTATATTCATGGACAGGTATATTCACGGACAGGTATATTCATAGACAGGTATATTCACGGACAGGTATATTCACGGACAGGTATATTCATGGACAGGTATATTCATGGACAGGTATATTCATGCAGGACAGGTATATTCACGGACAGGTATATTCACGGACAGGTATATTCACGGACAGGTATATTTATGGACAGGTATATTCATAGACAGGTATATTCACGGACAGGTATATTCATGGACAGGTATATTCATGGACAGGTATATTCATGGACAGGTATATTCACGGACAGGTATATTCACAGACAGGTATATTCACGGACAGGTATATTCATAGACAGGTATATTCATGGACAGGTATATTCATGGACAGGTATATTCATGGACAGGTATATTCATGGACAGGTATATTCATGGACAGGTATATTCATGGACAGGTATATTCATGGACAGGTATATTCATGGACAGGTATATTCATGGACAGGTATATTCATGGACAGGTATATTCATGGACAGGTATATTCACGGACAGGTATATTCACGGACAGGTATATTCACGGACAGGTATATTCATGGACAGGTATATTCATGCAGGACAGGTATATTCATGCAGGACAGGTATATTCATAGACAGGTATATTCATGGACAGGTATATTCATGGACAGGTATATTCATAGACAGGTACATTCATGGACAGGTATATTCATGCAGGACAGGTATATTCATGCAGGACAGGTATATTCATAGACAGGTATATTCACGGACAGGTATATTCACGGACAGGTATATTCATAGACAGGTACATTCATGGACAGGTATATTCATGGACAGGTATATTCACGGACAGGTATATTCATGGACAGGTATATTCATGCAGGACAGGTATATTCATGCAGGACAGGTATATTCATGCAGGACAGGTATATTCATAGACAGGTATATTCACGGACAGGTATATTCACGGACAGGTATATTCATAGACAGGTACATTCATGGACAGGTATATTCATGGACAGGTATATTCACGGACAGGTATATTCACGGACAGGTATATTTATGGACAGGTATATTCATGGACAGGTATATTCACGGACAGGTACATTCATGGACAGGTATATTCATGGACAGGTATATTCACGGACAGGTATATTTATGGACGGGTATATAATGGTGTTGATGTTAAAATTGATTTATTGATTGTTTTGGTGTTTTACGCCGCGCTCAAGATTATTTCACTTATATGGCGGCGTTGCCAGTTTTGTTGTTGGAAGAAACCGGGCTCTGTGCCCGGAGGAAACCCACGACCTTCCGCTGGTAACTGGCAACCATCCCACATAGGTCGTTCGAGTGAAAACCCCAGTCAGAAAATTTTCCAATTTTTGGACTGAGTGGGATTCGACCCGCAACCCATTGGTGGAAGGCTGTTCGGATTGAGCGTCCAATGCTTTACCTACTGAGCCACGGTTGATGTTACAAAGAAGCTGACGTATAAATTCAAGTGTTCACTTTATTAAATTAATCTTCATACATGTATCTGTCACTTTAACTATAGGATTGCCGTAGGGCAAGTTTTAAATTAAACCACTAGAATAAAAGTTAATTCCAATGAAATAAATATTGTATTCATAAATATGTTTTCTGTATTTTTGAAAACCACACGTACATGTAAATTAATGTGATAAAGCAAAACTTTATGTAAAAAAATATATAATATATTTATTAGATTTGAGTGTGCTATAGCATTCACACCAACAGAAGGTAGTGAGAAAAAAGTTATTAAGATCAGAATAAGTTGGAATGGTAAGATATATTACATAAAATTCAACATGGTCGTACTAATAGTTTTAATGGTTTGTGGGGGGATATCAATTACCAAGCTGAACATGTTATTACTTCGTAACTAGGACACCCGATATGAGTATTTATTAGATGGCAATTGACCAATCAGATTGCAGAGAAACTTTTCTGAAGGATAATAAATACATGAATATAAGGTCACAAAAAAGTTTGTGAGATACATTGGTATATGTGAGATACGTCGCTAGGTGAGATACGTCGCTATGTGAGATACGTTGCTATGTGAGATACGTCGCTAGGTGAGATACGTCACAATGTGAGAAACGTTGCTAGGTGAGATACGTCGCTCGGTGAGATACGTCGCTCGGTGAGATACGTTGCTATGTGAGATACATTGGTATGTGAGATATGTTGCTATGTGAGATACATTGGTATGTGAGATACATTGGTATGTGAGATACATTGGTATGTGAGATACAGTGGTATATGAGATACAGTGGTATGTGAGATACATTGGTATGTGAGATTCATTGGTATGTGAGATACATTGGTATGTGAGATACATTGGTATGTGAGATACATTGGTATGTGAGATACATTGGTATGTGAGATACATTGGTATGTGAGATACATTGGTATGTGAGATACATTGGTATGTGAGATACATTGGTATGTGAGATACATTGGTATGTGAGATATGTTGGATCAAAACTGTTGAAGATATGGATGGGGAGGCAATATCACATAATTTAACAGGCTGTTCTATTAAACAGATGACAACAGGCAGCCCACTGTCGGGCATAACTAGAGACATAAAAGTAGGCAATCAGATTTTGTATTTAAGAAGTGTATTACTCTTTAAATGAATCCTAGTAGGTTGAAGTTAAAAACCGGAGACATAAGGGTATTCCCCAAACACCATTCACTTCTACAACCGCATAGCCTAGGGGTTTTCAATAAGCTTTGTAGGTTTCTCACCCTGGCCCGGGAATTTTTTTCGGGTCAGTCAGTGTCGGTTATTTAAGAAATAAAGGACGTCCTGGTGAGCTGTGTGTTGCTGAATAAAGGGTCAGTGGCGAAAGATACCACTATTTGAGGGCAAGGGTACAAAATGAAAGTTTTTTAATCAGAAATCCAGCCTTTCCAACCTGCATAAGAACATTTAGACCCTCCTATGAGTAAACAGAGCCAATCAAAAAATGTCCTGGACCAACCCGTAAGTAGAACGTATAATGGGTGAAATCAGTGGTGTCAGCTCAAATGCGATGACTTCATAATTCCAGAATGTTGTGATGTGATCGAACATCACTCTCTGTCAAGTGGCATCTCAATTAGCCAAGTAACCAAATGACGTCATCAATTTGGAATCTTCTGACGTGTTAGAACACATCTGTCAGTCAGAGCGTTAGGTCAAAGATTATTCTACACAAACTCACCCCTAATTTATAGAACAAAGTGGTTTAAACCTGCGAGGGGTACTGTATTGTCTCATATAATGGGTCTCTGTTTTTCCTATCTCTATAATGTTAAACAAGAAGGTGTATTAGAATTACTAATTCAGTAATTTCCCTGATGATTGCAGCTTGCTTTTGAAACACTATAAAAAAAATAAAAATAAAAACTTTGTAAATGGCGTGTTAACTTCTCAATTGAGTAGAAAGTGTGTAAAGGGGAATGCACTCTGGAACTCCTACCACGAAGCGGTTCGCACGATCGTGAATGGCGTGGAATTGCTGCTGCAGACAGATGAGAAACATTTGACAATAATGGAAGGTCAATATCTCGGGTCAACTGACAGAAGAGTTGCTCATCAGCCATCATTGATACCTTCAAATCCTGGATATTAAACTGATTTGGTAATTCCAGAGGGAGCTCCCCTGATTCTTCACTCTTGGAAATATCCAACAGTCTGTGATGACCTTACTGGGCTCACAAAATATCTTTGTCATGGTTGCCCTTTGGGTAGTCACTTTCAAATATTTAGTTGCTCAAAAATGTTATTGGTTGTCCAACAAAAGTTTCAAAGATTAGCAATTTTTTTAAAGGTAATTCCTCTTTAGTGTCGGACCTATATATTGCATATTTTACTGGCTCGAAATATTTTTTTGTTGCCCCACGACGTCGGGCAAGCTATTTCGTGAGCGCTGTCTTATGGTCTTTATCATCGATAAAGGCTCAACGGCCTAGGGATAAAGGCCGCACGCATGTGTCTCATCCTGTTTTACTTACGTTTTACGTTACTACCTTCCGGTAGTAACTGGCAACCATTCCACATAGGTCGTTCGAGTGATATCTACAGTGAAACATTGGCGTTAGATTAGCTGTTATATTTTTTAGTTTTATTGGTGTGAAGATGACAGTTGTGTTTTTCCGTGGTCTTTTCCGTAGCAACATCATTTTTTCAGGGATACTTTTAATCAGAGATGAAATACATTAGATTGGTAATAATAACAAGAGATCCCTTAAAGAGATTTTAACGCCCGCGTCCATCTATTCATATTAAATTGATTGATTGATTGTTTGGTGTTTTACGCTGCGCTCAAGATTATTTCACTTATATGGCGGCTTTGCCAGTTGTATTGTGGGAGGAAACCGGGCTCTATGCCCGGAGGAAACCTACGACCTTCCGTTGGTAACTGGCAACCATCCCACATAGGTCGTCTATTCATATTAAAGATTGTTACAGCAATAACTGGATATAGGAATTGGGGCCTACATGTACATAAAAAAATCTTATTCCAGGGAGATAACTATTGTTGAGGAAAATTAAATTGTGAATTGCAAAGTAAGCTCCCCTTGAAATTTTGGTTGAAAACAACATTGCCACTTGGTAGCCATCTTCAATGAGATAATGTACGGTGCACAGCTAGAACTTAGGGGGACGATGTGTGTCATGTTTGGCTAAGATCAGGTCAGTAGTTTTCTTGGAATAATAAGTTTCATTTTCAAATTTGGTTAAAAAACAACATTGCTTCCTGGCGGCCATATTGAATAGCAAATGAGATGAAAATGTACAGTACACAACAAAGCTATAGGGAGATAATGTGAGCCAAGTTTGGTGAGTATCAGACTGGTAGTTTTCTTGGAATTAAGGTAACAAAAAAATATATATCGTCGCCTGGCAGCCATATTGAAATATGCAAATGAGATGAAAATGTATGATGTACAACTAAACCATAAGGTGATGATGCATGTTGAGTTTGATTAAGATTGGACTAATAGTTTTCTTGGAATAAAGGTAACAAGCGAAAGTTTTCTTGCAATAAACGTAACAAAGAAAAACTATATCGCCCCCTGGCGGCCATATTGAAAATGCAAATGAGATGAAAATGTACGGTGCACAACTAGACCATAGGGTGATGATGTATGTTAAGTTTGATTAAGATTGGACAGGTAGTTTTCTTGGAATAAAGGTAACAATGAAAAACATCGCCCCCTGGCGGCCATATTGTATATGCTAATGAGATGAAAATGTACGATGCACAACTAGACTATATGGAGATAATGTGAGCCAAGTTTGATGAAAATCGGACATGTAGTTTTCTTGGAATAAAGGTAACAAAAAAAAACAATATCGCCCCCTGGTGGCCATATAGAATATGCAAATGAGATGAAAATGTACGGTGCACAACTAGACCATTAGGTGATGATGTATGTTAAGTTTGAATTAGATTGGACTGGTAGTTTTCTTGGAATAAAGGTAACAAGCAAAAAGTTAACGGACGGACGACTGACGACAGACGACTGACCACGGAAAAGCGATTTGAATAGCCAAAAACAAACTAGCAAATTGAAGAAAAGAAAGACTTGCACTTGATAAAGTCAAGCGGCAGAAGAAAAACAGTTGTTGATTTTTTCTTCTATCGGCTGGTCTTTTTAGTTATAATACCTGTTTACAATTATTATACCAGTTTATGGTTATCATTAAGAAAGCCCAGAGAGCTCATTCGAATTTCAAATTTCAAAATTTCAAATTTAGGAAGTTAACTTTCAATTTCATTATTAATTGCGAGTGTACAAAACAAGGCGGCAGAAGCTGAAATGAGTGTTTGAGATCGAGACGGCCATGTTAAATGTGACGATTTAGTTTTGAAACCTTGAACGTTCCAAATTCAATATTTGAAATTCAAAACTCACAATTGCTGACCTACCAGTGTACACATTAGATTGGTGATAACTAATTTAAAAGGTGTCATTGAGTGTTTAACTAAGTGTGAATATTGAATTTCAAAATCTGAAATTCGAAATTCGGTTGAGCCCTCTGGGCTTCCGTATATCATAGTTACATCATAGCTTTCCCTGATCTGTTTACAAGGGATAGCAACTCTAAATCTGATTGGACTAGACCCAATCTGTATGAGGAGCCAGCATTCGACGGTTACCCTCTTGAGCCTCACACAATGACGATCTATGTCTAAAAATAACATTAAGACAAACAGGATATTTCACAACACGGATATCATCGTATTTGCTCTGCTGATAACAACATAACTTTTACCGAGGGACGCTGATAATGTTCTAATCTAAATTTCTTATCCAAATGCACTTTCACGCATAATTTTGTCGTTTGACATAAAAAGGTAGGCCACAAACGTCATATATTTAGGATACTCGATAGCCTCAGAAAAGAACACACGAGAGGAAGACGGGGGACCGTGTAAACAAAAACATTAAACCGAAGGTTGCGCCATGCGATCTTTGTGAATAAAGTCCTATCTGACCGAATAGTTAACTTACCGACCAAGCACAACACAATCGCTATTTTCTTCATTTTGGAGGCTGTCAATTTGAAAATCCGTCTTATTTCTACGGTGTTCTTCTCGGAAATGTATTTCAATAGCCTCGCTTTGCTTTGGCTCAGGTAATGTGTTTTGAGGGAGAAGTCTGCATTGACTGTGTTGAAAAGCTAAAACGAGGCTTTATCCAGCTTTTGGCCAATCACAATTCGATACGTCAAAATTAACCAATAGGACTTGTTTCATTCTTCCTAGACTCTCTCATTTTCCACCAATAATAGAACAGAATTTTTCTTGATATTTTCTTACTTGCCGATCGGAATAAAACAATCTAAACTATGCCTACCCGGATGATGACTGAAATTACAGTAGGCCTGGCATGTAGTTTCATTGTTGTTCAGGACGTTATATTTTTGTCGAATTCAAAGGAATTCACGGTCTGATAGTTTTTTGTGTCGAGCAGTTAAATTGCCCCGTACCTCATGTAATATGGTTTGCCAATAAATTCTGACTGAACCAAGGCATATGCCATAAGGCCTACACGTGATCTCGGTTGGCTTACCGTGGCATAAAATTCAAAAGTGATGAAGATTAAGTTTTTGACGTAATATTTGGTTAAGTACATGTAAATGGCGTGGTTCTGCTACACGCTGATGCGGTGGCGGGCCGCTTTTTAATGTTAAAGTGGCATGAGCTGCCAAAATTCACAGTTTTTTTCTTAATTTCTGATCGTCACGACAGTATAAGAGGCTTTGAAAGCCATCGAAAATCTAAACGATTCGCGTTGGAATGAGGAAAATCCATACAGTATATGTGACGAACCGAAAACGTGTTCGAAAAGTAAACAAAATTGAAATAACCGGGACGACCATTCATTCATTCTAAGCCAAAGTTAGTTCAAAACAATACTTTGTCGTACATTTTCGAGACTAGTCTAAGCACTAAAAAGCTTCTGAATTATACGTCTTGAGAAAAATAGCCAATAATTTCAACATTCTGTTTTACGGTCAAAATATAAACATTTCGGCAGCTCATGCCACTTTAATGATAAAAATTAAGATAATGATAAAAATTATCACCACGTAGTTGTTGTTGATGTTATAGGGCAGTTTGGCAATTATCTCAACTCAACAACTGAGGATCCAGGGCGGGGATATATGTATCGAGTTTTCGAAAGCTGTTAACTAATGTTTACCTCGTTATTCAAATGAGAATGATTTACCAAATTGTATCTCAACTAAATGTCCTGTTATAAGTAATTTGTCAGCTCATGCAACTGATGACGTCTATTAATTGGCCTCCGTTTTCCGTTGCCCTATTTTCTTATAATTGATAATTTTTGTAAATCTTTTGCGTTTCATCTATTTTTTGTTGTGATGTGTTTTCCTCACCCCCCCCCCCCCCCTCCCCCCCCCCCCCTCACCCCAGGACTGTTTACAGTTGACCTAGATTTCAGCCGAGTGGAGTCAAGGGATGCTCTGCTTAAATATGTCAAGTTTCTATAGCGATGCAAATTTATAGTTAATGGTGATAGTCGAATTGTTCTGGAATTTCTGAGAGTCTTATATCAGTGCGTGTTGTTTGATTTTTTAGTCAGTCAGTTTTTCAACTGCTCATTGATTGTTAATTTGGATGCTTTGTGATATCTTTTGGTAGTGATACACTTATTTGTTTGATTAGTGAGTTCTACATGTGCAGGAAATGTACCAGTGTAATCTATGGATTTTCCAGTGTGACGTCACTCCAGGATTTTATTCTGTGGATTTATATTTCGTGATCATCGATCGGATCTATACTGCTATACCAGTGAACTTTGTGGGTTCTCGGATTACAGTTTTCTATGTTCTTAGTCAGTTCTTAGTTTATAAAAGTCATTTTGATAAATGTTTTCTTTCCATTGTTTGTATAACATTTGCTTGTAAATACGCTACTCAGCTTTTATCGTATGCTAATCAAAATTTGTACATAAAATCTGCTGGTCTTTTTGTTACTTCTTATTTTATCATTTTGTCTCGTAACAAACTTTATAAGTGGACCTCCTCTCGGTGGATATTTTAATGAGATAATGAGCCGCCCAAAAATAAAATAATGTATGTCCCTAATACCCCTTCACATGCCGATCAAGAACAAGTCAAAGGCAGATTTATTATAGCAAATTTGATTCATTTGACGTAAGAGCTTTTCACCCCACATAAAGATACTGGCCTAACAACATATATATAATCTGCTTAGCACTGAACAATATAAGACAGTACAGGAAGACTGTAAAGTCTATCACCGTATATTGAGTATAGATGCATTCCATGGGCTGTTTATTGCTTCGAAACATTACACAGACGACAAATACATGTCTGTTGAATAATTCATATAAAAAGTATATAGCTTCCATTATATTAACAAGCCATTTGGCATATGCGACATTAAAAATGTAGGTATATTTTAAATCCTTTGGCATATATCCAAGTGATCAGACGAAGAAATAGAATATTATATTTATGGAAGGGATGTTCTCTTGATCAAATAATAGACCAAATAAATAGCAAACGGCCGGCAGATGTTATTTACAAATTCGGATGTATATATTTAAAAAAAATAATATATTTACTGACAAATAGTATACAATCAGTAGAAAGAAAACGCGTCAATGAATATTTACAAAGACATTTATAGTCCACATCTCCGAAATAGGAAAATAACATGCTATAAACCTGTACAAAGCGCATAGATATTATAAGCATAGAAGTTGTTCTGGGGATCCTAAATGTCGGCTAAATAGTTAAATTATAGTTTGTTACGAGATGTTATTAAGCGCTTCCATACTTTAACTGTGACTGTCAACAAGCTCATCGTGACAGCTTCATTGTTCACTTTGCTATAGTTCACAATACAGTCACGCTTGGTTACTCCAGTTGTCGAGTCTTCTTCTATACTTGGCATGAGACCACATAACGAAACATGGTGTCAGAACTTCTAAAAGGACTCACTCGCAAAGCCACACGAAGCTATATAAGCGATGTGGACTGGTAGCGTCCACAAGGCAAACTCAACAAAAATTCTTTTACTCATGATTATACCAGATAGTTTTAAAATATGATTTCTGTGGTTTTATTGTATTGTAGAATTTTAGTCATGTTAGATTTATTTTAGTGTGGTGGGCCTCCCACCAGGTGAGATACTTTCTCACCTGGATACGGATTAATCCCTTCCAATGTGGACAAGCTGACACGAACTAGATGTAGTGGTCAGACTGGTCCAACCAGAATACCTATGTGATCAGACAGGTTATAATTATTCCTATTGTATTTTGTTTAAGTGTTTTACTATAAATTGTATGGTTGGTGAATGTTAAGTCAGACCAGGGCACGGACCTTACCGACTCTGTGACAAACCCAGTAACTTCTGATATAGATGCCAGTTATTGTATAGTGAAGTCCTTGTATATAGTTTGTATTTGTTGCTGTTCGTCAAGTAATTTCAGTTTGTATATTGTGAAGATCCAGTCGTTCTGTGTTATATTTTACAAGCCGAAAAATCATCCAACAGAAGCTAGCTTCCCCAACCTTGCGAATTGTGTTGTAACCCTGCAACACAATAGTTTCACCAAAAGAGAAATCGCAAAATCGTAATTATTTACTATAATGAAAATCTACTGTGACTGTGACTGGAATTTTCGCTGCAAAACTATTGCAATACAATTTTAAACTTAGAAGTCTTCTGCATTTTTTAATTCGGCTTTATTATTGTTGTTGAGTATCACTAATTTGATTTCTAATATTATATCATATAATATAATTATAAAATTTTAATTTAGCGTATGTTTTAGTTATTAATAGCATGCTGTTGCTGCCGTAGTGGAAAAGGAAAACCAATTTTTGTTATCCTCGTAATGTCACAATTTAAGTCCACTGTTTGCTTGTTCTCATAGTTATCATGCTTATGATGTAGGCCTGCTTTAATCCCCCATTTAATTCCCCTGTCTAACTATTCAGACGTCAGACGTGGTTCTGACTAAAACATCTTTCTGGTAGACATATTTTTTCCGCCTTCTGCCTTATATATTTTTTTGCCGCCATACGGGCTATAGGCCTACTTATGAAGATGTACTCTAAAAAAATAATGTCTAGTTTTACACGCAGAAATGACTTAGAACGAATATCCGGCAATCTTAGATCCCAGAGCCTCCGGGGCCTAGGCGGCCCCTGTACCAACGCCTTATAGAGCTGTGATAGACTCATGGCTACGCTACTACATGTAGGCTGTGTGTCTTCATTCGTTCAATTGGTGAAAAAACCTTGGTCACTGCTACAAGTTATTTTATAGTCTATATACCTTCACTCTCCATATAGATGGCAGTCCGGCTGTCTCTTATCATCAGAAGCTGCGAGGTTTTCTTTGGCTACTTTTGCATTTGATCCTATCATTACCATGACAACAAGGACCAGGGGGCCGTTTCACGAAGCCGTCGCATAATGCGATCAATCGCAGTTGCCATGACTACGTATCTCTTCACTATGGTATCCATTGGCAACTACGCTTCGTTTGCGATGCGACTGCTTTGTGAAACGAGCCCCAGCCATGCAAGTTAAACTGTCAAAACATGATCCACAGAAGAGACAAATATGCCACTTTCCGTTCACAAATCCGACGTCAAAGCGCAACATACTACACCATTAAGAATTCGGGTAGGGTCTCACAAAGTGAAATTCGCGCAAATTAATTTGATTTACCCGTGACTATATTTCCGATTGCACTCTCAGGACCTCCCAATCCTCAAACCACCTCCGGACACACTTGAAAATACTGACGGTTAGATATTGCGCCCCCACCCCCCCCCCCCCCCCCCTTTCACAAAATCCTGTATCCGCCCCTGAGTAACCACCCTCCCAAAAAAAAGCAGAACTCTTTACTTTACTTCAGCAATCTATTGATTTGACTTCGACACTCGTGATGCAATCCTGCGTCCTCGGATTGAAAGCTGTTGTTCTAAATAACTTTGACTTGAAATCTTTGAATAAATATCAATAATTAGCACTACTTCGTCTGAGTATTACTGTGGAATTTAATTTTGGACCTCTGTTACAACGTCCTAAGCTCCATCTCATTTTTTTAAACTATTGAAGCCGATACGGACCATCTTGAAATTTTTCTAAAATTTCATTTTTCTGACCATACTTTTCCGCAAACATGTCTGATGAAGACCAAAATGAAGACGAAAATATTGACATTTAAGTTACTCATCTCAGATCTCTTGCTCAAACTTGTGAATTTCAATTTCTTCAAACTGAACTGGTCAGAGACAGAATTGTCTGTGGTATACGCGACAACAGCGTTCGGCGAAAATTACTCCAAGGACCAAAACTAACTCTCAATCCTGTTTGTTTAGACATGTGTCGTCCCGCTGAAACTACTAGTGCACAAGTAAAACGTATGTCTGTAAAAGAAGACGTTCACGGTGTTTTAGGCATCGTTGTTCTGGTCAAAGTAAACCCATCAAAACACAGGCACTCTTCTGGCTCAAATTTTCTGAAGTTTAATTGTAAATTCTGTGGTTATAAACACGAACAAGACCGGGACAAGTGCCCTGCATATGGCAAAGAATGTTCTAAGTGTGGAAAACTTTCTCATTTTGCTTCTAAGTGCCCATCTCTAAGAAAATCAAGTTTCAAGAAAAAAACATTCTGTACATAACGTTGATACCTCTGATGAAGAACAATCATCTAATGATGGCATACTGGCAGTGGAAACTGTCAGTAGTATCACTGACAAAATATTTGTCACTCTTCAGCATACTTCTGGAAAAATTAGGCTGCAGATTGATTCTGGAGTTACTTACAACGTAATCTCATACTCTGATCTTCCTGCTGGTGTTACCATTGACAACACTCCAGTACTTCTCTCTATGTACAACCAAACTAAACTGAAAGCTCTGGGATAAGCCAAATTTAGACTCATTGACCCTAAAAACAACAAAAAGTTCAGAGTTCATTTTGTTGTTGTTGAACAAGATACTGTTACTCTTCTAGGTGTGAAGGCTGCCCAACAGATGGAACTTCGGAAAATTCTTCACGAAAACATATGGACTTCGGACTCCTTCTTCTGAACAAATGACGAAAAGGTTTCATTCTTAAGTCCTACAGTGATGTGTATTCACCGGTGTCATTTTCAAACATTTGCGTCCCAAATTAGACTGCGTCTTGATGTGCGAATGGACGAAGATGTTGCCTAGCGATGATGTAATTTATGCTAGTAGGCTATATAGCTTTAAATGAAATTATTATAATTATCATGCACCATGATGCGGAGGTAACGAGAGTTAGAAACCCTTAAATCATTTGACAGTACAGTTATTGAGGAACGAGAGGGGGGGGGAGAGGGCTCAATGCCATCCTTAAATCATTGGACAGTACATTTATTGAGGAACGAGAGGGGGGGGGGGGGGCTCAATGTCATCCTTAAACAAATGGACAGTACATTTATTGAGGAACGAGATGGAGGGCTCAATGTCATCCTTAAACCATTCCATTTCCATTTCATTTATTGATCATATAATTTTATACAGAAGTGTAAAACTGATATTAACAAAAGATGGTGGGAATAAAACCTCGAAAGGCTTGTTCTATCCCATAATACATTAAATAATAGAAATAATATTGTGGGCTATGTATAACTTAATAGATAAATAGACACGTAGATATAACAGTTTTTTTTGGTTGGTCATCGAAATGCTATTATCCAACCAGTCATCATCCGCCGCCTACACAGTGACATTATCCGAGAGATACTCCCTTACTTTATTTTTCAAGAGAGAGATAGACTTAATTGTTTTTATATTTGAGGGAAGCCGATTCCACACCCTTGGGCCTTTAATGCGTATGCTGTGCAAAGACATATCATTGGACAGTACATTTATTGAGGAACGAGAGGGGAAGGGCTCAATGCCACCCTTAAACCATTGGACAGTACATTTATTGAGGAACGAGAGGGGAAGGGCTCAATGTCATCCTTAAATCATTGGACAGTACATTTATTGAGGAACGAGAGGGGGAGGGCTCAATGCCATCCTTAAACCATTGGACAGTACATTTATTGAGGAACGAGAGGGGAAGGGCTCAATGCCATCCTTAAATCATTGGACAGTACATTTATTGAGGAACGAGAGGGGAAGGGCTCAATGCCATCCTTAAATCATTGGACAGTACATTTATTGAGGAACGAGAGGGGAAGGGCTCAATGCCATCCTTAAATCATTGGACAGTACATTTATTGAGGAACGAGAGGGGAAGGGCTCAATGCCATCCTTAAATCATTGGACAGTACATTTATTGAGGAACGAGAGGGGAAGGGCTCAATGCCATCCTTAAACCATTGGACAGTACATTTATTGAGGAACGAGAGGGGAAGGGCTCAATGCCATCCTTAAATCATTGGACAGTACATTTATTGAGGAACGAGAGGGGAAGGGCTCAATGCCATCCTTAAACCATTGGACAGTACATTTATTGAGGAACGAGATGGAGGGCTCAACGCGATCCTTAAATCATTGGACAGTACATTTATTGAGGAACGAGAGGGGAAGGGCTCAATGCCATCCTTAAACTATTGGACAGTACATTTATTGAGGAACGAGATGGAGGGCTCAATGCCATCCTTAAATCATTGGACAGTACATTTATTGAGGAACGAGAGGGGAAGGGCTCAATGCCATCCTTAAACCATTGGACAATACATTTATTGAGGAACGAGATGGAGGGCTCAACGCGATCCTTAAATCATTGGACAGTACATTTATTGAGGAACGAGAGGGGAAGGGCTCAATGTCATCCTTAAACCATTGGACAGTACATTTATTGAGGAACGAGAGGGGAAGGGCTCAATGCCATCCTTAAACCATTGGACAGTACATTTATTGAGGAACGAGATGGGGGGCTCAACGCGATCCTTAAATCATTGGACAGTACATTTATTGAGGAACGAGAGGTTAAGGGCTCAATGCCATCCTTAAACTATTGGACAGTACATTTATTGAGGAACGAGATGGAGGGCTCAATGCCATCCTTAAATCATTGGACAGTACATTTATTGAGGAACGAGAGGTGAAGGGCTCAATGTCATCCTTAAATCATTGGACAGTACATTTATTGAGGGACGAGAGGGGGAGGGCTCAATGTCATCCTTAAACCATTGGGCAGTACGCTTATTGAGGAACGAGATGGAAGGCTTAATGTCATCCTTAAACCATTGGACAGTACATTTATTGAGGAACGAGATGGAGGGCTCAATGTCATCCTTAAACCATTGGACAGTACATTTATTGAGGAACGAGATGGAGGGCTCAATGTCATCCTTAAATCATTGGACAGTACATTTATTGAGGAACGAGATGGAGGGCTCAATGCCATCCTTAAACCATTGGACAGTACATTTATTGAGGAACGAGAAGGGAAGGGTTCAATGCCATCCTTAAATCATTGGACAGTTCATTTATTGAGGAACGAGAGGGGAAGGGCTCAAGGTCATCCTTAAATCATTGGACAGTACATTTATTGAGGAACGAGATGGAGGACTCAATGCCATCCTTAAACCATTGGACAGTACATTTATTGAGGAACGAGAGGGGAAGGGCTCAATGTTATCCTTAAACCATTGGACAGTACATTTATTGAGGAACGAGATGGAGGGCTCAATGTCATCCTTAAACCATTGGACAGTACATTTATTGAGGAACGAGAGGGAAAGGGCTCAATGTTATCCTTAAATCATTGGACAGTACATTTATTGAGGAACGAGAGATGGAGGGCTCAATGTCATTCTTAAATCATTGGACAGTACATTTATTGAGGAACGAGAGGGGAAGGGCTCAATGTCATCCTTAAACCATTGGACAGTACATTTATTGAGGAACGAGATGGAGGGCTCAATGCCATCCTTAAATCATTGGACAGTACATTTATTCAGGAACGATATGGAGGGCTCAATGTCATCCTTAAACCATTGGACAGTACATTTATTGAGGAACGAGAGGGGAAGGGCTCAATGTTATCCTTAAATCATTGTACAGTACATTTATTGAGGAACGATATGAAGGGCTCAATGCCATCCTTAAATCATTGGACAGTACATTTATTGAGGAACGAGAGGGGAAGGGCTCAATGTTATCCTTAAACCCCTGGACAGAAAGTGGATGGCCAATGGAGAAAACAGATATGAGTACAACAATCAGACAACATTCGGTTAGCCATTTATTACAAATATACCACGGATAATTGGTTCACCCGCGCCTTACCAACCGTTATACAACATTGATCCCACCATTCGCCAATGTTGGGTCTCACTAAACCTTCGGCTTAGAACGACGAGCAAAAACATTCTGTGAGTTTTAGAACATGACATAACATTGATAGCCAACTTCTGAACATATATAGGCCTACATTGTACGTGTAGGCCTTAGTGGACAAACTTACATTGATATCAAACTTCTGGACATATACGTGTAGGCCTAAGTGGACAAAATGACATTGATATCAAACTTCTGGACATATACGTGTAGGCCTAAGTGGACAAACTTACATTGATATCAAACTTCTGGACATATACGTGTAGGCCTAACTGGACAAAATGACATTGATATCAAACTTCTGAACATATACGTGTTGGCCTAACTAAACAAAATGACATTGATATCAAATTTCTGAATGAGTAGGCCTAACTGGACAAAATTACATTGATATAAAACTTCTGGACATATATGTGTTGGCCTAACTGGACAAAATGACATTGATGTCAAATTTCTGAACATATACGTGTTGGCCTAACTGAACAAAATGCCATTGATATAGAACTTCTGGACATATATGTGTAGGCCTAACTGAACAAAATGCCATTGATATCAAACTGCTGGACATATATGTGTAGGCCTAACGGAACAAAATGCCATTGATATCAAACTTCTGGACATATATGTGTAGGCCTAACTGAACAAAATGCCATTGATATCAAACTTCTGGACATATACGTGTAGGTCTAACGGAACAAAATGCCATTGATATCAAACTTCTGGACATATATGTGTAGGCCTAACTGAACAAAATGCCATTGATATCAAACTTCTGGACATATACGTGTAGGTCTAACGGAACAAAATGCCATTGATATCAAACTTCTAGACATATATGTGTAGGTCTAACTGGACAAACTTAAATTGATATCAAACTTCTGAACATAGACGTACTATGAAAAAAAAGAAACATCTTGTGAAACGAGACGAATGAAGCAAATAATAATAATAATATTTTATTTCAGACACACATGTCCATAAAATAAGGTTAACAACAACGAATTACTGGTACAGTATAAAGGATATTAAATGTTTACACTACGTTGTTTGAAAAGTAATTCCTCCCATTTAGATACTAACACAGAGTGATTTCTTATATCAGAGTGATTCAATATATATAACAGGGAGTTGCTGCTGGTTTCAATTCTTGACTTCAGGCTATAAATAGACGACCTAAACAGTTCGCTGAACGATCTTATCCCGTTCGTCACAAACATCGAACTGGCGCTACAATCGCGATTGTAGTTCATGAGCCATCTAAATGAATTGTTGTACATAGTTCTCATACTATTTAACATAGATTTGCTAACCACGCTCCATAAGGAAACACAGTAGATGTTGGTACAAAATGATCGAAAAAGAGTTTTCTTTACCAGAGGTGTACACAATCTAAATTTTCGTAGTAAAACATTTGCCCTAATGCATAATTTTCTTCTCTGGGACTCAATTTCAAGATTATCAGACAAATTGTTCGTAATGATATGTCCCAGGTAGGTATAGGATTGGACAAAATCTAGCCGTCTACCATTCAAAGATACATTAGCATTCGAGTGTAGATAGTATCCTTTAGGCTTTATACATTACACACAGTCTTTTTACAATTAAATATGATGTCATAGGGATTTAGCGTAGCTATCACATATATTCAAAAGAGTTTGTAAAGATGAAGCAGATGGACAGATCAAACATATATCATCAGCTTATAAGAAATGATTCATAAAAACACCAGATATATTACAACCCACACCGCTATCAGTGAGACGTTTGTCTAAGTCCTGAAGATAGATGGAAAACATATTTGCTGACAGTATCCCGCCTTGCCTAACACCACTTGAAACACTGAACATTGATGAAAATTGACTTCCCCATTTAACTGTAATTTTTTGAATTTTGAACCATGAGTAGGCCTATAGAATATTGACTATATACATGGGCCAGTTTCTATCAATGAGCTTTCGTAGTAGTACAGAGTGATTAACTCTGTCAAACGCCTTAGAGGCGCCCATGAAGCAGACATAAACAGGACTACCGCTAAACCTATAATAATTGACTATCTCTTTCAAAGCAAAGATACACTGGTCTGTAGAATGTCCGCTTTTGAACCCAAATTGTGAGTCAGTAGCGTATAAGAACTTTTCACAGATATTCAAAATAACTCTTTCAAGAATTTTAGATATTATAGTGGCAATGGCTATGGGGCGATAATTATCAGATTGTGTAATATCACTAGATTTGTTCTTAATAATAGGTATAATAAAAACATGCGTTAGCTCTGGGGGTAGGGTCCCATGGCGCAACATTAGATTTAAACACAAAAACGGGTGAATGTAAAGCTTATCAGATCCTAATGTAAGGTGCTCTGCTGACAGTCCATCAATTCCTGCTGATTAACCCAGTTTAAGATTTTGTATGATTTGAAGGATTACATTACGAGATTCAATTGGCAGTGACATGGGCTTATTATTTACATCAGCCAACATACTATTTAAGACGTCATCTTTATCTTGGTCATTCGAAACTGAGTTAAGTAATGTGGAGTATTTGTCCCTCCATAGGTTAGCAATGTTAGCCTCCCCTTTTACGTTATCAATAGTACCAGGCAGTAACGTAGACTTACAATTAGCATTACGTACTTTTTTCCAGAACTCTTTATTGTTATAGGAACAGAAAACTTCGGCAATGTTATTTGCCCTAATGGTCTCTTCTTCTTTTTACAAGCCCTTAGGGCATATTTAAATATAGTCCGGGTTTCTGATTCCAAAATTACTATTTTTTATACTGACGGTCGTATTTTGGAGTAGGGTTCATTGCAATCAAACAGCCGGAGTCGGCTGCCCGCTCAGAAGCGGGCAGTATGTGGTCTGATTTAGACAAAGAAATAGCAATATAACCTACTCAGATCGTGTCTAAACGGTCATAATCACGTTCATGGATAATTTCGGCACCTACCACTAACCATGCAGTGCCTAATATGGACAAGCCGGATCATTATTCCTCCCCTGAATTTACTTTTGCCTTCCACAAGTCTCAAACTCTCCGCCATTGATGACGTAACACTGTCTAACGGTTTTTCAGTTTTTAAACGTTAAATTCACTTTAAAAAATGCTAAATTATCAATGAATGTCGTACTGACACTATTTGAGTTAGTTATGTTGTTATTTACTATCTAAATCAGACCGCAAACTGCCCGATCAGAAGCGGGCAGCCAACTCCGACTTTTTGATTGCAATGAGCCCTGACTCCAAAATACGGCCGTCAGTATAAAAAATAGTAATTTTGGAGTCAGAAACCCGGACTAATTTAAATAGACCCTATAGTGCGTTGCATATACTCGCTAACTGCTCCAGAGCGAGGGCTTCCATTCTCCCTCCACCAAATTAACGCAGTTCGTGCCTGTGTGTCTGTCACACAGTCATTCCAGCCAGGGACAATAAAATCTTTAGTTTTACCATATTTGGCTACTTACTTGCTGTAAAAAGGGTAGTAACTATATCGTTTTAATAACGAGTTATCAGAGCTGAGTGGTCACAAGATTGACAATTTTCAGCATCACACAATAAGGCATCCCGTGGGATTTCTATAGAATTTAGAACAGAATCTGATGTGAGCTTATAATCTGACAGTTCTTCGTGGGTTAGTTTGGACCAATTAATACAATAAAATTGATTATTGTTCTGAGTGTTAGATAAGGGAGGCAGGGAGGTCCATTCTAATTCAACACACAACGGTAAATGGTCGGAAGATATAAAATCATATCGTACATGTAGGCCTATATCACATACAGAATCATGAACATGTTTAGAAGTTACACAATGGTCTAACCATGACGTAGTATTATGAGCCTCACTAAAATACGTAAAACTATCAGATTGTAATAAAGACATGTCAGACAGAAACATATAATGATCATCACAGAAAATTTTCAACTGAGAACCAAATGTTCTGGAAGGATTAGCATTCCAATCCCTCATTACGATCACATTAGGGTGACTTTATCATTGATCAAGTTTTGTGGTCCGTACGTCATTGACGTCCAATTAGGATATTTTCATTGGCTTCTTGTCTGCAAGTTATTTCCTGAACCACTGGTCGGGATTTTATGAGACTTTATTGATAGCTTATTGGTGGGGACCTTTGTAATACGTTATATTTCCATCAAGGAATAGTTACTCCCCTCGCTGTGCTCTCTATTGAAAGGAGGAAGCATTTCTCCATTCTCGCGAGATTTCCGGGACTGTCCTTGTGTTAAATGAATAGTGATTTGTACTGAAAACTGTTGACAGGTTATAAGATCAAAATATTTCTTTGACTTTTACCTCAGATTGTAAAAAAATAAATATAAAGATATGAATAATTCATTAAAACCTAAAGAAGTGACCGGTAAATAGAACTCTTTCATTTTTGTATTGCTTTGCATTATAACGAGAAGGAGGCTGTCCCACTCGTACCACCAAATGCATCTCCACTTTGAAGAGTTCTACTAATGGAAATATAAAGGGGCTTTCACAATTGAGACTTTCGCCGCAAGGTCAAAATACTGAAATCGATCGCACGGTGGAGATAACATTTTTCGGGCCGCAGTAGAATCGGAAAAATTACCGCAAGAAAATAATCCATTTTACGATTTGCCGGGGCATCGTAAGGGCGTGGCAAGGTTAATCCACGAATCTCTTGCGGCGAACCGCGCGGAGTGAAGCAAGCAACGCACGTCTAGCGCACGTGATCCGTGAGACAGTTGCGCGGAGGTGCTACGTGATTGGTTGGAACGTGCGGCGTGCCGCAAGATGCATCGTGCGTCATTGTTTTTCGCCGCGCACCAATGAGCGGGCGCCTTACGGCGTTTTTTCAAATCGTGCGGCGATTTTGGGCTCCGCGAACGTGATTGCAGTATAAAAAGGCGCAGAGATAAAAAAAAAAGCAACCGCAGCAATCGACGAGGTGGCACAGGTAGAGCAGCATCCATTGTAAAAGCTTCAACTGTTGTGAGATAAAATAAAGCACCCCAAAATATATACCTGTAGCACACTGAGGGTATTTTTCGCACGGTGAACGCAAGGCGGTGCAAAACCGAGACGGCGAATCGTTCAACGGTTTACGACTGTCGCAAGGTTGGCAGAATAAGAAATTCCACCGTACGGAGCATCTTACGACAGAAAAAAAATCGTGCAACAACCGCGCGTCAAGATACAACGGTTTACGGTGAACGTACTAGCGCCCGCACGGATCAGAGGTAGTAAACAAATTCGCACGGCGGAAAATTGGATTCCATGTGCACACCAAACTTTTCTGCGACTCTTGCGGCACAAAAATTCCGCGCGGTAAGGTGCGGTTGCCCGCAAGGAAGACTGCGGTCCATCGTACGGAAGGCCAAAATTCATGACCGCAAGAGCCGTAAACACGCCGTATCTCAATTGTGAAAGGGGCTTAACGTATTGAGTTTGGGGTCCGTACGTTCTTCTACAAGCCTCCAATTCGGATATCTCATTGGCTATTGCTAGTCGGTTGTGATATTTTAAGGCAAAATCAGGAATTTACCATCACGGGGCACATTATGCTCGTCACTTCCATGTCTTTTATGACGCGAACAGATTTAAATTTTGGCAAAAAAGTTCATAACCTATTGTGTCTGGGAGAAATACGAAAAAAAAATGTCTTCTTTTTTATTAATGAGAAATAATTAAGGTATCACCACGAAGTTAGCTGTTTGTTGTTTGCTCGGAAACCGAGCTCTTTGCCCGGCGGACACCCCCGACCTTCGTGGTGATGCCTTAATTATTTCTCATTGGCATGGACCCCACGTTTAAAGAGAGTTTCAAACATTTCCTTTGTATCGTAAACAATTTGCCAGATCTTAGTGGCGAGTGTACCTTAAAGAATTGCTACACTTAATTAGATTGATTGACTGATGCTTTAAGTCGCACTGAAGATGATTTCACTTATAATGTAGCTTGCCAGGTTTGGTGGTGGTGGTGGGGGGGGGGGGGGATTGAAGAGTATCGACCTTCGGCGAGAACATTGTCACTTAATTTAAATCTTCGTTTTCAATATTTCAGTGTATAATAGGTGATCCCGATCAATTTCGACCTATTGTCTGTCTCAATTATGGTCAAAATTAAGCTGTTATTTCAAGACCCGCTTCATTTTATGGTTTGATCAATTTTATTTTTGGGCATGCCAGATGTTTTACAAGTCACAGAAGTCATTAGGGCTCAAGCCTGGATGTTGTTTGGGACACTCAGATTGTTCCTTTTTGTGTTTAATGTGATAATTCGACAGATTTGTGGAAATGATGGCGAGAGGTCATAAATTCAATATTTTAAGAACAAATTAGTTTGTCAACCTTGCTATTGTCACCGTATTTTGAGTGATTTATACATTATGCTATTTCTATCCTTTTCCAATTAGATCATTTTGACATAAGTATTTTATGGCATTTGACCTTTTCTAGGCCTATATCTCAAAATGTCAATATTGTGCCCCCCCCCCCCCCCCCTTAATACCTGTGTTATATAAGCCCTAGTACGTAATGGATTATTTTAACCTATATTTTGATTGTCCACAGATCTTTCGATCTCTATTGTTTGTTCGCCGGCTCACCCCAACGGCTGTTTACAACTTAGTTAAGTTGACCTGGATCTTCAGACGTGTCGTTACTGGGTAACTTCGATTGTCCTCGAAGCTTGAATATGAACAAATCTCTATAGTTATGCAAATTTTTTCTAATATGTTTTGGCCGGAGTGTTCTGGAATTTCTGAGAATCTATATTACTTCTCTCGATTATTATTTTGTCTCGTTACAAAATTACATATAATACTTGTCTCGTAACAAAATTGGGGGGCTTTATCCAGGAATATTTCGTAATTCATTGAGCGAGAATTGTATTCGGTAACATTCTAAATTCTTGATTTTAAACTAAATTTAACTACGCATTTAATTTGCTAGGGAAAGGAACAATTATTCGAGAGGTGGTGTCTTTCTATAGATTCTTAAGATTATAACGACTTGAAAGACATTAGAAATGATATCATGTTGGTATCAGAATGGACATTTAATCTTACTTTTCCGTTAAACAGAGACAATGACTCAAACCTCTATTCTATTGAATTTTATGTACACGTCACCTAGTCGGTAAGACCCGTATAATACTAACAATAAGTGTGTGAAGGTGTTTCACAAAATCGCCTTCATGTTAATATTTCATCATCAAGCATAAAATTATTGGAGTAAAACTCATAGGGATTTATTCCGCCGTTCTAACTCAGGAAATTTATTTTGTTATAAACATTGCCACTTACTTATGGGCTATACATGTATAACCTATTCCGTTTTCGTAGCACAAACGAGTTTTGGGAATAAATAAATTTAGATTGCAACATTGTCATATACAAAAAGGAAAGAAGTTCTTTGTAATGCATATGTAAGTAACGATTGTTTCAGCTTTCGGTTTCAACAATATCAATCAAACAAGTCATTTTTTTTACCTTGAATATGTATACCTATTTATTTGACATATAAACCGTTAAATAAAAAAGCAAAGCCTCGGGATGGGAGAAATGATAGGTTTATTTGTAAAAGTCGGGTGGGAACATTAAATGTAGTCTAAGAAATTATTAATGTTAGTCTTCCCAGTTGCCGACCGAGAAAAAATATCTGAAAGTAAACGACGTCAGGAATAAACTGATTAAATCTTGCGTTTGGGCGACTCCGTTGAGCTCAATGTCCTACGTGAAGTGTTATTGGTAAGAAGATAAAGCTGTATTCGTTTTGATTGTGGGCTTGTTGCTGCAAACAAAAATCATCGGATGGTGTCCCCCGCCTGTTGACGCCCATGGATGCTCAATTTAAAAATCAACCAAGACCACAAAATACTGGTAATACTGGTAATAATGGCAACACTGGTAATAATGGCAACATTGGTAATAATTGTAATACTGGTAATAATGGCAACACTGGTAATAATGGCAACACTGGTAATAATGGTAACACTGGTAATAATGGCAACACTGGTAATAATGGTAATACTGGTAATAATGGCAACACTGGTAATATTGGTAATACTGGTAATAATGGCAACACTGGTAATGATGGTAATACTGGTAATAATGGCAACACTGGTAATAATGGCAACACTGGTAATAATGGTAACACTGGTAATAATGGTAATACTGGTAATAATGGCAACACTGGTAATAATGGCAACACTGGTAATAATGGCAACACTGGTAATAATGGTAACACGAGTAATAATGGCAACACTGGTAAAAATGGTAACACTGGCAATAATGGCAACACTGGTAATAATGGTAACACTGGTAATAATGGTAACACGGGTAATAATGGCAACACTGGTAATAATGGTAACACTGGCAATAATGGCAACACTGGTAATAATGGTAATACTGGTAATAATGGTAATACTGGTAATAATGGCAACAGTGGTAATGATGGTAACACTGGTAATGAAAATAGATTTCAAAATAACAGACAATTTAATAGAATTACATGTAACCATTGTAAAAAGCTAGGCCATCTGATTGTTTTCAACTAAAAAGACAACCAAATGATGAACATTCATTAAAGAGGCAAGAGCTGCCAAAATGTTGATATTTTGACGTTAAAACAGAATGATGAAATTATTGGCTATTTTTATCAAGATGTATAATTCAGAAGCTTTTTATTGCGTCTAGTCCCGAAAATGTACGATAAAGTATTGTTTTGAACAAACTTTGGCTTAGAATGAATGGACGGTCGCCCCGGTTATTGAAATTTGGTTGACTTTTCGAACACGTTTTCGGTTCGTACAGGCCACAGTTTTTCGAATGCCTTCAAAGCCTCTTACTTTCGTGGCGATCAGAAATTATGAAAAAAGTGTGAATTTTGGCAGCTCATGCTACTTTAAAACGAACTGGGTTATACTGAATAGTGATAGTACTAAACAAACTGTTGGCTGTGTTAAACCGTCTACTAAAGATGAAAAATTGGAATTTAATGATGATGTAGGCCTAGTGACAGTTTTCAAACTATTTATTCACACTGGTTCTATTTCACTTAAAGTGGCATATGCTGCCAAAATTCACACTTTTTCATAATTTCTGATGGTCACGACAGTAGGCCTAAAAGGGTTTGAAGGCCATCGAAATTTAGTTTACTTTTAGAACACGTTTTCGGTTCGTACAGGCCACATAGGGCCTACTGTTCGGATTTTCCTCATTCCAACACCAATCATTTAGTGTTTCGATGGCCTTAGAAATTATGAAAAAAGTGTGAATTGTGGCAGCTCATGCCACTTTAAATAACCGGGAAGACAATTCATTCATTCTAAGCCTAAGTTAGTAGAGTGAGTGAGTGATTGGGGTTTTACGTCCTGCTCAACAGTATTTCGGTTATATGAAGACGTTGTCTCCTTGTGACAGGGCGGATTTCCACCGCTCTTTTAGGTGCTGTCTCACCGAGACGACTTGCCGAAGACAACCAGCAAGCCCCCTCACCCAGTCACAGTAGGCCTATACTGACACTGGGCCAACCAGTCGCTGCTCTAACTCCTATTGCTGAGCGCCAAGCGAAGCAGTAACAGCTACCACTGTTAAAGTCTTTGGTCTGACTCGACCCGGGCTCTAAGTTAGTAGTAAACAATGCTTTATCGTACATTCTCGAGACTATAAGTAGGCCTACCTACTAAAAAGCTTCTGCGTTGTAGGCCTACGTCTTGAGAAAAATAGCCAATACGTTTAACATTCTGTTATATTGACCAAATATCTCAATTTTGACAGCTCATGCCATTTTGTTTGTTTTAAGATAGACATCGAAAGGCAAGGTACTGTATTATCAAAACCACTGAACTTTCGCTGCGGCGATAGCAAAATTGTTATATGCATTGGCATTGAAACAAAGCCTAGTGAAGAAAAAAATACCGATCTCCTGAACTTTGGACTTTCTTCTCACCCCTTTTGAAGGACAATAGAATATTCCGTCTGGCTTTCTTCAACTTTCGAGAAACAAGTCGCGTGTAGGCCTTTGTTTACAGGACCAACTTTTAAAACAAACATATATTTTAATAACATGGATTCACCGCTGTTTTACAAGAACGTATAGTTACAAGGTAAAAATGATATCAACAACATTGTAGGGGAGACCGGGGCGCATTGGGACATGGGGTACAGTGAGACAAGCTCTCTATAGGCTATTTTTATATCTGGATACTTAAAGTGACATCATCAGATGAGGGCAAACCTCTTTTGCGATGTGACATTCTGTTGAAGACCGATTTAGGCAGCACAGGAAAGTTTTAGGGGTAACATTTTTGTTTTTTCAGACTAAATGTAAATTTTTGCTGGTGAAATATTTTTCAATTTCCAGCATTGTTATATGCCATAGTTTTTATGTGTCTATTTTATCATAATGTGGTAAAACCATAGTTTCTGTCTAAAAGTTTTTGAATAAACCTCCCTGCACTACTTTTACCATGAGAAACAAAATTGCTAAGGGGGTCATTCGGGGTATATTGGGACATAACTGTCGGGGTCCATTGGGCCATAGGATAACGGTATCATAATGCTTACATTTCCATCACAATACAACTATAATGTTGATTTTCCCCTATATTTCAATGACTAAGTCTAGTACAACCATTCTTTCAGTTGCATGTGATTTTTCAAGCAGCATTTTAATAAAGCTATATTTTGATCAGTCCCATGCTCTTATAGTGCCAACTAAAATTCTTTTAAGGGCCATTTTGTCTAATCGCTTGTATTCAACTTTATCGTTGACAGACACCGTTTGTAGGCTATTATTCATTTGTTAAAACAATAAAGAAGCAAAATTCCTTCAAGCAATCAGTTAATTTCATTTTTACTTTAACGTTGACACTGTCCCAATATACCCCATAGACAATCCCAATTTACCCCACCCAAGGGGTAAATTGGGACACTTTTTAAAAAAAATGTAAATGCCTATGTCCTCGTAAATATACATAAAATAGCAAAAATGAAGCAAGGATATTAATCAGATTGACATTGTGTTTCATATAAATGTTCTCTTTTAGTTTTATGTGCATCATTTTTCTGTCAGACTTCAAAAGTTTGCAAAGTGGCCCAATGCGCCCCGGTCTCCCCTACCGTATTTCGTCTAATGTTTCGCACGCCAGTTTTTACCCTCACTGTTCGCACTGCTGTTGATATTAAAGGGACCGCCCAGAAGTGGGGGGACATATTCACACCTCTGCTAACGAGCCCCGCGGTGACGAGTCGAGTGGCTGCAAAGCGGCTGGCAGGGGAGCTAGTCGGTCCTCTAAAAACGAGATGGTATAAGACAGAATGCAGTGCTAAGCTGCAAATCTGTTCAATCGTTCTTTCACAATCCAAAATCTGTAAATAACAGGGCCTCAGATTACATAATCATAAGAATATTATGGTGATAAAGTCTGCTGCCATTTAAAATCCAAACAAATTTGTTGTTGCAGTCCCGTCAGCGAGGAAAATCACACATGTTTGAGGTGTAAGGTTTTTACAAAGCCGGATCACGCTGTCACACTACGGCGTACGTTATCCGTAAATAGGAAGAGTGAAAAAAAAAACTGTTCAAATTAGCGATTACTTGTACATTTTTATTGATTTTATTAAAAAATATTTTCCATAATTGATCTTTTTGTAAAGGAGAATCCAAGTTTGTTCCAATATAAGGGAATTATTTTTAATAATCGGTCCCTGACGAAACTTTGAGTTTGACTTCGAAGTCGACTGAGTTGATCTCAACCTACTCAAGTCGTGTTAAGAGTCAAGTTCACACTTCAAGCCAGTAACTGCTTTTTTATTTCTTTTTAAATTTTGATAAAACGGTACGCTTGGGCTTTTAATGATACTAGCTCTACAAATTTAATCTAAATGCCATTGTTCGAATGGGTTGTTATACGCCGTACTCCGTGAATTTAATTCTTATGGTTTTCTAATTTGGACTGAGCCATCACCCCTATTATTAAGTAGACCGTTCCGTTTATACTTTGGCATTCTGCAGCTCCATGTATAACAAACAAGATTTCCGTCATTAAAACTTTATTTCCTCATGATCATACCATCTTTTTACATCGGGAATATTGTACTCGTGAGAAAAAATCTTTGACCACATGACATAAATATTGCAACTCCGTAACGGACGTTGTTGCCGCTTCTACACTACGGCCGTGCTGTACTCTGTACATGTAGGTCTATAGAATAAAGCGCGAAAAGTTGAAAACAATGAAGATATTCATACAATACGATCGCTGTAAAAAGAAAAGAGAAGAATGAAAGTAATTTATTGGTTAGAAATTTACTTTTATAATCAATTTGGTAATCTATTGATCGTACTATCTACTTAGGCCTTTGATTACCGCCCACTGTCACAGTCGTCACCTCTGTGGTCCAATCAAGCGATTCATTGTTTGGTGATTATAGGATTATCCCCTCGTTCCCCATACTCTCTCCAGGGGGTTATCGTCTTTTTTTGCGTGCGAAACATTAGACGAAATACGGTACACTTTAATCAAGATTTCAAAATACTTCTTTACAGCTCTGGCTTTTTTATGGCTCTGCAAAGCAAAAGCGGAGCCATTATGTTTTCGGATTTTCCGTCCGTCCGTCTATCCATCCTTGTCCGTACAATAACTCATGAATGATTCATCTGATCAACTTCAAACTTGGGGTGTGCCTTGACATCGGTGAGAGGACGGTTGGGATTGATTTTCAGCAATGTGCGCAATCTAATATGGTCGCTATCCGTCATATTGGATTATGAACATGATTTTCTTGTCCGGGCAATAACTTCTGCATGATTGATCCGATCAACTTCAAACTTGGGGTGTGCCTTGACATTATTGAGAGGACGGTTGGGATTGATTTTCAGCAATGTGCGCAATCCAATATCAAACCTGGGGTGTGCCTTGAAATTGTGGAAAGCCAAGGGCGATTGGGATCAGTTTTCAGCCATGTGCCCAATACAATATGGCTGCCATGAAGCATATTAGATTATGAGCAATATTTTATCAGGAGTAAACGTGATAAGGCATTATTTGTTATTAATTTTCAGCCATCTTGATTTTTAAAGATGGCAGCTATCTTTTAAAATAATTAATTAATGCTTCATTTTGTAACAGTTTTTGTTATCGTATCACACCAGGTGAAAAGTTTTCTTTTTTGTTCGCTGTCTTTGTACTATGTTTGGGTGCACAAACAGTCTTTTAACAGTGCAATATACGAAGACAAATTACTCCACCGGAGACTAGTCCATTAATCGTTTCCTCTAGATTCACACCAATATTACCTGTTCTTGGACCATGGTACACATTGATCAAGGGTTCCGGTTACAGTAGTATTTGTGCGAAGCGTTAGGGGCAGGAGATAGGAGATATGTTGGACATGTTAGAACAATAGCAGCTGTGTCATTGCAGAATGTATATCCTTCTTATTGAGATAAACACATTTGTCAACCAGAGAAAATGTCCTGTAACAATACATCAGAATCTCCTCTGTGCAGTTATACATCTCAACCATAAACAATTTTGCTTATGAATGACATTGAACAGTACTCAGCGCTCCAGATAAGGGGCGTATCGGCGTATTTTACGCCTTTAAAATGACCTGTTATGTCCAAGTAATAAAACTGAGGCGTACACATTACGCCGTGAAATTTTTGAAACAGATGATGTAGCAACACCAGGCCATCACCATTGTAATGCTAAAAATGCCAAGTGAATACCAAGAATATCATACATCATCTTTATTGTTTCATTTCTTCTTTATATCACCTCTCAAACCACACTGTTGGTTCTAACACCCTTGTCAATCAGTTCCCCTCTTTCGCGGAGCCATCTCCACTGATTGTGTGCAATCACTTAATCTCTAGTTATCTAATGCTAATTGGATGATATCTTTATTTTTCTTCAAATGTACAGTCTGAGGCAAGCCATGATTACTTAGGACGGCAACTGAAGGAGTCTGTTCATCCAATAGTCAGAGAGAATGTTGAAGACTAATATGACTGCCAGTCTTACTTTGATAATTAAAACAACGTTTATCAAAGACAGTGCTGTCCAACTCAAATTTAGAAAACTCCATTCAGTATAATGTGTTGATGTGATCCGTTTACCCCATTATTGACCTCCAATAGACTTTCTTTATTCTGGACTTTAACTCTGTGATTGAGCCAACAGTAACTAAGAGGTGATTCATTTGAATCCGTCTTAAACCTCTGGTAAACCATCATAACCACATCTACATGCAATGCACTTTAGATCAAACTCCATGTTTTGTATCCAGTGTATGTCCAAGGACCCATTAGTGATGTGCTGATTGTAACGGTAAACAAACTAAAGCGTTTCAATGTTTCCAGGTTTATTATGGGATGGCGGTAGAATTCGGTAGGCAGAAACAGAAGATTTGTTGATTTGATTGACTGAAATAAACAGAAAATAACTGTGATAAGCGCCAAATGGTAACGGTAATATTGTGGCTATGAGAGAGGAACTGTATTCATTTAATTAATGGTGATACAAACGTACTAGGACGGTAAGGTGGTTGCTGGCCGACCAGAGTCACTGACCAGGTTAAGCCTGGGTGACCGAAAGCCCGATACACTGTGACCAAAAACACATGAGTAGGCTAGATACCGTTTCAAGCACAAAAAACCTATTCACTTCTACATTCCATTATGACCCTAACAGCATAAAAGTATTTGGTGTAAATTAGGAGCTAAGCATACCGTTTTGTAGACTTATTCTGGCTTGAGCAACATTAGGTGTTGAGCGGTCAGCTGTCACGAACCCGAGTGCCCAAAACCGGTTATTAGCCAGTACAAGAAAACAAAGACGATCTGAATTATCTCCCTTAGAAACTAAGAAAAAAGACCTTCATGGTAACTTATAGCAAATAAATACATGTTTTTTTATCGTAACATTCCACCCCTCAAATTGCGTTGTATGAAACCACGCAATTTTTAAAGCACAACACGAACGGTCAAGAAACGAAAAAGCATGTAAGAAAACTCAAAATAAATATATAAACATTATATACATACGCATCAATGTGTATCGTTTGCTTCCAAGATCAAACACAACTTGTCTATAGGCCTGGTGATTACATTCACTTTGGTTCTTACTTTCACTGAGCGGACATGTCCATGTTTTCCTTTGAATGTCTCTAAAACTCTGCCTAACGACCAAGTATTCCTGGGACAATTATCAATCACCAATACCAAATCGTTTTCTTGGACATTTCTCTGAGGGAACAACCACTTTTGTCTCTGTTGAAGAAGGGGTAAATATTCTTTTACCCATCGAGTTCAGAAAACATTTGCTAAGTACTGTACTTGTCTCCATCGACACTTTGCATAATTATCACTCGAATCAAAGACGCCCGGAGGAAGATTCTCGCCTCCACGTAAAGTAAGAAGATGATTGGGAGTAAGTGCTCGAAGATCTGAACAATCAGTGGACATTTCTGTGATAGGACGATTGTTGATAATGGCCTCCACCTCACATAATAAAGTTGACAAAGACTCATCATCTAATCTGCCACTCTGGTGTTGTAGTATTGAATACAGGACTTTACGAACACTCCTTATCAAACGTTCCCATACTCCACCATGGTGGGATCCTGCTGGAGGATTAAATTTCCAAGTTATGTTGTTTTCCTGAAGGTGTTTGCTTATTTTCTCTTGATTTAAATCTTCTAACGCTTCCTTTAATTCTCTTTGACTACCAACAAGATTTGTTCCGTTATCAGACCTGATGATTTTGATTGGCCCTCGTCTTGAGATAAATCTTCGGATAGCATTCACGCATGAATCTGTTGTTAAAGAGGCTGCCATTTCTAGATGTACTGCTCGTGATGTAAGACACGTAAACTGGTAGACTGGTATTTTCGACGTAACTTTAGCCAATCTGAATGTCGATGAATAAGAGAAGTGATTACATCTGCTTGGTCGATCTTGTTGAGTTGAACTGTGCTGAGAAGTATCTTTTTGACCTCTTTGTCATTATCGGGTATGTTGTTCAGGTTCTGACGAGTAACAGGCCATGAAGCTTCGTCTTGTATGAGAAAGGGTGGCCCGCTAAACCATTCGTTGTTGTTCAAAAATGCATCCATGCCCATACCCCTTGAGGCACAATCTGCAGGATTGAGTTTGGATTCTACATACCGCCACTGATTTGGATTCGATGCATCTCTGATTACTGCTATCCGGTTGGCTACAAATGTGTTGAATCTGGTTGTCTCGTTATTAATATAACGTATAACTGACATGCTGTCGGTCCAATAGTAAATACGATGAATAGTGATGTCAAGGCTTCTTACTACAAGTCTACAAAGACGAACTCCGGTTGTGGCTGCTGTCAGCTCCATCCTTGGAATCGTTGTTCGTTTTAATGGGGTTACTCTTGACTTTCCCATAACAAAAGCACAATGGTTATCATGGTGGGCATTTGTTACTCTTAGGTAAATTACAACTACGTAACCGTCATCACTAGCGTCTGAGAACACATGAAGTTGATTCAGTTCTACTTTATTGAAGGCTGCAGGCTTGTAGCACCGGGGAATTTTTATAACTTCCAAAAGAGGTAGGTCAGATAACCACTGGTTCCATTTTGTCAACAAACTTTGAGGCAATTCCTGATCCCAATTCAATCCCAACTTACATATGTGTTGTAGAATAATTCGACCGGTGAGTACAAATGGAGCTAAGAATCCCAAGGGATCATAAATAGAACTTACTGTAGAAAGAATCCCCCTCTTTGTGGCTGGTTTAAGTTTGAACTGAATTTCAAAACCTATCGTGTCATCTTCAGTAACCCAATGAATACCTAGTGCCCGTTCACTGGGAAGTACGTCTTTGTTGAAATTTAAAGTGTTAAGTCCCTTTGCAAATTTTTGGGGTTGTATGGATGACAATACATTCCGGTTGTTGCTACACCACTTGGTAAGATGAAATCCGCCTTGTTGGCAAAGTTCAGTTAGGTCGGTAACCAGACGAACAGCTTCTTCTTCTGATGTAACAGAAACCAGGCAATCGTCGACGTAAAAATTATGTTCAACTGTGCTTAAGACTCTTTCCGTGAAATTGTTTTTATTGTCTGCTGCTGTTTGACGTTGAGCTGCATTGGAACATGAAGGCAGCGACACCGCACCAAACAAGTGAACAGTCATTCGATAAACTTCTGGGTTATTATTAATGTTCCCTTCAGGCCACCATAGAAATCGTAAGCAATCTCTGTCTTCCCTTGGAACTTGGACTTGATAAAACATTGATTCTATATCCGCCATGAGACCAATTTCATTTTGCCGAAACTTGAGAAGAACGGAGAGAAGGCTGTTTGTGAGATCTGGTCCTTGGAGTATTATTTAAGCTGATGCCTTGAAACTGTGCAGCACAATCAAACACCACTCGAATTTTATCTGGTTTGTGTGGGTTGTAAACTCCATGGTGTGGGATATACCAAACTCTTCCGTCTGGTCCATTGTATTCATCTCTACTCACATGCTCTGCATACCCTTTCTCAAAAATATTGCTCATGAAGTTCCGGTAATCTTGGGCAAACTGTGGCTTGGAAATCATCTTTGTCCTTAATCCCCTCAGTCTCGATTTGGCTTGACCTTCATTATTAGGAAACTTGAACTCACTGTTTTTAAAAGGTAGATTTATACTGTAATGTCCATTAGTTAACTTCATTGACCTATTCACGTGTTCCAAAAAAAGTTTATCTTCCTGAGAGTTTTCTTTCTTGTCCTCTATCACGTGTTCTGGAAAATCCAAATTTATAGACTGTCGTAAACGAGTATCCATATCTTTCAAGGCTTCTATTTCTTGGAGTGTGACGACCCTTGTTCGGTTCATGGTAAGTGATTGATTTTCGGTTCTGGTTAACGGTGTCGGTCGAATAACATTCCAGGCAATCCAGCCTAGTAGGGATCTCGTCGCATGTGGACTTCCAGGACTTCCAGTTCTAAGTTCCAAAGGGGAATAAGCATCTGCCACATTGTTTCCAATGAGTAGTCCAATCTCTGCATTTATCTTTGGGAGTTTCACATCTTCCATGTGAGGCCACTGTTGAATATCTTCATAGGTTGGAATGTGTTGGATACTGGTAGTTTGTCTTTGGTTTAGACAGCTGGTAAAGAGAGAAAATTCTTCATATTTAGATCACCAACTTCCAAATCTCTCACTTCATACGTTGTCATGGTATGTGGACTTCCCATAGTTTCAAAAGTTATCTTTCTTGGTTTGCCAGCGTTACTTCCAGGATCCATGAAAGCATATGTCTGAATAGCTTTCATCCCATTATTCATTCTGACAGTAACAGGTAAGATAGCCATGGTGCATTGAGAATCTGTTGTTTCCTGAAAATATTCATCAATTGGGCAATTAGTGCTTGCACTTGTATATGTACTTTTATATTTATCTTTGTGTACTTGCTTTGGAAAACGCCTGGAAAAGTTATTATCGTGACATATAGATGGATGATTACCTTTGCAGTGTTGACAGGATGATTTTGATTTACAGTTTTTACTTTGGTGGCCATAGGATAAACAGCCGTAGCAGAGCCGTTCGCCTTTTAGGAAATTGATACGTTCATCATAACTTAACGCTCCCAGGGCTTTACATTGTTCCATAGAATGATCATTTCCATTGCAGTAAATACAAGGGGAGGTAAATGCTGTTCTCTCTGTAGATTTAGAAAGTTCGGCTAGCCACAGACTTCTCAGAGGATGGAGTTATAACTTTGGTGGAAAATGCTCCACGTGGAGTATATTTTTGTGTTTTAGGAATAGGTGGTTTACTACAGTTTTTAATGCCTCTCTACCAAATACTGGGTCATTTGCTTTTCTGGCTTCAGTTTTTACAAACTTAACTAGATCTGCAAATTTTATATCTTTATTCAAAGTTCTGTGTTGATCAACAATAGTGCTCCAACGACTGTGGTAAAAATAAGGGAGTTTACTTACGAGTCTTTTCAGGTTGTCCGGGTACTCTAACACCTTAACTGCTTGTATAGTTTGTATTGCCATTCCACATTCTGCAAGGAATATTCCATACTCATCCAGGGATCTGGTGTTGTCTGGTTTTAAGGACGGCCAATCCAGTGCACGTTTCACCAAGGCATTAGCTAGAATTTTGTTACTACCATACCGTTCCTCAAGTTCTCTCATGGCAGCCGGATATCCTATGTTGGCATCCAGGTATCCATATCCTTGTATGATTTTACGTGCATCTCCACTTGTGAATTGCTCTAGGTAATTCAGACGTTCTTCATTATTATCAGTATTGATTAAGACTTTGGAGGTGAATTGTCGAATAAAACGTCTGTATTCAAGAGGATTTCCGTAAAAGGGCTGTAGTTCTGTGGGAGGTTTTTTAAGCTGGCGAATAACTGATGTCATTTCTTCCTGTTGGTTGAGGGGGTTGACTTGAAAGTGAGTTTCAGAAACCAAAGGAGTGTTATGGGAACCAGGCGCCATCGACCCGTCATGGTGATCCTGCAAAATAGAATTAAAATTAAGGTCAGAATTCAGTTGAGTATCTAATTCATGATAATTTACATGTTGACTTGTAGGTATTGACTCCTTATTAGTATCGGGAAGCGATTGTATTTTGACGGATTTAGACTCCTGTAATTTAGGAATGAAAGACAGTGCACTTGGTCTTAATTTAAATGAGTCTGAAGCACCAGAAAATCTTTTGTCATATTTTGTTAACATTTTAGATTTAGCTTGACTAATTGCAAGTTCAGTGTCCAAGTTTAATTGTTCTTCTTGTAATTTCAAATTTAATTTAACTAATTCAAGTTCTTTCTTTGTTTGTAATGATTGTATTCTCATGAACTAATGAAGACACTATAGATTTCTTCGTCGAGGACAATTTACTTCCTGATTTACTCTCCACTCTACTGGTTTCCACATTCGTCACCGGCTACTTACGTAAGCTCACTTGGGAAACACTATCTGAGGGCTGAATATCCGGATTATCTAGATACCATCTTTCCACAGCAGATTTAAACGACGACATTATGACGTCATCTTCAAGAAACATATCTTCCTCAGTTTCCAACAAAGCTTTATATATAGGTCGGTTACACAAATATTCTTCATAGATTGTAAGCCAGTAACTATGGTGATCTTGAAGGACTGACTTATCAGTGACGTCGGTCATCAACTGATTAATAGCCACCATTTTCCTTCTCAGTCGTCTGCATAAATCAGTTTATCTTTCTATCTATTCAAATTATAGAGGCGACCTTTCTCAGTTAAAGGTCTAGGTCGACCAGGTTCGGTAATACTAATATCACTTGGTAATTCGGACCCGGGTTCATGACAAGCTTCTACTGTTCTAGAATTCTCCATCATAAGCCAAAAACGTCAATGCAAATGTAACGGTAAACAAACAAACTAAAGCGTTTCAATGTTTCCAGGTTTTTTATGGGAGGGCGGTAGAATTCGGTAGGCAGAAACAGAAGATTTGTTGATTTGATTGACTGAAATAAACAGAAAATAACTGTGATAAGCGCCAAATGGTAACGGTAATATTGTGGCTATGAGAGAGGAACTATATTCATTTAATTAATGGTGATACAAACGTACGAGGACGGTAAGGTGGTTGCTGGCCGACCAGAGTCACTGACCAGGTTAAGCCCGGGTGACCGAAAGCCCGATACCCTGTGACCAAAAACACATGAGTAGGCTAGATACCGTTTCAAGCACAAAAACCTATTCACTAATACATTCCATTATGACCCTAACAGCATAAAAGTATTTGGTGTAAATTAGGAGCTAAGCATACCGTTTTGTAGACTTATTCTGGCTTGAGCAACATTAGGTGTTGAGCGGTCAGCTGTCACAAACCCGAGTGCCCAAAACCGGTTATTAGCCAGTACAAGAAAACAAAGACGATCTGAATTATCTCCCTTAGAAACTAAGAAAAAAGACCTTCATGGTAACTTATAGCAAATAAATAAATACATGTTTTTTTATCGTAAAACTGATATTGTTCAAGGTTTCATATCCTTAGGGGTTATATAATTGTAGTTACTGTTTACTCAAGAGATTCTATGGCTTCTCCATGTAATTAACTTCCCATACCCTTGAAGAAATATATGTGCCTGATTATTTACCTTTATTGTCAGAACTTTAATAGTATACTATAGTTGATCAAGAATGACAAAAAACGGGTCATCAACATTTCTTTCTAATGTATACATTAGACAAGGTATTAATTTGCTAATGTGGGTTAGATTAAAAGTTATATATATTAAAAATTGTAATTTAGTTGTGTGTATATGAAGGTCTTCTCATGTTTTATCCTTCTTGGAAAAGTAGAAGGGATTTCTTTGCAAGAAATTACTTTAGGTTTTTTAGCCCGCCATCATTCTGATGGAGGGCTATTCAAATCGCTTTTCCGTGGTCCGTCGGTTAACTTTTTGCTTGTTACCTTTATTCCAAGAAAACTACCAGTCCAATCTTAATCAAACTTAACATACATCATCACCCTATGGTCCAGCTGTGCACCGTACATTTTCATCTCATTTGCATATTCAATATGGCCACCAGGGGGCGATATTGTTTTTTTTTTTGTTACCTTTATTCCAAGAAAACTACATGTCCAATTTTCACCAAACTTGGCTCACATTATCTCCAAATAGTCTAGTTGTGCATCGTACATTTTCATCTCATTTGCATATTCAATATGGCCGCCAGGGGGCGATGTTGTTTTTTATACGCCCGCTCTTAAAGCGGGTGTATATTGGTATACCGTTGTCCGTCTGTATGTCTGTCCGTCCCGGATTCGTGTCCGCTCCATAACTTAAAACCTATTGCCTGAATTTATTTTTTTTCTTCTGATATATGTAGCTTATGGGTAGACGGTGTGTCGCGTACCAAAATTAAATTGGAGTCTCAATATTTTTGGCGACCAAAATAGTCACCAGCCTTTTGGCATTGAGTTTCTCTGGAACTATTCGATGGATTTAATTTTTTTTCAGATATAACTAGCTTATGAATAGATGGTGTGTTCTGTACCAAAACTAAATTGGGGTCTTGATATTTGCTGCGACCAAAACAGTCACCAGCCTTTTGACATTCAGTAAACCCAGAACTATTGCATGGATTTTGAAATTTTTTTTAGTTATAACTGGGCTTATGAGTAGATGGTGTGTTCTGTACCAAAATTAAGTTGAAGTCTTGATATTTGCGGCGACCAAAACAGTCGCCAGCCTTTTGGCATTGAGCTGGAACTATTCGATGGATTTAAATTTTTTTTTAGCTATAACTGGTCTATGAGTAGATGGTGTGTTCTGTACCAAAATGAAGTTGGAGTGTTGATATTTGCGGCGACCAAAACAGTCACCAGCCTTTTGGCATTGAGTTACTTCGTAATTATTTCATGGATTATAATTTTTTTTCTTCTAATATATGAAGCTTATGATTAGACGATGTGTCCTGTACCAAAATTGAATTGGGATCTCTATATTTGTGGCGACCAAAACGGTCACCAGCCTTTTGACATTCAGTAAACCCAGAACTATTGCATGGATTTTGAAATTTTTTTTAGTTATAACTGGCTTATGAGTAGATGGTGTGTTCTGTACCAAAATTAAGTTGAAGTCTTGATATTTGCGGCGACCAAAACAGTCACCAACCTTTTGGCATTGAGTTTCTCTGGAACTATTCGATGGATTTAAATTTTTTTTTAGTTATAACTGGTCTAAAAGTAGATGGTGTGTTCTGTACCAAAATTAAGTTGGAGTGTTGATATTTGCGGCGACCAAAACAGTCACCAGCCTTTTGGCATTGAATTACTCCGTAATTATTTCATGGATTATAATTTTTTTTCTTCTAATATATGAAGCTTATGATTAGACGATGTGTCCTGTACCAAAATTGAATTGGGATCTCTATATTTGTGGCGACCAGAACAGTCACCAGCCTTTTGGCATTAAGTAACTCGGTACTTATTGCATGGATTATCAATTTTTTTTTCAGTTATAACTATCTTATCAGTAGACGGTGTGTCTAGTACTAAAAGTAAATTGGAGTCTCGCTATATATGTTGACAAAAAACAGTCACCCAGCCTTTATGCATTCAGTATTTGAGTAAATGGCTTTTACTCTGAATGTGGTTTCACAGAATAGCTTAGTTATATCCAAACAACTTATTTGATAACCAAAGTGACCAAATGAGTTGCGACCTTCTTTCTATTGTTTAATCTGTAATTAAATGAAATTGCTGTTGTATGCCTATACAGTATGTAGTGTAGACACTTTTGCAAGTAGCTTTGGTACAGCTTTCAGATAAAGGTAGCAGCTTATAGGTATGTGATCTGTCAAAGACTAAAATTCACCAAGCCCCAGTCTTATTTAGGTGACTGAAAGATTCTACCAGCCGAAATTCTGTTTAAAGCATGTCTTAAATATTGAATATTAAGATAGTGTGCTACAATGAATTTACCCTTGCGGGCGTATTATGAGTTTCTTAAACTCTTGTCTTTGTTACCTTTATTCCAAGAAAACTACCTGTCCAATGGCTCCTTTATATAACAGGGGTTTTGAGGTAAGTAAATAAACAAGAGATCCCTTAAAGGCCGCCATATTGAATACTTTTATTACTTTTATTCCAAGAAAACTACAATGTACTGGTCTGATTTTGACCAAACTTGGCCCACATTATCTCCCTATGATCTAGTTGTGCACCCTACATTTTCATCTCATTTGCTTATTAAATATGGCCGCCAAGAACCAATGTTGTTTTTTAACCAAATTTGAAAATGAAACTTATTACCATTATTCCAAGAAAACTACTGACCTGATCTTAGCCAAACATGACACACATCGTCCCCCACAATTGAATTTTCCTCAACAATAGTTATCTCCCTGGAATAAGATTTTTTTATGTAGGCCCCAATTCCTATATCCAGTTATTGCTGTAACAATCTTTAATATGAATAGACGACCTATGTGGGATGGTTGCCAGTTACCAACGGAAGGTCGTGGGTTTCCTCCGGGCATAGAGCCCGGTTTCCTCCCACAATAAAACTGGCAACGCCGCCATATAAGTGAAATAATCTTGAGCGCAGCGTAAAACACCAAACAATCAATCAATCAATCAATCAATTTAATATGAATAGATGAAGGCGGGCGTTAAGATCCCTTTAAGGGATCTCTTGTTTATTTACTTACCTCAAAACCCCTGTTATATAAAGGAGCCATACGGCTTATATATTAGATAATAGCTCGGATTAGCCAAAAGTGGTAATCAGGTTCAGTCCAAGGATTACCAGTATAAACACTCTTACTCTTGACAAACTGAGTAACCTATTAAATAATAATTCACGTGTTCAAACCCTCTCAATCAATGATATACCCAAAACTATAACCTTCTTAAAAATGAGGCTAACAGTTGTTTGTCCTTAATTAAGTATTTTGCCATAATGTTCCAAAAAGTTTCGGGGGGCTTCTGTGGCTCAGTAGATATAGCGTTGGAGCTCAAACCAAACAGCCTCCCTGGAAATGGAAAATTTTCTGACTGGGTTTTCACTCGGAAAGACCTGTGTGGGATGGTTGCCAGTTACTACCGAAAGGCCGTGGGTTTCCTCCTGGCATATAGCCTGGTTTCCTCCCACAATAAAACTGGCAATGCCACCATATAAGGGAAATAATCTTGAGCGTGGCGTAAAACACCAAACAATCCATAAAGTTTCATATATTCTTTTATTTTATTTTTGTATTTCGCAATAAATAATCGTTTGTCGCCAATTATGTATTTTGCCATGGTTGCCATGATGTTTCAAAAAAGTATCATCATATATATTCTTGTTTTGTTTTTTGTATTTTACAATAAATTTTTTCTTAAAACCCATTAAAACTGAATCTTTGATGATTTCGGTGGGAATGCATGGGAAGGAATAAGTATTTAGTCTTGAAGAACTTCCAGCGGGAGATTGGTCTGGGGTGGTGGGGAAAGGGGGATGAGCCACCATCATTTGTCTCAGCAATATCTCCAGTAATCAAAAATGATATGGTTCTAATTTTATCCACCCAAACTATCCTTCGGAAAAAAGAACACAGCTGTGGTATATGCTAAGCCCAAATTTAATCAATCTCTCAAAATCATATATTTGCATCTTCGTACCTTTAGATCAAAGACTCGTGTTAAATAAAACAAATGGCTAGAATGTTTGCTTTTGTACTCATTATTACTTCACTTGCCTGGTTATTTGAAGGACACATTGACTTTCTCTTGGTATCAGGCCATGCTGCCAACAGATCAGAGGAATTATTGTCGCACCTATTTTTTTTAGACAGGACCCCCACACATTTGGCGTGAGGCCTAACCCCTAACCCCCCCCCCCCCCCCCCCCCACTCCCCACCATTATGCAGTCTGCATATGACAGATTGGTTGTTGCTAAACACCATACTTAAAATTATTTCACAGATATGGCGTTTTTGCAAGGTTTAGTATATTGGATGGTTCCTTAAGTAACCTCTGCCAAAAACCCCTTTCCATAGTTATAAATTCATCTCTTGCTTCTGGATTGTAACGGATATGGCTGTTTTGGCAAATTATAAGAAACATCTAAGCTCCACATAGGAAACATGCTTGAATAGCATGGACATCTACGACGAACGGCTGCTTTGGTAAATCTTGCGTAAGAAACATCATCTAAGTTACCTATACAAAACATACATGTACTTGAATAGCATGGACATCTACAACGAACGGCTGCTTTGGCAAATCTTGCATATAAGAAACCTAATCTAAGTTACCTATAGAAAACATGCTTGAATAGCATGGACATACTACCACGAAGTTCCCTATAGAAAACATGCTTGAATAGCATGGACATCTACAACGAACGGCTTCTTTAAGTGTAACGTCAAGTGTAACGAAGACACCGGCACAGGTGTCGAAAGCTCGTGTTGTTCAAAAACAACTGAGGACGTGGTGATGTCTTAATTTTTTATCATTAGTATGGAATCCACGTTTAAAGAGAGTTTCAAACATTTCTTAGTTGAGGTTTCTCATGCAAGATTTGCCAAAGCAGCTGTTCTGTGACGGCTCGTGGAGTCATTTCAAACCCCAATAATTAAAGCAACTTGAACTCATTAACATGTAACTATGGGCCTAAAAACGAACGATGAAATTATATTCTTCACATGTGATCCAATTTGACTTACTTAAACAAGGAGAGAGGGTATCCATCTCGGAGTTCTATGGGCCAAATGTTACTGAAACCTCGATGAAAACTCAAGTGGTGTGTATTCTTATGGAGACATGAAGAAAAAAGCAACAAAAACACTCATATCAATCCATTTGTTTTTAGTCATGGCCCAACCGGCCATGGACGTCCTATTTCACCGACCCCCTTTTAAATTGGTATAGGTTGTTTAATAAACATTCTCATTGCTGATATCTTTGGAAAGGTCAATGGTATCATATACCAAGATAAAAATTATAGTTCTAAGTAGACAAGTTCCAATGTCTGCTGGTATCCAAATGGCTATGGGCACCATTAAAGAGCACCTAATTTCTGTAGAATTCGGGGTTTGAGAACTTGTCAAATAACGACATCTCTGCACCCGTGAGAATTCCATGGCCCGGTGAAAGCTAAAAACTTGGACAATCAGGTGGGCCTGATGGCTAGCATAAAACGACTTGGTTAATTTATCCCAATCGGTATGAGGAATTGATTTTGCCTAGTCTTTACTTGGAAAAACAGTGTAAATTACAGAACTGGCTTTAGATAGCATTCTGTAGCTTTGACATTTTGCCCGCCTTTTCTTAGCTTCTATGCAAGGGAGGGTGGATTCCCTTCATCCAAAGTAGACTAACTATCATGGACACAAAATCCTTTCAACAGTCTTCTGCCAATATTGAGCATGAGATCGATTCAAACTTAATTACTCATAAAACGGTCTATTGTGGAACAGTTAGCAGAAACCATCAGCAGCTTTGGACATAGAGCAAAGATTATTCTATCAATAAACCTTACAACCCATCCATAAAAGTAAAATAGTCTTGTCTACCACCTGATCAGGTTTTGGTTGTATTTGGGAGAGCTGTCAGATATTCGAAGGTTCAGGGTTTCCCCCTTAACCTGGCAACGCCATCCAGTGAAATAATCTTGAGTGTGGCAAAAAACGTCAATTAATTAATCTTGTGTCGGGCATCCTACAGTTATTGTTAATCATTCAAAAAAAGATCAAACGACTGGAGTTCAGAGAAATTGTTAGTCTGATTTTGACTCAGCAATTTGTCTCGAATCTCTACCACTTGTTAATAGTCCAAAGTTTACCTCAATTCTTTGGATCTCTCAAAGTGACAACTTGAGATGAAATACCTTATTTTTCATTATAAAGACAATATTCACCTTTTACATGAACATGCTTTGTTCATATTATTCTTTTGAGAATTCTCATGAAAGGAGGGAGCTTTTTTATTGATAATTCACAGAGGTCAATTAAGACGATTTCAAAGATATGTTCACCTTTCGACCAGGGGTCATGATAGTACAGTTTTCCAGTGGTCACAGGTCAAAGATATATGGGAAACCTGCTTTGAAAACAGTTGAAAATTGTATTTAAAATAAAAATTCTATATATTTTAGCTGAAGTTTTCACTTAAACTATTTCGAGAGTCCATTCAGAATGTATTATAAACAAAACCACAGACATTCTTCACATTGTACAAATACTTTTATTACAAATAACTTCATCAAATCAGTTGTACATAAATATCATCTTACTACAGTGTACATGTAGATATTAAATCTAATCACTTCACTTTTTATTAGTTTGATTCTAAGTTTCATTAACATAAAATACAACATTTAAGGGGTTTCTCCATACAATGGTGTGGGATATTAATGTAATACAGAGTCCCTATATGAATATACAAGCAAAGTTGTTACAAATAATGCCAGGCAAAAATTCCTCATAATATGCTCCTCTATAATCTATCAATATCTTGGGACGATACAAACCAAAACTTACTTATAATAGAGATTAGAGAAATTTCTGTTAATTTAATAGTATCTGGAAGTTGAGAGGTCAACACTGTACACCATTGTTCATTGGGACTTATAAAACAGTTAATCTCTTACATTGTTGTGACACTGATGATGAAACATTTAGTCTTAGAACATGAAATGTATTTTGTGATAATTACACAGTAGTGATACTAAGACAAACAAGCTATAGGTTATTGAAATGATGAAGACTGGATTTACACTACATCAGTGTTAACTGTTTAAAGCAGCAATATACTTATCATTATATTTATGAACACTAAAACACACGGGCACAGGGAAAATCTTCTTGTCTAAAATAACATGTTTTAGAACAATGAAAATGTGAGAATGTTAACATTTAGTTTATATCCTCCACTGGCTTCCATATTTATGTCCCTTCTATCCACATAACCATAAACTCCATGTTTCTTTCTATCCAGCCATTCTATATAAAGCAAAACAAAATACAAAGAATAATCGTAAGTTGTATACATGTATTTTATGAACACTAAAATGTAATTGCTCATGTAATACAAAGCCCCTCCCCCTTTCCTATTTGACCCTATTACTGTAGAGGAATCAAACGGATTGGATCAAGTAGAATTGTGGCAAACATATTTTATTCAAGTCATATTAACTAGAATGATGGCCAGGTCTAAAGTAAAGATCAAATACAACAATAAAGTATAGTATTTAAAATATATATCTCAATTCCAGGTGGCCTAGAGCCGTGCGAGGATTTACTAGTTCAGTAGTATTAAAAAAATATAAACTACATGTAGGTTTAATAAATAGGAATTTTACACAACATTGGTTTCTGTAAAAACATTTGGTATCCTTTTATTAGGTACATTAAATTATGGTTACTCTTACATACAATGTACTTTTAGCCATCAGTCTTGAAAGCTTTCTCCGAATATGAGGATCATCTGAGATATATATATATACAGTGAACTTTTAAAGTGGGAGTCAACCTTTCATCATACCGCGGGACAAGTAACATCTCCAGGATAAATCCCTTGTGTACAATCTGAATTAGAAATTTAATTCTGTACAATGAATCTAGAAATTACATATACATCATTCTGTGATTCTTCTAATCTTTCATCTTATTAATAAATAAAGATATTGTACATGTAACATTACATATATGATGCAAAAGATGCTCGGATTTGAGAACATTTTAGTATAAATATTTAGAAATGTTTTCAATTTTATGATCACAAACAGAGAAGTAACATTGTCTGTTATGACGACTGTAATTCCAAATACCACCCTGATTATTTAAAGCCTGTAGAATATATTTCAAATTTTCATTACTGTCTGTTTCCGCAATTACATTCTCACGTTTTGCCATTTTATATGCGCATTTAAAGACTTTGTATTGTTATTTCTCTTTTTATTTTCTATTTTTATGGTTAAAGGAAGGGACAACTATTATTCCATGTTCTGTACAAATCACCATAACTTGAGCTTACAGGGAATCACTGCTGTTATCTACAGGGGCGGATCCAGCTTTTTACGAAAGAGGGGTCCCAGGCCCTTCGATTACAGAAACATAACAAATTTAAAAGAAGCATTAGGCGAGGGTTCAGGGCCGCCTAGGCCCCGGAAGCTCTGGAGTTCTTGATTGCCTGAGAAGGGTATTCTGCAACTAAACATGCTAATAATTTCCGGATTTTGCTTTCCTTAATTCTTAAAAAATAACAGTAAAGTCGTTGTGTTCCCCAGTTTTAAGAGAAGCATTGTGACGCTTTAAGCTGACTATCCATGTGCGCGTATTTGCGTATACGCATGCGTGTCTGCGTATGCAGTGCGTGTGTTTTTTGTACGTTTTCATACATCCATATAAGCGTATGTTTCCATCCGTTTTTCCTCTTCCGTCATATCGCCCTGGCATATAAACCCTTTATTGGTGTTAATCCAATTGGAGGCCGTGGGGCTAATTGACTGAGGTTTACATATTGATCTTCATTTTGGTCGGGCTATACTGGAAGATGTTTAATTCCAGCTTTCAGTTGTCATAACAACTCTTATAACATATAAATATAACGTTGAGAATATGATGAAAGGGTATTTTTAAATAAATATGCATGGGATGGATTGATAATTACTTTATAACCAGTAGCGTAGCCAGGGGGGGGGGCCATGGTGCCATGCCCCCCCCCCCCCCCCTCAGCCACACCCCAAAAAAAAATGTGTGTCAGAGCACAGCACAGAGCACTGTTTGATTGCAACAACAAAGTTGCACTTTGTAATAATTGTTACAAATTTGAATTTCAAACATTCAGAGAGACTTGGTGAGGGGTACCTAACCAAAGTGTAGTTCTAGGTGGATGTTAGTCTCTTCGAGTTCGAATGTATGAAAATCGGAAGTTTGGGTCTCCAAACAGACAAATTTCCAGGGAAGTGTCTTCCGGTACCTCCAGTTTGGGATTAGCGCTCTATGGCGCTTTAGCAGGGCCCATTGGCGGATCTATATATATATAGAAAAAAAATGAAAAACAGGCTCATGGAGAGATCCGGAGACCATGATTGGCTTGCAGCGCTGCATTTAGAATGATAACAAAATAAACGAATATTGATTATGAAATAGTAGATCTTCCTGTTTTTGAAAAATAAGTCGGAAATAGAAAAATAAATCTTCACAAATTAAGTTCAGATTTATTCCCTGGAAAACGCTCAGAACGCATCTCTGGCGATCTAGGACCCCAGAGCTTTTCCCCATGATTTGCCGTCCGTTATCCGTAAAAATCGCGCAGCGAGCGATTCTATACGCATACGCACACGGACACACATACACAAACGTACACATGGATAGGCCCTCTGTTATTTGACATGTGTTTAATTTCATCCGCATACGCACGAATTCACGCACTACGCATACGTATCGAAAATACGCGCACATGGATAGTCAGCTTAAAGCACGAAGAAGGGGGCGACTATTCCAATGCATAAAGCTGACTATCCATGTGCGCGTATTTTCGATACGTATGCGTAGTGCGTGAATTCGTGCGTATGCGGATGAAATCAAACACATGTCAAATAACATAGGGCCTATCCATGTGTACGTTTGCGTATGTGTGTCCGTCTGCGTATGCGTATAGAATCGCTCGCTGCGCGATTTTTACGGATAACGGACGACAAATCATGGGGGAAATCCGTGTTTTGACGTCATCTTCCGAGGTGTTCCCTGGCCTAATTACTGTACCGGCTCCCGTTCTGTCAAAAAAGAGGCGCACGGTGAGCGTAATCACATCTTTGGCGGTTATAAAGTAATTATCAATCCATCCCATGCACATTTATTTAAAAATACCCTTTCATCATATTCTCAACGTTATATTTATATGTTATAAGAGTTGTTATGACAACTGAAAGCTGGAATTAAACATCTTCCAGTATAGCCCGACCAAAATGAAGATCAATATGTGAACCTCAGTCAATTAGCCCCACGGCCTCCAACTGGATTAAGGCCAATGAAGGGTTTATATGCCAGGGCGATATGACGGAAGAGGAAAAACGGATGGAAACATACGCTTATATGGATGTATGAAAACGTACAAAAAACACACGCACTGCATACGCAGACACGCATGCGTATACGCAAATACGCGCACATGGATAGTCAGCTTTAGGCGATGGTTAAGGGGCCGCCTAGACCCCGGAAGCTCTGGAGTTCTTGATTGCCCAAGAAGCGTTCTGAGGGTGTTTTGCAACTAAAAATGCCAATAATGTCCGGATTTCCTTATGTTTGCTTTCCTCAATTCTTAAAAAAATAACAGTAAGATGATCACTGAATTTTGTGTCATTGTTTACATCCAGAAATTGCATTTTTCAAAATTCAGCTTGTTCGTTGCTAGAACCATGAAACATGTTGCTTAACATTGCAACACGGACTATGATGTGCAAAATATTAAAAAAGAAACATATCACCATAGTTACCGTCAAACTAAAGATGACATGGAACTGGCAGACCTTGCATTAGATTGCATATAAAATGGTACGTTTTGATCTGTGTTAATTCCTTTCTCCTCTCCCTACCTTTTTCTCTCTTTTTTATCTTTCTCTTCTTCTTTTTTTTTTGCTCTTCTTTTTTTTTTTTGCTCAGAAAAAAAAGGAAGGGGGGGGGGTCCTGACCCCTGGGATCCGCCTATGTTTGTAGGGAACTTTTTGCATACGTCTCAAATTGCTTGTATACCCACTGGCTTTAGACAGTAGATTTAAACTAAATTTGGGACAGGGCATGTGCCACCCTACTTTTGGCTTAAGAAGTAATATTGTTAATCTTAGTAACGAGGAACTCACTGCTGATGATATATCTCTACTCAGTAGAGGACGTTCATTTGTACCTTGCCCAAAATCATTATCTGATAGGGACTTTTCTATTAGTAAATTAGTTATGGAGTACTCCAGAATTGTAAGTCTGGCTGATATCTACCGAGATGCTAGTGGGGTACGCAAGCCATTTACATCTAAAAGCGGCTATACGCCCCCTTCTCACATGTATGACCCAGAAATAAGCATAAGTCGTGACTCTCTATCAAGGAAGTTTGATGTTTTAACTAATCCTAGAAACCAAAACAACCTCACTCATTCAGAATGTCTTGCCTTAAGTAAGCTAAGGAGAAATCCAAACATAGTTATTAAACCTGCTGATAAAGGTTCGGCAACAGTTATTATGTCTAAACAGGATTATATTGAAGAGATAGAACGGCAGCTAAGCAACCCTCATCATTACAAAAAACTTGATAAGGAAATTTGGCCTGAAAATGTTAGGAAGTTTAAAAAAATTCTTGTTTCTCTTCAAGATACAGGCTTACTTAATGAATAACAGTATCGCTATTTGGAATCTGATCATAACTCTAAAAACAGGGTCTTCTATATTCTTCCGAAAATTCACAAACCCATTGAAAAATGGCCCAAGCCTACAATGCCCCCTGGGCGTCCTATTATCTCAGATTGTGGCAGTGAAAGTTATAGAATATCAGAGCTAATTGATTACTATCTAAAACCTATAGCGAATCGGCATCCTAGCTTTATCAAAAACACGGATGATTTATTGGCCAAATTGTCTGAGAAATCCATCCCACAAGATGTGATTTTGGTTACTCTGGATGTGGTCTATGTATACAAACATTGACATAGATTTGGGGCTTAAATCCATAAAATCAGCATTTCAAAGATATCCTGACCACCGTCGTCCGGATAAAGACATTTTAGAATTGCTGGAACTTAGCTTAAAAGGTAACGATTTTGAATTCAATGGGGAGATCTTTCAGCAAATTAAAGGGTGTGCTATGGGGAAACGTTTTAGTCCTAACTTTGCCTCTATTTTTATGGCTGAGTGGTAGAGTGATATTCTTCACAAATGTCACAAACAACCTTTTATTTACCTTAGGTATCTGGATGACATTTTTATCATTTGGCAGCATACGTTGGAAGACCTTCATATTTTCATTGATACTCTTAATTCTCACGACTCAAGCATTAAAGGCACACTTGCCGCGAAAATCAGGAATATTGTTTACATTAATAAAGAAAGTCCGTTTTCTGTATTTTTCCCAGACAATATAAGTTAGGAACTTTCTATTTTTACCAAAATTTAAAAGTTTGGACGTCACTTTGTATTTTTAATTTGAATTTGAAAATTTGAATTGTTACGTACCCGGAACGTAAACAAACCAAGCTGCCCCCTATTGGCGATTTTATGTTTCAGTCGAGTGAGTGAACTAACGGCACAGTATAATTTTACGTAGGCCTATTTATCTGAGAAATACAGACTGAGGATAGGTTAACAGCGACTGGAAAAGCCTGCTGATGATGTTTGAGTGTAAACCACAGATAAAAAGGCCTGAAATGAGCGAAATCCAACACGAAAGTTGACCGACACTGATCGTTGTTGTTGTAATCAGGCTTCGATTCTTCGTTTGTTTTTCACCCCATTTCTACATTCTAAAGCTAACTAGACATGTTTTATGTGTCCTATGTTTAAGTTTAGTGGTATTAGTCGTAGTAAGCTCATGTAAATTGGGTTTCTTAGCTAATTTAAACAGGCTACGGCGGCAAGTGTGCCTTTAAGTTACAGCCTACTTTTGATCACAATTCTGTGGATTTTTTGGATGTAACTATTTACAAGGGTCATACATATCATACTACTGGGCATCTAGATTACAAAGTATTCTTCAAACCTACTGACATGCATCAGCTGCTACATGCTGGGTCATACCATCCTACTCACACTTTCAAGGGAGTCATTAAGTCTCAGATTTTTAGATTCTATAGAAACTGTAGTTCTTCAGATTTCTTTAACCAGGCTTGTTCTGTTCTTTTTAAAGCTCTCCTCCCTAGGAGGTATTCTATTAGATTACTCCGAAGGATGAAATCTAACACAGTAAGACAAATCATGTTTCCCCCCTTCATCCCCCGATACGCTTACCTCCCCTTCACGGGTGTACCATTACCGTCCAGCATTTCTCTCAGGTACATCGGTGAAATGCCGTAAGACGCGATGCAAACTCGATATATACGTACCCGATCGCGGAACCTTTTTCGGAGAACAATCTCGCGACAAATATCAAATGGCAGAGAATCTTAATTGCGACTCCTCTAATGTCGTGTATGTTATCACATGTAAAAAATGTCGCAAACAGTATGTCGGAGAAACTCGGAATTCTCTGCGGCAAAGAGCAGCCAGCCGTTTGTCTGGTGTTGGACTTAAGCGTGATGTGCCTGTGGCACAGCATTTCAATACTCTGGGTCATACGGTCAAGGACCATTTTGAAATCATGCCTGTTGGGAGAGTCCCTTTTCTCACTTCCGCTGCAGATGCCAGGCACAGGCGTTTGCAACAGTACCCAGCCCAGAATCATCTGTAGGACATCATTTTCAGGGCTTTGACCTACATCACTTTCCGGGCTGTCTCGGCGCGCACATTTTTAACATAAGCAAATATCAAAAAGCGTAACTTGTTTCACAATTGAAATATGATCAATATAACCCATTTTTAGACATTTTTGGACTGGTGTTTTATAATGGTAATGATGACTGCATCACGAGTTGTAGATAGCTTCAGTTAAAATATCTGCTCTCAAAACGGAATAAAGATTTCCTTGAAAATATAACTGCCCTCTATGTAGGACGTATTAGTAGCTAAAAAAAAGGATTAAGAAGTAATCGAGAATTTGTTGCGCATACAATAATGTAATCAGATATTTTTTGCGATATTTAAAGAGAAATATTCTGTTTTAGAAATAAAAATCTAACAAGTTGATGGATACCGGTAAGTTTTTTTCAGTTGATCACACTTACAAAAGTGTATTGATGGTTTTTTTTAGTGATGAGAATCTCCAAAAATGAGGTATAGCCCCTCAAGTGACGAACAGCCCCACAGGTGATGTTGGGCCCAAGAGTGTATCTGGGGGTAAGTTAATGAATCAGATTAAGCTATTTAGGTTGATAACACTTACAAAAGTGTATAGATGGCTTTTTTAGTGATGGGAATCTCTAAAACTGAGGTATAGCCCCTCAAGTGACGAACAGCCCCCAGGTGATGTTGGGCCGAAAAGTGCATATGGGGGTAAGTTAATAAAAGCAATACAGCTATTTAGGTTAATAACACTTACAAAAGTGTATTGATGGCTTTTTTTAGTGATGGGAATCTCTAAAACTGAGGTATAGCCCCTCAAGTGACGAACAGCCCCACAGGTGATGTTGGGCCTAAGAGTGCATCTGGGGGTAAGTTGATGGATACCAATAAGCTTTTTCAGTTAATCACACTTACAAAAGTGTATTGATGGCTTTTTTAGTGATGAGAATCTCCAAAAAGGAGGTATAGCCCCTCAAGTGACGAACAGCCCCACAGGTGATGTTGGGCCCAAGAGTGTATCTGGGGGTAAGTTAATGAATCAGATTAAGCTATTTAGGTTGATAACACTTACAAAAGTGTATAGATGGCTTTTTTAGTGATGGGAATCTCTAAAACTGAGGTATAGCCCCTTAAGTGACGAACAGCCCCACAGGTGATGTTGGGTCAAAGAGTGCATCTGGGGGTAAGTTGATGGATACCAATAAGCTTTTTCAGTTGATCACACTTACAAAAGTGTATTGGTGGCTTTTTTTAGTGATGGGAATCTCTAAAACTGAGGTATAGCCCCTCAAGTGACGAACAGCCCCACAGGTGATGTTGGGCCTAAGAGTGCATCTGGGGGTAAGTTGATGGATACCAATAAGCTTTTTCAGTTGATCACACTTACAAAAGGGTATTGATGGCTTTTTTAGTGATGAGAATCTCCAAAAAGGAGGTATAGCCCCTCAAGTGACGAACAGCCCCACAGGTGATGTTGGGCCCAAGAGTGTATCTGGGGGTAAGTTAATGAATCAGATTAAGCTATTTAGGTTGATAACACTTACAAAAGTGTATAGATGGCTTTTTTAGTGATGGGAATCTCTAAAACTGAGGTATAGCCCCTCAAGTGACGAACAGCCCCACAGGTGATGTTGGGCCGAAAAGTGCATATGGGGGTAAGTTAATAAAAACAATACAGCTATTTAGGTTAATAACACTTACAAAAGTGTATTGATGGCTTTTTTTAGTGATGGGAATCTCTAAAACTGAGGTATAGCCCCTCAAGTGACGAACAGCCCCACAGGTGATGTTGGGCCGAAAAGTGCATATGGGGGTAAGTTAATAAAAACAATACAGCTATTTAGGTTAATAACACTTACAAAAGTGTATTGATGGCTTTTTTTAGTGATGGGAATCTCTAAAACTGAGGTTTAGCCCCTCAAGTGACGAACAGCCCCACAGGTGATGTTGGGCCCAAAAGTGCATATGGAGGTAAGTTGATGGACACCAATAAAATTTATTGAAGTGATTTATCATTCCTTCTTTCGTATTAAACGTATCAATTGGTCTTTTAAAACTTATTGCAGTTTTTAAACTGATTTTTTAATTTATTTGATAATTGTTTTACTTAAAAGTGTGATTATTATGATAGATCTACATCCTTGAGAATCTATCGATTCATGTTATGCTGTTGCATATGCAAATAAAAATAAAATATCATGTTTTAGTGGTTGAGTTTTTTCCTACAAAGGGTAAATAAAATTGCCGACGTATTCAATCACTAAATGCAAACTCAAAAAGATTAAAAAAAGAAAATTGCAAAATATATTTATTTTATCAGGAGAAAGAGATGAGAAAGATTAGTAATGTTCCCCTTCGTACTTGAAACAGGTCCTAGTTTTCGCATTTTCCGCCCTGAAAATGATGGCCCCCTCGGATGATCCTGTGGTAGACCCAAGCGTACAGGAAAATGTACGAGTCAGCCCCAGAAGTGATGTGAGAGCGCCCTGAAAATGATGGCCCCACAGATGATCCTGTGGTAGACCCTACTCGGCGTTTGGACAGGGAGAGTTTTTGGGTTCAAACATTACCAACTGTTTATCCTTTGGGTTTGAACTTGGACCCAGGAAGATGTCGTGAAAAAACTATAATACCATTTGTCTTTCAGTATAACAAAGCTAGCATCGCTATGGCCAAGATTATAGTAGAAGAATACAAACTACTTCAAAGTAAACTTGCTCGACCTCTGACCCAGGGGCCAGTCATTGCTTATAAGAAGAACAAGAGTTTGAAAGACATACTGGTCAGGGCAAAACTCCCCTGTCTGCCTTCCACCTAGGTTTTTCTGGGTAAGGGGTGGGGGTGGGTGGGGGGCAAATTTTCACTGTCGTTTCCCATGACCCTATAATATATAGTCTGACGATATTCTTACCATAGCTTAAGATACGTAAGCATGGTCAATGTAATACAAAGTGTTCCAGAAAATTCTACTGACTAAGACCAAGCTCCTGTCAGTCGTCAACCTAATGAAATATCATAGGTTTACTTCATTACAACAATTTATGATGGGGTATAAAGGTCTAAATGATATACCTCTTTTTAACACAATTAGAAACTTGTCTCCATGGTTATTTTAGACAAGAAGATTTTCCCTGTGCCCGTGTGTTTTAGTGTTCATAAATCTATAGAAAAGACCGTGTTCAAGAACCGTGGCGCCCGAGGAGAGGGGAGGGTGCAAGAGGGCTATGAGTCAAACCCCTCCCTACTCTACTTTTTGGTGGGCTGAAATATTTTATTTATATAGAGCGATTACATGATGACGTCGCGAACAGAAAGTATTCTGCACTGAAAGTATAGGCGTAGAGTCCCATAGGGTTTGTCCCATGGCAAGACTCTGAGACACTACCAATCACATATAGGCCTAGTCAGGACATTTTATGCCTAATGGTGGATTTTATCTATAACAGATAACAGAATAACTACACTGTATAGACAAACAAAATTAAATTTGGGATTCGAACCCGCGCCACATCGATGGGAGGCTGTGTCGGATTGAGGGATCCACCAAGATCCCTAAAACAATTGCAATCTAGAACTAGTTGCGTTCAATTTTACGGTGAAGCCCGAAGGATGGAATGCAATAAGTATTACCTATAATTTGTCAATAGGTGAACGGATATATATGTACATGTAAATACAGAAAAGGGTTGGACATCCATTTAAAGTCATTTATTGTATCAGTGAATGCAATTTTTTTGGGAGAAAAAAGTGACGGCTTGGTCTCATATGCCGGAAGCACACAACTATTTGACCGGTATTATTCTACAATCCTCGCTGCCAATGCAACTCGTAAAGAAGATTGTTTACTAAAATTACGTTTTAACAAAATTAAAAAAAAACTTTCTAATGGAGGTAACTCGAATTAAACCCCAATCCAGATATTTTTATCTCGTTATAACGAGCTAGCAAGCGGCCCAAAAAGAAAGTCACGTATGTCCCTAATACGCTTTAGTACATAGCTGCCTGAACGCAAATTCGATCGGCAAAATAGTGACTCTACGTTGCCATGTATTTCATTTCAAGCTGCAATCATCATCAGGGAGTTGGTAGAGCGGTGGGACGGTAACCCTAAGTCGTGAGTTCGATTCTCACCCTGGCACAGAATTTTTCCGGGTCAATTAGTGTCGGTTGTTTACTAATTCAGTATTTCATTTCATTTTGAAATATTCCTTTCTTTCAAGCTCGGAAAAAGACAATATAGGCTAGATCTTCTAAGTGTCTTAGGGAACACTCTCCTTCAAAAATATTTATTATTGTTACATTTTTGGAAAGAATTTAGGTGTTTAAAATTGAGAAGGCCATTTTACCGACTTCGAACAGAAAGTGGCGGCCGGTAACACGCATAGATAAACTATTTCTTAAAACCTGAAAGGAGTCGATTTTTATAGGCTACCTTTTAAAATGACCCGGGGATTGCAATTTCACTCTGAGGTTCAATAAAGCTCCGATAAATGTCTCGTTTTCACTACTCTGGAATGCGAAACTCCAAATTACGTCCTCAGTGTCAAAAGAACTTATTTGTCTTTAACTGGGTCATGCCTGAGAAGTCTATTCAAATGCATATGTAGGGGCCGCGTGATTGACAGCGGGAACTCGTACTCGCAAACTAATTTCACCACCCGATTTTAGCACTTTTTAATCATAGATATTTAAAAATCTCACTCAAGGTCAGTATAATGAAGACAAGGAAAATGTATACTAAGATCTGAAGCTGTAAATATAGGGATTTCTTGTTATATACGTATGCTTGAAGTGTCCGTTCTAACTTTGACAAAGTTATCTGTGAATAACGTGCACTTTAAAGCAAATTACACCTCTTTTACCGTATTCGAAGATTGAAAAAAACAAAACACAAAGCAACAAACAGATGCAACATGCGATTTAATTTGTTCATTTTCAAAATTTGTTGAAGTTGTAAGAAAAAATAACCGTACAGCGTCAGTGGGGTTTTAGCCGACTTTTCTGCTGTCGCCATACGAGGTCTGCAGTAATGAAGCAGGCTAGCACTGTAAGTTCTGACACCATATGGCGACAGCGGTACCGAATGGGTTAAATGAAAACAACCACGAAAAAAATACATGTTGCATAACTTGACCATATGGGGAAACAACAGAAAAAAAAATTCTTCAAGATCCGCCTAGGAGTTTTCTTGATACCGCGATCACAAACTATGTAGGTAAAAATCACAGAAACAGCTACCAGCTGCCATTTTGAATATGCAAATGAGCAACGAGTGCATAGTGCGCAAGGAGATCATAGGGTTAACCTGCGTACAAAATTTTACGAAGATTCTTTCATTACTTCAGGAGAACAGTGATAAAAAGAAAAACAAAATGGCCAGTGGACGCCATTTGGAATATGCTAATGAGCAAAAAAGTGCATAGTGCGCAACGAGACCATAGAGGTAACAAGCGTAATTTTTTTAGAAGAAAAGTGACAAAAAAAAGAAAAACAAAATGGTTGCCTAACGGCCATGTAATATGCAAATGAGCATAAAGTATTTAGTACACAACAAGGTTATAGGGTTAACCTGCGTACAAAGTTTTACGAAGATCCTCTCATTACAAAATGGTCGCCTAGCAGCCATTTTGATATGCAAATGAGCGAAAAAAATAAATGTTGCACAACTAGACCATGAGGAACGTGCGTGAGAAATTTAAAGAAGATCCGACTAGCAGTTCTCTTGGTACCGCGATCACAAGAGAGAAGTGATAAAAAGAAGAAAAACAAAATGGTCGCCTAGCAGCCATTTTAATATGCAAATAAGCCCAGAAAAATAGATGTTGCACAACTACACCATATGGGGAACCAACCCAAAAACATTTCATCATGATCGGCCTGGTGGTTTTCTAGATTCCGCGATCACAAACTATGTAGGTAAAAATCACAAAATGGCCGCACAACTAGACCATAAGGGAAACATGTCTTTGAAATTTGATGAAGATCCGATCAGTAGCTCTCTTGGAATCGCGATCACAAGAAAAGTTTACAGACACCGGATGACGGACGACAGACAATGGACCAGGGACAAAAAGCAATTTTATAAGTCCACCATGAGATCATGGTGGTCTAAAAACAAGTTCCAATTTTGGCAGCTCATGGTCCTGTATTTTTTTTGAAAAAAAATTTGTTTAGAAACGAGGAAGACAATTTGAAAGTTTCATTAATCTTTAATTCGATAAGCACATTTATAAACAGAAACTGGGTTTACTTACAAATAAAAAGGGAAAATATATTTGATATTTACAATCGCCACCCTCATAAAAACAAATGACTTTTTATCTTCCTCAAATTTACAAGTTTCTACCCCAATCCATACAAGAATATTAATTCACACAATAAATTACTGGCAGATAAAAAAACAAAATTCTCATGTATATAAGATCAAGTAGGGCTAATTGTAAGAGCCTATACTAAAAGTTTTTATTGTCATTTTCAACATCCCCCCCCCCCTCCAAAAATATGTTACAGTGTTTTCATACATTCTGATTGTCTCTGATCGTTATTAAATATCCAAGTTTCTTTGAATTGTCTGAAAATCCAGATTTTGGGCAGCTTACCAGTATTTTATTAAGCATTATATGAAAAGGAAACCCAATGCAATTTACTTTCAATCCCCATAAGCCTACTGTTACCATTCCAAATACATGGAGATAGCTGGGGTTATATTTGATGAGCTGGCCAACAGTATTAGAACATGTAACAAGTTGATTGATTGATGTTTTAAGCCGCACTCAAGATTATTTCACTTACATGGCAGGTTTAGTGGCAGGAGGAAACCGGGCTCATTGCCTGGAGGAAACGCCCGGCTTTCGGCGAGTGCTTGGCAACTCTTCCACATACAGCGACCAAGTGAAAAATCCAATTTTTCAATTATTATTTGACCCGAGTGTGATTCGAACTCACACCGCATTGATGGAAGGTCTGCATGGAACTGAGGGAAAAAGCATGCAAACAGGAGAAACTAGAGGTCAGTCTGTATGTCAATAGTCAATTCGTCAGTCATATTCTAATGACATAATTTAGTGACGTCACAATAGGAGTCAAAACTTCACTTCACAGATAAATGCAAAGTTCTTTCTGAACAGATTTGTAATTGTAAACTGACTAAATATGTTTTTAAAAACATAATGATGAAAAACAAAACAAGTTTGAAAATAGGCACACCAGTGGGCAGGGACTGATCCAGGGAAAATTTGGGCATACCATTTCGGTTCAAAATGTTCCAACAATAAGACAAAAACAACATCTCTGGCCCAAAATTCAACATTAAATGCTATTTTGACATTAAAATCTGTTGGTTTTAAGAATTTGGGCGGATTTTTTGCTTGTGAGTTTGGGCGCCCATACTTGTATACAGGTATCAAAATGTCTCTGGATCAGTCTATGATGGGAAAATGCTCTAGTTATATTACAGTTATACAGTGACTCTGCTAATGTGAATAAAACACTCAATTAATGTCAAAGTTGATAAACAGCCAAGGAAAAACTTACAAAAAACTTGGGCTACAATATACTTGACAAAGTACTAGTCTTTTCAATCATATTTTAGACTGGGGTGTAAGGTACCTCCATATTCCAAGTTTATAGATAGCAAAACCTTACAAGTATAATTCAATAAAATAAAGGTTTTATTTTAAAGGCATTATCATATAGGTTCGAAAACTTGTTTCAATTATATTTGATTGGTATTAGAAGAAGTCTATGAATGGGGAAAAGAGAAAGGCTATGCTACACCATATTCAGGGCACTGGCCACCGTCATGTCTGCTTATACTACATTATGTGATGTTTATGCGCTGTAGATTTTGAAATTGTCAACAGTTGAGCAATTTCAAATCAGGAAATACAAATTGTCCCAAACAAGGCTCCTGGTCTCATTTTCAGAAACTTGAACTTTAGCTCCACCAAGTACTGATGTCACATCTAAATCGTTCGCCATCTTTTTTCTTATGAATCCCATAATAGCTCATACGAGGAAAAGAAAAGCCACGAGGAAGGGCGCTGTTTAGGGTGACCTCTGGGACAATAGGCGTCAATGCCCTGAATATGGTGTAATGGGACGTTTCACACTTCCCCATTCATAGATTTCTGGTATTTGTTAAGATTTTTTTAGTATTGACAGTCAAATAAATGACATCAGAAGGCAAATACATGTATGATATCCCATGAAGCCACCATTGAGTAATTCATCTTCTGTTTTCAGATAAAAAAATAAATAAAAATATGTTTGAAACCCAGGATTTTTTTAAAAGTCTGTATGTGTTTTATCTAACCTGTTGTCTGTAAATAAAGAAAATTTAGATGATACTGTGTTGACCAGTGCTTTATTTGGCTTTCTTAAAGTGGCATGAGCTGCCAAAATTCACGATTTTTCATAATTTATAATCGTCCCGACAGTAAGAGTCTTTTGAAGGCCATCGAAAAACTAAATGATTGGCGTTGGAATGAGGACAATACAAACCGAAAATGTGTTCAAAATGTAAACAAAATTTAAATAACCGGGACGACCATTCATTCATTCTAAGCCAAAGTTAGTTCAAAACAATATTTTATCGTACATTTTCGAGACTACAAGCTTCTGAATAATATGTCTTGAGAAAAATAGTCAATAATTTCAACATTCTGTTTAACGTCCAAATATAAACATTTGGGCAGCTCATGTATAGAGGAACTATTTTATGCACAGTTTTGAAGGAGTTTTTAAAGAAAATGGTCAGTCACAATGCATTTCTGTTCATCTGTAATGTTGAGTCCCTTAGAGCAGCTGTTTTGAGGGAGATATTTAGACTGGGATAGTGGATAAGTCACTGTCATACCAAGGGCAGACAACCAGCTAGTCAGAAAGTCTCGTCTCCCAGAGTTACCTCCCTTTCATTACACAGTTGGTTGAGATGTCTCCTCAGGGTAGTCTAATACAACTCTGTTGATTTGTCTCAAGTATTGCTGTTGTTTGTAATAAACTTTGAGAACACCTTTAATACTGATAAAAGCAATTCCACCCTGAAACAGAAGAGGTTTGAATTAGAGGCCGACATTGTCAAGTTGCTCTTGAAAATGCACACGTAGCTGTCAAACCTGGTCATTGTGAAAAATAAATCCATTCAAAAACAGCTATACGATCAAGAGGCTTCAGCGTAAGTGTTGTTGAAAAAAGTCTACTCAAAAATGATTTTTTTGTTTACATTTTTACAGATTAACACAATTGATTCACTATAATACATGTATATCAAAATCTTTAAATCTGAACTTACCAAAAGTGTTCTTTGGAAATTTGACTGGACATTTCCATACAGGAGTTTTCCAACGATCGTGGCTATGGTGGGAAGAATGAGTGCTCCACATAACACGCGAGTCACTGACATTGGATCAGAAACATTTGACACATCAGCTGGGGTGCGAACATTCCGGGATAAACCTGAAATAAACAAGAAGAATATATTTTATTACCCCTCTGAGAAGTTTTTCTTTTATCTCATTGGTCAATTGCTCTCTGATCAAAACTCCTGTTGGGTGTCTAGCACACGTGATACAGTATAACCATCTTTTCACACCCCCCCCCTCCCCATTCATAAAGAGACTTAGTTACAGGCATTACACAGTTTTTTTTTGGGGGGGGGGGGGGTACATGACCAGCGTGGTAATTGATAATGATGTGGCTGAAACTTCCGTTTCTTATTCGACGAACCATGATAATTACATGTACATGTAATCTTAGCACAGCTGTATCAAATATGTTTTGCCTAAATTATCAATAAGGTAAAACGTTCATGATTGATGTTTTACCAAATACTTAAAGCTGAACATTATCAAAATGTATCCTTTTATTCACTGAAAATTACAAAGTTGTTTTCTTTAAAAGTGGCATGAGCTGCCAAATTCACACTTTTTCCATAATTACTGATTGTCACGACAGTAAGAGGCTTTGAAGGCCATCGAAAAACTAAATGATTGGCGTTGGAATGAGGAAAATCCATACAGTATGTGGCCTGTACGAACCGAAAACGTGTTCGAAAAGTAAACAAAATTTAAACAACCGGGACGAGCATTCATTTGTTCTAAGACAAAGTTAGTTCAAAATAATACTTTATCGTACATTTTTAGACTAGAAGCACTAAAAAGCTTCCGTTTTAAGGTCAAAATATCAACATTTTGGCAACTCATACCACTTCAAACATTGAACATTACACACTTGTTTCCCTTTAAACACTGAACATTATAAAGCTGTCTCTCTTTGTACACTTAACATACAAGACAGTTCAAGTTAACTCCAAGATGTCAAATAACCTGGTATAATTAATCCTCATCTATTTTCAAAGCAGCTTTCTTGGTAAAATTATTTACATAAAAAAAAACATCCTTGTATTGGTAACAACTTACAGTTGATTTTAACCAATGCACCGGGTATGGTATTTCAGTTAAATGTCATCTGATATAGACTATCCAGTTGTGGAAATTAAACACCAGGTCCCAGCTTCACTGAGGGGAGTATTCATTTCACAGACCCCATAAACAATACATTATAGAACAATCTACATCTAATGGACCTCATTTAGGGCAACACAGTTCAACATCATTTTGTTTAGAAATATTTTTAAATCTATTTCACAGAAGTAACATTTCTAGTGTTGAAAGTTGGTAAAGTTACTTGTCTTTGTTGATTAAAAGGGTAAAATCTCAAACTAGGAAAACAAAAACTATATAAATTGATTAATGCATTAACTTAGGTAAGATCTGTGTTTTTTTATGTGTTGCTTGATTTAAATTCTGCTTTTAAGGGGAAGCGAAAAGTGATGGGGGCAATTTCACGTTACATGTGTCACATTTTAGAGAGATTATCGTTTTTTCAAAGTTGTACGATAAGTTCACAATATTAAAACAAAAACCTTGCTCCGTCTACAAACATTTTTGTTCATCTTGATGGGTTTAGACATGGAGATCAACATTACAGTGTTAGATGGGAGAAATATGGTGACTCACAACAAATAAACAAAATGTATATTCTTGTTTAATAAACTGTTACACATCCTCTACAAATTACATTTAGATATATGTTTGTTATTAAAGTATTGATTTCATGATATGGAAATTCCAAGGACAAAATATAAATACATCACAATAGTAACAAGATACACAAAGACAGACGAGAACCGTATCAAATGACATTTAGTAAAAAGAACACCAGCTTAAGTTTGTTTCGATTTTTCTTTGACCCTCAAATTAGTAGAAATATAAATAATAAATCTCAGATGAAGATTTATAATTTATATTATAAAACGAACAGAGAGTACCATTATGTCGCCTAGGTTATTACCTTACAAGATTAAACCATATAACCATTTTTGTGAAGTGAGAATTAGAACATTTTGCCCTGGAGTATATTTGTAGAACATTTTGCCCCGGTGTGATATCTGTAGAACATTTTGCCCCGGTGTGATGTCTGTAGAACATTTTGCCCCGGTGTGATGTCTGTAGAACATTTTGCCCCGGTGTGATGTCTGTAGAACATTTTGCCCCGGTGTGATATCTGTAGAACATTTTGCCCTGGAGTGATACCTGTAGAACATTTTGCCCCGGTGTAATATTTGTAGAACATTTTGCCCCGGTGTAATATTTGTAGAACATTTTGCCCCGGTGTGATATCTGTAGAACATATTGCCCTGGTGTGATACCTGTAGAACATATGGCCCTGGTGTGATATCTGTAGAACATTTGGCCCTGGTGTAATATTTGTAGAACATTTTGCCCCGGTGTGATATCTGTAGAACATATTGCCCTGGTGTGATACCTGTAGAACATTTGGCCCTGATGTGATATCTGTAGAACATATTGCCCTGGTGTGATACCTGTAGAACATTTGGCCCTGGTGTGATACCTGGAGAACATTTCGCTCCGGTGTGATACCTATAGAACATTTAGCCCTGGTGTGATACCTATAGAACATTTTGCCCTGGTGTGATATCTGTAGAACATTTTGCCCTGGTGTGATAGCTGTAGAACATTTCATATTGCCCTGGTGAGATATCTGTAGAACATTTTGCCCTGGTGTGATATCTGTAAAACATTTCGCTCCGGTGTGATACCTATAGAACATTTTGCCCTGGTGCGATATCTGTAGAACATTTGGCCCTGGTGTGATACCTGTAGAATATTTGGCCCTGGTGTGATATCTGTAGAATATTTGGCCCTGATGTGATATCTGTAGAACATTTTGCCCTGGTGTGATATCTGTAGAAGATTTGGCCCTGGTGTGATATCTGTAGAACATTTGGCCCTGATGTGATATATGTAGAACATTTTGCCCAGGTGTGATACCTGTAGAAGATTTGGCCCTGATGTGATATCTGTAGAACATTTGGCCCTGGAGTGATATCTGTAGAACATTTTGCCCTGGTGTGATATCTGTAGAAGATTTGGCCCTGATGTGATATCTGTAGAACATTTGGCCCTGATGTGATATCTGTAGAACATTTGGCCCTGATGTGATATCTGTAGAACATTTGGCCCTGGAGTGATATCAGTAGAACATTTTGCCCTGGTGTGATATCTGTAGAAGATTTGGCCCTGATGTGATATCTGTAGAACATTTGGCCCTGATGTGATATCTGTAGAACATTTGGCCCTGGAGTGATATCTGTAGAACATTTTGCCCTGGTGTGATATCTGAAGAACAGTTGGCCCCGGTGTGATATCTTTAGAACATTTGGCCCTGGTGTGATATATGTAGAACTTTTTGCCCTTGTGTGATATCTGTAGAACATTTGGCCCTGGTGTGATATCTATAGAACATTTGGCTCTGGTAGGAAACCTGTTTATAAAGAGTCTTATGAATGAAATATTGATTCACTTACATGGATGTCATTTATGATAGATTGGTCATTACCAGGCCATATAATTTCAGTGCTGGTCAGAAACATTGAATGGGTTCCGTATATTAAAACGCAGGGAGTCAACCGGTACAGGTTTTAGTATCGTTATATATCATAACATCAACTAGCTTTAGTGATGGGTAATAGCTTTTCGTTTCCATAGTTTTAGAGCAACAGGCTACTGAAACCGATCGTTACTGTGAAACCATATGGCCTGCATTACTATAACCATAACCTTTAAATTTGAATTTCCTCTTATTGATCAACTTGGACTTATAAGTCGTCTCAGGATATTTTTCTTAGCAGTCTGAATTCCAAATGTTGACAGTTTATAGGTACATGTATTTTGCCCATGTGGGATGTCCTTAAGAGGGCATCATGCGTCTGAGGTAAATTACTGATCCTAAAAATTCCTAAATGCTGTACACAAATTGGGATGGTGTTGGGATGATCTGTGGTAAACTTCTTTCTTCTAATAGACGATTTTAAAACAATTTTTTTAGTTTGTTAGTTTTAGCTATAGCGGATGTTCTAACAGACGTTCCAGAGCGGATGTTCGAACAGAGGTTCCAGAGCAGATGTTCTAACAGAGGTTCCAGAGCGGATGTTCAAACAGAGGTTCCAGAGCAGATGTTCTAACAGAGGTTCCAGAGCAGATGTTCTAACAGAGGTTCCAGAGCGAATGTTCTAACAGAGGTTCCAGAGCGGATGTTCTAACAGAGGTTCCAGAGCAGATGTTCTAACAGAGGTTCCAGAGCAGATGTTCTAACAGAGGTTCCGAAGCGGATGTTCTAACAGAGGTTCCAGAGCAGATGTTCTAACAGAGGTTCCAAAGCGGATGTTCTAACAGAGGTTCCAGAGCAGATGTTCTAACAGAGGTTCCAGAGCAGACGTTCTAACAGAGGTTCCAGAGCGGACAGTTGAATGCTTAGTCTGGTCAGTCATATCATCATCTTCTAACTTTTTAGCGGGTTTGTCCTGATTCTATAATGTAGAAATAAACTAAAGAAGGTGGGGACTTCACAGTTTATCAGATAGATAAATATAAGTTACACATTCACAAGTCACTACAGTAGGGTTCACACATGTAGGATCCCTGTTTACATCCACCCGAAAACGTCGGTCAGTCAGTAAACAATGTAACACAGAATTACCACTAATTACTCGTTAACTGTACAGTGTTGACTGAAAATCAACCTACTACCTTTGATCCAAATTTAAATTAATCTTATTTTTCAAAGTAGTAGACACATTTTGAGCAATGTAAACAATAATATACAACTAGTCCCTTTAAAATAAATACATTTACAGCTACCACTTCAGTCAATTTGATTTTATTTTTTTCATCAATATATGGTACTGTGATTTGTTTAAATCAGAGGCAGGCATCTGTTACAAAGTGATAAAAAATGACAAGTCCAATATTTGGTGAAGAAATTGGAACTGTGTGGCTCGATGATAAATGACAAAGCCAACACTTTCCTATGAGAAGCAAATAAAAACATTCACAGTTTGCAAAGACTAATTTGTCATTGGAAAACTCATTAGGCTGTTTGCATGAAAGCCAGTCAGTACTCTAAATGAAGCTTTTTCTGTGATGGGAACAAAGGAAAGGACTAAAGCTGAAAGAGGGACCAAACTAATCAGGCATGGACAGTCTCTCCAAAATGCAAATGTCCAGTTCTATTCATATCCCAGCAATGGTCAGCCAACTAACTAGCTACATGTAGTTGACCAGTCACTTCTTAATGAGTGGGACAGATGGACACACTGGTCAGCAGTGATGGTCATTGTCCACTATAACACTGACCTGAAATACAAGGACAGCTGCACTTGAGCACAAAGACTAATACCTCCAAAATGTAACCTGCAAAACCATTCAAACAATGGCTGTTTATCTTCCAACACTATTTGTTTGTGTAAATACGGAATTTGAGAGTTTCATAATATATATTTACACAATATTGGGTGTCATACATCTGACTAAAAAGTATGAGCTAATTTTACGGACAAAATTGTAATAATCACAGTTAGTGCTTGAATACTTTACATTTAAGAAATGTTTGAAACTCTCTTTAAACGTGGGTTCCATACTAATGATGACGTGGTGATGTCTTTAATTTTTTATCATTACTTTACATTTAGAAGAGCAAGAGAAGGAGAAGAGACTAGAAGGTGTCCCTACACACAAGCACACACAATAGCACAGAGTAATTTTAAAAATATTAATTGGGTTAACTACCAAATATAAAAAAAAAATTCAATTTTGAAAAATTCCATTTTTGTATGATACACTGTATATGTATTTGCACATGGTGTCATTTTTAACAAACATAAACACTGCAGCTGATACTTACCCCCCCCCCCCCCCCCCCCACATATAAATATAAATCTGCATCAAGTATTGAAGTGTGATATGAGATTGTGTCAGCCAGATGTTGAACAGGTTTATGGTATGATGGTATTCTTACAGGGTAATTGTAAACCTCATCTCTGCTAACATTAACACTATTAACAAGTATCAGGGCTAACAAATTCACTTATAATTAATGTCAACTTCTATTGGATCTATCTTGTTTGCCAGAAGGGATTTAGATTTTCCCAGATAACTCTATTGATAGCCATTGTTAAGAGACATTAGAAGTAGTGAGACAGAAGATAGGAGTTTCTACAGATGTGAGGCTGCAAGGATGACCATCAGCAAGACTGCATCTCTCTAAATGTCTGCCAATTCAGACCTCATGTTTTCAAATTTTATGACAACTTTGATGATTATAGCTCACGTATCCCTTGGTTGATTGATTGATGTTTTACACCGCACTCAAGATTATCACTTATATGTTGCCAGGTTTAGTGGAGGAGGAAACCCCCCGACCTTCGATGAACACCTGGCCAGATACGACGACCAAGTGAAAAATCAACTTAGACATTTTAAAATTTTTATTGGGTCTATTAACAGTGATTTGAACCTGTGCCGCATCGATTGTGGGACTGAGGGACGATCAGCCTAACCCACAAGCCCCTCATAGTATGATATTAAACAAATAATGGCGTTCCATAAATGATCTTGTTCTTAAAGCTCAAGATGAAAAACGGCCAAAAATCCTTTCAGAAAAGTGCAGTGTGGATTAAATCACTGACGGAGAGCAAGTTACCTGTATCACATTTCACAGACATGGAATAGCCGTGTAAAAACTATGCAGCCATGATGTCGGGTAAAACATTGAGGTGGTGGCATGTTGTTGGAATGGGACTGTATCAGGGGATAATCTCATTAAAGCTTACACTGTCTGTTTACAGGCATAGTTAGGTGGATTCACAAATCTTTATTCTTCTCATAAATGGATAACAAAGTCAATAAGGTCAAGCTGACCTTCAGTGTAGTTAAGTAAGTACAGAATGCCAACCAGGGCACCGAAAACCTTATTTTTCCTTCTACTACATCTTTTCAAAATGAAGTCTGTTGGCTGAGCACCATATAGGTCTATACTACAAGTACATGCATTCATATAAACAAGTATGTCACAACTTGTACACAGTGAAACCAAATACAAACCTGTGTAACTTTGCTGGATATTCCAATATGTTGACTTCAAAATCAAGATGCTGAGTAATAAATATTTTGGCAATCGTCATCAAGCCCCCAGCAAAATGAAATAATGTGACAGGTGGTGTTTGAAACGCTTATTTATAACAAAAGATATGAATTTGAATATTGGAGAGGGTTGTCCTCCCTGCTATGATCAGATTTCCACATAACTTGTTTTATTTATTGATCAATTCAACTATAGAGATGGTTATAATGTATCCAGCATTGAAGGATATGCTGTTGGAGATGTGGTTGTTAACATGCCTGTACAATATAACATCATCCACTGCATCAAGTGAAACAGGTTATAAGTAGTTGTTGTTATGAAGGTTATATCTTTACAGAACGGCCCTGACATTGTTCCAGTATTAAATCTGTCAATAATGCCATATTAGGAACATTAAATCACAGCCATCAAGTTTGATTGGTTGATACCGAACACAAAATTATTTCACTTATATGGCACCAGATGGGGTTATCAGGTTTAGTGGGGGAGGAAACTGGGCTCTTTGCCCAGAGGAAACCCTTGACCTTTCAATTTTTATTTGTTCTGAGTGGGATTTGAAACCACGCTGCATGGACTGAGCCACCCAGGCCTGTGTCGGAATGAGGGACAATCACTGTAACCCTTATACATGTAGATGGAAAGCCTGTGTCGGAAAGACGGACAATCATTCTAACCCTAATAGATGTAAGGCCTGTGTCGGAATGAGGGACAACCACTCTAACCGACTGAGCCAACGAGGAACCCTAATAGATGGAAGGCCTGTGTCGGAATGAGGGACAATCACTCTAACCGACTGAGCCAACGAGGAACCCTAATAGATGGAAGGCCTGTGTCGGAATGAGGGACAATCACTCTAACCGACTGAGCCAACGAGGAACCCTAATAGATGGAAGACCTGTGTCGGAATGAGGGACAATCACTCTAACCGACTGAGCCAACGAGGAACCCTAATAGATGGAAGGCCTGTGTCGGAATGAGGGACAATCACTCTAACCGACTGAGCCAACGAGGAACCCTAATAGATGGAAGACCTGTGTCGGAATGAGGGACAATCACTCTAACCGACTGAGCCACCCAGGCCAGTGTCAGAATGAGGGACAATCACTCTAATCGACTGAGCCAACCAGGCCTGTGTCAGAATGAGGGACAATCACTCTAACCGACTGAGCCAACTAGGAACCCTAATAGATGGAAGACCTGTGTCGGAATGAGGGACAATCACTCTAACCGACTGAGCCACCCAGGCCGGTGTCGGAATGAGGGACAACCACTCTAACCAACTGAGCCAACGAGCAGCCCTAATAGATGGAAGGCCTGTGTCGGAATGAGGGACAATCATTCTAACTGACTGAGCCAACGAGCAACCCTAATAGATGGAAGGCCTGTGTCGGAATGAGGGACAACCACTCTAACCGACTGAGCCAATGAGGAACCCTAATAGATGGAAGGCCTGTGTGGGAATGAGGGACAATCACTCTAACCGACGGAGCCAATGATGAACACTAATAGATGGAAGGCCTGTGTCAGAATGAGGCACAATCACTCTAACCCACTGAGCCAATGAGGAACCCTAATAGATGGAAGACCTGTGTCGGAATGAGGGACAATCACTCTAACCGACTGAGCCACCCTGGCCTGTGTCGGAATGAGGTAAAATCACTCTAACCGACTGAGCCAACGAGGAGCCCTAATAGATGGAAGGCCTGTGTCGGAATGAGGGACAATCACTCTAACCGACTGAGCCAACGAGGAACCCTAATAGATGGAAGGCCTGTGTCGGAATGAGGGACAATCACTCTAACCCACTGAGCCAATGAGGAACCCTAATAGATGGAAGGCCTGTGTCGGAATGAGGGACAATCACTCTAACCCTTATACATGTAGATGGAAAGCCTGTGTCGGAAAGACGGACAATCACTCTAACCCTAATAGATGGAAGGCCTGTGTCGGAATGAGGGACAATCACTCTAACCCTTATACATGTAGATGGAAAGCCTGTGTCGGAAAGACGGACAATCACTCTAACCCTAATAGATGGAGGCCTGTGACGGAATGAGGGACAACCACTCTTACCGATTGAGCCAACAAGGAACCCTAATAGATGGAAGGCCTGTGTCGGAATGAGGGACAATCACTCTAACTGACTGAGCCAACGAGGAACCCTAATAGATGGAAGACCTGTGTCGGAATGAGGGACAATCACTCTAACCGACTAAGCCACCCAGGCCAGTGTCAGAATGAGGGACAATCACTCTAATCGACTGAGCCAACCAGGCCTGTGTCAGAATGAGGGACAATCACTCTAACCGACTGAGCCAACTAGGAACCCTAATAGATGGAAGACCTGTGTCGGAATGAGGGACAATCACTCTAACCGACTGAGCCACCCAGGCCGGTGTCGGAATGAGGGACAACCACTCTAACCAACTGAGCCAACGAGCAGCCCTAATAGATGGAAGGCCTGTGTCGGAATGAGGGACAATCATTCTAACTGACTGAGCCAACGAGCAACCCTAATAGATGGAAGGCCTGTGTCGGAATGAGGGACAACCACTCTAACCGACTGAGCCAATGAGGAACCCTAATAGATGGAAGGCCTGTGTGGGAATGAGGGACAATCCCTCTAACCGACTGAGCCAATGAGGAACACTAATAGATGGAAGGCCTGTGTCAGAATGAGGCACAATCACTCTAACCGACTGAGCCAATGAGGAACCCTAATAGATGGAAGGCCTGTGTCGGAATGAGGGACAATCACTCTAACCCTAATAGATGTAAGGCCTGTGTCGGAATGAGGGACAACCACTCTAACCGACTGAGCCAATGAGGAACCCTAATAGATGGAAGGCCTGTGTCGGAATGAGGGACAATCACTTACCGATTGAGCCAACGAGGAACCCTAATAGATGGAAGGCCTGTGTCGGAATGAGGGACAATCACTCTAACCGACTGAGCCAACGAGGAACCCTAATAGATGGAAGACCTGTGTCGGAGTGAGGGACAATCACTCTAACCGACTGAGCCACCCAGGCCAGTGTCAGAATGAGGGACAATCACTCTAATCGACTGAGCCAACCAGGCCTGTGTCAGAATGAGGGACAATCACTCTAACCGACTGAGCCAACTAGGAACCCTAATAGATGGAAGACCTGTGTCGGAATGAGGGACAATCACTCTAACCGACTGAACAACCCAGGCCGGTGTCGGAATGAGGGACAACCACTCTAACCAACTGAGCCAACGAGCAGCCCTAATAGATGGAAGGCCTGTGTCGGAATGAGGGACAATCATTCTAACTGACTGAGCCAACGAGCAACCCTAATAGATGGAAGGCCTGTGTCGGAATGAGGGACAACCACTCTAACCGACTGAGCCAATGAGGAACCCTAATAGATGGAAGGCCTGTGTCAGAATGAGGCACAATCACTCTAACCCACTGAGCCAATGAGGAACCCTAATAGATGGAAGACCTGTGTCGGAATGAGGGACAATCACTCTAACCGACTGAGCCACCCTGGCCTGTGTCGGAATGAGGGACAATCACTCTAACCGACTGAGCCAATGAGGAACCCTAATAGACGGAAGGCCTGTGTCGGAATGAGGTAAAATCACTCTAACCGACTGTGCCAACGAGGAGCCCTAATAGATGGAAGGCCTGTGTCGGAATGAGGGACAATCACTCTAACCGACTGAGCCAATGAGGAACCCTAATAGATGGAAGGCCTGTGTCGGAACGAGGTAAAATCACTCTAACCGACTGAGCCAACGAGGAGCCCTAATAGATGGAAGGCCTGTGTCGGAATGAGGGACAATCACTCTAACCGACTGAGTCAACAGAGTGCCCTAATAGATGGAAGGCCTGTGTCGGAATGAGCGACAATCACTTTAACCGACTGAGCCAACGAGGAACCCTACTAGATGGAAGGTCTGTGTCGGACTGAGGGACAATCACTCTAACCGACTGAGCCAACAAGGAACCCTAATAGATGGAAGGCCTGTGTCGGACTGAGGGACAATCACTCTGACTGAGCCAACGAGGAACCCTAATAGATGGAAGACCTGTGTCGGAATGAGGGACAATCCCTCTAACCGACTGAGCCACCCAGGCCGGTGTCAGAATGAGGGACAACCACTTTAACCGACTGAGCCACCCTGGCCTGTGTCAGAATGAGGGACAATCACTCTAACTGACTGAGCCAACGAGGAACCCTAATAGATGGAAGGCCTGTGTCGGAATGAGGGACAATCACTAACTGACTGAGCCAACGAGCAGCCCTAATAGATGGAAGGCCTGTGTGGGAATGAGGGACAATCACTAACTGACTGAGCCAACGAGCAGCCCTAATAGATGGAAGGCCTGTGTGGGAATGAGGGACAATCACTGACTGACTGAGCCAACGAGCAGCCCTAATAGATGGAAGGCCTGTGTTGCAATGAGGGACAATCACTCTATACGACTGAGCCAACGAGCAACCCTAACAGATGGAAGGCCTGTGTCGAAATGAGGGACAACCACTCTAACCGACTGAGCCAATGAGGAACCCTTATAGAAGGAAGGCCTGTGTCGGAATGAGGGACAATCACTCTAACCGACTGAGCCAATGAGGAACCCTAATAAACGGAAGGCCTGTGTCAGGATGAGCGACAATCACTTTAACCGACTGAGCCACCCAGGCCTGTGTCGGAATGAGGGACAATCACTCTAACCGACTGAGCCAACGAGCAATCCTTATAGATGGAAGACCTGTGTCGGAATGAGGGACAATCACTCTAACCAACTGAGCCAATGAGGAACCCTAATAGACGGAAGGCCTGTGTCGGAATGAGCGACAATCACTTTAACCGACTGAGCCACCCTGGCCTGTGTCGGAATGAGGGACAATCACTCTAACCGACTGAGCCACCCAGGCCTGTGTCGGAATGAGGGACAATCACTCTAACCGACTGAGCCACCCAGGCCTGTGTCGGAATGAGGGACAATCACTCTAACCGACTGAGCCACCCAGGCCTGTGTGGGAATGAGGGACAATCACTCTAACCGACTGAGCCAACAAGGAGCCCTAATAGATGGAAGGCCTGTGTCGGAATGACGGACAATCACTTTAACCGAATTAGCCACCAATGCCCCCGTCATGAATCAATTTTGATTTGACTACTCTCCATTACTTGATTAAAAAGGTATTATAGAAATAAGAAATGCTTGAAACTCTCTTTAAACGTGGGTTCCATACTAATGAGAAATAATTTAGGCATCACCACAAAGTTAGTTGTTTGTGAACAACACAAGCTTTCAACAATTATGCTGGTGTTTTCGACAGGTGTAACTAATTTGATATTTCAAAAGATTGACATAAATACTAAAGAAAAAAACTTTTAAATGTAATATTGATATTGTTTATAATTTAGTTTGTTTCTTGAGATGCCATTATATGGTAATGTTAACATATTTACGTCATTCTTGATTGATGTCGCTGTTTTCAAGATTCCGACGTTAGAATATTATTAACATGGTTACTTTCGTAAACAATTTCACTGATTGGCCACTTTACATATTTGTTCTTTTCTCTAGTATTTATGACAATGTTTTGAAATATTAACTCTAGTTCTATTCGATGAAGTATATATGTCACAAGCTCGTTTCGTTGACAAACAGCAAACTTCATGGGAATTATTTCTCATTATTATAGAAATACATGTAACACATTGCATGCAGGGTTAGCTGACCTGTATAGACCCGTTTGGTTTAGAATGAAGCTTGAATTGTACAGCATGGACGCCATTCCTCGATTGCAGTCGCTGTGACACGCCAGGCGCCTCTTTTGCATTGCCACATAGACGAAATGAACATGATTCCAACGTCAGATTGATTTGCCATACAGCGAGGCTTCTGCGCAAGGGCCAATCCTTAAGCAGCTAGAGTCTATTAACTGAACAGAGATTTGTCTTGTTTTTGTGACAATTCCCCTTATCCGTACAACAAATCACCTTACAATCATGTCAAAAAGTGTAAAACATGTCCACAGTGAACTCTTTCCACGTTATGCTGGGGTTTTATCTTTGTGGTGAAAACCCTGCTTCCTTCCCCAAAAGATCCTCAAGCTGTCTATATGTTTTGATTGATTGATTGATGTTTAACGCAGATAGATACATGTATCTAGTATATGAATAAGGGACAGTGAAACTCTTTGAAATGGTGTATGTTAGTTAAATAGGGATGTTGCCATGGTGTATGTTAGTTAAATAGTGATGTTGCCATGGTGTACGTTAGTTAAATAGGGATGTTGCCATGGTGTATGTTAGTTAAATAGTGATGTTGCCATGGTGTATGTTAGTTAAATAGTGATGTTGCCATAGTGTATGTTAGTTAAATAGTGATGTTGCCATAGTGTATGTTAGTTAAATAGTGATGTTGCCATAGTGTATGTTAGTTAAATAGTGATGTTGCCATGGTGTATGTTAGTTAAATAGTGATGTTGCCATAGTGTATGTTAGTTAAATAGTGATGTTGCCATGGTGTATGTTAGTTAAATAGTGATGTTGCCATGGTGTATGTTAGTTAAATAGTGATGTTGCCATGGTGTATGTTAGTTAAATAGTGATGTTGCCATGGTGTATGTTAGTTAAATAGTGATGTTGCCATGGTGTATGTTAGTTAAATAGGGATGTTGCCATGGTGTATGTTAGTTAAATAGTGATGTTGCCATGGTGTATGTTAGTTAAATAGTGATGTTGCCATGGTGTATGTTAGTTAAATAGTGATGTTGCCATAGTGTATGTTAGTTAAATAGGGATGTTGACATAGTGTATGTTAGTTAAATAGGGATGTTGCCATAGTGTATGTTAGTTAAATAGGGATGTTGCCATGGTGTATGTTAGTTAAATAGTGATGTTGCCATAGTGTATGTTAGTTAAATAGTGATGTTGACATAGTGTATGTTAGTTAAATAGGGATGTTGACATAGTGTATGTTAGTTAAATAGGGATGTTGCCATGGTGTATGTTAGTTAAATAGTGATGTTGCCATGGTGTATGTTAGTTAAATAGTGATGTTGCCATGGTGTATGTTAGTTAAATAGTGATGTTGCCATAGTGTATGTTAGTTAAATAGGGATGTTGACATAGTGTATGTTAGTTAAATAGGGATGTTGACATAGTGTATGTTAGTTAAATAGTGATGTTGCCATAGTGTATGTTAGTGATCTTACTGCACTGCTCATCCCATATAGGCTTATTGTATGTTCAATGTTTTGTTAAAATGTGATGTTTTAGGAATTGCTCTTAAAGACCTGTTTCTCGTAGAGGGGAAAATTTCACATATAGCCAGATGTTATTTTAGTGTCAAACTTCTGAAATCAACAGCTGTTAATCAACACTGTTTTACCTTTTTTCTTTGTTAGGTTTTTATCACCTTCACAGATAATTGTATCAAACTGTATCACCTTTTTTTATGATAATAGTACAAAAAACAAATAAACTTACAGTTCTACAATGGGCATGTAGGTAACCAAATTTGAATAATATGTAAATGCAACAGAAAACAACCTAGGTCAATCATTCATTTGTTTGATATGTTTTCTGAGTATTGTTTAAAGTGGCATGAGCTGCCAAAATTCACATTTTTTTCATAATTTCGGATCGTCAAGACAGTAAGAGGCTTTGAGGGCCATCCAAAAACTAAATGATTGGCGTTGGAATGAGGAAAATCCATACAGTATGTGGCCTGTTCGAACCGAAAACGACCATTCATTAATTCTAAGACAAATTTAGTCCAAAACAATACTGTATCGTACATTTTCGAGACTAGAAGCACATTTCTTTCTTCTATTTATTTCCGGTAGCAGATCTGGGGGATGTTTCTCAAAACATTTACGCCCCACGCAAGTCCAATGCACGGTCTAACTGTCAGAACAACATATATACCTTCAACATTACGTTACAAGCAGGCGTGTGTTGAGAAACAGCCCCCTGGTCCTGCTGTTGACAACAGTACCAGTCATTTCAAACAACAGCAATAAAATTCCTGCTCAAATTCTATCCCATAAAGAATATTTCTTAGCAATTCATCTCATACGTTTTGACACAGTATGTTATCTGTAGGGTCAATATGATGGATTGATTTATGTTTTACGTCACACTCATAAATTTGATTTTCACAACAATATTTAATAAAGAGAAATTTAAGGTCATTGGAAAACTAAATGATTGATGTTGGAATGAGGAAAAGTTATACAGTCTGAAGTCTGTACGAAATGTAATACCGGGTAGTGTTCCAAAAGTAAACACAATTTAAATAACTGGGACTATTGACTTGCTCCAGGCTTAAGATAGTACAAAACACTAGACAACCACATGTAGAAAGTTGTTGATAATAAACCTTAGGGTAAATAGTTTGTCCACATATGTATTGCGCAAAATACATTCCCGTGAACCACAATACCAAGCAAGGTCTTATATAGCATTAATGAATAAATTATAAAATTAGACAATATTTGAAACAGTTTGCAAAATTTAAAGTCCCACTTGCCGCGGCAACTTGTTGAACGTTAAGAAAATCAGTTTACATGAGCTTACTACATGCTGTACAAATAAAACCACTAAAATTAAACATATGACACAAAAAAAACATGTTAGGTTTAGAAACAAACGAAGAATCAAAGCCTGATTACAACAACGATGATCGGTGTCTGATCCGTTAACTCAAGTTATGTTGAGGAAAACGTATGTTGGTTTACAACCAGTTACTGTCATAAGTGACACCACCTTTAGTAAAAAAAGACCCCAAAACAATCCCAAGCGAGGTCTCATTGTGTAATACAGGTGGACAAACGGACAACCTGAAACCAATATACCCCCCCCCCCCATTACACTTTGTGTACGATAAATGCTAAATTTGTTTTCACACAAAAACATTATAGCCAATAATTTCAACATTCTGTTTTTACGTCAAAATGTCAACATTTTGGCAGCTCATGCCACTTTAAAGGAGGAGAAAACAAATAAAACTGGCAAATGCACAAAACGGACGGCGAATTTCCCTTTTCAATGGTACCATATACATATTTTTATGATTTTTTCCCACCGCACAGTCTTAAAGTGAAGTTATATAAAACCATCGGATTTCGATTGAGACCGACTTGCCTACTTGGCCGCCATCATCACATCAGTGCTTAGGGGTGTGTCTCCTTCGGCCAATCAGTAGACGCATACCCAGCAACCCAAAGCGCACGTGCGAGTGAAATTGGTCAACTTTCTTTGTCTGCCATTTGAGCCTAGGTTAATTTCTAGGCACATCTGTTTCCGGTCAATTTCTCGTTTTACAAATGGCGGCCCCCATTGTTTTTGTGACCCAATTTAAACATGTGCAATTTTCTGCATCACCCTAAAACGCAGGTAAGATTTACAGCTTAAAAATTGACACTCTTGAGGTGATTGTTCGTTACAATTTCATGTTGTTTATTTGTTTTCTCCTCCTTTAAGTGTTGAAATGTTTTTGGTCAATTGTCGTTCATTATCACCTTAAACTCGTTAATGATAAATATGCATCACTGCTTAAAATAATTTTGCTTTGAGAGTAAAATGATTACATATCCAGGTTATCTACGTATAAGTAAACAGAGTTTAACATTTTGATTGACAGAAGAATAGTTCATTGTGCCTTATAAAGAATAAGGCTGTGGATATTCCTCGGACAGCGAACGTCGAACAGGTACTTCTAACTGTTATTCATCTGACATGGATGTGTCCTGTACAGAGCTCAAACATATGCGGAAAGACTTCTTGGGGGTGATTTTGACTAGGTGCCAATCAATAGATCATGTACGCCGAGCCTTAAAATCCAATCCAAAGCAGTAAAAGTTCGCATAATGTTTCATGCTAAAGATGGCAACGATAGCCAAAAGAAATACATAACTGCATAACGTGTTTACTTATTGTAAATTTTATAAATAAGATATTGGTCTATTATTTCTGTAAAATTAATGAGGAAATAACAATATAAAAGACAGGAATCTTTTTATATATTTAGATTAGCTAGTTAAAGCTTATTACAAAAGCTAAAAATGATGCAAAAAAGTGTGATAACTTAAACAAGAAAGCTAATTTAATATAAAAAATAGTATATAGAAATAGAATGCCTTTAACAAGGAAATGAAATATAGAAATATCAGTTTAAAACTCCTGCAATTGTTTTCTCATTTCTAGGAAATATTTGAAAATAGTATTTAATACAGGAAACAGAAAAAAAAATAGCTACAGCCTGTGGTTTTCTCAACTCTAATTAAGACGTCTACATTTGGATGCAGGGAATTGACATAGTGATTAGATGTTAGTGGTTGTATATTTCCTGCCATGTGAGACTGTTAATGACGTCATGGATGTCACAGACACCTGTCCTCCCCCCCCCCCCTCCCCCCTCAATATCAACAGGTGTTCTCATCACAGCTGGCAGCCTCTCATACATTTCTTATCAATCCTCATATATTGTCACAAAATGTGCACTCCATTTTTTTCAAAAACCAAAAAAAAAGTCTGCCAGTGCTTTATTGACATTTTACAAGAGATAGTTTAATAGATAAATTGGAGTGATATATTAAAAATAAATCAATAAAAGGTATTAAAGAAGTGATGTATATATCTACCTTCACATGCAAACATAGAGTGTAGGTCTCAACATTACTTATAAATCAGCAGTAACAGAAGCCTTTCGACCTCCATATTGACATTGTTGTCCATATTGAACAGTAATGTGTAGTAATATCTTATGAACAACAGATGAAATGAACAGCAGAAATAAGGAAAAAAAATGACGTTTTTAACTTATAAGATGCAATGACTCTTTAAAGTGGCATGAGCTGCCAAAATTCACACTTTTTTCATAATTTCTGATCGTCACGACAGTAAGAGGCTTTGAAGACCATCCAAAAACGAAATGATTGGCGTTGGAATGAGGAAAATCCATACCGTATATGGCCTGTACGAACGGAAAACTTGTTCGAAAAGTAAACAAAATTCAAATACCCGGGACAACCATTCATTTATTCTAAGCCAAAGTTAGTTCAAAACAATACTTTATCGTACATTTTCGAGACTAGAAGCACTAAAAAGCTTCTGAATTATACGTCTTGAGAAAAATAGCCAATAATTTCATCATTCTGTTTTAACGTAAAAAAATCAACATTTTGGCAGCTCATGCCACTTTAACAGTAGCCTTGAAACAGAATGTGCCTAACCGCCCAGAGTGATGTCCCTGACTCCCACACACAGGCTAGTCTGTGATATCGCTTGCTTAAGTTAGGATGCAACAGGGGAATATATAATCCGATCAAAAAGCATTTTTCAAGACCCTCACAAAGTCTGTGTGGTCCTCATATGAACTTAGTTGTTGAGTGCGATGTTAACCCCTAATCAATTTTTTACTGACTTATATTTCAAACTCCTGTCGGTCGTCAACCTAATCAAATATCACAGGTTTTAGTCTATTAAAACAACCTATGAATGGGTATAAAGGTCTAAATGAAATACCCCTTTTAACACAATTAGAAACTTGTCTCCATGGTCATTTTAGACAAGATTTTCCCTGTGTCCGTGTGTTTAGTGTTCAGAAATAAATTGACTTGTTCAAGTAAATCCCAAACACAAATATCATTACAAACATCCTAATGATAAGACTGATGATATCAATTAATTACCACTAGTAAATGTCATTTCTAATTACACACAAGTTAGAAAGGTTAATCAGGAATACTGCCACCGTTCCGACATGCGTAATAAGGCTGTTGTTAAGATGAATATCCACTTAAGTGTGCATAATAACAAATGAAGGGCCTGGCGTTTTTGTAAAACAAATATAAATGTTGCAGATAAAAAAACAGTAGGAATCATTAAGGTTCAATATGAAGATGTTTTTTGGCTGATGGAAAATTGATTGATATTGGTTTATTGGTTTATTGGTGAGACAAACTGCTTATTGGCCAGAGAAAAGTATTGACCTTCAGACCGTGACCACTCTACCACATACAAATATCTAGTGAAAAACTCACTCAGAAATTTGTACATTTTTCTTTTGGACTGAGCGGGAATTGACCTGTGATTGATGAGGGAGACCACTTCCCTGTTGACTGAGGCCCCCAAAATGGGCATGGTTTTTGATACATATTTCATTCCAGACTTGTTTAACGTGGCATGAGCTGCTAAAATTCACACTTTTTTCATAATTTCTGATCGTCACGACAGTAAGACGCTGTGGAGGCCATCGAAAAACTAAATGATTGCCGTTGGAATGAAGAAAATCCAAACAGTATGTGGCCTGTACGAACCGAAAACGTGTTCTGTTTTAACATCAAAATATCAACATTTTGGCAGCTCATGCCACTTTAATGTGTGCAGTTTTTATAAATTCACATCAATTCACATAACATGTCCTTATTTCTGCATTACATGTATATAACACATGGCTTGTTAACTACTCACACTGATGTACACAAAAACCAAATCATCTACATGCATAATGGCACATGCATAATGGCACACAAATAGATCATCAACAATTCACTGCATTTTATTAGCGGGATGTTTATTGTGTAGATTATGTATAAATTAGAGAATTGAAGCAAGCTTGATAATATCATGTATGTTATTAACTAGTTCATGAAATGTTGATAAACAAAGGTCAACTCTAAAGGTTATCAAAATACAGTATAAACAAAATATGTCAATATTGATAATCAATAACAGTGATTTCTGGGCATAAACAGTGATTGTTGTTAAAATCATAGGGCTTAATTTTGTATATAGAATACTGGGTATGAAGTTCTTAATAACAGAACTAAAAACTTGTATCCATGGCTATCTTAATCAAGAAGATTTTCCCTGTGCCCGTGCGTTTTAATGTCTACAAATAGAATAATTTTACATGTTGGAGATGCAATTCTAACTTTACATGTTCAATAGACTGGCAAATTACAACAAATTAGGATCAACATTTTTTTCTTAAAACTTTGTTAAATCCAGACTTCGTAAAGAGTCATCATCAATCTCACACCTTCACATTTGACGGCTCGCAGACATTGTTTCTCTTTTTCAAAAGATTTATGTTTCAAGCTCGAAAAACCCGAGCAGCATGGGCATGAGGCAAATAAAAGATCCAAAAAATTCTGAAATGTGACTGTACATGTAGTAGCCTACACATTATAGGAAGGTGTTGGGGTAGAGCACTGGTAAACTTCTTTCCCCTGTTAGACGGGTAAATTATGAGTTTAATACAATTTTGGAATTAATTTGCAAATGTAAACAATTCTAAACAAACAGTCCCTTTAAGCATCTTTACTCAATTGACTCTTTTTGATTATAAATGTTGGTCAACTTCAATTGAGAGAATATAACTGGAGTCAACTTAAAGAAAATTTTTTGAATTGTTGTTATTATATCCAAATGGATAAGACAAATTTTATAATTGTTGTTATATTCAAATGGATAATGGGCCAGTCACAAATCAGTTGTGATGTGTCGGCAATGGGTAAAACCCGGGAAATTTAAACAAAATCTTGAGACAGATCTCACGATTTTGCACCCGGCTCTCCGGACGCCTGCGGTTTGTCGCAGATTTTTTTAGGCATCGCCACAGCCGTCGCGGTCCCCAACTTTGAACTTAAAATTTTAAGATTGCTCGCAAGATTTTTCGGCAAGTTCGTCATGTAAGACAACTTCAAAACAGTATGCTCTTTTATATATACAGAAACACCTACCAATCCATATATATATATATATGTTTAACTTTAAATTATACCTATATAAGTTATTAACTTTAAAAATATATGGATATATATAAATAGCTATATAACATGTAATGAGGTCCCTTACATTATATATATATTAAATTATTATATTTACATGTAATTCATATATAGAAAGTTTATGTCTGTGTTCGGGCTTCAGTCTAGTTTAAAAGTTTATTTGATGGGTTGGCTATGGTCGTCTGTGTATTTTTTTATATTTATTTATATTGCCGGGATGGCCACCGACAACCGACGACCGTCAATAAGCTGCTATCTCAAGTAGATGTAAATGTACCTGTAACATTTTAAATAATATATGTACTGGTATCATTTTCTATGGCTGGGATGGCCACCGACAACCGACGACCGTCAAGAAGCTGCTATCTCAAGTAGATGTAAATGTACCTGTAACATTTTAAATAATATATGTACTGGTATCATTTTCTATGGCTGAGATGGCCACCGACAACCGTCAAGTAGCTGCTATCTCAAGCAAAACAGTACATGTATGCTCTTTTATATATACAGAAACATCTGCACTCTGCAGTAGCGTTTGTCATCTTTATATATATATACGTATCCATCTCTTTTTTTCTAGAGTAGACCTCACATGTATTTTTCATTTCTTCATATGTTTATGTTTATTGAGATCATTAAATATTTGCACTTCTGCTCTTCGTAGGAAGTTTGTGTATTTTTCTGATGTGCTGTTTCTGGCGCACCGACGACCGACAACCGCCGGCAGTAACTAACATATTTTTTCAAATAAATTGACTCATGTGGATAAGTCAATTTATGACAATAATTTTATGTATGTGTTGTTTTCAAAGCACCGACAACTGCCGCTTATTAATTACAAGATACTTCCGAAAGATTTAGTTGATGTGGATATATTCGTTTTATGTTGACTCTAACTCACCGACGACCGACAACCATCGCTGAATCTTTAGCAAGTGACAAATGAATTATGGGAGTGAAATACAACCTTATTTTTCAAAACATATATAGGTTTGGATTGGTAGGTGTTTTTGTATATATAAAAGAGCATACTGTTTTGAAGTTGTCTTTTATGAAGAACTTGTCGGTATTACTTGCAATGTTGGGAACAATTGCATCAAAATCTCACAATAATGCTCCGTTGAACATGTTCCACACGCAAAGTGATGTCAAATTCGGACGTATCTATTGTGGTGTATAAGGGGGGGGGGGGGGGGGGGGGGGGGGTGCAGTTTATTTTGGTTTGTCGAGTAATGAACAAGTCTATGAACAAACTTAAAAAGTCGGTGTGTCTCAGTAGCCCAACGGTATATGAAAAATTTACAAAATCAATCTATTTAATTCCGAACACTTATTCTGCCGTATCAGAACCATATACAAATAACGTATCAGACAGCCCAAAAAGAAACAAACGCGCGCCAAGCTGCACGTCATCATGTAGTCTCGATCAAAGCATCTTCTCTAGCCAAGATAAGATCTGCATGTCCCAATTCTGTGTTTTACCTTGGCGAACTACTCCACTCGAACCCGTAAATCGAACAGATCCCACTGGTGTGAATGTAAGAGTTGTCTGTCCTATACTTACAGAGTCTCGGCCAATCAAAACTCGTTACAAAAAGTTCAAGGTGAACACAGCCGCCATTACGTTATTTTTCATGTAAGTGCCCGAGGTTTTGATTGGCTGCGAGAAGTTTTACTCACACAGTAAGTTTGTCGTTGCAGACGCTGAAGGTTTTCAATTTTTTTTAAATTTTCTTCGGTTTAAAACATAATGATATAAGTGTGCCGGTGCCTGAAGCCCCGTCCACACTATCCAACATCACCCAACATGCTGTTGGCCAACAAGAGACAACTTCAAGTTGTTTCATGTTGCGGCATGTTGGGTAACGTGTCCACACTATAAAAACAGAGACCAACAAGTCACAACTGCCTGTGGAAATGTTGCGCTGTGTTGCGTGATGTTGTGACAAACGTTTTAAAGAATTTGTGGGAAATTTAATTTGTTTTCCCTCCAATAATAAGAAAAACAAAGGTCAGTCAAAAGAGACTCGTATTAAGGAAGTTCTGCAGTAATAATTGCTCTCGCAGCCAGTCGGCGTCAACGACCCCAAAGACAACGAAAACGTCGTGTTTGGGTTAAGGATCGAGTAGATAAGAAAACTGGCGCTAGTTTCACAAAGCGATCTTGGCTAAGTGGGATCTTAACTACCATGGCAACCAATGCTACAGGTCGCTTTGTGAAACTGGGCCCAGGAGCGCTACGGGGCCTACCATTGCCTCCTGAATGAATTAAGAAGTGGCGATAGGCAAGAATATCGCAATTTCCTTAGAATGGATCAGGCACGCCTTTTCAGAACTCCTTCAAGGGGTAGAACCGTTAATTAGGAAACAGGACACGCATTTAAGACCGGCCTACGGAACCGTAGAGGGGACAAAAGAATTCGTTCTACGAATTCGTATTTCGTTCCACGAATTACTTATTCCTTCCACAAATTACTAATTCCTTCCACGAATTACTAATTCCTTCCACAAATTACTAATTCGTTCCAAAAATTACCAATTCGTTCTACGAATTACTATTTCGTTCCATGAATTACTAATTCCTTCCACGAACTATTAATTCGTTCCACGAATTACTATTTCGTTCCACGAATTAGGATTTCGTTCCACGAATTATGATAACCAATGGCTAATGGCTTTATAACTTTCCTGGATGGATGAAGGAGGATGAACGAAAAGACAGACTAATTCCATGATTCACAGCTAATATATTCACAATGTTCTTGTACAACAACCCTAATTCAAAATACATGGCAATAAGTTTATCCCTTTCCATGTTGATCTGTACGTATAGCCTCACTTTGAGAACCTATTTTTAGGACAACAACGGAAGCCATAATTCGTGGAACGAAATCTTTTTAGATTTTTTGTTTTGGCATGTCCCCTCTACGCTTCCGTAAATACCACCTGGGGAGAGACTGGCGATTACGCCGAGATATTTCGCTACAGGTAAACATAAATTTATACTCGTCATAGAATACTACACGCTTTTGCCGTTGCAATAGTTAATATCGGCAGCATTGGAATATTACCTAGCCGAGAAATCTGGGCTCTGCCGAATTTTTTTTTCCGTATTCGTCATAGCCCAGATCACTTCCAATATGTGAATAAAATATTTACCACTGCATTCGGATAGTAGAGACCACGAAGAAGGAGTTTGTCCAACTTACGCCGCTGTAAAGTGGTAAACGTCCCCTTGTGCAGTCAATATTTGTGTCGAAGTCCACTGGCTTTCAACCTGACATAACCGCCATTGTAAAACATTTAATCGACCAGTTAAACTCTGCGGGCGTAATACGTCAATCATATATCTTTAGTCACTTTACAGTGACATAAGTTTGACAAACTCCTTCTTCGTGGTCTATACTATCGGAATGCAGTGGTAAATATTTTATTCTTTGCTTATTTGTTGTGAAATTTGTGCCGCCGTTTTTTTCGGCGGGACAAGTTAAAAAATATCGTTTTTCCATTATGGAAGTGATCTGGGCTATGACGAATACGGAAAAAAAATTCGGCAGAGCCCAGATTTCTCGACGAATACGGAAAAAAAAAAATTCGGCAGAGCCTAGATTTCTTGGCTAGAATATAACCGTTTTCTAGTGTCACGGATACTCTATTTGTACATCGTTAGGAAATTAGTAATTACGCCTACACGGCTTGATTTATCGAATAAGTGATAATATTCCAATCATGTGACGGTGGTGTATTCATGTTACAAGACGGATTTCCATCACTCTTCAATTAATGGGTCTATTCTACATTCGACTTTGGTGCTGCCATTTTGTCTGTCAGATCACGTGACTGTTTAAATCACCTGATTTATTTCTGATTGGTGATTGGCTACGATAACCAACATCGCCCAACAAGTGTTGTCAAGAATGTGCATGTACAAACATGGACCAACAATGTTGTCGAATGTTGTCGTCTGTTGGGCAATGTTGGGTGGCCCGTCCACACTATCAAACATGACGCAACTTGTTGGGCAAACACGAAGTTGTTCAATGTTGGTTCTGAAATGTTGGTCGATGTTGGATAGTGTGGACGGGGCTTGAGCGATTGCACGGCAGGAAATTTTAGGAAGGGGAGATGATTTAAAGGCACACTTGCCGCGAAAGTCAGGAATATTGTTTACATTAAAAAAGAAAGTCCGTTTTCTGTATTTTTCCCAGACAATATAAGTTAGGAACTTTCTATTTTTACCAAAATTTAAAAGTTTGGACGTCACTTTGTATTTTTAATTTGAATTTGAAAATTTGAATTGTTAGGTGCCCGTAACGTAAACAATCCAAACTGCCCCCTATTGGCGATTTTATGTTTCAGTCGAGTGAGTGAACTAACGGCACAGTGTAATTTTACGTAGGCCTATTTATCTGAGAAATACAGACTGACGATCGGTTAACAGCGACTGGAAAAGCCTGCTGATAATTGTTTGAGTGTAAACCACAGATAAAAAGGCCTGAAATGAGGGTAACCCAACACGAAAGTTGACCGACACCGGTCGTTGTTGTTGTAATCAGGCTTCGATTCTTCGTTTGTTTTTCACCCCATTTCTACATTCTAAAGCTAACTAGATATGTTTTATGTGTCCTATGTTTAAGTTTAGTTGTATTAGTCGTAGTAAGCTCATGTAAATTGGTTTTCTTAGCAAATTTAAACAGGCTACGGCGGCAAGTGGGCCTTTAAGAAGTGTTGAGGATATCTTTGTTACCTATCCGTGTCTTTGGGAATGGAGACGACTTATCGTCATTGCAGGAAACCCTTTTCTCTTGCCCACAGGGAAATTCTGACTTGATTACATGCCCCCTTAAGCTAGTAGAAATTTTTGATCGAATGGTCGAATTGGACAGTTCTTTTAAACCTAACCGTGAGGCTCGTTAAAGAGACGGTTAGCTGAAGTTGTGTTAGATCTGGTTTTGAAACGAGACTTTCGTCACCTAAACACAGAATGCCAAGAGCTTAACTTTTTCCAACCTAGAGACCGGGCCATAGGGTGGTTAGGCAGAGTGAAACCTGACGTGAGAACAAGATTAGCTACCACCCATGAGACTCTTATCAAGTGACAAGAGGAAACAATTGCTCGTCAGCAAGGCCAAATTGATAAACTTTTGTTAGCTGCAGAGCGACCTCCTCAACATCCATCTGGCGGATATATGAAACCGTTTGGCAAGAGACAATACAGGGAACGCTGTTGTTGGGGATGTGGATCTTTAAAAAATCTTCGGAGAGACTGCCCTGATTCCCGGGAACATTAACTTACAAAGTCTTCAGCCAGGGAGAATTTAAACTAGTATCACCTGTAGTTGCGAGCCACACTATGGGTAAATTTGATGAAGGCTCATTTTGGAGAAGACTGTAGGATCTTGTCCTGAAGCCGTGATAGAAGTAGAGGGAATAGGTTTGAGATGTTATTGAACACAGATGCCCAAGTTTCAACTGTAACAGAGTCATGGTACAAAGAGAATCTGTGGGAAAGAAATCCCATTGTTATGATGTATTGAGTTGAATGTTTCCCAAGATGACATTCTTGGTAGCTAAAGATCCAGTGGCCCCTGAAATTAAAGAGAGAAAGTGTGATTGGCTCAAATATATTCAGAGAAATGAGCAAGCAAACATATCTGAATATACCAGATCCAAAATGGCAGACTATTGTTTCCTTATATGAAGAAACGAAAGCGTTGAGTTAAAGTATCTAGAGAAAACCTGTCATTCAAGCTGGGTCGATTCCACTAGTTGAAGGCTCTGTAAAACCCCCAAACAGTGGACCATTTACAGCTCTTGTTGAATGAATTGGTGCGGAAGTTCCAACTTTGCAGAACAGGTATTCTGATGTATTCAGCTCAGGTGAAGATAAGATCAGGTATTGTGATACAGTCGAACAACGAATAATGACTGAAGATGACGTACCAGTTAAAGTTCCTTAGCCAAGAGTGCCCCTTCACATGTGGTCGGAAGTTCAAAAATATTTACAATCAGCATAGACACTGGAGTCATACGTATATCCTCGAGCCGTCTCAAGTTGTACGTGTTAGGAAAAAGATTACCGTGATCTCAACGCAAAGACAAGGAAGGATGCCTATCCTTTACCACGAATAGAAGAGACTTTTGATGTTCTCAATGGTGCCAAGTTTTTTCTGCTCATTGGACCTCGCTCATGGGTTTAACCAGATATCAGTACGAGACCAAGATGTCGAGAAGACTGCATTCAGAGTCGACACAGGAGGTTTATATGAATATGTTAGAATGCCGTTTGGTTTCACAGGAGCCCTTGGGACTTTCATGCGCCTAATGGACAAAACTTTTGGAGACCAAAATTTCCAGACCCTTCTAATTAACTTTTGAGAAAATCCTTGATGGGCTTGAAATGGTTTTAAGTCGTTTGAAAAAATGAAATTTAAAGGTAAAGACTAAGAAATTTCAGTTGTTTAAATCTAGTTGAGATACTTAGGATATGTTGTTTCTCAGGAAGGTATTCAACCTGACCTGGATAAGATATCGGCGATTAAAGATTTGCCCCAACCGACAGATTTCCGATCTGTTCTTGGCATCACTGGCTACTATAGACGACTTGTCCAGAACTATGCAAGGATTGCATCACCTCTTCGTCGGTAAAGAAATCGAAGAGACGTAAGAAGAGTTTTTTTTAACCCTAATGGTGTTACTGGCTGGAACAACGCTTATGACGAAGCAATGACGACGCTTCAAGATAAACTTGTCAGTCGACCTATTCTTGGCAACCCCGATTATTCGAAAATGTTTGTGGTAGATGTAGATGCAAGCCATTTAAGACTTGGGGCAGTTCTGTCTCAAGAACAAGATCAAGGCACAATCGTTTTAAGCTACGCAAGAACAGCACTGCGTCCTGCTGGGTAAAACATGGAGAGGTATTCGTCCATGAAACTTGAACTTTTAGCTCTGGAGTGGGCTGTATTAGAGAAGTACAGGGATCTTTTGACGGTGTATACAAACTATGCTCCTCTTAGTTATATACAAACCACAGAGATGCGCCGAGTCGGTCAGCTTGCCCAGTTTGGCATAAATCAGGAAAGGTTATTAGAAATGCAGACTCTATAAGTCGTAAACCCGAGCATTGCTCAGAATCTACTTGACTGGAAGAAATATCAGTCCATGTTTTACAACATTCATCCAACACCACCCTTTTACCAGGAAATCTCCGAAAAGAAATTAAAGATTTAGTGGAACAAGTGTGGATGGAGGAAGTCCAAGCCAAACCTACTAGAAATCCATCAGACTCGTCAAACTTAGTTGCCTCGTGTCTTGCAACTTTGTCCAGATGTCAGACTTATACAATGATACCTGAGATATTATCTTCTATGCATGATTCTATGGGACACCAATGTGCGAAGATAATATTAGGTCTCTTGGAAAATAGATGTTATTGGCCATTCATGGTTCGTGATGTTAAGGAGTATTGTTCAGAGTGTAGTCGTTGCTTATTGAGCAAATATGGTACAATATAAAGACTCTTTTAACTACATTGTTAGCCCAAAGACTATTGGATATTTTAGCTATGGACTTTACGGTGGTTCTCAAACCCGGTATCGGTAATATCGACAATGTTTTAGTTTTAACAGAGGTCTTCACCAAATACACTCAGGCTATCTCTACAAAGGATACCTCCGAAACTTGATAGAATTTGTCTAACAACTTAGTTGAACGTATGGAACCTCGACGTACGGCTTCTTGCACAGCAGGGGAGTTGGAAATACCCAAGATAGTTCAATCTGAAGCCACAGACAGGGATACAGGAGATATGACTTATGATCCAGTAGGGGAGTTGGAAATATCAAACAGGCGTGGGCATGGTAAGTTTGATGAATGACAATATCGAAACACTATTTTTAGCTGTTTTCTCACAAGCTTTAACAGACATACGGTAAATGACGTCCGAATCCGACCGATTTTATACCCAAAGTGAGTAGCAGTCTGGTTCAACCTCCTGTTGAGTCGCATGAATAGAGCGATCAGCGGATGTGTGAAACGATTAGTCTGCTTGGTCTTTGATATTTCCAAGGCTGGGTATCAATTCAATGAGACTATTTAGACTAATAAAACATGCTTTAAACGGAAGCGTTTTTGCCCTTACGGTTTAGTTTAAACGCACGTCTTCATTGTCACTTTGGTACAACAACAACATCAATTAGCAGACCCACGAAAACTCGCAGTTAGCTGAGAAATCTGCCTATGCCTTGATTATATATTTTTTTTTCGTCACAAACGGCCCAGGGAGCGGTATTGTTCGATGTTCACTGCGGCTGAGATTCCAACACAACTTTCAAACTTACAACATGTGCGTATGGCCCTAAACACATATGCGTAATATATAAACTACACGTCTGCTATCCAACTTCAGTTGTTAGTTGATTATATATTTATATAAAAAAAACACAGATATTCTATCTGAAACCAAAGTGACTACACACGTGGCGGCCATCGTTCAGTCGTGCCGTGATGCTCACCAGTTTACTCAATCTGGGCTTGGATATTTGTAGGACGATTTGATCACCAGAAAAAAACGTTCGGTGAAAAAACAATTCCTTCATGTAGGATAATCGAACATTACCATACTAATCATGGGTTAACTACACGTAGGCCTACACGTATCTGTTGTTTCCCGTCTCCATTTGAACGGTCAAGCTACCAACTTCACGGGAGTGTTTACGACGCCAGCAAGAGAGGAAAACAATCGGTAATCACAGACTCAATGAGTTGTTGCTAAATTATACTCGCCGTCTAAAACCATAGAGAATTGCTTTTAAATATTAGAACGACCAAAAGACATTTTGTGATGTGTTATTGTTATAAGTGGGCGTTTAAACATGTAGGCCTAAAATATCTTATAAATTTATATATTTGACAGTCAAGAGTGAGCTGTTCAGCTTTCTTTTGGGTCTTATGGTTACTGATTGGACTATACATACCTGTCAATCAAAATAAGAGCCAATCAAATGGCTACCTGTTTTAGCGATCGATAAAACTGCCGCAGACCACGTGGGTTTTCACTTCATGTAGTATTAAACTATAATATTGCTACGGGATTCTCAAGAACTCGAAGTTTTAAAATTAGAACATGTATAGACTGCAGCGAACAGGAGTTTGTGAGTTAAAATCTCTCGATCCGAGTGCATGTTATTCGTGAATTTTGATCTTTACACCTCGTGGTTATTTTGTAATACCGATGTTTGATATCTTGCCCGCCGAAGGCTTCAAAAGCCGTGATATATTGAGAAAGTAAACTGAAACCACGGCAATTTAGCGATTTGCAGCTTAGTCCGGGTTTCTGACTACAAAATGATTTCATTTCTATATACTGACGACCGTATTTCCAAAATACGGCTGTCAGTATACAACAAAGTCATTTTGGAGACAGAAACGCTACTTACGGCTAAGTAATCAATTTCATAGACGTGACAAAGAATGATTTGACGCTTGGTCATAAGCTGACGGTATGAAAAACAAACAAAACTCGGGTTGTTTTTTAACACGTATTTATTTTTTCGCGAATCTAATAAAAATGGTTAATGCACAACATCTTGGGACTAAACGTTTATACCTTTACCGGTCGACAGCCGGTAAGTTATCGGTCATGTAGGCGATTGACTTACTGTCAGCTCAGGTGTCGGCAGCACACTGGGTGGCTAATCACCATGGTCTGTGATCTCCGCCGCCGGTCGGATCGGGCATCGGTCGGATTCGGAAGTCATTTACCGTATGTAAAAAAATGACTATATTGTAATAATATACTTCAGTTCAAGAATGATAAAATAGGCCTGGTTGGATACCTACCTAACATGTGGGAAAGCGCCCATCGATGTGAGTGCAGCACGCAAAAGCTCAGAGTCCAGTAGAATATGAAGGGTCGTTTACATCACTGCCTCTTTATAATTAAACGAGAGTGCCGGCCTTTATACGAAGCATCCGTGTGTTAATATACTAGCTTCTATGTGGTTGATTTAGAATTTTTCAACGCGCAAACACGTATATTTTACCTAAGTCTGTTAATTATAACTATTTAATTTATGTCAAAAATCCTCATTTTATCAAGGAAAAAAACAGGAGGTCAAAGGTAACAATAGAGTTCCGTAGTATAATCTCCTATCTCCAAGACATTCAACTGGGTCAGAAAGTGGGAGGGGGGGGGGGGGGTGCAAGGAAGTATTTAATTCTTATCTATCTTACTTATTTTACGCCTGTGGTGTTCTAGTGTTGATATTATATTTGCAACCATTTATATAGCAACGGGATGACTGCACTAAAGTAAAAAGATTCTTTTAAAAATGCAAGCCAGTCCATCATTTGATATTATAAACGCTCTACATGACGATTGTCGGTGGCGCCATATAACAAACAAAACAATGGAATATATCTCAAGCACATATAAGAGTACAATAGATTTCCAAATTCAGGATACTGCTATAGGCGATGGTCAGTTGTCTCTTGCTTTTTCAGCAAAGGGTAAACATTGAATAACGGTAAATACATGTACTACGATTTCACTCTCGAGCAGAATGGTCGTCGGTGGCCATCCCAGCCATAGAAAATGATACCGGTACATATATTATTTAAAATGCGACAGGTACATTTACATCTACTTGGGATAGCAGCTTCTTGACGGTCGTCGGTTGTCGGTGGCCATCCCAGCAAGTAAAAAAGGTCTTAAGAATGAGGGGTAAACATCCATCGACTTGGTACGACACTGTAGCTTCTTGACGGTCGTCGGTTGTCGGTGGCCATCCCAGCCATAGAAAATGATACCAGTACATATAGTATTTAAAATGCGACAGGTACATTTACATCTACTTGAGATAGCAGCTACTTGACGGTTGTCGGTGGCCATCCCAGCCAAAGAAAATGATACCAGTACATATATTATTTAAAATTCAACAGATACATTTACATCTATACTTGAAATAGCAGCTTCTTGGTGGTCGTCGGTTGTCGGTGGCCATCCCGGCAATAGAAATAGAAAAAAACACACAGACGACCATAGCCAACGCATCAAATAAATAAATAAACTTTTAAACTAGACTGAAGCCCGAACACAGACATAAACTTTCTACATATGAATTACATATAAATATAATAATTTAATATATATATTTATGGACACTAAAACACACGGGCACAGGGAAAATCTTCTTGTCTAAAATAACCACGGAGACAAGTTTCTAATTGTGTTAAAAAGAGGTATATCATTTAGACCTTTATACCCCATCAAAAATTGTTGTAATAAAGTAAACCTATGATATTTCATTAGGTTGACGACTGACAGGAGCTTGGCCTTAGTCAGTAGAATTTTCTGGAACACTTTGTATTACATTGACAATGCTTACGCATCTTAAGCTATAGTAAGAATATCGTCAGACTATATAGTATGCCCCCCCCCCCATACCCTTTCCCAGAAAACCTAGGTAGAAGGCAGGCAGGGGAGTTTAGCCCTGACCAGTATGTCTTTCAAACTCTTGTTCTTTTTATAAGCAATGACTGGCCTTTGGGTCAGAGGTCGAGCAAGTTTACGTTGAAGTAGTTTGTATTCTTCTACTATAATCTTGGCCATAGCGATGCTAGCTTTGTTATACTGAAACACAAATGGTATTATAGTTTTTTCACGACATCTTCCGGGGTCCAAGTTCAAACCCAAAGGATAAATAGTTTGTAATGTTTGAATCCAAAAACTTTCCCTTTCCAAACGTGTGTGCTTCGTATCTGCAGCGGAAGTGAGAAATGGGATTTCAAAATGGTCCTTGACCGAATGACCTTGAGTATTGAAATGTTGTGCCACGGGTACATCATGTTTAAGTCTTATGCTAGATAAATGGTTGGCTGCTCTTTGTCGTAGAGAATTCTGAGTTTCTCCGACGTACTGTTTGCGACATTTTTTGCACGTGATTACATACACGATATTAGAGGAGTCACAATTAAGGTTCTCTGCCATTTGATATTTGTTGCGAGTTTGTTCTCCGAAAAAGGTTCCGCGATCGGGTACGTATATATCGAGTTTGCATCGCGTCTTAAGGCATTTCATTGATGTACCTGAGAGAAATGTTGGACGGTAGTGGTACACTCGTGAAGGGGAGGTAAGCGTATCGGGGGATGAAGGGGGAAACATGATTTGTCTTACTGTGTTAGATTTCATCCTTCGGAGTAATCTAATAGAATACTTCCTAGGGAGGAGAGCTTTAAAAAGAACAGAACAAGCCTGGTTAAAAAAATCTAAAGAACTACAGTTTCTATAGAATCTAAAAATCTGAGATTTAATGACCCCCTTGAAAGTGTGAGGAGGATGGTATGACCCAGCATGTAGTAGCTGATGCGTGTCAGTAGGTTTGAAGAATACTTTGTAATCTAAATACCCAGTAGTATGATATGTATGGCCCTTGTAAATAGTTACATCCAAAAAATCCACAGAAGTGTGATCAATAGTAGGCTGTAATTTAATGCTTGAGTCGTGAGAATTAAGAGTATCGATGAAAATATGAAGGTCTTCCGACGTATGTTGCCAAATGATAAAAATGTCATCCAGATACCGAAGGTAAATAAAAGGTTTTAGGTGACATTTGTGAAGAATATCACTCTCCCACTCAGCCATAAAAATAGAGGCAAAGTTAGGACTAAAACGTTTCCCCATAGCACACCCTTTAATTTGCTGAAAGATCTCCCCATTGAATTCAAAATCGTTACCTTTTAAGCTAAGTTCCAGCAATTCTAAAATGTCTTTATCCGGACGACGGTGGTCAGGATATCTTTGGAATGCTGATTTTATGGATTTAAGACCCAAATCTATGTCAATGTTTGTATACATAGACTCCACATCCAGAGTAACCAAAATCACATCTTGTGGGATGGATTTCTCAGACAATTTAGCCAATAAATCATCCGTATTCTTTATAAAGCTAGGATGCCGATTCGCTATAGGTTTTAGATAGTAATCAATTAGCTCTGATATTCTATAACTTTCACTGCCACAATCTGAGATAATAGGACGCCCAGGGGGCATTGTAGGCTTCGGCCATTTTTCAATGGGTTTGTGAATTTTTGGAAGAATATAGAAGACCCTGTTTTTAGAGTTATGATCAGATTCCAAATAGCGATACTGTTTTTCATTAAGTAAGCCTTTATCTTGAAGAGAAACAAGAATTTTATTAAACTTCCTAACATTTTCAGGCCAAATTTCCTTATCAAGTTTTTTGTAATGAAGAGGGTTGCTTAGCTGCCGTTCTATCTCTTCAATATAATCCTGTTTTGACATAATAACTGTTGCCGAACCTTTATCAGCAGGTTTAATAACTATGTTTGGATTTCTCCTTAGCTTACTTAAGGCAAGACATTCTGAATGAGTAAGGTTATGTTGGTTTTTCTGATTAGTTAAAGCATCAAACTTCCTTGATACAGAGTCACGACTAATGTTTATTTCTGGATCATACATGTGAGAAGGAGGTGTATAGCCGCTTTTAGATGTAAACGGCTTGCGTACCCCACTAGAATCTCGGTAGATATCAGCCAGACTAAGATTTCTGGAGAACTCCATAACATGCACTAATTTACTAATAGAAAAGTCCCTATCAGATAATGCTTTAGGGCAAGGCACAAATGAGAGTCCTCTATTGAGTAGAGATATATCATCAGCAGTGAGTTCCTCGTTACTAAGATTAACAATATTACTTCCTAAGCCGAAAGTAGGGTGGCACATGCCCTGTCCCAAATTTAGTTTAAATCTAGTGTCTGAAGCCAGTGGGTATACAAGCAATTTGCTGTATCTTCGGTCCAGTGAATTTTGTCCGTGGATACTCTAAATTTTGAATTGGGGATTTTTGGTATGACCGTATTTAATATATATAATGTAAGTGACCTCTTTACATGTTATATAGCTATATACATGTATATATTTGTCAATGTAATACAAAGTGTTCCAGAAAATTCTACTGACTAAGGCCAAGCTCCTGTCAGTCGTCAACCTAATGAAATATCATAGGTTTACTTTATTACAACATTTTATGATGGGGTATAAAGGTCTAAATGATATACCTCTTTTTAACACAATTAGAAACTTGTCTCCGTGGTTATTTTAGACAAGAAGATTTTCCCTGTGCCCGTGTGTTTTAGTGTCCATAAATATATATAGGTATGGATTGGTAGGTGTTTCTGTATATATAAAAGAGCATACTGTTTTGAAGTTGTCTTACATGACGAACTTGCCGATTTTTCACCCATTTTGACCATCCCAGACACAATCTCTGATGACATACGATGCCCTCCGATTAAGAAATACAGATCCGAGGTCAGAAAACCCTCCTTTTCCCCCACATATAACCAGGGTGGGGGGGAAATTAAAAGAAAAGATCCTCGCAGATATCGTCTCCGATCGCCTCCGATCCAATCGGAGGCTAATCCCACGATTTTTCGACAAAACCGGGTCAAAATCCTTGAAAAAATCTCAGACAATGTGACTGCTCCACTTTTATTAGGATTATTGATAGGATTGTTCAAGGATTCTTTATTTTCTACGACGACCCCCAGCCAAAACTAATCCCCGACAGATCGCCGACATTGTGACTGGGCCATAAGACAAATTTTATAATTGTTGTTATTATCTCAGGATACTATTCAGTTTCTTTGGGAATTCTTGACAAAATATTTATTCAGATTTTAAAAATGATTTAATATTTTTTATTATGGTTTTTTAAGTCTGATAAATCATTAAAGGCACACTTGCGGCTGCCACGAAAATCAGGAATATTGTTTACATTAAAAAAGAAAGACCGTATTCTGTTAGGAACTTTCTATTTTTACCAAAATTTAAAAGTTTGGACGTCACTTTGTATTTTTAATTTGAATTTGAAAATTTGAATTGTTACGTACCGATCTGCCCTCTATTGGCGATTTTATGTTTCAGTCGAGTGAGTGAACTAACGGCACAGTGTAATTTTACGTAGGCCTATTTATCTGAGAAATACAGACTGACGATCGGTTAACAGCGACTGGAAAAGCCTGCTGATGATTGTTTGAGTGTAAACCACGGATAAAAAGGCCTGAAAGGAGGGTAATCCAACACGAAAGTTGACCGACACTGATCGTTGTTGTTGTAATCAGGCTTCGATTCTTCGTTTGTTTTTCACCCCATTTTTACAGTCTAAAGCTAACTAGACATGTTTTATGTGTCCTATGTTTAAGTTTATTGGTATTAGTCGTAGTAAGCTCATGTAAATTGGTTTTCTTAGCAAATTTAAACAGGCTACGGTGGCAAGTGTGCCTTTAAACAGTGTAGTGTGAATAGCTCTCCTGGACCTTTTTAAGAGGACGGTTTGTTGGTTGTCCTTGACCTTTTAAGGAGGACGGTTTATTGCCTGCCCTGGACCTTTTTAGGAGGACTGTTTTTTGGTTGTCCTGGACCTTTTTAGGAGGACTGTTTATTGGCTCTCCTGGCCCTTTTTAGGAGGACTGTTTATTGGCTCTCCTGGACCTTTTTAGGAGGACTGTTAATTGACTCTCCTGGCCCTTTTTAGGAGGACTGTGTATTGACTCTCCTGGACCTTTTTAGGAGGACTGTTAATTGACTCTCCTGGCCCTTTTTAGGAGGACTGTGTATTGACTCTCCTGGACCTTTTTAGGAGGACTGTTTATTGGCTCTCCTGGACCTTTTTAGGAAAACTGTTTATTGACTCTCCTGGCCCTTTTTAGGAGGACTGTTTATTGACTCTCCTGGTCCTTTTTAGGAGGACTGTTTATTGACTCTCCTGTACCTTTTTAGGAGGACTGTTTATTGACTCTCCTGGCCCTTTTTAGGAGGACTGTTTATTGGCTCCCTTGGACCTTTTTAGGAGGACTGTTTATTGACTCTCCTGGACCTCTTTAGGAGGACTGTTTATTGGCTCTCTTGGACTTGTTTAGGAGGACTGTTTATTGGCTCTCCTGGACCTTTTTAGAAGGACTGTTTATTGGCTCTCCTGAACCTTTTTAGGAGGACTGTTTATTGGCTCTCCTGGACCTTTTTAGGAAAACTGTTTATTGACTCTCCTGGCCCTTTTTAGGAGGACTTTTTATTGACTCTCCTGGTCCTTTTTAGGAGGACTGTTTATTGACTCTCCTGTACCTTTTTAGGAGGACTGTTTATTGACTCTCCTGGCCCTTTTTAGGAGGACTGTTTATTGGCTCTCCTGGCCCTTTTTAGGAGGACTGTCTATTGACTCTCCTGGCCCTTTTTAGGAGGACTGTTTATTGGCTCCCTTGGACCTTTTTAGGAGGACTGTTTATTGGCTCCCTTGGACCTTTTTAGGAGGACTGTTTATTGACTCTCCTGGCCCTTTTTAGGAGGACTGTTTATTGGCTCCCTTGGACCTTTTTAGGAGGACTGTCTATTGACTCTCCTGGCCCTTTTTAGGAGGACTGTTTATTGGCTCCCTTGGACCTTTTTAGGAGGACTGTTTATTGACTCTCCTGGACCTTTTTAGGAAAACTGTTTATTGACTCTCCTGGACCTTTTTAGGAGGACTGTTTATTGACTCCCTTGGACCTTTTTAGGAGGACTGTTTATTGACTCTCCTGGCCCTTTTTAGGAGGACTGTTTATTGGCTCCCTTGGACCTTTTTAGGAGGACTGTTTATTGACTCTCCTGGCCCTTTTTAGGAGGACTGTTTATTGACTCTCCTGGACCTTTTTAGGAGGACTGTTTATTGACTCCCTTGGACCTTTTTAGGAGGACTGTTTATTGGCTCTCCTGGAATGTTCAGACCAGGCCTGGAATCCCACAGCTTGTTAACAGTTGTGAGCGAAGAACTGCTTGTTAACAGTTGTGAGTGAAGAACTGCTACCAAATTGATTATTTAAGTACAATTTAATACAGATCCTAGATTCTATGTGGTTTCACATGTATCAATATCAAAAGCAATTCATCATGCCTATTGAGAAAATCCCTTTTCTCACTTCCGCTGCAGATACCAACCACAAACGTTTGGAAAGGGACAGTTTTTGGATTCAAAACTATTTATCCTCTGGGTTTGAAATTGGACCTGGGAAGATGTCGTGAAAAAAATTATAATGCCATTTGTGTTTCAGTATAACAAGGGCAGCGCATCGTTATGGCCAAGATTAAAGTAGAAGAATACCTTGACTTCTGACTCAAAGGTCAGTCATTGCTTTTAAAAAGAACAGGCGTTTGAAAGATATACTGGTCATCGCTAAAGTCCCCTGTGTGTCTTCTACCTATTTTTTTCTTAGGGGGGAAAGGGGGGGGGGGGTTGCAAAATTTTCATTGTCTTTTCCCATCATTCTATGGGTCTCAATCTCAGTCTGTCGATATTCTTTCCATAGCTCAAGATGTGTAAGCATTGTCAATGTACACAGTGTCCCAGAGAATTCTACTGTCTTAAGCCAGTCGTCAACCTAATAAAATATCTTAGGTTTAGTTTATTACAACTTATGATGGGCTATTAAGGTCTAAATGCTATATCTCTTTTTAATACAATTAGAAACTTGTCTCCGTGGTTATTTTAGACAAGAAGATTTTCCCTGTGCCCGTGTGTTTTAGTGTTCTTAAATATCAAACGAACTGTATTTGCGACGATGTACATGAATGCATGTGTCTTTATGAACACTAAAAACACACGCACACAGGGGCATGCATGTATGATGTAATCAGATGTATGAATATAGCATTTACCAAGCATTGCTTTGAACTTTCTGATCTTTTTCTAATGTAAGCTCCCAAAATATATATTTGAAATTAAAGAGATCTTGTTATTATGATGACATTAATGTTATATCCATAGGGGTGGCAAATTATTATGATGACATAATAAGGCTATATTCAAATTGACAGTAAAGTATTATAGAACAAGCAAGTAAAACAGATTGGAAAACATTTGCAGTCATTTGCTTTAAATAGATTTTCTAAAAAACATGCAATCTCAATTTCCTTCATTTTCAAATCATTCCTATTTGATGTATTGAAGTGAATAAAAATCCATTGTTATGGTAGCCTGTTGTCAAAACTCTATTTTTTTCTTTCTTTTGCTCTCAGTGTATTATAATTGGTTGGCAGTATTCAATGGTATTTAATAAATGATGATGGATGAGTGCTGAATCTAAGTGGTACACCAGAAGTCAGTAGTCAAAGGGTGTTATATGAAAATGGCTGTTTCCTAAAGCATCATGGGAATAAAAGGGAAAAAAGCAATTGATAACTGACCTTCAGAAAAGAGGTAGTTGAGAAGGGGAAGTTTGGATGAATGCTTTCGCCAGAGTCGAAGAATGTAGTCCTCCCAACGGACCATTTTCCCCAAGATCAGCATGATGGGAATTGTTGGCAAGCCAATCAGAAGAAACAATGGGTCTGCTCGCTCCATTACGTTCAACCCTTCCTTGTGCCCCAGAACCTGAATAGAAAAACAAGCGAGCATTAATTGACAGCAGTGAGGCTTTAATTACACTTCTATTAGAAAGCCAAACTAGCATACAATATGGCTGGTTGCCATGGATACAGAGGGAAAATGACTATGGCATCACATTGAATTTGAATGATTCTTGAGAGCTGGGTGTCCAAATGACGGAAGTCAGCTATTGCGTTACAGCAGGGTTACAATAAAGATTCAATTAAAGGGCCTTTGAAGCAATTACTAGAACCAGATGGCAATGGATTATCACATATTGTAACAGCACAATTGCTGCAGTATAAATTGTTTGTCTCAGGAGATTTAATCCAATGCAGCATGTAATTACTGATCCGTTACACAACCAGTGATCATACCTTCACAGACATGTATCTGCTAGTTAAATTAAACTCAAAACAAACAGAAAAAATCTATTTCTTTTCTCATCAAAAACAATTGAATGTTTTTGTTTTATGCCATGCTAACTTAAGTGTATTTCATTTATATGACCATGAAATCAGGCAAACTAAGCTATGTCTTCAATGGACACCTCTAAGGTTTGGTTGGAGCTTCCCAACAGATAGAGGTAGCTGTTAATTGTGGAGAGTAAGGATCGTTTAAGTATCATGGGTTTAAGTTTATTACAACTTATGATTGGGTATAAAGGTCTAAACGAGATACCTCTTTTCTTAACACAATTAGAAACTTCATGGTTATTTTAGACAAGATTTTACCTATAAATTACTGATTATGGTATGAATGTTCTCAGTACCGGGTACCTAATAAATGTTATTGCTCTGACTATCACACAATCAGAAAAGCATATCATTAAGTTTATCTCAGTGATAGGGCATTGGGGAGGGTGGATAGAGGAAACCGTGTAACAATCCTAACAAAGTTTATCTGACTGATAGGGCTAATATTGGGGAGGGTGGATAGAGGAAACCCTTGGTCTTGGTACCTTTTAACAATCCTAACAAAGTTTATCTGACTGATAGGGCTAATATTGGGGAGGATGGATAGAGGAAACCTTGTAACAATCCTTACATTTATATCTCTGATTGCCTTCAATGCAAACCTCACATTTAATCCTGGGGTAAACAGGCATACTCTAATTGGAGTGCAATAAGACGAAGGAATGGAGAAAAAACATCTTTACAAAAAGCCTCTAATGAGAAACCGTCTGAAGTAGTGGGCTGTCATTCTTACAAACATGTAGGAAAAAATAACAGCCCTTTGATATGGCTTCATGAAGAATCAGTGGATGAAAACAGAGCTGGAATTGGCAAGGATAGATCATAAATCAACTGAAAGTCAAGGTAAATTGAAAGGTAAATCAATCATGATGCCTCAAGTAATAGAGAGAAGCACCCGCTATTGGATTACAGCAATTCCTGAAAATCCATTTATTAATTACTTCAGTCACTTATTAATATTTTACGAGGGTTTCTAAAGTGTCTCATCTCTAGAGATAAGAGTTCAGCTGCCCAAGGGAGGCTTATATCACTTTAAAAATAATACAAGAACCACTTTGTCAATTTACACATCTGACATGGTAATAATATTACACAAGGCATGCCCAGAGAATTCTAAGATTCTAATATCTTTTATAAGATACTAAATAAAGACAAGCAATATAGAAATCTGACGTTCTTATGATGTTGACCTTTATCTTTCAAGAAATGTATGCTTCTAGAATTTTGAGCATAAAAGGGCTATGAAATATCCATTAGGCCAAAGTGATATGTGACCTGCATGGCATTATTTAGAGCATTATTATTCTGTACATTGAAACAGAATACTTAAATGTCAAGCCAGCCTACACTAAATATTTTTTAATAGGGCATGGGAAAGCAGATTTGACATAGTTTTCTACATCATTTCATATTAGTTTTTTAATTAATGGACATGAAAAACTGAGCGAAATCGTTATAAACACTTTTCTTAAATTTTACAAATTTCCATTAACTGAGCCAGACAAGCATTAAAACACATTCATTGATCCACAGTCATAGAAGATGAAACAGTGGTTTGGTCTGAATAAAACTGAGAAAAATTTGTGTGGAATAAGTAATTCGCTCCATTTCTGCACGTTATACTTTAAGCCTAGCGCACACAAGAGGCGCCGGCTGTTTCCCCCCTGTGCGCGTAAATATTGGTTAGATTTTTGCCTATCTAGGCAGCGAGGAAAGTATCTAGCCTGTTTTATATTTTCTGCCTCTCGTGGCAAGAATCTCACTGTGTGCATACAACAAAAGCTGCCAGCTGAGCCGAGAAGTGGAAAAGGCCAATCGTGTGTACCTATTTAAACACGTGATCACTTAAAATATTACATAACATGGGTAGTGACATTTATGTAGATCAGTGAACTTGGGTGACCAGAAACTTGCCACAGCCGATAGCTCATAGTCTGAGCTGAAATTTGTTGCTGCTCCCTAGGGCATGTGTGGCCGCCAGCTCGGCCGGCACCTCTCGTGTGCGCTAGATTTTAGTGAGATTATTTTTTTTATTTGATTCACAGTTACAAAAAAAAAAACATGCTTTTTGATTGGTCGTTTCTTATAACCGATCTCACAGTAAACAAGTTGTAACAGTCATTTTGCCTAATGAGCCTCAGTGAAACTTTTATCCGAGCTGGCTTCGGCACTGAATCAGCCCAGCTACTGTATACATGTATTTATGAACACTAAAACAGACAGGCACAGAGAAAATCTTCTTGTCTAAAATAACCATGGAGACAAGTTTCTAATTGTGTTGAAAATAGGTTATATCATTTAGACTTTATATCCCATCATAAGTTGTTGTAATAAACTAAAACGTTGACGACAAACATGAGCTTGCCCTAATTAGTGGAATTTTCTGGAACACTTTCAGGCTACTATGTACCTGAAAAAGACTCCATTTGAAGAAATGTAATGTTACTAGCACATACATTTATGTACTTCCATAACGTGTATAAATCAGCAGATCCCCAAAATACGTCTGTACCAGCTCATTCTCTCAATGATTCCAAAATGATAAACTGATACCATTAAATCACAATACTCAAATCCCTATCACCATTCTAACATTATACTGGTTGATTTATTGACATTTTACACAGCTCTCAAAGTTATTTCAGAAAGTGATTGATTGATTTTAATTGGTGTGAGTACCTTCAAAATAAAGTGTTTTGTTCAGAACGAGTGTGTTGAAAAGATGGTATTAATCTTGCCATTATTTTTCTTATATATTGAATTATTGTTGTCTTACAAGGAATATAACGTTTATAGAAGTCACCCTAGGGGTTTCCATTAGGATTGGCAACTATCTCGTAAAAAGGCTCCTTGCAGAATAACAAAGTCAAACAATGTTTTTGTAGGAGATATTATTTATAATCATCTGTACATGGGTTATCATCAACCGTTGTCACATGCCATGTACATGTAATCATTCTCCATCAAAGGTCAACAACAAATTTGCACAGGCAATTTTAATGAACTTAATTAGTTGCGTACATGATTAATTTGCGGGAATTCTATCTGTGTGGGTACTTATCAATTATCACAACATTGGCATAGCTCGGACATTTTGCAACTGAAGTTAATGTTTTCCCTTGGCATAATCATCAACGTGGGGCAATAAGCCAATTCAACTTCCATAATCTGCATGACGGTCATTTCTGGGCAGTGTCACCAGATTGTGCATGTCAGCCAATTATATTTCATATTTAGACTGTATCACAAGATTCCAGATGTTTGTATGTTCTATTTGATATTTGACCAGGTTCTATATATCAGCCAATTCTATTTTATATGTGGCAGTATCACCAGGTTCTATATGTCAGTCAATTCTATTGTATATGTGGCAGTATCACCAGGGTCTATATATCAGCCAATTCTATTGTATATGTGGCAGTATCACCAGGGTCTATATATCAGCCAATTCTATTTTATATGTGGCAGTATCACCAGGGTCTATATATCAGCCAATTCTATTGTATAAGTGGCAGTATCACCAGGGTCTATATATCAGCCAATTCTATTGTATAAGTGGCAGTATCACCAGGGTCTATATATCAGTCAATTCTATTGTATATGTGGCAGTATCACCAGGGTCTATATGTCAGCCAATTCTATTTTATATGTGGCAGTATCACCAGGGTCTATATATCAGCCAATTCTATTGTATATGTGGCAGTATCACCAGGTTCTATACATGTATGTCAGCCAATTCTATTTTATATGTGGCAGTATCACCAGGGTCTATATATCAGCCAATTCTATTGTATATGTGGCAGTATCACCAGGGTCTATATATCAGCCAATTCTATTGTATATGTGGCAGTATCACCAGGTTCTATACATGTATGTCAGCCAATTCTATTTTGATATCGGTGTTACTGTTACTGGTTCTAGATGTCAGCCATTCTATTTTGTTTGCCGTTTCTATTGGATGATGTTTTACGCCGCACTATGTGACCATGTAGCCAGAGTTGGTGAGAGTGAGAGAGGACACCAGGCTATTTGACCTGGGCCCCTGAACTTTGGGAGATCAAGTGAAAAAAGGACCGTATTAAAGTGGCATGAGCTACCAAAATTCACACTTTTTTCATAATTTCTGGTCGTCACAACAGTAAGAGGCTTTGAAGGCCATCGAAAAACTAAATGATTGGCGTTGAAATGAGGAAAATTCATACAGTATGTGGTCTATACGAACCAGAATAGTGTGCGAAAAGTAAACAAAATTTAAATAACAGGGACGACCATTCATTCATTCTGAGCCAAAGTTAGTTCAAAATAATACTTTATCGTACATTCTCGAGACTAGAAGCACTTAACAGCTTCTGAATTACATTGTATACGTCTTGAGAAAAATAGGCGATAATTTCAACATTCTGTTTCAACGTCAAAATATCAACATTTTGGCAGCTCATGCCACTTTAAATAAATGTATGCAGTTGCTATTCATTATTTGTTTTTGTATAAATTTGAGGATTAATTGATTTTGTTTAATGCATTGAAATCAAGGTCATTGAACTGATTGCATGAAAAGCACACCCAATGGAACTAGCTACATTGAGCTTTAACTTGTTCATTTGTAAAGTTGTGTAAAACTCTTTGTCAACCCTCTGGTCAACATAGGACACAACAGCATCATTAACTTTGTCTTATCGGCTAAGTTTGATTCCACCCAAAGAACCCTTTGGTGGCAAGACTTTCAGAATAAATGATTTGAAATATCACAACAAGCCATATCAGTTTTTCTTTTTTGTCGAGCTCATATTAAAAATTGTGCATGAACTTGTGTTGCTTGGATTTTCTGTTAAATTAATTTGTGATGTTTGATCTTTATTTCCATAATAGATACTATTCTTCTATAAAACTGTAGGACATATTCCCCTCATGTACCTCGGTGCCACAAATAGCCCATCCTTGGTTTGGCAGCCAAAGATGGATTCAATGCTTGATGACATGTTGGGCTTGGATTGATCCAAAAAATGTTCAATTATTCCACAAAAAGTTTTGAATCAAAACGTATGTACCATTTTGAAAGAGGAAGTCGGTGGTACACTCATGAATACACCGTGAATATAATGGTAGAAGGGCTGATTGTTATCATTGATCAAATTTAGACAGATTTAGGACAAACTTTTGGCCGTATTCCTCACAGATTTCCGTTGGAGAGGAGAAGTTCTATTGTGGAAGTCTTCCGACTAATTCAGCCATATTCACAGTAGGTCTAAGCCAGGTCAGAAATAGGTCATCATACAGTCATTGAAGGTCTAGCTGCCATTAGTTGGCAACACAATAGTGTGTATGATTGCCGGAGTGGCCAACCTATTTAATGATATCTCGTACTTGTCTTCTGAATGGAGGAGACGCCAAACTGACACCTGTGACGCACTACACCCACATTCAGCAATTCACAAACTTTATAAGAATATTCCAAGAAAATAAACCTCATCAGTTAGAAAGTCAATCATAAAGATATGAAATACTGCTGAACTATAACACTTCTCTTATTTCCAGATTTATTTTAATACCAAAGTGACAAGAGCTGCCAACAGATTGATATTTTTCCATTAAAACCATATTTAGAAACCATCGGTTATTTTTCTGCTTGACATCAATCAATCAATCACTTTTAGTGATGCTAGTTTCAAGAATGATGTACATCAAAGAAGTTTTTGAGATTACCTTAGATCTAAAACGAATTACTGTAATAATGTTGCTTTTCAGATCAAAAAGTCTATGACAGATCCGGAGGGCTGTGTATCGACAGATTATTGGTATCTGCTGCATAAATAAACAGACAAACGAACCCTAACCCTAAGTCAGCTAAACAGAATCACATTGAACTTAGATACATGTATTGTTGGCATAGCTGACAAAGCATATTTAACTTTTTTAGTCTGGAAAATCTACATTGTGGCAGCCCTGACTGCTGCATTTTATGAGGTCTGTTGCGATCCTAATTACACCCAACGCCCACAGATACCATGTGACCTTAATTGAAAAAGTTACTGCCCTGACGATGTGGTTTACTGTCACCTCAGACAATTCAATCAAAATTTATGAACAATGTGTTAATTTTGCCAGCTCATACCACTTAGAAACAAAGGTAGTTTAACATAAGAGATTTTTAACTAGAGTAGTGTTGACGTATTTGTTATAGATTATTTGGATTTGTCAACAAAAACATGCGAGTACAACAAAGGGCAATTGCCTGGTCTTACCTGCATAACAGTAACAGCTCCATAAGTAACGGCTGTCCAATAAACCGAGCCAATAAATATGCCACCAGCAACAAACGGACACATCTTGTAAATTATCCGATCCACAACATCCATAACATATAAAATTGGACCTAAAATAAAATAAGTGTGTTAGGTAAATATAAAAGTAGTGTTGCAAATACATATTTACTCTAACAATATTTTCAAATTAAAGGTCACTAGCCTTAACAAAAATCCTAAGCATTGTCTAGAGCTGCTTGAGAATTTATTTAGATATATTCAAACTTATTCGAGAGAAAAATTCCTAGCACTACTTCGCTTGTTCCTACATGCACTTAGGTAAAAAGAGAACTCTGGTTTGATAAAGATTTATGTTAAATCATGGCAAAAAAAATGTGAAAAATATATTCAAAACACTCCAGATTAATTGATTGATTGATTTATGTTTTACGTCGCACTCAAGATTATTTCACTTATATGGCTCCTTGCCAGGATAAGATGGGGAGAAAACCGGCCTCATGGAATGTAGGCATAAGAGAGTGTCTTGTACAAATGGCTTAGTCCATGGAATGTAAGTATGAGGGAG